>CM023540.1:23413560-24805734 GCA_013350335.1 Chimonanthus salicifolius | reverse complement strand
TTGTATTTGTTTTTATGGTTTTAGATTACCCACATGTGTGCCTTAAGTCACATGTGTCTAGGGTTTACAATATTTTGACTTGTCCTACGTCAAATTTGGTATCAGAGTTTATCCTGCGTCACATGCAATTCACTCAGCCATTTGGAATAGAAGGATTTCTTATGCTAGAACTTCCAGCTTTGCTCTCAATTCATATACCATACTCATTAGGACGAAGACCAAATGGAACCGACGAATAAAACTCCAGTGCGCGAAGGTGCTATGATATTGACTCTATAGTAAAACAACACACTTCAAATAGCAATAAATCCTAATGGTTAAGGGAAGCCAAAAATAAACCTACAAAAAATTCATCATGGTTAAGATACATTATGAATGACTCTTAACAGATTGACAACAGCATTCAGGAATTGTACCATTTAGATATGATGCCAAAACAAGGAGCATCATTCAGTGACTCATTCAACAGACAGCAAAATGGTTGTTATTAAACTCCTACCAATTAAAATAAAAGAAACAAAAGAACATTCAGGCAGCTGTGCCATTTAGGTATGATGCCAAGCCAAGAAGTATCAATCGGTGGCTCAATTAATAGAAAGCAAAATGGTTGGTAGTTATTGTTGATTATTAAACTCCTACCGATTAAAAATAAATAAAACAAAAAAGAAAAAATTAAAACGTCTTTTTCTTCTTCTTGAATTATACGAAGATGTTCTCTTTAAGTTATTGAAGATGTCTTCTTCTTCAGGAGAGGGTGTAACTAAGGATGCAAAATGCAAATTCCATTACTATTTCTTCTTTTTCTGAACCAAAGATAGGAGCTGATGCAAATGAAGTGGAGATTAAAGACGGAGGTTCAAGCTTCTTAAATCTTTAGATATTTCAGAAGCTTTGATTGTGGAGGATTCCTATAGTGCCATTTCTTGGTGCTCATCATAGTCTTCTTCCACGTGGAAGTTTGCAGATCTTATTCTGGAGATTTGAGATATAATAACTACACATCATTACTCTTGTAAAAAGATTCATAGATCTACAAAGAAGCTGACGGTTTGGCTAAACTTGGCTCTTCAGTCATTTTCATTTTTTTTAGCGGTAAAAAGGGAATTTCATTAAATATAAAGAATAAGTACAGAAATAAGTTTTACATCATGCAGGAGAGGGCTAAAAGAATTAGACCTCCCATCAAAAGAAAACAACAAAAAATACAAGACAGGACCTCCAAAAGAGAGAAACAAAAGTCCCTGATCCAATCTCCTTTAACTCAAAGGAGAGAGACCCCGGACTCTAAATTGTTGACTCCATATTTAGCAAAGAAATCCGCGACCCCATTTGTTGTACAACTCACTTGGACAAAAGAGACGTCCATGCCTGAGGTTAAACCCCTTATTTCCCTAGCTAAGGTAATCAGCTTCCATGGCTCTTCAGTCATTTCCATGTAGATCAGTGTTTCTTTCACCTTTTTTTACTTAGCTTCTTTCTCAAAACTGATGAGTGTACATGTTCCATCTTCTTTTTGATAGCATTTACCTTCTTTCCAAAAAAATAATAATAATTACTTCCAATCTAAAATTGAGATCAAATAGATTTCATGCACTACTACAAGTTTTCTGCAACATAACACATACGTCCCACGTTTATGGACTGCTAAGAATAAAAGTACATAGCAATGAGTAATTCTAATTTTGGCACATCTTAAAATCCAAGCAAAACAAATTAGTAAACTATCCAAGAATTAATCCAATCAACAAACAAAAAACCAATGGAATAAAGGAAATTGATGCAGAAAATTGCTCAACTTTATCCCTCATCCCCATAGTTAATTTAGCCACAGTAATTACTACTAAACATACCATGGACAATAAGTTTAGGGATTTATTCCAAAAGAATTCAATTAGAAAACCCCCAAATTAGCATCTACCAGATCCCTATGTGATCAGAATATAGTAGAGCCATCCCTAAGATGTGGTCCTCATCTATAGTCATCCACATCACAGAAAGGGCAAAATGTTCAAAAAGAATGACATTAAGATTCTAAGGACTAGACATACAGAATTTTACCCTAAATAGATGCATGCTCACTGAAGCTAAATGTTTAGCTCACAAGCAACTGATTTGAGAATTTTGGGTATCTAATTGACTTGGCACATTCCTCAAAGTGGATCGATTGAATATAAAAGCAAGAAAAAGAAAAAAGTTGTGTGTCCCTGGTAAAGAAAGTCTTTCATTCTTAAAGATTTCAAATACTTCCGATAGTGGTAGTGTGAAACTGACCTATTATTCTGAAAACATTCAAAGCCATATATGTCCAAGACACCAATTTGCACCCTGGACCTTGGATCTTGCCCAACAGACCTATTAATTTTTTCAACCAACCTGAAAATAAAGATCAGAAGTCAGAGACAATAAGTAAAATTGAATGCTCCATAAAAAGGCAAAAGATATTAGTCTGAATAAACCTAAGAGAATTAGAAACAATTCTCCAGAAATCTGAGAACATGAATACCAGTCAAATAACCGAGCATATATAGTCTTTGCTAAAGAATCGCGATTGGCAACAGCAGCATTACAGTCAAGGGATTTAATGATATTTCCTTCACGCGTCTGTATAGTGCGTGTGCAGAGTGTCGCAAGCAAAAGCTTTGCATCACACCTAATGGGGAGCAAAACATTATTGGGGTCAGTTGAATACAAAAAAAAGACAATTGCCACTGGAGGAAGAGGTTCGGACATTACAGAAGGCACTCAAATACCACTACTATTTGTGGAGTGGTAAAAGTAAAAATGTAAAATAAAGAAAAAAACCCACTTAATGCAAAAGAACTTATTTTTTCCAAATATAACCAAAAAAACATTATTAGAAAGAGCATAAGGTAGAAAACACATGAACAAAATATAAGGTATATAATATATGCCCCTGGGAAAAAGAAACATCAATGCAGCCATCATACAATCATCATGATCTCAAAACAAGAGTACCTCACCAAGACAATGCAAGAAACAAAAACAGGAGACAGAAGGAGTAAAAGAAAACAAGATCTGAATGCAAAAATGCTTGAATATTACTCCTTTTTTTTTGAGAAGTTGACAGAAACAAACAGCGGTGGATGTTTTTGAGTGCGCTAAATGGATGCTATGTTCTTGCTTGTCAATTAGTACAAAGTTCAGAGGGGTGTCTTCATCCGACTACTGTAATTCTTAAAGATTAGTTTGAGGCGAGATAACAGAAGGGCAAAAAGAAAGGAAGTGTGGTCTCCACCGCCAGAAATTTGTTTCAAGTTTAATGCAGATGGGAATGCAAGGGGTAGTAAACCAGGTCCAACTGGCGGGGAGGAGGTGGGGGGTTGGGAAAGTTCCGAACTTATGAGCCTGTCATGATTCTAGGAGTCTAGTCTGGGAAGCGTTTCAGCAAATGCTACCAAATGTGCATCAGACAATAAGAATCCTCCTTGGAAATTAATTCCAATGGTTAGAGAGATGTGAGACCTTTCTTCTGGTTTGGATGCTCCTATCAAGTGGGTAAGGCAGTCAGCCAATGGGATGGCTGATTTCCCAGCAAAGCTTGGAGCGAGAAAGAAGAAAGCAATTTTGGAGTTTTGTTGATGAGTTTTCATCTTTCTTTTTAGGGAGCATTGGGTTGTGGATTCAATCACTTGCTTTTCTTTGTGTGTCGCCGATGTTGGTGTCCTTTTCTAGTTAATTGGTCTTTGGTTGCCAACAGCATGGATCTTTTTATCCTACTCTTTGTACTTCTTTATCTCTTTAGAACATTCTTTTTTGTCTACCGATTCAAAAAATAAAAATAAAAAAGTACAAAGAGGTAACAAAAAGTATGCACCCAATACATGAAGACCCAATACCCAAACCTTAAAAACTCCCCATTTGACCCTATCCCACCCAAACATAACCCCACAACCCAAAACATTACGATAGACCCCATAATGTTTCTATTCAATCTCTCCCCAACCCCTAACCCTTATTCACCTTATGTGGGATGCCTCTTTCTTTTGTGAGTAGACCAACGAAATGATTTTCCAAATAAAGCAAGCATTCTATTAGGATCAACCTTGTGCCTATTTTTTTTTTATATCGACAACCCTGTGCCTATTAGCAAATTCCTCCATCCACTTAATAGCCTTTTTTGCACATTCCTCGTTTTTAACTCAATTGCCATCATTTTGCCAAATTTTAGCATCTTGATTGCCTCTTTCGAGAGACACCCCTTCTCCTTAATGCCTCAACGCCCACCTCCCCTTCCAAGCTTCCTTTTTCCATGCTCAGATGGTCCACATTCACTTCCTTTTCATTTTCCCCATTTGGGAGTGCCAAATCCCTAGAGGCCTTATCTTTTAGCCCAAAGTTTGTCGTTTGCAATGGGTCTGATAAATCCAGTAATCCATCCCTAGATGCTTTCTCCCCAAGCTTGGAACCCTCTGCAAAGATAGGCACAATACTAGGCCCAGAAGCCACTTTGTGCCGTTGTCCATAATCACAGAGATTTCATCTTAATCATTGTTTGAGGCTGGTTGGTGTCCCGGGCATAGAGAAATGCCACATAAACAAAGTGCGCTTGAACTGCTCATAATGGAATGCAAAAGCATTTTCTTTTCTAGTACCAACTACAGCATTCCATCTCAACTATCCATATATCAAGTACAGCATGTGTCACATATTCTACTTTTGATCAAATAAAAACTAAGTGCAGAATGATAACCTAAAATAGCTTTAGGTGTTACGGAGTCGATGGATTTCAAAAAAAAAAAAAAAGGTAAAGAGATTACATTAAGTGGAGAAAGGGGAACAATGTGAAAGAGGGTTCTTTTCTGAGGAGAAACAGGAAACCTCAAACAAAAAAAAAATACTGATTACTCACTTCAAATTTTAGTCAAATTACTCAAATAACATGCTCTTTGGCAGAAAAAAATTCTATAGATTCAGTCAATTTTTGGTGTGCCTTGACAATACTGAGATTTCATCACGACAGCTTGCAGATGCCACAACAACAAAGTGCACTTGAAGTGCTCACATGGAGTGCAAATGGATTTTTCCTTTCCAGTGTCAAGTAGAACATTCCATCTGAAATATACATATATATCAAGTACAAAGTTTGTCATATATTTCTACTTTTTTTTTGAAAGGTCACATATTTCTACTTTTTATTAAAATAAAAGAAAAGAAAAACTAGTTTGGAATGATGACCTCAATTAACTTTAGGTGTTAAGGAGCCAATGGCAAAATATTGATCAATCACTTCAAATTTTAGTCAAATTACTTACTTTAATAGATCTGCTACCATCTGAAGATGGAAGCTTGATTTCTGGTCCTTAATAGCTGATGAGTCATGCTCTTTGCCAGGCGAAAATTCAATATTGCCAAGATGCAGAATAGCAGCCAGGGTGCGAAATATGGCTTCCTAACACAAATAGGTATTTAAAAAAAAATTGATTACAAATAAGCATCTGCAAAAAAGGTAATTTGCAAAACCAAACGAAAGTAACCAAGAATGGTCAACGACAGTAAAAAAGTTTAAAACCTGTTCATCAAGAGTTATACCGACTATGTCCATTGCCCTTCTTGTTTTTATGTATTCCTGTGAACTGCTAACTCCATCTAACTCATAAGTCTTGCTTTGGTTTAAATAATGAAAGCTGCTCGGATGGCCCAACTTATATTTCTCAGCATCCTAAAACAAAAGGGAAACAAGCACTGCCAATTTCTGAGCTTGAGAACTTTGGACATGATAATGAATATAAAACATAATAAGCAACATAAAAGGTACAAATATCATCAAGTACAAGAGTAAATGAATGAACAACTGAATTTTCTCAGTTACCAGAAATAAAACATTGACTTTTCAACAACGATTTCAGTAAACAAAATAAAATGATAAGAGAAGAACATAGTACATCCACCATAAATGAAATTCGAGATGCAAAAAGTTAACAGCATGCGAAAGTCTTGCTTTATATGATCACAAGCTTTCAACTACATGTTGCCACCACAATTGTGAAAAGCCAGTCATGAAGCTGCTTAACATCGGAAACATATGACTCTCTAAACAGAGAAAGAAAAAAATATATTGCCAAAAGATCATTTCAAGAATAGAGTAGATAATGAAATCAAGACTGCATGATTATAGTTTATAATTATTAGATGCCACCAAGTAGTCTTACAGTACACTTGGGCATGTACAACTCTCTCTCTTTTAGGCGTTAACAAAAGATCATCTCAAAAATGGAGAAAAGATGGAAATCAAAACTACATAGTTATAAGAAGCCACAAAGTTTAGTTTTTACAGCATACATGGTCACACTCAACTCTGATAGAATAAATATGTACCTTCCCAGAAGCACATAGATGATAAAAGCAATGATAATTTCTTTCAGGGTTTGTTATCTGCACCACACGAGAACGTTCCAACAGATAGGTTCTAATCGCTGCACCAGATATCCTACCATCTGCATCAAATTGGATCTCGACAAACTTGCCAAAACGACTGCAGACAAAACAAAACAGATAAAACCCAATAATATGAAAAAGATATGCTATATATCTATACAAATTTAACTCAGTGAAAGCTCTCAGCCATGTACTGATGACCAATGAGATCTTGAGAGTGAAATTTGTTACAAAAAACTTGTATCATTTATGAGTTATTTTATGCATCAATATTCCACAAGATTCTTAAAGCCATGACAGACACAAATAAGAATCTTCCAAGTTCTATTGAAGGTAGTTAGATACTTAGATCTTTTTTGTAGTGTTGATGTAGCAGAACCAAAGAACCATGAAGCTTTACCCAGTAAACTCTTGAATGAAGAATCACTTTGTAAAACCAAGAGGAAAAAGAAAGGCACCCCAAGCGAATGTAAGCCCTCCGAAGAGCAATCAGAAGCAACAAAACAACAATATTGCAAATCCAACACAGAATGAAAAGACAACCTGCACCATCTAGAGATAGGTTTGTGCACAGATTCTAGTGAATGGAACCAAGAAAGGGAAACTGGTGGAGCTTTTTTTTTTTCGAATGGTGGTGAAGGGTGTTTTTTCACTCCATGTCAAACATAACAATTCCTGTTCCAGAGAGTTGGCAAGGATATATTTTTTTGAAGACCGAGTTGGCAAGGATATTTAGTGAAGATGAGGTGATCTTCAACTGCTACACACCTATGATGACCATGCTTGAGGGATTTCACCTCTGCATGTTTCACAAAAAATTGCAGCAAGGAGTGTAGTTGGCTACTAACATATTAGAATTCAGACTTCATACAGTACAGGAAATGAGGGGATCATACAACATCAGGTAGCAAAGTGATCCTGTTGATGAGGGACCAAAAACAGGGAGGAAACTGGACAAGGGGAAGGCACGAATGGGAAGGATCACATAAAAGCAATGGAGAACAAGCTTGAGTTGAGAAGGGAAAGCAGAAAGTATGGTGCGCATCAAGGTACCTTCTAAAATGAAAGCTTAAGTTCTCTTTACTGTTGTTGGATTGTCGGTTGATATGGATGTCATTTGGCACACCAGAGCAAGTGAGTAACAGATTCCAGAGAAGTTGAGTTTCAATAATAACATCATGCAAGTGTCAGAGGCCTCTAGACATGTGGACCACTCATTAGTAGCCAAAGATGAAGATATGGGACTGAAAGAACAAATATTTGTTTTTGATCTCCATCATAATTGGAAGAATAAAAGGCTGAGAGAGTCAGATATGTTCAGTTCATCTACTAAACCACCACCCAAAGGTCATCAGTTCAACCCTCAGATAAGTGTTGAAGTTATATGGGATTCCCCTGCAAGCTTGGACTGAAGGGATTTTCACCCCTTGCATAATTTTGGACTGTATAGTGGAGATTGATTTGACTATTTGAGAACCACTGAGCAAAAGAAGGTTGAAGCAAGAAGAAATATTTGCTTATAAATGGCTATGGCACTCTAAGTCTCTTGTATGTTTTTTGTTATTTATCTCTATTTTGTTTTTATTGTTTTATTTCGATAAAATGAAATTTCAATAGATGCAGTTTCGTAAGTATTATCTATGACAAGGTCAAAGGAAGAAGTAGAACTCAAAAAAAAAAAAAAAAATCCCAAATAGAAGAGATTTTGACAGATGATGTTGATGATGACCATGTAATGTAGTTTCATTAAGTATAAATTTGGGCATTTGGCTTTATTTTTTCAATTTAAATTTATTTTACACTACTTTTCATGTTCTGAGCTTCCATGAAAATATACCTCAATTTACATTTTTCAGTGGAATTAATATAGACATAATTCTACACACAAAAAAAAAAGATAAATTTCTCATAAATGTGAATTTTTATTTTAATTATACCTGAAAATCTTTTGAAACGTCTATCGCTTTCATATGACAATATTTAACAAAATATTTTAAATTTTATCAAAATCTGACAGGATCTTCTTGCCAAACAACAATATTTGAATCTGTTAGAATTTTCTAACAGTTGCCAAACAACATGACTCTATTCTGATAGCATTTTCTTTTGCCTGACAGATTGAGAATCTGACAAGCACAAAATCTAATAACTGCCAAAGGCACCCTCAGTGGTTTTCCATGGAGGACATGGGGACGGTCTTGGACAATCCATGCGGCATGTTCAAGGATTTTATAATCAAAATAAAGCCCAAATTCCCCAAAGATACTCCAAAAAAGTACCAATGAACACCTTTTCCACCAAAGCCCATTGCAAGAGGATGCCCTAATTGCAGCAATCAAAGAAGCACCAGGTGACAATTTGTTTTTTGAAGATCCTCCTATACCTTTTGCTCCAAACTGACTATGCAATGGCCATGAAAACAGATTTCCATAGAAGTTACCTTTCTTGGGGAAAGAACCAACTCCCCACCCTTCAATGAGGGCCTACAGGAATGAGGAAGTATCCAACAGTTCAAAAGGAAAGGGAGGTGAAGAAATACTAAATGGGTGATACAAAGATACAGCGTACAAGAATATGATCCACTGATTCCTAATTGTTCCGACAAACAAAGGAATGATTTGGAATGGCAAGGGCACGAAATTTCAAAAGGTCTGGGAAGGGATTTTGTTTAAGGTGACAAAAATCTTTAACCTTCGACGGCATAAAGGATGTCCAAATCCATTTGAAAGAAAAACTGAGTAGGCAGATAGATTTGCTTGGGAACTTGGTAGAAATAGATGGGGAAAGACCAGTATGAATGAGGAAAAGATGGACTTTCTTGCTGATTTTGGTGGAGTTACAAACAGTAACACATCCCTCTGGCTCATAGAAGTTATAGGATCCAGTGGCCAGAGAGCAGCAGTTAACTCACTGACCTATCCTTCTTTGAGCTCATGTCTTGTAGGCATGTGGTCAATTTAGTTAAGCTTTGAAAATTAGGTTTTACACGAGGGATTTTAGAATTCTTCGGAAATAAATCACATCTAACACACAAAAGGATCCTACTGAACATAAGCAGAATGTGACTGGGGTGATGGAGAGTGTGAAGTATCACGAATCTATTGCCCTTTTAGATCAACACAGTGGTGCTCCACCAGGGGGGGACCTTTGAGATCGTTTTTCATTTTTCATATTCTAAGGAGCACTAACAGCTTGGAAGATTCTTTCTCTAGAGAAACATACTCCAAGCATACTTCAGTATATAAGCAGTGGTGGTTGTTTGTCCATATTTTTCATTCATTTTGACATCGGTTCCCTGGTTTGTTTCTTCTTCTCAATATACATGAAACATAAATTTTCAAAAACGAAAAGAAAAATTACAAACCTTGAGTTGTCATTTCTGATGGTTTTTGCATTACCAAATGCCTCCAAGAGCGGGTTTGACTGTTCATAACAGAGACAGTGCCCAGAAAGGTTAATTATCAAGCAGAAAATCACAAATAAATAAATAGATAAGACAAAGCAAATGAAAAATAAAAAAATAAAAAATAAAGTCGTCATGCTTGGAAAGGGGACAAAAAGTGCAAAAGAGAATCCGGAGACATCCTACACTAAAAACGAGGCAATTAACTCTAATACAGTGTATTCATACTTCAAGAACTTGTTGCTCAACCGTTCGATCATCACCAGCAGCACGGCCACCAACAAAGGTTAGATACTGCATAATCAGTTTTGTAGTCTCCGTCTTTCCAGCCCCACTTTCTCCACTGACCAAGATAGACTGACTTCGAGCATCACTCATCATAGCTCTAAATTAAGAAAGCCAAACAGAAGTGGCTAAAACACTGTTCCAAAGAAATCTGTTATATAATACAGATTACTTGCAAATTGCTACACAAACCCCTAAAATCTTACCTATATGATGCATCAGCCACGGCAAAAACGTGTGGACTTAGCTCACCTAATCGAACTCCCTTGTACTGCTCCATCATATGCACATTATATAGATGTGGAAGCTTTGTAAATGGGTTCACAGCAATCAAAATGCTTCCTGTGTATGTCTGTTCAAAATTATAGAAAGACAAATGTGAAAACATATAAGAATTATATAATGCTGAGCTCAGTCATGAAACATTTTGTTGCTGACAAATTGCACACTAGTCAATTAAGGTTTGCAGTAGAGCAGTTATTAAGATCATAACATCAAAATCTTCAGTCTCAGAGCTCCTTTATAATCCATTCTCATGTTCTGAGGGTTACAAGGTAACTTGATTTACAATTTTCAGACTTCAATGATGTACATTGAACCCTCCAAATTCTTCAGTCACATATTGAGAGACCAGGAACTCCACAAATTTGTACTGCTCTAAAACTCTAATGATCCCTAATTGGCTTGATTTACCAATAAAAACATTAGCAGCACATTTTTTCCTTTCAGAAAAAATGGCAGCATTTTGAGAGGAAACTGATTGAGATCAAAGACGGTATCTGTTCCCTGACCTCACTATAGGTAATGCTTGCAATAATAACAATAGTATATATATATATATATATATATATATATATATATATATATATATATATATATATATATATATATATATATATATATATATATATATATACCATTGTAACAACTTGGTACCTCTGAAATCATACTTCTATGTCTAACTTATCTCAATGTTTGGGACAATAGCATGTTATTACCAGTGATAGAAAAACCAAAATCTAGAAACAAAAGCAAAAAGACAAAAGTCATTGACATCTATTTTAATGGATGTATTCAGATCAGTGGAAGTGTCTGAGCGTCATTTAAAGAGGGCTATGGTTGAATATTATCAGTCCATACTGTTCCAGGGGAATATAAAACATTTGAGAGGCTGCTACTAAAATTTGAAAAACAAAAAAAGGAATCCCACACAGATACATCTGAGAGGCTGCAGTCAGATCAAACCTTTCTTTGATTAGATTGTCAAGCTGTGACCTCATTAAAACCCAGCTACCGAACAAGGGCCAGTTATGGACCTCAGGTGCACACCAAAAGCAAGTGTTGTATGCAACTTGCCATGCATCCCAAATAAGAACCAATGCAACAAAAGAGAACTAAAAGAGCAAGATAGAGTAATAGGAACAATAGAATCAATGATTTATCACTATTTCAAAAAAAAAAAAAAAGGTGAATAGTGATTTGCCTAAGAGAACTACAGTATAATTTTATAATAATGAAAAGAAAAAAAAAAAGGTGTAGGAAAAGTTAATGGTAAATCACCAATTTCATTAAAGTCAGCACATCCCTTCAATCAAAAGTGGGTGTGTGGGAAAGACCATGACTTAGGCCTTCCCATTGTTTTTATGTTCAGTCTACATCTGCACCAATCAAGCATGCTAATGAAGAAATGAATCAAATTACAAGGAAAACTAAATAACAGCCATTATGAATCATCTCAGATAAAGAAAAGAAGTTGCTTTGATAGTAATCATGGACCATCTTAACTCTTTTAGCCCTAATCTTAACAGTATATGGGAGCATGCGAAATAAATATTATATCTTGCATAATGTGAATCATACTGCCCCCACTGTCATTCCCCATGAGAGTCCACCAACTATTTATTGAAACTGCAATCTAGTTAGATGTAATCCACTAGACATTGCACCAATTACGACATAAATGGACATGAACCACTCTAAAGCCCAAAAAAAAAAAACATTTCAGATAGATTTATACAAGTCTTCACTTAAATTCATACGACTAGTGAATTCCATGCAATGCAACATTGAGCAAATCAAATGGCAGTTTACCCATTTTTTTCTCAAATCCTTTTAAGTAGTCATGCAATGACATTCATAAAAAATAATTAAATCCACGGCACAGTAATAACCGTACAGTGAATCGCATTAAAAATCAAAATTTCCTGAAATTCACTCACATAAATCTCATTGAGTGCGTATCTCCTTGCAAGATTGTAAAGCACTCCAGGCTCATGCAAATACGTCAGTTTTGTCATGTCATCAACGCCTCCATGATCATTATCATCAGCCTCTGGATCTCTTGGAAGCAATTTCCCCGGTGTAGTCGTAATCTACCGTAAAAATTAATAAAATAACGATCTCGTAGCTGAAATTGAATAAAAAGGGGGGAAATGAATCAGAAAAGTTGGAATAGCAAACGCCTACCTTCTTTCCCCTGTCTGTAACGATGACTACGCGATTGTCCGCGGCACTGACGACTTCAGCTGCAATCCAGGCCTGGTCCTTGTCCTCGAACCATACGTTGAAGCCCTTTCGGAGGCTCATCTTCAAATCCTGCAAGTTGAGGAATCTCAAAACCCTGAGAATCTGCAGAAGAATAAAAGGAGGAGAGGAGAAGAAACCCTAGAAAGAGAAGGGAAGGGGAGGGTGAAGAGCGAAAGGAGAGAGAAAGAGAGAGCATGTTACGGGCATCTGTTTTTTCATCTTCCCGCCCTAAGCAACGAAAGACAAATGGCGTACAAGAAATTGAACAGGGTAATCGGGTTTTTCGTATTTGAAGGATCGTAGTGGAGTTGCTTGATGGGTTTCCGTTATTTATGGCGGAGTTTTCCCATGCCAAGACAGAGCGCCTCAAAGCTCATCTTAACACCCCGCGCAAGCACGTGGTTGCGCGTCACTGGACCATTTACGTAATCATATCTAGTGAGGCTAATGTAAATGGCCCACTTTATATCAGTGCCAATGATTGGCAGCATTTTAGAGATTTTTCTTTGATACAAAAATTTAAATTTTATATTGTAGAGGAGACTAATCGTATAAGTATATGCATACACTAGATAAATCGATGAAGAGTGACAGTATTCTAGAATTACATGAAGTTTATTCAGTCAAATATATCTTGAGAGTTGAATTTTATGGAATGTTGTTTATTGAACATTAATATTTTTATATCTATTCTCTAATAATTGTGGATTAAAGTAGTATAGGACAACTTTTTTTAAAAAAAAAAATTCATGCCAATGGATATGTTTATAGGTATGCACCTAAAATATTATTTTTTCAAAAATATTAGATATAAAAAGTACATTTTATTATAATCGGATCTTTTGCACCTAATCATTTCTCTGAATTAAATTCAACATGTCTATTATTATCAGTGATTTTGAAATTATAAATTATTCATTTCAAAAAATATATTAGATATGAACAATTAAACTTTATCATAGGGATATCTCTTAAACTTGATCATTTCTCTAAACGAATAAATGAAAGATCTTTTTCTCTCATAATGGTATTAGTTGTTGGTTTCCTGTGTAAAAGAGAGTGTATATGCATTTATGTATATGGGGAAAAGTCTTTTTCTCGTATACCTTTGCTATTATTATTATTATTAGCCGAGGAACATAATATACATATTTGATATATTTATTTTATACATATATATATATATATGTGTTAGATGTAATTAATTAAACATGTACAAGATTTGCAAATAATAATAATTTGAAAATCACACACAATAAATAATTGGAGGTACTCTATGTCTACACTGATAAAAACCAACTGCATTTAATTGTGTAAATGTAAAAGAAAAATTAATAGCTTATTTCCTATATTACATTTACATTTATCTATAAAAGAGAAGAAAATAAAAATAAAAATGTCAAATAAACTTGGTGTCATTACTTGTATCATTTAACACAACTGTCACTCATAAATTACAATTCTTAGTTGAATTTGATAAAATTAATTTTTATAAATAAATTGTATATCTAATGCTCATGTAACTGAAACTCCCTGTCCATTATAAAAATGAAAATTTCAAACTCACGTTGATTAACAAGCATTGAATCACATACCAATATGTAAATCTGTCGTTTTAAAAAGAAGCTAGACTTGCCATGGACAATATTCCATCATTTTTTGAGCTAAAAAATATAAGATTATAATTTTTTCTCTTCATTGTTTAAGATATTTTAAAAAAAAAATTACTTGTGCGAAACCGTGGGATACTCAATATAAAACTCTATAGTTGATCCCACTACCTCTAGAAAAGGCCGGCCCTGGATTAAGGCTAAATAGGCAGCTGCTTAGAACCTCCAATTTGACCAATGGCCTAGGACCTCCACCATGCACTTTTCCTAAGGCTTAGAGCCCTAAAAATTTCAGGATTTGTCCTGCCTTTAGAGCATGCTAAGGTCAAGCAGTGAAGGCTCGAACCTACAACCTCCTACTTTCTGAGATGGAAAGCAATAAGTTGAACTACACCTATGTAAATCACTATTTAAAATATTTGTCGATATAAACTTTAAATTTATAGCTTCTTCCATACAATATATATATATATATATATATTTATTTATTTAATAGCTAACACTTGAGATGCTATACTTTCGGACAAATTATACTCTTCTATACCCTCTTACTTACGTAGCAAGTCGGATCGGCACGTTGCCACTTCATATCTGCACGACGAGCGCTTGGAAATGAGAAAGGGATTGAGATTCCACGTGTGTGTGTGGACATCTGGTGTTCCGAAAGGACACGGAAATCTGTGTCCTTTGTAACAGAACTAACTGCAGATCAATCCTACTGGTCATGTGGCGGGGTAGACGGACCGACCTCCAGAGGCGCTGACGGGACTCTCTGGAGCCCTGTGTCACGTGTCTAAAACAAGATGCTTTAACCAAAAGCACTAATGAGAGAGGACCAATTGATAGAAGATACACTTAGACGTGCATTTACAATTAATTATCTTTAGTAACAATTTCTGATCCAACCATGAATCTGAACTAAAAATTTTGGGTTTCAGTTAGACATATTTTTAGAAAAAAAAAATTTGACCCGTTCTGATGCAATTGAGAATAAATCTGAGTTGAGTCAAGTAAAAGATGTTTGGGACTCTAGGCATCATATTTTTTTACTTATCAATTTTAGTCCATGTATTTTACCTCAAATTTTTTAAAAATTACCATGTTGCCTCCATTTTCTATGGCCCAATGATCCATGTGAAAAATAAGTCCTCTATCTTCCATTTATATTAAAAATCATATTTTTATCTCCTTTTCATCATTATTATCATATGATCATCATTTATCAAAATAACATCTATTAAGAGTCGACTTTTTAAATTATACTTCATATAAATTAATTCTAAATTATAAAGCCAACCACTCCTCAATCTATCATATCTTTTTTTTTTTATCTATCATTCTATGTTTTTAGTGGCCCACTTCTCTTCATTGTGTATGCAATTTTTACTTCTCAACTCTATTCTAAGCCATTTCTAGCGTTTTACTTATACGATCAAACCACTTTAGCAGTAGTTATCTTATTTTATCATCTACTTAAACTATTTTTACATTGCCACTGTTATAATCATTTCTAACTCTGCCTTTTATAGTCAATCCACTTAATGAATATAGCATGTGCATTTTTGTTACATTGACATTGTTGATTTGTCCTCTCTTCATGGTCCAACGCTCTTTCTTTTTTCTTGACTATTTTTTTTAAAAAAAAAACATTGCAAGTTTGATAGTTGTCTTATAAAATTGTTTTTTTAAATAATGTAAGACTTTTTCACTACACAAAACTATAATAGTTTGTCTACATTTTGTCCAGTCTTTCTCATCTACTAATTATATCTAAGTAAAATCCTCCGTAAAATTCTATTATAGAATTTAAGAATTTAAAATTATGGTAGTGTTGTAGACATCCTTGTCGATCTGACTATCTCATTCTTCCGGATCAAAACAATTTCACAAGTAAAATACCCATAACTGTAACGAAACGTGGAAATCGAAAAGGGTGTCGACTCGATCCAATTTGATGAAATGTTTAGTTCCAGAAAAAAATCCTTACTTAAAAGGACCAAAACTCACCAAAATCTAGTTGTTTTCAATTGACTTGATGAAAGGACAAATCATTTTTACCGTCTTGTTAAAAGTTAAAACAGTGAACCGTACATATCTGATGAAAAAGATGAATCAAAGCTTGTTTTAATCGTCATTGGTTCAGCTTAGCCATACATGGCCTTGTCCTATATTGAGTAGGATTACTCCAAAAATAGTAAGCCGGGTATCCTTTTGATAAAAAACCTAGTTGCGAAATACAATTGATTTCTTGTTGTAAAACGACTTGAGGAATAAGTTTGGACTTTTTATTAGGTGTAACTAGACTTGGGTAAATTACAAATTGTCTATAAATATGAAAAAAAAGAATTTGTCATGGAAATAGATTAAAACCTCCATGGGTGATATTCATTGTTCTAAGAGTATACACATTAGGTTATAGAGGCTTAAATCTAGCACCTTCAGCTTATTGAAGCAGGAGGTTAACCAGTTGAGCTACACCTATGTGGGCATGAAAGAGTGCATTTGATCAATAGACTATGAATTTTTTTTTCCACTACTTTTAATCTCTTTTAAAAAATAGTTTTTTTTTTTAATTTACATGTAGAAAACTGCGAGATACCCAACGTAAAACCCCCACATGGGTGTAGTTCAACTGGTTGACTCCCACCCCAGAAAATGGAATGTTGCGGGTTTGAACCCCCATAGTCTAACCTTAGTGTGCTTTATGACTAAAAATCATTCTCCATCCTTTTAAAATGAAATATCAAATAAACGGCAACTCTCTCAAAACTATTCTTAGTGATTATTTATCATTACAGAGCATGATCTTTTAGGGCCTGTTTGGTATTCTAAAATTGGAGGTGAAATTTTGGATTTAATGGACTTTAACAAATTCTGCTCAAAATTTATTTTTTGATTCACATGAATTTGTAGATAGAAAATTTTAAAAGTTTCAAAATCATGAAATTTTAAATTCTCTTAAAAACTTGTATTTTTTTGAAGTTTCAAAAGTTGTCCTTTTGTATTACAGTACTTGTAAGACATTTTTGGTGTATGGTGTTGGATTTTCTAATATACACCTCTATACATGGCCCACTAATAACGTTGGGCTTGTGCATGTTCTAATTTATTATACTTAAAATTAGGGCTGTAACTCAGGTCAGATAGGTCAGGTTTCTTAAAATTCAACCTGACTCGAATTGATATATTTGTAACCCAACCCAACGCGACACGAATTCTCAATTCAAACTTCACAACCTGACCCGACCCGTCCCAACCCGAATTCTGATCCGACTCGCATTTTGAACACATTTTAGCTGGGTCGGGTTAACTTGTAAAATTCTCAACCCGACCCGATCTGAATTTCATGTGGGTTTTTATCTTCTCAACTGACCCATACCGCTAACCCGAAATTCTTGACCCGACCCGCATGATTTATCGGGTCGGGCCAAAACCCGAACCAAGTTGCAGCGCTGCTTAAAATGTCCAATTCAGTTAAAACTTAATCAAAACAAATACACTATACTTCGAAGACAATAACATTTTATTAATAAAACATAATTTAAAGTGATGAATTAAAAAATATATCATTGAATGCGATTTATTAATTCTCACTATTATGACAAATATTAACATTCCATTATTTTATTATTATTATATTTTAATACAATTCATTAAATGAAAAATGGAATTGTTTTTTTATATAATTTTATATTTTAATATAATAATGTTATTATGTGGGCCCATAAAATGTAAATTTATCTATTATTTTTTCATTTCAGTGCTTATAAAGAGCCTTTTGAGTCCGAATGATATTATTTGATACTATACATACAAATTATTTAGACTAACGATTAAGTCATGAGATATAAAGTGTTGTTAAATTTTTTTTATATAAAATATAATTTCAAATAAATTTAATATATTTTTTAAAGTTTTAAATTATTAAAACATTATAATTTTAACACAATTTTAAAATGAACCAAATGCAGAACTTTAATAATGAAATTATTTTTGAATTTGGGAGAATTAGAAATTCAAAATTCAAAATTATAAAAAATTACAGAAGAGTTTTGCGAAAAAGGCAATTGTTTTTCGATTAAATTTCGCAGGCCACCCGGTTCACAACCTGCTCCCTCCCTCTCCCACTCCCCAATTCCCCCCACTCCGGAGTCGATCGAGAGAGTTGCAGTAACCTTGGCTTCTCTCTCATGGGCAGAGACAGGTGAGTAAGAAGAAGGAAGAAGAGGAGGCGCATGTCGTCAAACGAGCAAGCTGCAGCTGCTGCTTTGGTGGGCCTTGCACTCTCCTGCGATGGAGCAGTCTTGGGCTTGGCCGCTGCAGTTATCGCCATCCGAACCCTTCTCAAATTCAGGGCAACCTCTTCCGCCCTCTCCAAAGTACGCCTCGCTCCTTCCATCTCCATCTCCGACCTTCGCTCCCTCCTTCAATCTGAATCCGAATCCGAATCCCAATCCCAAACCCACCAAGAAAATCTCGTCATTGTCCGCGGCCAGGTCCAACCCAAATCTGCCATGGAAGTGAGTTGGTTGAATCCCAAAGACAATCTTCTCATCTCGCGTGAGTCTGGCGACCGAGCTGTCATCATGCAGCGAACTCAAACAGTATGAGTTTTCTCCAACTTTTTTTTAAAAATAATATACCTATGTTGTTGTTGTTATTGTTTCTGTCTCCATTTCTTCAGCTTTCTAAGCCTAACCCAAATGCTAGGTTGAGTTTTTATTCCTAAGATGTTCGATAGGATGCTTATTTAGCTTCATTCGTTCAACTTTTGATGATTAGGGCTGCTTGGACTGGAATAATTTAGGGACTAGGGGGAAAGGAGAGGCATCTCAATAAAGAAATTCCGAAAAATAGTTCTGCTTTTTAGCCAAGAAAGCTCTTCAATAAACAGGATCCCCAAGTCGGGAGAGTCTCATACAAAACTCACTCCAAACTCAAATGGTGGGGATTTCCCTTTAGCATACTGGGGCTTAGAAAGTGGTTTTTTTTTTTTTTAAATTAATTTGGGCAGAAGTGTTTGGGTTTTCTTTTTGTTTATAATGCTGAAAACAAAAACTTTTACTAAGTTTGACTCTCTTTTGAAGGTTCAGACACTCCATGAGTTTTAAAGGTCCCTCCCCTCAAAAAAAAAAAAAAAAAGAAAAAAAAGAAAAAAAAATGAAGGAAGGGGGGAAAATAAAGTTATACATTGTCTTATGTGCTTTGGGCACATGATTGGATTTATCTGGAAGAACTGGGGTTAGGCGGTGTTAAACATCATCTTGTGTGCTTTGGGTAGTGCTTATAATGATAAATTGGCAATTTACTGTTCCTTGATAGATAAGGTAAGAGTAATTTGCTCAGAAGTGCTTGTCAATTGCCTTTTGAGGAGTTTCTTATGCGCCCCCCACCCACCCACCCACCCACCCACCCACCTAAAGTAATCCATGAAAGAAAAGGTTTAGGAAATTCTTGTATGATGGTGCCAAACTAGCATATCACATGATGCTTTTTAATATTTGATCTGAAATGTATCAGATGATGCAGTTTATGACATTTTCTTTGACCCATTTCTCAACACTCAAGTATCTTTCTTGTCAATGCAGTCAACGTTAACAGCCTTACAACCAGCCACATTGGAATATATCTTTTCTGTACCACCCCTCCTTCATGGTTTTTAGCATGAGTATCGTTTTTATTATTTATTTATATGAAAGGAATACAAGAAAATCTTCTACCAAGAAGAATAGAGCTAAAGGTTTAAAAACCACATGAATCAATGACCTTGTTTAGAGTTTCTATAGAATAAAGACGTATCTAGGATAGGCTTGGTGATGCAGGCTAGGTAGGATTAAGAATACCCAACTTCAAATTACAGCGGAAGCTTGAATAATATCTTGAATAACCCTTCAATCTTCACAAAACAGTCCTTGGTTTTGCACTTGAATCTTCACAAAACAGTCCTTCGTTTTGTACTTTAATCTTCACAAAACAGTCCTTCGTCTTGTGCAGTAAAATAAGACAGCAAACAGTCCTTCGTTTGCAAGAAGAAAACTCAAATTTTATTGATAATACTCGGTGCCCTCAAGGGGCTGATTACAATCTTATTTATAAGAAATCCTAACCTGAAATAAGGAAAAAGAGTTCTACTTTAACAAGGAAAGAGAGTCCTACCTTAACAAGGAAAGAGAGTCCTATCTTAACAAGGAAAGAGAGTTCTATCTTAACAAGTAACAAGGAGCCGACCCTCCAATTATGAAAATAACAAATTCTAAATCTAGAAAATAACACAAAGAAACTTTCCTAATTTAATTAAAATCCTAGTTGATTTAGGATTCTAATTCACAACTGTCAGCACCTCTTTAGCCATTGGGCCTACTCTGCTGGGCCTGTTCTTAGACTTGCTTTGGATCCACTACACCAAATCTTCTGACTCGGATACCCACCTGGATCGAAGATATAATTTTGATCTTTTGACTCGGGGCCCCAACTTGCTAATTTGATAATGCACCCGCTCGGGTCAAAATTAAAATTTTGTCTACGTCTCTGGATGCCCGCATCATACTCCCGCTCTCGGAGAAAACTCGTCCTCGAGTTTATAAGGTTCATCGACGAAGGGTGCGGTCTTCTCATAGTCTTTCTCATATGCTCTAATAAAATTTCCTTATGCTGAATACTCAATCGCTGTGGAGTACTCGCTTTAGGAGATGTCGCCTCGGGGCCTATCAAAAGTGACTGGATGGTAGGTGTTGAGGACTGTCTCTCATAATCTTTCCAAATAGGGTCAACATATGGCCGGATGGTGTGATTTGAGTCCACAAGATGTCGGTCATCTCCAACTCCTAATGTACGAACTTGTACTGACCATTCTCTGTCGCCTCTATCACTAGCATCTTCTCGTTGCTGAACACTGGACTGTGGCTCAAGATGGTGTGTCTCAAGTTCCTGCTTCAGGATGGAACTTGCCTCAAACTGTTGGATACATCCTTCTGTTGCACTTGTATCTACCGTAGCTTCATGAATTGCTAAAATGGGTGAGATATTGGGTGTAACCAACTGGTTCATGTGTTCGTCCCACATTGGATCAACATAAGGTCTATAGTCGCCCAATGTTCTCGTGGAATGAGCATCACAAAACACAAACTCATTGATGGCCTCGGCCTTTGTGCTATTGTGGTGTATGTCATCCACTCGGGGTTCACCAATATGAATTGGATGTTCCTGTACCATCTCCAAGAGTTGCACATTCATGGAGTCCGTCTCCACAGAATCATTGACATCTTCCTCACTAGAGGAATCTGAGTCAACAATTTCGACTTGTGCAGTCGTGTCTACTTCATCAGCAAATCGGACGAATCGTTGCCTTCTCTCAGGCTGTCGGACGATATGTTTTGCCCTATGTCTGTGATAGTAGAAACTTTCGTCTGAACTTTCATCTGAACTTTGATTTGAATTGTCATCTGAACTTTCTTCAGAAGATGAGTATCTGGAGTACCTTGATCTCACTGATGGCGAAGTAGAAGGGTGTTGGCTTGTTTGATTCTTTAGAGCCGCAATCTCTCTTTGTAGATTAATACATGACTCATATAACCAAACAAACTGCCTGTCGCGGTCTTTAGAGAATTCAACTCGATCATCTTCTGGAGCGTGTCTCACATGACGACTCTGACTAGAATGAAACCAGTCATTATTCCTGGCTTGTCGGCTACGAAGGCGGTCACGTCTTGTCATAACTAACCCCTGATCGAAGGATGAGTCTCAATTGACTCCGAAGCTCTGATACCATTCTGATGCAGGCTAGGTAGGATTAAGAATACCCAACCTCAAATTACAGCGGAAGCTTGAATAATATCTTGAATAACCCTTCAATCTTCACAAAACAGTCCTTGGTTTTGCACTTGAATCTTCACAAAACAGTCCTTCGTTTTGTACTTTAATCTTCACAAAACAGTCCTTCGTCTTGTGCAGTAAAATAAGACAGCAAACAGTCCTTCGTTTGCAAGAAGAAAACTCAAATTTTATTGATAATACTCGGTGCCCTCAAGGGGCTGATTACAATCTTATTTATAAGAAATCCTAACCTGAAATAAGGAAAAAGAGTTCTACTTTAACAAGGAAAGAGAGTCCTATCTTAACAAGGAAAGAGAGTTCTATCTTAACAAGTAACAAGGAGCCGACCCTCCAATTATGAAAATAACAAATTCTAAATCTAGAAAATAACACAAAGAAACTTTCCTAATTTAATTAAAATCCTAGTTGATTTAGGATTCTAATTCACAACTGTCAGCACCTCTTTAGCCATTGGGCCTACTCTGCTGGGCCTGTTCTTAGACTTGCTTTGGATCCACTACACCAAATCTTCTGACTCGGATACCCACCTGGATCGAAGATATAATTTTGATCTTTTGACTCGGGGCCCCAACTTGCTAATTTGATAATGCACCCGCTCGGGTCAAAATTAAAATTTTGTCTACGTCTCTGGATGCCCGCATCACTTGGCAAAATTTGACCTGACCTATGCCCGATCATTTTAAAAGGGTATGGGTCTAAGATTTTTCACCCATTTATTAAGTGGGTAGACCCGAACAACCTGACAATTGCCATGCTTATATGCAAGGTCTGAACCCATTTAAGAAGCATTCTTGGTATCGAGTCTCGCTAGAAAAATCTCCTTAGTTTAACTCAACAATGATGACATTAATTAAAAAGTAATTTTGTAATATTAATCATGAAAATTTATACTATAATACTACTGTGCCCATGAAATGAGTAATTGACATTGGTTTGTCTATATGTTTTTTTTTGAAATTGTTCATATATTAAGAGAAAAAGAGCATCATAGGTGCATATACAAAAAACGAAATCAAACAACAATAACAAGTGAACTGCTCACAAAAGGCCAACAGGCTGGCACCAAAACAAAACAAAAAAAGATCATGTGAGATCCGCACATTCTTTTCAGGCACGCAAAATGTCTAACATGGAGATGTTCCTGAATTCCTGGAGGGACACAGTCCACGAAGCACACTTGGTGAGGCTATGTCTTGCAACCGCTGCACTAGATTCCGCAGTACCTTTGAACAACCTGTTATTATGTTCCCACCAAAGGCTCCACATAGTAGCAAATAAAGAAAACTGCCACAAGTAGTAGCACTTAGGTGAGATGGAGATAATATCCCAAGCGAAAGAGAGCTTGACAACTGACGAAGGCATAACCCAAGCCACACCAAACTGAGCAAGGATTGAGCTCTAGAAATCAGAAGAGAAAGAACAGTGAATAAGAAGGTGGTTCGATTCTTCAGATGCTCGAAGGCAAAAAGGGCAAGTACTGACCATAATTCTCCATCTTTTCTACAAATTATCTTGAGTCAAGATTTTCTCTAACCCAGTGGTCCAAAGAAAACTAATAGCCCTAGGCCGAGCTTTGGTGGACCAAATCTTGAGGTTAACCGTAGCGACACCAGTAGTCGTAAGATTCGAAGAATGGAATGACTTTATAGAGAACAGTCCATTGTTGTCAGGCCACCACAGAATACTGTCCTCATAGGAAGTGCGGATTCTGTAGGAGGAAACAATAAGGAGAAGCTCCGAGAATGCATCGGCTTCAGAGTTAGATATGTTATGGCGAAGAGGAATGTCTCAGACCACATGCACACCATTTGTTGAATAGAAATTTGAGATAGTCCCAAGCGGCATAACTGATAGGCTATAAAGAGAAGGAAACCAAGAAGCCAAAGTAGAGCTATCAATCCATGCTCCTGTCTAAAACTTAATTCTATCGCCATTGCCCGCCTTATACTTGATACCTTCTTTAAATTTGTCAACACAAGCTGCAACAACATGCCACATGCCAGAGGCTCTACGTGGGGCAGGATTAATATCCCAACCAGAATTACTCAAACTGTACTTACATCTAATGATCGCCTTCCAAGGGGCATCATCGTCAGTACGTAACCTCCAAAGCCATTTAGTAAGAAGAGTAGTATTAACAACCTTGATTGGACCGCACCCCCAGGCCCCCGTCGGCGGTAGGAAGGCAAACTTGGTCCCAACTCACAAGGTGATATTTCCTCATGTCCTCATGATCACCCCCAAAGAAAGTTCTTCGTAATCCTTTCCATTGATTGAATGACTTTGTTGGGGCATCTAAAAGCTGACAAAGAGTAGACAGGGAGGGCATTTAGGATCTACTTAAGAAGAGTGATCCAACCCGCAAAGGATAAGTACTTCTCTTTCCACGAGGCCAGGCATTTGCTAAACATATGAATGATGGGTTCTCATTGAGAGTACCCAGGAGACCCAATGCAAAGGGAAAGCCCCAAGTAAGTAGAGGGGAGATTAGAAGATGCACATCCCAAAAGCTTTGACAAAGATGAAAGCTCAGTATTGTCTAAATTGATGTTGAAGACTTCACTCTTGAGATGACAAGGCTGTGATTGGTTGACTTGGCTGAGAGGAAGGGCGGTAGTTGGAAAGCTGCTGGCAGTGGTAACAAGGGCAACATGCAATGGAAAAGGGGGTAGAGAGAGATGTAAGGGACTGGGATATGGAGTACAAGTGACAAAAAAGAGGATGGACGTTTGTTGGAGTAGATGGGGGTGAACATGACTCGATTTGAGTATGGCGTGGCTCAAGAACAGCTGAAGGAGAAACACAGTTTGTGTTGGTCTGGGCGTTTCCAAAACAGATGGGTGGTTGAGTGAGAGGTTGCAGGGAAGCGAGAGAAGGGCAAGGGACGGTGGAGGTGAACATGGTGAAATACATGGTTGAAGACGATCCTGATTCTGCGAGCACCATCCATGAACGAACGTGGTTAGCTTTGTCTGGGAATCCACCCAAACTTGAGAAGAAGAAAGAAGAAGAAGAGGTAGGAAGAAGAGGAGGAAAAGGGATAGGAGAACCGAAATGCACTGGGAGAGAGATCTATTCAAATATCCATTAATCATCAATTATCTCTAAATACATCCTCTAATCAAGTATTAATAGGGAAACCCTAGTCCTAAAAATTAGGAAATAAATAAAAACGAAAATAACATGAAAAATAAGAAGGAAACTAATAATATTTTTTACAATGGGAAAATAAAATATAAAGGAAAATTAAATAAATATCAATTTCTCGATTTTGGGTCGACCAAGTCTTCGATTTTCTTGGTCGGGTCCGGTAGGGTCAACCACGAATTGTCCTACATCATGACCCAACTTACCCATTTAATAAACAAGTAAGGGTTGAGGGTTCGTGATCCAAACCCAACTGATTGATAGGTCTAATCTAGGAAGAAGTTGAGATGCCCTAGGGTTGGGTGTTGGCCAGATTTAGAGCTAGGTGTACCAAAAAGATTTATGGCATTTATGCTTAGTGATGGAAGTTTATTGGGATAAGAACAAGATCCATTTATAAGGGTGACCTTTTGTCAGCTAAAAAATATTTTTAAGTGTTCAAGTTGGTCTTCTTTGAGAATACAATAAATTCCTACTGATCTTGTTTTTAAGCCTATTTCCTGTTGTTGTTATTAACCCAATTACCATTTCAATAATAAACACTTCCTATCTGTTCTGCAAGTTCTGGTCCATTTCATGGCATTTTCTACTGTTTTTGAAGAGTTCCACCCAATTAAGATTTTTTATTCTCTACCCATGTTGCATTGTTGTTGTTGTCCTTGTGCTTGTTAATTATACAAGATTGAGTCAAATCCTGCTTGTTAAAAAAATGGTTGTGAAAAGTTAAGGGTATGGAAATTAAGGTGAGCTACAAGAGAACTTCATTCACAATGTCAATGCCATTGATGCCTGTATGAGACAAATGGAAGCATTGACACATTAATAGTCGTAGAGGAGGTTCAACTCTTGTACCAAGGAAAGAATGGGACAAGTAGGATCTCTGGAATAATTTCATCTCTCTCTCTCTCTCTCTCTCACACACACACACACACACACACACACACACATACACAAACTCCAGTGCTTGCATAAAGACACTCATACACACCACACACACATCAAGATCGTGTGGGTCAAGTACTCCCTCCCATCTGAACTCTTACTTCATTTTTTCATTCTTATATCTATTTTATTTGCAGTTAGAGCAACTACTCTGGCCAAGATATTAATTGACTTCTTTTCCCAGCAACTTTACTGTTTTTTATTTTTTAATATGGATTTCATTCTGTTGCTAATCTATCTGCTTTAAATTTTGTGAATCCCTGATTAATTTGAGAAATGTAATTCTCTTTCTACTTTTGAAGTGCTTGTATAATGAATGGCGGGGACTGTTTGGTTGGACATTTGACTTGCACAGTCTCTTTGCCAGATCTTGGAAAGAACACGAGTCAAGCTCATTGAGAACGGTAATTTCTTTTTACAGTTTCCTTTTATTGATTTAGACCTATTAACCATCATTGTTATCATCATCAGGAAATATGTGCAACAATGAGGTTTATCACTTTGTCTTCACCACATGCATGGGAAAAAGGTGGTGGGACCTTGATTTTCTTGCGTAGAAATTAAAAACTGAACTGGATTGGAACTTTTGTTTAGGGACTTGTTTTGCTACCTTTTCCTAACAGGAGGCTTTTCTGCAGAAGATGCCAATTAGATATCTTTCAGCTTGGTTACTTTCAAAAAAAAAAAAAAAAAAGAAAAAAGAAGAAGAAGAAGAAAGAAAAGAAAAAGAAAGAGGAAAATATCTTTGAGCTTGGGATTTGGTAATCGCTGAAAGGGACCTGTCTGTTCCATTTGCTGCATGTTGCAGATGAACAAGATTCAGTAACATGCGTTACAGTGTTTTGGCTAAAGAGGCCTTTTTCAACTCTCTAGGACTCACTATTCTTTTTTATTGCTTTTGATAAGTTGTTTAATCTGCAGCTGGTACTCTCTCTCAGGTTCCATTTGTTCTTATAGAAGGTGGTCATTGGCCATGGACTGGTTCTGTTGTTGTTAATATGGATGACTCAGCCCATCCTTTACCTCTGACAACAGTTTATCATCAGTTGCACCCCATTCATGCTTCTCCATTTACGTTTTTCCAGGCCATGTTTGGTCATGGATATCCAGTAAGTTTCTGGGTCCTCAAATTATGTGTTCTTTTGCTGATATCAATTTTTTTTTTCAATGGAAGAAAGTTGGGTTCCTCTCATGTTCATTTTTATTATTGTTTTTTGATTCAGTGAAGTTTCTGTTTTGGAAGGTTGGTTTGTTGGATGAGGAAAAAATACTTCCACTTGGAACAGAGGTCACTGCTGTGGGAATTTGCGGATTACAGGATGGTGTTCCTGAGATCAAATCTTGCAAGGATCTTCCCTATTTCTTGTAAGGCGTTTGTTCTACATAATATTCTGTTACTTTTTTTTTTGTATCCCTTGGCTTGTCCGTCACCCCTAGTACACGCATGTAATTGCATGTATAGGTTCAAGTTATGTGGATACTTTATATCATTTGTAAGCCAGTGCATGCTATAGGTTCTAGAAACCCCCTTTAACTTTTGAAGTTTGTTGAGTATTATGCTTTTCTTTGTAATGCTATCATCATTAGACTTTGCCTGAGTTCCATCAACTAATGAGTTTTAGTTGTTCAAGTTGCCAGTGTTTCTGGTGAGCTGTATTTTGTGTTTCTTCATTTAGTTGGGGGTTATATTCTCTCTCCACCAATAATTTATATATATTTTTTTGTGCAGGTCTGATATGACAAAGGATCAAATGGTAGCAGACCTTGCCTCCAAAACTAAGATTCTATTATGGAGTAGTATTCTTCTTGGCACGTTTTCATTGGGTATATTGGGCTATGCCATAGTAAGGTATCATTGTGAACCCTAACTGGTAAATGAATGGATCTCTCATGTTGATGATGCCGACCTAGGAATGTGAGGGTAATTTTATTCTTCCTGCTTTTGGAAGCAAATCATGTCTCTATTGAAGCCTTTACTCTCTCTCACCTGAATTAGGGAGGACAAAAGCAGTGAGTCCTGAGTAATATGGGTGCTGGATTTTGTTTTCTTAGCTGCCTCATTGCAGTTGACGGATTCTGCCAAAGAAAAGATATCTTGATTTGTGGTACCTTTACCTGAACTAAAGTTCACAGTGGCAATAAGATACCATTTGGTTCTGGTAATGTTTTTGACTTCCAAGTTGCTGGTGCCATCTGAGCAAATCCACTAAACCCCAACATGATACTTTTTTATTGGAACTAGTCTTGTTTCTGTCATCATTTGTTCAGTTAGCAACTTGATCATAATTATAGAAAAACATAGAAAGTGAGAAAGCATCATTAGATCTTCCAAAACCATAGGGAATTCTGTTTTTTGCTTTGTTCATTTTTTCTCTGAAATGGTGAGTATATTTTGTGAAAGTGAACAAGAAACATGGGAAGGAAGATAAAGAGAGGCTCAAGGAGGAGGCTCTGAGCCATCAACTGTAAGGTATAAGAGCCCATAGTAAGAGAGCAAATTTCCTAGAGAACAGGCTAGTAGGGATTGACATCACCTTGACCTGTGACACCTTACCCTGTAAATTGTCTTGAATCCCCCTCCAACTTATGGGCCATGGTTACAACCTGGACGTTACACTGAGCAGAGTGGCTGTCACCCTTCTAAGTTCACATTTGTTGTGACTTGTGTAAGTGGAGATTTATATAGGATAATAGGACAGGATTCCACCATACCCCTCCATTCCAATTCCTCTGCACAGAGATGGGAGAAGAAGAAGAAGAATTTTTTACTGAATATTCATTCAGTATATCTGGACAGCTGTCATAGATTTTTTTTGTTTTTCTTTTAAATCAATAGATTTCGAGGAAAAAAAAAACTCTCAGGTATATTGAACGATAGTAATATCATTAATATGACAGAGAAGATAGCAAAGACATTAAAGCGACAATGTCGTTTCTGCAAAATTATTATGGAGCATAAAATCTTTGCTTGTGAAACTTATATCATTGAATTTCCTCTTTAAACCATTATGGGGTGCGAAATCTGCTCTTGTGAACCTTACAACATGAGAGCAGGCCATGCTAGTAGAGTTCTTTGCTTGTGACATTCTAGGGCTTCATTTGGTATGTAAAATTGTATGTTGCTTGTGATGCAGGAACTGGTCTAAATGGAAGGAATGGAGGCATCAGAGGCAGCAACATGCTCAGCAGCCAAGAGATACTGAAAGTAACACTGATGACGATTCAGGAGATGTTCCGGATGGGCAATTATGTGTTATCTGTTTGATGAGGCGGAGATGTTGTGCATTCATACCTTGTGGTCATCTTGTTTGTTGTCCAAGGTGTGCCCATTCTGTAGAACGTGATTTAAACCCAAAGTGCCCTGTGTGCCGTCAGGACATCCGGACATCCATCAGAATTTATGATTCTTGATATGGCAGAGGTTTCCTTTCCTCTATCGTGAATGCTGTAGATGTTCTACCAATCTCTATCGTGAATACTAGTTTAGGTGATTCGACTCAAATCATGTTTTGCCACACATTCCATCGCCATCACCAACTCTTCTATATTGTTAACTTTTGGTTCTTGTATAGCCAAGTCTATAGCTGCCATCTCTCTCTCTCTCTCTCTCTCTCTCTCTCTCTCTCCTTGTAAATAATGTGTAGGAATGATCAAATGTGCAATATTCAATCGGTATTAAGGTGCATCCACTGTGTATTGGATGGGCCATATCATCTTGAATTATCGGCGACTAAGAAGATAACTGAGTGGATAATTCCTAGCCTCTTCATTTTTTTAATACATTTTTTGGGCCATTGAGCAGGGAACTATTTACATTTTCTGAGTTCTGACACTGTATATGAAGGCTCTAGATCAGATGGTTAGGGTCATCGTACTAGAGGGTGTTGCGGGTCATGGGTCTTCCATGATGGAGCCACTTACCCCGAAAAAATTGTTGTTGTTTGGGGGAGGATGGAAGAGAATATAAAGTAGACCAATACATGTATAGATCTGCTTGAGGTATCATTGTATCGGAACAGTGAGATCGGATTTTCATTTTCAATGGGGATATTGTACATTTATCATTGGATAAGTTTTACATGGTTGGGTGGGATGGAGAAAAGAACTTGATGATACAAGTCAGAGAAATTCAATCTATCTACTGTAACTTTGTGAGATAGCCCATCAAAATTTGAGGACTTTGTATCAATCAAATTTTAGAAGTCTGAAATCACATGGTTAGATGAGGTTTAAACTTTACACTGTCAATGTCTTTGCCATTTTCTACACATTTCATTTGGAAAAACTTGGCCCACTTTAGTATTTGAGTAACATCCTATTTAATAGACTTTGAAAAGTCTCTTTACAGTTTTTGCGTTGTATTTGGGGTATTCTTTTCTGCACAACGAGGGTAGAAATAGAGTTTTTCTTTAGTTTGACTACGGTTTGAAATCTGCTTGAACCTCTTGTAAACAAACAGATTTGAAAAATATGCCCGGCTCTCATGTCAAGCTTGGACTAAATTCGTAAGTCCGTCTATATAAATGGTTGGGTCAAGGATTTTTGCAAGAAGCCCTGAGAGGCCATTTAGCCAATGACTTGTTTAGCCATTGTATGTTTTAGGGGTGAAACTCAGGTTGGGTTTTGGCCCGAACCTGCATGACCTGACCCGAAAATCATGCGGGTAGGGTTATGAAAGTCGGGTCGGGTTAAGAAGTCAGAAACCCGTATTGAATTCGGGTTGGGTTGGGTTGAGAGATTTTTAAGTTAACCCGACCAGACCCGGTAAAAAGTAGGCTAACGTAGGTTCAAAATGCAGGTCAGGTCGGGTCAGGTTTCAGGTTGAGTCGAGTTATAATTCAGGTTGGGTCTGTTTAAGATGTCTGGGGTCAAAAGTTCGGGTCGGGTTCCATATATTAGTATCTCGGACTAGGTTGGGTTTTAAAAAACCCAACTCGACCCAGCCCAATTTCAGCCCTAGTATGTTTCTATGTATAGATAGTAGGGCTGTAACTCGAGTCGGGTTTTGACTAGACTTGCAGGACCCGACCCGAGAAATCATCCGGGCCGGGTCAAGAATTTTGGGTCAGCGGGTTGGATTGGGTAGGGTTGAGAAGATAAAAACCCACATGGAATTTGGGTCAAGTTGGGTTGAGGATTTTACATGTTAACCTGACCCGACCTACCTGGCTGAAATTAGGCTAAATGGGTTCAGAAATGTGGGTCGGGTTATATTTTGCGTTGGGTCGGGAATTCGGGTTGGATTGAACATAAATATCAACTCGGGTCGGGTTGGGTTGGGTTTTAAGGAACTCGACCCGCCTGATCCGAGTTGCAACCCTAATAGATAGTCTATTTTTTAATATTATTTGCAATTAATTTGAATACTGGTTATTTAGATTGAGAGTTGATATGAAAAAGTAAACTAAGTCTGAATTGAAAATTCAATTTCTAACCACTTGATTTTAATGGTCAAAGTCAAGAAGCATCTTTAAAAATCATCAAGATGAGGATGCATGGTAACTTTGATCACTAAGATTAATTAGTTAGAAATAAAAATTATAACTCCTATTTGATCAACTTGTAACTCATCTTATCTATTTTCAACCTGAACGGTTGGTTTTTTAATGGTCTCAAGCGGTCCGGCTCAGGCTTAGTATTTTTTCCATGGGTTTGGGCATTAACCGTACGAGGCACGACAAGCTTCGGACAACCCTAGATTTGTGTATATATAAATGGGATCGGGTTGCCATAGAACATAGCTCGGCCTGAAAACTTGGCCAGTGAACATCCCTAGGTAGAAAGTAGGAGAAACATTTTTACCTAGGTCGTTGAATCTGAAGCAGGGGAATTTGCTCAAATAGCAATTTGTGCATTCTTCCCGTTTCACATTTGTGCATATTTTTTTTCAAATTAAAAAAATTGTTACAACCTTTTTACTGTCTAATTTTCGTTGGGTATAATTTTCAAAAGCTTTTGAAGCAAGTTACTCAAATTTTTTTAGTAAACTTGAAGTTATTTTTGTTAATTTTCAAAATTTCAATTATTTTCAACAATTTTTTCTAGTTTCGGCTCTAAGATAGTAGCAAATTTGGGGTTTTTTATGAAAATAATTTAACGAAATAATATTTTGTACTTATGAAATTCAATGGAGATGTCTTTATTTGGGGTTTTTTATGAAAATAATTTAACGAAATAATATTTTGTACTTATGAAATTCAATGGAGATGTCTTAATGACATTCAAATAGTTTGAAAGGTGGATAAAACTTGAGTTTTGTAAGATACTTCTCATTCTCGAATTTCTTGTTAAGAAAACAAATGAAATGATATAAATTTATTTTCTATAATTAAATGAAGAGCCCTTAATAGTTAATACCATTGATAAAAAATTTAGGGTGTTCGTGTAATTTTTCTAATATTCTGACATTATGTTGAAACTTAGAAATTTTTATAATAAAAAAATTTATGAAGAAGATACATGTCGGGGATACTTGAGAATATGAAGTTCATATTAGGTATTTCTTTATATTGATTTCTTTTTTAATAAAATATTTAGACATTTTCTAAAGAATTAGAACATTTTTCAAATTTTTAGGATGTATGGAATTTTTTACTTTCGAAAGTCTAAAACTCCAAAAAAAATGATTGTTATTTAATTTAAAAAAAATGTGCACTCAAAGTTTTTCATTTTTTCCCTATTTTATCTTATTTTTCTGTATTTTTTCAATAAAAAATTAAAAAGAAGAAGAAATAGAGTAGGGCACATCACGGCATTATCAAAGATATGTATCGTTATCAGCGTGCTGATAGTAAAACCTGTGCTTATAAAAAAAACAATTCATAAAATCAATAAATGATGGACACCCTCATTTTAAAAAAAAATTGTGAAAAATGTGTGATATAAAAAATATTTCATTTTGTTGGAAAAATCAAGAAGCCAATAGATGAGTTCACTTACACACCTAATTTGACTTGACAGTGGAAGTGGGGAGCCATTAACATCTTAGAAGTTAGAACTTCTAAAATGCTAGGGTCCATGGAGGTTAAAGAGTGAGGAGAAAGTGTTTTTATCATTTTTCTAAAAAAAATTAGTACGTCGGAGTCTACTAGTGATAGGTGCAACAGTGTATATATATATATATATATATATATATAAAAGACAGATGTTCAATCGTCTCACTTCAATTTTTTAAATGTGACTAATACTTGAGGTATATGTAAATTTCCCAATTTGCATACGTCGGGTATAAAACTAAATAGAGTAATCCTTCTTAAGTTAAGGGGGCTTGATCCTAAGACCTTCCATGAATAAAGGTGAAAATTGACTATCTAACCAACCCCTCAGAATTTATATATATATTCTATGTTTCTATCCATTCAAATGGAGTTTAAACACATCAATATAATACTCAGTAGGTTTTGAGAAGTCAAGAAAAAAAAAAGCATACACTTCTTCTAGGCCACTTAGGGTTCATACTCTTCCTTTAGACAGATTGAGCGACTCTATGGAAGCCCTAATTCAAGAGCCTTTTCATTAAATCTTTAAGTGGTTGTATATGTTCGATAAAATGTTGAGAAAATGATACAAACAATAGTGGGACGAAAATTTCTTCATCCAATAATTTTAGTCTTGTTGTCTGGATTTTGAAAACATGACTAGTATAAACTATTGATTTTCTATTTTTACAAAACTATGATTATATACATACGTCAGCCTCTTTGCTTCTACAAATCTACATGTTTTTCTTGTGACCCATGAATCTCAAAACTTTGTGGTTGGATGCTCTATGTTACGTGGGGTTCCACATCAGATGTGTACTCGACTACTGAGAAGGCCAACTCAGGGACACTATTGTGTGGGCTCAGAGACTACAGTGGAGTTCCCTTTGATGTGTGGACTCTACACGAAAGAGGTGTGGGCCCTCTGGTAAAGGCACTAGTGATTGGGCTGGGAAACTTGTCATAGAGGCGTGTGTTGAGTCCCACATTAAATGTATGCTGAAAAGTTCCAACCCCATTATAAGTGGGGATAGACACCACTAAAAGTGATTTAACATTTTGAGATGGAAAGACCTCTCTGTAGACCTTTCTTTCCCAGCGTTTGATGTGCTGGGTGTGAACAAAATAGTGAAAGTGGATATTGTGGTTTCTCCACCTCAACTTGGGCATTCAAAGAGAACTACGAACTTTATATTTAGAGAAATCTCCTCAGTGCTGCTTTGTTTTTCGAGTTTAAAAGGATAAACAGTTCCCTAGGGAGCATTTGAAATATAAAACTTTCAAGCAAATTGATTACTGATTCCAACAGCTAGCTGGGGGAAACTCGAAATGGATAGAATGTGTAGGTGATTTGAAAATCGTCAGCACAAAGTAAAAAATGTAAATAACTTTTGCAGGCAATTCGATCGTTATATGGGAGAATTCCATTCTTTCTAGATAAAAAACCATAGAAAAATAAATCATTACAAGTAGACTGATAAAAAAAGCTTCTCAGTTTTCTCTACTCAAGTGCCTTGCATTATAACGTAAAGACAGCCAACTTTCCATTGTACAATCATTTTCTTATGATATATTCAAAAAGAGAAGGTAAAAACTAAAAGTTCACCTAATGATTGTAGTGCAAAATGGAGAAGGAAGAGGCCTCAGAAAGGCAGATGGCACCAAACTGTCTCAATTTTCCACTCCTGTAATCTCAACATCTGCATACAACTCAGAGAAGACATGGATAAAAGTGGTAAGATGGACAGTAGAGGTGATAAGTTAAAGATGCAGAATTCAAGTAGATGTCAAAGAGATGACAAAATTGATTTTGATGATAAGGTCGATAAGGATGATGAGGAAGAATTCAGCTTCCAAAGGGAGGAAAAGGAGACAGGGTGCCCCTTCCAGCACAGAGAAATACAGCCATCATCTCCCTTCTCCTCCACTTTCATCTCCCAATTGCAGTCATACTTCCTCAACAACGCCTTCCCTCCTTCCATGGCTTCTTCCCCAAATCTCTCCCCCACAAACCCCACTCGTCTCATCCTCTCACACCATCCCACTTTACCTTCATTCATCTCTGTACCACTCCACAGTGAAATTGCTGCCTCTCCTTCCATAACTCTCCTTTCCTCGCACTCTCTCCCTTTAAATGCTGCGCTTGTTGAGTCCAAGAACTTCCACATCCACTCCACCCTTTTCTCAAACCCCCTTGCAAAGTCCCCACATTTGCAGCAGCTGCATTCCCCCTCATTCTCTGTCAGCACCAACAAATCCGGTTCCAGGTCCCGAATTCTCTCCAAGAACCGGGTTCGATAATCTGGGTCTTCATGACCCAGCTCGTGGACCCGGAACTGGGCGCAGACAATTACTGTTTCTTCCTCGTGGGTGACAGGGGAGAGGCCTAGTGTTTGGGGAATTAAGGTTTGAAGGGGGCGGTTATCAATTTGGGTGATTTGGAGGTTGAGGTTGATTCTTTTGGCGAAACGAAGAAGCTGGGAGGGGTAATCATAACCGTGGGGGCCAAGGGAGAAGGCGGTGGTGGGGGTATTGGGGGCAACAATGGTGAGGTGAATGAGATGGGGAGGGCCACCAGAACGGTTGGCGAGGGACTCGAGCAGCGTCGGCCACTGGATGCCGTGGGACACGCCGATGTCAATGATGCGTAGGTTGCGACACTGACCGACGGTTGAGTTTCGCGACAGCGTTTGGAGAATGGAGGCGTTGGCAAAGGAATTGGGGAAGGAAAACCAGGGACTCAGCTCATGGAATTTGAGGAGAGAGTTCTGGAAGGCTCGTGGCTCTGTCGTGGCAAATGTCGGGTAGCTGGCCATCGCCGATCCAGGGAAAGAGACAGGAGAGGAGGAGAGATGATGGTTGAGAGCGGAGAGGCCGTGTGCAGCAAGCCGGTGATTGGCATCCCCAGAAGCAGATGCAAGCTCATGGAGGACGTAAACTAAATGCTGCACACGGGAAAGATTGCCGGCACTGATTGCCAGAGCGCAAGGATTCAACAGCTGCTCCGCCCACCTTGCATTTTTGTTGCTGCCAGAATTGCTTCCACTCCCGCTACTGGCCTTAGCCGATGCTCTCTTTGCACCACCATTGACAGGTACATGTTTCCTCACTGTTTCTAGCTCCTCACAACTATCATTGTTATCTGCATTTTCATCTCCACTCAAAGTATCAAATTGGTTCCTCTGCCTCCTATGGTTGGGTGTTTTGAGGGCTGAATTGTGGGCTTGTTTTCGCTTCTTCGATGATCCAGGGAGCGATTGCAGTGGCGGGTTAGGGAGGGAAGTGGTGCTGCTATTGATAGAAGAAGATGCATTGATAAGTTCTTGGTCTTGGTCTTGATCATCCCACCATTGATAGCTGTTGATTCCAATTCCATCCGTGCCATTGTAAGGGTCATCTAGGAAGGATGTGGGGAAAGAAATGGAGTCCCCAAGCCAGTCAAGGATGTGATCATCTGTGGTGGGGGAAATTGGGTCTGGTTCTTCTTCCATAGGCATGGTAATGGTTGGGTGTTGGGATAAGGGAGGAGGGAAATTGGAGGGCTTTAGCATTGACTCTAATCGAAGTTTGGAGATTGTGATTTGTAAGTGTTTGTTGATATTTTTCTTTCTTGAAGGGGATTGGTTTTGTGTTTTACTGACTTGTTTATACTTTATATAGCAATTGCCTATGGGACACTCATACTACTTTGTTTAGATTGTTCTCAGACACATATCTGCCGTACACGTGGCATTCATCGCAATCCGTTTGGATTAGGAAATTTTTGGTAGAGCCATTGTGGTAGAGTGGTGGAACCCATCAATATGAAGAGATTGATCATAGATGATTCAATGATAAAAAATCAACTTCATCAGACAATTGCCTTACATTGGATGGTGGTATATCGAAGATGTCAAACAATGTTTATTGAAATTATTCTTGGTCTAGCAATTCACATGCACATATAATTGAGTGAAAATCCTCATGGCCTCATCATGATTGGTTTAACTGTTAGGAATTGTGTCCTCTAACTCAGTGCACCCAGTCGATGATCCCAACAATCCAATATGTGGCCATTTTCAAAAATAAAAATGGATGATACCCAACTTCAATAAGTGGAATGTATAAGGATATATGAAGTTTGATCATCAGAGATGTATCAACGGATCCGGTCGGGAGTTGAAAGAGAGAGAGTAGAACATCTGTAACGAGAGCTGTCTCTTTTTTATTCTTCTCCTTTGAACATAATGGATCGATTTGAACCCCGTAGACATACCGAAAGGGAACCACGTAAAATCTTTGTATTGTGTTTTGCTTCTCTGTGTTGATTTCTATTTTTTTGATATTGTTGTTTATGTGTGGACAAAAAGATGTTTTCTCCCAACAAAATCCCACTGATTGGGCTTGTGGAACCATTAGTCTTTAGCTATACTCCATAATTCAAAAAGTGATCTACAGTGAAGACAGCTTGGAGCAGACGAAGAGCGCGTGATGTAGGGTGGATCTGTACATGAGTTCAGATCCACGTTGCTCTGGCAGACTACCAAATTGTGTTGTCCAATTGTTTTATTGAGACTTTGGGTCAATTCTCAATTGTTTTGGGAGTTGGAAACTGATTAAAATAAGGTGGATGTCTGAGAGAGAGACGTTAATAAGGACAGAGGAGAGCATATTCGGTGGTTGGTATTTGGAAGCAGTCTTGGTTTTGTACAATGAGAAATGGTTCTTTGTGTTGGCTCATATTGTATCGTTTATTGTATGATGGGATCCAAATGACAACACAAGGCGTGGAATTTAGGAAAGGGATGTGCCAAATAGAGCAGATATCCCTTTCATCAATCCTGCAGATTCATGAATCCACCTGCATCATCACACAAGGTTTAAAAAAAAAATGGGAACCCACTTGGCTATCTTTATGATGAGGATCACCGGTCATTCCGACATTCCATGGTTCAAGAAAGGGAGAGTCTTGTGTTCGATTTTCACTCCATCTCAATGGGTCACTTCTCGTAGACTTTCTCAATATATGTCAATTGAGAGGTTTACAGATGTCCCAAAAATTAATTGGTATATTAGTAAAGATCCTACTAACTCAACTTTGTTGCCCTTGAGTTGTGAGAGCATGGTGCAGGGACAAGATCCAGTCTGCTCATCAGGCAGCCACTGCAATTGATTGAGGAATTTCACACCATGATTTAGGAATTGATTAATTTTTTATTTGTAATTTATGCTATTCATATTTGATGACAAGAAATGCAAAGCATTAAAAGGTTACAAGTTGAAGGTTCTAATCTAGATTAAGACTTAGAACGAATAAGTGAAAAAGAATATGATATATTGTGGAGTCATTTAAATGTGAACTTTGATACATAGGGTGAAAAAGTAGAATTTAAAAAAAATGATGATGATGATAATCTTATTTAAATATAAATAGAAACACCCTTTCTCAAAAAATACATCCAAATACAAATGCTAGCACATGAATAAATCGAAATCGCGACATTATGATGACATGCCATTGTTGATTTTTCTAAAGGTGTTTTTTGTAATTTAATCTCTATTTTAATTCATTGTAAAATGAAGATAACGTGAGCCATATTTGCAGTTGAATTCTAATATAAATATGAGGCCGGCTATGGTCAATGCTCAAAACAATTATTGTATGTTTAAACAATACCTTGAATATTGGCTGACCATCTATTTTTGAGATTTAATATATAATTTTAAATCTCTCTATATATATTTATATATAACAATGCTCGTCTCCATCAAGGTTTTGGATCCGAACTGAATTTACAGACTTGCCAAGGCCCAAATCCAATATATAAAGTTTTTTTTTTTTAATAGTCTTCTACAAATTTGAGTTCTTATGAATTCAATAGGCACAAATTTCAAAGATCTATACTTATATATATAAAAGTATGCACCAAAAATTAAATTGAGTAAATCATTTTAAGAGAAAATTTCCATATAGTTGGTACTCGTGTTGTTGCAAACTTGCAATCAAATTCTTGGAGGCTCAAGTTCTATGAGCAAGCACAAAAGAGTCGATTTATAGAAAAAACTTTGCCAAATCCGATTACCAGTGGTAATGGTAGATAGATGGGGTTAATAAGGGACGTAAACATAGTAGATTTGGATTAAATTAAGGTAATTTTTTAATGAGTGGTGGAGGAACTTCAAGCCATTCACTTCCCTTTTTCAAGTGTGAAACTATTCATATGCTTCAATCTTTCGTGATCTTGTTTCGCCTCCGTTTCGTCATTATGACTCCAATCTATGTTGCGATGGGTAATCTTAATCATAATCGACTTTCCTTGTTTCGGACGAACAAACCGACGTATTTCAAGAGCAGCCTGCAGTCAAGAGTGAATTCTTATAAAAAAAAAACTCATATATCATATAATTAATAAAGATTATAAAAAAACCCATAATTAAAAAAAAAAAAAAAATAGTGCAAAAGAAAATCAGAAAAATGTAAAAATAAAGCAAGTGATTGAAACATTTAATGCAAGTATTGGAATTCAACAATATCTCATATATGATACTATTTGATAGGGGTAAAAGTTCAATAGATCCTGTTTAGACCTAATCCACATGACTCGACTGGAGAAATGAACCGAGTCGGGTCAGATTGAGGGATTTTCATGTTAACACGACCTGACCTGATCAAACCCTATTTGACACGGTTAAATTTAGGCTAAAATGGGTTCAAAATACGGGTCGGATCAGAATTCAAGTTGAATCAGGTAATAATTAGAGTCGGGTCGGGTCGAGACGTTCGGATCCCGATTTCAGTCCTACTATTTGATAAATTTAGGGGTAAACCTTAGTATTTCATATTCATATAGTTTAACACATAATATATTTATTAATAAAAAATACATTATTTAAATTACTTATCATTTCGATTAACATGTTAGTAGATTTAGATATAACTAGAGCCATAAAACAAACAAATTTTAGATTTAAATTCGTACTCAAATTCAAAAATTAAACAAATTTAATGTTTGCATTCAAATTCACTTATTTCAAGAAGGATAATCATCCAATTTAAAACAATAATGTAAATGTTAAAGTACTGAAAATCTTACGGTGTACTGTGCTGGTAAATTCAACTGCTGCTTGTCATATTACTTTCCCAACTCGCAACCAGTACTACACTGATCAAAGTCAATAGTTATAGTTAAATATCTCACCTTATAAAATTTAGTACACACTGTACAAACTAAAAGCACCGACCAACATATTTAAAATGTGAATTAATGAGTTTAAAATAAATAAAAATATTAAGTCAGCATATTTAACATCCTTTTTAAATAAAAATATTAGTTTTGCCCGATATTTAAGTATCATCTATGTGATATTATCATTTTCTTTTAATTAAAGGTTTCTTAACACCACATACATCTAAGACCATAGTACTTCAAGGGCTAGTAGCCTAGTATTAGATTATTTGGGTGTTGTAGAAAAAATTATATCACTTTTAATGATAGATGTTGATATTAATTATTATATAGGAGAAGGATTAAAAAATTGGAAATGGAAGATATCGGCCAATATCCTTTGTATTGAATATCGGCCAATATTTAAAACGTAAAGCTGATACTAACCGTATTAGTTAATATGTATCGATTTCTAAAACCCACACTATATTAGACCATGAGGATTCGAATTTGGCACTTCCCACTTCTTGAAGTGGAAGGTTAACCAGTTGAACTATACTTATATGAACTCAATACAATTATTTGATGTTTACAAGCATTACAATTATTTCATGGGACACGTGCACAGTCCAAAAATGCCAATATGATCATATGAATAATCTCCTCCACGTGCCTCACCTTAGATTTATTATTTGATTATGAATATGATTCCAAATAATCGTCTTGATAATGAATAATGTCCAAACGTCATATGCTTAATTATAGCAACAGTCAAAGCTGCCAGGTTGGCCCGTTTAGCATATATAATTAGGATTAATCATATCATTTAAGTGAGGCTTCTTAGTTTCTTCAGTTATCGGTTCTCTAAAACAGTTTATACTTAAATATAAATATAAAAATATTTTTATTATATTAATTAAGTTACATTTTTCAAAGTCATTAAAATTTTAAACATTAAAAATAATAGGAAGTAATAAATTTTTATTGATAAAAAGCATAATTTAATCGATGCAATCAACATAATTCTAAATAAATCACATATTCAAATAATTCTAAATAAGTCATATTTAAATATAATCTTTTTAATTGACTCTCGCTGTCAACAAAGATGAACTCCTCGTGCAAATCATTAGTGCATAGATGGACAATTATTTACAAGTAGAAAAGAGTTGATCATTTTAATTGCATTATTGTCAAAGATATCATAATCAAAGTACTGCCATTCGGGAAAAATCTGAGTATACTTTAACATTATGAAATTTTTATTAAGAAGTTACTGTACAAATAGAAGGCCTTAAACACCATCTTTGTCAATATATATGAAGTTAGCACGTTAGTATCAATACATAAACATCTAAGCAGGGGCCGAAAATCCAGCAGAGATATCGGCCGAGATCTTTCTCTCTCCTCATTTTTTTTTGAAAATCTCGGTGGTTTTTTCTAAAAAAAATCATTTAAAAAAGTAAAAAAATGCTGTTTTTTAAAAAAAATTAAAAATATAAATATTGGCCGAGATATTGATCGGGCCCATGCCGATATTTTTTTTTTAAATAAAAAATAAAATTTGGCCGATATTTGGCCGAACTTTTTTGTCTCTGGCCGATACTATGCTTATCGGCCGAGATATCTCGGCCATGGAAATCCCGAGATTTCGACCCCTGCATCTAGGTAAGACTCCTCTAGTCCATTTGAACCAGGGGTCCGAATATCGGTCGATATGCTGATATTAAAACCACATCATATCGGCCGATATCGATGGTTTTTGTTAAAAAAAATAAGTAGAGAGAATTTTATCGGCCGATATCTAGACTGATACCATTTTTTCGACCCCTGATTTGAACCATTCCAGCAACAGGTTTTTTTTTCTCAATAGCTTTCTAAATTCTAAGTGCCTTGGGCCCGTTGGCGACTAAGGTGGTGAGATTTAATGCAGATAAAAAGATATTTTCAGAATCATATTCATCATAAAAAATCTGAATTATATTTATTATAAAAAATCTGAATTATATTTATTATAAAAAATCAGATTTATTGAATTTGAAAAACTATGATATTAAAGAAGTCAAGAACAACAATTTAGATGAAGCCACTTACCATGGTGCAGCGGCATCATTAGGACTAAAACTCAGGCGAGTCAGGTCAGGTTTTAATAAACCCAATTCAACCCATGTCAAAAATTTATTGAACCCAACCTGACTCGACCTGAATTTCTGACCTGAGTCAACGCAAGTGGTATTTTATAACTTGGTGTACACGGTTTGAGTTGGGTTGCATCAGGTCGAGTTGGGTCAGATTAATTTTAAATTTCTCAATCCAACCTGACCCAAATTTCATACAAATTTTTATTTTCCCAACCCGTTCCGACTCGAAATATACAAATATATAACCCAAACCCATTAATTTCTTGGGTTAGGTCATACTAGTCGAGTTGAAATCCAACCCAGGTTTCATCCCTAGGCAGCATATAACCATTTCTCAGGGTCGGCCCTAGCTATAGGCGGAGTAGGCCACCGCCTAAGCAATCAATGACTTTACTCATAATCTCAGGGCCGGTCTTAACTATAGGTGGCACTAGGGGTCTAAAATTTAGCGAGATATCTTAGGTTTTGGACTCCTGAGATATCTCGACCAAGATGCTGAGATCTTGGTTCCACCGAATTTTGGACCCCTGGGTGGCACAATCCAAGTATACCAAGAAGTCAGGATTCGTAGACCCACTTATATTTGAGTCGGGTCAGGCCTTCGAGTGATCAGGGGCAACCGGCTTAGCAAGATCACCAAACTGGTCAATGCAGTATCACCAGGGGTCGAAAAATCAACTGAGCCAAGATCTCGGCCGAGATCTTTCTCTTCAATTTTTTTTTTTTAAATCTCAGTGGCTTTTTTTAAAAAAAAAATTGAAATAAAAGGTTGTTTTTTAAAAGAATTTTTTTAAAAAAAAAAAAAAAGAAGAAGAATTTGGCCGAGATCTCGATCATATCAGTCGATTTTTTTTTCATTGGCCGATATCTAATCGTATTCACCTAGATTTAAACCCCTGAGTATCACATGACTCACTCGAATTCTACATCTTGTACCTCTAAACTTGGAATTAAAATTGTCAAGAGAACTATAATTTTATTGTCATGATAGAAGAACTTGGTGCAATTCAAATGACATCACAGTTATGTCAACGATCAAATTATTGGCAAATGAATGTAATCTCTCGAAGAAAGACAAATGTAAACATGGAATGTTGGCAAGAAAGAAAAAAACAGGCCAATATGACAATGGACAATGTTAGTAGATTTTATAAATCCTATCACAATAAATATGACAAGAGAAAAAGGGCACCGTAGTCTTGGCCTTCTTGGCGTTGAACTTGACTGGCTTAGCAAACGTTTCTTTGGATAAAACAACAGAAACGGTTAAAAGAGATAAATATAGCAGGCCAAAGAACATGTTGTAAATAGCCAGCTCATGTTGGAGGAGTGAATTAGTCTCGTTGGATGTGAAGGGGAGATTTAGGAACTTGTGATGGACTTGAATCACTTCACCTAATAGATTAGTCTTTTAGACCGAATACTCAGTCCCAACAAATGGTATTAGAACTATATCCACAAGTCAACACATGTGAATTCAAGAGATTCCTTAGTCGGACGGGATGACTGACGATATTCTATTCACCGAAAAGCCTCGTTCAAGAAGGGGCTTGTTGGAGGCAATGAATGAGTTCAAAATTAGTTATGAAAGGAGAGATTCAAGATTTTGACTTGAATCACTCCACCTGACGACAACCGTGAACAATGATGTATTTTTGCACATTCTGAAAAACTTCAACACAACACTCTGTTTTTCAACCATGAATGCAGAGAATTCCTTGCCAATCGCCTCTTGCTCCACCATCCCCAAGAGGAATATTCTAAAAATATTGCTGAGTAGAAAATGTTGTCATGAGCAACATTGGGACATGTCAACCTTGATACCTACAACAATTATCTTTGGTGGATTCCTCGAATCCAAGATCAGGATGTCGGGGCAGTCAAGATTAAATTCAATGTGACAGTTCTCCATGATCCTATCCTTCTCTCTCAAGCACGTAGCTACAACATGCAACTTAACGTTAGTTAATGGCATTTGCTGATGGAAAAAAGGAATCATACACTTGAACTGAACTGTCGATTTAATTTCCTAACATGCTCGTTCTATATGCTGAAAGGTTATACCCTCAGTTATAAATTTCAGACAAAAAAAATTCAGTCTAATCTCTGACCGAAATCTGAATTTTTCAGAAATTTTAGCTGATATTTCTGAAACATCACCGATAAATTCAAAATTTGGCCAAAAATTTTCAGTTCAACTAAGGACCAAAAAAATTCTCCCATCTGAAATTTGTAACCTCGGATATACACTTTTCCTAGTTTTACTCGATATGTAGATAAAGAGATTTGGAGATTTGTACATACCCTGAAGCCTTAATCAGGTGCTTTAAGAGACCTGAATACTTTGAAGTTAAAAAAAAAAAAAAAGAGTGGAAAATATTCACTGAAAGATATTACTCCAAGTACCTTTAAAGTGGACATTGTGATTTTTTTCCCTAAAAAGGGAATGAATGGCATTGCATTTTTAAGCAATTGATTCATCACACAGCAAACAACTATCAAAAACAATTTTAACACAATTTAAAATATCATCTCCTGCAAAACCAATAGAAATTTCTTGAAATGCAACTCATTTTTCTCTCAAATTTGAGTCAACATAATACCTTCATTTAAGTTGGTCCCATATGATTCAAGTGTTCAACCATACCAGATTTTATCCATGGATAAATATTTTCTTCCCTTTGGTTCGATTTCGGATACAATCAAGGTACTCCATTTCCCAGTAAGGATTCGATACAGAAGCCCTACATTTTTTCCTAGACATCAATTTTCTTTCCTGAACACTGATAAAATATTATTCCACATGCATCAGAATAGCTCTCAAAGCATCACATGTAATCTACAAGTGGAACGTTATTAAGAATCATAGTCGTTTCTTCTTCTTTTCAAGGTATGGCTGGATGCGCTGATAATCCAAGATGGCCCATACCAAGTGTCTAAGAGAAATCTCTGGCCAAAGAACATTAGGAGCAAGCAAGTAGCAGAAAGTAGTTTGCCAGAGGAGGAAATTACTTAGACGAGTCTCACCTGAGGTTCGGATCAAAATGTCAGGATCTGGGCATCCAGCAGTGTACATATGCCTCTCCAAATCCTCCAATGTCATAACACATTTATCCAAATCATCCCTGCCAAAATATTCAATCTCACCGACTTTGTCACTGGTTCCAATAGACTTCATTTCTTGAATACCAACCCGTTTTTCTTCATATGACTCTTGAACAGAGTGCACAATTTCATCCGTGCAGGTATAGGCAACACAGATAGAAAGCACAGCTCTCGTGTTATAAGCAGTGGCTGCCATTGCCCTCTCAGCAGCCATTCTTAGAGGCTCACTTAAGAGGTTCAATTTTCCAAAGAAGTGAACTTTTATTCCAAATTTGTTCAGAATGCTCTCTTCCCTTGTCAACTCTTCAATCTTTTCTTGCATTAGTTCCATCAAAGACCGAACTTCATCGGGTTTTCGCTTAAAATTGTCAATGCTAAAAGCATAGACAGTTACATACTTCACACCCAATTCATAGCAGTATTGGAGGATACACATTAGAGCCATAAAACCAACTTTGTGACCATCACCTTGATTCAAATTCTGGACGCGGGCAAATCTTCGATTTCCATCCATTATGAAGGCAATATGCTGGGGGATGGGACCAAATGAGAGCACACGAAAGAGGCATTTACGCATGAACCCAGAAATACTTCCCGACAGGTCAGATGGACGACCACTGCTGACATTCACCATTTAAAACACCTGAAAAGAAAAGAGCAAAAAGATATAAATCTTAACCACATATCAAGATTAACTCGTATACCAAATTTGATGTAGGACACAAAGTGTATATCATATGTGGACTTCATTCATATTTTATTTTTAGCAATTTCCTTTATTTAGTTTTATCTTATTTTTATTTAGTATGTCAATCGATTCTCACTAGTTTAGAGGGGATTCTAATCCCGTGAAGAAGTCGTGTTATAGTTGGAAACACAATTGCCGTTTCCTGTTAGGTTAAGTTTGATTATTTATTTTTCCTATATATTGGTTGTATTACAACCGAGAGGGACACCTCTAATGAATATGAAAATATAACCAAAGTTTGTTCCTCTTCTCTGCCTGAGTTGCAGACTATGCTTCTTGCTGGCTGAGCTCCAGCTGTTCACCATCTCTAGCATTTGGGCTTCATCCCAGGTCTGATATCCCCACGCTGCTGCTAGAACCTTGGGCTTTATCCCAAGTGAACTGTCGTCGTTTCTGCAGATCCGCCTCCCATCTCTTCCATCGCTATTCCTTGCCTTCATCGCCATCACCTCCAGATCCAAGCTTGCTGCTAAAGTTTGTTCCTCTTCTCTGCCTGAGTTGCAGACTATGCTTCTTGCTGGCTGAGCTCCAGCTGTTCACCATCTCTAGCATTTGGGCTTCATCCCAGGTCTGATATCCCCACGCTGCTGCTAGAACCTTGGGCTTTATCCCAAGTGAACTGTCGTCGTTTCTGCAGATCCGCCTCCCATCTCTTCCATCGCTATTCCTTGCCTTCATCGCCATCACCTCCAGATCCAAGCTTGCTGCTAAAGTTTGTTCCTCTTCTCTGCCTGAGTTGCAGACTATGCTTCTTGCTGGCTGAGCTCCAGCTGTTCACCATCTCTAGCATTTGGGCTTCATCCCAGGTCTGATATCCCCACGCTGCTGCTAGAACCTTGGGCTTTATCCCAAGTGAACTGTCGTCGTTTCTGCAGATCCGCCTCCCATCTCTTCCATCGCTATTCCTTGCCTTCATCGCCATCACCTCCAGATCCAAGCTTGCTGCTAAAGTTTGTTCCTCTTCTCTGCCTGAGTTGCAGACTATGCTTCTTGCTGGCTGAGCTCCAGCTGTTCACCATCTCTAGCATTTGGGCTTCATCCCAGGTCTGATATCCCCACGCTGCTGCTAGAACCTTGGGCTTTATCCCAAGTGAACTGTCGTCATTTCTGCAGATCCGCCTCCCATCTCTTCCATCGCTATTCCTTGCCTTCATCGCCATCACCTCCAGATCCAAGCTTGCTGCTGCCAAGTCTATCTGTCCCTTTCGCCCAACCCCTCCAGACCCAGGTATTACTTATTCACCTCTTAGTCCTTTTCCCTTTTCGTCTTCCTCCATCCGGCTCCTTCTTTCCTTCTACAGCAAGGAAGTCATCCTTTCCCACTTTATTAAGGCTGCGTTTGGATGGGAGTTAACAAGGGGTTACCCGCCATTACCCTTGTTTGGTAATGGAGGAGTGAGGGTAAAAATTTATCCCTCCCTTTTTGAAAACCCCTTGGACTATAGGGGTTTTCAGGAAACTCTTGCCCCTCTTTACCCCCTCTTTGCACGTATGGAGCAATAATATTTTAAAATATTTTTTAGTTGATGAATATTATTCAAAAATTATATTTCATAAAATTTTATTTTTATTTTTTATATTATTTGAATTTAATAAAAAATATTTATTCTCATAAAATTGTTAATATATCAAGTTATCTCTGTTTACAATTTACCAAAACAAGATTTTTTATCTTTAAGATAACTTCTTACTTATTACAATTACCAAACAAGACAAAGGTAGCCCTTGTTCAAGAGGGATCCTATTAAAGAGTGACTCTTGTAAAATTTACCCTCATCCAAATGCAGCTTTTAAGTACCAACAACCCTTTTAATACACTTCATCCATTAAATCACACACTACACCATTCGTTTCCCTCTTTCTCTCTCCACTAAAGCCACAATACACCACCAGACGTTTCCCTCTCTTTCTCTCTCCACTAAAAGCCTTCCATTACTCCACCCTACCCATTGTCTTTATCTCTCCACTAAAGACAACTTACCATCCTTTTAATACACTTTATCCAATAAATCACACACTGCACCACCATACGTTTCCCTCTCTCCACTAAAAGCCTTCCATTACTCCACCCTACCCATTGTCTTTCTCTCTCCACTAATGACAACTTACCATCCTTTTAATACACTTTCCCAATAATGCTTGTCCTCTCATGCATTAAAGCCATCTTTTATCTTTCTATAAATACCCCTCATCCACCTCCCGTTTATCCAGTCACACAATTTTCCTATGTTTTCTCTAGTTACCTTTCTCTTTTTTAAAGGTCTCCGCATTTACACACCCACATTTGGAATTTCTGCCTCTACACACCTAATTTAGAGTGTAGGTGGTTAATTATCACGATACCTCTACATTTTCATTCATTCGAACGAATGCCCAGTTTATTTTGGCATTCGTTCGAATTAATACTTGTATACTCTCCGCAATTTTGATACGTTCGAATGAATGCCCCGTATAAATTTAATTCATTCGAATGAATCGAGCGTTACTGTTCATCCGTTCATTCGAATGAACCGTTACGCGCGCTGCTGTTCACTCGATTCATTTGAATTAAATGATTTTCTTTAAAATTTTAAAGTTATTTTTTAAGCACTGTGTATTTTTAAAATTTCTCAAATTAAATATCCGGACTAATTACGATAATCTGATAAAAATATTTTAAAACTTCAAGGTCTTTTAACACTCCTAAATATTTAAAACACAGTGTTTTACAAATAAGGATATTCCTAAACTGTGCCGAAAACAGATTTAGGAGTGTCAAAAGATCTAAAAGTCTTAAAGTATTTTTATCAGGTTATCGTAATTAGTCCGAATATTCAATTTGAGAAATTTTAAAAATACACAGTGCTTAAAAAATAGCTTTAAAGTTTTAAAGGCGATTTTATTATTTAATACACTATGCATTACTGTAGCATATGGAAGATAGACCATTATTTTTTAAGCACTGTGTATTTCCAAAAATTCTCAAATTGAATATCCGGACTAATTACGATAACCTGATAAAAATACTTTAAGATTTCAAGGTCTTTTGACACTCCTAAATGTGCTTTCAGCATCGCCTAGGGATACCCTTATTTATAAAACACTGTGTTTTAAGCATTTAGGAGTGTCAAAAGACCTTAAAGTCTTAAAGTATTTTTATCAGATTATCGTAATTAGTCTAAATATTTAATTTGAAAAAATTTTAAAAATATACGGTGCTTAAAAAATAACTTTAAAATTTTAAAGAAAATCAATTCATTCAAATGAACGGGTCAAGAGTAACGCCAGATTCATTCGAATGAATTAAATTTATATGGGACATTCGTTCGAACGAATCAAAATTGTGGAGGTGTACATGTATTCATTCGAACGAATGCCAAAATAAACTGGGCATTCGTTCTAATAAATGAAAATGTAGGGGTCTCATTGCAATTAGCCACCCACACCCAGAATCGGATGGATAGAGGCAGAAATTCCGAGTGTGAAAAAATCGAGCCTTTTAAAATTCATTAGAGTTAAACATGCATGATAAAGTGTAAAGACAGTAAATCACAGGTGATCGCATCCACACATCAGTCGCAATTAAATTCACATTTCACAAATGAATATTCCACCGACACCGTGTTTGAGCGCTTCCATCCTCAGCCACCTACCTCGCCTTGGATTTAGGGCCACCATATACACCCAACACATTCAAATCACTCAATATCATCAAGCAGATCACCATTCAAGAGATAGAATTGCACAGCCATATGCAAACCCAAGGCATATTATATCAAATAAAGCTCAATGCACATGTATAGAATCAAAATTTAAGCCATATGCACGTAATGTAAGGCAAAATTTAAATCAGATATGTCGTTTAGGTTCCCTTACCTCAATGTTGATAAAATTGACAATGAGTTCGTCTTTGAGAACTGAGTCGGATCCGAGTCAGAGATCGAGTTTCTGTCCAAAAGCCGAGTTGCGGATTGGGTTGCGTCCGAATCAGCACCGACTCGCTGTCTGAGCACAGAGGGCCTCCACTCAGAAGCTGAGTGACTCGAGCTTTCGTCTGAGCCTCCTGGCTCAACTGTCCAACTCGGACTGGGTCAATCGTCCGAGTCACCTGGCTCGAACTGGACTCGAACTGAGAGAGTGAGAAACCCAGAAATGGGAAACAGAGAGGGACCGTGCACACACTTCAGAGATAGTGTCCAAATTGCCAGTCCGCTTTAAGAGTTGATAACAGAACTCCTTCAAGAGAATTGAAATTCCCGAGCACCCATTAAGAAAGACGGTAAAATACGTGAGGCAGAAGGTCGATTCCCATCAAAACCAGAAAATGGGATGTTGCTAAAGTGTGGAGGATGGAACCAAGGAAAAGGGAAGCAGCAGAAGAGGAAGAAGCTGCTTAACGTTTGCACCCCACAGACAGAGAAAGGGAGAAAGGTGAGAACGCGGAGATCTTCTGCCGCGATGGAGATCCGACGTTTCAAGTTCGTCACCAACGTTGCCGCGCAGCTGGACCTCGACCGCTGCAGGAGGCAGAAGATGGAGGCGCCGAACTCGCTGCTGGAGTCCGAGGACTGTGAAAACAGTTCCTTGGTTCTGCAGCAGAAGAACAAAAGCAAGCCGATGACCGAACAGAGCTTGAACCGGAGCTCGGGCGCGAGAGAGAAGAGAGGGAGATCGAAAGAGAGGGAAAAAGGGAAAATCCAGGGAGAGAGGAATCGCGAAAGGTAGATATCAAGATGGATCAACGAGGGAGGGACCGTGGGAAGAGAGAGGGGGACGGTGGGGAAGAGATGGAAACTGGGTGGCTGCCTTTGGGAAAATCGTGGGAGGGCTGGAAGAAAGGGGTAGAGGGATGTGGTCTTAGAGAGAGAGAGAAACGAAAGAGGGAAAGGGTTTGAGAGGGAGAGCGGGTAAACGGGTCGGGTCCGGTTTTTAATTTAATTTGTTTTGTTTTATTTCATTTTCCATATTTTATTTATTTGCATTTACTTAGTTATTATTATTTTACTTTTCTTCATTTATTTGTTCACTTACCTGTTTTATTATTATTATATTTTTCATTTTAATTAATAAATAATAAAAAATCAAGTCATTATAGAATTGAGCTTACTTATATTTGCTCCGCTCTTACTCGTCTTCGTTAAATGCGAAGTCAATTATATTACATAATAATTTTTCAGTGAGTAAGGTCGAATTAGATTGAATTGGATTAATTTTACAAAAGCTTAAGTTTCTTAAAAGAAACTCAAGTCAGCATCCTTTTCTAGGAGATTTTGAGTACTTTTTAGAGTTTTTAAATTTTTAATTTTTTTTATAATCTTATTTATTAGATTATAAATATAAATAAATAAATAAAATATGTAGGAGGCAGAAAATTCAACCCAATAAAATGTGGTTATTTAGATTAGTTAAATGAAAAATTAAACTCATTTTTAAGGGGCTAGCAAAGTATTATTTCTAAATTAGTTAAAAGGGGCTAGCAAATTATTATTTATACTTAATAATATAAAGTATTATTTACTAATATTATATTTATAAATATTTAAATGATGCTTAATACCATTTTTTAAATTGTAAATATACCTTGTATTATTATCAAATGAATACCACGTCTTAACATATAAAAATGATATAAATCTATATACATATATAGTTTTAGTTTTATTATTTAGGAAAAAACTTTCATTAATAATTTTTATGATTAGGCTTAATATTAACACTATTTTTTATAAACAATTGTATAACTATTGTTAACAATTATAGTTATTATCCGCTTCCAAATAGTGAGAACAATGGCTATAAAAAAGTTGTTTATTTTATTTTTCAAAAAATCAACATCTATTTTTTAATTTTAAAAAATATTTTTTATTAGAATTTTATTTCAATCCATCAATTAAACTTTAACTGACAATTTAATATTATTTATAATATTATATTGATGGGTGTGAGTTTGACCGAGTTTAATCACGGTTGAATCCAATTGAATTTTATTTAACCTAACCTTCTTCAACAATGACGGCGAGAGAAGAGAAGAGTCTAGAGGGCGAAGGATAAGAGAAGAGTAAATAGGAGATAGGGTTTGGAAACGGATGAAATTCCACTTACCAGTTTCGAAACGTTCCAGATAGAGGGATGTTTGGGTTTCGACTTTAGGGTCCGAGGGGCTCGCGGCCCGTCCGAAAATAAATGGACGGTCTGAGTCCGAGTCCGTGGATCTTAGGATCTGGCCTGTACGCTTATTTATCGGGCCGGGCCGGACGACCCGCGGGCTGGATCCAGGTCCGTTTACACCCCTGGTATGGAGTATGGACAGAAACTATTATTTATAAATAAAAAAAATCATTTTTTTAATGACTCCATGTAAGGTTTCAAATAAAATGAAAGTCAATAGTAAATAGAGTAATAATTTATCAAGGCCAATTAATAGCTACAATCATTCACCAAAGTTGATTTTTTAATAATATCATATATAATAAATATTTAAAACTCATCTAAACCTACGATTAAGGTGGACTCCATATTAAGCCCTGATCACGAGAGCACTTTTGCCTTAGATATAAAATTATTAAAATAAAATAAGTGAAAATAAATAAATAATTACATGGCACTTATGAATATAAAGTTCAAATGTTAGTAAATTCAATCATTCCTGTGATCTGTATGATATGTTATTTTCAAACATAAGTGTTACAACTATATGTTATGAGCGGTAATATCTTATTACCTAGAAAAAAAAATTAAAATTTTCACTATTTTCATAAAAGATTTAAGTTCTCTACTTTAAATTTAGCAAATAGATATGTTAAAATAGAAAATTAAAAGTAGGGTTTCCTCACTTATAGAAGAACTCTTTATTTTTCAAATTTTTAAAAAACCCTTCAATTTAATTCACTATTATCTAAACACAACCTTAACCAGTGATTTGATGTTGTTTTTCTAGCACATGCTACATTTGGAATATTATTATTTTTTCTTCTAAAGAACCCCTTAAGTTTTCCTATAATTCTAAAAAGCACCTTTTATTTCTAAAAATATTAAAAATTCACTTGAGCTTTCATAAAATCTCAAAATCTTCCATTGACTAAAGTCAAAGTTAAATTCATCATTACTTGCCAGTAAAATATTCACAATGACAAAATGGTTCCTCCAGACAAAATTAACAAAAAAATATGCTTATTTTTATCTTCACTTATTTTTTTTAGCCTCATTCGGACACTCTCTTTTTCTGCTACGAAACACTCATTTTCAAATTTTATGTGCAAATTACCATTTTGCCCACCCCTTCAAACAATTATACAGTCAAATTTTCACATCCTTCGAACCATAGAATCGTTTGAAGGATCATAAACATCCTTCGAATGATGCTATAGTCAAAAAAATTGAATAGTAATTTTTTTTTTTAATTTTAAAGTTATTTTTTAAGCACAGTATATTTTCAAAATTTCTCAAATTAAATATCCGGACTAATTACGATAGCCTCATAAAAATACTTTAAGAATTCAAAGTCTCTTGATACTCCCAAATGCTTAAAACACAGTGTTTTACAAATAAGGGTATCCCTTAGCTGTGTAGAAACTATATTTAAAAGTGTCAAAAGACCTTAAAATTTTAAAGTATTTTTATCAAGTTATCGTAATTAGTCCGGATATTTAATTTGAGAAATTTTGGAAATACATAGTGATTAAAAAATAATTGTCTATGTTGTCGATATCTCCTTTAAAACTTTAAAATTGTTTTTTAAGCACTGTGTATTTCCAAAATTTCTCAAATTGAATATCTGGACGTTAACCTAATAAGAATACTTTAAGACTTTAAGGTCTTTTGACACTCCCAAATATATTTTCCACACAGCCAAGGGATACCCTTATTTGTAAAACACTGTGTTTTAAGCATTTGGGAGTGTCAAAAGATCTTAAATTCTTAAAGTATTTTTATCAGGCTATCCTAATTAATCCGGATATTCAATTAGAGAAATTTTGGAAATACACAGTGCTTAAAAAATAATTGTTTATGTTGTTGATATCTCCTTTAAAACTTTAAAATTATTTTTTAAGCACTTTATATTTCCAAAATTTTCCAAATTGAATATCCGGACTAATTACGATAACGTGATAAAAATACTTTAAGACTTTAAGGTCTTTTGACACTCCCAAATATATTTTCCACACAGCCAAGGATACCCTTATTTGTAAAACACTGTGTTTTAAACATTTGAGAGTATCAAAAGACCTTGAATTCTTAAAGTATTTTTATCAGACTATCGTAATTAGTCCGGATATTTAATTTGAGAAATTTTGAAAATATACAGTGCTTAAAAAATAACTTTATTTAAAAAAAAAAATTAATGTGATCTTTAAGATTATGGTTCAAAGGATGTAAAAATTTGACTGTATAGGGGTGGGCAAAATGGTAATTTACTATTGAAAAGGGGATTCCTATGGCAGAAAAAAGGGGTATCCGAATAGAGCGCTTTTTTTTTTATCCCAACACTAATCTATTACTGAACAAGCAATATCATATATTTATTATTTTCTTTTACTCGATATTATAATCATATTCTCATTTTGTATTATTGTTTCATGCATTTATTTAAAGTTATCTTAAATATTTATGAATTTTTTAAATATTTTTAAGTCATCCTTTACTTTTTATATGTTTAAGCTTATCTCTCATTTTTTATTTTTATGAAAAATTTGATCATAAATTCATTTTCCTTTTTTAGGAGAAAAGTGCTTTTATTACTTTACATGATAAAATGCATTAAGTAATGATCGAGAGATCTTTGAGATTTTTTATGAAATTTAAGATAAAAAAATTCAAAATAAAAAATAGTTTTAAAATTATAAAAAACCTCAAGAAGTTTTTTTTTTTAAATTTCCCCTTCTAAATCTTTACATGGCATTAAGGTACAACTAATCTTGTATTAAGTTAAAACAATACTTAGTTCTAATGTTTATTTTATTAAAAGCTTTTAATATAGAATTCTAAGATGGACAAGTAAATTTTAAATTACTGTTTTAGAACTAATATATTTGAATAATTGTGTATCTACAAGTTTTATATGGGTTGACCAATAATCCTTCTAGAGAATAAAACCTACCGGCTGCGTTTAGATGGATGGTAATTTTTAAGGAGGTTATTCAAAATGATCATCCTCTGTATAGAAAAACAATTCAAAAAGTGAGTAAAAGGAGGGTAAAGATGAAACAAGGGCTGCGTTTGGATGAGCGTAAATTTTAAAGGGGTAGGGGTTGACTAGGGGTCATTTTGAAAAGAGATAACCTTTATATTGTTTGGTAATTACAGTGGTAAAATAAGAATTGACTGTAAGAATAAAAATTCTTATTTGATAATTATAAGTAGGAGTAATATGATATATTAATAATTTTATTAGAATTAATATTTTTTATTAAATTCAATATAATATTCATTAATTAAAAAATATTTAAAATATTTTTGCTCCATAAATGCAAAGAGGGCTAATATATTAACAATTTTAGTAATTTCATATAATAAAAAAATAATAAAACATTATTACTAAATAATATTCATCAATTAAAAAATATTTTAAAATATTTTTGCTCTATATGTGCAAAGAGAGGGGTAATATATAAACACTTATTAGAATAGATAATTTTATTATTCATATAATATAAAACATAATTATTAAATAATACTCGTCAATTAAAAAATATTTTTGCTCCATAGGTGTAAAGAGGGGTAATAGGTGAAAAGATGGATAAAGGGCAGTAAAGAGGGTTTAGAGGGGCAATGTAATACTCTCATCCAAGAGTAAGGCTAATTGTATTATTTGTGTTAATTAATTATGTTTTGACTTGTTAAATATGAAAATTACAGTTAAGGTTTTGTGAAAAAAATCCAGGTTTGGCCCAATCAGAGCTAGATAACTCGTTGATCAAACTCGTCTAAGTTTACCCAACCTGTAAAAATTTACCCCTCACCCAAATGCATCACGTTGAAAATGTTGCAGAATTTTTTTTTTATATTATATAGATTTAATAAAATTATTAATTCTCATAAAATTGTTAATATGTCAGTTTACCCCTACGTACAATTACCCCTGCTCAAGGGAAACCCCTGTAAAAATTTACCCCTCACCCAAATGCATCACGTTGAAAATGTTGCAGAAATTTTATTTTTATATTATATAGATTTAATAAAATTATTAATTCTTATAAAATTGTTAATATGTCAGTTTACTCCTACGTACAATTACTCCTACTCAAGGGTAACCCCTGTAAAAATTTACCCCTCACTAAAATGCATCATGTTGAAAATATTGCAGAAATTTTATTTTTATATTATATAGTTTTAATAAAATTATTAATTGTCATAAAATTGTTAATATGTCAGTTTACCCCTACTCAGGGGTAACCCCTGTAAAAATTTATCCCTCATCCAAATGCATCACGGTGAAAATGTTGCAGAAATTTTATTTTTATATTATATAAATTTAATAAAATTATTACTTCTAATGAAATTGTTAATATGTCAGTTTACCCCTACTCAAGGGTAACCTCTGTAAAAATTTATCCCTCACCCAAATGCATCACATTGAAAATATTGACACATTTTTAAAATAATCTTCTAACAAAATAAATTGTTAATTACCCTAAAAGAGATTATCATGAATCTCAAATTTTCAGAGTTTTGAGACCCTATCGAAATTTCGACAGAATCACCCCTTAAAAATAGAACATTTTGACAAATATGTTTCAGAAAATTATATAATATATAATTGAAAAATAGAGGAAGGCACGGGATAAATAGGGGAAATGTTTCCTTAAAAAATAAAAATTAAATAAAAAGCATGTAATATCCTGCCCCAGATTAGGCATGTTTTAACTTGATAATCTTGTTTAACCTGTTAATCTTGAGGATTACGGTTACGGCTTTGAGGAAAGCCCAGGTGTGGCCCAATCCGAGCTCGTGAGCTCAGTGATCCAGCTCGTTCAGCTGGAGGGCCATTTTGATAATTTACCCCTTATTGTGTTTATTTTATAAATATTGTTATTATGTGATTATTTTTTTGTTGATAATGTTCTCCTTAATAAATGATTTGTATTTCTAATTTTAAAATAATTTTATTTTCAGAAAATAGTGTTTAAATCCGCCCGTCAAAACCCCGAAAGGGAGGAATAATTATTTTAGATGATTTCCGAAATGAGATAATTTTCGAAACAAGTATTTTATGGTAGACCATTTTAATGGTGGTCTAGTTATTCTTTAAAACCCCAAAATGAGATTTTTAAAGTGTTTTATTTAACATTTGTTTATTTAAGTAAATATTGGTAAATTATGATTTTTATTTAAATAAATGGTTTTTAGTAAGAGATAAATTCCAATTTTTTTATGGTGACCAAGGTTTTTAAAAACCAACTTATCTGTAAGGTTGGATCGAGTTTTTGAGTTTTTAAAATCATACTTTCAGTTTAAAATCGATTTTTTATTAAAATCGGGGACTAAAATGCAAAATGGAAACTGTTTGAGGGCTGACCTGCAACCAAACAGAAAACCTGCCGTTTACTATTGCAAGCGTAAGCAGACGATGCATGCGACTGCATGCAGTGGATGCCCGGCCCCATATTCTGGCCATTTCTCTATAAAACCGGCATCAACTCTTCAGTTCTCACTCCCAGCAAATCTCTTCTCTTTACTGCTCTCTGGTTCTCAGACCAAACCCAGCCAATCACCCTCTATGTCCCCCGTTTTCTTCCCAGTTTCGGTTACCGTAGCCTTGAAGGGAGCTTTTTTTAAAAAAATCAGATTCTTAGCCCAGGAACCCAAAAGAAGGTACCCAATGCATTTCCCTTTCAATTTCAGTCAGTTTTGAATCCAGAAAACCCGGTTTTGGCTCTGTTTTGAGTATATAAAACCATTTCAAAATCTAAGGAAAACCATGGGTTCCCTTGTACCCGTGAGGATTTGACTTTAAAATCAGATGGCCTAGTGAGCGTCTGAGCTCCAAACCATTCCCTATGGAAAGAGGACTCCCAGAGGAGTCCATTGGACCGGCTAGGTGTGGAAACCCAATCCGGGAAAACCTCTGTTTCTGGATTCGTATTTCATACAGTGATTGCCGTCACTGTCTGCTGGTACGGACAGTGGAGAAAGACGACTCTCGAAAGGTCCGAGAGTCAATCTTCGGACGTTCCGTGTGTAACAGCCTTCGAACATTCCGAAGATAACCCCTCGGACGTTCCGAGCTTCACCCGAAGCCCGGAAGCCCCCGTGGCTATCTCGACCCAGCCGGATGTTCCGAGCAGAGCTTCGAAGGATCGAACCCACTTGGACGTTCCGAGCCCCCACTTCGGATGTTCCGAGGTATCCAAACTCACCGGGACTCGTTTTCTTTGCTTTATCGGTTTGGATGGACTTCGGATGATCCGAGACCCGATCTTCGGACGATCCGAAGTCAGACCCATGATCCGAGGTCAGTGACTAGTTTAGGTGTGGTTCGGATGATCCGAAGCCACTGTACCTGGTTCCAAGGCATGTTTCTAGGGACTTAGTTCTTGAAGTATAAAATATTGTTGTTTGACTATTTTGGATGCATGTGATGTGATGTAATGTTAGTACCCCTTTTATTAATTAAAAATGTACTAACTCCTCTTCTCTTATTACTATAGTGTAAATACTATTGTATTCACTTCCAGGCCAACTCTAATGGTCAGGCATTGAGTGATCTCACTTTCAGGCCGACGCTATATTTGTCGGGCACTGAGTGACCTCGAGGCCTAACTCAAAATGTCAGATTTGATCCTATTCAGAAGACAACATAGAAGTGACCCGAGGATCTAGACCTAATTCAATAAGTCAATCTAGTCAATGCCCAGAAGACAATATGAGTTTTTGACTGAGTACCTTTTTATTGTATTATTATCTTGTGGATGATAGAAACCAAGTAGGAGACTCAATTTCACATACCTTACATATTTGTGATAAAAACAAGTATGGTTTTGAAAATACTACTTTTGTGTATGTATTTGATGTTTTGTATATTGATTGTGCACTTGTGTGTTGTTTGAACAGAGACCGCGTAACCACACAATCACGGTGAGGGAACTTAACAATGCAGTTTAAGTAAATAACAGGTACCAATAAACAACAGTTCAATAATATCTCATGCTTGATAACAATTAAACATAATATCATGTAAAGCATCATCATCATTTCCATCTTTCGTCAATTATTGTTATCATCCAACATAACGCCTGCCGACTACATTGAGATCTGTATTAAGTCCTGACACGGTCAAAATACATCCTTGCAAGCATAGTGACAAATACCGTTCTCGGGATATTAACGGCAATTGATAATAACGGGATATTTTTAAATTCTCGGATTTTTATCAGGAATTTAACGGGAAAATCTCGCTGAAATTATAATATTTAAAAAATAAAAAAATAGAATAAATAAAAAAATTAATGAAATAAAAATGGTATAGGGAATTTACCGGGATTTTCTCGGGAATTTACCAGAAATTTACCGGGATATTATCGCGTTATTAACGTTTATCGCGTTTTTAAGGCGATTTTATCGGGAATTTACCGGAAATTTATCGTTTGGCGATAAAAACGCGTTTTTAACGCGGTAATGGTATTTTGCCGATAAAAAACGCGGTAAATTTGAAAATACCGCCGATATTTGTGACATTGCTTGCAAGTACATCTCCGGCTCTGACTTAGCCGATACTGACACCCTCAAGTCAACAACTGACGACACTCATGGTCCACCCATGGTCCAGTAGATGTAAACCATCTCTCATATGGCCGATATTGGTTCAATAGCCCAGGGTACGTGAAAGTAGTCTTACATATTCTTATGAGTAACATCATAATATTCACAGTCATCATAAGCACTCTTACCACGGTGCATCATGTCTAGGCACATGAGTGGGTTCCTCAAAATTGAAACCACTCATTGCTCAGGACTCATCTTATAATAAAACTTGTTTACATATTCTGCAGAGTTAAGTTCCCTCACTGGGCTAATTAGCTCACCCTACTCACTTTTCAGGAGATGAACCCGAGGAGGAGAACCCTCTTTTTCAAGCTTAGGGTGGATAAACTGCGGCGGTGTTCGGGATTCCCCCTGAGGGGAATACCCTTATCTTTACTTGTTGGTTCTTTGAATCATTTGCTTTTATTAAGTACCGGGTGTGATACTTAATTTGTTTAAATGTGATGTTTTAAACCGTTATGCCTCTGCAGTGACTTTGAGATGATGTGTTGATGGATCAATGGTTGGATTATGTAATCTTGTTGTGTGTTTGTATTTTCTATGTCTATTGTTGGGTAGACTTATGGTTTATGGTTGAGTCCACATGTTGGGATCATGTGTGACATTTGGGCCCAACTGTTGATCCGGCTCAGTTAGAATGCTTGTGTTAGTTTATCTTAAAAAAAAAGAAAAATCAGTCGCGTTCCGAGCCCACCCTTCGGGTGGGGGCGTGACAAAACCACTATTATTATTATAAATTTCAATAAATGAATAAAAGAATTCTTCATATCTTTTCATAAAAAAATATAATTTGTTATTTGGTGATATGAAATTTATCAAATGGAAATAATGGAGTGCTTTAAAAAAAAAAATAAAAGCCAGGTACTTACCAAAATAAATAAATAAATAAAATGTTACAAAAAAAAAGACTCATGAGCAAAAAGGAGGGTAAGGAGGGGTATTCATTCTTGAATACCCCTTGCCCCATGGGGGTATTCAAAAGGGAGACAAGAAGGGTAAAAATTTGAATTTTTAGCCTTCTTCCCTTATTACCGAATAGGGGTAACAAGGGGTAACGGAGGGTTACCCCCTCTTACCCCATCCAAACGCAGGCCTAATCTTAGATGTAGAACTGTTCTAACTTGAAGCATCATGCGTACACAAGATCTTACACTTGTAACCAGACTTTCGCGCCAGATTCCACAAGCCTTTCCCGCCAAAACCATCCTACAAGAATTCCCTTTTTTTTTTTTTTTTCTCAGCTCTCTTCGTACCCAAACCCTACCTCTCTCTCTCTCTCCGTCTCCATGGATTCTTCTCCTATCAACAACACCAATGGTAAATCAACGGTTCTTTCTCTTTCTCTTTCTCTGTGCGCGTATTTGTATGGATACTCATGGAAATGAAAGTATTTTCTTGAAAAACATCCAATCATAGCAAAAAAAAGAAATAGTTCAACCATCATTTTGTTGAAAGTTTGTTACTTTCCGAGAAAGTACTTGTATTTCCATGTATCCAACAGAGCCTACGACCATGGTGACATGCTTCTAAGCACTGAAATGGGTTTTTTCCGTGGTTGTTTTCAGGTCCGTCTACTCCAGATGATTCCTATTCCAGTCCGGTACATACGACCTCTTCTCCCATCCCAGCCTCTGTTGGTACCACTCGTCGCCGTCGCCGTCGCTCATCCTCTACAGTCTACAAAACACCACCTCAACGCTCATCATCGGCTGCCGCAGCCACACCGACGTCCACTGATGATGCTCCACCTTCCTCGGACGCTGGTGATGACTATGATGAACACGCGGCTGATGCTGCCCCACCCATGTTTGTCTGGGGCACCAATATCAGTGTCCAGGATGTCAATGCTGCCATTCTTCGATTCCTCCGCAACTTCCGTGACCGTCCCTTGGAGTCCCACGAAGAGGGCAAGTACATGAGGCTCATTCACCAGATACTGGAAATCGAGGGAGAGTCCCTCGATGTGGATGCCCACGATGTGTTTGATTATGATCCTGATCTCTATAACAAGATGGTTAGGTACCCACTTGAAGTCCTTGCAATATTCGACATTGTGCTCATGGACATGGCCAGCCGCATCAATCCTCTCTTTGAAAAGCACATTCAAACTCGGATTTTCAATCTTCAGTCTTCTGTGTCCATGAGGAATCTCAACCCCTCTGGTTCGTATCCAATTTCTACTATTGACTTTTTCAATTTTTATATAAATTACATATTTGGGTGGATTTTTGATGAGATAGAGCCCAACCTTTATATCATAGATGGTAATCTGTATCAGCCGGCATCATTGTTTCTTGAGCTTGTGGAGATGGAGCCATTCTAACCCTGCCATTTATTGTAATTGAAATAAAATTTCTATCTGATCAGTAAACGCTCGTTGGTTATTTCATATAAAATTCTGGCAGAATCTATTAGTTCTCTAACTTGCATTGTCTGTGAAGTCCCGCATCATTCTAAAGCATGGATAAGTCTCTTCCATTCTCCGTAAGGTCCAGCATTAAAAAGCGTGGATAATTCTTGAGGTTTATTAGTAGAAATTTGAGAATTTTGTAATTTAGTTGGTTCAGGCTCTTGGAATTCCCAAATATATAGGGTGCTTTGGATAGTTGTCATCATCATCATGATTGAAGCCTTTGTCCCATCAATCTAGGACCGGTAATTCTGTAAATCCATAAATACCAGTTCCATGTAACAATTCTAGCCTGCCAAGCAGGTCCTTAGCATTCATTTTGCATCCTGAGTTAATTTTCTGGGTTGTATTTGGTGGTCATTGATTTGTAGAAGGATCAATGTGATTCTGGAATTTCATAATCAGAGATTTCATTGGTTGGATTCAAAATGAATACTTTCTGTCAAAATAGAACTCTAGTTACTGCATTATTGGGTGCATTTAGCAATATGATATTTACAGTAAAATTGTTGTAACCTTAGATCAAAATAATTTGTGGGAACGATTTCCTTTTTTGGTTGGATTTGTTTGCCTAATTGTGTTCAGGGCTTCGGGTTATTGTCTAATTGATCTCCTTTTATTTCTGCCATTTGTCATGATATATCAATCCTATCAGCTGTTCTCAGTGGTGGAATTTATGTTGGTTCTGCCATTGCCAAACACACCTAAGTACCTTATATCTAGTAGAATTGAATTAAAACATTGAATGGGAGTGTGGTCAGGGTTCTGAGCCTTTTGCATTCTTAATTCTCTACAGACTGCTATGTCCCCTCTGGTTTATTTGAACATTTTCAGCCGTTGTAATGGATTCTATTATCATTCATAAATTGTAATTCATTTGAGCAGTTATTGATGTTTACAAGCAAAGGCTTTGGAATGTTGAGACAGTTAGAATTCTTAGAACTTTCTTGGCTGTAAATTGGTCAGTCAGACCCAACATCCGACTCACAAGAATTGCTGTGCCTGGCTTCAGGACCGAAGTACTAAGATTGCTCTTGATTTAGACTCTAAAATTATGATACTTGTAAAATTGCCACAACATCGAATATTGTAGTGCATTGACAATAGAATTTCAACCCAGCGCACATGGAGTAACTATATTTAATTTTTATCCAGACATCGAGAAGATGGTTTCTGTGAAGGGGATGATCATACGATGCAGCTCTATCATACCTGAAATCAGGGAAGCAATATTCCGTTGCCTCATCTGTGGTTACTTCTCAGATCCAATTGTTGTTGATAGAGGTGTGGTTTGAATAGTCATTGCAAAATTCAATGTTTCATGTGGTTCTTGATGAAATTTTTACCAATTAGATTTGATGCAATGGGCTGTTTTAAATAGGACGAATTAATGAACCGACAAGATGTGGAAGGCAGGAATGTCTGGCCACAAACTCAATGACACTTGTCCACAACCGGTGCAGGTAACTGTTGTTGATTTGGTTGTGTTCCTGAACACAATATGGTGAAACTAACATTGGCTTGTTTCTGAAATTAAAAAAAAATAAGGTTTGCCGATAAGCAGATTGTGAGACTCCAGGAGACTCCTGATGACATACCTGATGGAGGGACCCCACACACTGTTAGCTTGTTGATGCATGGAAAACTTGTAGATGCTGGAAAGCCTGGTGACAGAGTTGAGGTGATATAGCACATGGATGCCTTTTTAAATCTTGATGTTTGCTTTCCTTTTTTCTTGATTTTCCTTTTTCTCTGGCAGGTGACCGGTATATACAGGGCGATGAGTGTCAGAGTAGGCTCTACACAGAGAACTGTAAAATCTTTGTTCAAAGTATGCAGCTAATTTTTTTTTTTTTTGATGATTTAGGCTTCATGAAAATACAATTAAACCACATTGTTTAATGTTCTTGTCCTTCAATGATGTGGCAGACATACATTGATTGTCTTCATTTGAAGAAGACGGACAAGTCTAGGATGCATGCAGTGGATACCATGGAACATGAAGATGGAAGCAGCATGTCTTCATCAGGAGGGCCTGTGCATGATGACTCTAACCCCGACTATGAAGAGAAGGTAATGCATATTTCTTTTAGATAATGCTAAAAGTCTCAGCACCTGTTTTAGAAGAGGTGTGACCTACCATCGAATGCGTTGGTCCCCAACTGTACAGCCTACGTGGCTTGGAGGGCCCTTAGTGGACTAATAAGTGGATTCTTTCTTTCCTTATCATAGTAGTTAAAGGTGTGCCTCAGGCCCACCATAAGTTCTAGATTTAGCGCCTCCACCTAGTTCAAAGGTCGGCTCATTTTAATTAGGTCTAATTCTTTTGGAAATAATTTCCATTATAAGCCTTTTTTTTTCTATAACAAAATCATATATTTTGAGTATGTATGATTAGCTAATAATACTTGTTCAGAAATTTAGATAAACATATGATATATTTGTGTACGTAATGTGTCTACTAATAAGTTTGGAGTGACATTGTTGATACCTTTCCACCTTTGGATGAATGGCATTGTATTTTGACAATAATGTCATGATAAAGGCACACCTTAATGAGCATAATTATATGTCTTTGTATCTGAGTGTGCTTAGAAATATTTGCATTCTGCTTTGCGCCTTGGGCCCTAGAACCCCTCTCATGTTGATTGTGCCTTGTACCTGAACTACTATGTTCCTTGTATACAAAATATTTGAGGTTAAACATCTGAGGTGAAGTTACTTGAGGTAAAAAATCTAATGTGGTAAGTTACTTGATATTCCAGGTGGAGCAATTGAAAGAACTCTCCAAGCAGCCTGATATCTATGAGAGACTAACAAGATCCTTGGCACCAAACATATGGGAGCTTGAGGATGTAAAGAAAGGCCTTCTTTGCCAGGTGACTGCACTACAAGTGAAACATTTCTTTCATGTTCTATGTTGATATAGGTTGCGGTTCAGTTGGATGACAAATTACTAGGTTTACGTCACTTGCCAAGTATTGCACTCTGGAAATATTTGGCTTGATCTGAAATTTACCATTTTATATTTCAGTATAGTGTGTGCCAGTATTTACAATTTTCTGGTGCTGTCACCAACATCACAAGATTAAGATGTTTTGATATTGAAATTTGCAATATAATGCTGGGACATCCACATGCTTATTTATGTATACTCATTTATTGTCTCTCCAAGCGATTCTGACTTCTATTTTTTGCCGTGCCGCTTGCTGAATTCAATATGGTGGTTGACTTAGCTGTTTGGCGGCAATGCTTTGAAGTTACCTTCTGGAGCGTCCTTCCGAGGGGACATTAACATCTTGCTTGTCGGTGATCCCGGGACCAGTAAATCTCAGCTGCTCCAGTACATACACAAGTTATCTCCTCGTGGCATTTACACTAGTGGAAGAGGGAGCTCAGCTGTTGGCTTGACTGCTTATGTTGCAAAGGATCCTGAAACTGGTGAAACTGTATGTTGTGCTTAATACACTGCATGTTTCCTTTTTCTTGTAAGTCTTCCCTGTATGAGGGTCTGTTCGTTTGCAATACATTTCTCTAGAACATGAGTAACAGATGGTTATGTTTATTTCCCATTAAACCATTTCTCGATGGTTCCATTGAAGAAAAGATTTTCCATGGTTGGGTGAGGACCTGGAAAAAGCTTCTTCTATTCCTTCGGAAATGCTTGTGGGAATTGATTTTCTCAGAATAAAGTTGCAAACTAACTCTGAAAAATTAATTTCCTAGGCACTGGTGCAAAAAAAAAAACCATAGTATTAACTTGTTGCTGGTTTTGTATCTTTAGGTTCTTGAGAGCGGGGCACTGGTCCTAAGTGACAGGGGAATCTGCTGCATCGATGAGTTTGATAAGATGTCAGATAATGCACGGAGTATGTTACATGAGGTGGTTACATTTTTTAACATGTCACTCGGGTTATCCTTATTGTATGTATGGGCTCGAAGTTGGAATGTTCACAGCTAGAGACACAGAAATATAGTATTACACTTAGTGTGGTTTCTGATTATCAGTGTCCTACAAACACAACACAAAGAATATCTAACATTTTATTTCTGAAAAATATCCTGATCACTTGGTGTTTGGGATGTGTCCTTACTCCTTTGGTGAATTGTTATTCTTAGGAACTCGAATGCTTATCTTACATTTTCTATGAAGTTGCCTTTTTTGAGTCTGACCATTTTGGTAACATTGAACACAGGTGATGGAACAACAAACAGTCTCTATTGCTAAGGCTGGGATTATTGCTTCTCTTAATGCAAGGACTTCAGTCTTGGCTTGTGCTAATCCAAGTGGGTCACGGTATAATCCCCGCTTGTCCGTAATAGATAATATTCATCTTCCCCCTACCTTGCTGTCTAGGTGAGAACAAAACCAACAAAAGCCTCTCGTAATATGGTTTGTATTTGCCCTTTTGAGATAAACTGTCTAATTGATCACCATTATGTTCACAGATTTGATCTGATCTACTTAGTTCTTGACAAGGCAGATGAAGAGATGGATAGGCGGCTGGCTAAGCACATAGTTGCTTTGCACTTTAAAGATCCTGAGGTTTCTAGATCACCCTTCAACTTTTGTCCTACCAAAAATGTGTTTGGTTCTTATTTGTTGAGTTGTGGTCAAAATAGTTCAACTTTGAACTCCGTAGTTGAGCGCCTCAAAAACATGATTTAAAAACTTAAAATGGGGCATTCTAGGGTTTTTTTTTTTTTTCAATTCAAATTTGATTTAAGCTGTTCTGGTCTTACAAACCAAGAAACATGTCCTCTTATGGGTTAGTGGTTTCTATGCTATGACTATCACTAATAGATTCTAATGCCACCGTCCTCCAGAGCATGGTACAAGATGTTTTAGACCTTCCAACCTTAGCTGCTTACATTAGCTATGCCAGAAAGTTCATTCATCCCCAGTTATCAGATGAAGCTGCAGAAGATTTGACACGTGGGTATGTTGACTTGAGGAAAAGAGGCAACTTCCCTGGGAGTAGTAAAAAGGTATCATCTGTTGACCTCTTGTCATCTACATTGCTTATACCATGTTCATTAGTATTATGAATCTTTGAGCCCAAAGTTCTGAAATTCTGAGGGTTGATGTGGTTTGCCCAATTGTGGTAATGGAGCCCTCGTGTAATGCATATGCATGGTTCATTGGGTGGAATGCACAGGGGTTCGATCATTCAGATAAGTATGTGAAAACTGACTCCTACTGAAGTCCTCAAGGATTGTGATTCAGTCACAAGCACCTATAAGGCCAAAAAAAGTTGGGACTGAATACAAATCTAGGGGCATCTCGCAAGTTGGGATGGGATAAAATATAGAGGCATCTAGAATCCAACAGAGTTAATGCTTCTCCACCTACCCATCCACTGACACAAGCATAATGACTCAAAAAAGTTGGGACTGGATAATAAAGCTAGGAGCATCAAGCAAATTGACTGGATGACAAAAACAGGGGCATCCAGCATCTGACAGGGATGAATCCTCACCCCTTCAGACTGGTGCATTCCACATGCATTGTATGATATTGTGTATCAGCATACCACCTCATATCGATCTTCACACTCAACTTGACAATGGCTCAACACCTGATGGTTGGGGTATTCCAATCTGGGTTCCCATTGATGGATAGTGTATCCATTGGGTGCTCGGGCTTGTCAAGTCTGAAGTATGGATTAGAAAACCATCTCGCCTCATGTGTACAGGCTTGAGCTTAGGACATGGATATGCTTAACTTGAAGTTGTAATTTCTCAGCAATGATTTTTAACCTTGAACATGCCTGCATTTCCTATCAACAGGTGATAACAGCAACACCAAGGCAAATTGAAAGTCTGATACGCCTTAGTGAAGCCCTGGCTCGTATTCGCTTCTCTGAATGGGTATATTGACCATTCCTATGTTATGCATGAGTAGATTAATGTCATAAAAGGAACTGAGTTGATTGCAGAACTAATGTGTGCAGGTTGAAAAGCGTGATGTAACAGAGGCATTCAGGCTTTTGGAGGTTGCTCTGCAACAGTCAGCGACTGACCATTCCACTGGTAACTTTCATTTGATTAAAATGTAAAATGAGAAACCAGAGGATCCTGGCGCAGCTAGGTGTTTTTAGTATCCTGATCTACCATGCTTCCACACCAATTTGTTTCTATTCAGTATGAATCCCAGAGAGAAATGAATGGTATGGCTTTCCCCATGCATGAGTTGGAGCACATTAGTTCAGTGGGCCCACAAACTGAATCATGGTGCATTATGATCGGCCCCACACCACAAAATTCCAATCTTTATGGGTGAAGAGTGGACTATCTCCATATACGACACAGTTTAAGGGACAAGACCTTCACTTGAACGATCTTAGTAGATATGTCCAATCCAACCAATCCGTTTTGACCGACCCTATAACAGAAGGATATTTCATGCCCGACTTGATGCATCATGAGCCTATATTTGGCATAAAAAATATTTCCCCTTTCTCCTTTATTCACTCAGTCATCAGTTTTGTCATTATCATGCTTATGTCTTATTGCATTGATGCTATTAATCAGGGACAATTGACATGGATCTCATTACAACCGGAGTCTCTGCAAGTGAAAGGATGAGACGTGAAAATCTGCTGGCATCGAGCCGCAACTTAATAATGGAGAAAATGCAACTAGGGGGTTCATCTACACGTGTAATGGAGGTAGGGCTATTAGATTTGAAATATATATCAGTAAATGCTCAGCATTATAATGTTGTCCTTTCTTTGTTTACTAAAAATCTGAGCATTATATTGTCTGATATATTTACTCGACACTATTGCAGTTGCTAGAAGAACTAAGGAAGCAAAGCTCTGTTGACGTCCATCTAAATGATGTAAGTAGTACAGACACATAGATGTATTTTTAATAGAGGAAATGTATACTGGTGGAATGAGCATTTGCTTGGTCCAACAAACAGTTCCTGTAGGATCCTTTTAATGGTGCCAATTGGCTATATTGTTGGCCTGATGTTGAATGGAAGGGAATTCCCACCAAGTTTTTATCCAAACCAACCAATTTGTCCCTGCCAGCTGCTGGTGTTTGGTCTTAATTGTCCATTTCCATCTGAGGGATATGAACATCTCATAAGGGAGAGGCACTCATGTGGTCCATTTCATGGTGGGCCGAACGTTTTCAATATCTGGGGCCACTTGTATCATTTGCTGGATCTATAGAAAAGGAAGGAGTTTTTTATATTTATTTTTTATCAAACATCATATGATACTTCGATGTATATTGAGCCTGGATTTTTTTATGGATCAAGATGAGTGGTGCTGTGGTGACTGATTGATCTTCTGTTTTTCAGCTGCGTAATGCACTGGCCACTCTTGCAAGCGAGGGATTTGTTGCTCTACATGGTGACAGCGTAAAGAGGATATGATCACATGCAGCAGTATCTATTGATGTATGGACATGTACAATCAATCTGTAATATAGCCTGGATAGTTCTTTAAGCACAATTGAGATTGAATGTCAACATTGAGAGCGTATTTAATGCAAATCATCTTCTGCTTTCTTTGGAGTCTTAGCTTGTTCAGCCTTGGTGATTGTATTTCTACTTGCCAATTTGAGATTATATTTGCAGCGGGCGAAATTGAGGATAAATGATATTCTAAATTAGTTTGAGTTATCATAGTGGCATGGCGTATAGAAGGACATCAGAAATTACAAAAAGAAAATTTGACATTATGGTTGAAGCAAGTGGTCCTTACAGATATCTTACTCAAAACTGTTGTCGACTATATAGAATGACATTCTCGCCTTGCTTTACTTGCATGACCTTTCCATTGGATTGGGTCTTCCATATCAAGACCATAAGATCATCCAGTAATCAGGATTCACAGAATTGAGATGGCTACTGTTAATGTCGATACTAACCAGATTAATGAATTGTAGTGCCAAAGTAGGCCTTCCCTTTTGATCACGAATGAGACTGCCAAATTAATCCAAGTGCCCGATGTATCACTACATTGCCCTTGTGTTAATATTGGCACGGGCTCGTCTTCTGGCCTGTGTTAAGGGGACAGGACAGATTTTCAATGTAGTATCCTTTTAACCTAGGCATATGTTGACTGGCTTTTATCTTCATGCAGCCAATATCATAGGTGGTGCAACCCAGAGGGAGTTGGCCTGATGGTCAAGAAGCTCTTCTCGGAGGTCTTAAGTTCGATTCACGTTCAAATTCCTCTACACTACTACTCATGGAGTGATATGTGTTTGTAGGGAGGCGTGCACATGTCTCGAGATACTGTTTTTAGTCTTATGACATCCACATTGTTGATTATATGTATTTCGATAGGGTGATGTCTTTCATGTCTATTTGACTTTTAGATTCCTTACTAGAGACTTTTTCTTGTATGCTGAGTGGATCAAAAGAGCAATGTCCTGCTTTCTAGTGGTTCTTATGGAGCAGAGGATACTTAGCCAATATGGAGATCTAGACATCTAGTGCTTAGGGCTGTAACTCAGGTTGGGTAGGCCGGGTTTTAATAAACCCAACCCTGACCCGACTCACTCCATATTGAATCCGACCCGACCCGACCCGAAAAAACCCAAGACAGTGAACCCGACCCGACCTGAGATTGTAATACTCTTAACCCGACCCGAAAAAAACCCGAGATAGTGAACCCGACCCGACCCGAGATTATAATACCTTTAACCTGACCCGACCCGACCCGACCCAACCCGAGATTGTAATACCCTTAACCTGACCCGACCGGACCCGAGTTGCAGCCCTACAGGAGTAGAAGAAAAGGGTCTCAATTGAGGAGACAAAAGAGGCCCAGATGTGGGGGAAAGCAAAGGTGAAATTCTAGCATGATTGAAGGCAGGAAAGAGAGAAAAGCAGAAGACCCAAATGGGTAGACGATGAAGAAGAGAAGGCTTCATCTCCAACAGAGATTTGTCAAAATCTATGAGAGAAGGAGAAGTGGACAAGGTTCAAAATGGGGAAGACCGGATAGTCATTGATGTGTTGGATCTTCATATGTCTTTCTGCAGAAATTGAAATCTTTTGCTTGGCCCTGTTTTTGGTTTTCCAGACTCCATTCTCAGCTTCGTTTCACTTATTAAAAAAAAAAATGTTTCCCTCTCCGGTCCTTAAACGAGACTGCCCAATAGCCCAATACTACTCTTCTATGCAGTGCGGTGGAGCAACCCAGATTTGATCTTGCTGCTTGGATCTCGACTCCAGTCTCAGCATTTTCGTTTTTCCTTGCAGTCCTTACAGATTAGCCCCTCCCCACTTCTTATCTCCATTCTCCAGTACCGGCCTCTCTTCTTCTCTCTCAGATCTGAGATTTCTCCTTGTTGGCTGCCCTTTATATTAAGTTATGAAAATAGGGTCGGGTCGGGTCGGGTCTTCTCAGATCGAGTTTTCTCGGGTCGGGTCGGGTCGAGTTGAAATTTAAAGGCCTTAGCCCAACCCGACCCAAATTTCGGTCGGGTTTTTCTTTTTTCAACCCGACCAGACCCTATAATCCGACCATTGTAATCCGACCCGCATGATTTCTTGGGTCGGGTCATGCGGGTCAGGCCAAAACTCGACCCGAGTTGTAGACCTACTAGTGCTGAGAGAACAGATGTCTTTTCATTTTCTTTTCCAGTCACAATGCTAAAATGACTTTAGGGGGAATTTCTCCGAGGTCCTTTAAATATTGACAAAGTCAATTTTCTCAAGGAAAATCACAACCTCAGTTTCTCTAGAATGGTTAAAAAAATATATTCCATCTGTCCCAATTTAGTTCTCATATATATTTTTAAACTGTTCCAAAATAATTGTCTACACATGTAGATTCTCTCTATCTATCTACTTTAGCTCTTGAAACTATCCTTTAAAGATTTAAAATTTTAAAATAAGACATCTAAAATAAAAACAGAAGGAGTAGCATTTTGGAAAAATTACATATTACTTTTCATTTGATCATTCCAACTGAATAATTTTAAACTTTAAAATTTTAATTGTTATAAATTATTGATTTTTCACAATTCATCTAAAAGAACTAGAACTCCTGAATAGGTGGATTTTTCTAAAATCATTTTTTCATGCAGATTGTTAACATCCGATCTAAATCCAAATGTGTTCTAATGCTTGGTTGCACATTTTTTTTTAAAAAGAATTTGATGTTTTGGGGTAAATTTTCCTAGGAAAATATTAAAAAAATCCCATCTTTACCTATGGAAAAATGCCTTTTTGCGAAAGACATGACTAGACCAATCTTTAATACAATGATCATACATATATTCAACTCTATTCATTTATTAGATGAGTTCACACAATCTGATTAAGCTTAATGAGTGACCCAACTTGATACATTTTTAAGAGATTAACCCATTCCTAATAAGATTAAATGGTCATTGACTAAATCTAGCTCATTTAAATAATGGGTTGACTCCACAGGTCTTGACCCATTTCGTTTATACTGGTTTGATTTGAGCAGAATGCTATAACTGTAGTCTCACTTCGGCTTATGTATTAAAAATATAACACTACTCAACTCAACTCTTAACAAACCTGACTCACTTATTAAATGAATTAGTCAACCCAAGTAATTTTATTGGGTTGATCCATCTTATAAATGGCTTAAATGATTTATTACATGAGTGAACTTGACTCTTGTATCCTACCAAAGTTAAATGGGTTAATTAAACTGTTGTCCATTTATTAAATGGTTTATTCAAAACGAAGTGACCCATATCAAATGGATTTGCCCAATCTAAATAATCATAAATGGGTCAATCCAATTTATAACTAGGATAAGTTATTTATTAAATGAGTTGACTTGACCAAAGTACTTGGTGAAACTTAAATAGTTGACTCATTTATTTAACATTAGATCGAACCAAGTACATAATAATCTCAACCCATTTATTAAATTGATTAGTCCAATTTATCTCAACTCATTTATTAATGAATTTTTCTTTATAAAAATTACTCACAAATAAATATAAAAATTTTACAAGTGAGAAAGCAAATTTCTATCAAAACTATGTTACGAGTTTTATATAAACTATTTATTTTCTAATTCATGTAACAAAAAGTTTGAAATTTGATATAGAGTTGAGTTTTTTTAATTAAATTATTCAAAAGTTGGTTTTATTAAATATAGTAAATGAGTTTAACAAAAAAATGTGTTTATTTATAGATTATGTTGAATGATTGTTGGGCCATGGGCTAAGAGAAGCTATTGGAGTTTAATATAATTATTTCCTCTAGGGTGGATAGCTTATTTCCTTTGTAGATATTATTAAATGATTGTATATGTATCTAAATATAAAATTTGATTATTTATGATTATATAAAACTAGGTAGATGTATGTATCATTTCTCATCCCAATGAAGCATATGTAAAACACAATAAATAAATAAATAAATAAATATTGATACTTAGCTTTAATGTTACGAAGAAAATAATTCGCGAAGTGGGCCATAGGTCTGACCATATTGAATTTTAAATTGTAAATTATTAAGATCAAAAGCGATGATTAGTCACTTAAATGCTTTCATATCCATCATCATCTCACTGTTGATTTTATAATTTAAATTTAATGACTAAAATTAATTTTTAACCATAATTGTTTTATTTTAAAATATGATCCGCCCGCAGTTCCTCTGTTGTCTCTTCTGCATTGGAACAAAGGGCGTCATGGCTTCTCCTTTGCACTCCATCTCCTCATCTTTTCCTGTAATTTCTCTAAGTCCCACCTTCCTCGTTCTCTCCATTTTTATTATTATTTAATTCTGTCTCTATCTGGATTTTTTGAAGTGTAGGGTCGCAGCAAATTCTCTCCATATGTCATACCCAGGATTCCCATTTGCTCATGCCTTCGAATTGCCTGTGGATTTCCTCTACAGAAGCCGCAGAGAAGGCCACTTTTTCTCTTCTGCTCCTCCTCAAGCAATGGTGAGGTATGCTGTCAATCAAGACCTTCCATTTTGTGGCTCTTGACCCCGACATTGTATCCATCTGTTGAAAGAAACGATCAGATTATGGAAATTCAGTGTTGAATCTTTCTGAAGGATGGCCATTTTATTGATAAGCATAAAAAATACAACCCAGAAGATACCAACATATCCAACGGCCTAGCAGGTCTGCTGCTACGGAATTCGGTGTAAAATTTAAGATGATTCCCATGACCTTAGGTCCGGAAGTTATCAAAACGCGGGCCCCTGTATGGATTGAGCATTGCCTGAACAGTCCAATTTGGCTATCCAATATTTGAATTGGTAACTGAAAATGCAAATTGTAGGCCCCAATCTGGATGTGGTATCCATCTGTCTGAAAAAAAGGATTAGATGATTGAAGCTCAACATAGAAAATGATATGATTAGGATTGCCTGATGGTTTTAGGTTCTGACATTTTCAAGATATCGGACCTTAGATGGATTGGGAAGTGCATGGAATTTATTATCCAAGATTTAAATCAGTGGATATAAATGCAAGTATTTAAAGTTTGAAATCTAGTGAGGAAAATAGGATTATAATGATTCGAATTGTAACAATCAAGAGTCTGAAAGTTTGAAGTGAAACTTTGTAAACACTCCTTGAATGAAATTCTAAGTAAATTTGAAGTACTGTGGATCAATGTGTTTTTCTAGACAAAAACGTGTATTCAAAATAAAAAAGAAAAATAAGGTAGAGGAACTGCAGTGTCTGTATTTTTTTTCTTGGGAATTTCTATTTGTTAAAATAATAAACCGGTTTTATAAATGATATAAAATCACATAATACATATGAAGCTTTGTCTTGTTAGTTCTAATTATGAATCACATGGTGGGTGGGGATAAGGTCCTTGGTTCCAATAGTTTTTTAGAGATTCTTTGACATTCTACTGGATGCTATTATGTCTTTCCATATTCTATACAAAAGTCTCAAAGGCTGCATTCCTAGATCAATTGGGTTTTCTTTTATTGTGCTTAGCTGAAAGAAAGTTGGTGTCTGCATTGTGAAAGGTTTCACCCTATTGGTTTGATTGTCATCGTATATAATATTCTTTCCAAAGTCCTCACTAATCGCATGAAGGAGATCATGACTTCTATCATATTCCATTACCACAGAGCCTTTGTGATAAGCTATAGATTTCCAATTTTTTTTTTTTTTCAATAGCCCATGAGTGAATCACACTAAACATCAGTCAAGACAACCACGTTTAGTTTTGGAGGATTTTTGAAAGCTTACATTTGGTCAACTGGAATTTTCTAGAATTCATTCTTCGGCATATGCTCTGTGTTGGCACATAGGAGAAATCATGTCCTAGTTCAGGGATTTTAAGTGCCTCATTCAGAAGTGGAGGGAACTCACCTCCAATTTGCAGATGATATCATAATATTTGTCATCTAGATTTGTATCAGGTCATGAATCTGGTTTCTATTCTAAAAATGGTTTGGGGTTTGTCTGGTCTTCAGATAAATTTGATAAATGCGATTTGTTTGGAATCAGTTTAAGCAATGACCTTTTTCCCCTTGCCAATTTATTGGGTTGTAAGTCAGGTCCTTGCCGTGTTTGTATTTGGGAACCCCTCTTGCCACTTCTCTTCGGAGGGGATAATCACACTGAATAATTTTCTCTGGCACTCCCAGTTAGAGAGAAATTGCAAGGTTAAAAAGTATTCAGTGCAGTTTCCTTTGGAATGATATGTTTAATAAAATAAAATATCACTAAAATGATTAGCAGATTGTATGCCATCCTACTTAGCAGCCTACTGATGTGGCTGCAAAAATGACTTATTTAGGGGTCTTCTTGCATGCCTCCACAATTATTTGGGTTCATCAAAATCCATCCATCTTCAGTTCTTCATTTGGATATTTTGTATATGATTATGTCATTATTTGATCCATTTAATGCTTCTTCTCCTTTTTTTTTTCTCTTTTGAAGGATTATGGTTTTAATACTTCTTATGCTGCACATTGTTTCCTTTCTGTTAAGCTCAGGCACTTAATGATTCCAATTTTCACGTACCTTCAGCTAACCAAGAAGGTAGGATTTCACCTGTAACAAAATTTTAGGGTCTATTTGGTTGGTCATTCAGGATAGAATGAGAATGGTTTTCATTCAAAATGAAAACATTACCTCATTTTCAAGGAGACTGAAAGTGGCACAAAAAACAAGAATCAAACTCATTCTCAGATCCATTCTTTCCACCAAACACATTAACTCTCTCAAAACCATTCCTATTCTCAATCACTATGTTTGGTTTCAATAATAAACAAGAATGGAATGGAATGGGCTAAATGAACTTGGACAGAGCGTTGGTCCAAACAGGACCTTAATTTGGCTAGATTTGTGCTAGCAGCTACCCACGTTTTAATTAACATCTTCTTTTTGATACCTTAGTTTACCACAATAATTTTGTAAGATTTTATGCCGCTATATGTTTTTCTTTTTCCCAGGTTCAAAGGAAGATGATGGAACTCAAGCAGACAAAGCATTTAATTTCAATGAGTACTTATTACTTGCCATAATTCATTCATTGTCAGAATAAACGCTGATTCTTTTTGTTATTAGTTCATGATGGCGAGTTTGTTATGTAATCAGTCATTCATTTCAGGTATTCATTGAGCATCTTTCAAATGCATGAATATGATAACTGTTTGGGGTTTTCTTTCATTTGATTTATGAGTTCCCCAATTACGTTGCAAAAATTAATTTGTGATTGTCCATCATGTTGATTTATGGATAAGTTGATTTCATGTGGGCCATTTGTTTGCATGTATCATAAATCTTGGATTTCCCATAAACCTGCAGAATTTTTCAATTTTAATCTTCAGTCATGGAATTAAAAGGAATTTTTTAGATTTGGTCGAATGAGGTGGTTGTTGACTCATTCTGAGACAAATAAATTCCTGGTGAAAGAAGTTATTTATGTTTCTGGGCTTTCAGCATGCCCTTTTCTGACTTCCATCTGATTCACATGGACACAGATGAATTTTCCAGAAAAAGGGCCAAAATAGATTTGAAATCCAAGACTTTCTTGTCATTGCAAGTTGCAAGCAATTGTTTGAGAAATAAGGGTGTTTTCAGTATATTGTAAATGAGACACCAAAGGCCCGGAAGGTGTCACAGAGAAGCTATTGGTTCGCCCTTTCAGACTTGCTGCCTCAATTATCCGACTCAAAGCTTCACCCACAATGATAAAATGAAAAGGCGATAAAGGATCCCCTTGCCTAAGACCTCCAGTAGCTTGAATAATTTCCACAGCTGTGGCATTGATGAGAAATGGATATTTTTCTGAAGAAATACAATCAAGGATCCACTTCCATCATTTAACTCCAAAGCTCATCTTTCTTAGCAAGTATAGTAGAAAATGCCAGTCCACCCTATCATATGCTTTGTCCCAATCTAGTTTGCAGAGGACTCCCGGACTTCTCTCCAAACTTCTCTGAGTGAAGACACTCTGAAGGAGGAACCACACTGTCCAAGATTTGCCTCCCAAAGACAAAAGCATTCTGAGATTGAGAAATGATGGAGTTCAAAGCACCTCTAAGCCTAGAAGCAAGCACCTTGGCAAGAATTTTATAGCAACTCCCAACTAGAGTGGTATGCCGATAGTCTTTGATACATTTGCACCTTCCTTTTTAGCAGCCAGCGTGATAAAAGCTGCACCCCTATTACTTGACTGCTTACCATTCCTACAGAAGTCATTAATAAAGTTGAGAATATCATCCTTGATCACGTCCCAAAAGATATGAAAAAAAGAGCCATAGGAAAACCATCTAGACCCAGGGATTTATCCCGCTGCATATCAAACACTGCTGATTTAACCTCCTCCGAGAATTCGCGTTCAATCTGATCCGCCAATTCAGGGGCAGTGGAGTTGGAAAAAAGATTGTTTAAGTCATCCTCAATGGATCCTTCCTTCTGAAAGAGGGACTGATAGAAACTGAGAATTTCATTACACACCTCTTCCTGTCTTCCAAAACCTGATCACCAGATTTTGAGAAGGAGATCCTATCTCTTCGCCTCCTTGCTGAGACCATATGATGAAAAACTGTGTTACGATCCCCAGCTTTTAGCCAATGTGCCTGAGATTTTTGCCTCCATTTTATCTCTTCTTCTCTGATCTTGCACCGAGGTGCACTTTTCTTGCTGTGTCTTTCTCAGAAATTTGCTGGCTTGTAGTTTTGAGAAACCACCCTACACACTACATGAAGTATTTCAGACTTGTAGAAAGGGCGAATAAGTTTTTTCCACCCTCTTTTTCTTGAAAGGTTACTGACCATAATGATTTGTGACCTAAATTATTGAAGCCAAAACATGATTGGAAGTTACCATTTGATTGGTTTCATCATGTGAATGGTAATTCATTGTGCCTGTCTAATACACCCCACATTTGCATGTAAAGAGTAAAGACCTTATTGGACCTTCATTTGCATTACAGTAGATCCTCACATTGTGGAGCTAAGTGGTCTTCAATAATGACTAGCTTCTTCACCCCTCTTGATAACTTCTCGCACTCCATGTGGTGATGTTTGTTATGAAGATTTTCATCCATTATTTTCTTGCATTTTGTGCTGTCTTATTTCAAGCTCTCTACTATTTTGGAACAAATCATCTGCTACCTTGAAAGACATGAATTCATTTGCTTTCACCGTGTTGGATGAAATACTCAACGATTTGATTCACAAATGTTTCTAGGCTAATGCGGAGGCTGAAGAGATACGGAATCTCTGGAGTATTATCATATGGCCTATTAAATACTGCTTACTATCTTACAATGTTTCTCTTAGTTTGGTGAGTGAATGATATCTTTCTCCCTTTCCTTGAGAAAATTATTAGGTGTGAGAGCTGATTCAATAGCATCTGGAAAATTTTTGTTTGAAAAAGGAAATGGATTTAATATGCATGATTGTTCTCTAGGCTCATCTTTCATTTTGTGTATCTGTGAGTGAGATGCCATGTTTTGCACATTTTTATTGCCATTTCTTCTCACAATACTTTGCCTGCACATTTTTGCATAGCTTTCCTAAATACCGTATCGCTAAGGTATATGTATAAATGTTTCCAAATCTGTTCGGGTAGCTGCTCTTGTTTGCTTTTATATAGTGGAACACTTTGGTGTCTTGCCATTTGGGTTTCCATTCTAAAAAAGATGGCGTAAAAGAAATGATAAAATATAATAAAATGATCATAAATTTTTTAAAAAAATAGCAAAGTATGAAAATTAAAATAATTAAATAACAAATATTTTTATCATTTAACAATAAGTAATGCAGAAAAAAAGATGGATAATCATTACAACTTTGGCAAAGTGAGGAACTTGCATTAGGAGTTAACATCTCATATAAGCTTTACTTTGTTAAGAAAGTAGCATACCCTTGAAGTTCAGAATAGATTGGAATGGTTTCAATCATGCCAAATCTAGAAGCAGAACATTTTTTTTTAAATAATCCATTCTGTTTTACCGATTGGAATGACACATTCTGGCTTGAGCAGCTGGAACAGAATGGATATGACAACTTAGATATGAAAGGTTGATTACTTGATTTAACTAGACATGAATGTATGATCTCCTGAAAGCATGTCCGGCAGACAGGCACATGGGCAATGCTATAAACATATTCACAAACTGAGTAAAGGGGAGAGGAGGTGCTAGGCGGAACTTGGAAATTGATGAACATGCACATAAAAATACGTTCAAAAGATTGTCGGCAATTTCCTTTTCTTTTTAAGCCATAAATACTCTTCTTTGTCAATTCCATAATATATAGTGAGGAGGTGCTAGGCTAAACTTGGAAATTGATGAACATGCACATAAAATTATGTTCAAACGATTGTCGGCAATTTTCTTTTCTTTTAAGCCATGAATTCTCTCCTTTCTCAATTCCATGATATATGGTCAGTGGAGAAGAAGATCTCAATAAGCCGAACCTAGATAGACGGACAAAAGCTTTGATGATGATGATGAACCATTTGTCTATCTTCAGTTTAGATTTGCAAGAATCACCTGCATTTCTGTCAGTGGCCTCGCAATTTTGCATTTTATCAAGTTTTTAACCAGTGAAAGGGTTTGTCATCCTTGGTGTTCATTGTTCCTTTCAAGGTTTTATGTTGCTCCAGCACCTGGAAGGATGGGTTATGTTGCAGCTGTTAAAAGGTAATGATTATGGTGAAGAGTGGTTCTCATTGCTGATCTCGACGAGTGTAAGTAAATACTGATGTGTTGTCTTGCTTGGCATGTTGACCACAGATTTATCAAAGTAATGGCTATGGTGTGGGCAGGAAGTCAAGTTACCAAACTTTTCAGAGCTGCCGGGTCGGTTCCTAAAACTTAGTACTGAATGCTTTTTATTTGGTATTTTGACAAGCAGTTACATTATAGAGGCCCGACATCTCTTCCATAAAAATGCCACTTCTCTCTTAAACTTTCATCCAAGTTGTAGGGCATTACAATTTACAAAACCTAGCGCCATCTGACTGAAGGGATTGCTTCTCATGTAGGGCCCTTGCTCTAGCGCCATTTGTGGACAAAGGATTGTCATGGTTCACAGTAAAATTCAAATTTGAGTCTCAAGGGAAGGTATATAATAAATTTCAACGTCATATTTATGATTATATGTCATTTGGTGTACAAAAGGAGGTCTGCTCAATGGAAAGACATCTCCCAGCCAGTGAATCCCACTTTTGGACTAGCCAACTCAAATTGGTCTTCCTAAGCTTAGTTGGAAGAGATGCTCATAAATTTGGTGAATCTAAGTATTTTGTTGGATAGACGGTTGGCTCATAGAAAATACAACGATGATGATATGTTATGTTGAGGTAGCGCATTACCCAACAGCAATAGGCTATGAGTATTGTTATGAGAGATTTGCTTTAGAAACACCAAGTAGGATCTAAGTTCTTTCTTTTCCTAAATCTTTCATTTTCTGTCAGGCATTCACGGCAATTGTCGGGTTCTGTTTTGGATTGGCCCTTTTGCTGTTCTTCATGGTGACATTACTCTGGGCATAGAACCAGTTTTTCGTCCATGGCTACTCAGAACTTCTTGTTTTCTGTTACTGATCTGACCCTCTTACTGTTCTTTGTAGTAAGGTTGCCTAGGACGTAAAACTGGTTATCATCCATGGTGCCTTTTTACATGAGCTGATTGCTGAATTCTTCCCTCCACATTCTGAATTTTGAATCTATTAGCATTACCTGTATTCAGGTACAATACATGTGTAGATCAGGGCTTCAATTATGAGTTATGACATTAACCACAGAAGCATTTTTGGATATCTTGCACATTTTTTCTAAAATGAGATTATTTCTTTTCGTTGTCTATCTAATCCACTCTTTGGCATGACGTTTCATTTAATTCTTGTTAGGTATCACTCAAATAATAACAATTTATAGTGGTTATTCCTTTCGTGGTTCTTTCGTAAAATGACCCACAATTTTTTTAATCAAGGGTGAAAAATTCAGTTGATCCAATATGTATCATATGAGCCAATATGTATTTGTTTTATATATATCATTACGAATCATATCGTATGTAATAAATTTGGTCGATACTAATTTTTATCGTCTTCAATTTGAATAGTAGATTGGGTATGTTTTAAAAAAAAAAGGCATCGTTGTTTGGTAAGTCCATTTATAAATGGGTAGGTATTGGGTGGGCTAGAGACTTGATTTAATCCAACTATTGTCATCACTATATGCAACATATTCAATCATATGAGTACTAAACCTATTTAAGGAGTGACTAGACTTAGAAAATTCTCTTTTAACATAACTCAAAACGAGGACATTAATAAATGACTTTAACCATGAATTTTTTTAAATTATACTATGCTAGCAATGCACCCATGAAATGAGTGCTTAGGATTAGTTTGCCCGTATGTTTAAAGCCAAAATAATCTCTTTCAAAACTGCACTTCCAAACAACTAAAAACAACTCAATTTATTAGTGAATTAATTACTTTTCTCTTTTTTGAAGTAAATACATGCCAAGAGATTTATATTCCTTTTTACTTGTATATTACTTTGTAAAATGGTGATATGACACATTTAGAATGTCTTATACATTAACTTGCATACTGTGTTTTTGTTATGCCTAACATGGGGTATAGGAATCTATCATGACTCATTTTTTATAAGTTTTTGGAGCTGTAGGTATTTTTATTTATAATTTTATGATTTTTAAAAATAAGTTAAATGTCTAAATAAATAAATAGGTTTAAATCAAGTAAATGGGTGAACTCATTTAATTAAATAAGTAAAGGGTAGCGATCCTCCTATGGGTTTTTTGTGTAACTAGACACGGGAACTAGTGGATTCCCGATTTTACCCTTCGTATGAAGAGTAAAATCGGCTCACCAACCCTTCGAATGAACAGTAAATTAGCTCGTCGATATTCACAGAACAGTAACATCGGCTTGCCGAAATTTCCATAGTAAATTGACTCGCCAAAATTCCCATCAAGAATAACATTGGCTCGCCAAAATTTCTATGAACAGTAAATTGGCTTGCCGAAATTCACATGAATAAAAGCATTGGCTAGTTGAATTTGCCTCGGCTACTTGAAATTTTACAATTCATACGAAATGTCCAATTTTACTGTTTATGCGAAGTGTAAAATCAGGAATCTACTAATTCTCATATCTCTGATTACACAAACTTCCCGTGGGAGAATCGCTACCAGTAAATGGTTTGTTCTGTACAGTCAGACTGTCATGCTTGAACGTCACATGTTGAGCCAGTCAAGCATGCAAAACTAATTCAAGATGTGAATCCTTATTTATACTTTCACAGGTACGTGAGAATTTCTGGTTAATAATTTTCAGATTCATCAACTGTTATGATACTTCTCATTTGTTGAGTATATTAGTTATTAATAATTTATGATATGTTATTAGTTAATAATGGTTAATATTGATGTGTTATGATATTCCCGATATATTGACTATTGGCTCAATGTATAAATTTTATTATCCCAATAATTTATCTCTATTCCAAGTCTACAAAAGTGTAAAAAAGAGATATTTTTTTTTTTGCATATACTATTATTAAGTAAAAAATGTAAATTTAGTGAGTTTGAAATATTTGACTCACCTTTTTTCATGTGATTGTCATATGAATCTTGGCTAGTTGTTCGTTGTTTCCATTTATCAAACAACACCAGCATGAAATTAAAAATTCTAACTGTCTAAGCAAATATAACCTTGAAATTCTCATACAACACATGATTTTAGGGATTTTAAAATATAAAAAGGGAAAAAATAAATTTTAGAATTTTATTTAGTGAATTTAAAAGATTTGACCCATTCTTTTCGTGTTAGATTTTTTTTTTCTTAAAAAGAGAAGATTTATGTAAAAAAGATGAAAATTAGAAAGATTGATTCAAAGATTAAGATTTAGTCCACACTTATTGTGTTTAAAATATTTAAGAAAAAATTAAAAAATAGAAAAAAAATTATATGATTAAATTTAGTGACTTTGAAGGATTTGATACACTTTTTGATGTTAGTATCTAGAAATAGAAATTTTTATAAAAAAAATAAATGATAAAATAGTGTGTTACTATATCAACTTTTTAACAATGTCTCGCACAAAAGAGCTTCTAAACGGTTTTCATGGATTAAGGCGAAAGTATGTTGTTTGGCTTATTGTACAATCTTTTCTCACAGGAATTGTGCTTCCTATTTTTCCTGGTTTTTTTTAGGCGATGGGGGCTCGAACTCTCAACCTCCCACTTCCTGATTATTACTTCTTAGTAAAATGCTTAAAATCATATACAACTTCTTAATTAAAAATTGGTTCTATTCTAAAATAAAATGTTTAGCTTGATATAAATTCAAACAATGTTATTTGCATGAATTATAACCTTTTTCCTGACCTAAGAAATCACTTTTAAAAGGCTAGCTATTTAGACACCTGACTTTTCTTTCAAGAGACATTCGATTTCAATTTTAATGTAAAATTACCATTTTGTCCCTCAGTTTTGTATGGAGGAATCGTCTTTTTTAAAAACTAAAGGGCAAAATGATAATTTTCACACAAAATTTTTAAATCAGGTGTCTCATAAAAAAAGTCAAATGTCTAAATGACTACCCTTTTAAAATTCAAACAAGCACTCTTTTGTCATCTTCTGAGAAGTAAAGCAAATAAAACTAAGAGATAATAGTGATTAGATAATCTCAATTAAATTGTAACTTATAAAGCTCATCTAAGAACCTATTTAACGTTTGATTGATATAACTGCGGCGTAAAATGAACAAGTCTTCATAATACATCTAAATGCACTTGTAAATCCGCTTCAAAGATGGCCAATTTCTAAAGCTTTGGAAGCCATCAACAATCATAAATGAAAAGTGAGATCTCCATAGGAGGAGTTACCCAATTTAAGGAACTTAATAATGTGATAGAGATAAACGAGTTGTTCACTTGTGTATTATACTGGGGAATTGACCAATTAGAAGATCTTTTATTTCAATATATTGTCTAAAAGAATCACTTTGATTGGATTAATCAAGTCATATTTTTCAAACTCTCAAATTTTCATCATTTTAAATTAATTTTTAATCCTTAAACTTTGATCATTAAAAACACAGCTTAATCAATTTAATTAAAATATTTTTTTATGGACAAGATAATAAAGAACAGATCATTCTAACGAATTCTGTCACCATCTCATCTAGTGAGTCCCACATTGAGGTGTACACAATAATAGAACATCCCCAAAGTTTATATAATTATACCTTCAAATTAACCAGTTGGGACTACACTAGAGTGGAAGCAAACGACCACGCACATGAGCTTCACATTACTACAAAAGAAACCAATGCTCCGAAAGCAACCAAGCCTCACAAACAAACAATTGTCTTTGGGAGGACATTACTGCTTCCTCTCTTTCATTCATTCATTCATTAAAATGGGTTTGGATCGTCTTGTGTTGTAGCACCAGACAATTTTAGTGCCACCGATCACCATCGACTATATGGATATGCAAAGGTAATTTTTTTCTTTTCTTTTTTTCTTTTTGAGGTCTGGAAGTGTCTCGCACTCGTCTAGTCCTCTAAGATGTGTGAAAACCCTCCAATTTGCACACACCAAATAAGTTAATAAGAAGTAGCCCTTCATTGAAGTCACTAAATTTTGAACTCAAGATTTCAATCCTGAAGTCTTGTGTCTAAACCACTAGGCAAAGGTAAATTGGTCATTATAAAAAATTTATAACCTCCACCTCATTGCACTATTAGAAGTATATCTTTTGTTCTACTTGTATTCTTTTCTGGATTTCTCCCTCTTGCACTATTAATGAGGTTACCTATATTGCACTATTAGACGTATATCTTGAATTCTACTTGCATTAACTTTTAGATCATGGTTTTTAAATCTAGTTAAAATGTATTTTTAAAAGATGAATTCATTAATAAAAAGAAAGAAAACGATCAAGCAATAGACAAGAAAAGCATGCAGAAAGAACCCACCACACAAAACAGAAAAACCATACAAACAAGAAACACCATACCTGGTCTCATCCCTAGATGTCTGAGTGTCAGTCTTAGTATGGTTAATGAGTGTCGGAATATTACGATAGATCTCATGATTGAAATTAATGTTCAAAAACCAAAAACTCATATCCAACTCAAATCCCATTTAGTTGGGAAACTCGGCTGGGTTTTTGAAAAAAAATGAGTCAACTTAGACTGATTCGCCGAAGTCTTTTCGAGTTTTTAAAGAATGATTGGAACTACTGAGGATTCAAATTCGCAAACAGGCTTCCTTGCCATTGAGGCGTAAGAGTGAGCCTTCAGCTAGCTCATCAGACATTGCAATTATTTCATGAATGACATGACAGGAATTCAAATGCATTGCAGCAGTACAACATCAGCATATCCACTCCTCACCGCCCTATTGCATGTTATAGCTTCGAACTACTAACCAACAACAGCTTGAATTCCATATAATATGGGTTTGATATATTCATTATCATATAAACAATGTCATTCAGTATTCTGTGATATTACCTCCCCAAACTTGAGGAATAGGTTCGCATCTGAGGTGCTGCTCAAGGTAGTGCAATCTAGAACATTAGGGTTCTTGAGATTGGAATATTTATCCAGGTAGCTTGGCACTGACGCAGGAGGCGATGCCTGCTTCCGCTCACTGGTTGGAATGAGGGATTCAAGTACGCTTGCGACTTCATGCATGGTTGGCCGGTCGGAGGGCTGTTTCTTTGTGCATAGGAGCGCAAGCTGGAAAACCTTCTTCACAATTCCAAGATCCTTACCTGAAGCTGATATCTCTGGATCTATAGTCTCCATGACGGTGTTGGTGGCAGCCTTTGCAAGTATCTGTAAGCCAATAGATCAACACTAGCAATGTCAGCGATCAGTATTTATCATTAAAAATATACTTTCGGGGAAAATAAAACAATATTATACATAGGCTCATGTCTCAAGTAGTGCCAATTGTAGCTTGGAACAGTAAATGACCACCTTTGTGAAGAGACATCGGCTCGCATGTATTCCTTATTAATAATCGAGGGTGAATAAATCTCAGTGTGTAAGGTCAGACTAAAGGCAACTTCCATGCAGCAGCATGACATGATAATAGAGTTACACGCCAACTATATGGTGTAGCCTCCCTCTTAAAACCAAAAATAAAAAGAGAACCGTATAGTGTAACTTCGAATGCTTCACAAAACAAATGAGGAAGCTTACCAGCTGATGAAGATTGGAGTCATTGTCTACAGCTTTCTTTCCAGTCAGTAACTCCAGCAGTACAATACCATAACTGTAAACATCAGATTTCTCATTGAGGCGAGATGTGCGAGCATATTCAGGATCAATATAGCCAATGGTACCCATAATATAGGTAGAGGTGTAGGACTCGGACACCTCCAGGCTCTTGGCAATGCCAAAGTCCGTCAGATGAGCCTCAAAATCTTTATCCAGTAGTATATTTGACGATTTCACGTCTCTATGAATAATGCGTGGGATACAGTCATGGTGGAGATATGCAAGTCCTTGAGCAGCACCTAATGCAATTTGGAGACGAGTATCCCAATCAAGTTTCTCCTTCTTTGAGGGCCCTGAGACAGAACATGAAGTGTTTATTTTTATTTTTATCCATTCAGTGTCACTGATGGCTCCACAAAACAGAGATTCATCATACAATCTAAGACTGTCGCACAGGTGACAACAAAGAAACTCTCAATTATGTGGGAATGTGTGCAACAAAATAGCCTTCACAATTGCACAACATGAATGTAATTAACTATAAACATAACACTGGATGGACAAGGTTACTATTGGAATGAATTTGGGTGGTTCATATAATATAGCAGTCCCAGCAACTCATATATGTGCCAGATACTACATTTGTGCATGTCATATGTTTAACCCAGAGGGGTCGGCTTGACAGTCAAGAATCTCCCCTCATGAAGGGAGGTCTTGAGTTCGATTCACGCTTAAACCCCTCTGGGCCACTTCCCATGGGATTAGTCCTCATTGTTTGGACCCGGTATGTATGTGTAGGGAGGTGTGCACATGCCCGGAAGGATTTAGTCAGGTCAAGTCTCCTACAGGTGAGACACTAGGACACCTTCGGTCATAAAAAAAATGCTTGTTTATAAGGAATTATTTAGCAAAGCATATACACCACATAAATACTCAAATCATAATACACAGATTAAAATGCAGAGACATCTGTGTTGTGTCCAACCTCTCCAATCAAAACACAACCCCACTTAACCGGACTGAATATAATTCATCTCATAGACACAGAATTTTATTGTGGAAGTCACTTCTTCACAGCAACATGCAATGTGAAGTCAACTCTTCATTCTGACCTGAATTATAATTGCCTAGTTGCAAACTTTCAGTGTAAAGAATATTATGGATCAATTGCTCTCATCATGAAAAGTGGGCCCCACAATGGAAATTTTACAAGGTTGTCTTAGATCTTAATGCTGTGTTGCTGGAATATGATGCAGCAGTGGTTACAGAATATTAAACCGGTACTTACTGGACCATTATAATCTTTCCCAAAGATGCCGTACACAGTTGCATGGTGTGAATATATATAGAATGCATCATCCAACATGAATATATGTAGATAAAATACAGTGTTCAGTAAATGGGTTCCAGATATGTATGAAAAATCTTGAATGCTCAGCCATCAAGAAATGCTTACTTACCATGAAGTAGGTCCCAGAGGCTGCCATTTTCCATGTAGTCATAGAAGAGAAGGTTCCCCAAGGGAGACAAGGAGTAGCCTTGAAGACTAACAAGATTCCGATGCTTGATGCTTCCAACTGTTTCAAGCTCTGTCTCAAACTCTTTTATGCTCTGTGGGTATTGTGAATAAAGCCTCTTGATGGCCACAGGTTTGCAATTCTTGAGGACGCACTTGTACACTGTACTGGACGCACCATACCCAATTATATACTTCTCACTCAGATTCTCAGTCATCCGCATAATATCCTCGTACACATGAAGAGCCATGTTCATGTGGAGAATCACCAATTTTGGTGAGATGTTAACTACAACCAACAAAAACAGATGGATAGGGTACTAGTTAAGAAAGTAGCAAGTCTAACATATTATGCAATACCATGACTTGCAAACCTCCATATTTGGCATGCAGTTACAAGATAAAAGTCAGCCACAAGAGAATAATGAAATAACAATTTTCTATAGAGCTCACACTTACATCCCTTCTCCACATCACACCCAATATCATCTCTTGAATTAGATCTGTACCTAATTTAAGGATAATTTGCAAATACCCCCCTCTATGTTGCCTTAATTGTAAAAACTACCCCTATAAATTCAAAAATTGCAAAAGCTACCCCTATCTTTTGCATAAATTGCAAACTCTTCCCCCTAGCATCTTATATTTCTAAAATGCCCTTCAATATTTAAAGAGCTACAATAATAAAATATTTTTAAGAAGGTAATCTACTATGATTACTAATAAAAAGTACACAAACCCATAAAATTGTATTAAATGTGTGAAAAATATATGGATGGTAAAATAACTCTCATTGGGTTATTATTCTCTCCATGAGATGGAAAATCAATTTTTCCACAACCAAAATCATATAGTTAGTATGATTAGATGGATGCGAAATATCACTCATGTCTTATCCATGTGGTCTTCCATATATTTCATTCCACCACGTTAACCATTTATTTTCGATAAGGTGTTTAAAAAGTATGTCACATTAAGGGGATTTTGTTATTACAACTATTTAATTAATAAAGGGTACTTTGGACAGTTAATTTATTAAAAGGGGGTGTTTGCAATTGAATACAAAAGATACATTCCATGGGAGTTCATATTTCAAATCATCAACTCAAAAAGTACCACACTTGAACTCCAACCAATGTCGTTGCAAGTCCAAGCAAGCTAAAAAGGCCAAAAATAAAAAATAAAAATACAACTGCCACCTAGGCCCCCAAAATCTCAAGTGAAAATCCACATCAAAACCAAAAGCTCCATTTTCAAAATTCCAATAGTGACAAGATCATATCATGCATGGGAATCAAACAATTCTAAATCTGATACAAATTGATAAACTAACATTGGCAGTGACATTGCTTTGCTTTAGTTTAAACCTGCATGCTCTCTTTCTGCAATCACTCTCTCAACAAGCAAGCACTTAATTCTCCATAAGACCAACCATCTGGAATAGGAAAACTGTTATATGCTCTAATTCATTTCTCTCATTTTTAACTCGACCCTTTCTATGAGTATTTTCATGATTGTTTGGCTTTGAAAAGTGTCATATAATATGTTCAATTTTGATTGATCAGCTTCACAAGCTAGAAGACCTTTTCAATAATGGTAACAACACTGTCATCATTATTAGAAAGTTAAGTTTTTCAGATTCATTGTACTGGGCGAACAGATTGGACAGATCTGTGAGCAGGATGACATATAAGCACCATCCTTGAGAAAGAGACCACATAAAGCTTGATATGTCAGCTCTAACAAACCCACTTCCTTTTTGAAAGGTAATATATTACTACCATCAACCTAGTATGTATCCAAAGGGGACGCAGATGTAAAGTTGAGGCTGACATCAACTCACTTCAGAAAATTCACTGCTACATGGACAGCTTTAGCAGTTTTTCACCCATATAGCAGCCTGAACAAACTTCTAAAATTGAAGTGAAACCATTTCCATCAATTCATCAAACCTTCTTTTTAGATGTTACTATTAAAAAAATAACTTTAAAAATTGAATACAAAAACAATAAATTGAAATTCAAGTAAAGAGGACCTATTTATTAGTCCAATAAGACTTTGATATTCTGCAAAAACTAGAAGCAAAAAATGCCTGGGGTTATGATAAAAATGCAGACGACAGTCTGAGATTGAGCTAAATATAAATACATTTCAATTTGATATTTTATAGTATGTCCGACCTACCATAAATAAACTATGGAAGAGGAGAAGCAACCTGCTTTGTCTGGGGATCCTTCAGAAAAAGCATTTGGACTGTAAGGTCTGCATACTGCTGCTAAGATCAGGAGAAGTATCAAAAGGGAGCTTAACGCAATTGCCAAAATGGTCGCTTTAGAAATTGAAGCTGTGTACACACAAAACGGAAGTGGTTAAATAATAGGTCATTTTTCAATTGCACTAGGCAGTTTGTCAGAATGCTAAAGGCCTAAAACAACCATCATTCAAAATCTTCTTGTTCAATGAACCGATGAAAACACAGATGTCACAACCATCATTGGAATAGATTGATAAGATGAAGACACAGATGTCACACCCATCATTGGAATAGAATGATAAGATGAAAACAAAGTTGTTACATGATTGCATTGCTTTCATTTTTAACATGGGACAACTTAGCTGCAATTTGGCAAGTAGATCTGATAACACGGTGGGCTGCCCTAGATATGCAGTAATTGTAAATCAATATAGGAACTTGAATCTGTCATATGAATTTGACAAGAAATGCCATTTTTACCTCTCTGTGGCCGATGAGATGCATGACAGGGAGAACCGAGCCAATTTCCACAAAGACCAGGATTCCCTAAGAAGCTGCAGCAGAGATGGACTTATCATACACACGATGGAAATAAAATTCATAGGCCCAAGTATGTCCCAAATAGAAGTATAGTTTCTTACCTGTCCTGAGAAAACCTTGAGAAATTGTTGGCAGAAGGAATATCACAAGCTAGGTTGTTGTAAGATACATTTCTGTTGCAATCAGATTTGAAAATTTTAAGAAAATAGGTTTTTGTTCTTTGATTGGTGAAGCCACAGTATATAAAAACTAATGTACTGTGAACTTACAGATCAACAAGACTAAAGCAACTGACTAGTGGGAGTATGTCGCCTGACAAGTTGTTTTTCTCCACTCTCCTGTCACAATTTTGTGCCCAAACATAATATGAAAAATCAGAATATCCTAAAAGAAGGAAAGAAGAATAAGTGTGTCTATTCCAAGAAAGTAACAGAGAATAAAAGAAGAAAAGAACAAGTGAGTCTATTCCAAGAAAATAACAAAGAAAATCAAAATATGAAGACTATTATAACAGCGAGGATATATTCTATAAGAAGACAATGCAGCTAGATGAGCAGCAGCAGCATTAGCCATTTTCTCATCTTTCTGGGGTATATTTCCATTCTGCCCTATCAAATGCCATATCCTCTATCACCCTATATTTATCTTGCCCACACTTTACCCCCAGTACAAATTTTGAAAAGATGCACCTCTTCTCTCAGTGCCTGCCACCCGTAATTTACAATTATTTTGTACATGGACTGTTTCTGTTCATCTACATATATGTCCAACCATCATAGGACCCTTCCCTCATTTCTCATCTATCAGCACTATACTTAAGGTCTTTTTAATGTGGTCATAATTAATTCTATCTTTTAATGTAACCCCACTCATCCATCTTAACAAGGAGCTAAATATGAGGATGAATTCATAGATGCTTATGTATCGAAGCATAATATGTAAAGGTAATGGTTGGTTTGAAATAAGTAAATATACGGTTTTGCTAGGTCTTTGATGTTATCATCTTTAAACACCAAGTGAGTATCTTGTACATGTAAATCTCAGCCAAAATAGGCGTCCACAAAGTTGCACGAGTACAGGTCCAAGTGTCTAAGTCCAACAGAGGTGTGAGCTGTCAGACTTGGCAATCTAGAAAAAATAGGACACAAGGACGGCACATATTTAAAAACTTCAAATCAAAATAGGATGCCAAAATAGCACTAATATAACACAATTCCTGGTTTTACCTTAAACAATTAACTGACAAATATATTGATATGTTAATGAGGTTTAAAGAGAAGTATTGTAATAATTTAGTCACCTTGGAAAACAATGTTAAAAAGCACTAAAAGAGCCCATGAAAAATGAGCAGGGTGTCTAAAAGTGTAACACAGGTGCGTCACACATCTTAAAATGTGTCCATCCCACATAGGGTGTCCAAGTTTGATAGTCACACTTCAATATCATTGTTCACAAAAAGAGCAATGATTCTAACCAATGTTATGAAAATTAAATCTTATAGCTAAATCGTTATACATCTTAAACTGCAAATCGTGTATGGTAAACTGTAGAATCGTAAGATTCAAAAGTGTTTTCCAACAAAAATATTTAATATATAGTAATTTAAAATATATCTAAAAGGTAATAATAAGAAGTAATCAAAAAATATTTAAAAGGTAATAATGTGAATAATTTTCCAACTTTCAATATCAAGTGACTATTATATAATTAGTTCATTGGATTTCAAATTACAATGTTCCAACTCTCAAAAGAATAAGACCAGTATATAATCCAAATATAATGTGAAAAGTCAATCATGATCTAAAAAGCCCATAAAAAATCCAAAGGTCTTAAATGCTAATGACTTGAGCCTTAAAAATATCAAAACAAAAAGGTTTTATGCTGCTTCTTTTTTTGTATTAACGTGTAGAAAATTCAGACACAGTCCTACTAAAATCCCCATGGATGAGCCCACTACCCCCAATAAACACCAAGGTTTTATGCTTTCACATTCCAAATAACCCCATAATTCTATTATTTATAGGAATCACAAGATTTGTTAATAGATACGAATCGTTCCTCTTATCATATTTGTATGAATTGCAAGATACGAATCATTTATCATACGATTTTAATAACAATTGCTTCTGGCATGCCATCACAAAAATAGATACAATAAAGTAAAACAAAACGATGAACTTACAATGAGTACAAACTTTGTAGCTGACCAATTTCCTGAGGAATTGGACCTGAGAGGAAATTATAAGACAGATCTCTAAAATGCAAAACCCACCAAAAAAAAGAACCCATTGTCAGCAGTGTTGAAGAAAGAAGCACAACACTATTAGCACCAATAATTTGTTTTTTTTAATAAGAAGTTTCTTACATCTCCATGACACTCCTTAAATTTCCAAATTCGGCTGGAATATTCCCAACTAGACGATTGTTGCTCAAATTTCTAAAGGTGCATTAAAAGGATGTTAACACCCAGAAAAAAAAAAAAAGAGGAAAAATAAGAAAAAATTGCTGATAAGAGAACTCACAGTTTTAAAAGATGTTCCAAGTCACCAACAGAAGCAGGAATGGAGCCACCAATCATGTTATTAGAAATGTCCCTGAACAATAATCATTCTCAACAATCAGTGGCAACACAAAGGAGAAATAGTAGTTGAGCAGTTCAAACTTACAAAGTAGCCAGATTACCGATCCTGGTCAACTCAATAGGTATGTCACCTTTGAGGTTGTTTGATGACAGATTTCTGTGGAACAATCAATTAATATGACTATTAAAAAATTGATATTGTCATCTTCATACCTTGTGAGATTAAAAGAAATACAAGACAGAATGTGAGCATGTGAGAGAGAGAGTCATAAGTCATTAAAAAAATTGCATGTTATCAGAAGTACTAGCAATAGGCCTTTTTATGAAAGGGATACTACAAATAGGCAATTTTTTTTTTTTGGAATTGTACTACAAATAGGCAATTGCGAAGTAAAATCTTGAGGAAACATATCATCAAGGCATTGAAATAACTCATATTATCAATAGTATGTACTACTTGATGGCTTGATAGCAGATGAACAAGAAATTGTACATCTTCTAAAGCTCAGGGGTCAATACCTATAGCTTACTAGTGGCACCACTATTTGTGGGGAGCCTTTTAGCAGGCAGGCGTCTGGGTGAATTGTTTCTTATGACCCAATTGGGAAGAATTCATTCATGAGTTCCAATTTTCAAATCTACAGCTGAGCATAATGAAACATTCTAGTTTACGATAATTCAGATGAGTGATTCTAGTGCATAAGGGTGGGGTTGTCAGGCAATTTCTTAAAACGATATAGAAAACCATTACAAAAACTTTGAATTAGGCAGCCACCACTCCATGCTACATGTCCATAGAAAGTCATACTAGAGAGAAAAAAAAAATACTTCCACAAAAAACAAGATGGGACTCACAAGTATTGCATACTCTCAAGCTTTTCAAATGCCCGTGGGATGGTTCCATTCAATCTATTACCATATACATTTCTGCCACCAAATAGATGGATTAAAGGAAATTCATGATAAGTAAATCAGCAAATGAAACAGGAAAACTTACAGGTTATTGAGATTTACACAGGAGCTTAAATTTTCAGGAATTGGTCCTTCAAGACTGTTGTTAGCAACATTCCTGCAAGGTTATTGCATTTTGGAATTGTCCAGCTGATAAAATTAAGCTTTCCAATGAGTGGAAAAAAGAAAAAAAAAATCCATTCTCGCAAGTTAAAACAATTCAGGTAAGTGTTGAATACATACAGGTCAAACAAGTCAGTAAGCCTCCCTAGTTCAGGAGGAATATACCCAGCCAGTTGATTATCATTCAATTCCCTGCAGATTTTTTATTTATCACTATTGGTAAGTCAAAATGTTTATACGAAATTTAAATAATAATAAAACCTTGCTGTTCCTTACAGGTAGTGAAGATTTGTCATGTTTCCCAGCTCAGGAGGTATGGAACCCGTCAGCTTGTTACCATTTAAATACCTAATTTTTTTAACAAATATCACCAACATAAGATGGCTAAACCAGGTTATAGAAGAGAAACCATCTTTTTTTCCTCTTAAACTGCAATGGATGCTAAAATATACCATATTGCACTGTATGTTAAAAGAGCACAACAAGAAGTTATCCTATGGAAGTATGAAACCTCTATATTCCATGATTGGTAGAGAAGGACAGGTTTGGGGAGGCAGGAGTCAATCCAATGGATGTCAGCTACTGACTCATAAACATTGAAAATTGACAAAATGTAAAAGAATTTCAAAAAAGACCTTATGCTTTTGGTTTTAATTCTCATTTTAGTTTCCCTACTTTGTTTTGAAAGCAAGTGTAGAAATGTTCTTTTTTAAAAAGGTGTAGAAACCAAAATAGTTTTGATTGTTTAAAGAGTTCCACATTGTCAATGAACAAGAATGGGAGTGCACACTACAAGTAGAACCACCCACCAAGCCTCATTGAATTAACATATCTTACAGCTATATGTTACGAACTTCTTCACGTGCATTTGTATCTTGCTCGGTATTAGAGGCAACACATGTACCATCTATCTACTAAATTAAGGGCAGCATGATGAATAGACAGCTGAGAATCAAAGGCAGTACCAAACAAATTGCATCATTTTGGCATTTCAAATGAGATTCAAACAGGAAATACTTCTTTTGATTAATGATACCAAATCACCGTTCCGCACTTCAGAACAGCAGTTGCTTGTTAGCCAATATATCAAGACCATAGAGAACCATGAGGTCTTCATCAAGAACTCAATAACAGGACAAATATATGTGATCATCTTCCAGAAAAGGATAAATGCATGTCCTATAACACAAATACTTACAGTTTCTCAGTGTAAGTCAAATTTCCTAAAATTGGAGGAATTGGCCCATTCAAAAGGTTGCCACTCAGATCTCTGCATTGAGAACAGAAAGTAAGCTTAAATATTAATGAAGAAACTGCCTGTGGGACAATAAGAATAAACAAATATGAAAAGTGAATAGGAAATGGTGGTGCATGTTATTACATTCCAGATTGATAAACAATTTTTCATAAATGAAGTGAAACATATTTTTTAGTGACAAGAAAAAATTATAGCGCTTACAACACAGCAAGTGCCTGCATCAAACCAATAACGGGTGGAATTGGACCAGACAGCTGGTTTCCTTGCAGAGATCTAACATTCAAAAATTACAGTTAAATAAAAGAAGCATGCATAATAGAGTCAGACACATGACTGAGGATAAATGAGTCAAAGAATTCCCAAATAGAGTGTCTAGATTCAACTACTATTCCTTAGGTTAGGTGAACCTTACAGTGTAGCAACTTGCAAAAAGCCAATGTTGAATGGGATTTCTCCAGTAAGCTGATTGTAAGACAAGTCCCTACCAAAGGAAGTACATACTGTGGGTTACATCATAGGTCTCTTGTACAGCTACAGAATTAAAACCATTCAAGCAGATAGTGTACGTACAAAACCTGGAAAGCAGTACAATTCCCAATATTCTGCGGAATACTTCCTGTCAAGCTGTTGTTTCTCACATCGCTGAGATAGCCAGGGAATGGGAATCAGAGGCGCATATATATATATATATATATGACAGTGATCATAAGGAGATTCCTATTGTCTTGGATGTAAGGCTCAGTACTCACAAATACCACAGTCCAGTCAACTGACACATATCAGGCGAAAGAGTTCCCACCAAATTGTTTTCTCGCAATCCCCTGAAGTACAGCATCTAGGTTAATCATTAACAATTGTGTTATACTACTGTACAGGTCATCCTACATGCATGTATTTCCTACCTGAATGGAGGAAAAGGAAACCAATTTTCATTGGTAAAAAAAATATGAATACAATTGCATAGATACTTTGAACCAAATGCCATGTAACAGTGCTGTAAATCACTAGAAATTGTGTAATGTATAAACCATGAAATGCATCCCGCTGCCCCCAAGAAAATAAGACACAATATGGGAAGTTGATTTGCAGAAATATTCAGTACAGATACTCACAGAAACTGCAGAACTTCATTCCAATATATGAGCCTTGGTATGTCCCCACTCAGCTTATTTTGGGCTAGGTCCCTGGAAACATTGGTATTTTTGGAATTCATTCATCTTTAGGATAAATGAAGGATATAACAATGATGATGAATTGAGTAAAAAATGAACAACTCACAAGATTTTCAAGTTTGGAATCTGAGATAGAGTTGAAGGAATGGGTCCCACCAATTGGTTGTTTTTCAATATCCTAAAACATGGCAGACAATCATGAGTTTGGTGAGTTCTGGTATATGACTGGTGATTGACTGCTCGGTATGAGAAACCTTTACATCAAGAAAGCTTACAGGGATTCCAACTTTTTCAACTTTGAAATTGAAAATGGTATGTCCCCATAAATCTCATTGAAAGAAAAATCCCTGATGCAATACAAACCATGAAAAAAATGGACAGCTTTAGTAAGGATTAACCTATATTGTCGATTTAAACAATGGTCTATCTTAAGTACATACATGTTAAGGCCTTATCTCAGAGATTTCCAGTATGGTATAATAAACTAATATGTGATCAACCACAAAATGTAGTTGCATGGAGCAATAGTTTGAAACAATAAGTTCCAAAGTTGAGAAATACTTACAAGGTTTTCAGTGAAGAACAGTCACCAATTTCATCTGGGATTTGTCCAGAGACACGGGTTTCCCTTAGATCACTATCCAATGGCATTCCATCAAGATTTTGTCAAATTGGTATCAGTTCTAACAAAAAAAGTCATGATGATAATGATGGTGATGGTAATAGAAAAAAAAAACCATCTGTGCATTTTATTTTTACATATCTTCCATTGTATATAAAGAAATTTCAATTATTTAAATGACCGGAAACAACTGGAAATGTGAAAGAAGTATACATGGAGACAACGCCTTTTAAATTTCCAATAGCAGGTGATATTTCTCCATCAAGATTCAGACCAGACAGATTACTGCAAGCAGGAGTGAAAGGAAATCCAACATGAGAAGAATGTTCTTAAATCATATAAAAGACAAAGTGCCTTGCACTAAAAGGAAACCATTCTTTATGAAATGTTTAGTAATCAACAATGCAGATGATGAATTCCTCCCCCCACCCCACCCCCAAAATAATGACAATAATAATAATAACAACAATCAGAGGAAAAAAATAAGAATAACTTACAGTGCAACGACATTAAACGTCACATTATCACATGTTACCCCCCTCCATGAACAATAGTCTGATGAAGAAGCATCAATCCAGTTGTATAATACATTATTTACATCACGAAAGGACTTCTTAATCTCCAAAAGTGTTACTCCTAGAAAAAGGAACCAAATCAAGGATTAGATTCTCATAAAACAGCTTCTAGCATAACTGGGAGATCTTTCTCTCCTTTGACAAGTACTCTTAAAAAGATAATAAAAATGAAATCAAAGTAATCAACTTATTCTCAACAGAAACATAAACAGATGAATCAAAGCTTGGCAAATAAAGTCTACGAAGTTCACAAATCTTATAAGCTTGATCTTCAAGGTTCTGAGCATTTGCAATTTCTGAAGTGTCAGATCAAACTTCTCAGCTCACTGAAGTACCCAATCACCACTTTAAATCCAACATTCATGAGACTAATGGATAAAAATGCTCAAACATGCTTGTAACAGGCACAAAAAAAATCCAAGCTTGATCTAGTCAGCCTTAGACCTGGCAAAATCTAACCCAGCCCATTAACCAAACCTAACCCCAACCATTTTAAAAGAGCATGGGTCCAAGATTTTTGACCCATTTATTAAATGGGTAGACCAACCCGAACCCATTAGCAAAGGGGTAGGTAATGGGTGAGAGGGTTGGAGAGCCAACCTAACCTAACTATTGCCATGTCCATATGCAGCACATCCAAATTATGAGGCCTGAACCTATTTAAGGAGTAACATTAATATAGACTTCCTTAGTCTGGCGAAAAATCTCCTTAGTGTAACTCAACAACAATAACATAAACAATAAAGTAATTTTTTTAATTTTTTAATCTTGAAAATTTTCAAGTTACACTATACGACCAGTGTACCAATGAAATGCACATGCATATTAGCTTGCCCATATGTTCAATGCCAAAAATGATCTCAATGTCAACACTACAAATTGAAAGAACTATTAACCAACTCAACATATTAGTGGACTTGGTATTTATATGCTTTTTTAAGTCTAAACAAGTTAAAAGATTTTTATTTCTTGTTTAGTGGACTCTATGGTAGAATCTCAAGGAGGTTTTGACCTATACATAACGAATACGATAGGAGCAGGGTGGGCAAAATGTAGACAAGTTAGTGGGGATTTATGTGATAAAACAGTTCCCCTTTGCCTAAAAGGACGATTTTGCAAAACAGTTATTAGACCTCAATGCTATACGGAGCAGAGTGTTGGGTGTTGAAAAAAAAAAAAAACAAATAGACAAAGTTAGAATAACGGAGATGTGCATGCAACGTTGGATGTATGGTTTAACCCTAATGATAGAGTTAGAAACAAATGCATTATTTAAAAAGATGGCTCTGATAAAGGATAAATTGAGTAAAACTCTTTTAAGATGGTTTAGGTTATATTAGTAGAAGAACAAACACTGTCCCAATGCATAGTGTTAAGAGGCTACGGATCGAAGGCACTAAGAGGAGAGGGTGACCTTTGAAAACATCGAAGGAAGCGATAAAAAAAGGACACGTTAGATTATTGAGTGACTGAGTGTATGGTTTATAATAGGGCCAATTGGAGAAGAACTTTTAAAGCCGACCCCAGATAGATGAGATATTGTTTGTTAATGATGTTTATTTGTATGTTACCTGGCAAAGTGATGAAAGACATTTAAATTGACTTGTACGTTACTCTGTACATTATGTTTTTGTTGGTCCCTCGATAGAAGTGTGGGAATCCATCATTTGACACATTTTTATAATTTCTTTTAAACTTGTAGGTATCTTATTTTATATTTTTATGATTTTTTGTAACAAGCTAAATGCCTAAATGGATAAATATGTTTAAATAGATTTAGATCAAGTAAATGAATGATCTCATTCAATTAAATGCATAAATGGGTTTGGATAGACACAGACTGATTATTTCTAAATGAGTATGGATTTGAGAGGTGACTCATCTAATAAATACATAATGGGTTAAGAGTTGGTGACCCAAAACCATTTTAGACCCAACTTGAACCCAACTTGACCTGACCCATTACTGGGTCTAATTTCTATATATATCTAAAGAATAACAAAGTCCAACCAATTGGACCGTGGTTGCAGTCCAAACTCTACTTGTCTATCCATTTAAGCACCAATATTATAGTGGATGGTTAAATAGTCCAAACCATTGTTGATTTACATGTGACATGAATTTCAATTTGCTTTGACGATCACAACCATTGAATCAAGGACAAATAATTTGACTGATCAGACAGTAACATTGCCCACTCAATTCAAAGCCTCGTGTAATGGTTATTACAACAAACAAGATGAGTTCATTGCAATTATACAAATCCATGCAAAGCTTTCTAGTTAAACATTTCAATATACTAGTATGTTGGTCTTCTAAGTGGGCCCCACAATGGGGATGAACAGCAATTGGTTTAACTCGAGCTTATGTCCTTTTTATCTATCCAGATCCTGAACTGTTTGCCAGGAGTAGTTCTATACGCAGTGAGAAATTGCTTCAATAATTGTACTCTATTACCAGAATGCAGAATCAAAAGACAACAATAATAGATCCGAGTTATCATCATCAGCATCATCCCAAAACCCATTTATCCTACCCACCAAAGTTTAGATGTCGGAAGTGTTTTAAGTGAAAAATTGTTGGCTGGAAGCTCAAATAAGTACAAATATGTACTGAAATTCAAGGGAAACATGGACCAGAATCCTTCCAGGAGAGGGAAAACCCAAAACTAGAAAGAACAGAAAGACCAGAACCTGAATTGAGAGGGTTCCTTTGCTGGAAGCGTTTTTAAAATATAAAAATAAACAATAGAAACCACAAGACTAAATTTCAACAAAGAGCAGATATTGTAGAAAGTTGAAATAACGTTCCAAGAAAAAGGCTGAAGAGAAATGATCCATTGTGAACTGGTTCATAAAAATTGGTATGAACACCATTCAAAAAAAAAAAAAATTGGTATGAACTTCAACCGAAACAGAGGGAGATATGCCAGATTTTGCCTTTTAAGTTCAACTAAAAACTAAATACAAAGTTCCTAGAAAGTTCACAATGAATAGATGTGAACCAGTGGATAATTTCTCAAAGCAGAATGCGTCTCATTAGCTACACTCTACTGCTGCCGAGAAAAGTTGGTAGTAAAAAAGACGAGAGGGAGAGAGAAAATAATAGTAGCGTAATGGCTTTTACACTGATATTTTTTGTAAATCCCTATTTTACCCTCTTATTCTCTCAGCAATGCCTGTGATTTTGTAAATTTTCCCGAGCCTTCTCTTTCATCTCAAACTCCTCTTTCCGTTCAAGATGCACCCGACATTCGCAAATATTGAAATCAGTACGTGTTCCTTCATGTTGAACGGACCCGGATTCATAGAAACTCTCTCCTGCCAAGTCCAGAAGCTTGAACTTGGTCCACGGTAGCACCTTTGCCAGAAAATGGCCGACGGAGAGGGAGGCCACCTGAACGGAGATTTGGGTAATGATCTGGGGCTCCGTCCGGTAGGCGAAGAAATGGTTGAGGAAGGACAGGAGGGCGTGCAGGACAGCACCCCTAGGAAGTACGAACGACATGCGTGAAGTCCAAACGGGCAGATATGGGTCGTCGGTGTACGTCACCGTCAGTCGCACCTGCTCCACCGGCGACATGTCGTCGTCGTCGTCGTCGTCATAATCACGTTAGAGTGCTGTGGCTATTCCTGGAGAGTTCTCCTTCTTCATTTCCACCCCTAGAGTCTCCATCGAGATCGAGAGAGAAGATTTATGCTTTATTAAATGAGAAGGCACTGCACAGAGGGTAAAACGAGGATTTCGAAAAATATATCTTCTCCGTCTACCGTTAAAAAAATCAGTAAAAATCATTACCCTTATTTATTTATTATTATTTTCGCCTAAAGCTCATGAGAAAGGGCCACCATCCAACTTCCCCTGTACAGAGGAAAGGAAGAAAGGCAAAGCTACCTTGAAACAACAAGAAAAAGAAGGAGAAACACTACCCGACATGGGAAAATAATAGTGTAACAGTGCCAACCACCAAAAGTCCAAAACCAAGAATCTAACCAATTTATTAAACATGAAAGTCAGCAGCAAAGCGACCGAATATATTTAAAAATGGAAAGAGTTTCCATAGAAATGCGTTACCGTCATCTGAATCTGCTTGATGGAAGCCGCACACTCCAAGAAAAACCAAAGCAATCACCATTTGCTGCAATCGCCCCATCCTTTCCAGCTTTTCAAGAAAATGCTTCAGCCACAGCTATAGCGAGACACATTCTAGTGAGGACGTACTCCAAAACTGAAATGAGATTGAGGCCGAAAGATGCAAGCTTCAAATCCATGAAAGTAAAAGCTCAAGCCATCACTTGATCATCCAAACGTCAACTAAACAACATTGCTAGAGTAAGAGCGAGAGGAAGCAGAAAATTCCTCTTTTTTCATCGTTCCACTAAATGCAAAGCATTCAAAATGAGATCTCCGTCAGAAATCCTCCAATGCGTTAAACGAGTTCAATCATCCAGAAATCGAATCAGCTGAATGCGAACCACCGAAAACGCGATATTTTCCAGGAAATTCCACAAGTACCGTCTTTCCATTCACACGAGATCTTCAGAGGAAAACAGTAAACATGGATCCATTTACGAAGAGATTTCCATCAAAGCAGCAAACTAGATCCAGAAACGCCTTGTATCTTCATGAGAAGACCAATACGGAACTTTTAACGAAAATGTACAAGATGAAAGCGAACGAGAACGTCATTTCTAAAGTAAGCTCGGTTATCCACAGTCCAAAGCAAGGGCAAACCCTAGAAATCTCCTTCCACTGACATTTGAAATGAGAGACAGAGAAGATGTGGATGTGATGGGAGAAGCAGAGAACGGGCTCGAGAAAGGAAAAACGTCTTCTCGGTCGAGATCGAGAGAGAGAAAGAGAGATGTTAAAAGCGGAAAAGGAGTTAAGAGGAGCTTCTGCTATGCTGTTGCCTGCTGCTCTTGTATGCAGTTGCAGGCTACAGAGCTGAGAAAGTGGCAGTGACGCTTTTAACTTCATCGTCTCAAATAATTCTCTCTCTCTTGTTTCGCTGTCAAGGAAGGAGAGAAATTACTTTTGGCCGGTGGATGTTACCGGTTTCGCGAATCTTTCTTTCATTTTAGTTAGCTGGCAGTCTGGAACCTGCTCTTGTCTTCCATGTCTCGATTCAGTAAGTTTTTTCTTCTAAATTAGACAAGATAATCACACTTAACTATATATAATTTAAGGGTAGACGTTCTCTCAGCGTAATCCAACACTACTTTTATTTTATTATCTATTTTATTTTATAATCTGTTTGTCAAACTCATCAAATAATCGACGAGCTCATTCAAAAGATAAAATATTTAATACAGTAAAATCTATATTGAATTATACAGAATATTTGTAGAAAAATTGTGGACTATAATTTAAATATAAGAACATGAAAGATAGAATAGTGACATTTAATTAAAAAAAACACTTTACTTGAATTGAATGAAAAAATATTACAATATTTGATTTTAGATTCTCAAACTCTCATCATAATTTTTTACTTGCTCACACATGTTTATACTTGATCCTTGATATTCAAAGATAAACAATGGCTAAAATTGTACCAAACCAATGACCGATCTTTTTTATAATTTTTTATTTAAAATATTTTAGATATTTCTAAACTTTGTAAGATTCCATACAAATTTAGAAATTTCTACACTATCCAACACAGCTACATGTGTACATGATCTTGTACAATACGTATAATTATATGGTAGAATTATAAGTTTTCACTAAATTACTCTTGAACATTTGAAACATCTTTACTTCTTATTTTATTTATGTTATTCTTTTTCGTGGAATTTTTTAATTGTAATACTCTATCCCAAAAAGTCCCACATTACTAATTGTATTGGAAATTCTATGATATATAAGTGGTATCCTTCCTCTTTCTAGTATAAAGTCTTTTAGGAGCAACCATAAATTGACTCGTCAATTAAAAGCCGTACGAACAGTGTGTGATGTCCAAAGCGGACAATATTGTGCTAGCGGGATAAGTTGTCACATTCATAGACTTGGGCATAAACTTGTTTGTTTCTTGATCAGTTGGCCTTGTTTGTTTGTCTTGAATGATCAACCCATGACATTCTCCTCTGTTGGATCACATGAATATTCTCATTCTTCTTTGGGGTTAATAGTGTTGCTTCAATTTTGAGCCTATATTGAATCAGTTGCACTGTTGTTACTTGTTAGAGGTTGACTGGGTTACTTCTTTCCCTTACATGGGAGTATGGGAACATTCATGACATTTTCTAGTAATTTTCTCAAAAATGAAATTATAACAAACATTAAATTCTTACATTGCTTCTTGGTGTTAGCCTCTTGTCCTTCCAAAGTGTTGAGGAGTTGCATGGGCTAATCCAAAGTTGCTCACCATTGCTTGCTCCTCTTTTCTTTTCGACTTCTCTTCTTGCTTAAGAACGAGAGAAGAGATATAACTTTCCTCTATACAATTTCTCACTCAATGACTTGTCTAGTCACAAATGAAACACTTCAGAGTTGAAGGATTGACATTTGTCTCTATTATCATTGATTTTTTCTTTTTCTTTTTCTGTGATTCGTCTTTCTTTTTATCATCCTTCTCTCCACCATTGTTTTCCTTACTGATCTTGAGAGGTCTCTCCTTCTTAAGAGAGCCAAACCTCTGAGATTGCTCAGGTTGTTCTCGGTGGCTGCAATGATTGAGGCAAGATCTTGCACTCCATGCGTTTGGAGTTCTCTCAACCCGAGGTCAAAGATCTTGCACTCCATGGAGATCACTCTTTATTCATGCAGCACGGTTTATTGATATTGAACTAAGTTCTAATACCATTATTATAGACATGGCGAATCATTTCTTCCGATGCTTAAGTAAGCAAGCCTTTCCATCAAGTTGGTCAATCTTTAGACCAAGGTAGTCACATCAAACTACACACAACTTAAACACAAGAATTAAAGAAATTGAACACCTAGACTTGAATAATAAATCACTCAAATTGGATTAATTATCTCGACCGATACGATATGATTAGCCGAGATTATTTTTATCAGTCGATATCTGATATTTATCGGTGATATAAGTTGATAAAAGTAGTTTTTAGAAAAAAAAAATATATATATATAGAAGAAAAAAATTTCTGAGCTGATACCGAGTTATATACCTCTGCTCTGATGATAATTTTTTAAATTTACTATTGTGACCTTCAATTGTTGATTTTGTGAGACAAATGGGTCCGCTCTGAACATGGACAAGTAGGAGAACTGGTTCACGAGTTGCATGCGAGCGCGAGTTGGTTCCCGCTAATTTGCTGCCGTTAATGACGAAGTCGACGAAGAAAACGGAACACAGAACGCCGTGAAGAAATGGGGCCCACCAACCCAGTTTCTAAACTGTGGTACTGTGTCCTTTCTTTCGCCTCTGTGGCACAAAGATGAGGCTTTCCCCTGCCTTGGGAAGGTAACTTGTCACATCCAATTTTTAAAGAAGCGGGTCCACATGCAGACGGATTCAGACGCCGTTAACAACTTAACGTCACTTTCCAGTTTTGAATTTCTAACTATCCTGGCTTCTTAAAAACTATTATTTTTATAAGAACTATCACTATTATTAGTAAGTTTATAGTACTAAGAAAAGTTATAATTTATTTTTTTGAATTAACGATTCTTTGACAATGCTCTAATCATTTAGAATTTAAAATTAATTAAATTACTTTAGTTATTCAATTTCAATTGATGATGAAAAGAGTTTTAATTTGAAATAATAATAATGACAAAGTTACTTTTGACTTAAATATTTTTATAAAATAATTTTTATTTATCCATTGAGATTTCACACCGGTTTTCTGTGGTTCACCACATATAAATTAAAAAAAAAATAAACAAATTTAAAAACGAGAGATGACATTTGATGAGTGAGAGATATTGAAAGAGAAAATGATAGTGAAAATAAAATGGATAAAGATTCATAAATTGAGTACTGATTGTTTGTTGCTAAATTAGATAAAATGAAATTTTATTTATGTCATTGGATGCATTTTAATCACTGGAATGAACTTCAAAACTAAATGTATTTATTTAATTACTTAATTTTGATTTTAAGGGAGGTTTAGGAAGATCTAAAAGATCTTATTTTAGATAGTTTGATGGTTCCTCTAATGATTATCCAACTATAAATTTTTCAATTTCAAATATAATATCATGGAACTATTGAAGAAATATACTCCGTCCGTCTCATTTTAATTGTCTCATTTGAAATATTTGTGTTTTTTAAAGAACTTTCTATGTAAGGCTAGCACTCTATGTGATTTTAACAATTTCAACACACTTTATACCAGGGGTTGAAATATCGGCCAATACGTATCGTATCGGCCGATATATATCGGTTTTAGAGTCGTATCGGCCGTATTATATCGGCCGATATTTAAAAAAACGAGAAAGAAAGAGAAAAATATCGGCCGATATATCGGTCGACATATCGTATCGGCCGATACCGAATTTTAAACCCCTGCTTTATACCAGGGGTTAAAAAAACGGTTCGGCCGATATGCAAATATCGACTGCAATATCGGCTGAGAAAATTCTCTCTCTTCCGATATCGGCATTTTCTCTCTCCTCCCATATCGGACCGTGAAAAAACCGCAAAAAACCGTGATGAACCGTGACAAAACTGCCAAAAAACGCCAAAAACCGTGAAAGCAGTAAACCCTGAACCGTTAAAAACCGTGACGAACCGCAAAAAACCGTGAAAGCAGTAAACCCTGAACCGTTAAAAACCGTGAAGAACGGCGAAAAACCGTTAAAAACCGCGAAAAACCGCTAAGAACCGTGTAAAAACCGTATCGGTGTAAAAAAAAAAAAATTAAATACCGATATTTATGAATATCGGCCGATATTTGGACCGAATATCGGCCATATCGGCTGATAATAATACAGTACGGCCGATACATATCGTATCGGCTGATATTGTTCGGTTTGAAAAAACCGACATATATCGGCCGATACGATATGTATCGGCCGATATTTGAACCTTAGCTTTATACTACTCCAATATAAATTAGACAACTATTTTGAGATAATTTCAAAATCTATATAGGCCAACTAATTTAGGCCAGAGGAAGTATTATATACCAATTTATATATAGATAAAGAATTATAGAATACCTTCAAATCAAGATTGAGAACAAAGTGATTATTAGTTGTTGGATTTAAATAAAGAAAACTACATCTTTTGGAGTTTAAAAATGTGATTTTATTGATCCAACAAGTTTTTTTTTAATTATTATTTATGTTAGACTTTTTCAATGGAGGTATCATATTCAAACTTCACTCAAATTCTATTTTTCAATTCGAATGACTCAAATTCCTATCAAGTTGACTCATTTTGGATTAACTCATTTGAGTCACTTTGAGTTTTAAACAATATCCTATAATTATAAGCTAGTCTATAAAAGATGATCAATATTTGTTAACGTGTATAATTATTTATTGCATTTAAATATATGGTTTAATGAATGGAATTGTAATGCGTTTGTTAAAAAGTATTAAATTGATTTTGAACTTATAAAAAATTATCTTAATCAGATCAAACAAAAAATATTTTTGTAGAGAATAAAATTTAAAATTTAAAAATAATTTAAATTAATTAAATTATAAATAGTTAAAAAGTATAATTTGATGATTAATTTATATAAATTATAATTAAAAAATATCTCTTCAACATACTCATTATTGCTTATTTGGGGGACTCCACAAAAAATATAATGCCATATTGAATTTAGATTTTTTTTTTTTTTTAAATTTACATATGGAAAACCACGGGATACCGAGTGTAAAACCCTTCACGGCTGAACCCAATACCCTTAAAGTACACCAAAGTTAGGCCAAGGGGACTCGAAACCCACAACCTCGGCTAGGTCCAGCACCTCCAAGATACATCAAAATTAAGCCATGGGGGGAGACAACCGGTTGAGCTTAGGGTTACAAAAGTGGCGGTTTCAAAAAGTTGATGGAAATTATAATTTTGCCCTTCTACTTAAAGACGCTTAATTCTTTGGGTACAATTTTTGAAACACAAAACTATACATTTCTCACTTAAAATCAGTACTGGAGTTCATAAGATTTAGAGTAGATGAATTTTGATACCTTATTTGTAGAAATCGGTCAAGAAACGACCTCATTTAAAAATTCCAGACCACATCCCACTTTCTTCGAACGAAAAATTCATTCGTTTAAAGTTTAAACCTTTGTTCTAGGACGTGGAATGAGATTTTCAAACTACGTTATATGAATTTCGAAATCGATTTTAAGCGAAAAATTTTCTAAGTAAAAGGGCAAAAAAGTAATTTTTACGGATGTGTTTACCATCGTTCAACTAAACCTATCATACAAATATTGACCTTTTGCTTTTAAGCTTGTTATTCTGCCAGATTAGGTTAGAGCAAGTGGTGTAGTGGCCATATGGCCAGCATGTGCGGTGTAGCCTTGGCTAAATGTGGGGGCCTATATGATTTTTAGTTAAATGGCTGGCTACATGTAGCAACTATGTATCCAGCCATTCTCTCTCTCCTCTTTTCTCTCCTCTTATATATATATATAGTTTTTGATTTTTTGATTTTCTCTTTTTATTTATTTATTTGATTATTTTGGATTTTTTTTTTTTAGTATAATTTGTATATTAGGGCAAATAATTATTTTTTTCTTTACTTTATTATTTTATTTTTTATACAAAAAATAAAAAAATAACTCTTTACCTTTTGATTTTTGTTTCCTTTACATTTGTAAACAAAATATATGAGAAACAAAAAATTAAAATTATTCTATAAAAAAAAAAAAGAATTATAGCTATTGAGAAACAAAAATTAAATTTTAAAGTTATTTTTTAAGTACTGTGTATTTTCAAAATTTCTCAAATTAAATATCCGGACTAATTACGATAGCCTGATAAAAATACTTTAAGAATTCAAAGTCTTTTGACACTTTCAAATGCTTAAAACACTGTGTTTTACAAATAAGGGTATCCCTTAGCTGTGTGGGAAATATATTTGGGAGTATCAAAAGACCTTGAAGTTTTAAAATTTTTTTATCAGGTTATCGTAATTAGTCCGGATATTCAATTTGATAAATTTTGGAAATACACAGTGCTTAAAAAATAATTTTAAAGCTTTAAAGGAGATATCGACAATATAGACAGTTATTTTTTAAGCACTGTGTATTTCCAAAATTTATCAAATTGAATATCCGGACTAATTACGATAGCCTGATAAAAATACTTTAAAACTTTAAGGTCTTTTGACACTCCCAAATATATTTTTCACACAACTAAGAAATACCCTTATTTATAAAATACTGTGTTTTAAGCATTTGAGAGTGTCAAAAGACCTTGAATTCTTAAAGTATTTTTATCAGACTATCGTAATTACTCCGGATATTTAATTTGAGAAATTTTGAAAATATACAATGCTTAAAAAATAATTTTAAAATTAAAAAAAAAATTTACTGTTCAATTTTTCCCCTTTACATTTGTAAATAAAATATATGAGAAAAAAATATGTATATTTTGTTAATTTATTTAATTACTTGTGAAAAATATGTAATGTGTTTATATTTATTTTCTTTTCAATTTGTTAAAAAAATGTATATAAAAAAATAATAATAAAATATTAAAAAGTAGTCATTCTAATTAACACTATACCGTGTGACGAGGCTGACTAAAAATTATAGTCAACCATGTCATAAAAAAAAATATTATTTAATTATATGACTGGCTATATTTAGTGACATAGCGAGCCATATATGATCCATTCCACACCACTTGCCCCCTTAGCATGAGTGTGTTACATTCATTGGTCCATCTCTGTGGGCCACGAACCATGGATGGTCCACGTCGCCATCAATGTTGTCAATTGTCAAGGCCATGTGACCTGTGGCAAACTCACATGCAGTGGTCGCCTCTCATCATCCTACGATTATGGATTCATTTCTAAAATTGTTGGAGAAAAGAAAAAGGAAATGATATTTTTTTAATGGATTAGATAAATCCCTTTTTTTTTCTTTTTTCTTTTTAAAAATTGATTTATCCTTTTGCCATGAGGAGGGAATACTTCAATATCAATTTTAAATAAAAAGACTGAATGCTTGCGACCATACGAGTTCGATATAGTCAGTTGAGATTAAAAAATATATAAATAATTTAATTTAAGAAAAATTCCTTATTATAATTAATAAGATGAAAAATTAATATTCATATGGTAATAAAAAAATTAAAGTCTAAGATTAAAAAGCACTGTGATTAGATAGAATTTAAATTTTATATAATCAATGTCCTTATCCTTCTTTATATGTTCTATTCTTTTTATAACCGAAGGTGTCTAAGTGTCTCACCCAACTAATTCTCTCGTATTTATCTTATATACGAAGTTTGCATATGGTTCTGTGTATTTGTGAGATTAATCTCATCTCTAATATAGAATGAGAATACTCATATTATTCAAAAAAAATTATAAACGTTGTATATAACATAGTTTAAATGTTCAAAAAGAAACTTAGTGGAATCCCTTCCAATCAATTTAATTCAATAGAGTTTTAAGTTTTGATAGATTTTTAATCAACTGTGTCCGAAATTTCAAATAGTAAATATGTAAAAGAAATTTTTAATAAATTCAAAAGTAGATAGTTATAATTAAAAACCTTAAAAGAAACAATAAGAGAGACCATATAGACACCTGGAAAATCTTTCATACACATCGTTTACCAAAAGTTAATAGGAAATTACCCTTTTGCCCTTTCACTTAAAAACACATCATCCTCTTTTGAACGAGTGATCCACCGAATTGAAAATTTTTTAACTGATATTATTTTATATTGGGGAGCTATCACCCAGGAGATCTTTCCCTACACACTCATTTTTCAAGAGTTGATGGAAATTACCTTTTTCCCTTCCACTTAAAAATGCCGCATTCCGAACGCGTGATCTCGAATGAAAAAATTCGTTCCAACGAATTTGGCTCTGACGTGGGATTTTCAAACGAATTCGTTTCTCGACCGATTTTTACAAATAAGTTATCAAAATTCATCTACTCTGAATTTTATGAAGTCTGAGACTGATTGTAAGTGAAAATTGTATAATTTTGGGACTAAAAAATCGTATCCAAAGAATTAAGGAACCTCTCTCTTAATTCACTTAGGTGCGATTTTTTAAGCTCAAAACTATATATTTTTCACTTAAAATCAATCATAGAGTTCATAGAATTTAGAGTAGATAAATTTTGATACCTTGTATGTAGAAATCGGTCGAGAAACGGTCTCGTTTGAAAATCCCACTCTACATCAACTTCCTTTGAAAGAAGGAATTCCTATTTCATTTGAACGAATGAATTCCTTCGTTCTAAGTAATTGGGCTGTGGAGTGGGATTTTCAAACGAGCCAGTTTCTCGACCGATTTCTACAAATAAAGTATAAAAATTCACATATTCTGAATTTTATGAAATCCGAAACTGATTTTAAGTGAAAATGATATAGTTTTGGGTTAATTTTTTTAGGTACGATTTTTTAAGCTCGAAAGTATACATTTTTCACTTAAAATCATTATCGAAATTCAAAAAATTCAGAATAAATGAATTTTAATAATTTACTTAATTAATCGAGAAAAAACTTCATTTGAAAATCGTATTTTATAGCCCACTTCATCAAGAATTCCTCATTTTTAAGTGGAAGTTGATAAAGGTAATTTGCATTAAGTCTTGAAAAATAGATGTGCAAGTAAAGATTTTTCGGATGATGGCTCCCCAATATAAAATAGTATCTGCTAAAATTGATATAAAATAGTATCCGCTAAAATTGAATCATTAGTGGAAATAGAAGATCAACATGTCGATTGATTTGAAAATTGAATTGAGCATCAGTCAAATTTAATAAAAGGATTTGAAATAAAGTAAGGTACAAAAGAACTTTTGGAATAAGACTGTCAAAGTACTGACCATTGGGATTTGGAGCTGCTCATGGCCCAAAGCCCTCAATCTCATAAATTTTGGGCTACTCAAGTTAAAGGCTTATACAGGCTTAAATTTTTGTACCTACTACACTAATGGCTGAGCAGGCACGAGTGCACGACTACGAAGTCACAATGCTAGGCTACTAGCCCAGCTCAGTTATACATAGAAAAATTAGTTTTAAAATTATATGAGTTGTCTTTAGATTTTTTTACTTTTTTAAAAGGATGTGAATTTCAAAATCAACTAATGATATAAAAGTGCTGAAAGTCCAGTGCTATCGGATTTAATAAATTCAACTTAATTTATATAAAAAATTATTAAATATAATTTGATTTAATTTAATTTGTGGATCTGAATTATTTAATCTAATTTGACTCAAATTTCTGACCTAATTCAACTTTGTTGTTAGTTTAAAACTTAGTATATTCGAATTGTATTATTTTTAAAATTTTCAACTCGATTCGATCTGAATTTTATGTAAGTTATTTTTTTTTCAACTCAACCCGATATGAGATATACAAAAATATAATCCAAACTCATTAATTTCTCAAGTCAGACTAAAATTTGACCCAAGTTTCACCCCTAATGATATTAAAAATTATTTGATGAGTTATGTGTAGGTTAAATTTCAACTTCAAAACTCAAAAAGACAATTGATCTCACATATTAAAATCACCAAACATGTTCAGAAAAATCAATAATACTCAATACTTTTGACTATTAAAATTATTAAAATTAAGTAACTATAATTTAAAATTAAATTGAACTTTACCTCATCAAATTATTCTCCAATTTCATTATCTTAAGTTTTTATTAAATTAAAAAAAAAACCACACCCAAATGTAAGGTGGAGAAGTTTCTTTTAGGCTGAACATTCAAATAGATGTCTGCCTATTTTCCTCTCATGGAAACATAAGAAGTCGCAGATATTGACCCACTGTTTATAAATTTGATTGTGAAAAGACTAAAAATGGTTATGATCTCCTTACGTTCTTTATTGTAGTAGGGACACTTTATTCATACTTCAGAGTGGAGATTTTTCTATACAATTGTTTCTATTTAGATATTTTTTACATTGTAGTAGCTTTTATTTAAAATATTTATTAATATATACTTCAATTTCATCCCAATTTAATGAATATTTATTCTTAAATAAAAACCATTTAAAACATTTATATTAGTGTGGTGAATACGAAAAATTGCTTTCATGACCATAATATAGGCTGCGTTTGGATGGGGGGTAAAGGGGGGTAACCCCCAGTTACCCCTACTTACCCCCGTTTGGTAACAAGGGGGGAGGGGTAAAAATTCAAATTTTTACCCCTCCCCCCTCCCTTTCCAATACCCCCACGGGGCAAGGGGTATTAAAAAATGAATACCCCTCCTTACCCCCCAACCTTTTGCTTATGATTTTTTTTTTTTAATATATTTTATTTAATTATTTATTTTGGTAAGTACTTGACTTTTATTTTTTTTAAAAGCACTCCATTATTTCCATTTGATAAATCTCATATCACCAAACAACAAATTATATTTTTTTATGAAGAGATATAATGAATTTTGTATTATTTTTTGAAATTTAAAATAATAATAGTGGTTTTTTATTTATTTTTTATTTTTTAAGGAAACTTTTTTCCCTATTTATCCCGTGCCTTCATCTATTTTTCAATTATATATTATATAATTTTCTAAAACGTATTTGTCAACATGTTCTATTTTTAAGGGGTGATTCTGTCGAAATTTCGATAGGGTCTCAAAACTCTGAAAATTTTGAGATTTATGATAATATCTTTCAGGGTAATTAACAATTTATTCTATTAGAAGATTATTTTAAAAATGTGTCAACATTTTCAACGTAATGCATTTAGGTGAGGGGTAAATTTTTACAGGGGTTACTCTTGAGCAGGGGTAATTGTACGTAGGGGTAAACTGACATATTAATAATTTTATGAGAATTAATAATTTTATTAAATCTATATAATATAAAAATAAAATTTCTGCAACATTTTTAACATGATGCATTTGGATGAGGGGTAAATTTTTACAGGGGTTACCCTTGAGCAGGGATAATTGTACGTAGGGGTAAACTGACATATTAACAATTTTATGAGAATTAATAATTTTATTAAATCTATATAATATAAAAATAAAATTTCTGTAACATTTTCAATGTGATGTATTTGGGTGAGGGGTAAATTTTTACAGGGGTTACCCTTGAGCAGGGGTAATTGTACGTAGGGGTAAACTAACATATTCACAATTTTATGAGAATTAATAATTTTATTAAATCTATATAATATAAAAATAAAATTTCTGTAATATTTTCAATGTGATGTATTTGGGTGAGGGGTAAATTTTTACAGGGGTTACCCTTGAGCAGGGGTAATTGTACGTAGGGGTAAACTGACATATTCACAATTTTATGAGAATTAATAATTTTATTAAATCTATATAATATAAAAATAAAATTTCTGTAACATTTTCAATATGATGTATTTGGGTGAGGGGTAAATTTTTACAGGGGTTACCCTTGAGCAGGGGTAATTGTACGTAGAGGTAAACTGACATATTAATAATTTTATGAGAATTAATATTTTTATTAAATTCATATAATATAAAAAATAATAATTATAATTTTTATGAAGAGATATGTTGATATTTTTTATTTATTTATTGGGATTTAAAATAGTAATATAAAAAAAATCTTTATTTATATTTTTAATATTAGAATCCATGTGTTCATTTTAAATTATAATTATGAAAAATAATTTATAGAAATTAGATAATATTATTATAAGTTATATTATTAGAATTTACTTCATAAATATTATTTATAATTATATTTTATAAAAAAAAATATTAATATATCAGGTTACCCTTGCTTTTAGTTACCAAACAAGATTTTTTACCCTTAGGATAAGGTTTACTTTACCACAACAATTACCAAACAAGATAAGGGTAATCCCAATTCAAGAGTCACCCCTACTCAAGGGTGACCCCTACTTAGGGGTAACCCCTATAAAAATTACCCCCCATCCAAACGCAGCCCTAATGTACATACTTTGGAGGGCTACAAGAGCTCTCCTTGATAAAAAAATTTTACCAACTTTAGTGACAGTGGACTAACGGTGAATTTGAAAGATTTTGACTTATATAAGATGGGTATAAAATTTTATCTTCATTAGATAAAAAAAGACATTTTTTAAGACATTAAATATAAAATTTTATCTTTATTGGATAAAGTAAACATGTTTTTTAAAATTCAAAATTTCATATTTATCTAATATTGAAAATTCATCAAATTAAATTAATTAGACTTTAAAAGTCAAATTAGTCTTAAATGGATGCGAGCGCAAGTCATAGGGATGGGTGCCTGTGACTCTGTGAGAGTGGAATTGGGTTCATCAAGTCTATTATGGCTCTTACAAATCAAAGTTTGAAATCTGATGAGAATTACTCTTATAGGAGAATTATTAACTTAAAATATGTTAAAATGACAATTTTAGAAACATTGTATTGATGCTTTTCTATGAGAGATTGATTATTTATTATAAATTAAGATTAGAAAAAGCTTTTCTATTTACTTATTAAAGTTTTATGAGATGGTCATGAATATTTTTTTTTTTAAATTGACGTGTGGAAAACCATGGGAAATCTATCGTAAAACTCTTTATAGGTAATACTCAGTGCCCTTAGGACACACTAGGTAAGGCAATGGGAACACGAATCTGACACCTCCTCCTTCATGAGACGGGAGATTGATTACCCGTTGAACTACACTCATGTGGATTGGTATGAATAATTGATGGCTTATAAAAATTAAAATTTCAAAATTCAAAACGACAAAGGTAAAACATGAAATGAATGGGTCAACTTTTACTTATCCATTGTTGTTGTATTTACTATATAATTCAATAAAAAATGTTAGTCTATATAAGATTTTAATAGATAGTCTCCTTAAATAAAGAGACATAGATGTCGAATATGAAGGGAATCTTAGAAAATTTTATGCCATATGAAGACATCACTTTTAAGTTTTAAAAATAAATAGAAAAACAATTATGGGCAGATGGTTGAATTAAAAAAAGAAAAAACACCTTTTATAGAACTATACATTGTAAAGTGGAAAGTTAGATGATCATAATCATTCCTTGAAATACCTTCAAAATAAATGGCCAATCTCTCATCCAACCATTTAAATTATTTGATTTTTATTCAATGGTAAAGATAATTCTGCTCAAGTATATAACCATATAGTAGGCCCTAGGGTTTTAAATCTCGGATATCGGTCGAGAAATTTCTCTCTCCTATTTCTTTTTTTAAAAAACCATCTTTATCAGCTGATATCTCAAATTTGTATCTGCCGAGATTTGTTTCCATGGTGGGCCTTGTTTAGTGATGAATTTAGACCACTAGATATACCATTCTATCTCTTAGATTCAAATCTGATTTGATCTCTACTATTAGATGAAGTTTTTTATTTTTTATTTATCTATTTGTTCAAATATAATTATCAAAAATCAAATTTTAAAATAATCTAATGAAGACTATATTAGATAGTCTTATAGATTATAAAATTCTAAAGACATCCATCTTACGTGTGGAAAACTATAGGAAACTCAGCATAAAACTCCCACGGGTGATACCCAATGTCCTTAAGGTACAACAGGTTAAGCCATAGGGAGCTTGAACTTGGCACCTCCCACTTCTTGAGATGGAAAACTAACCAGTTGAGCTACACTACGTGGCCTTTTCTTTTTTACTCTTTCCATCTTTGGGGCCATGTTGGAAACTGATTCTCACCCTTTTGACGTGGGCTAACCACCCAGTTGAAATATTGGGGCACCAATTAGACCCAAGCCATATCAAGTCAACAATTATTACCTTCTATTTTACCATCTACTATTTTAGTATGTATTAAATGTTCACACTATATTAGCCCACTCAATAACAAGAGGAAGATAGTTTGGTTGGGAATGCACAAGTTTGAGTACTTGATCTACTAAAAATCATATTTGAATCAATCAATCTTGGCATCTTTTATGAACTCCTCTAGATTTGAGCACTTTATATTATTTTTAAATTTTTATACTTTGTAGTCTTTAAAAAGATGATTTGATTGATCATAGTTCAAAAATTTGATACTTAAATTTACTTGAATTAAGGAAGTACCAAATTCTTTTATAAACCCAATAAAACATACGAGACATTCATTGATGGGCTTGGACAAATTCTTTGATTTAAATATAATTAAATATAATTCACAAAAGGAGTTAGGACTATCAATATAAGGCCCTTAATTTGAAAATACTTTTGCTTTTAAGAATGGGACAACATACTTTATTTAAAAGACAAAAATGTCCTAAAACTTTAATTTAGATGAAAATCCTTCTCGCATCCTTTAAATGGATATTAAAATAGTAAAACATCTTTATTAATAGCGAAATTAGAGCCATAATGGCCTTTATCCAAATGTTTCAACTTTGGCAATTGAACTTTGGAATCTCATATTGAAGGTAGGGAAGAGGGAACCATTTTCAAACTTCAAATACTAAAGAACAATTAAGCATAAAGAAGAAACAAAGAATCACAAAAAGAGAATGGAGCAAAAAAAGTGGGACTTGTATCCAAGACTCTAACCCAACCGTTGTGCCTCTAACGGCTATATCCAGCCCACTATAAAATTTAAAAGCCATTCTCTTCAAAGTTCACACGCACACAATTTCCCCCTTTCAATTCCTCTTAAAACAGCCATGGCTTCTTCTAAGCTCAGAAACTCTTCTTCCTTCCCTTTTCTTCTCCTCTCTTCTCTAAATTTCCTTCTCTTCCTCCTGGCTTCAGCTTCTCTTGCTCCCATCTTCCTTCTCAGAAACCCACCAACTACGTTTGGTTGGGCACTTTTCACAGCCTGTGGTCTCTCCCTCTTCTCCTCCTTTGTAGGCTTCTATTCCCAAATCACCCACTTCTGCTTCATCACCCACATCTCCCTCCTCCTTGCTTCCTTGGTAGGGCAAGGACTGGGGTTTCTCGCCCTCTTCTCGAGGGAGAATTCGAGCATTCGGGTGTTGAAGTCAGAGAGAAGTCCAAAAGAGACGAGGATTCTGGTGAAGATGGAATGTGGGGCACTGCTGTCAATGTTCCTGCTGCAATTGGTGGTGTTGGTCTTGACTTGTACACTTCAAAGCTGTTGGGTGAGGGAGTACGAGGGGTGGGAAGCAGAGAAGGAGGAGTCGGCTAGGCGGAGGAGCCGGAGGATGGTCCGTGTGCAAGAGGAGTCAATGCTGAATGCCACAAACATTCCAGAGGTTCGAACCAAGGAACTGGATGAGAAGATGAAGAGCAAATGTGGGCAGTGGATTAAGACTGATTTTGAAGGATGATGAGATGAATCCAAGAAAGTAAATTTGGATGTTGGGTCACATTAGGGTGGCCTCTTAGATTTGTCAATAGCCTTTTGAGGTTTTGAAGGTTGAATCTTCTGATCCCTTTCTGCTTGAATTACATCCTGCTGTATAAAGTGCCTTTGTTCCTTGAATGTTCGTGGCATGATTTATTGGAATGTTACATTTTCTGTTTAAAAAAAATGCATGCAGCATTCCTTAAATACTGAGCTATTACAGATTGTATCAGGCCCTATCTGCCCACATGCAGACCATACTCCCTCAAATATCGATATTTGAAACCACGTGGGGAAGTTTATTAATCAAGCTGAAATTAACCAGTAAAAACCCCCATGAGAAGCTGAGACTTGAGGTCTATAGAAATTCTTTTGGAGCATGTTGGCCCAAGCCCAATTACAAATTTATAATAACCAATAAATTAATCATTATGGCTTTTCATTTGAGAAACACGTTAGGAAATATTTCAATATACTAAGAGATAGTGCTCAGTGTCAACTTCAAGCCCCATATCAAATCCCAATTATTAAAATGGTTTTAGTAAGCATCTTGTTGTTAATATAGACGGTGCCCTAATCATAGGCCTTCCTAATCATTAGAATGTGCAGAGTCTGAGGTCATGATCTATGCAAAATTTTAACTCCCATCAATCATTTGTTGAATCAGCAATTACACTAATCCATCGAATGGCTAATGCACTGACCAACGTGATGTGAATAAGAAATAGTGCCTGTAAAGCATGGGTTGGACAATCTCAGCCAGACTCTCTAATCTGATCTTCTGTTGAGAGTTTTGAGTCAACATGATTCAACAGGTACATCAAGCTAAGAGGAATCACCAGAGTCTGGGTAAGATCAGTCAATAAATTGGGCATCATAAGGTGGGAGTCCCAAGTAAATACTAAATAAAATTAGTCCTATGGTATTTTCTCTTCAATGTTTCCCCAAAAGGGATTCATTTTGTTCTTGCTGCTTCAGATAACACATAAAGATCTCTCTGTCAAAGCATAAGTACAGACTCGTGTAAAAGGTTGGACATATAGACACCACGCTCTTCTGTTATTAGACACCTCTTTTTGAATTTTGGATGAAATTATCATTTTATCCTTCCGTATTTTGATAGTCCGATCGAATATTCACATGGAAGAATCAATCGAACGATTCCAAGAATCGTCCAATCGAACTTCCAATGGAAGAATATTGATCAAACGATTTCAGGAATCGTCCAATCGAACCTCCAAATGAAGTAGAGAGAGATTTTCAAAAGAGGTCATTTCTCGACCGATTATTACAAACAAGGTATCAAAATTCATCTACTTTAAATTTTATGAACTCCGGGACTGATTTTAAGTGAAATGGGTATAGTTTTGGACTTAAAAAATCGTATCTAAAGAATTAAAGAAAAATGATATTCCCTCTTAATTCTTTGGATACAATTTTTAAGCCCAAAATTATACCATTTTCAATTAAAATTAATTTTGGAGTACATAAAATTCAGAATAGATGAATTTTGATACATTGTTTGTAGAAATAGGTTGAGAAACCGGCTCGTTTGAAAACCCAAGCCAAACGCGCAAATGTTACAGTTGGCAGGGAGACCGCTTCTCGACTGATTTTTACAAACAATGTATCAAAATTCATCTACTCTGAATTTTATGAACTCCGAAATTAATTTTAAGTGAAAATGGTATAGTTTTGGACTTAAAAAATTGTATCCAAAGAATTAAGAGGGAAGATAATTTTTCCTTAATCCTTTTGGTACGATTTTTTAAGTCTAAAACTATACCCATTTCACTTAAAATCAGTCCCGGTATTCATAAAATTCAGAGTAGTTGAATTGTGATACCTTATTTGTAAAAATCGGTCGAGAAATAAACTCTTTTGAAAATCCCTCTCCACTTCATTTGGAGGTTCGATTAGACGATTCTTGGAATCGTTCGATCGATTCTTCCATTTGGAAGTTCGATTGGACGATTTCTGGAATCGTTTGATTGATTCTTCCATATGAAGATTCAATTGGACTATCGAAACACAGAAGGGCAAAATGGTAATTTCACTCCAAAATTCGAAAAGAGGTGTCTGGTAACAGAAAATCGTGGTGTCTATATGTCCAGCCGTGTAAAATTTGAACTAAAGTTTTCAAAAGAGAGAGCACATACAAAAGCTACAAGCTTGTCAAAGAAGAAGAACCTACAAATCCAAATTGATTAAAGGTCTCCCCCTCTGCTGAGCAAATCTCTAGGAATAAAATTTCACAATGTTCAGAGAACAATCTCCAAGGATTAAATTTCATCAGCAGCTTGAAACATCATCCAAGAGTATAAAACGAATAAAGTTGTCACAGGTCGAAGTGTAAGAATAATTTGTGTAGACCGTAGCATGACTTCAGAAATCTGCAGGTTAATTCATCTGAGGCAAAAAAATTCCTTCAAGCCCTCTTAACTGTTCGGTGTTTTACAAGGTTGGCTGCCTCTTTGCCCTTCATGCCTGATCCATGAAGCTGAAGAAGCAAGGAGTTTGTAACGACAAATATGGAACTCAACGCCATCAGACCTCCTGTGACAAGCTCAGATTTTAGATGCCTTCTGTTTCTTCAAAGAACAAATGCAGAATGCATGACAATACTTGACTTTGTTTTTTAATACAATCGTATTTGTTATCGCTAAAAAAAAAAAGAATGCATGACAATATGACCATACTATTGGTCAACCTACTATATGTGGGGGCCATTCATTTTGGTGATCCAAGTTTGTGGTGGCTTTTAATGTAAACAAGATGCTGACTTCATATAGTAATAGTAATAATAGTAATGGTAATGGTGTTCTTCATCATAAAAAAAAGTAATGGTAATGGTAAGGATGATTGCAAATTGTGACATTCGAAACATACCTAATCAAAATCCTAACCATTTATTAACTTTTAAACACATGTTTATCTTTTTCGATTTTGTGAAACTATCAGACCCACAAATGGATGGATCAAATGAGAGAGATCTAGTAGTTTTACAAAACTTAAAAAAGAGACATGCAAACCAGGGCTCAAAAATTAATAAACGGTTTGGATTTTAACAAGTGGACTTCAAATGTATCAAAATGCCACCATTTATTGTGAACAAATCTCTCTCTCTCTCTCTCTCAAAGTTGGTGGCCATCCTTGAATTTTTCAAGGATGCCTAATAATTTTGACTGTTGAGAGAAAGTATCTAGAAGTGAGTTTTGGACTAAGATTTTAACTGGTGGTAATTCATCGAGTCTACTTTCTAACTGTATGGTTAGAATCTAAGAGATTCAAGATGAGGTATAATAATTATACATCATATTAACATTATAAACCATTTATTTATGTAAAGGGGCCGCACCTGAAAGTGATGGTGTCATGGCAAAATCAAAATGTGGAAGCAATGCACCTGCGGCAATGGGAACTGCAATAGCATTGTATGCGACTGCCCATGCCAGATTCTGACGTACTTTGGCCATTGTTGCCTTTGCAAGGTCTAGAGAATCTACAATCTGAGGAAAAAAAAAGCAACTCAGTAGGAAAATAGGGAAAAATCAAGGTAATCCGTTTGGTAACCCTTTGTCAATTAATAAATACCATGAACCACGAAGCTATTCCACATGGATCAAGTGGCATATGACCTTGGTTGCATGAAAATAGAAAGATGATGATACAATTTTTCTCAGGAAATTCTGGCAGCAGGAAAAACTGGGATTCCATGGCAGATATTCTAGGTCTAGCCACACACGCAGAAAGCGACCATCCACATGTAGCCACAGTCTGTGCCAATCTAAGCCAGGTAACAACTGGACCTAACTATAAATGACCTGGTAAGAAAGCCACCTTGGTATGATAATCAAATTTTACACATAGTTGTGAGAACTCTTCAATGCATGCATTGTCTACCTAATGACTGGTCCCCCTTGCCTTGAGGGTCAGGTTTATCAGTCACAAGCTTGGAAGTGGCAAACGTGCACCATGTTGGCACATGAGGAACAGTTTGAAGAACTGACCATTGGCTGAGCTTAAGTCAATATTTTTGTTTTTCAGATAAGATATATGCAGACAAAACTTATATAGAATGAACCTCCTAAATGATACCTGTGAAAGCTTGTTGCCAAGAAGAATCACAGATGCAGCATCAGATGCAGCATTTTCTTTTGCTTCAATTTGTAAAGCAATCCCCACATCAGCAAGGGCCAGAGAAGGTGCATCATTTATGCCGTCACCAACCTACAGGGCCAAATCATATTGTGTTAGTGACATGGCCATTCATTTCTTACAGTTTTTGCTGAATGGCTAATAATTTTATCATGTGCTATATATGCTACTTCAGCAGCAGAAATAGCGTAAGATAGTGGAAGTGCTCAAGCTATGCAGCTTTACAACTTTGAATTCATTAATGTATTCGTTCCATGCAGTAATATGGTGCCAAACTTTGAAGATCATACTCATGGATATGGCAACAGTATAAAAGGTGGACACAACCAGCAATTTGGACTGTCTAAACCATGGTCCACATTGCAGATTTGGGAAGGAGTGGAGAGAGTTCAAATCCAACTATTGGCCATGGAATGTTAAAATGTAGAATGTCCAGTGGCGTGTGGCCCAAACACAAAAAACCAATTTCCCTTAATCAGGTAGTTGGGATTATCTAATCATCCTGATTTTAGGGGCCATGACCTATCCACAGCACATGCCATGATATTAATGCTTGAAGCACATGTTTTCAGTCATGTGCATATAAGTGCAGTCATAGTCTGTGACACCATCAACATTACTTTCATGTTGGAATTGTGTGCATGTGTGTGCACGTGCATATGAAGATATAAAAGTGTTGTGTCGCTGGAATATCAAAAGGCAATTTTCCATCTGCCTCCATTTTAATTTTAATACTTTAGAGGCCACCCATGACTCACCATGGCAATATGATGTCCTTGAGCTTGCAAACTTGATATAACACCAGATTTCTGTTGTGGTGTTAGGCCTGCATTGACACTACCGCTTTCTATTCCCACTACCTTGGCTACACTTGCCACTGCCTCTTCCCTGTCACCTGATAAAATGATTGGTTTGATTCCCTTCTCAAGCAACCTACAGATCCAGAGCGAATGATTAAACAACAAACACACCAAATATCTACATTTCTTATCAAGATATCTTGAGGTAAATAGAAAGAATCAACAACCAAAATTTTAAGTGGTCTGTGTTAAGGTTTGTGTATTCTTACAACTCTAGGATTAGTAAAAGTAACATGTGAATGGTATACATCTCATTTGATAATTTTTGCATAAATTGAGATAGCTTTCTAATGCAATAAATGGGGATCAAATTGAAGGTCAGATGAAGAAATCAAATGGTTGACACAAGAAGGCTCCATCGCATGTCTTTGTTTCCCCTTTTTGTGTGTGTTAGAGAGTATTTTGGAGAACTTTGAAGATATTTTTGGGGACTTTCCAAGTAAAACTCAGACTAGAAATCCTTTGGAAAAACTTGGAGGAACTTGAGCTTTTCTTTCTTTTTATTTTCTTAGTGTGGTTTGGAACTGTAAATTCCACATACGCTTCTTTGACAAATTATAGTGTGGTTTGGAGAAATTTTCTCTCATTCATACTCCATGTATCCATAATACTGTTGGGGTTGTTTTACTCTATTAGTACCTCCAAAAAGGAATTGTTTGGAGACAACTGGGAATTCACAATTTTCCTAATAATCATTCCTTCCATCTTCTCTTAAGTGGATCTGGCCATAAGGACCCCAAGAAGAGATCCTCTTGAAAACCACAAACATACTTAAGTATTGTAAATTCCTCCAAGTCAGCAAATCTCCACCAAGGACTTCTGATACATTCAAGATTCCAGGGGAACCATTTTCACCACTTGGGACCCATGGAAATAGGGATTTAAAACTAAGAATTGCAGGTCTTTTATTTGGGTCCTAACAAAGTGGAACAAATTCATTGGACCCCACCAAGGAGTCAAGTGGAACAAGTACATACGGTAACAAGTGAGACAAGTCAAATAGACCCCATTAAGAAGCATCTACATCTACTCATCTACAAGCCTCCAACAACTAGATCCTTGGGACCGGACCCCACAAGATAAATCAAATAAACAAGTGGTGCGACTCTGTGGACCCCACCATAAAATTCAACTACAACCATGTATATGTAACTAGGGAGTTGTAAACTTATATAAGGGTAATTTTTTTCTTGAAAATCTTTGTAATCTTTCAAATTGTAATCAGTGGCTCCACTTGTAAAAAAGGTGTCAAGCCTTACCTGCATACATACAGCATAGAATATAGGAGATACCCTATATTCAGACACTTTATTTCAAACCACTTTCATTAAAAAGAAAAGAAAAGAAAAGAACAAAAGATACAGAACGAGTTTGACCACTATTCAAAAACTACCGTAAACAGAAAAGTAAAAACAAAAGGCCCCCGAAAAATACCAACAAAACGACCACATAGACAACTGAAAAATGTGCCAGAGTCAAAATATCACCACCACAGAATTTTGCATGGAAATCCAAATAATATTGCTGGGAAGAGGAAGTACCTATTCACTGTAGATCTTGCATCAGCACGCAAAATATCAGATATTGCAATAGCACCTATTACACCTTCTCCTTCGCGTCCAACATAAACAACTGAATTTGAATGGGTTGACTGAGAAACACCAGTTGATGAAAAATGTGCTATATTTTTCTTCAGACTCAGCAAATCAGACTGCATTGATGTTCTCTGAAAATGTTCATGAACCCATTCCAGCACACCTACTGCAACAATGGATCCATCAACTTCTGCTAGGGATCCAAAACCAGGTTCTGTTAACTGTCCTCTTGTGCTAGGGACTTTCAATTCCAGTGACTCAGCTTTACCAAGGATAGCCTTAGCAATTGGATGCGACGCTGTTTTTTCCACAGCAGCAGCAAGTCGAATGATTTCTGATTCTTCATAAACCAATGAAGCCACAGCAGTAACAGCTGGTTTTCCTTCTGTTATAGTTCCTGTCTGGAGGTTGAGGGGGAAAAGTTAAATAATAGCACAACCATGGGAATCAGTTTCACAATAGTAGAATATAAAATGAGCCATCATTGAGCCATTAGGTTGGACGGGGGACAGTGCCGAGTTTTACCCTCATTGAGCCATCCTAAGCCTTAATCATCGGCCCCAATAAAATGATAAAGATTACTCAGATGGGTCAAAGGGTGACAGAGATCCATTAGGTTCTTTCTCTCAGTCACTCAACCAGACATTTCTTAGCCTCATCCCAAAAATCTTCCCTATTGAGATGTAATTGTGCATGAAATACAAAAGACCAATGCATAAAAATGAGAAATACTTTGTCTAATGCAACAATGTCTATGCTAGCCAAGCGTTCCAATACATCTCCTCCTCGTATAAGAAGTCCTTGTTTTGCCCCTGATTAGATATCAATATAACAAAAGAGAAGTTACTGTCTCATAAAGTACTCTCCCACATACAGTATTTAAGCAGTAAATAAGAAGAATGGTAGAATATACTGAATGAGAGATTATTTGAGTTGAAATCCATGTTTGGACAATGTTGAAAGTAGCAAAGAAGAACAAAGGTTCACAAAATAATATGAATATCATGAAACCAGAATTTCTAAAAGATGAATTCAACAAAAACAGAAATGCGCATGCAAAATGCAATTGTTGGCTAGCATGAGTAATAAAATGCATGAAGCTAGAGCAGTAAAGGAGTCAGATGTCGTACCAAGGGAGGTGCCCACTAGGATAGCAGTAGGTGTAGCAAGCCCCAATGCACAAGGGCAAGACACTACCTGAAAAGAGGGGAAAAGGAACTGTTAAACCACTCTCTTATGGATTCTGTCTTGTTTTAGATTTTCCCCTTTCCCTTGTTTATCTTAAACTCTGGCACAGTGAATCTTTACTTCCTAATGAAAATGGGCTTATATATAGCCCTTTTTTTTCGAGCTTGCACTTGATAAGGATAAATTTTAACTCCACTAGGCCCCAAACCTAAATCAGTTCAAAGTTCGATCCCAATTGGCTTACTTACTTCCCTACGGTAAATAATTAAAAGGAAACACTGTTCAATGATCCAAATAAGGCCTTGATCAATTTGGACTAGATCCAACTAGAAAATATTAGCTTTGAATTCTTGTTATTATAGTCAACCGTCATCATCATAAGCCAAAATCCCATTTATCTGGAGCCAGCTTTTCTAGTTCTATTTAGCCACTTGACCCTATCATAAACCATACTAACAGTGACTCCGCTATCTAGCATGTTTGACTTTATCCCTTCCCTCCACATTTTAAGAGGTCGACCTCTTCTCCTTGTGCCTACGATTTGTAGCCTTTCAACTCTACACATTTAGGCAGTGTCTGGCCTTCTATTAACAAGGTCAAACCACCTCAAATGAGTTTCTTTCAACTTGTCATTTATTGGAACTATTTTTAAACTATTCCTAATGCAGTCATTTCTAAATCTTATCTTTCAATATTAACCCGCTCATCCAACATAGCATTTGCATCTCCATAACCCTTTCAATTTTTCTTTTCTTCATTGTCCAACACCACTCCATATAGCATTGCAGGTCTGAAAACTGTTTTATAACTTTAAGGCGAACATGGTCTGACAACTCATTATTATAGTCAATATACATCTGAAATCATCACTTCATCATCATTTAATCAAATATTACAAGCCAATCAAATCAATGTAATGTCAAGGACCACCACAATTGCAAGACAGAGGTGAACCAAGGATTGATCAAAAGCATCATAAGTGCAAACCCTGCTCCCAGTAGGGACAGGGAGGCCCGACAAGCACAGCAGATGCCATGACTAGGGCTTTGCTGCAGCAATTGGTAGAATATATTAGTTGGGAAATACAAGTAAAATTTATTAAAATTCATCTTTCTTCCCACAAGGCTAGTAAAGATGTATAACTGTGTAAGGGATTATTAGGTGGGTGAAATCTTAATCCCACCAAATCATCCAAAACATGTGATTTTGGTCCTTAAAAACCAAAAATTTGCAATAGTTAAAATTTCATGCATCATGATTGCTATGTAATCCTCTACATATACATTTTCTGTCCATAAGAGGCCTGCTAGTTTTTGTTTTTTTTTTTTGAAACAGTAATAAATTGTAAGAAAAGTACAATTACGACGTCCAATCAAATGGGTAGTCTCCGTAGCTTTGATAGTGCACCCATTAGAGAGAGAATCGTTGGGTTTATATAGTAGTAGTTATATTTTTTTTTTCAAAAGTCACATTTGAAGTCTACGTTAATCCGGAAGCGTTTATTTAGAGTAGCATTTTTCTAAGAGGGACCATTCATAATCATAAATATTGATACCTTTACATTGCCCAAGAAGAAGTGCCCTTGTGGTGTTTATTTCTTCACTTTTAATGCTACAGTTGCAGACAATTCACAAACAGCAGAATGGATTCAAACCGAGGGAAGAAACGAGACTCGAAATGTCAGGAAGCATGAATGACTCCTACTTTCCAAAAAAAAAAAGAGACATGAACGGCTCCTAGAACACGAGATTTGAACAAGATTCTTAAAATGGGAAATGCACCTATGCAGAAGGTTCCTGCAACGGAGATCCACCTTGAAGCTCTTAGAAAACATTAGGTGGGATGCTTACTGTTATAATTATCATACGGAAATCCATCTGAACTTCGAGAGAATGTGGCTCCACCTTTATTTTTTTGATCCATCAAATTTCAATTTTGTGCCCTAAACTAAATAATCAAATAAAGTCGCAAAGTAAAATGATTTTGCAATTTATTTGTAAAAAGAAACTGGAAAATAAAGGACTTAGACATGAATGTGAAATTGAAGATAAGCTACATATAGCATGGTTGGTAGAAATTGAAATGGCTTATTAATTTACTAACAGTGGACTAACAACTGACCAGTACATCCACAGCAAGCTTTAAGCTTAATAGCAATGCATTCCCATCTGGTCCTGCAATATCATTGAGCAACACATCTGGAAAAATTTTTATTCCTATGTAGTACCTGAACAATAATGTGGCAAATGATGAAGTAGCAACAAAATACTGTTGGCCAATGGTCATAGAAATCATAAATGTGCTTCCGAACAATTAATTCCAGTCCAGTCAAAGCCATTAAGTGTTTAAAGTGCTTGTAATATCAAAAACTGGTAGACTTTGTCAATGACTCCAAAATGTCTGAGTAGGATAACTTCATCAAACCTCAGTGTGACTCAATCTTAACACTATTTTCACATCCTCTATCCATTAACCTCCTCAACACAGAATAATTGAAGGAGATACATTTAAATAAAAAGAAAAATTCACAAACCAGAAAGCAAATGTTGCAGCTGATAACGTCATCACGCTGTATACAAAAGGTCCAGCAATTGAATCTGCAAGCCTCTGAATTGGTGCTTCCTGGCCTTGAGCATCCTCAACCTATTAAAGGCAAGACAATTTTCATACATCTGTAAGCAGTTTAAATCTAGAATATAGATTGGTTCTGTAGATTTAATCCTTTTTATGAAAACGCTATAAGTCCTCATTTGATTTCGAATAACCAACTTTGCAGTTGTTCACTCCAACCACTATATTTGGATGCCATAATAAAAAAACGGATCCACTTTCTGTAAAAGATAAATAAAACAGATCCATTCACAAGGGGAAAAAAATAATAGGCATATTATAATTTCCAGAAGAATGCCAGTCAAGAATCTATTCTTTTATCACACTAAAAGTTTAAGGTCATTAGAAAAAAATGTCTAAAAGATGGTTTGTCCCAGAACATGATAAGTTTTAGCCTTAAGGGTGGAAAATCTGAACTTAGACAACGAAAACATTGTACTGACCATGCGAATGATCTTGGAAATTGTTGACATAGAACCTGTTGTTGAGGCTTCAATCCTTAATGGACCGTCCTAGAAGGAAGCAAAATATGATCATAGCTATCAAGATTTATGAAATTAATCAAACAAATTATCTAAATACCCCCAGCATTAAATACCAAGATGATATTAATTTCATTAGATTCTCATTTACAGTTGCAAACTGAACATACCCAATTAATTGTTCCAGCTGCAACACTAAGACCCTTTTCCTTGAAGACAGGAAGAGATTCTCCTGTGAGCATAGATTCATCGACAACACTTCTACCTGCAAGAACTCTCCCCTAAAAAAAGACCAAAATTATATAAAGATGAATTACAACAAATCTTTTTTTCAATATTTAAGACGAACTACAACAAATCAAAGTGGGAAAAAGATCGGCAGAACTACATAATTTTTGTTGCACTTAAAGAATAACTAATTCTCTATGAGCAAGGGACTCTTTTTGCTAAGCATTATATCAGCAGTTAAGTCTCGTTTCTTTTTTATGGTAATCAGTTAAGACCAACTGAAACAGTACAAGGATGGTGTCTCATGATCTTGGTCCCAAGTATCCAGCTCCACTAAAGATAGATGCCATAACACTGAACCAGTTGTGGTGATTGCTCTTACAAGGGCCTCCAGTATATAGTAATATAACCTATGTTGAAACCAGGATGACAACATATGCTTGTAATCTAAGTTGCATGGGTATGGGTGTACTCCAACACAGGTACGAGGTGTCGACTCCCCAAACCCAAAAAAAAAGGACAAGGGGACATGGCACCATATTAAAGTAGTTAAATTTAAATATATTTTAAATGAAAATAAAGTGAAAAAATGACATTAACAGAAAATAATGCTTTAGTTTTGCTCTAAACAATTGTGAAAAACATATCAACATTTTAATTAGGTTTTAAGAGGAAAAAAGGTGTTGTAATATGTTGTCATCTTGGAAATCGATGCTAGAAAATACTAGTCCATGAAGAATAGATGTGAGTGTCCGACACAGGTGTATCATACATCTTTAAGAGTTTGTACAACATTGCTTGTACTACAATCATATCTAGCAGTATACAGTAATATGACCTATAATAATAACACAGTTTACGAAGCTTTCGAATTGGTAACACAGCCAGATTTTTCTTTGAAGTCTAAAATGATGATTTAACTGCTAGTGAGAATTAATGAAGCTAATCAAAGAATGCATTAGACCACTAAATAAGTTATTATTGTGATGTGCATTACATTAGATAAATTATCTCGTTGGCTATCAAGGGAAGAAACAAAGACTTGAAAATGATACTGAACATTTTTGGGTGTACCCATGCTCTAAATTCCATGTCAATAAATAAGGGATTGTATGTATAGAAAGGAATACAATCCTTCCCATGATATTTCTGATAAAATCAACACTTTGGATCAACTCTGGAGTCAAGAAAGAATTATCCAAGCACTTGCTTCATTTGCAAATTGCAAAGATACGAAGTGGACCATGAATTATCCTATTATTCTTAAGCTCTTTTATTACAAGGTTTCTTATTTGGTAAGAGCAGATGATTATATTTTATGTCACAGCCATCAAGAAAGGTGACACAATCAATAAAGGCAGATGTGGTTCATCGTGGGAACTAAGCCAGTTGATAGTATGAGGAAATGGATGGGTGTTTTTGAACGGGGTCCATTGATTCAGGCCCTTAAGTTATCTTGAGCATGTTAGTACTAGGCTGTTATCTCTATAGGTGATTCCTCCTTTCACAAAGTGACTCCCCTTGATTCCTTCCCTGTTAGCATTCTCCATTTTTGTTCATGAAACATTGGTAGCAACTAAAAAAAGGATTTGTTGGGGCCTGTTGGTATTTTTTTTTTTAACAGTAACAAATGAATTCATTAAATTATGAAGAATGTATAAATGAGATGGAGCCAAGTATAGAAGAGTTATACATGGCTTTTCAGATAGAATACAAAGAGAACAAGGAAAAAAACTGTATGTATAGGACTCCCCAGTCAACGTTAATACAATAAGAAAATAAACTGTTGCTTGCTTGCGTTTCAGTGACAGGATTGTATTCTTTATTCTTTCTAATAAATGATCACTTCAATTGAAATCATTTCCCAAAAAAAGGAACAGGATTCCTCCCATAAATATAAATGGCACCAGTTGTAAAGAAATTATTGCAAGTGTGGGTGGCACTTGGCAAAAAGGGGTATACAATAAATGAAGATCACTAACAGTTGTCTGCTGAGTGAGACTATGTATACCACATAAGTTTGAAATCTAAGGGCTTATGGTTGTTCTTCTATCATCATCTTTTTAACGTACTGGGTTCAACCCCTTGGCCTCAATGTTGTTGAATAGTTCCAATTCAGATATATAGTTTCAACCTTATTTCATTCTCTTAATGCCCATCTTTGAAAAACCTTTTCTTGTATGACCAGGATGATGGATGAGAACAAAAAAAATTTAAACTTCCCATGCCACTTGTAATCATTTTCTTCAAGATAGTAGGAAGAATTAGTGGTTTAACCAAATAAAACTTCCCTTGAAAGTTGTTTCACTTCTCTCTTGTCAATGTAAACTTTGTGCATAACCATTTAGTATAAAAAGAATAATAAGCAAAAAGAAGCCACAACGGCAGCATAATTTTCGCAAAATACATCAGGTTTTGTTAGTATATTGATGATAATGAGTCACAGGACTTGAGTCTATCAATATGAAGGTAAAGAAAGATACAATATGAACAGTCACCAAAAGAGCAAAGCATGATCATGAGAATTTCAGAGCTCAATGACATCAACAAAATTTACTGCTCAAGTAACATACATCCACGGGGATAGTTTCTCCAGGCAAAACCAATACTGAGTCTCCAACTCGAACATCATCAGTAGGGACTTCAATACATATCGCATCATCACTAAGCACACTATCAGCTGAAGGATCACTTTCAGAGGAAGCAATGACTAGCCGGGACTGAGAGGATACTAGAGACTGCAAAAGAAAACAATTGCATCAGAAGACCATACAAATTTAATAGAAAGTTCTAATAAGAGATCATTTCCTTCTAAATAAAAGCCAATTAGAACCACAAGCTCTGGCAAAAGCACATAATGAAGTAAAATTGCTGTAAAGCAATAACTATTGAAGCCTTATCCCTTATCCAGGATCAGTATATGAGTTTTATTCTTCCACTCAACTTTATGTAGGTTCTTCGTCAATAATATGACAATTTTCTTTTCTTTGTTCTTTATTTTCCTTTTCATTGATCTCAATCTAATGGTACTTCTCACTATTTCATTCCAAGTGTTTATTGGTCACCTTTTTCTCCTAGTTCAAGGTCATGTTTCAATCCTCAACTTCATTTACTGTGTAAACCATCTTAAACATTATTTATCACTTTTCTGAGAGATCATTAGGTAAGGAAACGACAAGAAGATAAAAAAAAAACACATCTCAGATGCATGTGTTAAGACAACAATGGTTCTCTTATTTATTGCTGAAATTTTATCTAGTTTTCCATTGACATCAGGACCCTTTATATAGTTCAAGTTGATGCATAGGACTAATGATACTGGCAACACATATTCCAAGGGATAGGTGATGTGTAAAAATATATGTAAATAAAAAAATGCAAGTGACTTTTTAGTAGATAAAGAGCACATGAGTATTCCACAGGAAAGTGACTTACTAAGAGTTCATTCATATCACTAGAAGCCTGGAGTCTTGCCTTTTCTTCTAGAGAACGTCCAAGAAGAATGAAACCAAGAAGCATGACCTGCATACTAAAAAACAACAGCATTGCGTGAGAACTAACTTATTTAAGAAAAGCTACCCAGGTGATTGTAAATTATGAATTCAGCCATCAATATATATATATATATATATATATACAAGTAAAAATGGTTTTATTCACTATAAATGTGTATTTTTTTCTGATAGGTAAAAAAAAAAACTTCATTTGTTACACACTGAAAACAAGCATATGCTTTATAGAGCTCCCTCTCTTCAGAACTGAGTTCAACTTCATCAGATAAATGACAAACATAAGGAAATTTCATACAGAAACAACGGAAACCCACAAGAAACTAATGTGCCTCCTAGATGCACACAAACATGCAATGAAGAGCGAAAATTTAGTCAATGCTAACTGCATGATTACATAGAATCCCATTTTTATTCATGATTGTAGCCACTTTTCATGGATATTCACCTATATTACTTGAAGAGCACAGAAACCTATGTTGGACTGGAACAATGACACAAGGTGAAAGATTTGGCCAATCCCAAAACATAGGATTCACAGATTTGGCATAATATTTGAATAAATTTGAGTGTGTACACACTACACACACACATATTCAATGAATAAAATAATGCACAAAATTTACTCATTCTTTATAACTATGCAAAATTTACTCAAGCAAAATAAGGTAAAAACATTTCATTATTTTTAGATGCATTTCAAAAGAAGATAAGGTGTGAAAAAATAGTCATCTCAGGAACCAATGTCAAAATAGTACTAAAAGAATCCATGAATGTTATAGTACTGCAGAATCCATAAAGAATCCAATACAGAGACATATATGGCATTAGTACATCACTCATTTCAAAGAATCAGTGCAAGATAGATATTCACCATCCAATGCATAGAAATACAGGACATCTTTCTGCTTCCACAGTTTTCTTAGGCTCCTTTAGGGGGGAAAAGGAAAAAAAAAGCAGTACAGCATTTTTTTGTGACTTGATAAGGTAATTCCATAACACTCAGTGTGACTATGTTAAAATTCATCAATGATTCAGCACACACACCTGAGGGGCAGGACCGGTATGAGGACCTCCCTACTTAGATAGGACCTTTACCTAATAAGATTATGATTCCTTGTTAGATTAGAATTAGAATTTACTTGTTTAATTAGGATCAAGTAGGCCTTAATTACTAGGATTAGAATGAAGCTATTCTAGTAGGACTAGAATTAAATTGTTATTATAGGATTAGATTTGAGTATTCTAATTGAAATAAAGAGATTGCAATCTCTAGATACGTGTATAGGGATAATGAAATCCAATTCAATCCACCAAAAAAGTCTTGCAAAGCTATGTATTCTCTCATCTCCCATCACTTTGGCCGAAGCAATGCTCTCAACTCACCTCTTTCATGATAGTTGGTTCTTTGTGTTTGTTTTTACGTGCATGTAAAACTTTGGATTTCTCATGTGTACACAATGTCTATGCAAAAGCAACATGTATGGATGTGCATGAGTTCATTGGTTTGAACTTGTCTTAGTAGATTTGCACAAGGAGACAAACGTAAAGTAGTTGGTGATGCTTCTGTGACACAGTGATATTCAGCTCATGGATGAGAATGTGGGTGTGTCTCTAGCAACACATGTATCGATACAGGCATAGGTGTAGTATCTTCTGTTTTTTTATACAGAGACTTGTGATGCGGCATTTATTTTACAGAATCCTTTTATCGAGTGGATATATCAAGAAGTCCATTACATTTCTGCCAAAATAAATGCAGAGATGCTCATTATTAAAAAGAAAATATGAGAGATGAAAATGTCACCGGTTCATCAAAAAAGGAAGCATTCCATTCAAGTGCCGGGTTCGCCAAAGATACCTACAACATAAGAAGTAAGAAATTGTAAATTGAGAAGAGAGGGGGGGGGGGGGGGGGGAGGGAGAGAGAGAGGGAGGGGAGAGAGAGAGAGAGAGAAATTCTGGAACGTAAATATAAATTTAATAAAATAACTCACTGCACTTATAATGAATGCAGCGATCGATCCAAATCCCACAAGAGAATTCATATTTGGTGATCCTTTTGCAAATGCTCTGAAACCATCCAATAGCAAATCTGCCATGAAATAAAACAATATCAAGGTTTGCAGAAGAGCAATGACCACATTAATTACCTTTCCACATTCTATTAACAGACCGGAAATATCGAAAGCAACATCATATATATATTACTAGCTTTTTTGAGTGATTTCACAAGTTACCAGCAGTCAGTAATTTTCTAGCTAAAACTAATTTAAAAGAGGGGCAAACAGCTGATCCAATTACATCATCTGGTGTTTCCTTTTTCAGCAATCAAAATGCCAACCTCGTAAGAACAGACACATCAAAATTAGGTATTCAAATTTCAAAACATAAACCAACAGTCTTAATTAAAATTCAAATCTAGACACGTCACAAGTTCAAATGAAAAGAAGGTAAAAGATGGCAATCTATACCTCTGCCCGGTCCAAATAGAGAAACCAAAGCCACAGCACATTTTACATATGTATTATGCAATATCTCCCAAAACGATCCTGCAATAACATTGAGAAAATTTAGGATAGAAACTATAGCATCAAGAAATTTTGAATTTGAAAAAAAAAAACCCTCATCCAAATCAACCCATCGATAAACAAGTCACATAACAAAAGAAATGGGAACTCAGTGCTCAGCCCAACAAAATGCTATTTCATGATAGGCAAGTAACAACAGGCAGGCCACCAAACCCAATACCGAGTAAAAAAATCTCACCCTTACCCATGGCAAAACTGCTCATCACCATACCACCAGTGACTAGAGCCGACCCATGACCTGATGCAGAACCCAATTCAACCCCATGACCTGATGCAGAACCCAACTCAACCCCATGATCTGATGCAGAACCCAACTCAACCCCATGAGCTGGGGTTATCAAGCATTAGTGTGAACTAATCAACTTCTGGGACGGGTCAATGTGGGTTGGGTCAAAAGTTGACCCAATTTGCACCTTTTATTACATAGTACTACAAATGACATGGGTTCTAAGAGTTCAATCCATTTCTTGCAAAGCACCTGATGTTTTTCTTCAAACCATCCAATTTCAAGTCAATTATTACATCTCCAACTGAAAACGCCTGAGAAACTGCAATGCAATGACAATTCAAGGCTAGCATACAATCCTATCCAAATTACTTACCATGAGTCACATGAATTCCAAAAGAGTGCAACAGATGTGATGCATGGGACCCGCAGCAGAGTGCCACCAAAGTCCAAGCAAACACAACTCGGTTCCTGCTCCGGCCCATCAACACTGCTTTCTTCTCCGCCATCTCCCTCCACTTCCTCAAATTCTCCCCAATTCCCTGTCCCAACTCCCTCCTCTTCGACGGGAACCCGCATTCCGTCAATCTACAGGCAAGATCATCTGCAGCTGCCCCTGGAGATCCTGGCCTCAATTGGATTGCAGCCGTCTCCGTTAAAATATTGACGACCGCTGATTCAACACGCTCATCTGATGACAGGACGGCCTTGACGCGAGCCGCACATGCCCCGCACATCATGCCCCCGACATCGATGAGGATTTGACTCAATTCGTGCTGATTCTGTGACTGGGATTTCTCGGATTGGATTCCGACCTCTACAGCTTTTGCACGAGGAATTGTGAGGATTCTGGAACGAGAATTGGACCTGATGCAAAGAGAGGGGCGGATGAGGAGGGAACTAAATACAGAACGGCCAGCAAGAGATCTGGTTTGGGTGAAGGACGAGAGAGAAAGACGGATGAGATTCGCTGTTGCCATGATAGAGAGAGGTGCATACACTGGTAAATGGTATACCCAATTTGGAGGGAGAGAGAGCTGATGATGATGATGATGGGACCTGGTCAATGCGCATACATTGGAGAATGAAGTGTGCAACTTAGAAAAGGGGATGGGAAATGTTCAGTGCAATTAGCAGAAGAGAGATAAAGGGAGATTGGGTGTATGCACTTGCCAGGTTGAATACGGTGGGGAAGAGGTGTATACACTAGAGAATGGTGTGAGCAATTTGAAAGAGGACAAAAATGATTTGCAGGAGGGATGAGATGAAAGAAGAAGAGACGACCATCTGACTATGGAAGGAGCTGGGAGTTGGGATAATCCCACGTGCAACATGAGCTTGAGAAGAGATTAATACTTTATCTTATTTGACGTGTCAGATCTCTATTAGATGTACGTGCAAACAATCCCTGCCACGTGATAGTTGTTGAGCGCGTGCAAGTCGTCACGGTCGGGAAATAAAAACGTGGCTGGCAGCGTAGCATGATCATCTCGGCTCTCGACTAGTGCCCGTGTGCCACGTACATATTTGAGTTCGAAAATTGATGAGTGCTCTTAATAAATTAACAAAAATTATTAAAATAAAGAAGAAATTGAGAAAGTATTTATATATGTATCAATTTATTATAATAGTCTCTCTCTTTCTTGGATTTTTTTTTTTAAATATTCATGCTTTCGATTTTTACTATATGTAAAAAATATCATATAAAATAATAACATTATTATTATTAAAGCCATTAATCCATGAGTTAGAGGGATTTTACTCAGTCTTATTGCATCAACAGCTTGAAAATTAAGAATTTTTTATGTAAAAAATCAAAATAGAAGAGGAAATTATGATTGGATTTAGTGAGAAGAGTTGAACACACCGTCGTCATATTATTGTCTTAAAAGTAAAGAAAATTCATATAAAAATGTTAGAAAAGTATAAATGAAAATTGTTTCATGTGTGTATATGGTTGTTCTGACTTTTGAGTGACATTTGTAATATATATATATATATATATATATATATGAAGAACCTCGATATCCTCCACCTCTCTTCAAGTATAAAGATGTTATAGGGTCAAAACCCGACCCGAGAAATCAACTGGGTCAGATCATAAAAGTCAGGTCAGTGGATTGGGTTGAGAGAACATAAACCCGCATTGGATTCAGGTCGGGTCAGGTTGAGAGAATTTCAAGATAACCTAATCGGATCGGGTTAAATTTAAGTTAAAATGGATTCAAAATGTGGGTCTGGTTAGAATTCGGATCGAGTCAGGTTGAGAAAATCGGGTCAAGTTCCATATTTTAGTAAATTAGATCGGGTTGAGTTTAAAAAAACTTGACTCGACTCAACCTGATTTCAACTCTAGGATGTTAAGTGAAACTCTAGATGCACGCAGTCTTTCGACAAATCATGTGTATCGGGTGACTACAGCTTGAAACCTCTGATCTTTGAACTAAAGTGTCAACCAATTGAATTACTCCATACAAGATTTTCTTGTAAATTTTGATAAAAAAGATAATATGAAAAGGCTCTTGAGGAAAGTGAGAAATATGACTGTTTTTATTTGTTTTGTGTTGGAGGTTGTGAACAAAAGAAAGGAGGACATAGAGCCTTCCTTTATATGCAAAAAACTTTCTCACAAAAACTATAAAATTGTCTTTTAAAATACAATTATGAAAATGCCTCTCATAAATGAATATAAATCTGATCCTAATAATGCGGTTCACTAAACTAGCTCACTTGCTAGTTTAGCGAAAGAATTAGGGGAATTGTGTGTTCAATCTTTCAAGTTCTTTTGGCTAAAGTATATATTTTAAGATTTTGTTAATAGTAAACTTCGACAAACTTTTGAGTATTTTAAACATGGAGGTTTAATTCATGAGATTAAGAGTTTAAATCTTAGTTTCCAATATTATTGGCCGATATCATTCTCTTACCTTTTCTTTTATTTTTTTAAATATCAGTTGGAGTCATTGACGGTTTGGTGGATATTGGATGGACAATGAAAAGGAATTAAATAAAAGTAGTAGGGATGGTGGTTTGCACTCAACGTTGGTGGGTTGATTTGGGAATGAAGTTAATGGGAAATTAATTGGGTCTAATGGGTCAAGGCGTTGGGATGGGTGCCTGGCTGGTTGAAGCGACTGGAGTGGTATTGGAGGGCTTCAATGGCTGTAAAATTGTGCAGAGCAGCAGCATGACACTAAAACTGAGGAAAGTCATAGGTATATAACACTAGTGTGAAAAAATAGGATTACTCTTAAGATCATTTTTTTTTTAAATTCTTTGAGTATAATTTTGAAGTATAAAATTATATATTTTTTACATAAAATCAATCTTGGAGTTTATAAAATTCAGATTAGATGAATTTTGATACTTATTTGTAGAAATCGGTCGACAAATAACCCCGTTTAAAAATTCCTCTAAAAAAATCATTCGATCAAATGCATTGTCCATGGGATATTTGTTCAGATTGTTTCAACATCCGAACGAATATATTTTATCCTTATGTGTCCGTTTGGATAATTTCAAATGCAAGGGCAAAATTGTAATTTTACATGGGCGACACTCTTTAGTTATATTTTTAATGTTTTGTATTTATAATAAATAAGTTTTATTAATTTTTTTAGAAATGATCACGTGCAAGAGATATGAGCGTAATAAGTTCAGAACTTCAGATCTTGCAGATTAACTATTTACTAATAAAAAATTATTTTAAAAAAATAAAATTAAAAACCTATTTAGACAGTTTCTACGACTGACCAGACTAGGCTCAAAGTTGTTGGAATTATTATTCTCTTTTGAAATTTAATTCTAACTTTTATACTATTCGTTTGATGCAACATCACCGTTAGATTGATCATAATAAATAATAAATAAATTATTTTTTATTTTAAAAGTGCTAAGATATTCAGCAAATCTTATTTTTAACAATAGAATAACTCTCTTGATATTCTATCTAAGTAATTATTTTTTTCGATAATAGAGTAAGCCCTACGCCCTAACGCATTCTGTTAGTACATCTAAGTGTTTCAAGTTTCAACCCAAATTGTTTTTTTTCCAAATATCTTCATTATTAAGATATTTGGCTTCGACGAAATAAGATAGATTTCATCATCAACTTACACGTGTAAGCTTCGAAACGTTATCCGATCCCGCTCTCCTTTTAACCTACGACCTTCTCTTCTCTTCACTCCCCCAATCGCATTGCAATCCAAATCCCTCTTCTTTCCCTTTTATTGTATGAAATGATTTCAATGGAAGAAGCAACAGAGAAGCCAAATGGGGCTACTGCTTCCAATCTTTCCTCCAACTGTCTCGTGTCATCGGCTTTCCGCCAATTCTCATTTCCTTTTGTTGAGTACAAAGTTTCGGATAGTATCCGCAATGTGCATTTGTCAGTCATGGCTGCTGCAGATCGGTGCATGCAAACGTTAAACGACGTTGCCTCCCAAAATTCTATCTTCCGAAAGCTCTTCTCTTTCTCCACAGGGCTTCCAAACCTCGCACAGGTAAATTAAATTCACAGATTTTATGTAATTTTCTTTTATTTGGGAAGCAGGGAAACCCCATATTTGGAAAACAAGAATTTGCAACTGTTTTCCATTTGGGTTACCTGCAAACGGGTGGAAATTGCGCGAGGACTCCAATGAAAAGCTGCTAAACAAAAATACCTGCCACAAAACATGTTGGTGACTGATTTTTTAGTTTTCCATTGGACTGTCTCAAATACGGGATTTGCAGTCCAATTTTTTTTTTTTAAAAAAAGAGGAAAGTAATCTGCGAGTCCCTTCTCATGGGTTTTATGAGAATTTCAATCCAGAGCTTGCTAAGCTGATCATCTAAATGAATAGTATTCCATTGTGAGAACTGGCAGAAATGCCTTTCATTAGCGGTGATTTGACCATTTCTAATTGGAGTTCTCATAACAGAACCATTTCTTAGAGAATTTCGGCGCCCATCAAAATGCATTGTATGACGCGACTTCAAATAATTCAAGAATTTGTCCAAAATTTGATCAAACAAACATTAAATCACTGTCGAAGAAGGATTTTTGGTCATTAGAAATCTCTCTCTCTCTCTCTCTCTCTCTCTCTCTCCCTCCTCAATTGATTGTCTGAAGAAACAAGGGCACCTCCTACTGAGGATGATTCAGTAATTTTTTATCGGAAGTCTCACAAAATAACACAGGCTCTCAAATGTCCTGGACTAGCTATGCCCTAACATTACTGTTTTAAGTTTCTAGTTGTAATGACGAAAATAGAAGAATGTAAATAGTGACATCAAGCATGCACTTGAAAGGAGGATGTGTGGTTCTGTGGGCTCTGAGTTCGTGCAGCTGTCTGGTATTCATGATCCAAGCCACTGATCCGACTCTTTGACATTCAGATTATAAATAGGAAGTTAAGAACAGAACATTTGATCAGCTGAGTTTATGAATATGAAGGCCAAGGGCTTGATGGCTATTATGTTTCATTTATGTGTTTGCGGCATGTTTAAGTCCCACGTAGGGGTCCATTTGATAGAAAGTATCAGCGATCATAGAGTCTGTTTGCATGATTCAAGTCTTAAGGACCATTTAAGAGCTTTTGGTAGCTTCCATAAGTTGACTTAGATGGGTTGTTTAGCATTTAGCGATGATGCTCAATGTATGAGATCTGGTCATATAGATTAAAAATATATGATATTGTTGTGAATTATATAGAACTAAATGTTGGGTGATGAACAAAAGATCGGAAGATAAATTAATGACGAAGGAGATGCATATGTTAAAGATGGATGTGTGGTGTAAAATAAAAGAATTAGAAATGGGTGCATTTAATAAAGCTAAACGTTGTTCTAACAAAAGAAAAACAATGACAGAACGCCATAAAACAACCCTAGTATGAGGAGTTGATGCATTAACACTAGAAGATTTTTTTTGAAATGGTTGATATTAATAAATAAGGGGCACCAGCGGTGCAGATACAAATATAGAAAGCAAATAAAACTAGCAACAATAATAACTAGAAAAGAAAGCACACAGAGAATCCTCAAGCAAGATCAATGCAATCTTTTCAGGTGTGGAAAATGTCTGACATGGAAATATTCCGAAAGACCTGTAACGAAACTGCCCAAGAAGCACACTTAGCTAGAGCGCGATGACCAACCGCCAAACTGGACCGACTCTTATCTTTGAAAACCCGATTATTCCTTTCCCACCACAAGCTCCAAATAGTGGCAAAAAATGATAGGCCATTAAAGACAGGGATTAAGGTAGTAAGATAGGCCATGATAGAATGTAGGGTAACAAGAAGGTGATTGTCGATAGGTTGAGTGGAGAAATAGAAATCAGAAAGATGATCCTAGATGGATTGAGAAAGGCTTTGATGTAATGATGATCTCTCTCTCTCTCTAAAAAAAGACGAAACAAAACAGTACTAAAATTATCTGTCTCACTCTACTTGTCTATATATGATTTTTTATTAACTTAATCTGTCAAATTATCAATATACCATTTGAATGGGGAATCTTTATGGAAAAATATGCTATTCTTGTTAGCACTATGTGAAGGAACTCTCTAGTTCTTTAAGCATGAGTCTTGACCACCTTGAGCCCTTACAATATGCATTTATACCCCATTTCTTCATGTGTTCTGCTTAAGAATTCCACCCTTCCCAACAAGACATGGTTGCTCTCCACCATCAATTCCCTCTTAACCCAGCTATGTTGCACTCAATGCTTGATGTCTTTCAATTTTTTTTTTTTGGATAACATGGGTATCTACACCCCACATTGGAGTTGAGACTAATCCCACGGATACACGAAACCACCCTGCAAGCCTTGTGTATTAGATGAGCTTTGGAGGAGTCGAACCCTAAGACCTCTAATCTAATCCTAGAAGTTTAGACAAATTAAGCTCTACTCGTACGGGAGAACATCTTTTGGTTGCTTTGTCCTTGTAAGACTACAGTAACTACCAACAGGCCAAGGTGGATAAAGCTGTTATATGAAATGGCTAGTGAGAAGAATGTGAGAAACTGAGAATGCAAGATTCTGCTATGTATGTAATATTTAGTTATGCATATAAGGATGGCCAATGGATCAGTAGAGGTGAAAGTATCATTACTGGAGAGTACTGTTGGCAAGAGCAACAGTGTTGTAAAGTTTTGCAGATGGAAAGAGTAATGCTAGTGGATGTGTGTGTGTTGCGCGTGCTGTTGGCAAGAGCAATAGTGTGTTGTAAAGTCTTGCAGATGGAAATGGTATTGCTGGTGGATGTGTGTGTGGGATGGGGCTCTGAAGAGTTGTAACTTGTAAGGATGATATTGGGACTGCCGGACGGATGATTTGAAGATTGTTCAGCTGTCTGGGAGTTGTTTGTATCCAACTATGTAGGAAGATTATGAAGAAGGAACCCCTACTATAAATAGATGGACTGTTTGGGCTCTTCATCTACAAGAAGTTTCTCTCCTCATCAGCCAAAACAGAAAGAATGGTAATACAAGAAATAGGAACCAAGTCCAACAGAAACAGATGTATGCATAACAGAAATGAGGTTTCCTAAACACCAAGAGTTTTGATGGAAAATGCAAAAACACTCTTTTCTGCCCATTTCAATGGATTTCCTAGAACGAAATGGATAAAATGACTCTTTTAGGTCTGAGTAGACTCGAAAAGGCACCAGATCATGTGACACTGTTTTGATGTCGCCTCCACTGTAGGTCAAGAAACGAGAAAGGGTTTGCAGAAATGATTGAAGCTGAGGAAGTATTGAGTGTGAAAAGATTACGGATGAAAAGTGCCAAAATAGGCTGAAAGGCATGGCCTAAGCAAAGTTCAGTTACTTTGACCACATATTTCTGCCAAATGATCAGAATGTTTGATGCACTTCTTGTCACTCTGCAAGGTTGTTGTTATCACTGTGGACCAACTTATTGAACAATTTTCTACATTGCCTGATTCGCAGCTGCCTCCATCAATTTCTGATTAACCAACAGTAACTCCTACTATCCAAAATCAATTGACAGTCAAAATGAAGGCTGGGAATTATATTATCTATGGATCACTTAGGGTTATCATTTGAATTTTGGTTCTTATCTTTGATCTTGACATAGTTTGGATATAGTTGCACCATTTCAGCTCTCTCTCTCTCTCTCTCTCTGAATTTTCTTATCTTTGATCTTGACATAGTTTAAAATATGGTTGCTACCATTCATCTCTCTCTCTCTTACTTTTCTTAGGAAAGTTACCGAGATTTACAAAATTTGGTCTCTGTTGTACATTTAGGAATAATTTCAGATTTAATGATTTTAACATATTAGAAATACACAGAATCTGCCTGGGACTTTCTTCATGAGTCTTGTTTTGTAAAATGGGGCTCAGCTATGATACTCTGAAACACTTCAATCCAGTGTATTATCAATTTGTCATGCATCCTAATTTGAGACTCATCTGAATAATATCCATTGTTTAATTGAAGGAAAAAACACCTTATAAATCTATTAGACTTTGTGGTCTTAAAATCAAGTTTTAGGATGATTTGATTGGGGTTATATAGACTCCACAAACACCATGTATTGTCCACATTATAGCAGGCCCTCTACCAGAGGAATGCTCTCTTTATTTATTTGTCTGTAAGTATGAATGACTGCTTTAGAGGATTCATAAAGAGCCACAGTATTATGAAAAAATGTCACAATGTCCTCAAGCTAGTTTCATTTTATGTTCTTGTGAGATTAGGTTTTGTTCTTTGTATATTGGATGTTTACTTTGTATCTTTGAAATGGCTTTTGTATGACACATGCACTTTATGTATCATGTTAGTGCATAATAGAAGTTTGTGCCTCATTTTCCAATTTCTGATCATGGCCACTGAAAAAAAAATCCCTGCTTTGATTGTTTTCTTTCTAATTTAATGTATTAATGAAATCTTGAGTAGGAATATTTGTTTTTCCCTGAAGAAGCATGGGTAATGTACTATCTTGGGTTCTGCTTTCAGATAAAATACAGAAACTCTGGGAGTCGGAACTCTTTGTCAGTTCACAACTTTGCTGCCATTTTACCAGGGGATTCTGTAGCTGGCATTGTGGTTGCCAATGGTATCATAAATTTCTTGAACATCTATAATTCGTTGCTGGTTATCAGGCTTGTGTTAACTTGGTTTCCCAACTCTCCACCTGCTATTGTCAGCCCACTCAGGTACTTTGAGCATTTTTTACAGGGCATTAACCTGATGTTCACTAAAAAAAAATCAAAAAATACCTAAAGAAAATTTGAAACAATGGGGAACTAGAATGTTCCTTCTCTTTTTGGAGTTGTGCAAAGGTCACATACATGAAATGTGCATCATTCATGGATGTTGATCTTGACTTCAGATTTTGGAAACATTATTGCTATTGCTATTTTTTTTGTCATTGTTATCATTTTTATTATTGTTGAGAGATGTGGGACCATTATTTATGGAGCATTGTCTAAAGCCATTCTGATCACATAATCCTAAATTCCTATTCATTCAAATTTATCCAACTTAAAAAAAAAATTGCCTGTTAAGTATGGACCATTCATCATTCTTTGGTCATCATTCAATTACGCGGCTAGGATCATTTGATCATGCAAAAATTTAGGACACTTATGCGTAGGGCCCTAGATGTGACCATTTTGTCATACTAATGAATCATACTCTGCCATTGGATGTCATAGCTTCTGTATGCTTCATACCATATTTGACATTTGATATATGATTTGGTTATCATCATCATCATCATCCAAGCCATTTGTCCTATTAATCTGGAGTTGGCCTTTATATTTGGCTTGGCAAATTGTTCCACAGGCCGATTGACTATCTAATGCTTGGGAGACTGGGGGGTGTTCATTTGTTTGAACCCGTCCTAAATAAACAGTCTCGGACAATGATTTTTGTCTGACAGACCGAGCTTGACGAGGCCCATTTATTTATTTTTACATATTTTTTGTTTTATTAATTGAAAGTATAACTATATAGGTTAAAAGAAGACTTAAAAACCAAAAATATGTTAAAATTTCATCAAAATCAATTTCTAGTCACTTGATCTTAATGGTCAAAGTCACAAGACGTCATTTTTTAAGGATGTTTGTCATATTTGACTATAAAGATCAAGTGGCTAGAAATTGAATTTTGGACTGAAATCTTTACTGATGATAGAGATTTAAGTATACTTTCAATTTATATGATTATATTTTCAATTTATATAACAATTTTTTTAAAAAATTAAAAAGGTACTGTATACAAATAATCGGGCTTAACTGGACATGCTCGGGTTTTGTCCTCCAAAGCCTGTCGGGCTTAGTAAAAAAAGTGCGCTCGGCTTTTTTTAGTGAAGCCCGGCCCGAGAACGACTGAAGAACACCCCTACATGAGACTTGAACTCACAAACTTTGAGTTGTAACAACTAGCTCTTAGTACTTGTACTATAGGTTTTAGTATTTGAGACATAATTTCGTATCCTTACCAAATGGTAGTACAGTAGGACTATGGCCACCAGTGGCTACTAAAATACCAGAAGGTCCCTGCAGATAGTTTTATTGTTTATCCTTTTTTCATAATGTTAGCAAAGCGTGACATGGGTTTATGTTTACTCTTCTTTTTGGGTGCATTAATGCTTTAAAAGCTGAGGTTTTGAGTGGAGCAACATGCTCACATCAGAACAAATACTGTTTTCTTATTCAAAACACACAAGGAGCCATGGAAATCATTTTGATGGAAAATACACAAATTACAGGGTGCTCATTGAGGTGGCATTATGGGTCCCTGCAAAACCTGGGTTGAAGAAGCACAATTTCTTAGAGGAGCATGACGAACATAGTTTCTGTTAATGTCACAGTTTTCTTCCTTTTTGTTCACCTTCTCAATGAAACCTATTTGCTTATTGACTTTGTGCTTTGAAAATTTCTTTTCAGCACTTTATGTGCTCCGTATCTAAACATTTTCCGCGGCATCATTCCACCTCTTGGTGGGACTTTGGACCTCTCCCCAATACTAGCATTCCTTGTTTTAAATGCTTTTACCAGCACTGCTTCTGCACTTCCTGCCGAGCTGCCAGCTACTGGGGTATCACAACATCCGTCTTCATGTAATCCAAAGCCCTGGAATCTCACCACAATTCAGAAGAAGTGGATGAGAAGGGTATGTGGCAAGGGGCAGAACAATTCTGTTGATGATATGTAGGCAATGAATTTTAAACTGGATGAGTTTGTTCCTCATTGATGTATAAAGAATAGGTCCTGAGCCACCATTCACATCATTGTTTGAGTAACTATATAGGCAATGGTTTTTTTAACCAATTCTACAATGGTAAAAATTTCTATCATCATAGGTGGTAACTGGTAAATTATCTTATGAAAACCATGCTGTTATCATTTGTTTGCTGCACTCGACCTCATTCAGGACAGAGTTGTTGATATAAGTGGTCTATAGAAGTTCTCTATAGTTGAAACAATTGGTGTATCCATATTTGATATCCTTCTTTCACATTAAGTAACTGGCAATTTCCAAATTCCTGTCTGCTAAACATTCTTTTGCTTCATGGGTAAATGTTTTTGTGACTGGTTTAACATATACCCTGATTTATTTTTTCTTTTTCTTTTTGTTTTCCGAGTTTCATGAACTGATTTTCCATGATCTCTTAGAATGGTAAACCTAGCTGAAGAGAAACTATAATTTTGAAACATCACATGAAGTGGGTCAATGATCTCACTATGTTGAATCTAGAATTGTGAAATATCTCATTGTAAAAAGTTGGGACAGAAAATGATTGTTAGTCATATGATCTTAAATGCATTGAAATTAATCATCGTCTCATTGTTGATGTTGATTTTGACTAAATCTGATGGCTAGAGATGGCCTTTGGTCTTAAATTTTATTATTTTAAGATACTCTAAAATTCTACATTTAACATGACAAGGCCCACCAACCTATTTAAGATAATATTATATATCAAAATAATAATTTCTGTTATAATGCTATACAGAAATAACATTTCCCCACACCCAAACCATCCAAAATCTCTTCTTGGAAAGTTACTTTTGGAGCATCTACTTTTAGTCACTGACCTAGTCAACCAAGGGCCGTTGCCATTGAATGTAGATTACTAAACATCTTCTCTCCTTTTTCAAACATCCACTTGAACAACATTTCAGTGCTAATCATCTAGAGACAAAATTCAAATACTACGCATAGTCTTGCTATGATCCAAGTCTTGGTGGGTCTACGGCCAAACTAATGGACCCATATCCAATAGCAAAAGATGCTGTTTGATAATGTGAGGCAATTATAGTGAGACTATTGAGGGGGTGAAAATACATCTTTTTCATGAGGAAAAAGAGGGTTCTCTGCCTATTCATATGGGATAAAGTTCATGACTAGTTAGTAGTATATATTAGTATTGGCTATTACTAACACATTTAAAGTAAGGTATTAGTCGTTTTTATCTTAATTAATGTTAGGTGTCTTTGTTTCGTTTTGTGGAATTGTTGGGCTGAAAATTGCTCCAAGCAAGTTCAGTCTCACCTATATTTGTACAGGGGGCATTTTAACCCAATTAGTCCTTGGGCCATGTACAAGTCTCCCAATCCCATACACACCAGGTAAGCAACTACAGAGAGTGGCCCAGAAGGGTGTTAGAGCGTGAATCACTAGATGTAGGTATTTTGGGAGCTCTGCTTGGTGATTGTAGAATATGAGAATCTTGAGCCGGTAGGAAAGCATCTCTTTAGATTAGATCCTCATACTATTCTTATTGTGTCTTAATGTCAAACATATATATATAAAGAAGCAGGCAGACGGGATGATGCATTAAGATTTAAGGAAGGTAATGAAGAAATGGGACTTGAAAAAGATTGCTGGCTGTAGTTCTCTAGAGATCAGTACAAGGTTCCACACATTCCATTCTGGCTCCATATTGCTTCCATCACTAGAATTTATTCAAGTTCGATTTCTTTACTAATTTTCCTAACCCACGGTACCCAGATAGAGATATCAATACAAGACAATATCGATGGAAGGTATGTCTTAATCTACAGGGATGAGATTCCATTTGTTGATATTTATGTCACTCAAATATGTGGATCTCACAACTGATGCTTTGTTACCCCCAACTCCACAAGAGAACTGCTAGATTTCAAGTGAATCAACCTGATACAAATGGATACTGTTAAGTGATATCTTGCGAGTATCTTTTCAAGTATTTCAGTGGAGTACTTATATCTTGAGCTTGTCTGAGTATCTGAGTATCATCTTCCCATATCACTTGGAAAAAAAAAAAAAACTTTTAGTATTGCTATTTCATTGTCTGGTGCCAGGGAGGATTTGATATTATCATACCAATTGATGATGACTTCCAACCGACCGATAATCAAACATGATATATATTCAATGTGAATTATATTGCAAAATGGAATAAATGTTTTCTGATGTTAGTTTTCATCCTTGATGTGTTCTATGATGTTTTTTTATTCTGGATGTATTTAAAACCTAAGATGAGCAGTGGCAGAAGGATAGAAGGAAAAGTTCTAACTGCGTGTTGGTTCAAACCAATATCACCAAAAAATGTAACCCAGGGTCAAACGTGTTGCTTGGAATCCTTTGCTGATTCCATTATATTGTTCATGGAAGGCCTATCAAGGTCCTTGGTTCTTACCCTGCTGCTTCTTTACGTCTATTTTCGGTGGTTTAGGAAAAGGAAACCTCTTTGTATTGGGACTCTCGAATTACTGTTTATAAATTGACAGTCTCTCGTGAGTGGCCCCTTTTGGGCACTACCGAGAGTCTGAGTTTTGTGTTAGAGAGGACAGAAAATCTGAGGGGAGAGATTTAGAAAAAAATTGTATTTGTACCTCCTTTGATATTAGTGAAATTGTTTGATCAGGGATTAAATCACTGCATCTGATTGGACTTCAGCTGATTCAATGAAGATGTTGCTCCCTTTTTCTTTTAACTTTTTTGTTCTGAATGTTTATATACAGGTAAATTGATTGGCCATTTGGTATTGTTCAACATAAACAACAATATGATTCTGGTTAATCCATTCCCATGAGAAAAGGAGATGAATAGTTTAGGCTTTGGGCTGCCCCATTGGATGCACGTATCCATCATCAAAAGCTATAATCCCATATAGTTAGAATTGTCTTTTTGACTTCTACTTCTCTATTTAACCCTATCATAAATTAATACTATCACTCACTTTACTATTAATGTGTCCTTTATCCTTTCCTTCCACATTTTGGATACACGGGTGAGTATCATTGTTTAATGATAGGAATAATCTCCAATTCTAGACTTCTTATTCTTGCTGTCATTGTTCAAGTTTCTAGATGTCTCTCTAACATTATCCATATTTTTATGGTCAGTTCCTGAGTCAGTGTAAATACCCAGTCTTGTACCTACTGGAGAATAGGGCTGAAACTCAAGTCGTATTTCAATAAATCCAATCTAACCCATGTAAAAAATTATTGAACTCAACGTGACCCGAATTGCTAACCCGAGTTATTAAATCCGACCTGACCCGAATTTTTTACCCAACTCAGCCCGATTGTTGTTTTATAACTTAGTGCACTCGAGTTGGGTCGGTTCAGGTTGTTTTTAAATTTCTCAACTCCATTCAACTCGAATTTCATGCGGGTTATTACTTCTCAACCTGACCTGATCCAAATATACAAAATCATAATCCAAACCCATTGATTTCTTAGGTCGGGTTAAAACCCGTCCCAAGCAGGGGTGAAAAATTCTGCCTGGTCGATATTTCGGCTGATAAATTTGTCTTCTTTTTTTTTTTTTTTTTGTAAATATTGGTATTTTTTATTATTTTATTTTTCTGAATTAAAAAATATAAAAAAATCGAAAAGGAATTTTAAAAAATAAAATAAATAAAAACGTAAATATCAACTGATATCAGCCGATATTTCGACTTAGGCCCACCATTGTTTTGATTATTTTTTTCTTTAAATATCGATATTAATCATCTCGGCCGATATCAGACCGATATATATCGACCATATTGGCCGAGAAGACATTCATACAACCGATACAATACTTATTGACCGATATTAAACGGCAGTTAAAAATCAATATATATAGGCCGATATATGTACCTAGGTCCCAAGTTTCACCCCTAGGAGAATTTTGATGACTAAGAAATAATTTCCTATTCTAATCTTTCCCCTTTTTAATGCAGCGGGAATTTCCTAGTGAAGATATTTCCACAACTTTGAAGCATCAGATTCCTGCCAATTATCAACCCCCAAAATACATTTCATTTGAGCAGGTTCACCTTTTCTTCCATCTATATATTCTTCCTCCCTAAAACTTCTCATGCAAGCCCCAGAAGCACAATCTGAAAGGACAATTACCAAAATACCCAACAAATACAGAAAGAGTAAGAGAACAACTAGGTGAACAATCATGGTGAAAGTTCAAGCAAGTTTTGGCCAATGCAGTTTGACTAAGCCCATCTTAGCTGAGACAGACCCGACTTGAATGACAGCTATTAAAAAATTAAAAAAAGAGATATTGTTTTACAGTCTCTTAGAGCAAATGATAGGCTCAATAGACTCAAAGAATCCAACTCCGATGGGATCTTGAGTTTGATTCGCGTTTAATTTCAACGGGCCACTTCTTATAATTATTTACTCATGTGAAATTAGAAAGACTACACATGTCTAAAGACTAATTAAATTAAAATTGTCTTCAATCTCAATACAAATGAGACGTATAAACACGTTGGTCATTAAAAAACTTAAAGAATTAGTAAAATTAGAGGTTTGAAAAATATTTATATGACGTAAATTTAAACAAGCACCTGCACCATGTCCCAGTTTTCAAAACTGAGATGCAGTGGTCTATCATAAAATATTTACTCCACACTAAGGTATGAGAACATCAAATGGAATGATTGCTAGAGTTGTTGAAATTGTCTTTTATTAAATATCTATTTCATTAAAAATCACATTAATTAAAATAATTAACCCAAGTTTTTAAATAACACGAATTTTAAAGATAAAAAAAATTAAATCATTAAAAAATTAGTGAGTTTAAAAAAGTGATTATTCGATTAATTAAATCAAGATAATTTTTAATTAGCTAAATATTAATTTTTAATTGACCCATCATCATTTGTTTCAATAAAATCCATGCCTAAGGATCATCATCCTTACCAATTCAAAAGACAAGGATAGAAATAAAATTTCCATCCACCTTTCATTGATTCAACGTTTAGTAGTTATATCTGTTCCATTCCGTTCCAGCTGAACACAATGGCTTATAGATTTGTATCGGGTTCTAATTTGATCTGACATGAATTTTTTTTTTTTTGGCTTTACCCATTCCGCTGTAGAATTTAAGTGTACAATTTAAAATCGGTCTCAATAAGATATATGCGGATCAAATTTAAGACTAAAACTCAATTTCTAACCAATTGATCTTAGCCGTCAAAGCTACAAGGCATTCTTAATTCACAGATGTCTGATAATTTTGGCTACTATGATCAACTGAGTAGAAATTGAAAATTGGCCTGAATTTCTCTATACTTGTAGGCTGTAGCTAATCAAATATAATTTTATTTCATATTAGATAAGATTTTATGCATTTGACAAAAATTGGAGAAATAATGAAATAGTTCTGGTGTACCTATATATTTTGAGTTTTGACATTTGATTTCGAATAAAATTAGAAAGTCAAGTTTATTTTTGGATTTTTTGTATAATTGATTTTTTATTTGATTCTTATTAGAGTAAAATTCAAACCATCTTGAATTAATATATGATAATTACAATATTATGACTTGAAATTAGCTATATGAATAGAATATATAATGATAGCTGTATTTTAATATGTTCAGCTTACTATGAAATGATGGAAATAATTTATTGAAATATTTTTATAAATTATATATTATTTTCATTATTTTATTGTATATTTTATTTCTTAATTTTTTATATTGTATTTTCTGAAGGAAATAATTAAATATTGAAACGGTCTACTGGAAAGATAAAATTGAAATGGGTTGCTTAAACCACATTTGGGGCAGAAACCCGAGTACTCTATTAAAATTTTTGAGTGGATTATGTCGGGTTAAATCGGGTCAATTTTAGAAAAGCTTCACTCAATCTGACCCGACCCAAATTTAATTTAGATTTTTTTTTTCAATTCAATTCAACCCTAATTTTAAAAATATAAAATCCAATCCGCTTGAGTTCTCAAATCGGATCATACGTTAATCCGACCCAAGTTTCACCTCTAACGACATTTACGTATTCCCATGAAATGGGTATTTTTGTAATATCAAGCTTCAAAGCATCCACTCAGTATTGGAATAAATGCTCACCAAAAGATAGCTTCTGGCTGCTACTAAGCATGATCCTCTCCTGTGCGTGCATGGGTGGAAAGCCTTCTGCAACAGAGAAACTAGTTGCCATTGCCTTAACAATCTTAGCCATAATCTCACCACTCTACATCGACAAGAAGGCATCGGTGGATCCAGAAACCGATGACGACGACGACGGGTCGGGTGGGTCAGTTCCCTGGCTGCCTCTGTTGTTGATCTTCCTGGTTGTGGCCATCTACATCTCGCGCTTCCTAGATCAAAGATATACGAGGTTTGATCCTTACTGGATACACAGAGTTGGGGGATCTTCATGTGGAGTGGCTTTCATTCTCCTCATACTTGCACTGGTTTTGAAATGTAAGGCTTCTGTTACGGGTTAAAAAGGTAGAAACTGGATACACAGATTACATTGAGCCAGTCTGCAGCAGCAATCTTCTACTGTCCGTAGATCAAAGGATCCCAGTACAGAATTCAGCAAGTGATTTAAAATTACCTTTCAAAAACAAAAATGTAATCTGTAAATTCCATTTCCAAAATTCTGTTTGGGTTCTTCCTTCAATATATATATATATTCATGAAAATGAATGAGAATGGACTACAATCAAGTAAAATAGGGGCTTGATTTCTTCAATGGGTCTGTAATTTGCAGTGTAAGCGTATGCTAATGGTAGAGAATTGTTAATAAAACTAGTTTAATGTGTGAAGAGAAGCAAGAGCATTGTTTTCGAGTCTGCTATTGCTTTTAACAAAGCAGTGTCGGGTTACCAACCTATATCATTTAAAGAAATAAATAAAACATGGATTTTTTTGTTTGGGTAAAAAAGAAACATAGGCTGCGTTTGGATTGGAGTAAACTCTCCATTACCCTGTTTGGTAACTAAGGGGAATATTAAGGTAGGATTAGATTTGATTTGTTACAATAGGATTAGATATATTTAGATTAATCTTGTTATATTTGAATTTGATTTTTCTATATAATCTTTTGTATTTGATTTCTTCTATGAATAAATAGTCTCTCCTTTCAAATGGAGACACCCAGCCATTTTATTGGATTTAGCAAATCCTTTTTTCATTTGTATGCTTCAGCTCACAACCTTAAAATGAAAAATTCTTCGCCTTCCTTAGCCCAAATCAGCCATGACGGACCCATCTTGCAGCAGTCGTCGGCCTCTTTCATCCACAGCCGACACCAAACGACGCCTGCATCATCCACATCTCCGGCGATTTGCCGAGATTTGTTCAGGTCTACATCGGCCAGATCTCTTTCCTGCTGCTATCGGTGCCCGGATCTCAGATCTGCATCAAATCTTGCTCCCATGCTCCGCCTCCTTCCTCTTCCTCTCCGTCGCATCTCCCCTGCAGACCTGATCTGCTGGTTCTCTTCTCCGGCGTCATCATCTCAGACGAGAAAACAATAACCACTGCCGACGACATCACCGGCCACATACACCTCTGCTGCTGTGGTTTCACTCTCCAGATCCACCGCATTCATCGCACCAGTCCTTGTTTTTCAGTTACCCAGCCACCATCGCTAGATCTGGTCGTTCCTACTGTTGGTCTCCCCGGCGTCCTTCAGCCAATGGGAATCCTCTCTCCTTCTTTCATACATGTTCACCGTTTGTCCGTTCACAACCAATCAGTGAGTTTCGATATGGGTTTGTTGCCAAATCTCAGTGAGGCAGTGTGCTGCTCATTCAATGACTCTTCGCAGTCTGTTAGTGCATTGCCAATTCATCTCAGCACCAGTATGCTGGTACACGTTCATCTCTTTTCTTGCGGGTTAGGGCACTCTACTCTTAATTGTTTCTAGCTTCACGTATTTTCATACAAACTTACACTTGTGAAGGCATGTTAGGATAGAATTAGATTTGATTTATTACGATAGGATTAGATATATTTAGATTAATCTTGTTATATTTAAATTTGATTTTCCCACATTATCTTTGTATTTGATTTCTTCTATGAATAAATGATGTCTCCTTTGAAGAGAGACACGAAGCCATTTTATTATTTCATAGAGAGGGATAAAAAATTCTCAACTTTTGAAAACCTTTTAAGGGAGCGACCCTCTAAAATTTACCCTCCATCCAAACCTAGCCTTGATGAAATTGAAGCAACAAGAGGAGGTTTTTGGATACCAAGGTTGTGTTTGGATGAGGGGTAAATGTTGTCGGGGTTATCATGAATTATCCCAGGTAATATGAAAACTCTCCGAAGGAAAGAGTTTTCAACCGTGAAAAAGGTTCCCTTTGTTTACCCTTACACCCCCCTTGTCCAAACTGAGGCCATGGAAATGCTAGAAGAGATGAAGGCAAATCTCAATTTTATAATTAAAAAAAAAAAATTAATATTAGAGTCCTGAAGATTCGATTAAAATAAGATCTAAAAATTAATACTCCCTCCGTCTCATTTTAGTTGTTAGATTTGAAACATTTGTATTTTTTAAATAACTCTCTATATAAGACTAGTACTCTTTTCAACACACTTTATGTTACTCCAATATGAATAGGACAATTATTTTGAGACAATCCCAAAATTCATATCAGACAACTAAATTGAGAAATAGGGAGTATTAAATAGTCCTCAACGTTGCCTTTTATTAAAAAATGGACTATTAGAGGTGTACTGACTAATACTGAGACATATACCCAATTATGATGTCTGAGTTTTTGAAAAATTTAGTATTAACACATAGGATAATTGATACTAATCTATTTTTTTTATTCAATATCAGTTTAATCTTGAGGTTGAGTCCAACTATTTTTTGCTTTTGGATGTAATGTTTTAGGTGGTGTTAACGCCACCTGCCATGGCGTTTTTGGATTATGAAATCTCTCCTCCTTGACAGGAGAAGAGTTTGGAAGGGTCGAGTCATCGCTCCATTTCCTCTCCTCTTTTTTTTTTTTTATTAATTTTTGAAAGAATTTAATTAGGTGAATTTTCTCTCCAATCTAAGAGGCCTAAAATCTATGCAAGAAATGCTTATGCCTTCAGTTTGAGCCTCGTTTCAGAATGTTTGAGAGAGATTTTGTGATTGTTTTTTTTTTTTTTAATATTTTGAGTTGTTAAAGTCGTTTTGAAATCTAATTTAATTGCCTCCAAAGTGGAACATTTTGACATTCCAACTGTTTCAAAGTTCTATTTAGAAAAGGACATTAAAAAAAAAAAAAGGTAAAAACATGATAAGATATGAAAAAAATATTACTTAAAAATATTGCAATTGATTATTTTACCATTTTACACTAATCTATGCAAATAAAAATAGAAATTACTATAAGTACCAATTATGTTTGTAATATCAAGTCATATAGGCATAATTATCAGACACTAATTTAAAAGAATTTAAAGTTTATGCTTATAGCAATTAAATAAAAATCTAATTAGATAAAAAAGAACTCATGAAAAATTCAAGAAGTAGTCTTTAATTCTCATTTTTTTAAAAATCAAAAGGTTAAAACTCAAAATATAAGGGTACACCAAATCCTTTTCATTTTTTCTCAATTTTTTTTTTTTCATATTCATAAATACTTAATGTATGAATTCAAAACATACTTGATAAACTGAGAATGATTCTAGCCACTTGGTTCTAGCGGTTAAGACATTCTTAAATTAAAGACACCTGATTACTTTGATCATCAAATGACTATAAATCAAATTTTGAACTTAAATTTGATCCACTTCTATTAACAAGGTCTAATGTAAAGTTCTATACTTATACGGTTGATTTAAATGGATATGTAAATTTTATTTTTTTTTTAAAATGAAAACAATAAAGTGCAATGGTTAGGACTATTTCACAAAGATCAAGCCCATTCTAGCCGGAACGAAATGGAATTGACTACTAAGATTTCGAGAGATCTTTCCCATATGAGATTAAGAATGATGCCTTTCGAGTTTACGTCAATCATATCATAATTCTATCGTTCTTTCTTCTAATTAGTAAAGCCATCCTCCTTTCACACAAACAGAGTCATCAATGCCAAATCATATTAAATTCTTATTTCATCTCATGTGGTATATCTATATCATCTAATTTATCTTATTTATTATATAGTAATATTTAAATTGACTTTCGTCACATTAAAAGAACTGACTTAATTAACACCATTTTGATTGTAATTTCATTGTGCTTGAATCATAGTGAATTGAGAAAAACATGACCTCACTTTAAAAATGCAAACTCATTCTAAATTGTAAATGTGTATTCCTGACACTAGAAAAACTCACTCCACAATATGACTCTCCCACTTAAGGGTGACATATCAATCTGTGCCCACACTAGGGCTGCAACTCGGGTCGGGTTTTGGCCCAACCCACATGACCTGACCCGAGAAATCATGCGGCCCGGGTCAAGAATTTCGGGCCAGCGGGTCGGATTGGGTTAAGAAGATAAAACATACATGAAATTCGGATTGGGCCGGGTTGAGGATTTTACAAGTTAACCCGACCCGACTAAAATTAAACTAAAATAGATTCAAAATGCAAGTCGAATCGGATTCCATACATATCAACTCGGGTCAAGTTGAGTTTTAAGAAACCCGACCCGCATTGCAGCCCTAGCCCACACTCTCCACCAGGGGGTCAAAAAAACGGCCCGGCCGATATTATCTGCCAATAAGTTTCTCTCTCCTCCGATATTTACATTTCTCTCTTTTCCAGTATTCAAAACTGCAAAAAACCAGTGAAAAACCGTATTGATTTTTGTTTTTTTTTTTTTTAAATAAAATAAAATTTAAATACCGATATTTATGCATATCGACCGGTATGGTGACCGATATTGTGGACCGAATATCGGCCGATAATCGTTTTGTACTGCTGATACATATCGTATCGGCCGATACCGTTCGGTCTTAAAAAACCGACACATATCAGCCGATACGATATATATCGGCCGATATTTCGACCCCCGCTCTCCACTACCCTCTCTACATGGCATAACCATTCAAGGTATGAGCCTGGTTTTTTTGTTATTAAATAAATCTAAGCAAAGATTATAATTCCATATGTAATTTTTCCTATTTTAGTGTATTGTCCCACAAGAACTTCATTACCGTAGATATGTATATCAAGATTGAAAATGAAATGAATGCCACACCATGTATTTCTTACCTTGATGCGCCAACGATTAAGCAAATAGATGCCACAATTACTTGACAATAAGAGAACAAGACTTTTAAAATTCCAATTTCCCCACCTGTAACCAGGCATTTAAAAAACATTTAAAACGATATATCGGCCGATATGCATATCAACGGATAATTTTCTCTCTTCTCTGATATCGGAACCGTGAAAAAACCGTGAAAAACCACAAAAAACCGTGAGAACCTGTGAAAGCCGTAAACCGTTAAAAACCGCAAAAAACAGTGGAAAACCTTGAAAAACCGTATCGATGTTTTTTTTTTAAAAAAAAAATTAAATACCGATATTTCGGCTGATATTGTGACTGATATTTCGGACCGAATATCGGCTATATCGGCCGATAATATTTATGTACAGCCGATATATATCGTATCGGCCGATATTTTTCGGTATTAAAATACTGATACATATCGGCCGATACGATATGTATCGGCCGATATTTCAACCTTTGCCTGTAACATCCAAATAATATTTTAAATTCTCTCAGGGACGTCAAGTTCTCCACCTTAAATTTGCAGAATGTCCTCAACGACAGAGAAAGTAAAACCAAGAGGCCCTTATTTTTCAAGTTCTCTAAAAAATCTAAATTAACTCACCTTGATCCAAATAGGGTCTTAGAGAACCATATGGGAAGGAGAAGACAGCCCAGCTTGCACTCCAGGACCACACATTCTTCCTAGAAGCTCTCCTATCTAGGCTTAGCATTGCACGCAAGCACGCACACGCACACACATACACATATATATAGATAGATAGAGACTAAGAGTGATTGTTTTTAAGCTTCATTAGAATGAAAGTCTCACCGGAACATGTCTTTTTAAGTACAAATCTATTCAGTAGACATCACAAAATTCTAGAAGCATTCACAGCATAAGAATACAGATCTAATGTACCAAGGTCCAGCGAAACTGGCTCTCTACAGTTAGTACGTAAAAACAAAAGACAAGAGGAAGTAGAGAAAAAAATTACTCATCCCCTGACCTTGTAATTAAGAGAAAATTGTCCAATGTTTGAATGATGAATTTTCCTTGAGCCGACTGGAGACCAACTTTGATGCATTGTTTTGGTGAAGAATATTGATAATGCTATAAAAAAGAAAAATCAATGCCCTTCATTTTGCAGAGACTAGTAGTAGTCCAACGAGCATTAGTGAGTTTTTCTTTCTTTTTCCAGGATCAGTAATTTTCACTTTCTAGAAAAAAAATGTTCTCACATTTCTCCATTTCGAGGTATTAATTTTGGAAATGGGGACCAAATCAGAGAGAAGAAACTCATTCACAAAACGGACAAAAAACGAGCAAACTACACATCTGCCACAAGGTCCATGAAAGATGCTCTCACCACACTAAAAACGCAATGAGGCTTGCAGCATATCTGGTTCATCAAGCTGTTCTAATATCGGCTTTGACATCAACCCGATGATTTTCACAAAAGGATTTGAGTGACATTGCAAGAACTTGTTCGTGACCTGTAGGGAACACGATAAATTACGAACATATGAAGATTTCGTTTCCATTTAGTTTGAGAGAGAGCTGCTTGCATAGCAATTAAACACCATAGATACTAGGGTTGTAAGACAGATATCCACCCCAGCATGGAAACATGTTTCCATGCACAAATTGACAGATGAACCAATTACTGGTAAACCATTCTTTTCTTTAAAAAAATGAAAATAATGACTTTCCAAGAATTGTTGACATCAATTTCATCCAGCCCTAAACAGAGTATCCAGAAAGAAAGACCAAGCAAGAACTTGTTCGTGACCTGTAGGGAACACGATAAATTACGAACATTTGAAGATTTCATTTCCATTTAATTTGAGAGAGAACTGCTTGCATAGCAATTAAACACCATAGACACTAGGGTGGTAAGACAGATATCCACCCCAACATGGAAACATGTTTCCATGCACAAATTGACAGATGAACCAATTACTGGTAAACCATTCTTTTCTTAAAAAAAATGAAAATTATGACTTTCCAAGAATTATTGACATCAATTTTATCCAGCCCTAAACAGAGTATCCAGAAAGAAAGACACAGCAATCAAATTGTCAATGGTCAAAACTTGGCATTCACCCAAAATTCAGGCATGAACTGATGAAGTTACAACCACAAAAATGACTCAAACTTTAGGGAGCCTTGCTGTTTAGGAAGATTGCCTATTATTATTATTATTATCATTTTTTAAATGGGCCACTGATATTTAGTTGGAATATGAAGAAAAAAACGGTATGGGCAGTGCGTGGATACAATTTTACCCTCATCTAATCATCCTAGTATTGTGAGTTTGAACCTTGAATGTTATAGATGGTTGATTTTTAATAGCCCATGCTACAAAGCTATGATAATTAGATGGAGTAGTTCCCTTGAGTGCACCTACAATGTGACCCTCTATCCATCCCACTGGATCCCAACTCATGATAAATAGTCAGCCTTCCAAGAGCTGCACAACATGATGCAATGGTTCATGTTAGAAAAAATGGCCTGCTCAGCCCATTTACCTTCCATGTGTGGGAACAGGCCCAACCCCCCAGTGCACTCTTATGTGAGCGTGAGATAGATGAAATGACGCCATCTATCATACCATCGGGTTATTCTTTTTTTTTTTTTTTAAAGGTAACTTCATTAAATCAAAAGGGAAAACAAAGAAGAATAATTAGGCCAAGAAAGCCCAACGAGGGTTATTCATCGAATGGTATATCGCTGCTTTCCAGTAAAGTGCTAGAAAAATGACATGTAGGTAATCTATTTGGTAGGGAAGGAATTTATCAATTGGGGGCACAATTATTTTAATTAAATATGTGCTCTCTAGCCTCCCTGCATACTTTCTCAGTGTGTTTAAATGCCCGACTGCTGTGATTACAAAATATGGAGGGTATTCAGAAATTAAAAATTGTGGAATGACAATAGGGAAAAGAGAAAGTTCCACTTGGTTGCCTGGTCTCAGGTTTGCAAGTCTGTGAATGAAGGCGGGGTGGGGATTAGGCCTCTTCAGCTGTTTAATATTGTTCAGTTGGGAAAGTGGCTATGGAGATTGGGGGAGCCTTCAGACGGTTTATAGAAGTATATTCTTCATCATAAATACAGGTTAACTAGCTTCGGATGGTAGTAGAAGGGTGTCTGGCTTTTGGAGAGGGTTCGGATCTATCTCTATGCTTTTCAATTCCTATATTAGGTATCGAGCTTATTCTGGGGAGCATATTCTTTTCTGGAAGGATAGATGGGCAAGAGATGCTCCGTTGGCCTCATCATTTCCTGCTCTTTTTTTCCTTCGCTTCGGATAAGGATGCTAAGATTAGGTAGTGCGTGGAGATGCGGCATGGTCAGGCTGTTTGGTGTCCACAGTTTAGACAGTTGTTGGAGGATTGAATGGTGGAGGTTTGATTGGTGTTAATGGATCAGCTAAGTAGTGTTTTTTGTTGGGAAGTAGTGAAGATAGACGAATTTGGGAACCAGACCCTCATGGGATTTTTTTAGTTAAATCCTTTTGCAATAAGTTAATTTTTGTTGGAGAAGTGCCTAGGGTGAGTTTGAAAATTTGGAAGGGGGTTGCCCTTTTCAAGGTGAAGGTGTTTGTGTGGTTGGTTGGTCTGGAGAAAATTCTGACTATAGATAACTTGTGGATACATCGTATGCTCATTGTTAATGCTTGCCCTATATGTTTGGCTGATAAGGAGTTGTCAATCATCTTTTGGTGCACTGTAGTTTTGTGTATTAGATTTGATACTTCTTTTTTCAGCTTTTGGGGTTGGATTTTTGCATGCCTAAGTCTTGGTTAGATGTATTCAATGAAGAAGTTTTGTTTGATGGGAGTTCTTTTAGAAAGACTCTTTGGACGGCTACAGTTCTTAGTATTGTATGGTCTATTTGGTTGGAGAGAAATTCTAGGATTTTTAAAAGGAGAGAGTGCTTTGTTACTCATCTTTTGAAGTTATTAAGAGCTGAGTGGCTTGGTGGATGGTGGGTTTTGAAAATTTCGAAGAGTTACGATACCAGATATCTGTCGAGCTTGGAACTCAGTGGACTATTTCTTGCCTCAGTCAACTCCGATCAGGTCACTGGCTTGGTCCCCTCCTGTGACGGGTCTGCTTAAACTTAATTTTGATTGAAATTGTGTGCAAGAGGCTGGTTTAGCAGACTATGAGGGGCTTATTTGGAATGGGTCTGGTGGCACTATGTTAAATTTTGCGGGACCTTTACATAATGGTTCTGTTTTAGATCTGGAGTTATATGCTTTATGGAGGGGTGTTTTAGCGTTGGATGAGTTAGGAGCAGTTGAGAGCAATGTTTTAAAACCCGACCCGTGGGCCGACCAATCTTTTAGGAAGGGTTGGTTAAATAACGTTCAACCGGGTTGAACCATAGTCAAACCCGGTCAAACCCGTGCAATTAATATAATATTATAAATAATATTAAATTATTAACTAAAATTATATTTCATAAAAATAAATACATACTCTCACAAACACAACTGTAAATACTTTCATAATCCAAAATTCATGTTCTAATATCATTATTATTCTCTTTCTTTTATTTTTTTTCAAATCTCGACTGTTTTTTATATTTTTTGAATTAAAAAAATAGAAAAAGCAGGCCTTTTTAAAAAATAAAAAATAAAAAATATAATATCCACCAAAGTCATGTTCCGCAATTTGAAATTTTGAATTTGGAGTTTGAAGGGAGTTTGGAAAGGAAGCCAAAGGAATGCTTTGTTACTGTTCCATGGGATTTGACTCCCATCAGAGTCATGTCCCATCACTCCCATCCATCAGCCGTTCCATACTTCCTTCATGAGTTTTTTTTTTTTTTTTAATTTTTTAAACATGGGTTTCTTTACGGGTCGGGTCGCGGGTTAATATTAAAAACCGGATCGAACAGCGGGTTGGAGAGGGTTTTTACGGGTTTTAAACCCAGACGGGTTTTAAACCCACCCGACCCTTTAAGTTGACGGGCACGGTTGACCCGTCGGTTCAACTGCGGGTCGGGTCGGGTTTAATAACATTGGTTGAGAGTATCTTAGAAGGTGATTCTAAGATTATTATTAGTTGGGCTGCAGGGTCTCTTGCTCCTTGGTGTTATCTTGACAAAATTATTAGGATTCATCATTCCATGGTATCTTATGGATATTTGGTGTGTTGGGTTTCTCGCTCCGCTAATTTAAAGGCAGATGAGTTGGCTCGTCAGTATGTTTCTCTTTCTTCGGAGATTGTAAACAATTTGATGTAATTTTGGGGATGTTTTCTCAAGTTGGTTTGTTTCTGGTTGCTTGTGTTTTGTGCTTGCTCCCTTATATTGATGTTTTTCTTTTTTTTTCTCTTGATTAATGAAGTTAACTTTAAAAATAAAATGACATGTAGGTTGGTGATGTAAATAACAGCAGTTCTCCCGCAGTGTGTGAATACCTGAGTGCAACCAAATAGTTTGAGCAACCTCAGTGATGAGCACTTATCCACAATCAAACCCAGTGCCTCATCCATCAATTTCCGGCACCAAGATAGATCTAGTGTCAACAATGTTTTCGAACAGCGAGCTGAAAGTGCCATGGCAGTGTTGTGTGAAACCTGCATGGGCAGCAGAAAGAAAGTTTAATCCTCACCCCAATATGTGTATAGAGCAGGGTTTCCTTTGGTCAAGTGCTTCAGTCTCTGTTCTGATGAATGGAAAGAGTATTTCCTGACAATTAACCATCTTATAAAAGGTCTAATTAATAGATATTTTCTTATCAAGGAAAATACTTTCCATACATCAAAGTGGTGCTTTAAGAACAAAATGGTAAAAGTCAATTCCCAAGGAATTATTTGATCCTCAGCAAGAGATAGACAGTCCTTGGTTCTTTTGCACATGCAAGGCTGATTCAAAGCAGCCCAAACAATTGATATGATAAGACCTCTCTTATATAGACCATAATCCTAGCAGGACCAACCCAAGCAAGCTATCATTCAACCTTCCAATGAATGAAAGAACCATCTCGTTGTAGATGGATTGGTGATTCATGATTTTACTAGACCAAAGATTTCTTTTGGTAAATAACCCATCAATAGTGGGGTTGGCATCCTCAAGGCTCTAGGAAACTTTGCTTGGGTTGATGATCATATAATTCTTGTTAAATACCATACCTCCTTTTTCTTTTGAAGAGAGAGACAGAGAGATAATATACCTCCTTTACATTATTGAGTGCGAGTTCTGTTAAGGACTCTCCCGATGCTTCCAGAAATGCTGCAACTCCTTCATCACTACCAATTAATGTTGGTAACATTTAGCTCAAAAGTGCTTGGACAATAACTGGGTATAAAAGTGAAAAATGCTTGAGAATGGAAATGAACTACTTTCGCATCTCTATTGATTTCTGGTGACGATACATATATATAATAGATATGCACCATGTAAACAGCTAACACTCCCAGTATATATCAAAGTATCCGACATCACTCAACGTAATTTTATAATAATATAAGGAAAATTAAGAGGAAGAAAACTAAAGTTCTAGATATGGAAGTTAAAGCATTCAATCACCAACTTTACACAGACTAATTAGCATTACATATTCACAGTGACTCCTACACAAAATGGCATCTTGCTACAAATATCAAACCCCACCTCATATCCACTCTTGAAAAAAAATTCGTTACGGGAAAATTCAAAATAATAATAACAATACTATCCAATTGAGGAAAAGGAGAAAAGGGTCAGATTGACGAAGTTGGAATGTAGTAGTACAAAGGTATTTAAAAAAAAAATAGCAGTAATAAAGGGTATGCTAGATTCTTTAAAAAGAAAAAAAGAAAGGGCATACTAGATTCTGAAGTGATGGAAAACATGGCTTTTGTTATAGTTGCATGGAAACAACAATGACAAATAAGACACCCTTTTTCTTCTGTGAGGTATCTAGAGATGAAGTCTTGGGCTACAAAGAAATTTTGAGGTGCTTTGAGCTGGTCTCAGGGCTCAGAACCAACCTAGGGAAGAGTACTTTAATAGGATCGACATATGGAGCAGGATCATCTAACTAGACTAGCTGAGGAGGTGGGTTGCGAAGTTGGGGGGCTTCCCTTTAAATATTTAGCTTTGTTAATCGGAGGAAACACTAGGTCAAAAAGGTTTTGGGCTCCAGTCATAGAAAAGGTAGAAAAGAGGCTCGCGGGTGGGGTAAGAATTACTTGTCCCTAGGAGGCAGACTAACCCTAATTAAATCCATTTTAGTTGATCTTCCTATGTACTATATGTCAATTTTTGAAACGCCAAAAGGGTAGTCAATAGTTGGAGCAACTTTTTAGAAGCTTCCTTTGGAGAGAAAAGGACAGGAAAAAGGTGCACCTTGTTAGATGGTCAGAAGTTATTAAGCCCAAATCTGAAGGAGGCCTAGGAATAGGTGCAACTAGTAATTAGAAACCACGCCTTGCCTTGCAAATGGAGTTGGAGATTTGGGAGAGAGAAGGATGCTATGTGGAGGAAGATATTAGCTGCTAGAAATGGGGTGGAAATGAAGGAGACTGGAATCCTTCAGATAAAGTGGAAAGGACTAGGTCGCCTATAATGAAGGCTTCGTGGAGGATAGGTATGGGTAAAGGTAACATGGGCGGCTTATACAAGGAGAAGCTGAGATTTCTCGTTGGAAAAAAGTGATAGGACAACCTTTCAAAAAAAAAAAGTGATAGGACCCTTTTTTGGAATGACATGTGGATAAGAGAGAGACCTTGAAAAGATATTTTCCCTAGACTATTTAGGATTGCTAAGAACAAACAAGCTAAGGTCTTGGATTGCTATATGATAGAAGAGGGTATTACTAGATGGGAAATTGGATTCAAAAGGGATCTTAGGACGTTTGAACATGAGAGTTTAATGGAATTAAGGGTTCCACTGGGAGATGTTCCTATCTTTAGGAGAGTGGAAGATGAGCAAATTTGGATCAATGACTCTTCCAGCCTCTATTCAGTCAAGGCTGGGGTGGATTTTGCACTTAAAAGGGTCAAACAATGAGTGTTGCCTTAGTTTCTCAACTTGGTTAGGAGTGGCCCCACCAAGGGTTCAAGCATTCATATGGTGTGCCCTTAAATAGAAATTTCTTTCCAAGGTGGAACTCAACAAAATAGGGTTTCGGCTCTCCAGTGAAAACCTTACTTGTTCTCTGTGGTAGCCGCGAGGAAGACGTGGACCACTTGCTATTATAATGAAAATAGGGAGAAAATAAAGAAAGAGATGTAGGAAAATGGAAGAAAAGAGAGAAAGATAATTCTCTATATATTGTATTGCTTATCTTTTTAACAAAGGAGGATACATGTATATAAAGAGGACATGGGGCCAATCAGGGCGAGAAAAAAGAAAAGAAAATTCAATTACAATCATTTACAATCAATGATATCTAACAATATCTAAAAGTCAACTCACGTGTGTAAAATGTGATACACCATGTCCTATAACACTCCCCCTCAACCTGGCGTAAACATATCAATCAAGCTCAGCTTGCTGAAAACATCATCAAGTTGAGAGCAAGAGACACCTTTCATAATCATGTCTGCTACTTGATACTTGGACATCAAATATGGAGTCACAATGTTCCCAGAAAAAACATGATGTCGAAGAAAATGACAATCAATCTTTATATGCTTTGTACGCTCATGGAAAACTAAATTGGAAGCAATATTGATTGCAACTTGATTGTCACAGAACATGATAAGTGCCTCTGAGGAAGGAAAACCCAATTCATCAAGAAACTGTTTGAACCGCAGTAATTCACATGTTGTGTTGGCCATGGCCCTGAAATCTACTTCTGCACTAGAACGAGCAACAACAATTTGTTTCTTAGCAAATTTGTTTCTTGCTTCGCCAAAAAACCAAAATGAGATCCTAAAAAAATACAATAGCCCGAGGTAGATCGTCAATCATCAGGAGAACCAGCCAAGATCCTTAATATCAAAATATTGTTGCAAACAGGCTTTCAAAGCACTTATAAAAGACTCAGTATTCCTATTAAAACTATATTGTCCACATAAACCACAAGAAATATAAAAACATCTTTAGCATGATACACAAAAACGGAATGATCTGATTGACACGTGCAAAACTATAATTTAACAAGGTTATACTAAATTTATCAAAACATGCCCAAGAAGACTGTTTGAGACCATATATTGTTTTCTTAAGTCGGCATGTAAACTACTTCTTTCAGGTCACCATGGAGAAATGCATTCTTGACATCTAACTGATAAAGTGTCCACTGTTGAGTAGTAGCAATAGAGATAATAATCTGTACAGAGGTGATCTTTGCAATAGGAGAGAAAGTATCCTGATAATCAATTCTATAGGTCTGAGTGAAACCTTTAGCCACTAGGCGAGCTTTATATGAAGCATTGGATCCACCTAAGTTGTGTTTGAGAGCAAAGACCCACTTACACCCTATAGGTGTCTTACCCTACGGCAGGGATACCATCTACCAAGTTTGATTTTTTGATAAACAAGGTATACAATCCTCTTAGAGGACCCGACTAATCCTCGGGTATGTGCAATCCTCCCTACCCACACACACCAGGTAACTCTAAGGGGGAGTGGCCCATTGGGGTGGAGTGGAAATTGAAGCTCGCTTCTTGAGGCAGGTTCCTGGCCATCACTCCAATCCCTTTGGGTTGGTGCTATACATTTTATTTGTATGTTGTATAGCATTGCTTTGAATCCTTTATTATGTGTATTTTTTTTTTTTTGAAAATTAACTTCATTGATCAAAGAACGGGGAAACAACACAAACAGAAAAGGCTTGCCACCAAAGAAAAGAAAGAACAAAAACTCAAGCCCAGATTACATAAAATTATTTACAATTTCCGATGTCAAAGATACACCCTGACGGGCCAACTCATCAGTCTCCAAATTGGTAGAGCAAGGAGCCCAAGAAACCAAATAACCAAAAGCCTCAATGGAATGGCAAATTCTTTCGATCTTATCCAAATAAATCCATGGACACATAGAACCCGAAGCCCAACCAACAACTTTCTTAAAATCACCTTCTAAGATACTCCCAACAGCCTGAACACCTCTCCATAAAGCATGTAATTCCACATCAAGAATGGAGCCATTGGAGAAAGGACCTACAAAGGAGATCACAGGATCACCAAATCCATTTCGAATCACACCCCCAAAACCTACTAAACCAAGGTCATGGGCACAACTTCCATCAAAATTGAGTTTGAGAAAGCCCATCTCTGGAGGAATCCAAGCAACATTCGTCACTGAATCTGAATGAGATGGAGAATGATCCATCGAATCCCAAACTTGGCACATATTTGAGATGTGGCACTCTGGAATTTGCCTGACCCCACAATCCACCAAGCAACTCTACTCTTTATTACTTTAATAAGATGTATAACAAAAGCCTCTTTATCCTTAAAAATCCTGGAATTCCTTTCCACCCAAATTGACCATACTAGACTCAAAATTGTCACAAAGAATTATCAATCATAAAAAAATCCTCACTAAACATATTTGACCAGGTCCTTGGCAAACAAAATGCCATCCCTAACAACTGAAAGAAGTGACACCAAATCTGATACGCATACCTATAATGCAGAAGAAGATGGTTTAATGTCTCTTCATTAGCCAAGCATAAAGGACGTGCATTAACAATGAGCATTCTCCTCAAAACACAAATTATCTATAGTCAAAATCTTCTCCAACCCAACCAACCACCCAAAAACCTTTACCTCAAAGGGAGCAACACCTTTCCAAACTTTCAAATGCATTCTTTTCACATCATCTAACACAAATCAATTTGGTACAAAAAGACTTTAACTGAAAAGAGTCCGTGAAGATCAGGCTCCCAAATGCACCTGTCGTCACGACTAACCACAGCAAAAACATTGTTCAACTGGATCATTAAAGACAACCACTCCTCCATCATCCAGTCCTCCAAAGATCTTCTAAACTGAGGACACCAAACTACCTTATCCTGATGAATGTCAAAACACATCCTAACCTTTGCTTCTTTATTAGCCGCTAAGAAGAAAACAAAGGAATATTTAGAAGCATGATACCTGACACCAGAGTCAAAAAGAAAAGAGATAGAGCACACACCCTCCAAAAACCCGAGGCCCTTCTATTAGAAACCCCAACCCGCGATTAGAAACTCCAACCCACCATCCCACACTATTTGACCTATACTTTCCAATAATATGTTTTATTTTGAAACATTAACGACTTGATTCCATTAAAATGAGAACAAAGTAAAAGAGAATGATCCAGGACGAATGAGGAAAAGAAACAAGAGAGACAATAAAAAAACATGAACAGAAAGAAAAAATACAACAAAACAGTCCTCCACCACTAAGAGGACCCCAACTCCTCTAACTCCCAAGGCTGGTGAGATGAAAAGATTTCCAAAGTTGGTCTTTAAACACCAACTTTCGTCAAGAAGTCAGCTACATTGTTTCCAATAATATATGTATCGTTACCTCTCAAAAAAACATATTTGGTTTGCTTACTTCTCAATCAATATTTCATTTCTTTCTTCCAACATTACAAAAGAATGATACGAGCACTTTTACATTTTTTATAATGAGATACTCAAATTTTCAAACTTATTACAATAAATTTCAATTCCCAATGAATTTTGACTTATTTTAATTTCCAAATTTAACATTGGAGAGCAGGATGATTACAGCAGAATCAACAATCGTCAGCATTCGCATTTCAAGACGCTTTCTCATTTATGAACTTTTCCCTTTCAGATAGGCAGCAATTGGATGTACTTATCACTCAAAAAGAAAGGAGCAATTTGATGTCCTTAAGGCTGCAAATGATTTAACATTTATGCAGACAATCTGAAATGGGGTTGGCTCAGCAAAAAGCCGCAGAAGGAAGGAAGCTTATTTTATGCATCCTCCACACCAAATTAGTATCAGCAATTGCACAACAATATTTTCTGGCCAACCAAGCTTCAAAGAAAGGGGAAAACATGTGCCAACAATGTGTTTCCAATTTAAATACTGCCTAAAATGTGCAGTGGAGAAGATAACAGTCCATTCTACCAAATCACTCGTGCCTCACGTGATTTGGTTACATTGACTCTTGATTAACTTGAACTCTATTAGTTACAATTTCTCATTTTCATGTAACAAAGTTTTTTTTTTTTTTTTTTGAAATTTTTTCATGCAACAATGTTTATAGAGATGGTTTATCATTTACCTATCATGGTAAAAAGAAGGTTCTGGTGTACCATCTATACAGTTTTAACAGTAACTGGGGTGCCCCACCTTTATCAATCTAGACTGCTAAGTTGCCCCATCTAATTCTGTCCTGTGGGCCACGGGAGTGGATGAGTGAGTTCATCACCCCATTCATCCAAGAGCTGGCACATAATGGTGGTAGAGTGTGTGCATGTGAGTGTGTGTGTATGTGTAGGTGTGGGTGGGTGTGCATGTGTCTGTTGGGGAGGCATGTTTCTGCAGAAGGTGGGGTCGGGCCCACGTGTCACAAATCACTACCATTGATATTGTATTGTCAGTAGCTCTTGATGTGTCTTATTCATAATGTTTTTAATTTGACAGATTTCATTTTTATATAATAATCTATGAGATGGGAATCTAGTTTCCAAGCTAAGTTGCTTGGGTATGCGTGCATGTGTTAAATTAGTCAAGAGAATAGGATGTTCAATTCCACAGTAAAAAAAATACAAGGTTCATGGAGTCGGCATTATTTTTCTAATAAATCTAAATAAATATTAATTTTTAAATAAAAAATAGCATGTAAAGGTAAGAAAAAGAAAACATAAACTCACTCAAAATAATTGAATAACAAACGTTCCAATAGTCTAGTTAGATTTCAAATGAAGAAAAGGTGCGATAAGATTTGCCACCATGAAAAGCAATGTTCAACCAGGATTAAAAGAATTTGTGAATGATCCGATACAATGATGTTTGTGAAACAGCTAGGTCGCCCATTTCAAAGAATCCATGTAAAACCATTTTCAAGATTCTACCCAAGAAAAAAAGAAAGAAAGAAAAACCTTTTTCAAGATAATTTTCATGAACATGAGGATAAATGCATCAAGAGATGGAACCATATTAATTCAATATAGCCAAGGAGGATAAGAACTAACTGCAACAAAGTCCAAAAGCTTGAGAAAAAAGAAAACCTGAATCCATTGCGGCAGAGCTTAAGTACTTGAAGTGACCTACAACCATTAGCAAGATGCCGTAATGCCAAATCAGTCAAGTTCTTCAATTTAACAAGATCAAGAACATGCAATCCAGAACAATTTTCAGCAATGACTTTCAAAGAAGCATCTGTCATTTTCCTGCACTCAAAGAAGGCATTAAGCATCAGAAGAGGAACTTGGTACAATTCCAACCCTGGATATGCCATGAAACATATCAAGTTCAAGTCATACTTCTGGAATACAAGACCTCAAGGAATCTTGCTCTCATTCATGTGTAAATAACAAACTAACATCCAAAAGATATGAGATAAATTACTATATGCAGGAAACGTTCCCTCTAAAAGAATAGTAACAGGCCTCCAAAAGATATGAAATAGGATATTTTTCAAAAAAAAAAAAAGAACAAGAAGAAAAGAAACGATAGAAAGAAAGATATGAGATAAGGTAAATTAATATGTGTGGGAATAGATTCCCTCAAATGCATACTAAATGGATTCTTTTTCTTTTAAAGTTTGACTTTACCATATTACAGAAATTTTACAGACTAAATGGGAGGTAAAATAAAATGAACTCACCCACAATCAGCAAAAACAAGCTCTTTCATGTTGGGGCCACAGATCGGGATAAATTCACTGACAAATTTATCACAAACATTTCTAACGCCAGCTACTGACAACACTTCCAAATGTTTAAGTTTCTTCAGTGCATGGAGAATTAACATGGCATCTATATTCTGGCAATCGTCAATATATAGTTCCTTTAGCACTGATCCCATCTTCTCAGCTAAAGTGTTGATTCCTGTTGAGGTTATAAGGGAACACTGGCCCAAATTTATAGATTTCAATGAGGGTGCAGAAGACACCAGTGCATTTAAACCAGAATCTGAAAGACGATATGCACCCTTTAAGGAAATGCTAACTAATGAAGACAAACTATTCGGTGAACAAGCCAAGGTGTCACGCAATATATAATCAGGCATACAGCGTCCACACTGGTCGAGTTGTAGCACCTGGTTTCACAAAAGAAAATTTAGCTCAAGTTATTGATCATCAAATCTCAAAGTACAAGAAGCTATTACATCAAATACCATAATTATGAGAGTTGTTTAAAATTTAAACAGAGGATACTGGTAGGTTCTAAAAGAAGTTATTATATTAGGGGAGAAACTGATTGGTGGCTCGCTGACAATGAAGAAATTGGTAACTCTAGAGCTCATAATAGTTCATGAAGAAGGAAAATAGTGCTTGCTAAGGTGAAGATGCCAAATAAAAATGGTTTCAGTATGAAGTTTCATGTGCAGATAACAGAATGCTAAAGGATAATAACATCAAATGGAGCCGCTTACCATTTTCGGGTTCAATTATAGCTCAAACATAGATGGCTAAAGTTGCTGATAAAACTTCTGTTGGATATAAATGTTGGCAATGACATGAGTTTGTGTCAAACAATTGTTAAGTTCTTACTCTGCACCCTTAACGGTTCAGACTTCAGGATTTGAGTCACATTACCTTTTTTTTAAAAAAAAAAAAAGTGCAATCATATGTCATATGTCTAAGATGCATTTGATGTCCCTCTCTTGCAAAGACTGCATGTAAATATGTAGTAGATAGAACACAAAGATCCATTGACCATAATGTTACATGTTCACAAAGTTCATCATATATGAACAAACTTAATGAGATTACCTACTGAATCAGTGCTCTTCCCCACTACACCTAACAAAACACTAAATAAGTTAAAAGAAAAACTGTGGATTGACATACTAGGCACATCAAATATCTATCGTGATCACAATATCCTCGCAGCTTGCTGGTAATCATAAAGGATACAAAATGGCACGGGAATGACCATATGGGCTACTATACTGCAACTTATGTCCAAAGAATTATATGTTAAAACACATGAAAATTGATGAATACACATAATATAAAATTTAAGGATATTAAGCACATTAATAAGTAGATCTTGTCTAATGCAACCTCGCATTTGTTAGATAAAGTATTCTCCAGTTCTGGACCTAAAACCAGATAACGAACAAACCAATCTTCATATTGGTAAGCAAACAAGCGATAGAGATGCCTCAAAATATTTAAAATTGAACAAGAGACTAAGAGAATGCCTCAAGCTGAACAAGGAACCTTGTAGCTGGTCAAAGTGTATCATCATTAGCAATACAGGATGGAAGGTCTCAAGAGAGCAACTTACTCTCAGGCATTCAGTATTGCACCCACCAAGAATTTCCTTGAATTGCTCCTCTGTCATCCACGAACAATCTTTTAAGCAAATTTCAGAAGGAGCACCACAGACAATGAGACCAAGAATATGACAGCTCATCTTCCGAGAATCACAGAGAGAACGTGTGATTTTACTCTTCAAAGCTTCCGGGACTCCCTCAAGTGAAGTGATTGCATCAGCATTCTGACAAAGAATGTTAAAGCATAAATCTTGCAAAGAAGGAACAACCATCCTCACCCTCTTTCGGTTGTTATCTTTTGATGGTGTCCATTCAATCATTGGTGCAGCTTTGCTTTGATTAGATATGGTGCTTACACGACGAGCATTCAACCTTGCTGTCCTCTCCTCAATAATTTTCATTGCAGTACTGAATGGGCCAGGCCAATCTTCATCTTCTGCGCCAGCTTCTGCTGATAGGATTTCAGTTTCTGGGACAGGTAATGACCTGTCATCCTCTTCCTCATTGGGTTCAAAATGTGCATATTTGGAGGCAAATTCTTTGGCTACATCTCTGAACCTTTCCCTGTACGATCTTATGCCATCTCTTCTCTGCAATGCTTGCGACTTTGATTCCTTCTTGGTAGATTGTGTTTCCCTCAAATGCACCGCATCCACAGCCACCACCCCAGTGGTTGGCTGTTCCTCTTTTAATTTTAAGTCTGTTGCACCTGCACCCAACTTCTCTCCATTGCGACCAATTGACAGCCAGCTGTTTCCAACCAACTTCCCTTTCCCTTTTTCTTCTTTGGTGTATCTTCTGTTGTAGTGGGCAGTTCCACTGACTTCATTAATTGGGTTCTCCTCTGCACTAGATCTCTTTGCACCACTACCAATTGAGAGCCAATCACCCTCAACCAACTGACCTTTACCCTTTTCTTCCTTGTTGTACCTTTTTTCAACATCAGCATTAGCACCTCTATCCATAACCGGGTGATTCATCTCCAATTCCAAAGCTGCAAGGTCCGCCCCAATCCCCCCAGTTGGTTTCATTTGTGGCTTACCTGTGTCTTCTCCACTTCCATCAGAATCAATATCAATCACTTCTATTGTTTTCCTGGTGATTTTGGTTCCCGCGAGGAAATTTAATGACTCTCTGTCATCTTGATCTCCAGAAAAGAAATTCAAGGACAATATGCAATTGACATGGGCTGCTCCCTTTCTTTTCTCAGGTCCACCATCTGAGCCCTGACAATTGTTTACTCCAGAACTTGTACCCAATTTGCCCTTTCTCATTATCTGCTTCTCCTCAATCCCCTCCTTCTCTACACCTTTCTCAGCTTGATCTCCATCAAAACCCAATTCAGCTTCCTCCAAGCTATGTGTTTCCAGTCCATCTTCAGGAACGGAATTCAAATCCAACATAAGACTACGGCCTGACTCCTTTTTATGCTTTTCCATGAGCCTTACACTCCTCCGTCTATTACAACTCAAGCTAGAATCCTTGCTCCCTTTGTTTAAATCAAGTATCATCTTCTTCTCTGTAATTCCTCCATTTGCCCCATCTTTCATTACTTGATCACCATCCAAATCCAACTCTGTGTGTCCCAAGACTTTCTCTTCCACTTCCAGAATGTCCTTCTCCATCACTTCCTTCTCTACACTTCTAGTTGAATCCAAAACTGCAACTCTCTTACCAGAGGTGATCGACACCCTAGAAATGCACTTCCCCTTATTCCTCTTCTCCTTCTTATTCACATTTCCAGAATCCCAATCCGAATCCGAACTCGAATAGCTCGTTCTATCACCATCACTGCTAGAAAGAAGACCATTTCTCTCAATTTCTTTACCACTGCCAGAATGATCCTCTTCCGCAGTACCAAAAACCCTTGCTTTCTTTGACGCAGAATCCAAAACCCTAGACATTGGATTCTTCCTTATACTCTTCTCGTTGCCTGCAGCATCAGAATCCGAACAGTCCATGCGTTCTTCCGAACCGTTGTCAACAGCGATGGGCGAATCCCGGCCGTCGGATTTCGAAGCGAGGCGAAGGCTTCGCCTGCGCACTGTTTTGGAAGCAGAAGAAAGCCCAAACCCTAACCCTAGGGGGGAAAGGGAAGGAACGGGAGAATGAGAAGAAGATGGATTTGAATCTTCGTGAGGTTTTACAGGCGTGGAAGGTTGGAGGGCAGGAGATGAAGCGGGTTTTTGGGTCTCGGGTCGAGTCGGAATGGTTCGAGACCGCAAGAACTTCATTTCTTCTCTCAGAGAGAGAGAAAAAGAAGAAGAAGAGAAGGGAATGGAGAAATGGGGATAAAAAGGAGAGAGAGAGATCGAAATTCGGATTTTAGGGTACTGGGAGTATTGGTCGGGTCGGTGAAGACGAGGGTGGGAGAGAAGCTTCCTTCGCACACTTCTCAGCTGCTCACGCATTTGAGAGAGGAAATGGAGACAGTAGTTGCATTTCCCGCGCAAAACAGATACGATAGAGAAAATATCCTCTGTTGCACTTGCTACACCATTTTTGTTCAAGTGGTTTTACTGTGTTCCGACGACCAATATTGTGAGACGAAAGAAGACCTTATGTAAGTATGTAACATTAAATTTTTAAAATTAAAAGAAATTTTGATAATAATATCATCAGACCCTATATTTTCACTGTTCATTAAAGGTAAATCTCTTGAAAATTTTATTACTATTAAAATATTATCTGCAACATATGATAATAATGTCAAGGGTAAAGATTTTTGCACCGTAAATTATTTTTTCACGGTGCATATTTTTTTTACTTTTCCGATTATAACCCTGCGGGTGCGGCCCTCTCTCCAAGGCAATGATTTTTTGCCTGCTTCAACCCTTCAGAGCAATTCAATCACTGGGCTGCCTGAGAGAAATGACCTTTCACTGAGCCCATCAAGTCCATTAAGCCCGTCGACCCCGTCTCCTAATTCCTCTCTGATTCTGTCTCCAGCATTACCTCCAAAGCCATCTCCTCTCCATGGACGCCATCTCCACTTGCTCCTCCTCCTCCCAGTTCAACTTCACCGTCTCTTCCGAAGTCAAGACGATGAGGGAGGAGGACAAGCTCTCCAAGAAGAAATGGCGGACCATCCTCTCGTCAAGACGGCCAGCAACCAAACCGGGTCGGACGACGACGTGGACCGCGCCATTGAGGCACATGCAGCGGCCCTAGCAACCATTTTATCCGACGCCCATAAGCTGAGAGTGAGCACTCTCTTGAAATTAGTGAACATAGTCACACTTCTGCAAGAATTGGATCTTCTCATTGAGTGAGCACTCGCTTGCTTGCTTGACTGCAAGTGTTGTGAGAGATGATTGTTGTCAGGTGGTTTCGCACGCTTGTAAGTACTGGTACATGCATGCAAGGCACGTGCTCCGTGTATGAACGTGTGGGTAACATCTGTAAAATCAAAGCAATTTGCATGGTCTACCGCCCGCCCCATTTTCAAATTATCACGACCGTTAAAAGCTTTGTGCTCTGAGCGCATGAGGAGAAATGATCCATTGATTGATACAATAGTTTTCCTACGAGTACTTTTTTTAGAAAATCTTACATGTCAAGGTATTTTTAAATCATTACATTTTTACTGAGGTATAATTGAGAAAACCTCTATTTATAAAGGGTATTACTACAAAACGTCCACGGCCCACCCACAAGGGTCTCATACTCGACTCACTTTGGGGTCCATTAATTTTTTTTTTTTTATTTTAATATTTAAATTCAATTTGATGCATCTTAAATTGTAAATTTAATCATCTGATGTCAAAATATTATTCAATAGTTGATTTTGAATCTTAGAAAATCATGGGTTAACATGATTCAATTAGTCTCAGCTGTGCTTTGATTAGATGGGAGGTAAATTTTGGAAGGGTTACTGATGTAACCTTTGAAAATTCCTCTCTTAAAAAGAGTTTTCAAAAATTGAAGAAGAGAGATAAAAAGATTTTTTACCTCTAGCCATTAATTACCAACGTGTTACCTCTCGTTATAATATGTAATTTGACAATGAAATAACAAATAAAACTAAGATAAATATCAAAATATTGAAGATGTTTTTGACACAGTCATCACATTATATGAAATGTGGCTTTTAGATTTATCCAGGATATCAAAATTTATATAGGAATTAAGTAGAACTAAGACATTCTTTTAAATCAGAACACGTAGGCAATGGTCCATTCTCGTAGAACAAAAGTTTCTAGGCTTGTGGAAGTGGAAAGATTTTTTTTGCCTCCAAAATAGTTGGTAAAGTCGTAATAGTCACTTCAAACTTTTAAAATTGTCATCAGTTGGACTGACTTCTGATATGATACTAATTAGGCTCATTATTAAAGAGAAGACTGTTATTTGAAAAGTTTGTATTTAAGATTTGTCACATGACTTGGTAGTTTAAGATAAAGGGACCATTGGCAATATTAATTTCAAATAGTGTCTTTTATAATTTTTAGATATAAATATAGTTTTTTTTTTAAATTCACTAACTATTTTAAATAAAATGTCTTCTAAATTTGCTCATATATCGTAACATATTCTTAAAAGAATTATATTCCAGAAAAATAGACAGTGGAAATTGTAATGAAAATCTATTATAAAAGAAATTTCAAGTATAATCATTCGGGAATAAAAATTTAAGTAGAGATTAACTTTGATTCATAGTTCAAAGAGTTGGTACGTTGGATAGGAACTCTTCTTAGGAAGTAAGAATTTTAAGTTTGAATTTTAAAGGATCACTCTTCTAATTTTACTTTTGTGTGTGAGTATATAGGCTTGTAGATATTCGATAATTAGTTTGTTTGCTACACCTCCATTATAAGTGTAGCTCAGACCCACATGGGTGCAATTCAGCTGGTTACCTCCTGTTTCAGAAAGCAGGAGGTCATAGGTTCAACTCCTCATAGTCTAATTTTAGTGTGCTTTACGGATAAAAGTCCCTATGTAAAGATTTTATGTTGGATATTCTTCAATTTTTTGCATGTAAATTAAAAGAAAAAGTAAATTGAAAAGTTATCCTATATTTAATGAGTCAAAATTCTGGCGATTGTTCATTTTTTTTAATGCTGTACCAAAATCATATAGTAGGTGCCACACCGAATCATGTAAAGGAGGGATAAAAGGAAAACCAAAAGGAGCAGCCGCAAAGTAGGACCCATCAACAAGTCACAATCTAAGAGTGGAAAGGGTTTCTTCTTCTTTCTAGCCCCTTACAATCACTACTTTTAATCGGCTGTATCAATGTATGTATATGCCGCACATTAATAATATGGATGATATTCTTAACATTAATTATTTTAAAAAAAATATCGGTAATTTATGCGACTGATATATTGGCCAATATTTGGCCATATCGGTCATTATATTGGCTGATATTAGATTATTTTTTCAGATTTAATAAAAAAGAATCTAATATTCAATATCTCATTATTAATGATATTTATAATCTTATTTTCACATATTTGCAAGCTAAAGAATTAGTGATTAGGGATTGAGTCGATAAAATTAAACCGTGTAGATATATTGAGAACTTTTTTAATGTATAATTTGCTAAAATTATTTTATTTAAATAAATAAATAATATATTTAAAGATAAAATATTAAAATGAATAAATATTTGATTAAAATTTAAAAAAATAAAAATAAAATATGAGTTAATTAATTTAATCAAGATTGTATTTAAAGAGACACAAACATTTAATCAAAGAAAAACTTTACAAATGAACTTATTATCATTTTATTTAATGAGCTCTATGTCCATGTATAAGTAACATGTCATGTACATTAACTAATGTGAATGTGCTCTATTTTATTCTCATTGTACTCCACTACCGACACTTTCCTTCTTCCCTATCTTTTTATCTTTTCTAAAAGTAGGGGTAAGATTGAGACAATACTAATTAGAGATTTTTTAGGAAATTGATATTTCTATCACGATTTTTGCTCATGGTACAGCGTAACAATTGTTTTTTAAGTTCTAATTCTGTTCCCTCTCTTTCTTTTTCCATTGTAGCAGTTTGTTTAATCCATGCTCCGTATTTGAAAGGACGTCGATTTCTTAATGGAGTTTCGAAGTTGCAGCAACCTATCGATTCATCTTCTTCACTTTCACTTCCATTTCCTTCCAACTTAGTGTGCAACACCGACTATCATGGCCTGAGTCGACGAATTCCTGGAGGAAGCGGTCGAAGGACTGGAAACCCAGATCGCGGAAGTGCTTGCCTGAGAAAGAGGAAGGTACTTCTGGAGAGAGATGGAGAAAGCCAAGTGAGAAAGAATGCTCGAGAGAATGAGAGAGCACTAGGATGGAGACGATGGGTTCTGCTCGTTCTAGAAAGAGCGAGACAGAGACAGCACCGAGAGCCGAGACGGAGAGAGCACTACGATGGAGACGATGGGTTCTGCCTCGTTCTGGAAGGAGCGAGATGGAGGACGACGATGGGTTCTGCTCGTTATAGAAAGAGCGAAGCAGAGAGAGCACCGAGAGCTTAGACGGAGAGAGCACTGCGATGGAGACCATGGGTTCTGCCCATTCTGGAAGAAGTGAGACTGAGAGAGCACTTGCGATCAGTGAGTCTCTTCCTACAGTTCCCACCATTTACATGCATAAATTGCTACTGGATGAATCCTTTGGTTCTTTTTCAAAATCGAAAGGAAGAAGAAGATATGAAGTATGATAAATTTCATCATCAATTGATTATTCAATCCATGTAATCTTTTGAAATTTAAAATCAAAAGATAGAATGATCATAAAAGAATGAAACTTATATATACTTTACTTGAATTGTCTTTATTACATCACATCCGATCACATGTGACCTGAGACTCATTTAAAGAGTAGCATTGCAGGAAGTCTTCGTTAAGTCCCATTAGATTTTCAATCCAAATACCATTTTGGGCATTTGTATTTTTCAATGATTGAATGGGATCCATGGATGATATAACACAAGGGAAACTCCTCAATCCGATCAACATAACTTTATAAGATTGGGCCATGAAAAATCAATAGTATATAGCAATCAAATCTTTAAAGTCTAAAATCACATGGCCAATGTATTTACCGTTCTCTACATATTCCATAAAAAAAATATGTAGAGCCCACCTCAATATTTACAGAACAACCTCTCTAAATAAGAAGACACCGCAGACTTTTCGTTCAGCAATTGTTTCATCTCATGATCACTCAAGTGTTCAACATCCCCAATCAATAAACATTAAACACCAGTACATGTACCGTGGGAACAGTCTTAGATTTCCAAGTGCAAGGTGCTGTAGCATTTCTCATTAAAGACTGTCATTGAAAAAAAATTAAATTAAAATAAATAACATAGAGGGAAATGGCAACAACAACAAAAAATACAAATCAATCAACGGATCACAAATGACGTGCAAGTGATCCAAGAGAATTACAAACCAAAAGCATAAGCAAAGGCAATTAGGATACCAGCAACTGGGCCCCACAATCCGCAGTGATGGGGCAAAGTAGCCCCGTTACATTCATCATTTGTGCCGCTGAAGCAGCCCGGCCTCTGCGTCTTTGCCACACCACCATCTAAAACGAAGGTGCTGTTGTGTGACCCACTGCTGAACAGGACACACCAGAAATATGGAGGTCCGCCATCACTGCCACTCACAGCAGCACCAACCTGTGTGTGATTCTTACTGTAAAGAATCTCTAGGCTCCTGCTGTTCTGAATCAGAAGACCAGAGAATGCCTCAGAGGCAGGCACGTATTTCGACTGGCATCCAAGCAGTCTGCCTGTGATGGGGGCTAGTGTTGATGCCTGGACTCCACAGTCAGGTGCGAATTTCTCGGCGAATTCTGCGTCGGCCGGCTTCTTGTCACTCACCTCATCACACTTGCCTTGGTAAGCTTTTATGTACTGCAAGGAAATGCAGGCCAGGCCTGGGTTGTCAAAGAGGCTGGTCGATTTGTGGGTGGTCCGGTTCTTGTTGAGCACATCTACGAGCTCGTCTGCTGGATTATCTATTTCAATTTTTAAGCAGAAATTCATTAGATTACATCAAGTGCCCATGAAGAAAAAATAAGGAAAAACAACACCTTCGCAAGCTCCCTATCATCAGGAATTTGACTTCTAGCAGACAAACAGTAATTCCAATTTAAAGAATGTGAAGGCTCCAAAAGTTCAATTACATGAAAATTAGCATTTAATCAATGTTCCTCCATCAACATCTAGAACAACTTACAAGTTACAACGCAGAAAGTATGTTTCACAGTTGAAGAAATTAACAAAATGGAAAGAGGGAAATAAATTGATGTTTTGAACTCTTTTAGGAGCCATCACAAACAAACAAATCAAAATGCATATATGTTTAGTGTGCAGATGAGCACATGAAAACCCATGAAACTAATGCTCGTAACAGCATTACTTATTTCAGCATGACTATACGAAGGAAGTAAAGGTCCAAGCAGAGTTGCTATTATGATTCAAAATATCAGACAGCACTAGTTTGTAACAACCATTAGCTGAATCCAACCATTGATGGAACAATTCCACAGTTGGAAACATCTTGATAAAAAAATCTATGATAAAGAAAACTATACAAAGTTACTGTATTCTAGCACAACAGTAATGTCTACAATACTTCAAAAACAATGAGGAAACTAAATACATAAAAAAATAAACAAATGGAAGTCTTAACACTGGTTATGTCGTCTTTACCAACTTATTTCTAACATGCATAAAAAATTGCAATTGTGGATCGGTATAATCCGCCACAATCTTACATGATTATAACTTATTGTGTTCATGTTTCCATAATGAGGTCTTGGAATGGTTATATGGGCCTAGGCACTGAAAAGAAGGGACAGAAACCTAGAGAGAAAACAGTCTGAGGTTAGAGAAGTGAGATTTTCACTAAACTAGAAGGGGAATTCCAAGAATTGTGTGGGCGGGTGCGGCAGGGAGGGGGTGTAGGACAAAGCAAATCATGTGATTGAAGGCCACATAAGTTTAGGGGGTAAAAAAAAACGACCAAAATTTCATGGTCCCACATTCAACCATAGAGCTTCCAGAGGATCCCATCACAGGGGGTATTGGTATATATAGTTTAAAGGAGAGAAGTGACAGTCAATCACAGCAAACCATATAATATTTGTGCTCATTTACTTTTGACCATCTGAATGCCCCTAACGAGAATTTCAGAGATCATGGAAGTAAAGCAGAACAACTGTAATAACTACAATACAGGGCATGCTTAGAGGGAATTGATACACAAATAACAATGAAATGTGGAAGAATAAAAGAAAAGAATAGAAAAGAAGAGGAAGAACGGCTAACCTTTCTCTGATAAGAAAGAAAAACTGCTCAACCATGCAACCTCATAGTTTGTCAGACTCCCCAACATCTTTCAAACTTAATTACCTATCTAATAGTAGAATCACCTTCCAACATGAAGAATTACATAATTGAGAAACTCTTTTCCCACTTATCAGGAGCCTGGTTATCATTTTTATAACAAAACATGAAGATTTAAATTGGAATTCATTCTCCTTTTTCTTACAAGAAAGAATGAAAAAGTCCTTCGAAGCTTCTAGTTCAAAACTTGCATTTTAGGGATATTTTCTATAGAGATTAACAGAATGCCATCTTTATACAATATTGCCATTTGAGTCACTTCCATGATCAATGAACGAAAGTATTCAGCCAGTATTGGAGCTTCTTTGTTATTTTCCCCCATTTGGCAGGAAATACAAATTATCATGAATTGTCAATTCATAATCCCCATTCATCGGAAAGCTTGCACCACATTGACAGCAGAATTTGCACCAGTTGTGAAGTTCCAACAACTGGTTAAGATCTCACAACCATGCCATCAAATATTCGATTACAGTTATAATACATTTATCTATTAAAAAAAGTTTTATTATTGGATTCTAACACAACAGTAATATAAATCCTAACACAGTTACAGTACAAGTACATCTAGTTTACTATATAAATCCACACTGTCATAAACCATATCCTTCATTACTCCACAATCTATCGTCTTTTTATTTCTATTTTATTCCCTTCCCCATTTTTAACGTTTCTCTCCCCTTCTTTGATTCTGCTTTTTGAGTTCTCACCTTCATCATCATTAGTAGTAAGCAAGTCGCCGTTGTTGTCCATATGATCGTCAGTTTCTCATCTATTTGTGGTCAGCCTTCAAGTTTTACTCTTCCTTTCTACCCTGTTATAAACCAAATCCTTTATCACTTGACGATCTATCATATACTTTGCCCTTTCCTTCCAGGCTTCTTATGGCCATTGTCTCCTTGTATTTTCTACTTTTAACATTTCAATTCTTCAAATAGGGTGAATTTTGGTCTTCTGTGTCCATGTCAATACCATAAACAATTCTCTTTTTCTATTAGGGCTATTGTCAAGGTCTCCCTAATTTGGTCATTTCTAATTTTGTCTTTTAGTTATTCTACACATACATCTTAGCATATGCATCTCGATAACAATTATTTTGTTTACTTGACTTTTCTTCATTGGCCAACATTATGCTCCATAAAGCATTGTCAGTTTGGCAACTATCTTATAAAACTCCCCTTCTAATTGACATGGAACTATGTCGCAAAGTATTCCACTAGCTTACCTACACTTAACCACCTAGCTCCTGTTCTATCCTATTAATAATGCCTAAATCTGATCCTTCACTAGATTCGAAAATCATGCCCAAGTATATAAATTTATTGCAATGTGATACTAAGTTATTTTAATTTTAATCGGCTCACCTTTCCCATTCTTCTCTATTCTGCTTACACTCCATGTATTCCGTCCTTTTTCTATTAATTTTTGAGCAGTTCATTCTCGAAGGCTTTCCTCCATACTTCCAACTTATCATTTAGTTGATTGTCTCCTCAAGCAATACTATATCATCTACAAATAGCATACACCGCATGACACTTCTGAATTCCTAAAGCTAAATTATCCATTACTAATGCAAATAGATATCAGCTTAAAGTGAATTTTTGGTGAAGTCCCACTCTTATAGGAAACTCTCTCACCATACACTATTCAAACATTTTCCTTTTCAATATTAATATGCAAAATCTATGTTGCCTAGAGATGGGCACATGAATGGAAATGGACGTGGAGTGGGCAAACAGCATGCTATTTTTCAAAATTTTGGACACATGGCATGACAATACACACACATTTAGGAAATATCTGAAGTCATCTAAAATCCCTGTTTCTATTTATTTTTAATATTATGTTTTTTTTATTTATATATGGGCAAATTAAGTAATGACAAAGTACTCCATTTACTTATTCTTTTTATATTTAAGGGTAAAATAACAAAATCAAATAAGGTAAAGTAGTTAGTTTACCTATATTAACAAGGGCAAAATGGTCAATTTCTCCTTAAACCCTTAAGCCTTTTAAGCCCTTTCTTCCTCTTACAACTTGCAAAGGAGGTTGCAGGATCATCACCATTCCCCCTGCTACCTTTGCCGTTCCCACAGCCTTATCCTCAAAGTAGCATGATCTAATTCAAAAATTTGAGGCCAGTAATGTGTCCATGCATCAGAGGCAAGTATATAAGCAAAATCAAATTAATAGTGACACACTACTAACTTGAGCATAGAATGTTCCTCTAGCATATCGTATGTAGTTGGGGTGCAACTCAGGCAGCATTTGGTTTTGGGCCAACCTAGGCGTTAGCTAGATCACCAAGCCTAACTGAAACCCGTCCTCAACTCTCTACAGGCGCACAAGAATACAAGTATAAGATGAGTGAATCATCAAACATTACTGTAATAGTAGATAGTTACATTATTACAGCATTGTAGTAGGAACAAAAGTCAATTGTAACACTACAATTAGCTAAAACTGCTTCAACTGCAGTACACAAAATGGATCGATATAGTTTAATTCAATGCAAGACTCTAAATAAAAATGGAGAAAGGAAGTGATCTAAGAACAAAACAAAGCCCCAAGTCCCTGACGGTAAGGGAGTTCTGAGAAAAGCTCACAACATGGATTTTTTATTGAGCATATGAAAAATCATGCTGTCCATGTTTCTCCAGGCTGTCTTCCAACTTATTGTACATCCCCCTTATAAATCCTTTGCGGCTATAGTGGAAAAACAAAGAAGTTTTCAGTAATGCTTCTTATGAAATGTAAGGAAGTATCAATGCCACCTTATAAATAGGAAGTATGTTCAAAGTTCTAAATGGCAAATTAGCTTGGGAATTATCAATTTTTTGGAGAAAATTGGGTTCTTTCTGAATGGAGATGGACACCAAAAAAAATAAAAAAGTGACAGCTTTAAGAAATTACTTCCAAATATAGCATAAAGAATGGCAAGTAAATAGAGTCAGGAAAATAGGAAGAGAACTAGAGGGTAGAGGACACTGCAGAAAATGTCTGAAATGCTTGGAGTTAAGATGGTGAATGGAAAGGAGTCAGGGTGTTTAGAAAGTATGTCAAATTGAAAGACAATAGTTAAAACTAGAAAAAATCCACTTCACCATTATATAGGAAATTTTTTATTTTAGTTAGTCTAAGATCTACAGCAGTCTAGAACCATAGTCTAAGCCTCTTCTATGTCCAGTAGGCAATGCAGTCTTCAGTTGCTCCTCTCTTATGCTTGGATGGCTTTCAAGGGGTCTTCTAGATTCATATCCTCTGGCAATTTGCCCTGTTTGCTACTATTTGGAGCATTTAGTGGGAGCGCAACAACCAAGTGTTTCATGACAAAGCTGAGAGCCTCTATGAGGTTAACCTACGAGTTAAGGCGAAGTATGTTGCTTGGGCGACTTCCCTCACGGAGTTCCAAGGTGCTTCTATCTCTGACCTATCCAAAGCTTGGTAGGAGTAAATTGGTTTGAGTTGGCCTTTTTTTGGAAAGATGGGTTTGAGTCAGCTTTGTGTCGTTGGTTTTTGGTTTCTTGGGTTTGTCTTGCTTTTTGGTGTTCTTTTACAGGCTTCATGGCTTTTCCTGCTGTTTTTTTATGTTTGCTATATTGTACTCTCCCTTTTGTGCACTTCTTGTGCAGTTGTGCTCCCTTATTAATGAAATTACCATTTCAAAGAAAAAGGGAGAGAGAGAGAGAGAGAGAGAGAGAGATCTATTAACAAGAAGCAGCAGTACAATGAAAGTAATGGATCGAGCACCTATAATCAATAGGCAAAATGCAAGGTCAAACACCTTCACATCACCGGGAGAAATAAAAAAGAAAAAAGAGATAACAGATGGTCAAAGAGAAGGCACCTAACTTGCTCCACACAATAAACAAAGCTTGAAGAATAGCCAGTAATTCAGTATATGGATAACTGATGTAGACCAGAGATATTGAGTGTGGAATAGTGCAATAGAAGAAACAAATATACATGAATGTAGTAAATTCTATAAATCAACGTAGACTCTTGGGGTTTGATGCTAATTCAGGATACTTCTACCAATATTCACACAAGTAACAAAAGCAAGAGTTGTGCACAAGGGATGAATTGTGATGTTCGTGCCTCTTTGCATTCTAAATACAACCATTTTTTTGTTTTTTTTTTTCTCACTTTTGTCATCATTCTGATCTCAACACAGAAGTAACCTCATTGTATTTTCCATGATATTATTTTATAGCAAGAATCAGTTGAACATTGTTTCTGCTTGCTTCTCCATAAGATAACAATATGTTAAGGATATAGCAAGGGTAACGCAAAAGTTGCGTCTCTTAGATGCTACATCTAAATAAAAGAATAGGGAATGTAATGTATATCAATAGGTGTGGCCAATAGCTCTTTCTTCATTCGGAAAAATGGTGCCTCTTTGATTCTTAGGAGAGAAGAGATGGGATATCTATACACACTAGTAGAATGACAATTTACTTTCCTGTGTTTCTGATTATATTGCCATTGGATAGTTCATTTGCATGCATTGGACATGACATACCAAAATTCTCAGATCATTATCATGCCATATATGCACATGTCTACATTGTAGTGTGCTTGGAACATAACTGCTGTCGATTTCAATGTGTGTGTCCACATTCAACACAGTCAGTGATAAACTACTGACATTGCACAAATCCTTTAAGCATTGGAATCAACAATGGTTTGTACTGGACCTGGGGATTCATGGAGAAGAAGAAATCTTTCATATGCTTATACTCTGCCATTTGATGCTCCCAAGTCTGGAGAAGGGTTGGGTCAAACAAGCAGGGGATTGGGGAACCTTACTAAGGTTTTATGATTAATTGTGCTTAGAGATGGAAAAGTAAAACTCTCAACCCAAAGCCCAAGTTGATGGGATAAGGCTTCAATGATGATGCTGATGATACCTTTTAAGAAAATGATAATGATGATAAGGAATAGGAAATCCAGCTGATAATGGACGAATGCAAAGCAAACGAAAGTAAACCCCAGATTCAAAATGACATGTTAGTTTCAGAATTAAGGCATTCATAGTTTTTTTTTATTTTTATTTTTTAATGAAATTTAGATTTCTTTCAAGAGAGAAGACCCCAACAAAAGGAGTGGGGAGCTCATAGCCCGAGCTCAAGGCAAAAACAAAGCGGGATAAAAAATTGCAACATTGTATAACAATTATGAACAAAAAATACCCACAGAAATGGTATAATAGAAATTACCCACAAAAGTTTCGGATAGCCATTGGGAAAAGCTATTCCAAAAAGTAATTTCCCAAAAAAATCATGAGAAATTAAACTCCCAAGGGGGAACCTGCATTTCACCAAAGACAGAATAAGACACAGGTTCCACGATGGAGGTTCCTCCCTGAGGAACAACCAAAAGTGAACCACTAGAGCATTCAAAAAAATAAAAAAAGTGAACCACTAGAGCATGGGTAGCCAGGAGGCTAAGGCAAGCCATTGGCAAAAGGGCGTAATTGCAGGATAGAATTGAGAACCTGGAGCTCACACTCTATTTTATCATTTGAAGAGGGGGAGAGTGTTCCAAAATGCCCTTGGCAGGCATTAGAATGGTTGAAGAAGGATGGACCAGCGATGATAGACTCTCAGACGGAGACAAAGCAAAGAAGCACCTTGAAACCATCATGCAGGGTGCTTCTGGTGGAGTTAACAACTTGATTAGATACCCAAGGGGGAGCTGGAGGCAAGTCTCAGACTTGCTGAAATCAAATCTTGCACATTCTCCAGATCAGTGCTCTTACAGACAAACAGAGCCCCAGCTCTGATCACCAAAAAAATCTTCTCAGCAAAAACTTCCCAGGGAGATTGCCTAGACTGAAAGAACTGTTAGAATGATAACAGAAAAAAAGAAAGTATTGGAAAAAAATGAAAGATGATTGGCTTTCTGAAACCGCAGCATTTCTTTCATGCCAAACAGACCAAGTAAGGGTGGGGAAGAAAAGAGAAACCTATAAAGAAGCCATGCTGTCTCGGCATGCCAAGTGAAGGGACTGCAACCTCTTGAACAAGTCATCGGAGCTGGTCCAAGGGTTGTTCATGTTACAAAACATAGCTTTCCCAATATTACAGGATAGAGGCAGGATATGAAGAGATGATAACCATTTTCAGCATCCTGGTTACATAAGACACACCTGTGGTCGACAGCCACACCAATGGATCTCAGTTTAGATTTGGCCTCGAGTCCATCATTCAAGAACATCCATGCTAAAATGGAATGCTTGGAAATATAGTTACAGAACCAAACAAAGGTCAGCCAATTGGGGTGGGAGAGGCCTTGAATAAGCTGAGATAAGCAAAGGGGAAGGTGCAACGTCCCCTGATCATTGAAGGTCAAAGCACCATGCAGGAGCAACAAGAGGGAAATTGCGGATACTGTCCCACAGGCCAGCTAGTTGCACAGAAGTGGGCTGAGAAAGAGCCCAAGATCCATGGCTTATAAAACTGCTCACAGGGGTGTTCGTATCAAGTCCAATAGCTGAGATGACCTCTCTCCCGTAGGTGTTAACAATTCCCTCACTAGTGCCGAGCCAAGGGTCATGGAAGAATGCAGTGTTGCTACCATGTCCCACCTCAAATTTGGTGAATTTGAGAAGGTGCTCACGGCTGCTCAATATAGCTTGCCAGGCCCAGCTGGAGTTTGAGTTTGAGCTCACCTCCCAATAGGATTTAAATCTGAGATACTTAGCCTGCACCCAGGATGTCCAAATGTTGTGCTTACCAAAAATAATTGCCCAAGAATGCTTAGAATACATGCAAAGCTGAGATGGGATAGGGCCCTAATGCCTAGGCCCCCAAAATCCTTTGGCAAGCATATTTTGCTCCAACAAATAGTATGGGAGGATCCCCAAAGGAAATCCCATTTCATCCTCTCAATATGATTCACAATTTTCTTAGGAAAGAGGAAGCAATTTGCCCAGAACAAGTGCAGGGAAGAAATGGTGGATCTAAATAGCTCAACTCGCTCACAAAGGATAAAACCTTGGCTCTCTAGCCATAAAGTTTGGAGGCGATTTTATCCATAAAGTCTTCATAATGGACCCAACAAAGCCTATTAATGAAGAGGGGAAGTCCAAGATACTTCATCGGCAGGACTCAGGAGCCTCGGCCCAGACCAAGAGTAGAGCAGATTTAATCTTTGAAGCGACAAGAACCAGAGAAGAAAATACTGCTTCATTGAAAAATGATATCCAAACTAGACAAAATAGCAAACCCAATTAGGAAATTCCTGAGATTTAAAGCATTCTCCAGGTCTGTGGAACAGAACAGAAGTACATCATCAGTAAAAAGCAAATGAGAAACCGACGTGTTTGGTTTTTTAAAATGGTGTAGTAGTTACTCCTCTATTAAGCACAATTTGCAGAGCATTTGAGAAAGTCTCCATGACTAGGGCGAAGAGAACAGGGGAGAACAAATCATCCTGCCCAAGGCCACGCAAGCTGTGGAAGTAACCACTGGGCAAGCCATTAATTAAAACTGAGAAGGCCTGTAACGACCCGTCCCGCTACGAGTACGTTAAACTGTTACAAAGTCTCAAAACACCGATCTAATTCTATTTCAGGGGCATTTTTTTTTTTTCAAAATAAAGGGGAGATACTGCCCCCGCAATTCAAAGCAACTACGGGCAACCCACCATTAAACCAATAACCAATAAAGTATTAATCATAATTGGAAACAATAGCATCATTCCATTATTACATTCATCCAACGTAATAAGATGTACACATATCTCAAATACATTAATAAGTCTCCAATTATAAAATAAAATCATGATAAGTACAAGGCTGCAACTCAACGCCCAATGTCTGATTGAGGGTCCCGCCGACCCTTCCTCTAAGAAGTACCTGTAAGGCAAGGGGGTGAGCTCTACATGCCCAGTGAGGGTAACATATGCATCATAAGTCATCAAGCATACATTGCATATAATCATATGGACACATCAATGTCTAGAATGTCTACATGCATGACCATACAAATGTGTGCCGTACCCCTAGCACATGGCCCACGTCAGCCAGGCCTCTAGGACATCCTCCAACCAACCCAATGCAACTCCCTTATGTGCCCAACCGCGACAGTCCACCCATCTACGGGTACGCAGACTGATCCTCAGTCAGATCGGGGTCTCTAGTCCTCAACTAGACCTATGACCCTCTCATGACAACCCGCACACATACCACGACCAACCCAAGAGTCGGACTCACTAGAGTCCCAAACTGATTACCACACGGGAGTAACCACCTCACCAGTCCTCAACGAACTGCCAACCAGACTCATCTATGGTCTCGTCAACCAAGCACCAGAGTCTCGATAGTCAAACCTATAACCTTGGACCCCATATGCTAGTCTCCACACGATTGGTGTATCCACTACTCCACCTCTCACAGAATTCTATAGGTCTTCTATCGAGTGAGCCGGCCGAACTCACTCGTTAAGCGCCCATAAATTTCTGGTGAGTCAACACCCACAACACAAGTCTCAACCATGAATCCCAATACCATAACCGCGGGTAATACACTACCACCTCGCACCACAGGCTGTCCCCACCATACAGTTGTCCTAGCCTGGAATACCAAACCTCAGACTACACCCACTCTGCAGGTGCCATAGCCTGGAAGATCTCATCACCTCGCAGGCTTGTCCCCATCCTACAGGTGTCCTAGCCTGGAATATCTCATCACATCGCAGGCTTGTCCCCACCCTACAGGTGTCCTAGCCTGGAATATCTCATCGCACCATCCCTCGACCAATGAGCGGGCGAGCACATCCTCAGCCTACTCGGTCATTCAGGGAATCACAAACCATACCAGCGGGAGCTGTCCCTCACCGCATCGTCCCTCGACCTAGGCGAGCACCTCCTCAGCCTACTCGGTTATCTAGGGATCACAAACTATGCCAGCGGGAGCTGTCCCTCACCGCATCGTCCCTCGACCTAGGCGAGCACTTCCTCAGCCTACTCGGTCATCTAGGGATCACAAACTATGCCAGCGGGAGTTGTCCCTCACCGCATCGTCCCTCGACCCTAGGCGAGCACCTCCTCAGCCTACTCGGTCATCTAGGGACCACAAGGCATACTGGCGGGAGCCGTTCCTCACCGCACCATCCCCCGGCCAATGAGTGGGCGAGCACCTCCTCAGCCTACTCGATCACCTGGGGATCACCTCACCCGTCACACATTCGGGTATCGGAACCGCAGGGGGCTTCTAAGGTTGCCTTGGGTGAACCAACATTTAGCCTGATGGCCTATCTAGGGTTACCATAATTACTTCCCAATTAGTCCTTATCTGTGACTCCCAGGCACCTTATTTTCTAAATCAGATCACGCCTCTCTCATAGGTACGTCCGGGAAATACAAGACGGACCGACTATTTGATCTATGCAAGGGATGACGACTTCCCATTTCGAATCACAAGGGAGTCCGAATCCCAACCACTCGTCCACTGCGCGTTCGCACATAACACCCCCATCCTAACTACCCGACAAGCTAGGGGGAGTCTCTAGATCCTGATGTTGCCTAGTACCCATGCCCTACCGGCATTCCACATACGTTAGTTATATGTATGCACAGTTACCTCTAAGCCTACACATGCTATTAACATAGTTCATCACATAACAATCAGGTGTATATGTCACTATTTATCACGGGCTGGCATGTTAACATCCAAACATGTTATAATGTCTAGCAGTTTAAGCTAACTATCACATAATCATATAGCATATTGTCAACACGACATATCAAATTATAATCAGACATATATCGCCACATTTCACATATTTGCATGTTGACATTTCAACATATTATCAATAAAATAAACCCCAATCATATCACCCCACAACAAATCAATCGGGACATCAGATAAGCAACTCGTATATGCCTCTGCGGGCATCGGATACAAATACACTCGGATGGGGGCCCGCCACATAATGGTATCAACAGTTCCCTTGCCGAGTGGCTCATAATACCGAGGACCCCCATTCGCCGCATTTCGTATCCGTACATTTGATAGAGAGGTAATATGCATAGATGCATGCTAAAAGCGGTGATAAGTTCCCTCACTGTGTGTGTCCTTGAAATCCAATGCGAGAAAACGAGTCCGATGGTTGAAGGGGCTCAATCTGTTGAAACAAGAATAAGAGGTTAAGAAATTGGGATGAAACGGGTCAAGCTGGGCTAAAAATGCAAATGGGCCCGAGAACGGGTCGGGTTCGAATCGGGCCTGACTGGGCCGGGCCGGGCCGGACCTGACTGGGCTGGCCGAACTGGGCCAGACCAAGCTTGGGCCTGATTGGACCTGGGTTCCCAAGCCCAAAACCGAACCCACCCGAGTCAACTCAGTGACTCGGCTGAGTTGGCTCGGAACTCAGCTGAGAATCCAGGAAACAGAAGGAAATGAGAGGAAAATAAGGGAGAGGAAGGAAAAACGGAGAGAGAGAGAGAGAGAGAGAAAGAAGAAGGTCAATGAGAAGAGAGGGGAAGGAACTTGAGTACTTGATAGCACCGGAAGAGGTCTGACGGTCGGAGCAGGCGGATCGGAGTGGAGATGAAGACCATGGGTGCGGCGGCTGGGGAAGGAGGGAAGAAAGAGGGAAAGAGAGAAAATAGACAAGAGAGCGGCGGGAGGGAGAGAAAATGGGAAGGGCGGCCGAAAGAAGGGTTTCCAAGAGGAGGGGCGGCAACAGAGGATTAGGGTTTTAGGGAGAGGAGAAGAGGGAAGACGATGAAAGAAGGGAGAGGAAAGCAGGTGGCGGCGGCGGCAGCAAGCGTAGCACTGTAGCGATGTGCTACAGTGCGGCGCAAGATGAAGGGTTTAAAAGGGAAACTTTAGGGTTTGGGATTCTTTAGAGTTTGGGGTTCTTTTTTTTTTCTTTTTTTTTTTTAAATAAAAATTGAAAATCTCCAATTTCCAAAATATTTTAAAAGCCCGAAGAAATCAAATGGCAAACATCGGAGGAAAACGTGTGATTTTCAAACTTTTAATTATGCTAGAAAATTCAATAATTCAAAATTACCAAATTGCCCTCTGAGTTTTCGAACCCAAAATCGGGCAAACCAGGACCCACCACAGGGCCCACACTCATCCCACTGCTACCAAGACCCTAAAACTCCGAAAAATCGGGTCGGGTCACTACAAGGCCGGATTGACATTTCAGTTCTGGATCCAAGATATCCATTTCTGGTCGAAGTTCATACTCTGAAGAGGAACAGGACATCCCAGCTAACACTATCAAAGGCCTTTTTCAGGTCAATCTTAATGCACATCCTTTGCTTACCTTTGTTGAGATGAATTCCACAAATCAGATCATGGCTAAGGAGGATATTAAAGGATATATCTCTGCCCAAAATAAAAGCTTATTGGGTTTTAGAAACAAGATAAAGGAGAATATGTTTCAACTCTATTCACCAAAATTCTCTAGATGATTTTATATATTCATTAGAGAGCGCAATGGGCCTGAATTTATCTGGCGAGTCTGCATTGCTACACTTCAGGATTAGCACTAGAAAAGAGGCTTTGATTTGCTGCAAGATTTTAGAGCTTTGAAAGCAATCTAACACAGCCTTAGAAACATCCTCCCCCAAAATGTGCCAGCAGGATTGGGAAAAAAAAAAACCATTAAACCCATATGAACCGGGAGCTTTACTAGGCTTGCTGCTGAAAATCACCTCCTCAACTTCCTTTTGCTCTCATAAGAATTAATTACTTCCTAAATCTGGATGCAACTTCTTAAACATTAGATAGCAATTTGACTGCTTTACACAAAAACTCCAACACCAGTCACTGATCAGTTCACATAAGACACCAATATTTTGTTAGGAATCAGTTGATTCTTCTTAGAACTAGCAATGTAAAAATTAGCCATACTCATCAGTGACTATAGTTGTTATACATATGTAACATATTAGAAACTTAGAATTGTCCAACAAGTAGAAACTTCAAGCTGCAGTTTATCCAAGAATACTGATGCAAAATGATCGACTTGATTTTTTACATGCAAGCCAGGTTCATGAAAATTGTTAGCAACTAACCATTACATTCAATGGCCATTACACCGACAGTTTGACCCTCAATATGTTAAGAGGTGTTCATTTATAATTAATCAGTTTTGGAGTGAGACTCAAAATGGTAAGCATAGTGGTCAGTGGTGCATCTGGGACTCACACTAGATGCACTCATAGGACGAGGACTTTACTTCAATATTCGATTCTTAATGAGTTATTCTGAATATTTGATTATTTTAGATGATAATATTGCATTTTCATATTAATACTAAACATATACATAAAGTACATCTAATGTCAAATTTAGTGCACTTAACAAAGTAAGACTCGTGCCTAGACGTGCATCTTGTGCACTATGGGCTCCTGCACACTCCTTTCTGAGTTGAATTTTCCTCGAGCCTTGACTACTACAAGGGTAAAAGAAAACTACAAATTTCTTGGGCTATTAATAAATCCAAACATTTGGAGAAAGGTAAGACAAGCCATTTAGAGGGATCAGCAATTTGAATAACCGCATCTGTAGCTAAGTATACCCAAAACAGTTGCTGGTCCAACCGCATATCAACATAAGTAATACCGATCACCAAAATGAGCGGGTAAAAATCAATGACCATCACAGTTTCCATCTCCATAACAGCACCAATTTTTTTACTAAAAAGCCCAAAATTTTCAGTTTGCCTACATTTCGCCAAAGTGGCATCAGATGTTTCCGGACATTAATCCTATAATTACCCCCATGCAAATAGAATCATATTTTCACATTAAGTATTAAACATATGGCTCCGTTGGATCCAAAGAAAGGAAAACATTTTCCATAGGAAAAAAGAAAAAGAAAAAGAAGAAGAAAGAAAACAATAAAGTTTAAGCACAGTTCCATTATTAGCTTAAAAAATAGTTATTTTTCAGGAAAGTAATTTCCTCGCAATGCATCCAAACAGAGGACAATTCTATTAAAAAAGATTAACAGATCAAATGTGACTTCACATTAACAGATGCAGATCAGAAGATCGCAAAAATCAATTAAGAAACCAACGCATGAAATGCAATTAAAAAAACAAACAGAAGCACACAAATGCGTTCTCAAAACCGCATTGATAAGCAGATCCATACAGCAACCAATGTGACGATTTCAACAACAATAAAGTAGTAAAAGCTGCTGCATTTGGAACGTTAGAGAGAAGAGAGAGAAAAAGTATGGTTTTGGAGCTCATGTGCAGATCTAGAGTAGCATTTCTTACTAGAAGAGGAAAAGGAAAGGCAGAGTAGATTCGATGATTGAAAAAGAGAGGAAGAGATAAATACCTTTGGAGCCAGATGCAGAAGAAGCTGAAATGAGAAGAAGAAGAAGAAGAGAGAAAACTGCAAAGGAGATTGACATCGCCATTGCCTCTGCTGCTGCTTTTGCCACTGCCTTGCTGCTGTTAGTTGGGTCGATGGAAACGGGAAACGGACCTATTTCTTTCTTTTATATTTATTATAGAAAATAATAAGGGCGGGTGAGATACAAAATCAAACTGCCCCTGATCTTGTACAAAAGTATGATGGTGACCACTTCAATAGTCTTACGTACTACTGGAAAAGTGATTTTTCAACTACTCTTAAATCATTTTTTATTTTATTTTTCCCTCACTTAGGTGTTTCTGACTCTTTTAGAGTATTCGACTAAGAGAATGTACCTTTAAAAGAAAATCGAACCCAAGTATTTTATTTCTGAGACAATTTTCTGACATCACTTATACATATATATATAATTGTTTAAATTAAGCTGATAATATATTTTACTATCTAAACAAAATACAGAACAACTAATATTATTTATAACTTTCATATTATTTATTTAATTTTTATTATAAAATAGATCTTACGATTGAAAAGGATAATGAAGATTTTATTTTCAAACTCACCATTGGTGTGATGACTGATCCTTTCCAACCAACTGACAGCTTCGTATTTTGGACTTTAGACCGAACGGTAGGGACCATGGAATTTAGGGTGCTTATCTGTCATTACAATGTCAATAAACTAATTCGAGGGCTCTGTTGGTTCAAGTTCTTTTAAAAAGAAAAACACAAATAAATTGAAAAAGGCTCCAAGTTACTGAAGGAAGAGCGTCAGAGTCGTGAAACCAAACCAATTGCAGAGGCTGACGCAGCGACAGTCTCGAGACTGTCAATTTAATTTATTTTTTAATAAAAAAGTCTTGATTATGTGAATATGTGCAATCAAAACTCTGAAAATATAATTATATATATTTTAAAATTTTAAAATAATATATTTAAATACTGTTTCCATTGATACCAGGGGTCAAAAATTTGGTATCGGGTTTTCGAAAGCCGACATATCTCGGCCGATACGTATAGTATCGGCCAGTACCAAAAAAATAAAAAACGGCCGAGATGACCGAATTTCTGGCTAATAATTCGGTCATGATATTGGCCAAATTTTAAAAATTCGGTCTTTTTTTTTTTAGAAATATCGGCCGAGATGACCGATATATCGGTCTAAATATCGGCCAGCCGAAAATCCCATTTTTTAAGAAAAGAAACAGTAAAATTCGGTTCTGAGTCCAACCCACATTCGGCGATATTTTGCCGATATATCGGACGATATCTCATGTCCGATATATCGGGCGAGATCTCACCTGTCAACCAATTTCTCCCAGTCAAATCTCTCTGTGTACGGTGGACTGCAGTATTAGGCCGGTTGGGCATGCGTTAATTTTTTATTATTTTTTTGAAATCCGAAAAATCGACCTAGTCCAAAGTTTTTCTATAAGTCCCATTCACTTACACTTCAATTTTCACACACTTGTTTTTTTGAAAAAAACCAGATTTTACCATTTCTCTTCCAAAAGTTTTTTCACTCTTCATTACTTGATCTAATTAAGTTCTAAAGAACTTGTATTTGGTGAAACTGAACAATCCAGACCATTCAAGCTTTTCTTTATTTATAGATCTACTACTCTTGTAAGTTTTGTAATTTATTTCCATTTATCTGTATTTTATTTTAATTTTTTTCTGCCAAAAATAACATAAAAGTGTTATAATGTGTTAAAAAATGCTTGAACTTAAATAACATATGTAGGAAATAAAAGTTTTATAAAGGTGTTATAATTTTTTTCCATCTGAATGTATCTGTAATTATCTTTTGTGTACTTTCTTAGTTACTATTTTTTCTCAGTTATTTATTCCTTTTTGTTAACTATTTCAACATAAAATAGCATAAATGAAAAAAAAAAAGTCAGAAAATGATAAAACCTATAAAATAATAGATGAAATTTTTTTATTTGCTCTTAGTTAATGTTACTAACATGTCAAAATTTACAGCAACATTTTTTACTTTCATTTACTCTTTATTTTAATTATTTCATTATAAAATATTGTTTATGAGTTATAAATGTTAGCAAATGATAAAACCTATAAAATAATAAATTAATTTTTTTATTTTCTCTTAGTTACTGTTTACTAACATGTAAAAATTTCCAGCAACATTTTTTTCTTTTATTTAATCTTTCTTATAATTATTTCATCATAAAATGTAGATTATGAGTTATAAATGGGGAAAATGGTAAAACCTTTAAAATAATACATGAAATTTATTATTTTCTGTTATTTACTATGGTCTATTCATGGCCTTCATTGGAAATCCAATAAAAATACTATGGTCTATTTTTATTATTTAGCCTCCTAACATGCTCATTCACTTTGCATTTTAGGGTTTTTTTTTTATAATTTTGATGAGAATCTCGAATTGGATTTAAAATTATAATTGACTTTAAATAGAAAAACACAATCTTTCTTTCTTGATTTTCTTCAAACTTCAAGAAAGAAAAGTTTGGTGCACCAGATCAAATGTCTTTGTTCCTATTAAATCTAGTTATGAGAGCCTTTTACTCTTCCAACCACAAGCACCAAATAGGATGGGAACATGACAGCTTCTTATTTATGATATTAGAATAGTCAGAATTATCGGATTAAATATCGGGATACATAGGCCCATATGTATAAAGGGTCAATGTATATCGGCTTGTACACTTATAATATCGGTGATATTGGCCATGATATCGTCGATATTGATAATATCAGTATTTTTTAAAAAAAATCATCTTGATCATAAACCCCACTGATATGTTAGGCCGATATTTATCCATATTGAGAAAATATCTGCTGATATTTTTCCTTTTACATTTGAATCTCGAGTTCACACAACTCTATTGTAGAGTTGGAGATTGGTAGAAGATGGTTAGTAGATAGCTTCCACATTTTGATGTATTTGTTAACTTAATCTCTGATTAAAAAGAGGATCGATTTTAGAGTCTAAGAGTTTAACTTTATTTGTGAGTCTTCTATGTGTATTATATATTTGAGTGTCTCTTAAGAATCATGCATCACAAGTTTAATTATAATGCAATTGTCACCAACTGACCTTTTTTTTTTTTGCCTTTTACTTTTTTCTCTTTTTATAGACTTCTTGTACTCTTTTATCAATTCGTCCAAATGGAAACAAGCTAAAGGGAGTCTTGCAAAGGGATACAGGACAATGGTCCTCTTATCTATCAAAAAGAATGATTAATCATCGTTCAAATGGACACCCTCAAAAGAAGAAAGAAGAAAAAAAGAGAGAAGAAAGAAAATAATTCAATTAAAGAATAAATTTGTTCAAACCGCGAAGGTGTCTCACATAAAACATCTTTTATCTGTTTGTAAGGGCAGAAATTTACGTCTCAAAGAAGTTTCTCTCAATAATATGTGAGCAGGATGGACTCTACGAGGTCTTGAAGAGGTGCGAGCTCTGCGTTCTCGATCAAACGAAATTCCTACATAACAAATACCACTCACAATCAACAATCTCATTCAAGACTTTAGATTCATTTTCAGATCGGAATTCGGCGTTATATAAAGTCATTGGCTTCTCAAAGTACTCGATGTGGACACTTTTATCACTTTACACTACAACTTCATTTAATGGCGATATTGAATAATGGCCTTACCCATGTGAATAGAACAAAATGCTTAAAGCAAGTATTGAGATGAGCTTCTTCTTTGAGACTCATAATCTTTTGAAAATGTGAGTGATAGATGTGGGCATAAACACGGAACAATCGTTTGAAAATTGATTGAACCACTTCTTTGAAGTCAGGAGGAAAAGGCACCCCTGCAATTAGACATTATATACATTAAAACTACTAAAGTTCTTTCACATGAAAGTAGAAAATGTTGGAACTGAACTTCTAATTCAAAAGACTAGTCTGATAGTTAGAGTGACCTAGTCCTTTATAAACACGTGTTACAGAAGCCAAAAAACAACTCTTACCAAGTTTTTGAGGGAATATTGACTCGTCATCGAGCAGAGATTCAATCCAATCCATCAAGTATTCCACATATTTTGGTGCACAAACGTCTATGGGTTTCTTTATTTGAACTCCATCTTTCCATCTGTATTCATACCTGTAGAGTTTCATGTGAGCATTACAGTACTAGGATTGCAGCAAAAACTCTTAGAACTAATTTTTAATAACAAATTATAGAAAATAAATTCAAAACATTAAGGGTCATTTGGAATTTGGCACCATGACAAATTGGTAACACAAGGAATGGAAGGCAGAGCAAATACATGCAACTTTTTTTTCGAGATAATATGGGTATCCTCGTCTTATATTGGAAGTGAGACAAATTCCATAGATACAAGAAACTACCTGTAAACTTTGTGTATCGAGTAAACTCAGGAGGAGCTAAATTTAAAACTTCTAGTTTAATTTTAAAAATTAAGATCAATTGAGCTAACCGTACAGTTTAACTATTAGTGATTTGTTTGTGAACCAAATGTTGTTTGAAAATTAAAACCTTAATTTGGTTTCTATTTTGGCAATTAAAAAGATAATTTAGTTGAGGAATCAAAATACCTTGGTCCAGCTGTCATTTTTGGGCAGCTGTCTGGGGTGCAGAATTCAGCAAGGGTCCCATGTAGAAGATTCACTTGATTGAAGAAGTCTACCGCTGTAATGTAAAAAAAAATATATATATATCAATATATACTACTTTTTTTAGAAGCAATAAAATATCAAAAAATTCAAAGTAAGCCTATTTTAATAACACATTGAAAATGAGTTATCAATTTATTTTGTTAATCTTAATATATAGAACTAGAGCTATTCGGAAAATAAATTAATAATTAGGCCCACGCTACAAGAAAGTGACTCTATGGCCGAATGGATAAGGCGCTGGTCTACGCAACCGAAGACTCTGGGTTCGAATTCCAGTGGAGTTGATTTTAGTGTGACTGTTAAATAAATTATTATTTTATATTTTCCATGTACTACTTTTAATACTAAAAATTGATTTTATATATTACCGAGCCAATAAAAAATTATTTTGACCTATTTGCTTGTTTTCATTAATCATTTATCTCCTCATGCTTATAATTAGATTTTGCTATTGAAAATTGATGAAGATGCTTTTTATATTTCATTAATTCATTCTATCGAGCAATCACCTACGTTACCCATATAAGACTTAAATTTACATGAATATATATTTGATAATGTTATACATTAGGTATGTTAAAATCATGCATATGAACATTCATTTTTAGGTAATATTAATATAATGTTAATATTAAGAATCAATATTCAAATCCTTAAAATCTCTTAAAAGTTTCTGGTCAAAAGAATCGGTAAAGTTGACCTTCACTAACTCTTAAAAAGGTTCTAAACTTGTTATACTCTCTCCGTCTTATTTTAGCTGTTCTATTTTAAAATTTTAAATTTTTGAAGGAATGACTTTGAAAAGACTTATGAACTTCTCTGTTCTCTTTCGCTTTTTTTTTTTAAAATATCGAATTTTTTTTTTATTTTTTTCCCGAATTAAAAAATAAATAAATAACAGAAAAAGAAGCTGATTTTTTTAAAAAAAATTGAAAACGAAAATATCGGCTGATATTGGTCCGATATCGGCCGAGATATCAACTTGAGCCCACCACCATTTTGATTTTTTTTAATTATAAAAAAGACCGATATTATGAATATCAGACGATATATATCATCGATATATCAGACGATATATATCACCGATATATCTGCCATATCAGTCGAGAAATACTGTATACGACCGATACAAAACATATCCGCCGATATAATATGGTTCTTTACCCTTGTCTATAACTCTTTTAATAAAAAAGAGATAGATATCAAAATAATATATCAGACAACTATTTTGGAACAGTCCCAAAATACATATCAGACAACTAAAATGGGACAGAAGGAATATTAGATTATCATACAAACAAGATTTTTATAAAAAAATTGATTATTAGTCTTTTATATTTTGTGTTATGTATTTGATATTTTATATTTATTAATATGTTATTAAATTTTTAGCTAATTTATTATCAATTAATTAGTTAATTAATGTATGCTACGTTAGAAACAAGTGTATTAGTGATAATTTAAAGATAGCTCTGATATTGAGAGAAACTTGTTTGAGATGGTTCGGTCACGTTAATAGAAAACTATGTATAGTAACAATGCATAGAGTGAACAGGCTACAGATTGAAAGCACTAGGAAAAGAGGACAACATTCGAAAACATAAAGGGAAGGGATAAAAACGGATGTATTAAACTCTGAAGTGAGCAATGATATGGTTTGTAATAGAGTAAATAGAAGAAGAGTTAATAAAACCGAGATCAGATAGATGGAATTACGGGCTGGTGCTACTGATGATCAAAGTTAATTAATATTATTATAGGACATCATGATGAATTGATGACGTTGTGAGTTTGATCGAGTTTGACTATAGTTAAATCTCGGTTCAACTCTATCCAACTCAACTTTCTTTTAATAAAATTTGATCTACGGTTCAACTCTATCCAACTCAACTTTCTTTTAATAAAATTTGATCTACAAATTGATATTTAAAACATTGAAACTAACTGATACTATTATAATTTTCAATATTTAATTTAATAAATATAATTATTAATAATAATTCTAGAAGGAGGAGAAAAGGCAAGCGTGAAAGTGACGAAGCCTTACTATTTACAGCCATCCATTCATTAAGATCTTCTCCCGGAGGAAGACGAACTGCTTCCATCAAGTTGCCACTGCCCAATGTGGCAATTATGTGTTTGTGTAGCTGTGCACCCTGCATGGTTCACCGTGGATATTGTTATAGTACAGTATTATAGGTTGGACCTTGCAAGTCTCTCTACCAAAATTTGTAAAATGAAAATAACAAATCTAAGTGTTTTAGGGGAATTGATTAGAGGCCACTAATGTTTTTTTTATGATGGAGGAAGGAACCTCGAGCACAGTTTTACTAAACTTTTCCTTCGGGTGATGTTCCACACCTCCAAAGGATAGCCATCGGATTACGTCTCGGAGACTCGAACTCGCACCGTTCCACTTCCTGAGACAAAATGTTATCAACTGAGCTACCCAGTACGAGGTCACTAATGTTTTTACTAGCTTCAAATATGACTAGTGATATATTAAACTTTTCTATTTTATCTTTTGTTTTATTATGAGAAATTATAAAAATAATTCAAAATAAAAGAATAAAAAAAAATCTAATTTATCATGAGACAGTATCTGATGTTAGTAAAAATATCGGAGCTGGAATCAATTCCCATATTTTAGAAGAGAAGATACAGAAAAATAAAAATTGCACACTACGATATGATTATGTATTATGCCTGACTATATCAAACATATATTTCAAATGACTCCTTATTTATCTTATTTAAAATAATATAGATTACCAAGATTGGGTAGAGCAAAAATAGAGTGGTCGTCCATCACAGTCCACGCTACACAATTCTATAGAATTTGCTCACTACCAAGATTAGCAACAAAATTCTATATTTCAACACTTTGAAATATTATGTGTGAAATTTGTGTGGGATGAAATAGTGCAAGTTCGGGTGTCAGTGACGTAACTCGGTGCCTATTTTATGAAGATGTAGAACGGAAAAGTTTAATTGAACTGTGCTCGAAGTTTCCCGATGTATAAGAGAATAAGAGGGAAATTAGGATTAGATAGCGAGAAAGAACCAACCTTACTTCCCGATGGAGCATTCTTTTTGAGGCGAAAAGTCTTCTGATTCCTGTTTACAAGTTGGAAGCTTCATCAAAAACAGTGGTATAGGATAAAAACAACAGCAAAGAAAAACCCATGAATTGATTTCATTTGGTTCTATTCTCAAAATATCCAAAAACAAACACCAGTTTGCCAAGCTCCAAAAGTATATACATGGCAGCCCACCCAAATCTGCAATGGTCAAATGAAGGTATAGCCCAATCCATTTTTTGTTTTCAAAACCCTATAAAATGGGTTGTAAAGTGTTATTGTGCACACCAAAGTATAGAGTCCATTATAGTTGATTAACGGTCAAAATATCTCATCGTTTTAAATTCTATTTTAACTTTTAATTTTATAGTCTTTAAAAATATGATTTAATTAATTTGATCATAATTATTTTTGGTGACAACATATTCAAATAAAGATCATTTTAATAGAATCATCACCATCACCTAATTTAACGAGCGCTATGTTTAGATATGCTCGACAATGCCCCATGTGATCCAATGCATAGATAAACATCTCATTTGATGTGACTCAATTTTAAGATACTACTCATCCCCGATCATATGCCACCCGTGGACCTTATATTTTATAAATTATACTTTTAATAATTATTACTTCCTTCGTCCTATTTTAGTTGTCTCATTTGAAAGATTTGTATTTTTTAAAGAATTCTCTTTATAAAGCTAACCCTCCATATGATCTCATCCATTTTCAACACATTTAATACTATTCTAATATAAATGAGACAATTATTTTGAGACAATTTCAAAATCCATATAAGACAACTAAATTATAACAGAGGGAGTATATCTTAATAAAGAATTATCATACCATTAGAAGAATACCCATATCCCTATTAGTTTCTAAATACAAAATTAAATACTAACCCATATGTTGAACTAGGATCATTGGTGAAAAGTTGGGATCATAGATGGACCCGAAATAAATTTTGCTCAGTCGACATAATATAAATTGAAAATTTTGTCCTTGGCTGATTATATTTATTTTCCAAGCCATCATATTTAAGCTTAAACATACCCAGCCTATAATCACGATGGTGGACAAAACCTGCCAACCAAGAAAAGTTTACTGGTGGCAAATGATTAATGGCTTGAAAATTGACGATTTACAATCAAAACAAAATCTAACCATTCATTTACTAATGCCTGTATTTCTTTCTTCTGCAAACAAATAAGGCACAAAACTCAACAATAGTTTAATTTCAAGAAAGTTTAGTTTATGAAGTTGTGAAAGTCATGAAGGAAATTCAAGAGCCATTTGATGGCAATCAAAATGCAAACCCTTTGAATATTTGCAAGTTTTGGGCAGAAAAAAAAACCCCAACAAGAATAACACTTTTGCAATCAAAATCTCAGTGTCTCGATCAGCGATATTTTGGAAATTCAAAAATCATTTGCAGAGAGAGAGAGAGAGAGGGGTGTTCATGTACCTGTTACCAAGGTTGAAGAGACTCATGGTTGATTGTGATATTGAAGGATTTTCCTTGTCTGGGTCTCTGCCTGTTTGGGGTTTTTCTCAATTCTCATGGTTTTTGGAAAACAGAGGACTATAATATTTATAGAATGGACAAAATAGAAGGTAGAAGAAAGAAGAGAAGGGAGAAGAAGAGAGAGAAAGAGAGACGAAAGACAGACTGGCAATGACGGAGAAAAGAGGCCAGCTGCCTATGCCAGGCCAGCCAAAGGAGAGAACCAATCCCGAGTTGGAAAACTGGTATACGTTCCTTTATCCGTCTTCCACCAAACTATTTGCCTTTAAGGGGTTGGCAACTCCCGGGCGTTACACGTGGCATTTATCATTGCCAAAACCATGGCACTTAACAGTTACGGACTCTCATTAATTTCAGTTAACCTCGTTATCTCCTCGTGTTGTCATTCCCCTGTTTAGCTGTCGTAATGGGTCGGTGTCGGTAGCAAGGTTGGGCTGGCGGAACCCGATTCACAATGTTGGGTCCTTGACCCGACCCATCCTCACCAAAAATCCAAATTCAAAAAAAAAAAAAAAATCAATAAAAGAATTCTACCCAGCTTAACATGAATTTGGAGTAAAAGGGAGCGCAACCAAGGGTCCAAATATAATAATATTTTTGAATTATTTAAAACATATTTATATAATCAATTCTCCCACGTATCGGTAATATTGAGTTAATATATTGTAGACATTTTTGTGTATCTCTAATATATCACTGATAATATTATATTTTTTTATTTTTAGTTAAAAATACTTTTGCAATTGATATATGGATGAGGTCTTTTTGGCCTGGTCAAGTGGGTTGGACTTAAAGTAAAACTTTGAGGATTGGCTCGGTCAATAGAGTAATGGGCTGGACCGAGGACCCAAAGAGGACAATATCATATTCGAATAGTCGGGTCAGGATTGTTACTAATGGTATCAAAGCACGATTCAACTCTCGGTTGTGAGTGTGGACAGAGCCGAGGACGGATCTAGTCTTAAGGAGGGTAGATTGTAATACCTCATGTTTGAATGGACGAATGTGGAGAGAGAAAAAGTCGTCAGGCTTGAGCGTGCTATGTGTCTCACATCGCCTAGAGTAGAGAGTTGAGAGTGGAATATATGTAGAGCTTCTCCTTATTGTAGAACAAGTCCTTTTGAAAGCAACTTTGGGTTGATTCGCCGATGCAAATTCGTGGAGGCCCATTTAGACTCAAAGTAGACAATATTGTACATCGACAATATTGTGCTGGACGTTACTTATTTATTTGTGAATGTAAGTGCAATGGAATGTCAAAAAGAATTTATAAGTATTATAACTATATTGAAAAGATCTGTGTTTATATAATATTTAAAAACCACTTTTTTCTACCATACGAAAGTCTATAAATTGAAAAGGTTAAAATTATTAAAATTAAAATGATTTGAAAGATATAACTTTATTAACTCAATGAAAGGCATCTTGTAGATTCGCATTTAATCATGAACCTTTATAACAAATAATCAGATTGTAAAATTTGAAGACAAGAGAATCCTATATAAAGATGCATAATAGAGTGAACTTTGTTCCTAGGCTCCTAGCTACGAAACTCCTTTTTTTTAAAAAAAAAAATTACTTCTAGCAAAAATTTAAATAGATTAAATTGAATGAGATATAATTCAAATCAAGTTGAATTAAAATAAAATTTAAAAAATTATAGTAGCATTTGAGTGAAGGTCAAGATCCCATTACCCTTTAATGGTTTTAAACTTTTAATGAAATTACTTTAATAACATAATATTACATCAAATTTTATTACATACTCAATTTAAATCCAAGATTTGATCCTCTTAGAGCTTAATTGAGTGAATAATGTAATTTTTATGGTGGGGCTGATCATTTACATAAATGAATTAAAGGATATAAAATTCAACATTTAAGACTCCTCTTTACAACATTTAATGAGTTTTGTAAAAGTTTAGTATGACAAAGGTAGTAAAGAGGTCAAGGGAATTTGGAAATTATTTTAAAATGTTTTATGCCTTTGTATTTTACTAAGTTCGGATGAAATTTAGCTTTGTGACTTAGTTATATTCTTTTCTTTTGCATGTTTTGGCTATGTACAAGTCAATAGATTTAGTTGTGATATTCTTAAGCTATTATACTTGTAAAATTAATCTTAGAGACTTAGTCTACACAGTCGGTCTGAATAAGTCGAGAACAATTAAAGATCAAGATCAGGACATGGAGAACAAATCTACTCCTGCCTTGACTACTGAGATACACACTTGATGAGGATTTTATCAACTTTAAAGACGGCCGTAATGTATTAAAAAACCTCAAATATTCTAAGATTAAGTGATTATTGCATTTCTCTTCTATGTTTTTGTTCTTTTTGTTGCACTCGTTTTGTTTTGCTTATAATGCATCACACCTAATTTTGTTTTATATCTTCTCTTGTTCATATGTTTTCATGTTCAGCAATCCGATTTGATCATCATTTTCTAAAATTTAAAAACAATTCAATTGAGTTTTTAAACTAAAACTAAACTACATTGACAAGAGATGTGTAGCAATTCTTTTTCAAAGTTCTGGCCCATCAACCCACCCAAATCCAAATTTAAACCGACCCGAACCTGCACAGTTTTTTTCCAACTCATGTCAAGTTGGACATCTAATAATAATACTTTTTAAAAAAGAAAATCACAATTTCCTTTTTCCTCTTACAAGGACCACCAATCTGACTCAACTCATATGCTTATTGAGTTTCAGATTGACCAAGACTATCTGGCGATTCCTAGTGCTAGCTGTACATTAGTAAGCATTTTTCTTCAATCCAACTCGAATTCTATCGATCCGAACCGCTCCGTCATAGAGTATTAATCTGGACTACTCTGCCATTGAGTTTCAATCCTGCATCACAACTCATATATTTATTGAGTTTCAGATTGACCAAGACTAACTATCTGGCGATTCCTAGTGCTGGCTGTACGTCAGTAAGCATTTTTCTTCAATCCAACCCGAATTCTATCGATCCGAACCGGACCCATTTCCTCCCTCTGGTAAGACTGGCGTTCACGTAATTATGTGAGATTGTGAGTCGCCACAACCTGTCTTCTTTGTTTGTGGAAGACTAGTTTCAGAGCTCATCCTTCCTTATTCCGACGATTGTTTTACACCTACGGCTAGAGTAACCGTAACTACTTAAATCACTTTCATTTAATTAATTAAATTATAATTTTTATAATTATTATTTTTTATAAGTTAAAATAAGTAAAATTTTAAAATTGAATCAATCATATTTTAAACTTTTATCCGAGGAAAAGAAAAAGACAATCATCACATTATCTTGTAGAAAATTAGTCACCATGATTACTGTATTTTAATGTTTCATTGTGAGAAAAATGGTGATAATGATTTTCAGACCCTCATTGATCAATAGATTTTAGCAGCAGTATTGATTACTTTCATTTGTTTTGAGCTAATTAGTTCTTATAAATCAGAAAGAAAAGCTGAAATATCGACTGAAATGGGCTGGAATTTAGATTCATTTCAGCAAAAAATTTGGCTTGGCCAAGATTTTTTACATTTTCTTAAAGCTGAAACTCGGGTTGGATTTCAATAAACCTAACTCAACCTATGTCAACATTTATTAAATCCGATCCGACCCGACCCGACACGAATTGCTGACTCGAGTTACTCAACCCGACCCGACCTGAATTTCTGACTTTACTCAATCCATTGTTTTATAGCTTAGTGCACTCAGGTCAAGTCGATTTGCTTTTAAATTTCTCAACCTGACCTGACCCAAATTTCATGAGGATTTTTTTTTCCAACCCAACCCGACTCTAGATATATACAAATACATAACCCAAATCCATTGAATTCTCAAGTCGAGTCATGTGGGTGGAGTTTTTTCACCCCTACATTTTCTTTAAATTTTGAGATTTAATTTTTTTTCATATCATCCCTGTTGAGAGTTCCAAATAATGGCTGAAGCCCTAAATCTCAGCCGATATTAATTGGATTTCAAAGGAGAGTTCAGATTTTTTTTAATAAATAAACTAAAAACCGATACATTTTGACTGACATTTCTAACTCAGCTCTGACCTAACAAAATCACAGACTGCCACACATCATCCAATTGATCTTGACAGTCTACTGGTTTTGATCAAGTTGCACCATCTGATTAAAAAAACATGAATACTTTGTGCAATCGTTCACGGAGTCTTAGTATCAGCTCCAGAATCTAAAGTTTTCATGAAGGTCTTATGAGAATTGATTATAAGAAGAAAAAAAATGTTATAAATATAATAAATCAGTTCGAAGCATCTCAACACCATTTTAAAAAAATAAGAGCTTTTTTATTTGAATTTACGTGTGAAAAACTGCAGAAAATCTAGCGTAAAACTCTCACGGACAATACCCACTTCTTTTAGGATACACAAGGTTAGACTATGAGAGTTCAAACTTGACACCTTCCATTTCTTGAGGCAAGAAGAGTTTCAACTTCAAATTATAGATGAGAGAAAGATAGACCCCGATATTAACTTCCAACCCTTCACATTGCCGCTTTCTGTAGTCTTCTTCATTGTACGATTTATGGTTATAAGTTATCATGGTGAAAAGAATGGAGACAAAAGAATATCCTTCACTTAACCCTCTAGATGTCTTTCATGGGAGTGACAAGAACAAGAGATCCATTCACCAAAATAGAGAAGCATCTCATCCATTTCCCTAAACCCAAAACCCAATTCTCTAAAAGAGAAAATCCACAAAATTCCAATTAACTAGATCATAATCTTTTTCCATGTCTAACTTCAATAGAATCTCTGATTTCTTATCCATTTTTCCAGCATATATCAATTCATTGACCATTAAAACACCATTTTAGATTTGTTTTCCTTTAATAAATGCCCCCTAAGTCTCTCAAGAACCACACGAATTCTATGAGACAGTACTTTCTAATAGCTTGTATACACACTCTATCAGACTGATAGGTCTAAAATATTCCAATTCTAAGCCCCTTCCTTCTTTGGAATAAGGAAGTAAACGAATTTTGAAGCTCTATAGAGAGTGTTTCACTTAGGAGTAATAATCTCAGTCGATACGTATTGTATCGGCCGAGATATCTCGATTTTTAAAATCTTGATATCTCAGTCAATATTCGATGTATTGGCCGATATTAAAAAAAAAATTAGAAGACAGAAAGTTATCAGACCGAGATATCGACCGATAATGAGATTTCCACCCCTGGAGACTCACTTCAATTCTACTGTCAAAGAATTCTTTAATTTTTTTGAGAAAACCCTCTCCTATAATTTTTCAACAATACTTAAAAAATCTAAAATTGAAAAATTACTGTCGAAGGTGACATGGCAACCAATGTGCTCGCATATATTACTACTTTATAATTTACTATGATTAGAAGTATTGGCATATAGCCACTATTTATTATATTATATCAATATTTTTTGATAGACTATGCATCACTTAATATAAATTATTGTAAACATATTAAAATATCTAAAATAGCTGTCCTTATATTTAAGGGTACAATATCAAAGTCTCACAGTGAATACATTTTAATGATTTATTGGCAATATGTGCCTAAAATATTAAATAATTCTATGGCTCTGACTCCATAGAATGTTTCGATCCAAATTTTTAAGGCATTATGATTTCTGTTTTGAAAATCACCTGATGCTTGTTGGTACTTAAATTCAATTTTTTAGTAGTATAATTTCTGTTTGTTCTTTAGAGAAAGAAAGAAAAATCTGATTTTGATACTAATTAAACTGTAGGGCCTAGGGTTTATAAAAAAAATTACACTGAAATTAAAATTTAACCAAAACCTTTTACTGTATTTTTGAAATTTTAAGAAATTTCAGAAAATAATTTTAATAGATTGTTGTTTTCATCAAACTTTGAAAACCTTTTTTAATTCTTTAAAAACCCTACTCGGGCCAGGCCCAAAGACCTCGTTCATGCGATTGACATTGACAGATTGACTACAACGGTACAACCTTTACATTCGTTGCAGCTGTAAATATCCCTAAAATGGAACCGTCCATCTAGTGGGCCCCATGATGACAAGATTACAGCTGTGCATGGATGAGTTAGGAGCCAATTCATTGAACATAAGATGTAACAAGTTTGGCAGAGTCGGACGAAGAAGAAGAATTAGTGGGCCATCAATCATATCAAGTCTGGGATTGATCAGAGGGTGGGCCACTGCGGGGCTCATTCATCATGGTGATTTTTCGGGCACTGATTAGCCTTTTTTTTTTTTTTGGTAGCAATATCAGATGATATATTTAAATATTTGGTGGTTTGATACTAAAATGAGGTTTTATTGTTGGGTAATTTGCATTAGCCTCTTGCTTTTATGTCTCAATTGCAAAAACTATTTCTGTAAGCTATTCAAATTTATTGCATCAATTGTAAATTTAATATTTAAAGAGCTGCATCAATAAAATATTTTTAGCAAGTTAATCTATCAACATAATTTATAAAAAAATACACAAACTCATGCAATTGCATTAATTGTATAAAATTAAATGGATTGAAGAAGTGAAGTGGCAATCTTTGACTCGACCCATAAACCCGCCAAACCTAACTTAGAAAAATTCAAGTTTGGATCATGCATTTTTTTATAAAATATTAAATTGACCCAACTCGACTTAACCCAAAATAAACATGAGTTGGGTTGGGTAGAGCAGGGGTTGAATATTCATTTTCGCCCGATATATCGGCCGATATTTTTCTCTCTCCATCCGATATCGGCCGATATAATACGGCCGATATTTCAGCCGATATTGTGAATATCGGCCGATAACGATATATATCGGCCGATATTCACCACTAGAAAACCGATACATATCGGCCAATACGATATGTATCGGCCGATATTTGCACCCCTGGGGTAGAGATCCAAACCGGGCCGAAATTAATTAAAATTAATATTTAAATAATTTTTTTACCTATTAATTGTAACCCATGTATCCACCAAGTTAAATATCTTAGCCTATCATCTTAATTTTCCATATCCCAATTTGGTCACATGAACGGAAAGCCTATTTATCTGTGATTTTCTATTAAAAATATTTTTCCTCATTTTTTTAATTTTTAAAATTTTAGATAAATTTAGATCCACTTATTAGTTAAAAATCTGACTTGTGTTGAGTCAACAGAAATTTTTTTTATTACCTATAGAAAATTAGACCCGAATCAAATCCGACTCGACCAAATACCACCCTTAAACAAGGGTAAAATTTTACTCATGTTTTGTTATTCTCTCTCCATAAGATGAGTTGAAAAATTACAAGACTTATTAAAGCCACTTTTTCGATGACTAAAATCACATAGTTAACCTAATTAGATGCAGGTAAACTATCACCCACCTGATATTAGCCGATTTATTTTTTATAATGTTTTAACAAAATATGCCTCATTGAGGGTATTTTATAATCACAACTCTTTAATTAATGAATTCAACTGAATTGTCAGAATTTCAGCCCTTCTATTGAAATAATTTAATGGACAAATGGGTAAGCATTTACAAATTGAAAATATTCTTTTTTAAGTCATAAATGTAAATATGGATCCACCAAAATTTTGATCCTTGTTCAGCTAACTGGGCCTGATGAAGATTGATCCAACTGAAGCACTGATTCAACCAACAAATCGATTGAATCAAGCTCAGATTAGGGTCAATCTGAACTTTATATTTTGAACCAACCAACTGACTGAGTAGGTAAATGGTTGGGCCTATATCGGCTGAGCTTTGTTCTACCCATTAAAAATATTATTCAAAACTTCAAATTAATTATAAATTTAATTTTAGAATAATAATGAATATACTAATTTTAAAAAAACCTATTGTCAAGGTATAGTTTCTCACTGTTCTCTGCATCAGTGGGCCTATGTAATACCCTTGGGTGTGTAGGAAAAAGTCCCACAGTCATTCAGGGAGCTGGGTTTGATGATGGTTATATGAGGGGAAAACTCCTAGAAGGCCTTCTGGACCTACAAGTGGGCTGGGCCTAGAAACAAAATTGTGCAGGTCAGATGGGTCCAAAGCGAACAATATCTTGTTGGAGGAGTCGAGTCGTTACAAATTGTATCAAAGTGGGTTCAACCCTCTGCCTGTGTGGGTCCTCTGCCAGTGTGATGTGGCCAAGCTGAGGATAACTCTAGACTTAAGGGGGTGGATTGTGATACCTCTAGCGTTCATCTGGGCGTGTGGGAAAAAGTCCCACATCGCCTAGGGAGCTGGGTTTAATGGTGGTTATATCAGGAGAGAGCCTCTCTTGAAGCAAGAGGCTTTTTCGAGCCTGAGAGTGAGCTGGGTTTAGAAACAAAACTGCGTGGATCAGATGAGTCCAAAATAGACAATATCTTGCTGCGGGAATTGAGTCATTATCAGGGGTCCAAATATGACCGAGACCTGAGATCTTGGGTGATATTCCATATCAGCGAGATCTCGGTCTCGGCCGAGACAGTTTTCTCCTCAATTATTTCATTTTTCAATCTCGGTGGCTATTTTGTTAATATATATATATATATATATCGCCTGATATTTCAAATATCGACAGATATCTAGGCCAAAATTCGGCCATTATTAGCAAATATCGGGCGAGATAATCATGGGCCTACAACCGATATTTGTTTTTTTTTTAAAAAAATGAATTCAGCCGAGATCTCGGCCATATCGGCTGATATTTCTTTAGTTTGGCCAATATAATGCGTATCGGCCGAGATATCTTGGCATTCGAAAACCTGAGATGTATCGGCCGATATGATTGGATTTCATTCCCCAGTCGTTACCGCCTACCTAATTCAAGCCATTATTTCTTTTTCACATCTGGTCCTGCTGGGCACCGAATCTCCATCTGACCCTACACATTTACAGCCCTGTATTGAATTCCTATTGGGTGGCCCCTAGAAAAGGATGCAAATCTGATGTAGGGTCAGACCAGTCCAGGTCCACCACAGCACAAAAGAATTGGCAAACAGCTAAAACCAGTTGCAGACATGTAGCCATCCACTGAGGTGGGCAGATGGTGACAAAACATTTAGGAATCCAGTTCATCGACAACTGTCTGCACCAATTCCTTGACCTAGTGACTTTAGTTTCTTTCCATCATACGCATGCATTTCAATTAATTTAATTATCTTAATAAACTATTAAATAAGAGTAGCTGCTAATTGCTTGACACAATGAATTCATATGATAGAAAATCAGTGAGATGATACCGATGTTTCAATTGGTTGGCCCTCACTAAATGGGGGATTTAAGGGGTGGAATTGAGTTTATTTGAAAGGTATTTATATGACGATGTTTCTCGTAAAAAATCAGGATTTCAAAAACCAAGATTTTAAGAGTCTAAAAATCAATGTTAAATAGGGGCAGTTTGTACGGATTTCAGTACTCTTAACAGTTAGACTGACTTCAAATTAGATAAGGATCCATGATTTCACGGGAAAGGATAGGTATGTGAGGGTGTAAGTTGTCAAAATGGAGTTCAGATGGGCCCCACGTCAGGCCAACAAGAGACAATCGCACGTATACACCTGTTGTATTGGTGAAATTTTTTATGTATTTGATTACTAATTTCTACAAAATGATGTATTTGCTTTTATTTTAATTTAGTGTTGATTTTACAAAACATCATTTTGTCTATAGTATCGCATTTGTACGAAGTTGTATCGCGTTTGTAGTAAACAACTTAAGGTGTATACTTAAGCATGAAGCCAATCAAATGAGTAATGATATTCTTGTTGGAATGGTCTTTCTTTCAACCTATTGTCCACCAAAAATCACGTTGATTGGATTGATCAAGTATATTTTTAAATCTCTTAAATTTTTTATTATTTTAAATTTTTAGTTCATAAACTTTATGGCCTTTCAAAACATGACTTTATCAATCTGATTAAAGTAATTTATGATCGACAACATATTGAGTGAAAAACTATTTCAACATGCTCATCACCATTTTGTTTGGTGGACCTCATGCTTAGGTGCGCATAATAATACCATGTAATCCATTGCACGGGTGATTGTGTGTAGAAATTATATTTTTATTTTTCTATAAATGTCATTGTTTAAATGGTAGAAAGTGCATGGAGGGAGAAACTTCGTGTGAGCTGCAGTCAGCCCAAGGCTCCTTATGGGCCCATTGCAGTCTAAATTGACACCCTCTCTTTCTCACACTCATTTACACCATGAATTGTATTTGTACATAATTTGAATCATTTCAAGTTAATATCGCGTTATATTTTTTAACATTCTCCATTTTTTTATAAACTTTTTTTGTGATACCTTGTCCAACCGATGTGGGGAGTCCCACATCGGTTAAGAAGGAAGAGAAAGGGTGTGTATAAAAGGCCAGTCCACCTTAAAACAGTGTGATGCGTTTTGGGCCTGACCATGTGGGCCCGGGCCCAAGAGAAAAAACTGTGCGGGCTCACTTGTGTGCGAGGCCCAAAGAGGACAATTTCACACTGAGTTAGACCCTAAGCTTTGTGGTAGGGTCGGGTTGTTACAAATGGTATCAGAGCCTCAGTTCTACACTCGGACTGTGTGGGCCTTCCTCCTTCCTTGGTGTCGTGGAAATGGGCCGGGTAGAGCCGGGGGCGGCTCGAGGCCTTAGGGGAGATGATTGTGATACCTTGCCCAACCGATGTGGGGAGTCCCACATCGGTTAAGAAGGAAGAGAAAGGGGTGTGTATAAGAGGCCAGCCCACCTTAAAATAGTGTGACGCATTTTGGGCCGGGCATGTGGGCCCGGGCCCAAGAGAAAAAACTGTGCGGGCTCGCTTGTGTGCGAGGCCCAAAGTTGACAATTTCACACTGAGTTAGACACTAAGCTTTGTGGTAGGGTCGGGTTGTTACATTTTTTATTTTATATTTTTTTGCTATAACTATCATTTAGATGAGGAAAAAAAAGAGAGTAATGTGTTGTTAAGAGGCTTATCCCACACATTTATAGTCACGCACTAAAAGTACGTTAAGTTGTCGTGCATTATGCATGAAATAATGGTTGTCTGGGCCTTGCCCTAAACCTGTTTTGTTTTTTGGGCTCGGCTTGTCCGCTTTTGTATCATTTTTCTTTGATACTTTTGTACCTGGCCTGAGCTGTGGGCTTTATTGTATATGATCGGGCTTCTCCCTCTTTGAATGCAATTTCTAACCATCATTAAAAAAAAAAAAAAATTGTGACTAAAGTCTACAAGTAAAAAGGGATCGATTCAATTATTCAACTTTGTAAAAAACATGAGTTCTCTACCAATTTTATAATGGAGAATGCTTTTCCACAAAATATTTGACACACGAGCAAATCTAATGAGCATTGAGAAATGAGAATATCTATTAGTTTTTTAATCAAGATTTTATCTATATATTTTTCTCTTTTTAAATAAAAATAGGTACAACAAAAATACAAGGTGTAAAGTATACTAATATTCACCATTTTGTAGATGCATTGGTCATACAATCTAACTTAGAAACAGTTCTTGATCAAAATTACAAAACTTACTTTTCTAGTGTTGCATATAGAAACAACAATGGGCAATTGAGTCTCACTTTTTCCACCAAATCTATTTATAAATTAATTTGAGTTAGAATTTAATTAATTTATTAAATGGGTCAAAATCTTTGACTTTGGTGGGTCCTCTCTGAGTGGCTCAAAAGAGGAAAAAGGGGCACTCCTTTAAAATAGAGGTATGGCACACTTGCAATGTCATTACAATGAACTAAAATGTCTTTTACAGACAATTGAAATCACATATTAACCTTAACATGAGCATACTGAGCAATTGAAACTGATGAAAAATTCAAAACAAGAAATTGGTCTAATAATCTACGAAGGCAAGAATCCAAACATTACCACTGATCAGAAACATTAGCTCATAACCTCTATCATGATAAGAACAAACACAAACAAATGATGTCTTCTAGTGAGCTTAACCAGTGCCACCAAGCACAGCCTTGAGCTTCTTCACTTGAGCATCATCCAGGAAAGTAGTCTTCTCCACCAACTCTGACGGCAGATTGTTTGCAAACAGGGCAAATGCAGTAATTTGGAGCCCAGGGCTTGGGCTACTGAAGCTAACGAACCCGATCGCCGGAATCCCACCACCATTGATTTGAAAGTGCAGCAACCCTTGAGGGAAAACCATGATATCTCCTTTCTTGAGTGTCTTAAAGTAGACCGTGTTGGCCGACGACGATATGAATCCAGCGCAAATGGTCCCTTGCACAACCACTAGGAGCTCAGACCCGCCGGGATGTGTGTGCAGGGGAATGACACCATCGACTGCAAGGTCCAACCGGGCAATGGAGATCCCAAGCCCATTCACGCCTGGGAATTGAGCCGAGAATGCAGGCGTCACGGCGGCCTTGATTATGTTCGACGTGTTACCGGCCTTGCCTAAGCCAGAGAACACAAAGTCATCCACCGTGACAATTGCGGGCTTCTTGCACGAGTAGCCCGCTGGGCCTTCAGGCCCAGTTAGGTCTCCCACACAAAAGTCCTGGACAGCTGCATTGGAGGAAGAGAAGAAGAGGAGATGCAAGAAGAAGAAGAAGATAGTGGGCATCATCTCCATTTGTGTGGCTTTCACTCCTTGTATGAATTTGGGTATGTCATTGTATGTGGGCTGGGCTTTTTATACAGAGTGTAAAAGAGAAGTGGTTATACATATCTGCTTGGTGTATGTGAGTCCAGTAGTGCCGTGAGAGCGATGCCATGCACCGTTTCACATGCATGCTCGTATGGGTTGATAGACTGACTGAGAGACCAGGACAGAATTCTTTGCTGTAAGGCATGTGATCTCAATGAAACAAACAAAATACCCCTTTGTGACTGAACAAGAGAGAGAAGAGGATATGGTTCGAATGAATGTGGGATCTATTGTTTCTTTCCGAGGATGACAAAAGGACCCTTCAACTTGTCTAAGGGGTCCATATGTGTAACAAGCATAGAATTAGACACTCAACTTGATTTTAGAACTTTTCTTTGTTTCTATTATTTTATAAATCAATACGTTTTTTGAATATTTTGACTGAGAAAATCAAGACCAAAGAAAGAAGTTATAATATAATATGTTAGATATTCTACCGTTACGTCAAAAGCTCTAAAAACTCTTAATCATATCTTATACTAGACTAGTTTAACTCAACGTAACTTCATATTAAGCCTTATTAGACACATAACAGACCACCATCATACTTTTGAATAGATATCTCAACAGTTCATTTTATGACAACTCTCACTCGAGATGAAATAAGTCTTTCTACTTTTGTTGCAGCCTCACTCTAGCACTAGGTGGCCCCTTCTATGATTTGAATCTAAGACAAAGTTATACCAAATATTAAATACCTAACATAGTACTTATTTGAACTGATGAAAAAATGGAAAATCAAACCCTTACATCTATTCTCAACTAGACCAGCCCAACTAGACACATGACATAATGTTTATTAAGGACATGATCTCAATATAATGCAGAACTATTACAATTCTTCCCCCTTTTGTTATATGAATCCCAACACAAAAAATCTAAATTGCTTAGAATAAATGCACCTTTTGTATTATAAAGATTTTCAAGTATAGCTGAGTACAAAATAGGGTTCATCAGAAGATTCACCACAGTAAAAAAATATGCAATTGTCACATTTCAATCAGGGTTATTTTACTATAGAAAATGTTATAGCAGATTCTTGTTTCATATAAAGTGGAAATATGAAAGACTTGCAGAAGAAGGCGACATGAAAGACAGCTATAAAGTGGCTCTGCAAGCAAGTGGCCGCACTTTCAACAAGAGCCATGAAATAAGTGTGTGGATCGTAGGAATTCCCCTCCCACAAGGTTTGAGCTATCTCAAGTAATGTTATCAATCCGATGGTCAACCGTGACTAGACTGAAATACGGAATCGATCATTTTAAGACCCTTTTAGATTAAAAACCCTCTGATTTAAGCTATCTTTACTTAAGAATTCTAAGTCGTCCTCTTCTAGTAAGTGGGTGTCTGACTAAATTTCAAATGCATAAAGATTTTCAAAAACTATGTGCGTTGGATTGCAAATTTTTATTATTAAAATTTGATATTAAGCCTATCTTTTATTGATAGCAATTTAGACACCTTGACTTTTCTTTTAAGAGACACCCCATTTCAAAATTTTATGTAAAATTACTATTTTGCCCCTCAATTTTGTGTAGAGGAATTATCTTTTTTAAAAAACTGAAGGGCAAAATGATAATTTTCAGGCAAGATGATAATTTTCACACAAAATTTTGAAATGAAGTGTCTCTTAAAAGAAAAGTAGAGTGTCTAACTGACCACCCTCTTTTATTTATATATATATTTTATATATGAAACTCTGACACTCTGAAATATAGTTTTGTATAAAGAAGATCTTAGTAGTTGAACTTTCATATCTGTTTCATTATTTTATTTCTTATATTTTTCAACTTTGCTAAATTAATTAGATGTAAAAGGGTCAAAATTATGAGAAAGTGATTGATAAAAAATAATTTTTTATCAACACTTTCGTCTAATATTTCATTATTGTGTTAGGTCAAATTATATATTTAGAGAATAGTCTTGAGATTAGACATTAAAACAGAGTGAGGTGTGAGTTTTGAATTCGAATCTCATCTCACTTCAAAGACCACTGTCTGTAGTTTTACCTCATGTATGTGAGTAGAAATACTTCCATACATCTCGAGAACTAATCAAGTGTGCTCTTAAAGACTCTAGACACTTTCGTCTTCAAAACAAAATAAAAAGACTCTCCATCTCATATGTTCCTCAATCAAATCATTACTGATCATTTTCTTTTGCCTTAACTATCATAAGATGCATTATAAAATAGACACATGAGATTGCTCCCCAATGACCTTATGTTGGCCTTCCACAAAAAAAACATCACACGTGCTTCTCACAAATTCAGTGCGTTTAAAAACAAGAGATGGTTACATGGTCATCTTGGACCTTATGACCATTTTGAAAGTAATCTTTAAACTACATTTTATTTTGAGAAATGATTATCATGAACTGGGACTACATGATAAGTCATACAAGTTGTAGTAGTTTTACATATAGAGTTCAAGTTTAATCTAAGAAAGTTCTTAATTGTCAGAATGACTGTTAATAGACTCTGATATCGATCATCTGGAAAAATGATTTACTGTTAAATTAAAATACAACATGATACATGATTGATTAAATGATGTGATAGCATGTCCAATTTAATAGAAATTAAGCATAGTGAGTAGCTAATTTTGAGTAGATCCAATGATTCTCTTTTATGAAAAATGGGTATCGGATACAAAATTTACTAAACCCTACCATAGTTTATAGTAAAGTTAATTTCATCTAATCACTCCTTATGAAATTTCTTTTCTTATTAGTGGTTAATAGCTACCAGCTTGGGTGTGTTCGGTTCTCATGGCATGATTTTTCTATTAGTTGTCCTCTTTCCAAGGACCAAACATTAGAATAAATGGGCTGACAACTCGTTCAAGGACCAATTTTTACAAAATCAAAATTAATTTGATTCAGAATCTGCTGAATCTAATAAATCAACGAGCTTTGAGTTTTTTGTATTGACATCATAATCACTGGTGGTCTGTGCTCATCAGCTACCTCCTTCTTTGTTAATTTATATGGGTCTCCACTCTTCCAACCAAGTTATTGCCAATGCATCATTAGCATTGTGATTAGGGCCGGCCCTGAGATCCTCTAAAATCTCAGAGGCTCTAGGCGGAGTGAGATTTCAGAGGCCCTTTATGACTGGTATATTAAGAAGTTTAAGTGTGTAGGGGCCTTTCTGTTTAGAAGCCTTAAGTGGTGGCCTACGCCGCATATGCCCAAGACCAAACCTGATTGTGATTAGGTGAAATGATTTAGATATTTCGTGTGTATCTTCACAATTTATCTGAAAGTTTTCTATATTTTGAAAGTTAAAATTTCAATGATAAAAGGTGAAGATGTAGTAATGTCAAGTCTCTTTATCATTTCTCTTATTATTATAATCATTATTCGATCTCCAAACGTAGTTTTGACTTGAGGTGGGATTCTCATCAATTTGAAAGTTGAAATCAACATTTAGAGGTTTAATTTCTTATTAAAGTGAAATTATTATCCTTAGTTTTCTTTTTCTTTTTTCCTAGAGGGATCGGCTAGGTACTAGTGGACTAGTTAGAAGAAATGGCGTATACACCAAAACTTAGGAATATTTCCCACAACCTTGTTATGATAGAATCTCCTAGGGGGGACTGAAGTGAAGATAAGGTTGGATGAGAAGGCTGAAAATTGGCCATTCTCTTTAGTTGAAAGGGAAACAGAACCTTATCAACATATCCTCATTCATTTCCACATTCATTTCTCTTTTATCCTAATAACAATAATAATAATTCTAACTGGTTTAAATATTGGCCTATCATTGCAAATCCAAGACTCAACTTGACATTGATGATATTGGTAAGCAAATGGTAGAGTGACAATGTGACACTTGAGCAGCTGTACTCGTGTGGAAAGCTTGGTGCAATGGGGTGGTAGGCACCGAGTTTGAAATAGTACCCAAAATCGAGTTTGAAAGATGCTATACTTATCCTCGAGTTTGATTCTTTCATACCTTCGAGTTCATGTGACAAATCACAATTAGTTGACTTCTCAAAAGTTAATTAAGAAGTCAATGAAATGATTTGCCTCGTCACAAAGAGTATAAAATGATATGATTTAAAGATAAGCTTTACATTTTCCATCGAGTTTTTAATAGATTGATAAATATTAGTTAATCAAATAAGTATCATTTGAAATTTTGAATTTTGTCTAATATTTGAAAGTAGGGTCTGAATATTCGCCGTATTGGCCAATATGATACGGTTTCATCGACCGATATGCCAATATCTCGGCCGCATCATATCAGCCGATATCACAATATCGGCTGTTCTTGTAAAAAAAAGAAAATAAGGAGAGAGAAAAATATCGGCCAATAACAAGATATCAGTCGATATATTGAATAGGCCGAGACCGTTTTTTCGACTCCTGTTTGAAAGTGGAATTCATTATAGGGATCAAGTGTTATTTGTAAAAATCTTCTCCATGTAAACATTCTCTCAAGAACTCTTTATTTTTGTATTTTTCCCGACTATAATCCACTTAATAAATAGATTCAGTTCTATATTAGGGATTTTGACAATTCAATCGTTCCCACTTGATGACAATTCTGGCCTATCTATTTAACCCAAAATTCTATCCAACGTGGAAAGTTCTCAACTAATATTCTGTCGGGCCTACTTGACAACATTTTTTTGACCTATATACTTCGACTCAAATTTTATTAAATTCGGAAATTTATCAACTCAAGTGATTACTCAACTCGAACACAACGTGGGAAATTAGGCTGATGAGGAGAAAAAGAAAAAAAAATAGGGAATTCTTCTATTTTCTCCTATTTGGCATTTATGAGCTAAGAAAAAAGTGAGGCTACTTTTCTCTCCATTTCTCCTCTCGAGCATAAATTTAGTTTCTCCTTAAGAGGAGTGGAGAGAATCTATGATTTTCCCTCTCCTTTCTTGTTCCTTTTTTTACTTATTTTCTTCTCGTATCCGTTTTATAAAATTACCAAACAAATACAAGAAAATCTCTGAACAAAAAAATCTTTTAATGTGGGAATCTCCTAAGAAACTTTTTCCTTATCCAAATGCAACCTTGAGTCACTTTGAATGTTCTCACAGATTTAATAAATGAGTTGTACTTGAGTTGAAAATTTAAAACAAATAAAAAAAATTTTGATTCGACCCCATGGCCTAATCTTGTTATGCCCTAGAAGTAATGGCCTCACCTGTGGGGTTTTTACAATAGGTATCCTGTGATTTTCCTACACCTAAATTCAAAAAAAAAAAAAAAATCAAAACAAATAGATTACTTTTCAAACTCACTCATTCTCATATATTGAACCCTACCCTTGTGGCCCTATACAGGTTCAGAGGTGACTCTCTCTCATGAACAACTAACTCCTAAGGGAAATTGATTCTCCTTAAAATATCAACTACTTTAACTCAACCCACCATTCAAAGTACGCACTCAGGAGTGGAGCCCATCAATGTTGATGGTGAAATTTTTCTCATAACATGGTTTCTATATATACTATCTATTTTCAAGTTTTTAAATAAACTAGATAAAAATGTAGAATGGATCAAATTTTTAAAATCCAAGTCTCCATGTCATGTTACACATCTTCTAATATGTCACTCATGGACCATACGATTTGCATAAGATAGTTTGTCATGTATGTTTTTTATTTTAAAAACTCTAAAGACATCTCAAGTCTCGTCATTTAGGGAACTGCATATTAAATTTGATGTAGGTGATGCATTTCTAGAACGGAGATACAGAAATTGACAAAAGACCGATAAATTTTGAACCTCATTCAACAAGCACCAATATTGGTAACTTTGAGCCTGACATGCTCTCACGGCTTTACATTGAGATGTACACTCATACATACACCACAAAAGGTCTTTGATATTAGTTGAAGAAGAGCAATCACTTAAATATTCAAGATCGGACAACCGTTCAAGCAACGTGGAATTACCAATGCCATCATGGCAAAAATTTCTCTCCCAGGTTCACGCCATGTGGAGTTCTCTTCTTTCCACTTTTGCGGGGCATTGACTCCATCGTACCTGACTGAACTATCACAATCCCATCCTCAATTATGATATCATCCGTTACGACCTGCCTTTTACCAACACCAATATTATCCGCTTTGGACTTAATACTCACTTCACAGCTTTGCCTTTTACCAGCACCAATATTATCTGCTTTGGGCTTAATACTCCCTTCACAGCTTTGCTTCAAGATGTGTGCCCGTACACCTCAAAAAGCCTTGATGTTTGTTGAAGAACCGCCACTAATATACCTTAAAATTACAGGACTTCTATTTTATGCCTCCAAGTTACAAGACAATTTTTTTTATGCAACTAATTTCCATTTTTAGCTATTCTATAAGCTTCACGCGATTATCCATTATAATAAATTTTAATTTTGAAGATTATAGATTTAAATTATATGATATAGATTAGATTGAGAAAAAAGGCTGCTTTTTTTAAGAATTTGTTAAAAAAGAACTTTTTAAATATGAAAAAGCAATAAGACTTTCCATATTAGACAAAAACATAGGGTATTGATTTGGACATTGTAGTTTTTGATAAATAGAACACTGAAGAAAAACTTTTTTCACCCTGCTCCGATTTTACCCTAGTTCGCTCCCAATGAAGAAAGAGGCACGACTTTTAAAGTGAAGCAGCAACGCTCCCTTCTCTGTCCCCTTTCATCCGCACAGGTGGTGTTAGAAGTTGTATATCTTGTCCACAATTTCTCCTTTCAATACACAGATGACTAACTTTGATCCAAAATCAGAATTTGGACATTGTGTTATGACCAGTGCTGCAGTCACCGTCCCTGCCACTTTGCCTTCCAACCAGACTGGTCGATTGAACAGATCTCATGGCCACCGGTCAGTCCAGCCTTCACCAACACTGCATGAACCCGGTTCTGCCCAGTGATTCTGCCCCCGTCAGCCGAGAGCGAAGGAGAATATGGGTTCTCCACATTCATGATGGAAGGCGTCGAAGGAAGTAAAGGAAAAAAAAAATAGAGAGACAGAAGTACGAGAGCAGAGAAGAGGGGCGGAATCGAGACTAAAAGAAAAATGGTACTTAGATTTTGTAGTTCACTGCTGAGATTCGCATTTCATGGAAAACAAAATGGAAGGGACGGACCTGATGAAGTCTCTGTGAAAAGGAAAATTAGTTAAGAGAGGGTACAATCGGAATGAGGTAGAAAAAGTTGTCCTCAGTGTTTACGAAAAACTACAGTACCCAAATCCTTAACCAAAACATATTAATCGGTTTAGCCAAACGCAAAAGACCGATTAATACATCCTGATACCGGAAAAGGACAAAAGAATCCAAAGGATCACTTACTTTTCTAAAGGTAAAAAATGAAAGGACTTGCAAATAGAAGATATCAGAAAGGTGGCAATCCAAGACTTGGATTGATGCTGAGATCATAGTTTTTCCAAAGGGTTGATTAGGGAAAATTCGGAAAACCAACCTTGGGTGAATGGGATATTGTTGATGAAGCTGATAATCCTCACTTATGATCAGCCTCCAAATCGTAATATCTTTTCCCCTGAAAAACTAATGCTTTCAATTTTAGCATAACACTGCATCTCAAGGGCACTCCTACACCATACTATAATTTTCGCAGTTTACTTTATAGCTTGAACTGACTAAAAAGATTGCAAGAAAACTAAAGGTAAAATACGAGAAGTGATCATTGGCAAAATACTAAGCACAAAATGATATCAAGAAATATTATCTTTCAAAATTAATAAAAGAACAACTCCTCTGACATCCTCAACATTTGAATATCAGTATATTAGAGTTCACTCTTTTGATACCCAAGTATATCTGACAAATTCAGACATAAGGCATCTGAAACCCATTCTTCTTTTTACTGGAAGAAAAAAAAAACAATTCCCTCAAAAAATTACATCAAGTTCGAAGTAGGACAAATAATGACAACAACAGTAATAATACTTAGTGTTGGTGTCTTTGTTTACACTTCGCTGCAGCTGACCCACTGGACCAATACAATGTCTACTCTCTCGGAACTGAAGCAAAGGGAAAATTGATATTTACAACAAGGGTATAATCATAAGAAAATACCTAAAGTCCAGCATGCCTGTTAAATTAATACAAACTGTAATAATGATAATAATAACAACATAATAGTAAGTTGATCAGCTTATAAATATACGTGATAAGTCGTTCATACAATCAGGTTGACAGGCTGCTGAAGATGCGTTTCAAACTAGGGCATACCAAGCGTAACCTACCCATGCCTGCGCCATATATCTGCCCAAAAGGAGGGGAAAAAAACACAGATAAAATAAGGAATGAAGCACAAAAATTTGTATTCAGACCACAATAACAAACAAAATAATAAATAAGCACTCCCAACTCATACCCCTTTTCCCTTGGGAAATAAAAAGCACTGATGTTTTGAACAAAACAATTTCTCACATGCTAACATTACTGCTTTAGAGATTTTTACCTATTTCCTCGAAGTAAGGAATTCCATGAAAAAATAATTTCGTTAAGGTCAATCCATGCTATCCAACACGTGCTATGAAAGCCGGTCAAATGGAAACATTGACATTTTTTGGTTTGCATCAAAAGATTTATTTTCATTGAAACTGAAGAAAACATTGTCTTAGCAAACAAGGAAAACCATCCTATCTTCCTTGTTAAATTTTCCTATCGACCCCATGGACATCGGATTTTTTAGAAGAAAAGGTCATATTTTTTGTGGAAAAGTTATTGCCAAACACCCTAATTCCATAGAGAAGACAGAAAGGCATCATATTCCATAGAAATTTCTGATTGTGATCAGAGCGTAGCTGTGCTCCTTGCACCTTTTATTGTGTGCCCTTGGATCTTATGGAAGGCAGAGATTTGAACACCGCAAACATCTCACAAGTTAACAGTGCAGTTAAAGGATAAAATCAAAAGGAAATAGTCCAGACTAAATCATAGTCACTTCTCTTCCTCTGTTTCGTTCTCTTTCCCAGCCGCACCGCACTTCTTCCTCGTCTGAGGCACTGTTCAGCCGCACACCTCCCTCATCTGAGAAGCATTGTTCACCCCCTCTTCGTTCTCTCGTCAACCTCTTCACCTACTCGATATTCGTGTCGAGCATTTCCAAGCTCTCCTACCTCATCTGAGAGGCGCTGTTCACCCTCTTCTTTCTCTCTTTACTGTTCACCCCCTCTTCTTTCTCTCGTCAACCTCTGCACCTACTCGATATTCATGTCGAGCATTTCCAAGCTCTCCTACCTCATCTGAGAGGCACTGTTCACCTCTTCTTTCTCTCTTTACTGTTCACCCCCTCTTCGTTCTCTCATCAACCTCTTCACCTACTCGATATTCGTGTCGAGCATTTCCAAGCTCTCCTACCTCATCAGAGAGGCACTGTTCAGCCTCTTCTTTCTCTCTTTACTGCTCAATTTCTCCTTCTCATGTCCTCGTCTCCCTCACCCTGCTCGATATCTCCTTCAATTTGGCTTGGTGTCAAACTCATCTTGCTTTTGCATGAATGAATTGGATGATGAAGCTAGAATGGAGAAGGCGGCACTCATTGCAAGTGACTGAGGTAAGATAGCAAGAATTGGAGATATCATGGATGGGAACCAGACATTCGCTAAACAGTTGAAAAGGCTAAAGTGAGTTATTTCTAATATTTTTTGGTCTTTTCTAAATCACTGGTTTGGTTTTGGGTTTCATCAGGACTTTAGTGCAGAGAATTTTTTCCAAAAAAAATTGGGAAAATTACTCGGTGTAAGTGCAATGTGGCTGGGAAAGAAAACGAAGCATAGGAGAAAAACAAGGAACTACGATTGAGTTTGGATTATGTCCTTTCAATAAAAAGGTGCAAAGAACACAGCTAAGCCCTGATCGCAGTAGAAAATTTCTCCTCTCATATCCTTCCATAGGTGGAAAATGAAAAACAGCCACTTAGTCACTATTAAGAGAAATGACGTTAACACTTGTTTCAGGTTACACGAGTAACTGGGCCACAATGAGGTCCTGCCTCTTGCATCTACAGTTTTTTTGAAGCATCACATGCCCCATGTTCCCATCTTAATATAGTTCCTCAATCTCAAATGCAAATAATGACGCAAAAAGTTGAACCATGGTTGGAATTAGGGGTGTTTTATTCAATAAATATTTTATAAAGAAGTGATAATCAGCCACAGGCTGTCTTGTCTGTTAGGGGCGACACTCACCTTTGGACAAAAGCGGATGTCGAGAGTTTCCAGCATGTTGCAGGGTGATATGGCAGCTTCCACAGCTTCTTCGGCAATGCTACAAGACTGAGGCCAGAATGCCACAGCAAGCGTGTTAAGAAAACAAGCAGCCAACATTGCAATAATGATAATGAATAATAATAATAATAATAATAATAACAAAAATGACCTCATCTATATAAAGATCATTTATCTAAAATCTTAATAAAAAACATTTAATATCGAAACACTAAATTCAAACAACAAACTGCAAATTCCAAGAAATAACATTTCAAATCTGTGAATTATGGAGATATTAGGCAAAATGTGAGAACAACGGAAATGGTGGTTGTTTTAACCGGCAATAGTAGAGATCATTCTGGTGCTGGCCACACAGACCAAACTCAATCAAGCTGGACTTATGGGCCAAGCCTACGAAAAATTAAAATTTTCTTATTCTAAGCACCCCATTTACAGCCCTGGACGGGACACATCTTTTTGTAATCAAGCCTCCAAACATGTATCATGTTCATGAAATGGGTCAATCCCAAGTTTGTTCCTCATGGTCATGGCAATACAAGCAGTGGCTTGAATTTGACGAGTACAACCAACAGTCCAAATTTAGCAACTCCAACATAAGATGGTTTAAAGTTTAAACCACCAGAGGGTTATGTCGGTATCAAGTTAATAATCCAAGAACTAATGAACTTTACGTTGTATATTTTCTTTTACAAATTAAAAAATGCTTAATATGGCAATAAAAAAACAGTAATGGACTTGGTAAAGCATACCTGAAGAAAAAGGCTGGATAGTCTTGGACATTCTAGCTTTAACATCTCTAAGGAGCAACAGTTACTGAATAAATGCAAGAAAAGGAGGTGAGCTAGGAAGCATAACAAAAACAACTAAAAAAATGAAAATGACCAAAAAAAGACAAGGACAGAACCCTAACCTTAAATTGAGAAAGTTAAGGTTGAGACAAGCAAGATCAACTTCCTTTAAATTTGCAGACAAAGAAAGGTTTAGTGAAGACAAATGGAAGCAGCGGGCTATTGGAGGAATCACAACTTTCTTGATGTTTGGGCACCCAACACAGTTGAGATTCTGAAGTAACCTGTCAGGCTGCTCAATCACCTCCTGATCAGAATGGAATGGTAAATGACCAGATGAATCCTTTGAAGTTGAAAATTCTGAAAAGCGGCCACCGCTTGAACCCCAATTAAGGTCATGCATATTAATGCAACCATTCAAGCTCACATGAGTAAGATGTGTACAGCATGCAAGAAGCTCCTCTATGGCAGACTGACAGATGCTCCCATAGGATAAGTCTAACTCACGGAGTGAAGGAAGTGCGCCTTCTTTGTAAAGCGCATCAAGAGAGGAGTTGGTGAGATATTTGCAAGCCTGCAATTTCAAAATCTGGCAAAAACACACAAACAAAACCAATTACCATTCAAATGATGATAACCTTCACGTGCACAGGTGTGCTAGCTCATTATAGAATTGGTTGCGCTTAAACAATGTGTGGCATAATGTTGGTTAATGAAATAGCACTGTTATGGGGATATTCTTGAAATTTGCATAGAAAGAAGTGACTTAGACAAAAAGAGAAGTGACTTAAGACAAATCTTGTTTGTCAATAACCTTAAACCAACAAGCAATGGAAAAAGATCTATCCATTTCGTATTATTGGTCATTTGTAGGATATGAACTTACAAAAGCCAACCACATATAGATAGGATTATTGGCTACAATAATGATGGCGTAACATTAGTATGTCTGGTTTGTCCTCCATGATCTGGATCATGCCCTAATCATATCCCATGATCCCATCAAACAGCGTGAACTAGCCAGACAAATATGATATGATGGATAGCAACTAGACTCCTGGCACTAAGCAAGAAATTTCCTAATGATGGTAATAGAAGTGTAAAAATATTAAATGTTGGTGACAGCATAAGAGGATTACCTTTAACTTCAAACATGACTCAAAAATAGGCTGTAAATTCATCAAGAAAGTATATGACAAATCCAGTAAGGTCAGATATGGGAGCCAGCGCAAGGAAGAGAGCCCACTAGGACCAATAGATGGGCATGACATCAAGATAAGTGACTCAATGAGTGGACATGAAGCAGTTGTAGCAGATAAGCAATCATCCTTAAGTTGGCTGCACAGAAGCATAATTGTTAGGTATGATGACATTCAAAGGAATTCATATAGAGAGGGTTCCTGAGATCCTAAGCATTGGCCTATAATGGATGGACCACCTCCAAAAGAAAGCACTGGCAAGAGATTTTAACATTATGGTCCGTCCATGTACAAAATATGAGAAGTGACAATATTTCTAATCTTCCAGTTTGGAGTATAAAGACTGTAAAATCACTATCAATTAGTGTGCCCCATTCACAATCAGGCCTAATAGGTGAGTGTTCTCAATCACTACAATGCACAAGGGTGCACTTCTCTAGCATCTCTACAAGATCTTGGGCATCATATATGATCCTAATGGTACACATTTACCAACCAAATAATCTGAATACAGAAAAATATCGGCGTTGCAAGAACAGGATCATACACCTCAGCAAAATATACATCTTGCTGAGGATCACTACCAAACATTTTCTGTCGGAACAAAAGATAGTGTATAGCACAAAGAACAGCACCTGCAAAAGGAGGCATCCAGAGATATCAGGCTAGGACAAACAATGGATGCTTGAGAAAGAACGCCACAACCCTTTAGCTCAAGAACTAACATGTTTGGCGCTTCAATCTGGAGTTTACTCAACTTGGGACAAATACCCAGATTAAGCGACTGAAGACCAACCTACACCAAATCACTGAGATTAGAACAAGGATAAAGATTCCCCTATCATAATAGCATTGCAGAACTGCATTATATGCAACTAACTTGATGGCAGTATTGCACCTATTATGCATGCGGTGATTCTTTAAAATATATGTTAGAGTTTCAGACAACAAATTATCATTACATGTTGATTTTCCTTTTTCCCCTTACTATAGTTACACATCATCCCCCGATAATGCTGCTTCTCAGCAGGTCAGTATGAGTAATTAGTCCATATACAAGCCGTGTGTTGGATTGAAATTTACAAAGACTAGAAAAGCCCAACTTTCAGGTGATTCATACATTTTGGCATAATAGATAGCTAGCAGTCATCCAATAGAAAAAATGGTTAAAAAATGCCACTTAAGATGGTAGAATTCAGGAGAATGACAAGTGGAAAAATTAATGATCTGGCATTATGCCATCCAGTACAATTTCCCCTACCTAAAAATTACTAAACCAGATGCATGGTGAGGAGAACCCCCTGCATTCTCCATCTTCTAACCATGATGACATGACTGCCAGGACACCAATGCACTGGGACTGGCATCTATGTCACCTCAAACAAACAGCAGAACAGATATCCTCTATCCACAAACACAATAATCAAACTATCTCTTATTTGGATATTGCATGTACAACCCATGCCTATAGTCAATGTTGCACGAGCTCATGCAGAAATACAGTTTCATACATAAAAACAGCTAGTTCAGATAAAAATCAAAACAGATTCTACCTAAGGAACAATGGACCAATGGCAATTCACACAACTCACGAGCACATTTCTCAGTTCCACGTATACTACATCTATGCCTATAACCAGGTCTTTGAAAGTATCCAATAGATGTAATAAAAATGAGAGAGCAATGATTGCACATGGTCACACGAGTTCCTCAAAATTAACAATTTAAGTATGAAGAAACAGAGTTAATATCACAAGACAGGCATATGGCAATCAATGTTAGGAGAATAAGTGCACTCCAGTACCCTTGTAACTGGTTTGAGTAGTTGGCAGATGTTAATTTATTTTTTTCATCCATTACTTGCATAGCTATTTTCTCTCATATGTAACTTCTTAAAATCCTTCTGATGACTTAAAATTGAACATCATCACCAGAGAAAATAGTGAAGGGCAAATTTGCATAGCAGCAAAGAGGAAATCGACATCCATTGCCAGGAGAACTTGGCAGAAAAAATACCAAACAGAAGGAACAATAATTTGAGAAAACAAGAGCATAATATCTATAGAAGAGTCTAACTACTGACCAATGGATTTCTTCCTCTTCCTCAAAATTTTTAAATAAAAAAATTTGAATATAGAAAGTAAGAGCAGAACCTATTATTCTCCAAGGCTCTCTCCATGCACCTCACAAGCCAAGGCCTTGAACTAGACTAAACATGGCCAGCGGTAACATAGAAAATAAGATGAAATAATAATAATAATAAGAATTATTATATCATCATCATTATTTGAAAATGTATCGTTGTTGTTATTCAGAAGTAAATAAGTCATCTTCTGTTAAGATATGTTAGTTGGACTACAGTGAATCTGTTAGGATTATGGTCATGTCACTTTGATGTGGTAAAAAGAATTCCATATATCATCTGGCTCCATTCATTACTCTATATGTGCATATATCCAATAGAAATTTAATACTACTTATATTGCAATTTTCTCCACCTAATCATAATATTATTTGCCATGTAATTGAATGCATCCTCACTCTCAACCTGTGCCCCTCTTGCTTCGCACACCACTCCCAAACCCTGATATGCTGAGAACCTCTCATCCTGGAATCGAAAGGGTGCTCTTAATCAGAATCATTCACTCTCAACCTTTGCCTTTCGTGTTCTGCACAACAGTGCCAAGCCCGATATGCTGACCTCCTCTACTTCAAATCCGAGTACCATGTCTACATGAGATAAGTTCCAGATCCAACCATCTGTTAGTTTTGACTTCCATTTCCTATGGAAGCACCTTGGCTATTCGCTGTTAGTCACCCAGCAGCATGGTTTTCAGTCCTCATATCCACATGCTAGCCCTGTTCTTACACAATCTATCATCGATGCACTGAAAACACTCTCAACCAGAGACCCAGAACCCTACTCTGAACCCAACCCACCCCCCTAGAATTGAAATTTTAAGTAACATCCATGCTCCAAAAGTCTTTAAACCTGCGACCTATGGTCAACACTCCCATTGAGATCTTCACAGTTCGCACCTAAATGTCTACATTGGCTTTGAATACAACAACTTCAAAAAGACGAGTTGAGAGGTAATGATGACAGAGATGCATATGTAGAGATGAATTGTGGTCTAACAAGAAAAGACAGAATTAGAAATGAGTGAATTAAAGGAAGCCAAAATGTTTCCCCAAGAGAAGAGATGATTTGACAACCACTTATGATGGTTATGGCACATATACAGAAGACTCAAAATAACTTCAATACAAGGCACTAGGAAATGGGGAGCCCATTAGATACTTTTCTTTTTTGGGGGCATAATTTGGACATCCCCAACCTAGATGGGAGTTGAGACTAATCCCACGGATAGATAGAACCACCAGCATGCCGCGTGTAAAGAAAGACTAGACTTTATAAATTATGGAGTCACAGAACATATAATTTCAATTCTTCAAAAATAAAATATGATTTCCAATAGGGTAGACAAGAAAGTAGAATTCAAAAAGGACCCAAATAAAATCTTACTTTGTTCATATACTTTGCAGTGAAATGTGTTCCCACATCTAGACCTTTACATGCTGATTTACTACTGACATCCATATTTGGAACTAGGGTCTAGGATCGGAAGAGGGTTTCAAATCTTTCTTCCTTCGCTTTCGCTTCTTCCCCTTACCTCCCCATAGATAGGACCCCCCCCCCCCAACAAAACAACAATTCTTCTTGGGTTTATTCCTCTAGCACGCACCCCCTACCCTTTCAAACCTGTTTCCGAAAGAGCATATTATGCCGCCTTTTCGACAAGTAAAGGCAAGGATGAACGCGGAATAGAGGGCCAAAAAGCCTCGGCCAATTTCGCTAGAACTGCGGGGGAATGGAATTGCGGCTCAACCTCTGCCCTTGCCCGTGGTTTGCATCTTGATTCTTTGCGATGAGTCATATGCCAACACATCAGTGTGTCATATTCTTCATGGATTCTCCTAATAACATCATTTTTTCTCAAATATGACAAAGCATCATACATATTTTCCTCTTTTGGAATCTTCTCAACACAGTCCCCTCTTCTATGAAGAGTTCTTTTCTTTTCTTTACTTCTTTTTCAAAAATGAGGTGTTCTTTTCTTAATAAAATGTTTAGTAGTTGATTCCCTAGAATCTTTGCATTGTTTTTGTGTTTCATAACTTTTTTTTTTTAAAGATAACTTCATTAATCAAAAAAGGGAAACAAGAAAAACAAAGGCATGCATGCCAACAGGAACCCACCACATGGAAAAAACCACAAAAAACCCCTCCCAACCCATTACAAGAATTTAATTACAATTTCTATAGATAGTTGACCAAGGAGCCCAAACAATCTTAAAATCATAAGCCACAATGGAATACCGAATCCTCTAAATTTGATCTAAGAATATCCACGAACATAGAGATCTCAATGCCCACCCAACAACTACCATTGAATCACCTTCCACTAAACTCCCATGAACCCCTAACTCTTTCAACTCCGAGATGCCTCCCCATAAAGCAAACAATTCCACCTCAAGTACCTAGCCATTAGGAATTGGACCGGCAAAGGAAAGAAATGTAGTCCCCACATCATTTACAAATGAACCCACCATAACCTACGAAATCAATCTCCCTCATACAGCTGCCGTCAAAATTAAGATTGAGAAGCCCAACTATTGGAGGAGAAGAGGAGAACTTCATCGACCTAACCAATCACCAAGTTGCTCTTAGCTTAATAACATCAAGAAGATTCAAAACAAAGCATTCTTGCCTTGAAAAATCCTCTTATTTCTTTCCCAATCTCATGTTACATACTTTTCCAAAACAAACTAATCAAACAACTTTTATAGTGTCCAAGTCCAATACTCATACCCATGCATCTTAGGAGAAGATGATTCTTATTAAAACAATGAATTGTTATGCTTGCACATAATTAAGTGTAAAAATTTGCACATTATTTTTGCTTTACCCCTTTGTCGAATTGGTAACATGACTCAAACCACAAGTTTCTGGTTACAACAATGAGCACCTATTGGTCGTGCCAGAAGCTATTTTTTGTTCTAATTCTACCTGTTTTTATTTTAAAATAAATGCAATTTAAGCTAAATCAAATGTGATGCTCGCTCTCCACAAATGTCAAGTCATGATGATAATTCAAATGAGATGCCAACTTGTCAAGTTCATGAATCCCATTGTATGACTCTTGCCATATTGAATTCCAACACCAATACCCATGCCCATGCAACTTAGGCTAAGGTCCATCACCATTTACCAATCTGCACTGGATCCGACGTATATTTGCATGCCACTTGATGTCTGCTATTCAGTCACCACGGTCACAATATGTCATGCAATTTGTTTTGTCTTCAACTGACCTAACAGACTCTATATGCTCTGCCAAATAACAATTAATGATAATTCATCAAGATCATCACTAATCTTTGCTGCATAGACAAACACGAATTCACTGTGTCACTTTTTTGTCACCTCTAATGACTGTATGAGAGTATGATCACCAACACGATTGCCTGTCTCCAGATTGGATCATGCATATGGATTTAATTTCTGTATTTGATCAAATAACCTATTTTCGAATAGAAAAATAGTATCAAGGCATTAAATCTGCTGTTTCAGTCAAAATGAAGCTCACAAGAGCGGAATCATCATTCTTTGCTCACATTCAAATCTATGTGCATGAATAAATGCAGTATATAGATCCTGTTTATTGCTTAACATCACTATACCTTCTATTGATACATTTACTCTCTTCAAAACATAATTGTTTTCTCGAGATGGTGTCATCTGACCATTTGATTCTCTGGTTAAATAAATTCAAACTCAAATCTGTTTGTTTGGACCAACTTGACTTTGAATGGGGTGTAAGGACATGTTGGGATAGATTAGAGTAAATTTAGTAGGATTATAATCATCTAGTGCACAAAATAATGCTAATATTTAATGGAAATTACCATGAGTTTTTTGCAACTTCATCTTAAATACAAGTGGCTCTCTCTCAAAATATGCCCTAGCAAAATAGAACAGGCATTTCTTACTATGAAAGACAATCATGGGTGAGATAGATATCTCAAATATGTTATGTAAGCATCTTTCACCCAAGGTGCTCTCCAAGCACAAACAATGACATAACTATAAGAGCAAAAGAACCCCAACAATAAAAATACTAAATAATTTGTAGTGTATCACAATAATTAAAAAGTGCTTTACCACATAGGTAGAATGAACACATCAGAACAATATCATACTTCACTGCAGAAGTAAATGAATCCAGTCACTGTCACTTACTGGGCAAAATGAAGCTCTTTCAAGGTGATCACATCCATCCAGATGAACTTGTTGAAGATTTGGGCATGCAAGTTCAAGAGAAGTCATAGCACGACAACCGATAAGTGAAAGACTGACCAAAGAAGTACTATTGAATCCCACTGTTGTCAGACTCTGAGAAGAAAAAGGGACATTCTTAGCTTAGAAGAATAAAGCACAGAACCTCACACGTGAATAGATGACAAGAAGAAAAGAAGCAACATTAAGAGTACGGCAAGCCCCAAACCTCAGAAAATAACAAAAATAACATCAAAACCACCATCACCACCATCATTCTTTCCAAAAGAAATCAACATTGCTATCATAATTTTTTAAAAGCCAACATGACTTGAGCCCACAAGTCCACAACATTTAACATGGTAAGCATTTATGGTAAGCATTTACAATTGTACCACAAGCTCTTATCATCAACATAATCATTTATTGTAATAGTTGTTTGATGAGGACCATGGGAGCAACTAATACGATCGGAATCTAAATTTTAGAGCATGGTTGGACGATATTTTTGGCATCATTCCTTTATATCTGACCATGATTAGAAATAGATCAGTCATGGATAGCCCTAATTGTACACTAATCCAGCAGCGGATTTAAAGATCTGATTTGATCTACCATTTGTTAGGATCGTAAACCCCCCTCAAGCCCCACACGTGTGATATTGTCCGCTTTGCTGATCCAAGTCAATGTGCCCCCTCACCCCCAACAAGGTCAATTGGGCACACAAGGCTCACAGCTTTAAAACGTGTCACACTAAATGAGGGAGGCGACCCCTCTTATAAGCACCCAAGCCTTGCACCTCCTAGGCAATGTGGGACTTTTTCACCCACTCCCTATTGCGGCACAAGTATCATTCAAATTTTAATTCTCGTGCACCCCAATAAAACTTCAAGTGATGGCCCTACTAAAATCAGGGTGGTTCATCAGCCCAAACCCAATCCAAAACCCGTTCAAGCCTATTCATTTGAACTGGTTTAAACACATCAGCCCATCAGGCCAGGCTCGGGCCTAATTCTTGAGCCCATATATATATGTCGGATTTGGGCTTTTGCAAAAAGCGCATAAAGCCCATCGAGCTTTTCAGCCCCTTTAGCCATTATATGTGTGTATGTGTACACCTGATCCATTTTCCCGTTTAAAAAAAAAAAAATTAAAACTAATTAGAAGATAGACCTTTTTAAGTTGAAAATAGATATGATAGCTACAAGCGACCAAATTTTTGTCTATTTGTGTGTGTGTGTGTGTGAGAGAGAGAGAGAGAGTAAAGAAGGGGAGGAGCGAGGAGGGAGGTTCATGCTGACACAGTATCGTACCAATTGAAAATACAGAGAGTCAAAACAGATGAAACCACAGTTAAGTGTGAAGAGGAAAAAAAAAATTAAATCATATAGATCAAATACAACAAGCAGGCCCAGAAATTATGTTTATTTATTTATTCATGGAAGGCAAGCCAACTCAAACCCACTACTTTGTCGTTCTGACTATGCACCCTTTCAACTATGCCATGGGCACAGTAGGGGTTGGTGGCACACAGAATTCAACCCATTAATTTGTTAACCTAAAAATAAACTTTCTAGTTTGCAACCCTTTTCTTAAGGGTTAGGTCCATAACCAAAATGCTGATGTCCGATGTCACTTTAAGTTCTAAACAACTAGTAGGAATATGGATCAGACTATGGAAAACAGAATCCTTCATCCAAATCAGAGTTTCCAACTTACGTTCCATTGTTTTGAATGACTGAAACTTGCAATATCTGAAACGATCACTATTAATAAGACAGAATTCTGAGTCTCTTCAAAATTCTACTCGCAGGGAAGGGATATGACACAAGGCAACTATATTGCAAGAAAATGCTTAAACAAAAATTACCAATACAAACACAACAAATGTCACCATACCTCACAGTTGTCAAGGACAAGCGATTTCAACAATGGGCAGCCTCCACCATTACTAAAAACGTCACAAATGGCATTTGTTAAAGACTCGCACTCAGTAAGGTCCACTTCTAGTAACCGGTGGCATTGCAACAATACAGTGGTCAAACTTTCCTGCTTCTGCAATACCAATTTCTGCACACCCAGAAAGTAGGGAAACTAAGTGACAACCATTTACAACTGTGCGTCGCACAACCAGAAGACACTACAATACCATTTAGGAAAAAATCAGACCTGGAGAGAATTTGATGTGATGTTGATGCGATGAAGTGCAGGACAATTAGAAATGGTAATAGATGAAAGTGCAGGACATCTCAAGTTTAAATCAACAAATCTGCAGAATGAAAGAAATTTATTATCATAATTATGTTAACTTTCCACACACAGAATAGTTACATGAAAGAAAAAGGCATGGCCTACTTGCGACAATGTACAAGGCTGATCTTCCGCAAACGTGGCAAATCCAAGGAGACTGAAGTCAATAGACCACAGCAATCAAGCACCAATTCCTGCAACCAATTTCAAAATATAGAGCAAACCACTTTAATTAAAGCTGACAGAGAAACCTCCAGGCAAAACCAGCTTCTTGGGGGGGGAGGGAATTCTGACCTCCAGCATGTAACTATGAGATACGGCAGCCATTGAAGCAGAAGTTATACCCTCACAGTTATATAGTTTCAAATCTGTCAACATTGGCAGTCTTACAGACTGGACCAGAGGAATGCAATCTTGTTAGTTGAAGGATAAATCAAATATATCAGTTATAAGATGACATTTATAATACAAACCTCAAGTGAGATGTTTGGACAGTATGATGCATTGAGGATCCGAAGATTAACACATGAAAGGGCTATCTCACGAAGCGTTTCATCACTGACACAAGAGCAGTTTGACATGTCCAAAGACGCCAATAAAGGACATGATGTCGCTGCTGAACGAATTCCAGCATCTGAAAGCTTGTGGCATTTAGCTATATCCAATTCTTGCAATTGCGGACAGGTAAGAAGGGCATGTGCCATGTTACTGCGCTTCAGGGACAATGTTTCAAGGAGAGGACACCTGCAAATTAAGATAGCTGAGCACATTGACTGCCGCCTATGTCAAAAATACATGACCTTTAACTAAGTACTGCTGGTGGTACCATAACTTGTAGATATCGTGGTTCTATCAAGCAGCTCTGCATTTGTACAGCCCACTTGCATCATGAGAGTAGATCAAAACCTCCCTCCATAAATGATGCTAGAAGAACCATATGCACATATTGATTTTAATGTTGTCTATTAAAAGGAATGGGGTGTGCCAATCTGATCAGAGTGAAATTCAGGGTCACTTACAATTCATTGAAGAAAAGCTTATCCAACAGTTCATTTTATAAGTAGTGAGCCCCATGGTGCAGATCTGCTTAATTAGTACCATAAGTTGAGGCATTCTCTCTCTCTCACTCACTCAGACACACACACACACACACACACATATCATTGGCTGCATGAGAAGTACATTTTTTCACACCAAAATCTCGGAAAGCTTAATTCACCTGATTGAAATACGCATTACACGACATCTGATAACTTGGAGATGGCGTAACCTGTCATGAAGCACTGGGATGTCTTGAGTACCATTCCCAAGAGCTGCATTACTAATACTCAAACGTTTCAATGCACGACATTCAGTTAGTGAGTGGAAAAAAGTATCACTCAGCTGTCCTTTGCCCAAGATTAAACTCTCAATATTCCTGGAGAGATTAACCAATTAAACAAGTAGTGGTTATATAATTTAACATGAGTAGATGAACTTAAAACAACAAGGAAGCAGAAGAAAAATCACAGTTACTTTAGAGAGATCATTGCTTCCATAGCAAGCAAGTCGATAGAAGGAGTGCCCAAAATGTTCACTTCAGTTGCATTTGGATACCGATGGCACATGTCAGCAACTGCAGGGACATTAAACAAGCACAACATGTTGGGATACACTGTATTATATTAAAAAAAAAAAGATTCAACAGCAGTGCTTCTAGAGGCAAGTTAATGCTTGGATGAGATTATGGTTTCCAGAAATGGGCCAAAGAATTGCAGGAGGACATCACAAGGAATTCTCAGGAGATCACCCATCCTAGTAAGCATGCTCTAATGCAGCAATCCCACGGGATCCAGAGCATCCGCACAGTGACGATCCCTCCCCGATAAGATTATAATCATGTTGGGCCAGGTATGAAGCCAAGTGGATTCAGGTTGGGTAAGGGGTGCGGGTGCATCTGCATCCACATCTTTAACATAGATTCAAATTGCATCCACATACACATTGGATGTAATAATTGCATTCAAATTTGGATCAAAATTTGAAGATATTTAAGACTTGGCATGCAAACCCATTTTATTTTGAATATGATGTTCAGTCATCAGATGACATTGGTTCGTCGACATCCCTAGTTTAGATGGAGATGAATTGTTGAGGCATGGGTACCATGCAGCTTAGAAAATCAGAAATATGTAGTCTATAATATGACAAACTATCATCATGTTTCAATATGGATGGATTCGAATCAGCAGGCTTCTAACAATCAACAAGGTTAAATATTTGCCTTTTGGAGCATCTAGAAGCCTTACTTCTATACTGTGGAACCAACAAATCTAGTGCGCCACGTTAAATGGTTGCTAGGGTACTGACATAACACCCATTGTTGCACTTCATTTTGAGTTTTGTCAAAACCTATTCAAATCATTTTATGTAGTGGGTTTCTGAGTCATCATAATAACTGTTGGAAACAAAGAAACCTCTTCCCATCCTCAACCTCACCATTGGCATTTGTGAAAACCCTCATCATCCAATGAACTAGGAGTGAACTTGGGTCGGGTTTAACCCGACCCGCATGACCTGACCCGAGAAATCGGTGGGTTGGGTTATTGTTTTGTATATTACGGGTCGGGTCGGTTCGGGTTGGGTCAAGGAAAAAATCCGCAAAAAATCAGGTCAGGTCAGGTAAAGGGAAAAAACCCGTAACCCAACCGGGCCCCAATTTCTTAAATATAAAATACATTTTTTCCCTCACTCCCTTTTCATAACCCTAGCTCTCCCGTCATTGGTCGTCCCTTGTGCACCATTCCTTCCCTTCTATGTTCTCTCCCTCTCTCCTCTCTTCTCTCCCTCTGATGCAGTAGCACGCCTGCAACTAGGCAGGAGGAAGAAGAGATATGCTTGTAGCTAGACAGGATAAGAAGAAAGGAAGAAGATAGGAAAAGGCTCTGCCTTAATTCAATTTTATCAGTCCATCATGTATATTTTCTCAACCCATTACATAGCTTTATATAAAAAAAAAACGAAAGAAGGGAATCTAGGCCTAAATCTACACACTAAATGCGAAAATAATAAAATACATAACCCTCTCTTTCTTCTCTAGTCTCTCCTCTCCTCGTCTCTTTGTTTCTCCTCTCTTTATTCTCTCTGATCCCACTTCAACAAAACTCAGATGACTCAGCAAATAAGTCTGAGTTGACGTTGGATCCAAATGAAAGACAAAGGATGCTCTCAGCCTGTGAAAAGTCCAACAGTCCATGGAGACTTTCTCTCACCTGGGAGAAAGAAAAAAGGAATATGATTTTGGTGCACTCATTCCAACCTTTCTTTACTAATCTAACATACATTTTGTCTTTTTGTTTAATTACTTTTGTCTTTTCTTTCTTCTAAGCATGATGGCCTTACCATGCTTGTTATTGGCAGTAAAGATGGAAACTGCAATATACCCTCTTTAGTGCATTATTTGCTTCTTAGACTCTGTTCCATTTTCAGTGAGGCTTTGGGTGAGGGCCGTTGGAAATGGGAGGAGAATGGCACTGCTTGGGATCAGATCTCTGGTTTATTTTTTTATTTTAAATTTTAAATTTATTTGCTTTGGGCCTTGAAAAATATTCATAATATCTCTAGTTCATCTCTTTTATTTAATTTCTTATTTATTTTTGGATTTTGAAAATTCAATCAACCAACAAGTTGGGTGGGGTTGGTCCAACACTCGGGTCGAATCGAGTTGAGTAAATCGAGTTAGTAATTTGGGACAAGTCAGGTTCAATAAATTTTGACATGGGTTGGGTTGGGTTGGGTTGGGTTGGGTTTATTAAAACCTGTCCCGACCCCCCCGAGTTTCAGCCCTACAAATAACAGACCTCAAAATCCATCCCAATTTATGAAAATCTAAATATTTCTCATCCAAAAGATATGGTCACACAGTTTATGGAACTCAACATCCTTCGCAATGTTACTGCTAAGAAAACCCTTCCCAAATGACGCAGGACAATTCAAAATATTGGAAACCTTATATCTAAATGATAGATGGATGGCTATATGAGAATGCAAAATGTGTGGTAAATCCTAATATGGCATTCAATCCATATGCATGACTCACATAAGACGTTACAGATAAATTAATATTAAACAAAGAATATAACAAAATATATGCAAATTCACATACATAATTAATTAAAGAGATTCAAAAAAGGAATGACACCTACACATAAATCTCTCAAGAATGTATTGATGGCCTTCGATGAAAAATCCTCAAAGGCTAATTAAATCATACCAAACCCTATCATAGGTCTTCTAGATTTAAAAATCAATCTCCAAATGGATGAAATTGGGCAATGGGATCACCCAGGGTTTGCCAAAGGAAATAGGGCTATGGGATCACCTAGGATCATTCATTCATCATCATAAAAATCTCTCTACCATACTATTTATTTTTAGGAAAAAAAAACTCTTCTAAAACCCTAGACACATGTGACTTACAACACACATGTAGAAGATCTAAAACCATAAAAACAAATACTAGTCTATAACAAACTTGAAACATACATGAACTAAAACAATGACACTAATAAAATATAATGAAAACAAATACCTAGATGGCAGTGGATCAATAGTCAAATCGGTCGAATCCAAGAACGAACAACTCAAATGATGTAAATGTATGAATCAAACCAATTTCTCAGATTTGCTGCTAGAACAGCTTAAATCTGGGTTATTCATGGCTAGATCTATCTTATCCATGGTCAAATATGTAGAAGGTATTGTGCAAAAATTCACCATCCAAACATGATAAGGGGAAATCTAGATTCAAACGCATCCTTCCTTGCTGGCGTCTCATGATGTCCTCATCAATTCTCCCCAGCTTGGATAACTTCACCTCCAGTGAAGAGATGCTCTGGTATCTCTTGTACATATCCATGTTGAGTCTTGATAGAGCTTTGATAATGATCCATGTGTAGTCAATCTTGGGTCGATTTTTCCACTTCACAAGGAATTTCCAGTATCCCCCAGTTCTGGCAAACACATTATGCTCATCCAAGATGCATTTCACTTATTTCTTCTTCTTGGGTAAGGATGGGAAATATGGTAAATGAGGGGTGAGGAAAGGTGACAATGATGCAGAAACATTATGATTGTGGAAATGTGTTTGAAGGATGAAATGATAGAAGCACATTTGTGTCCAGAGGAATAGGTTGTTCTTTGTAAAGCACTAAATCTTCCACATTGAAGATGTGGTTGATTCCTAAATCCAAAGGCAAATCAAAGGCATAGGTGTAGGCATTGATCCTCTTAAGCACTTCAAAAGAAGTAACACTTTGGACATGCAATTCTTTTATGTCCCTCCTGGGTATCGTTCGGGCCTAATGCGTACCATGATCATATCTCACTCCTGAAACTCTTGATACATGTGGTGGTCATCTACAAAAGATATGTTATATTCATTGCTAATAGAATTTTTTTCTTCTAATATCAGCGCATAAATCATGGATATGCCTAGAAAATGACTCAGTCGACTCAGAAGACTTACATGTAGGTGAAAAAGGCAAGAGGTCTATAGATTTCCTAGATTGATAACCTATTACTATCTCAAAAGGATTGGAACCTGTAGACTGATTAACTAAATTCCTACAAGCAAATTCAACCATGAGGAGAATATGATCCCAACCAATGACATCAACCTGCCTATTCATTTTAGCATGTCCAATAAGGTCCATCCTATAATGTGGAAGGTTGGAGAGAGATGGTTTTGGTACCAAATCCAGTGGGTTGAACATCACATTTAGGAGGTACCTCATCTATAAGCTCCTCAAGGATTGCAAAACTACCCTCATCGAGTAAAGTTGACCTATTTTGGAATCTCAGTTGGTGTCTCTTGGAGAGACTCTGTAACTTCTTTATTTTTTAAAAGTATAAACAACCTCCCACTTATGTCCATTCTCAAATTGTTTTTTTATTGAGAAAATGTAAGGGTTTCTTTTCAACCTTTGAAGTCGACTCCTTCACATCACTCACCTTAAACTCTCTAGGAAAAGCAAGGTTCAATTTGATCTTGTTCCTATTTTGCAATGTATTTTCTAACACTCCTAACCGAGCATCAGCCTTTTTTAGAACCTTTGCCATTTTGGCTTTTGTTTATGTTAGCAATTTACCCAATGGGTGTAGGCTCATGGTAGTGGTAAGGTTTTCTACGTTGTTATTTGTTACTGCTATGTGTAGGCATGGACTATACTAAGATGAATGATGAGACCAACTTGGTTTAACTAAAACCTAGCACAACCTATTTGATTGATTCGACTCTGATACCAAATTTGGCGCGGGATGAGCTCCGATACCAAATTTGATGCGGGACATCAAAATATTGGAACCCGAGATCTAAATGACAGATGGATGGTTATATGAGAATGCAAAGTGTGTATGGTGAATCCAAAATGACAAGCAACCTATATCCATGACTCACATCAGATATTAGAGAGAGAAAATAATATTAAACAAAAAATATAACAAAAACTAAACAAATTCACATACACAATTAATCAAAGAGATTCAAAAAGAAGAATGACGCCTAACAAAACGCTCCCAGCCTTCAATGCAAAATCCCTCAGAAGGCTAATTAAATTATACCAAACCCTGTCTTAGGGATCTTTTCGATTTAAAATCAGTCTCCCAATGAATGAAATAGGGTTTTGGGATCACCTAGGGTCTGTTATTCTTTTTATTTTCAAACAAAACAAGGTCTCAAATAGGATCATACAATAAGTTAGGGTTAAATTTATAGGTCTAAGAAATCCAAAAGTTGGGGTGCAAAATAGGGTAAAATGGGACCAAAAGGGCCTATCTGTACAGGCATCCATATGGACTAGTGGGTCCCGCGGAGGTTTTGGTGGTTGGTGGTGGTAGGTCCTAGTTTGGTTAAGGTTGGATAAAAAGGGGATTAAAATAAAGTGTAGAAAAGAGGGAAAAAGTGAAAAGAGAAAGATAAAAAGGAAAGGGAAGAATAAGTTCATTCATTCATCATCATAAAAGTGTCTCTATAAGACTATAGACGATCTAAAATCATAAAAACAAATACTTGTCAATAACAATCTTTCAAAAAAAAATCAATCTTTAAACACATATGAACTAAAACAATATGACATCATATAATATAAGAAAACAAAATGCCTGGATGGCAATGGATCAACTGTCAGATAGGTCAAATCCACGAACGAACGGCTCAGAGATGTAAAAGTATGGATCGAACCAATTTCTCAAATTTGTTGCTGGATCACCTTAACTCTTGTTATCCGTTGTTGGATTTGTCTCCTTTTCAAAAAAAATTGTTGGATCTATCTCTATCCATGGTCAGATATATAGGGATTGCACAGAAATTCACCATCCAAACTGATGAAGTGAAATATAGATTCCAATGCATCCTTCTTTGCTAGTGTCTCATGATGTCCTCATCACCAATGCATGAAGATCCAAAGATTTCTCATTTGAAAGTGCTCTCATAATACAATTAGAATACTCAACATCTTTCCCAATGCATGAAGATCCAGAAATCTCTCATCTGAAAGTGCTCTCAGTCTAAGAACAAATCATCTCTTTTTTAACACTATGAAACATCCACTTTCTTTTTATACTCTCTCAAAATCCTTCTTTTATTTGTCTTAAAAACCCAAAGGTAAACAAGATATGGTATCCTCTCCCCCCACGCCCACTGTTCCATGAATTGTCAAATGGATTTTTTTTCAAATCAGTACATTGGGGCCACAAACAAATGATGCATCATAATATATCAATGTTCTATGCAATATGTATCATATACACACACTATTATTTATAGTTTACACTCATTAGCATCCACATCCACATCCGCATGAAATTTAAATTTTGGAATTGGGTTTGGAACCAAATATTTACACGAAATGAAAATTTTGAACTCAACCCAACTTTATTCATGATAAGATGCTTTTAGTGATAGGACTATTGGATGTTCATTTGCATCCCCATCTTTGTATTCATGGAGATGTGCTTTGCACTCATGGTTCACAGGTTCAGCAGGTCCTATTAGCTCACAGCCAAGTATCGAAGACATTCTCACTTCAAAGTCAGGAAAAGCAATTCTAAAATGAAGAGGATCATGCAAATCACACAAAAGAAAGATGTAGATGACGAGAGTTACTGAGGCAAATTGTACAGAACAGTATAGATGGAATAATGCAAGTAAGGAGTTTGAAGTATGGAAGATCTAAATAACCACAATCTCTCAAAAAAATACTAAAAAAAAATCCTACATCCATTGGAAGGCCATTGCAAGGTAAAACTTATGATCTTTTGAGTGCAATGAAGTTCTTTGTTCCAGTATATTGCCATATTCCTAAAAGGGTTTAATGAAATTTAACCATTTGTGTTATTCTTGTTGGAAGTTGCCTTCTTTGTTTAATGATTCGACTGTATTATTTATATCAAATAAAATTTAAGTGCAAAAATCTGATAATACATTCACAAGATTTTAAAAACTAAAACATACACTGCAGTGAGGAGATCTTCCGATTTTCAAAATTTAAACACCTCCAGAAATCTTCATGAGCGCTAGCCCCTCGCCATTGCCTACAGACTTTCGCAGCTCTACACAGATCTATAGGGCCCAAAAACGAGAAAACCTACAAATCCAAGAGATCAGATTAACAATTAAGAAACTATGCTAAATAAAATAATATCAATAATTCCCCATATCAGGAAAAGATTAAAATAAAAAAAAGTTATCAAGCATACCATGTGCAACAAATCATCTGTAAGATCCATCCTGACCACCAGATCTTCCATTTTGGTAATACTGCACCCATCTCCTTCGTCTCCCCCTTCACCATTGGAGTCCATGAAATTTCCATCTCTACAATCATTTGATATTGAACCATGGAAAAATAGCATATCATTTTCTAGAGTAGCACAACCCTGGGACAGGCTGCAGTCTCCATCACACAATGAAGCAGATGTATCGGCACTTGAAGAGGCTGTCACAGCATAAGGACGTGACCTATACAGAAAATGAATTTTTTTTAAAAAAAAAGGAACAATTACTTGTGACCTACAACCATTACAATATGCGCCTAGATCCGCTTTTGCAGCATCTCAGCTAGAATTACCACACATAGTTAATAAATCCCTTAGCACAAATGAACATATCATTCATACATCATTCAGCTTGCAGGTGATCGCATAAAGTACAGATACAAGAAATCTTTGCAGTGTGTTCTTGTGATTCTATTGGGACAGATTCTTCTGTTCAAACATGAACAGCATACTCCAGGTCTTCATTGACAAAGAAAGTGCCCACAAATCAAATGGATTGTGCTCCCATACAGTGCAGACAGAGAGTTGGTAACCAGATAATTCCTGCACACCATTTGTTTAGAATATATTTGCCAATTATGATTTGCCCGTAGCCCCATTTTAACTTCAGAGAAGATCTAACATGTATGCAGACTTCAATTCCTCCTTCCCTTTGAGGTGGATACATTACAAAAACAATAATTTTCTCCAGAAGGGTAAAAGAAAGTAGAGGGAAGACTGCACTCAGTATACTTTGGTTCTTCACAAAAGATCACAAGGAACCAGCATCCAACCACAGCCTCAAGTAATTTCTTGTGGGTACCTCAAGTTATGTTTCACCTATCAAACTGACAGACCTCGGAACTTATTTTATAGACAACCATTCAAAGTCACCTAAGAAGACAAAAAAGGCAACAATAACAGCAGGGCGACAAACAAAACGGTCGAGTGGAAAATAACAAAGACAGCCAAATAACGCATCCCTATGAATCAACCAACAATGCCACAACCACCTACCTATCATAAATAGCAGTAGATTGTCTTGCACTCAACTAAGGAAGTCCACATGCTCATGGGGAAAAGAGAAGCATTTCCACCCAAATTGATAAAACAGGCTATGATTTATGTGAATCTAATAATGTTTTACAACCTGTGTCTAAGACAGAGAAATAGCTAAAACATAACAAACCCACAAGCAGTTTCAGGTGCATAAAATAATATCCAAGAAATTCAAAATTATAAGCAAGTACAAACTCACTGAGATTGGAAAAGAACTTTTGCTCGCTTGTGCTGAAAATCGAGATCGCAGTCCCCTCTCTCTGAGCCCAAACTCAAACACAGATCTTCTTCCTCGGCACTGCACCCGTCAGTCTCTGCCAAACAGCCCCGAATCGTTTCCTGGCTGCCGCTAGGCTGTGCATGCCACTCAAGATACCGTGAACACCCGACTACAAGCTCCAATTCTGGCCTCTCGCTGTCTCCATCATCCCTCCTCCTAACATCCATCTCAGGAACAACCGACTCCCCTGCCGGACCACAAGAGACGTCTGATCGCCGTTCACATCTCCCCAGTGAAAACCCTGACCCCATGCCACCCGATTCCGCGTCTTCCACACCTTTGGAGGTACCGCCGTCCATTGCAGATCATCAACAGCCCCAGACTCTACACAAAAATGAAGGTCGAAAACAGAGATAGAGATCAAGATCGAGATCGAGACCAAGATCGCATACGAAACCCTAGAGGAGAAGCCAAAGGCGCAAGCTTTACAAACCCTAGACGGACAACTCCATGCATTTCGCCTCTGTGCGGATCGGGAGCCGAAATCCTAACCCTAGAAAGTGAATCGGGGAAAATGAGCCAAGGAATGCTGGAAAAGAGTGTGAAAAATAAACAAGCCAGAAAGAAAAATCCCGTTTTTCCCTTTCCTGGAATGCAGGGAAGAAATAAGGGCCAAAGGTGGGAATTTTGCTAGGGTTTTCACCAGAAATGACGAAGAAAGTGGTGAATTTGAAGATGTTAGAAATGAAAATGGAGAAATTTGAAAGATCAGATCTGAAAATTACTTTTCTCCTTATTTCCTCTTTTCTTCCTTTTTTTTCTGATCTTCTTCTTCCTAGTCTGTATTTTTTTTTTTCAGGGCAGAGAGTTCTCTGATCGCGGCGAAGGAACGTACTTATACGGCTATGGTGTTGGTCAGTTTGGTGGCAGCTCTCGTACGGGGAAAATTATTTCTGCGTTTAACAGTAAAAAAATTGTAACGTGCACCGCGGTCGCACCGTTTCTTAGTGATCTTCTGCTCCATCATGTGGTGGGCCATAGCATGGGTCCTACTGTAGAGACTCATAACCCAATTTCTGCTGTATGCGTTCGCACCCCGAAAATGCAATAATTTTGTTTTATCAAAATCAATATAAATTATTTTTTAATTTAATGTATTATGTTGAACAGTATACCCTATCATATAGAAGATCTAATTATAAAGTATTTTAAAATTAAAACTTAAGAATAAAATGATGCTTTAGCCATTAAGATTTGAACTCTTCAAAATCAATGGTGATATTTATCTTAATTTCATTATATTTTGATTGAATTACTAACAATCAAATTTTGCCTCAATTTTTTGACATACTATAAAACTATGTTTTTAATTTGGTGAGACTTGATGATCTGTTACATGCTACATATCAAAGTTATATTATCCCTTATGTACCTAAAATAATAAATATGTTTTAACTTAGCATGATATACGAAAAAATAAACAAATTTTATGACACTGAAGTAAGACAGGGTCTATATCAAATGAAATGTAGTTTAAAATTTTACTTATATAGAATAAAATGGCAATTGGTTTGTTTTGTCTTTTCAAATTTTTCGATATAAAAATGAAGAATATTAAATTTACTCTCTAATTATACTCTTTGAATATTAAATATATACTCACCCACAATCAAATTTAGTGAAAACTTTGATTTGTAAGGCATAAGCGATCTGATTGATCAATAAACGAGACTAAGAATGTGTTGCAAGGTTATCTCATTATTTTTAATATATTTAAGTGAGTGACTTAGCAAGACTCCATCCCTTTGAGGCTACATTGCACATTCGCGATAGGGTCCAGGTGGCCGTCTCGAGCCCACATGGGTGAGAGGGTAGGGTGGAGTCCTTTTGAAAGGTATTTTACAAATAGTGCTTCTCATAAAATATTGTCCTATTCGACTTCAAAAGCCATATTTTCTAAGGTTTTAAAAGTCAATGGTAAAAATATTGTTATTTTTAATGAATTTTTATTTTGTGATTAACTCTGAATGGCTTCAAATTGGATAACATTCATGAAACAGGGTAGGGTGCGAGGGGGATTTGGGTGGAGGGCAAGTGGACTCCACCGATGGTGATGGTGATTGGTCTATTTGAAAGATTTAAGATTGATCTTGTGATCCACCCAATTTTGTTTTGATTGGATTGATCTGTTCTTTATGCTCTCGAAATATTTATCACTTTTTAAACCTTAAAATTTTATAACTTTAAAAAATATGGTTTCATAAATCTAACTATCATCACCACCATCGGTGGGTCTCACATAGGTGAGTTGATGAAGAGTACAACTCAAGGAGGTGGGTGGGAGATCTCACACACACACATAAAAATCAAATGAGCCCATCTTCACGAAGCAAGAGTCTTGAATTTAATTTCCTCTCTACTCGAAATGACCACTCCTCGTAGATTTATTAACTGTGTATGGATAGAGAAGCGTACATACACTGATGATTAATCAAAATCTCTAACTGACCACACCACCTTGGTAAACCTAAAAGTTTAGCTTTTATAAAAGGTGTTTTCAGCTATCTTATACTGCCAATAAAATTAATAGTTGAAATTGATAGATATTCTTTGTTTTATTTGCATTAAGTCATTAACTTGGGTACTTACTAGGTATAGACTATAAAAGAGGAAAATATCATAAAAATATTTTAAGATCACAAAAATCTAACACCACAACTCTCTTTTTAAAAAAAAAAAATAACTATTTTTTATGACTTTTTCTATTATAAGTGCCAACTTTATAATATATTTAGTAAATAGATTATTAATAAAAATATAGACTTCAAAGTTGAATTTTGGTGGCAGAGAGAGTAACAACATGGATTTATAACTGTCATCTATCATTGGTCTAACATACCGTTACGCACAAAATATGTAATTATTTTAAAGGGCTAATTATCATAATTAAATAATTAAGTATAGATGTTCACCGGTGCACCCCTTGTTGTTCACGTTACATGACATTCGAGGTGGGGCCCACTATGGTGATGTCGATGGATCGATCCATTAAATGTCTTTCTTTGAAATATGTGTTTCTATTTGAAAATAACATTAATAGGATCATAGTAACAAATATCTTGACATTAATTTGATATTTTATTTATTGATAATATCTTTTGATATTTTTAAAATATGGCTCCAAATGATAATATCATGATATTTATGATCTATTTAATATCTAAATAGTTATCTAAAATCTCTATACACCCCCAAAGATGCCCCACTTTAGTATCAAGAAACCAATACCAAATATTTGTGGGATAAGTAATAGAATCTCTACGAAAAGAAGTATATGTTGAACTTGATTCATACAGGGAGTCAACTTATCTGTCTAAATACGAAAGAAATGGTCCTCTATACCAAAGAAATGATGGTTTTATACTTAACCATCATGTAATGGTGGCACTGCATGTATATGGGTGATGATAACAGATGTAAAATGGTAGGAGTTGAAGATGTTAGAATAGCTACCTTTGATGATTCAATGCATACAATTTTTTGTTGGATTTCAAAAAAAATTAGGTTTGAGCAGAGGTGAAAAAAAAGGTTAATCGATGGTTTAAAACTGATATTTCACTTGTACGGCCGATATGCACTGTATCAGCAGAGATTTCTTTCCATAGGTCTGGGTTGTGTTTCCTAGCAGGCCCACTAGATTCAATCTGTATAACTTAAGCCCTAATATTTATATTATTTTTCTCTAGTGTTTTCCTTAGTATGATTATTCTTTTGGGGTAAGAGGAGAAAACAAGAGAGAGAAAGAGAGACCGATAGGAAGGGAAGAGAATATTAGTGTAATCGGAAGGAGGCAGTTTTGCTGAACCATGTAAAATCCTCGTGTTCTTTCTATTTTTTTTGTGTGTTTTGATTTGTGTGGAGTTGATTGCACAATATTTTTTAGTGTAATTTATAATTGAGCTTTTATCATTGGAAAAGTTCAATGAAGACAGCTACAAATTCTTTAGAGAAAATTTTCAATTAAAGATTGTCAAAAAGGCATCAGTAGATGTGAAGAAACAATTGATGCGCGATTAGTATTAATTCATTGAAGACATCATCCACCTCTCCCACGCAGAATCAGAAATTCGATTTATGTGGACCCTAAGACTTATCACAAATAAACTCAAATATATTCCAACAAGTTCGTGATTTTGGTCCTTGGAAACTACCTGAAGCAAAATATATGAAATTATAATACAAATTATGCAAAGGCATGCAAGATGAATGGAAAAAGGCAAATGGATGAATCTCGACTTGAGCTACGGACTATGATTGAGTCTTTATTTCTCTCGTTGAGAAACAAAGGGTAAAGAAAGGGGAGGAGAAGGGGATTAAGGAGAATGAGGGAATGAAAGGAAAGAGATGAGAATGTCAAATAAGAAGAGTAGGTCACATAGTGTCGCTTGAAACCCCTCTTTGCAATGGTGATAGGAGACCATGACGACTGAGGAAGAAGATGGTGGGAAAATAGCTTATCTGGGAATCTTATCACGTTCATTATTTGTAATCTGACACAAGTTTTACTCTATTGCCCTCTGCTAAACACTTTACTGTAAGCGATTCAAGGTTTCTGCGAGTCCATTCGAAGGGTGAAATGAGCAATACAGTAAAATCCGTATCGAGTTACACAAAATGCCTATGAGAAGATCACTATCTTTTATAAATTGATGATGAGATTGATCATATTTTTAATCTAAGATTTTTCTGGCTAATGAAAGCCACCCATCCATTTGGAAGCTTTTAAAAGTAAATCAATGGGCTTAACATTGATTATTTTTATGGAATGGATAAGATGGATTTGATTATCTACTAAAACATTCTCCATCTTTTTGTATTAGATTACAAAATTCCTAAAAAGGTATAGTTTATATAGCCTATTAACTATTTGGACTGCTTTTGATTTAATTTGCAATGCTTATGTTTGAGTTCTTGAAGAGTATAAAGTTCAGCCATGGTTTGAACCACTGTGAACTTTTTAGTAAGCAGCATGCAGAGGCACTGAAGCTTGTATTGATTGGTGATAAGAGCACATCAAGTGATAGGTCATGATGCCAATCCTAAACACTTGACAAAGTGATAATTAGACTAAATTGAAAAATTAGACTCCAGTCTAGATACAGATGGCAAGACCAAATGGCTGTGCTTGATGGGTCTAACTTTTTGTACTTTTTAGATTCTTATTACTGTAGAATTGAGGTCAGAAATTATGTTAAAAGGATCAATACATAAATTTGACTCTTTAATAAGGTGAGTATGCAAATTTCAGATATTCAGAGAGCAATATATTCCCAAGCCTCACAACCTCATAAACTCCCTTCCCCCCTTCTCAGTCTGGTGACTGTTTCATTTTTATTTAATCTATAAAATTAAATCCATTTTCATTCAATCAATTCTACCCTTAATTCAGCATTGTTAGAAAATCATAATTTGATAATATTTTTGAAGTAGAACTTACTCTTAAGAGCTAATTACTGAGAGAAGTGTGACTTAAGTATTATATCGAGTTATTGATTTCTCAAATTAATTGATATGAGACTTTTTGTTACTTCATGTGTCAGATTTAAATTTGTTTCTTGTTTTCTCTATAAATTCTTTTCTCACCCAGAATTCGGCATCCCACGTCATTGACGATATGCTTGGGATATGGAGCAGAACTGTTTTCAGTCTTTCCTGATGGAAGATGGTAGATTGGTATTTTGGTTAGGTCCAAATTTGCCCCTGGGGCCAAGTGTACCTGCATAGATTAAGCCATTCCCGTCATCAATTTAGCAGGAAAACATGGGACTTGGGGATGATCATTGCCTAAATTATAGGCCCATTATCTATTTTGATTGAACTTAGGGCCATATCAAGGCCCAATAAATCATCTTAGATTAGCATGACCCATTTAAACACTACCCAGTCTAATAACACAATAGGGTGCTAGCATTGGACCTGATTTTAAGAGAATTAGCCTAGAATGTGATCTGCCTAACATTCTCAACTTTTAACCCTATTGAAGTCTAAATGGGGCCTGAGTTCCAAAGTTTATAACCATGATCTGGATAGTTTGGTGGCCACTTAATCATTTTTTTCTCCAAAAAATAGACAGCCATGACTATTGGTGAAATAGTATTTCTCTCAAAAATATTTTTTATTAATATATAAAGAAAATATTTTTTATAAATGAATAAGATATTAAGAAATTGTCCATATATAAGATCACAAATATTGATACGTGTCTACTTCTTATAAAGTTTTACCCACCTAGTATTTTACAATGCCTTTACCATTAAAGTTGAAAACTCTTGGCCTACCACAGTACAGCTTAGTTGAGAACCTACTCAAGGGCACTAATATGTTCAACATTTAATCAATACTTGGATCACTATAGTGATCGACTTGGGATGTTTCTTAAAAAAAGGTTCATATGAGAAAATAAATCAAATATTCTATTGCTTTGGTTTTTTTTTTTTTTTAAGTCGAAGATATCCTCTCTATTAAAATTAGAAGAGTGATCTTTATATGTTGAGAGTAGGACTTAAATCCAGAACCTCCCACAATTTATTAGAGTTCTTAATCGTAAAGCCAACATTCACGGATTCTGATTTTAGGAACATAGGAATCAATTTTACCCGACTTCTTCTTTCTCTCTCTTTAACTATTAATATTTGTTTAGAAGGTATTGCAATGTACATGAGAAATACTTACAGCACCTTTTTAGACCTGGCATAGTTTAAGGAATTCACAAACTCATAATTAATTAAAAAAATATTGAGTTGAGTTATTTTAGAAATAATCATTGTGTTTTCTTTTAGGGGCTTGTTCTGTTTTGAGTGCATTGGGCCAGTTTTTTCTTTTCTTTTCTTTTTTTATATCTTGTACTTTGTTTTATAATTGCAGTAAGAATTACGTATTAAGTATGATTTGGGTTATTAATCATTGAATATAAAGTTATGAAATAGGTAGATGAAATTAAAAATATTCAAACAGGTACATGATCAGACATTTGGATAATCAGAAACAGTAGATGGGCTAAATTTTACATGGTTTCATAAATAAATAAAAATTAAATTAAACCTTTAATTAGCTCAATGTTAACTCCAAGGGATTATTCCAATTAGTTTGGAAGCAAGATCTCTAAAGGGAGGTCTTGGGTTCAAACCATGGGAGCTCCAATGAATGGCCATTTCCCATGAAAATATGTATAGAATAAGGTCATATCAATTTATCCGGTATGTACGGATAGGAGGATTTTCACACACATCAAAAAAAAAAAATTACCCCAATGTTTAACTTAAGATCATCATTTCTTCCTTCGTCTCATTCATTCTCCTTAAACCTATTTTCCCTAAAAAAAGTATTATATCTTTAACATGCTTCTTTGCAACGAAAGTGAGGAAAGTAATTAAGACTGTGGGGCACGCTAGCCTGACTTTACTAAGTCAGTCCATTACCCGACAGTCAAATCTTATCGGTGCAGCTGTCCTGGGCTCAATTATATTTAGTAAAGACAATTATACTTAATTCAGTAATCGGAAAATAATGGTTACCTGCTGGTTTCACTTTCCTTTTCTTTTCTTTTTTTTTTAAAAAAAAAAACTAATTTCAACCGGTTTATCCCACTTTCCTTTAAAAAAGGGGATAAACTAACGTGTACAACTGTTTTTTGTGAAAATTTATTTCCTTGATGATTCCTATTTTCATAGAAAATGAAATCCATAGATATTAATTTCCTTGTTCGATGAGATAAAATGGTTTTCATAACAACTCATCAATAAAGAATTTTTATTGTTAGGGTAGGTATGGTTTAGGTTCTAAGACGATCATATTTAATTCTAGATGATAATAGTCATAAAAAACCGTAATAATCAAAGAATATCAACAATAACAATTATATACATTATATAGTTAATTCAACTTATATCTTACTCAAAATGGTAATATTATGTCATAAGGAGTAGAGGTGATATATATCTTAGCTCGACCTACTTCAGTCCAATCTTAAAATTCATCAGCTAAGTTGGATTAGGTTGGCTGGGTCGAGCAATGGTAAGAATTAGATATGGGCTTGGTATTATCATATTTCGAGTAATAGATGATAGATATTATGTTTGGTTAGGTTGGACCATGAGTCATGCGTTAAATTTTGGGCTAGTTCATAGGTTGGATAAGGTTGACCAAGGAACATGTGTTGGGTTGGACTGGTTGAGTCGTGAATTGGGTAATGGATCAGGTTAATTGGATGATGGATGGGATCAGGGGTAAGAGATAGAGCCACGGGTCGTGGTTGGGTTGGATCTTGGGCCATGGTTAGTCCATGGGTTGGGTTATAGGTCTTGAAATCCACAAGGTATGGAGATTGTTTTTTGATCCACACTTCTTGTAGAAAATGACCGAAAAGGTTCACACAAAACAATGGAAAACTCTTTTGATGTGGAATCATTCATTTTCCATTTTTAAGGTTATTTATAATTAAAATGCACAAGAAAATCCATATGGCCCAATTACCCATCACTCCTACAAAATAGATAAATGACCGTCAGATTAGGCAAGAAGTCAACCAGCCAGTCATCACTCATCACTGAGGGTGACACCTTAAATTTGTTTAATGGTGTGACTGTGTGACATTTGAATTATGATTATCTTAACTATTATTTATCTCAATGAAACACATATCAAGATTATATTTTTAATAAAAATAGACCTCGTAAAATTAAATGTTAAATATAGTTGTAATAATAATCTAATCAATAAGATTTATATATAGAGAATGAATTAAGTCATTTATTAAAATAAGTTTATTTAAGTCAAATAATCAAATTGACTCAGATTTTACCAAAAAGGCCAATCACGTGCCTCTTTCTCTCTGTGTGCAATAGATTTTTAGAGAGGAGAATGTTCTTCCCCTCCATTGACGGTGGCCGGTTGTTTCTGTTTCTACTGGTCAAAGCAGTGGGTGTTATTGACTTGGAGATGTTTCTCTATTTTTTTAAGTTATTATATTTTGTAGCAATGTCATAAATATTATTTTAAAAATATTATCAGTTATTGTTAATATTAGAATATTTTTAAATTAATTTTTTATTGAGGTATTATTAAAAAATCTCATAATAATAATAATAATAATAGTAATAATATACTATAAAAATAAAGTATTTTATTAATTATCTACCAAATATAATTCAATTCATCGTCTAACATTTCTTGAATTATAAAATGTATCAATGTGTTCATTTCTAAATGCCTATTAATATTAGTGGGTATTATTCGTGAGGATTTTATGTTGGGTTTCCTGCGATTTTCCACATATAAATTTAAAAAAAAAAAAAACTTAACCAAAGTACCAATGTTATAACTTAAAATTTGTCTAAAACTGCTATTAATATCACAATATTATCAAATTTGTGATATTATCGTGATAATATTTGATTTTGGCAATAATAATAGTAAAAGCTCGATATTAACTACAAATGATATTTTTCTATATTTTTATGAAAATACTCTTAGTATTTAAATTACAAAATTTGTAGGAAATTAAGTATGATTTGTATCTATGTCTCTAGTGTTTTTTCCTCTTGGAGAGAGTTTGGATCTCTGTTGTGATCTCTAAATAAAATGTATTTTTTTACTGAAACAGCTATCTTAAAAATTATAATTCATCTGAATTAGCCATCTACTAACTTTAAATTAAATTATTGGTAAGTGGTCTAATTGCTTGTCCCTTGACTGAGTCCTTAATCCTCCACTTTGTCAGACTTAGGTCCCACTGACATGCTAAGTGTCGAACTACTGTGACTTTTAAAAGTTTCATTTCTAGTTGTTCTTAACAAGTATGTAAAATTAGATCAGATTTAAGGCTTGATTAACCTGAAAAGTAATTGGTGAAAATTAGATCTAATAAAGAGATAGATTAAGTTAGATACATCCAAAATAAAATAGTAATAAAAGTAACTATGAATCTAAAATTAAATTATCTCTACATTATTTTAAAATTTTAAATTGTATTTTAATTTAATATTAAAATACCAACCAATATCTAAAATACTGATAAATATTTATTTATTTAATAAATTAATCGATATGTTGTATATAACCTTATTAACAGCGAAAATAAAGTGACACGCCCTCTTCTTCTTCTTCTTTTTTGACAGTAGGGGCTTTGCCCGATTAAATCCTTCTGAGCATGTGTATACCTCTCTACATATATATATCAGGTCCAAACGATGAAAAGTAACTCCATAGATAATGTTCTAGAAAAATTTAAGCGTTGATCAAATTCCAGACCTCATTTTATGAAGATAACTTCTTAACCATCGATCAATATCCTCGTGATTATTTAAAGTTGAGAGTTGACACCAATAATACAAGAGTTGCACAACCCACCAAGAAAATGTTAAAATAATATAAATTTCTTACTATAAGAAAAATGCTGTCTATATTATATAATTTGTGGGTTATTAGATTCCATCAAATATAAACTTGTATAATATCTTAAATTTAAATGCAGATAAAAATTCATTTTATCTGTCAGATTTAGATCTATTGAAATAGATAGTGAGATCTCTATTAAATTGAATACATTTAAAATCTAAATTGCTAATATCAATATATTTGATATAATGAGATCAAACAGCACATTGTCGTCAACTTAGCTAGGTGTATCCAGCATGCTGTGTATCTAACTAATCCTAAGGCCGAGGTAAGTATAAAAAGGACGGTAGATTACCAAACTACGAAATGTGACCCAGGACGGGTATCCACGCGACCAGTCGAACTGGCAGTCTATTATGAAAAAATGCCAACAACTCAACCAATCCGCGAGTTCAGCCAATTCAACCAAGGTTCTAACGTGATTAAACTCGATTAAACCTGTAACATTACTAATATATTATATACTCTCTCTGTCTCAATTTAATTATCTCATATGGATTTTAGAATTGTTTTAAAACAGTTGTCTCATTTATATTGAAGTGTCTTAAAGCGTATTGAAATAGATGAGAATCACCTCTCAGTTGAATAGTTGTTTAAAGTCAAATTCAAAATTTTTAAAACATACAAATATTTAAAATAAGACAACTAAAATAGAATGGATGGAATATAATATTAAATTATTAATTATATTATTACCAAGTCCTATCGGACATGACCAAATCCCTCCGCCAATTTTTAAAACGCAGATAGAAAAACCGAGCCGACAGTGGATAAGTGGACTTGGTGGTGTGTGTGTATTCCATCAAATTCTGCCGTGTAAATAAAACCAGAGGTATTTTGAGCATCATCATCGTGAAGTGGCCACAACATCGTAGATCAACAGAGGACCAAAATCGAACGATCGGATCTATTGAAATTGTTAATGTGTTTAGAATATATTTAAGATGTTAAAATATAGTAAAATTATTATATGATTAGGATTCTAAGTTTGGATTTATCTTTAATTAAAAGATGTATTTAATTTAAATCTAGAATTTAAATGTGACTGAAATAATCGTAGAGTTGATTATAGACTATAAATATATGTAATAGTATAGAGTTTGAAATACAATTTATTGACTTCTATATGTTATCAGACCTCTTATATCTTTAATTTTTTGGAGCTTGTATAGACACTTAGAAAATTTTTCCCTACACACAAGTATTAAAATTTACATACTTGAAATTTCATGAACTCTAACACTGATTTTTTATTATATTGATTTTCAGGTTGGTGAGAGAAACTTCGATACCTTCTCCCTCTCCGACTGCTGGTTGCAGAAAGTCCCAATGTATTGAATTTATTGATTTCTACAAAATGCAGTACGTATTTGTAGAGGCAAATATCTTCTGGAGCAGGGCCCCACATTTGGACTACTGGGCAAATGCAGGCCAATTTGGACGTAATTGTACTTATACAGGTAATAGGCTTTGTCCCGCGGGACCACGATTTTTTGTACCCTTCCTTCGACTGCTGAATATCAATTAGTGATTAGTGAACCTATCGTCAGTTTGCCACTAATAATTAAAAGAGAACATCCGAAATGATTTACCTTTAGTAGATTAAAATTAGTTTTATCCATCATTATTATTTATTTGAGAAAAATTAAGATGAATGACTATTTTTATATTAATAATTTTAATAAATAACCATCATTTTAAATTGGATATATCTAATACATAATTTCTTGAGTCCCTCATCTTATATGTAAGTAAACCCTTTTTACCGTGCTTGACATCTGTTGCATGGCAACTCAAGTTTGCCGTGAATTTGAATTGCTTGACTAATTAAATAAATATTTTAATAAAAGTTATATATGTTTTTATATTTATTGAGAAATTAACAGTTCTAATACATTTAAATAGTAGATTGTAGTAAACTTAATAAAACTAGGAGAGCCAAGGCAGTAGTATGAGATTGAGACCACTGAAACACTTACATCACATCACTGAATCGATTGAAATCGAAACACGCCAGACATGTGAAAGTAAGAAATTCTAAAATTGGATTCCCATAGTCGTGAGTCTTGTCACTTTTGTCATTTTCATTCTTACAATATGTCATGGATTGTCCTCATCAAATTAAATTTTAAGCATTTGGACCGAAGGTAAATTTAATTTAGAATTTTTTTTTATTAACGTATGAGAATTTAGATATAGTTCTATTAAAATTTTCATGGATGAGTTCACTATCTTTAAGGTATACTAAAGTTAAGTCATGGAAGTTCGAACATGCAACCTCCCACTTCTTAGAGTGGGAAACAACCAGTTGAACTACATTCCTAAATTACTTAGAGTAACTCTTGTTCAATGGTTATTATGAGTATTATGAATATCTCTTGTTTGAAAATTATATTAAAAAATAAGAGGTGAGAAGTAAAAAATTAAATTTTTACCTCTATTTCTTAGTTACTAAATAAGGATAATACGGAACATATACTTTTATTTATCTAAAAAGTGATTAAAAAGCTATATTATCGATGAGATGCGTAGGTAATTGTATAGTAGAATACATGTGAAATTATACTTTTATTTGATTATTTTAATCTTATATTCTTAATTATTAATAATTGTAAATTTGTAATGATATAAATCGTTGATTTTGTATAGTTCATATAACGAGATATAATAATTTCATAAATAAAAAATTACATTTACATTCTATCCATACACCCTCTCATATGTCGCATCTAAGTATCTAACTATATATTCTAATAATTAATTGAGAAGATAAAAACCCACATGAAATTTGGGTAGGTTGGCTTGAAGATTTTACAAATTAACCCAGTCTGACCCGACCCAACCTAACCCAATCCGACTAAAATGAGGCTAAGATGGGTTCAAAATGCAGGTCAAGTTAGAATTCGAGTTGATTCAGGTCAGGTCGAGTAGGGTCGGATTGTGAAGTTTGGGTCGAGAATTCGAGTCGGATAGGGTCGAATTCCATATATATATCAACTTGGGCCAGTTGAATTTTAAGAAATTTGATCCATCCGACTCGAGTTACAACCCTACATCTAAGTATCTAACTATATACTCTAATAATTGTTTTTTTAACTATTTATTAATTTACTCCACGAAAGGAGCAAAGTCACGCTATCCAACGCATATGTCCCGGTGACAGTGGCAAAGATGTAAATCAGGGTCGTCAATGGCCATGTAATGCGGGGCCCACCGCACATTCCTTTATGAACAACGTTGTCTCCTCTTTATTAGGCTTACTTGATGAAAGAAGCGCGAATTATAGGATCTCTACCTGATGTAATTATATCAGGTGTATGATTCTCCACACCTATTTCACTCTTTTCCTCGTTCTTGTGTATAGGACCTTAAGTATTTAAATATTGTTTTTTTTTTTAAAATTGATATACATTAAATATACTTCCGGAAATATTATTTAATATTTTAATTTTAACATTATATGTATTATAATTTAATAGTTAAATATTTGATAAATTAATTTTACTGTAATAATAAACAATATTTTAGTCTTACAATGATGATACATACCTTACTTGATTTTTTTAATAATATTATAGAATATGTTGGATTATCAGCTCTGCAGATGGATGGAGATATCTTTTAGATTGGTAGTATAGGAATTATACTAATAAACGTTGTAGAATAATAGATTAGTCGGTAAAGGAATTGTTTTTTAACTTTAATAGAGGTATTTTATTTTATATTTCCAATTAAATAATTTAACCTATTTTATTTTATATTTTTAATTAAATGATTAGATAGATACTTTGATAGATCACAATTTAGAAAATTTCAACAAAGTTATTTGTAAAAAAAAGACAATTAGTATATTTCCTGTCATTTATATGGAAATACATGAAACATCAATTACAATAAAAGCTTTGCATGCAAATACTTCTTTTTTGTTTAATAGAATTTATAATCTACATAGTTAATAAGTTAATAATAAAAATTTATTGTAAAAGAAAGTTAATATATTCATTACACCCAGTGGACCCCGCTTGGCAAATACGATGCCCAATATGTGGCCCCGTGTAAAAATGTGGGCCAGAGGCAATTTTTAAACCAGAGTTAAAAAAATAACGTGGGACCGTGTAAAATGTCAACCTTCGTAAAGGCTAATGACTGGATAGAGACCCACCTCAGGTAAATTATTCAACGGTAAAAAACTCTTGGTAAAAGTTTACATAAAAGATGAAGGTAAAAAGTTGTTATCGGATTCTTGTTTCGGATCTTAATCTGGTCTGTTTGGACTTTGCACGCACATAGGGACGGCCGCGTGCCGTTCAACGTTCGACGCAAACGAGACGATGGTATTTTATATCCTTACCTTCCTCAGCTTTGTTCAGAGTTTATAGTTCATATTACTGGTTGCATGCTCCCTTGTGTGCACCTCAAACGGTGATCACTCAAATTGGCAAGAGGAAAAAGGGATTTGAGTAGAGGAGATAAAAGGAAAGGGTTTTGGTTTTATTCAACGAGAATTTTTATTTTCTACAGTGAAATTGCATCACGTAACCGGTTTTTAGAACCACATAAATCCATGTATTTTATTGTGGTTGGTTTATGATTTATATGGGTTAATTGTACAACATTAAACATGTTTTTGGTTATCAAGGAACGTATAATATTTACAAATGCAATCACAAATATATACAATTTAGATAACTGGTGTAATTCAGTTCAATGAGAAAAATAGGCAAGATGACTCTATAATTTGACTGAGAAATGATTAAATAAGGTTCACAATAAGATGCACATGTCACATTGCACAAGTATAAAAATAATTATAATAAATAATAAATTAAGTATTTGAAATGATTTGATTGTATAAGTAAAAGATCAAATATAATTCAGAACAAGATGGAGAAGTAGTCTTTTAAAAATATAGATGGATGAAATTTTAAAAAATATGAATGATAATAGAGTGATTAATTATATGATTTATGATAGAATCAAATATTAATGTAGAAATTAAAAAGGTCATTTGTATAATTTATTTTTAAAACTTTTGACAAAAAATGTTGATAATGGCAATGAAATAGTTAAACTGAGTATTAATATAGTTTTTTTAATTAAGTTATGATTTGAAGCATTTGGTTGCTACGTGGCATCATATAATGATGTTACATTGGCAAGTTACTCTGCTCTCAGCTGGAGATGCTCTTCTTCACCAGTTAAAATGTTATACATGGCATGATATGTCTTGCATTTGTATAATGATTAAAATATGACATATGAATATTATGTCTTAGTGGTCCTTTACACCCCATCAAATTTGAAACTTTAACTTAATGAACTGAAATGATCTTAATTTTTAACTCCTCGATCTAATATAACTGTATAAATAATGAATTTTAAAATTGACTCAAATTTGCTTTGTATTTATTTATTTATTTATTTTTTGAATTTACATATGGAAATCGTGGGATATCCAGTGTAAAACATCAATAGGGTGAGACTACTACCCCTAAGTCACATCAAAGTCATGCGATGAGGGCTAGAACCTACTTCTTGAAGCAAGAGATAACCAATTGGACTACACCATATAGATACTTTGTATTTAATTTTTAGAATTGATTTTTTGTTTTAATGTTTTCTTTTTAAAATTTATCTATTTTTAGGGTATCACTGATTACAGTCACATTACAAAATTAAATATTTGCAACCTGATGACTCAATATTTATGTGCTCTCGAGGAGTATTAGACTTCTTTACATTTATGGAATATAAAATAAAAGCCCTCGTTTAACCTTTTCAAGTCCTATTTATTTATAGTTTATTTATTTATTTTCCCACTCAGAGATATATAATTTCCCTTCTTCTCTCTCCTCTATTGGTTTTCTGTAACGTACAGCAGAGAACCTCCCGTCGCCATGTCCATCGCGTGTTTCCTCTCCTTCGTCTCAGCGAAGGCAAGCTATTTACGTTCATCTCCTCTTCTTCTGTCTACTTTCACATGATATTCATCTCTTTTCGGTAGCGATTCGCTGACTGATGTTTTTTTTACCACTCCCTCTCTCTTCTTTTTTTCCAAGTATGCTTTACTTTTCCTCGTTTTGTTGGCGTATTTTCCGCCACCGTACGATCTTTATCCGAAAAGTTCCTAATCCGATAAGCATCGGGGCGAGTACTTTTCAATCAGCTGGTTTATGTACCCAGTTGAATTTCTTGGTATTATGGTTTTTCATTTTTTTTTACGATTGAAGTTATTTTGAGCGAAAATTGCACTCTTGATTGCCTTTGGCTCAGTTTGGATAAACAGAAAGGGAAGTAATTTTGGAGAAAATAACTATTTTTAACCAAAATTTGATAAATCCATTTCTAGTTTTAACTGAAATGGTCATTTCCGAAGAAAGAATTTTCTCTTTATTGAATCCAAATAGAGCCTATTTCCATGAGTATGAAAGGATTTTTATTTTTTTATTTTTAAAATCATCGAGGGAAACATGATTTCAGCATCGGATGAGGGTGAGCAGCCGAATTGAAGTAAAACAAGTTTTGATTAATCTACTCGGAATAGAGTGTGTTCATATGCTTATGTATTGATTAGTAGTATAGATACTTCTCAGCCCAGATCAGTGGCAGGGTTTGATCAATGCCCCTGCTTGATTTTCTTTGAAAATTGTGCAACCCAATACAATGGATGATCATTAGCTTCAGCTTAATATGTGATTAAAACCAATTTGGTTCACTTCCAAATGGTATCTTAAGTATTGAACATAAACTGAAGGTGAATGTGGATTATGAAAGGGGATGCACTGAAATATGTTTAAAAAATGCCTCATTTTTAGGGATGCTTGATTGGTGAGGGGTGAAGTTGGTAGGAAATGCTGACTGGGAATGTGATGTATATGGTTGTTTTGTGACTAGGGAAACGAATTTTGGCATTGAACATGATAAAAGTTTTGGAGTGTTCCTAGTGAATTTGGAGAGTGGGCTAGTAATGGTGATGGTGATGTGTATGTTAAGATAGATGTCTGGTGTAATAAGAAAATATATTGCAAATGGGTGCATTAGAGAAAGCCCAACAGTTGCTCAGATAGAGGAAAAGATGAGGAGTACTGGTTAGGACCGTTTGGGCTAATATATAGAAGAGCAGTAATAGCTCTCGTATGAGGAGTTGAAAGACTATAAGTAGAAGGTACTTGGAAAAGGGGGACTTCATATAAAATGTGGCTTGAGGTGGTAAAACATGATATGCTAGAATGTGGGTGATAGGGGACATGATTGCTGAAATGATTGAGTGAAATGTAGAGAAAATTACTCCAAGTGGATGGGACAAAGGCTTTTATGATGACGACAATGATGATGATGATGAATAGACTAATGATGTTTTATGTATCTACTATATCAGCAATATATTGCATAAAGCACCACATTCAATCTAGCATACATCTTTTGGATAAAGGTGCTTTTTATGTTCAATTGCAAATTGGTTCTACCATTGGGAATTTTTGTAGGGAAATGTCTGTCCAATAGGAGTTTGGTGGATGCCAAACATAGACTGGTACAATAATGACCCAGACGACAGTTAGCTTGTCCTTGATCCTTCAGCAATGTTGAGCTTGAGTACTTGTGTACAGAACTTTTCCACAGGAGTGTTGTAGGCTATGTGAGAGCACCATGATAAGCTCTTAATCATTGACACGAGAGCCAGTATTCTTACTTCTTCATTTTCTTAGTGTTTCCCCTTGCATCAGAATTACAGAAAATGAGAATTTTACAACAGAGTCCTGATTGGAATTGAGGTGTTATATCCTCATTTCTTGAAGCCACGTCTATGATGAAATATATACCTATGCATCATAGGCTAGTCCTTTTATGGATGCGTTAAGTCTTCTATGATGGATTCTGAACATCTTTATAAATTCAAAGTACTCTAATGCATCCATCCTTTCTTCTTTTCACCACTTCTTCTCTAAACCTGGGCTTTCACTTTGCAATCTTTGTTTCTAAATATATAGTGCCATCCCCATGAAATTTCTAGCATTAAAGTTACAGAGTCCGAGTTATATCTTGTCCATCCGTTCTTGCTAGATATCTTGTCAGATCTCTCCTCTGTTCTCTCAGGACTTTGCATTGATACTATCAGTCTCATTTATGGAGATAGTCGTTATCATCATCATTGTTGGAGCCATTTATCCCATCTATCTAGGTTTGGAACTCTATGGGCCAACTGCGTAAGTGATTTATAATTGCTTGATTAAGTACTTTACAGATAGTACTTCAATACATGCTCTTCTCATTTGTCCTTTGGTTTTGTCTCTATTTCAATTGATGGCCCCCAATATTTATGATTCTTCCATATCCTAATTTTGTTTCAGGTGTTAGTACAGAAATGTTTTGTAACTTTTTATTTCATCTGGAGTATAAAGGTTTTAAAGTATGCACTTCTATGGTTTTTGTGAAATAGTTATGCATTTCGCACTTTTCTCTCACTTAACTGTTAACGATGTATTGTGCAACAGGTGTGAACATTTTAGTGGCATGTTAAGGCAAAATGTCTAAGGATGAAGATTCTGGTAGCCCAGGATGGACTGCTTCATATTTCAGGCAGACAACTGAAGATGTTGCGAGAGCTGTTGCAGCTGCGGCTGCAGCTGCCACCATTCGTTCGCCCCGTCCATCTGTGGTATTTTCATCTAAAGATGATAACAGTAACAGCCAACTTCAGAAACTACAACAGCATGTTACACGTGTGTTAAAGGGGTTTTCCTCTCCACCTGAAGTTAAAAGACGATCTTACAACCCAGAAGTTCTTACCACCCAGAAGCGTCAATGGGCAAGCTTCCAGTTGCAATCTTTGGTATGCTTTCTTCATTCATGTGGTTCTGTCTTGAAAAAGCTTTCATTGGCTCTGATTTTCGCAAGGTAGATTAGGGATATTTGCATTCTCAAGTGTTGGGTTGTGGAGTTTTCAGGTTGAGATGTCGATTTGAAATCGTATTTAGATCTTCTCTCCCTAAATAGTCCTCCATCTTGACCCAATTCGGTTTTCCTGGCATGTCATTTTCTTTTCAGTATTTTGATTTATGTAGATTAGTGTATGTAGGCTGGTACCTCCTTTTAGGGCAAACACTCCATTCTTCTCACATTTCATTTTTGATTAATTATAAAAAAGTTTGATGAAGAAGAAAAGAAATAAAAAGTTCAAAGATGGAGGCATCAAATTGGGCAACTTTCAAGGAAGATTGTCATTACGGTCTCTCACAGATGCATTCAAGGAGATTCATATATTGTGAGGAGCTGAGGAGGTTTGATGTCTTTTATGCATGCTATTTGTGAAACAAGCAGAAGATCGATTCTTTACTTGAGAGAGGATTTTCCATACATCTTCAGTGCTTGATAAGATATGAGTGTTAATGTAATTCTTGTAAATTTTCTCATTTCTTTTATTTTAACTCTCTTTATTGAAATCACCACTGTTAATAAACAGAAAAAAATTGGTTTAAAAAATCTGTTTAAAGTGTTACTCTTGCACCTCCAAGCTGGAGAACTTGTGGCTTTGCTGGCCTCACCCTAAAATTACTAGAAGAAATCTTGCATTTTTAGGAGGCGGCTCTTTTATTGCTGCATAAGCTTCAAAAGGCATTCAATTCTATTTTCTGTGAATCCCAGCTTTGCCTTCTAGTCATGTGTGTTGAACCAACAAATGCTGTATGCCATTGTATGGGAGTTTGATTCATCAATTCTAGACACATTTATCTTAATGCAAGCTTTAGAGTCAATGTTGAGCTATTATATTCATTGCGTGCATCTTTTGTTGCCGCAAAATGGATGATATTCTATTAGATACTATTTATATTTCAGCTGTAAAGCAGATGCATTATAGCTGGACCATTGTCATTTTCTAACATGTATATTTTTGCATTTGTTGGTAGCAGAATTGGTCATCTTATGTTTCTGATGCAGGATGGCCTGCAAATTGTGGAAAAACAGGTCCAAACAGCAAGCAGCTTGGGTTTTTATGGGGGTTTAGGTCAAGGATTAAGGCAAAGAGGAAATCAAAACTGTAGGACAGACTAGGGATTGTTTAATGCTCTATGAGAACTGGTTATTGGTAAAATTGAAGACAAGAGAATGGGTCTGAGAATGGGGAAGTGGGAAAGGATGGTAGGAGGATAGTGTTCCTAGGAGTTAGCACCTAGGCTTTCTTTGGAGTCATCGCCAGTCGAGAGAGAGCTCAAGATACAAATAACAGTTCATTTCCAACTATCCAAAGTTTGAGTACAAGTCATGTATATATAACTGAAATAGATGACATTTATTTGGACTAATTAAAGGGCAAATCTACAAAACATCCAGGCATTTTTGGCGCTCAGGCACAGGGGCCCCATGTGGGACCTATTTATGTTGAAAATAATCCATTAATTTTTCTTTTTCTTTTTAAAATGTAGATCTAACATTTTATAATGTTCATTTGATGCAATCTCACCGTTGGATTAAATATGATAGGCCGAAATATTTATCCAATGGTTCATTTTAATATTAAAAAATAAAGGGCTAACATGATTCAATGGGACCAATTTTTGAAGTATGATACTCCTCATGATAATGTATCCATCCACATGATCTTTATAATCATCAAATAGAGCCCCACTGTCTGACATGGTCCATCATAACGCTTGGGCATCTGCTAGATCAACCCCTAATTAAAAGCAAAAGATTAAATGCACCATAATTCAAATTTGAATTCAAACTAAAACTAAAACTAATTAAACCACCTAATTGCACCATAATTTGAAATTTGAATTCAAAGTTTATTGCGTGCCATTTGAATTCAAATTTCACCACACTAAGTGACTCTTCAAAGGACCGGCAATTATGGTGAGTCCCAAGGTTGAGATGTGGTGCCTACATCAGTTTTTCACATCTTTTTATGAACTTTTAGGCCCTTCAAATCCACATCAGTTTCTTTATTCTTTTGTCTGCTTTATATTTTATACATGTTTTGGAATTCTTTTCCTTGAACAGGTGAAAGTGGTTTTTTGATGAATCACTTCAAGCTTGTCCTTTTCTTTTGGATAGATTTTCATCCGAATTTTCTAAAATCCATGAATTATTTCAACTATGGTTGTGCTAGAAATAAGTTTATTTAAGGTATCTTAGATAATGAAAGTTATTATACATCTGTGTTAATCATATTCATGACTGGTAGTTGCATACATGGAAGTATTTGAAACTTTTTGCAGCAGTTCTTTTTCTTGGGTCTTGTCTTCTTGTTTTCATTGATTATCCTTCTGTAATTTACTTGTCTGCATTTATATTAAACGAGTCTTGCTTATGTTTATTTGAGCCAAATGATTAGATGTGGAATGTATTGTTGTAATGACCATAAATGTCTGATTGTTTTGATTTTCAGGATCAAAAGAGTGTGAAAGAGCCAACGAGGCTTTTTGAGAGCATGGTAGTTGTTGGCCTTCATCCCAACGCTGACACTCAAGCACTTCAGAAACAGATCTACGAGAGAAAATCTGATGGTTCAAAGAAATTACGATCTACTCCAAGTTTCAAACATCAAGCGAATAAAGAACCTAACCTTGAACCTCAGGTTCATTTTCATAAATTCGATGTTGAAGTGAAGGCTTGTAGTTCTTTACCTTCTTTTTTCCCAATTTAAAAATGATTTCCAACAAAATGATTTGTTTTCTCATGGTTTATGGTGTAGTTTCAGCTTTATTTGGGCTTAACTTCTCCATTAGGAAATCCACTAAGAAAACCCAAAAAGCGAAATGGATTTAATACAGGATAAAAACATGCAATCAGATTTACTGGCCCGGAAAATACATACATGCATATCAGACTTACTGGTCATGAAAATACATCCAAGCTTTTCCACACAAACCCTAGGAGTAGGAAGTCTCAACCAGAACATATGAACGTCTGGGCAATTGCACAAATCATAAATCCCAAAAAAGCTCCATTTTCATGAGGCTTTCATTAATATTTATATTGCTCCAAGCAAAAGAAAACCCTAGGAACAATCTTGGTATCATCATTATCATTATCATCATCATCATCTTTACAACACAATCCCATCTAGGAACAATCTTGGCAACAAACCAATTATACAATGTTTTAATCTTGAAATGACTAAAATGTCCCAAATTTGCAACCTATGACACCCTATAGAAAAAAGGCAATGGCTTCTTCAATACATGTCAGCAGCATTGCTAGTTTGGGTTCATTGGATAGGTTATTTAGAGTAACCCATCTCACTGGATTTGGTTTCATCATCATCATCATCATCATCATCATCAATGCCATCTATTTGGGGTCCACTTTTCATCATATCATTTGGATATCATTTAACATACACCTAAATATGATCTCACAACAATCACCATCATCATCAATGCCATCTATTTGGGGTCAAATTTTCATCATATCATTTGAATATCATTTTACACACACCTAAATATGATCTCACAATTTCAGATCATAACATAAGCCCAAAGTTACCGTAACCGTAAATAATCTAAAAATCGAAGTTCCACAATTCTGGACCATGGGCCTCATGTGTTTGGGCTAATTTTCCATTTGCCTTTCAGTGTTAGCTTTTGATGGAGTCAATACACATTTGGTCAGCCTATTTGTTAGCTTTTGAAACGCATGAGAGTATTTACCCCAAGTTATAGCTTGGCTGAGAGGTTGGTTTCTCCTCGAATTGAAAGCAAACTTGGAGGCTCGATTTCAAGGAGAAACCGACTTCCAAACCAAAGCTATAAGTAGCCTATAAATAGGTTGAGTTAAACTCAAATGGCTAGTACAATTAATGGAAATAAATCTATTTTCAATGTCTTGCTAATTATTGACAATAACAAGTATCCACTAAATATTTTATTGTCTAGGGTGCTACCATATAGAACCACTTTTGAGACAGTGCTGATATTCTATTTTCTTGTTGCATTGTTTTACTTGTAAGCAAATTTATTGATGTTTTGAACTTTTGGATTTTGAAATGATCATTATTTCTCAAACTTTCAGGTTCTTTTTGTATATCCCCCTGAAAAGCAACTACCTCTCAAATACAAGGACCTTCTATCCTTCTGCTTTCCTGGAGGTGTGGAGGTTTGTATCAAATTTGATGGGTCTTTCTTTCCACATTTTTAGCATTTTCTAGTTATCAATTTTTTTTACAATTTATGATAGGTTTCTCCAATTGTGATATTCAATTTTCAGGTGGTTGATTGTTTTGGCAGTTTAGAATACATAACTAGAAAGGTTTTTGCTGCTTAGTTGATTATAGCCAAATGAAGGTCATTTTTTTGTCTCAAGTCATAGGAGCATCATATGAGCAATATTTTCCTGATTCTAAATTTGTTATCATGGTGATTAGCCTAATAGGCTCCATTTTCTATCCTTCTTGAGATATGCGTAAGGGGTTTTCGCTATAGCAACCTACATGTCGCCACTTGTATGCACCCCTTTGTGGGGCCTGTATTGGGCCATGGGGGTGGATTTTTTGGAAAGATCTATAATTTGGTAAGGGTCCTACCAACAATAAACTTAATTGAATTAATAGAGCCATGTTTTTTACGGTGCTAAAGATAAATGTTGTCACAGGCATGGTTCAAAAAATCGGAACCGGTGATTGTACCGGTCCTTAACGGTTCACGATATGAACCGGACAATATTTTATCGGATAAAGCGGTCTGAACTGGTGTGAAATTTCAAAACCCCATAAAAATTATTAGAAAATATTAAAAAAATTCAGAATATTGGAAATCATGGATTGTAAACTTTGTTTTTAGTCTCACTCAAGATATGGAAAAATAGTGCCCCCCTTTAAGTAAAGTATGTCTGGCGTCGTTGTATGATACTTTGAAAATTTGATATTAATAATAAAAAAATATTCATAGATCTTAGATCTAAGTATGATATGTTGTTGGCGATTGGATCTACATGCAACCTATGATTTTAAAGAATTTTATCTTATATATTAAAAAAAAAAGCAAAAAATAGAAAAAATTGGAAAAATGAGAATCTTAAATAAATATAAAAAATTTCTTAGATTGAAGTCAGATGTGTTGTGTAACACTTTAACCCCCATTACATCTACATAGAAACTATTTTCTTAAACCATTTTATGTTATTTTATTTGAATTTTTTTTGAAAAAGGTAAGAATAGTTAAGAAAAGCAATAAAATTTGTTGTTTGGTCTCATATCTTGTTTACATAATGTTTAAGTTTCATTACGAAGTGAATCATATCATTTTTAAGAAAAAATCTAAAAAAAAAAATTTTCAACCGATATTTTGCTGATACCGTTATAACAAAAAAAAAAACGTATTAGGTCCAACCAATTCCCAGTTCGAACCCGCCAGTTTTTTAAACCAAGGTCATAGTGCAAGAGTGAGTTTGGTGGTAAGTGTTACTCAGAATTGGATCAAATTTGGGTAAGGATCTATTAAGGCCCACACGTGGCACTGATATGGTAAAGAATCACCATGGATACGACGAGATATCAATTTTACACATACAAGAAAAATTGAAGTGTCTGACGTGACATCGCATAAGAATATTGCCTACTTTGAAGTTTCTAGGTATCATAGGTAAAGATCCAATTCATGGTTAGTAGTGTTGTGTCGGTGTGGGAAAAGTAGTAAATGGGGCCCATGACCAAACTAAAAGAAGTTAAATGCAGCCTTGGCCTTAAGTAAGTTAAATGGGGCCCATGTGTGATAGTCTACCCAGGTGCCTATGGTTTCATTTGGAAGGCTTTTTCATGATGTCTGTATCCCAAAATTTACTCCATTGGATTTCATAGGCCATGGCTTTCAAGGGTCCAAATATTAATGGTAAAAGTTAGCTCAATTTAGGATGGATTTAAGTCCAATGATGAGTCAACTTGAGAAAGGTTCATATTGTATGGGCGAGTGAAAAAATATCCCTCACGAGGGATTTCAGACATCTATTATTATATCATATTATATTGTATTTTCCATTTGGATGTATGTATCCTTCAATTTATACAATTTTGTTATTGAATTTATATAGATTTATCTGACAAAAAGATATAATTTTTTTTGAAATTTTTATAGTTAATAAATCACCAAAATAAAGCTGTTCTTTATAAATAATTGTGAAGCTTCTAACGAGATTACTAGAATAAGTATTATTCAAAAAGAAAAAAAAGTTAGAATAAGTAGGGTTGATGGGGACACCTCCATTTTTTTTTAATAAAGGGACACCCCCTTTACTTTCTTTTTGACGTAAATGATGAAAATGCCCTTGACTAAAGTTTAATATAAAAGCTGAATTATTATGTTTAAAAGGGCATTTTTGTCATTTAAGAAAAAAAGTACAAGGGTGTCCCGTTAATATAACCATAAGTCACATATTATCCATAACTTCATAATAATCTGTCAAAATTATTAATGTCTATTCATGCAACTTTCAAATTCTGAAGTCTAAACTAATAACAATTCATTATTTTATTTAAAGACATAATCTAGTCATTGGAGTGATTTAATCAATATCCAACTTAGTTGTCTTGCCTTGGTAAGTCTTCTACCTTGGTATAGTTAGATTAAAACTCAATTCCACCTAGTTTGACCTTGCCTAGTGATGAGGTATCTGATTGGGTTGAGTCAACTTGGCAAGTCGACCAACAATTTGGCCTTGTCAGTTCAAAACTCTATACACTTCGTTTGACCCAACCTAGTGACTGGGTTTTTGAATGGGTTGAGTCAACTTGGCTGGTCAACCAAGAACTTGGCCGAGACTGAAAACTATGGTTGTAGCAATTTAACCAAGGGTAAAGTGATTGCCCTCTTTTGTAAGCTTATTATGACCTTACATTTGGATGGATGCATATCTGTTTACGATCTTCTGCGTTGTTGTTAAAATCTTATGATACATAATTTGTATCTCATGATTCGTACAAGCTGACAAGAGGAACGATTTATTGTTGCTTTAGAAATCTTATTATTCCCAGGGATGATAGAATTATGGTGCTATTTGGAATTTGAAAGCATTATTCTTTTGATTTTGATGGCTTTTAAGGCTTCAAATGTTGGGTTCTTGGGACCTTTAGATTTTTTAGGTTTTTTTTTTTTAAGTTTATTATTAGATTTTTACAACTTTAGTTGTAGAATATACTCTTGTTATACTTCTAGACATTGGAATTTGAAATTTGTGTTCCAATGAAATAGGTCTATATTATTTTATTTCATATTGCCATCTATATGAATGTTCACTTAATATTGGAAGAAAATTGGTGAAGTGCTCATATTGCTATTTTTAGATGTCTTTTATGTAATTTTATATATTTATACATTTTTACTGAGACCATGACGAATCTTATGATTCTACTATTTACGATTCACAGTTTGTGATTCAAAGACGCAAAGGTGATTCTCTGATGTGATTTGATTTTCACAACATTGATCTTCCAACTGTATTGCTATTTCTTTCTTTGCCAGGTTCATGCTGTTGAAAGAACTCCTTCAATGAGTGAATTAAATGAGATTCTTCTTGGACAGGTAAAATTACTGCTTTTAGAAGGAACATCTATCCTTTGACACATCCTGCATTCATATACCATGACATTGTTGGTTTCCTATAATACACCTTATTACCAGATTTATATGCCTGGTTCCTTTGCTTATGGGCTTTCAATACCAGAACTATCTTTCAAGTTTGAGTTTTGGAGTTCATGACATGTCTTAGCAATGTTCTTTTTTTTTTTGAAAGGTAACTGTGTTATATATTAAAAGTTTAAATAATTACAGAAGCAATAGATGGCCAAAATGCATCTTTGCTAGAAAAAGACCCCTTTAATTACAAGTGATGGAAAACTCTTTCCATTGTCAAGATACCCCTTCTCTAGCCAATACATCGGCAACTGAGTTTGCTGACTGAGGAGACCAATTGAGTTGATAGTTGTTGGTGGAAATTGAGTGTCGAATCTTCTCGATTTTATCCAAGAAAATCCACGGACAATTGAAACCAATAGCCCACCCCACTATTACTTTCGAGTCTCCTTCTATTATACTTCCAGCGATCCCCAAAGAATCCAGTTCTAAAATCCAGTCTTAGCAATGTTCTTCGTCCCACATATTAATTTATGCTGTTTCATTTCCGTAAACACTTGCAACAATGACCATGTTGCTTCATTTTGCAGGAGCACCTCAAACAAAGTGATCTATCCTTTGTATTTCGTTTACAGGTAATTAATTAGTTTTTCATGCTTCTTCATTTTCATGTTCTCGGTTTTGCCAATGTAGGATTTCTGTTTGTTTTGAGTTTGAGCATTCAGAATTAGCAGTTTTGAGTGTGCCTGAGTGTGCATGTGTTTTCAACCACTACACACCCCGTGAGGGGTTCTAATGATAAGAGCTGTATGTGGGCCCACCTATGATCATGGGGGTTGATTGGAAGGGTCTGTGTTTTGTATGTTATTGTTGTGCACACCAAAAATGAACTTGATTGGACGAGTCTAGGTTTGGTTTTAAGTCCCCAAAGATCAACAAGTAGATAAGGATGCAATTGTATCAAGTTTGAATCCATTATGGTTGTAACTCAGGTATGGAGTCCAATTGGGGGACCCAATTCATGGTGGGGGTGGGGGTGCACCACTACACACCCCGTGAGGGGTTCTAATGATAAGAGCTGTATGTGGGCCCACCTATGATCATGGGGGTCGATTGGAAGGGTCTGTGTTTGGTATGTTATTGTTGTGCACACCAAAAATGAACTTGATTGGACGAGTCTAGGTTTGGTTTTAAGTCCCCAAAGATCAACAAGTAGATAAGGATGCAATTGTATCAAATTTGAGTCCATTATGGTTGTAACTCTGGTATGGAGTCCAATTGTGTGGGGACCGAATTCAGGGTGGGGTGGGGGTGCTAGTGGGTGTAAAAACAAATGGAATGCTATCAGGCTCTGTGCGTGTGCGTCTGCAGAAACAAAGATTGATTTGCACTCTATATATCAAAACAAATTTGAGAATGATGTGTGAAGGTGATCATTTCTTTAATAAACACAAATACCAGATGTGATGAAGCTGGCCATTTACTGTCTGGCCAAATAAATTCTGTTGGCAACATGTCCAACTATGTGATTTTAATAATTACTGTACACAACAATATGACACTGTTTTATATTTTAATCTGACTGCAACAGTAATAGCATGGTTTCCAAAAAGATGTCCATGATCATATGTGGGAGGGCCAGTGGAAGAAGGTCAATACAGCTCAGAATGGACCAAGTTCCTCAAGGCTTTTTGAATCTTGAGCAAGTTCCTCAATCTTTGAAGTCTGGCTTTTGATGGTGTTTGGAACTATGTTGTCATGGTGGTTTGGAGGAAGAGGAGAGGAGGTTGAAATGGCCTTTTTGTTGCTTTCAAAAGTATAAAGAAATTGACAGTTTTGTTGTTGTCTTCTCTCATGCCCATATTTAATCCCTTAACCTCTGCTTAACATTTCCATGCTACTATCTTGAGGGTATTACCTTTCTTATATGTGATTCTAAGGTGAAGTTTCTTGTTTGTCCTCAGGTTGCTGATGATTCAACTTTGTATGGTTGCTGTATGTTGGTTGAGGAAATTGTACAGAAACCTTCTGGATTAATTTCAATGATTTCTGATGAGCAACCTTATTCCTCATTTCTGAGTCGTCTCGTCATAACCACACCCCGGTGTTATTGCATTCTTTCAAGGCTTCCATTCTTTGAGTTGCATTTCGCTATACTGAAAAGGTTCATCATTTGACTTTGATCTGATTCTAGTTGCCAATTCACGTGATCTTTATGATTTCCTTTGAGATGACTTTTGCCCTTCCCTTTCTTGTTTCTTGTGTTTATTTGTATGAATCCAGTAAAAATGTGCAAAATGTGAAAGTATTGATGAAGGCCAGTTCATAGAGTATTCTTTTATGCCATATTGGCGACAAAAGTATTAGATCTAATATAAGCTGAATAAGTATATAGAAGTATTTTGTGCACGGGATAGTGACAAGAATCTCTATTTGCTTTTCAGTCGTAGCAAACCAGTTATAGGTAGGGTTTTTTTCTTTCATGGTAGCCATTATTACATCCTTTGTGGTTGCAAGGTAAGAGCTTATCAACCTTGCAACCAGTTGTTGTCACGAAAATAGTAGCGTTTGACTGATCTGAATGATTAAAAAATTGTAGTAATGCCTTGGGGGAAGGAAGATGAACAGTTCTTTCGGGGGCTTCAACTCACAGAATCATAGGTTCCTGAATCCTCAGTGTTGGGGCATGTCCTAATGTGCCTTATATCATAGCAATTTCCCCATATAAACATTGTACAAAAAATGGGAATATCCTAACTATTTGACAAATTACTTGACAGTTAAGAGAGAGAAAGCTTCTATTCTGAATGAGGCAAAAGATGGCATCGGAGAGATTTATGGTTCAATTCCTCCACTTATGGATTCATTTGATTAATATAGTCTGGATTTCCGACCATTATCTCCTTCCTCTCTCAATATAAACATAGGAACTCTACCTCCCCCTTCTGTATGATCGGGGTTATCATCGAACTTTACACATTTTGGTGCACCAGTTACCTGTAATAACTCTAGGGTGACTTCGAACTTTACACATTTTGATGCACCAGTTACCTGTAATAACTCTAGGGTGACACCATGAGTGACATATCTTGGAATTCTTGAAATGTTGGATACCAGGTTTTAGACAAGGGGCTCCAATATTTATGATGTGGGAAGATGGATGATATGGAAAACCATGATTGAGTCACATCATTATGAACCTGTCTTCTGTATTACTTACCTGTAATAACAACTGTAGGATAACACCTTGAGTCGAAGTATCCAAGAATGCTTGAAATGTTTGTGCACCAAACAGGGACCATGTCGTCTTCATCTTCTTGATTTTAGACAAGGGGCTCCCATATTTATGACATAGGAAGATGAATAACACGGATAACCATGATTAGTTATGTCCTTATGAACCTGTCTTCTTTACATGGATTTCTCTTTTATGAGTTTCGAACCTTTCAAAATTGTTACGCTAACTCCATACAGGAGGAATTTCGATTTGTGGACCTGTTAACAGCAAGGTTGTTTGGAGTTTGAATGGGACTATATCAATTTATTTTTATTTCTGCAATTTTGCACATCCTAAAAATAATAATTTTTTTATCTTTTTTGAGAGATTTCCATTTTCCTACAGCATCTTCACTGAAGAAAGGTTGGAACAGTTGACAAAAGGCATTAATATGATGGATTTTGAATCAGATGGTAATGATAAGGAAGAAGAAACAGATAAGAAATCGGTTAATGGTTCACTCAAGGATAATTGTTTGGAAGACCTGCCTATAGAATCTGTAGAAAGATCTGAAATAAGTGAAGAATTTTCTCCATCTAGAAGAACTGCAGATAATGGGTGTGATCCAGAGCATCAATTGTGTGAAGCCGACCAGAGTCCATCAATGGAAGCCATTAGTGACATGAACTCTCCAGCCAACTCGGAAGAAGACAGGCTTATGACTAGAAATGAATCTGTCACGGCAATCCAGATATCAAATGGTCATGATGTGCTGGTTGATGAAATGACCAGCAGCAAACAAATGACAGAAAGACGCTTACCTGAGACGGTTTTACCTCTTTTGCGTTTTCACCAGTGTGAAAGCTCTGATTCCTCAACAAGGTTGGTGGCCATCATTGTTGTCCATACCTGAGAATCATTCTTTGGAAGAAATTTTAAATATTGTGATGGCATTGTTCCTTGTAGTTTCCAGGGTTCCCCACGTGAAGACAGAAACTTTAGGAGTGACATGGATGAAGGAGAGATGGAAGAACCCTCTTCCTCTGGCCGAGAAGATTCCAGTGATCACATTGACATTCTTGAATGGGCCAAGGTTTGAAAATTTCCTTCTTTTTAAGTTTTGAAATGAGAAGTTCCTGTTTGGAGATGTGTTCCCTTTTTTATAATGTCTTTTTATTTTAAAATGGAAGAACCCTCTTCCTCTGGCCGAGAAGATTCCAGTGATCACATTGACATTCTTGAATGGACCAAGGTTTGAAAATTTCCTTCTTTTTAAGTTTTGAAATGAGAAGTTCCTGTTTGGAGATGTGTTCCCTTTTTTATAATGTCTTTTTATTTTAAAATGGAAGAACCCTCTTCCTCTGGCCGAGAAGATTCCAGTGATCACATTGACATTCTTGAATGGGCCAAGGTTTGAAAATTTCCTTCTTTTTAAGTTTTGAAATGAGAAGTTCCTGTTTTGGAGATTTGTGCCCTTTTTATAAGAATTTTTTTTTTTTTGGAAAGGTAAGGATGACTATGATTACTAAACAAAGATACAGGCACTGTTATTTTACAGAATATGCGACCTATACTGTTACAAATGAATCCGTGTAACATGTATGTCCCTCCTTATCTCTATGTACAATCAACCTCATAAACTATTTTCTCACTATATAGTTTATCTAGTCCAATGTTTTCCCAACATTCAACCCACCTCTCTCAACTCCATGCTTGGCCAAAAAAAAATCTGCTATTGAATTGGTTGATCTCCTGAAGCTTCCATCCCTTTTTCAATGCTTTAATCTCCTTTGTTATGCCCCATGTTCTTGGAGGAACTTTTCTTCTCCCTGCCGTCCATGATGATATTGTACTTGCTGAATCCCCTTGAGCTTCCTTTGATTGCATCCTTTAAATGTCATAAAAGCCACCTTTATCACTAATAGCTCTTCCTCATTTCCCTTTTTTTACAAAGACTCCGCCTCATTTGATTTCTTTTCCCTATCGAGCCTGAGAAATAGGCATGTACACTACCCTTGTCATCATGTGATACTCCTGAAAAACCTGCCAGCCCCAGTTTCCTTGTTGTCACACTTGCATAAAACTTGAAACATCCCCCTTGCTGGCTTCTTCTATTTTCTTTTGTCTTCCTTTTCCTACCACTAACCTCCATACAACCCTCCAACCCCTCTGTCGATTGATGGCATAGATTCCCTTGAACTCGATTTCCTTCACGCATCTGTTTAGTTTTATTGACTTTCCAAACATGAAAAACTCATTTGTCTTTCTTTGGACATCCTCGCATTACTTCCTTATTATACTATTACACCACATTCTTTTGCCTCACCCTTTGAATGGGCAAAATCCCAACCCATTTACATTCCTCCAAAGTCCCACCCTTAGCCCAACAATGCCGAAATAATTCTAGGTACTCCTAAATTGATGAAGCATAGGCATTTCGTGCGAACCAATGGTCAACACCTTCCACCTCCAGCCTGCAAAGAGCATGTCAGGTCATCATCTTCATGCAAAATCTTCCAGTTTCCGAGATCCTTTTTTATTGACATTTCTGCTTCAAATTCTGCACACCCAACAGCTTCTATCCTTTGTGGAGTGATCCATTTCCACATCAAGGAGCAAGATTGTCAAGTACTCAGACTTGGATTCCGAGCCTTGAAAAAGAGGTTAAATTTAAATTCCCCCAAGGCTTCCAGATTCACACGCAAGTATTCTGGTCATCCCTACAAATTAAATCTCAGTAAGCAAATTTAATAAGCTCCCAGATTCTTGAGACTCTTGCCTCTTTCAAAGTCTGCGTAGATGTTTTATCCCATATAGCAGATCCTCCCCTGGTCTCATATGACTTACCCTTTCTTCCTTGTGTACTACCACTCTACACAATCTTGGGAAAAATGTTAGTACATAAATAACTTTTATTACTTAGAAAGAGTATTCTACAGTCTCACTCTCTAATGAAAGTGATAGTGCTTTTATAACGTGAACTTACATTGTTATGTTAAAATACAGATTAATACTATTTAACGTGGGAAAGTCTTTTTAACTTTAAATTTTAATATATGAGAAGCGTGAATTTTGGGAAAAAAAATTAAAAATGTATATCATAAAAATTGGGTGAAACAAGATGAAAGTAGAGTTGAAATAGGATGAAAATGAAGACAAAAATAGTCGAAATGAATGAGAAGACATACCTGAATGTTTCACAACATGTTTTTGTTTCGGTTTTTGTACTGAAATGGAGTGTTCTGGACATTTTGGTTGGAATAGAACAGAATTGATAACTATTCTTGAACCTCCTTCATATTGAAAATTAATCTGACCACAATGGACACCTCTCTCATTGCTACACCTCCAATGTGCACTCCCTCTCCCCGACTTGCCCCTCTCTCCCTGTTTTAATTAAGGGCAAGGCTTCTTAAGAGTCACCCCTGTTTGATATTTAAATCTCATGTAAGTCTCATACTTGGTATTTTTATTGATAATTCAGGCAAACAATCGTGGGACATTACAGATAATTTGTGAATATTACCGCTTACGCTGCCCTGCCAGAGGTTCAATGCTTACTTTCCATCCTCTGGAGCACCTGCATCCCTTGGAATTTCATAGACCAGGTGAAATGGTTCTGCATATTGCGGGCTCAACCATTGACCTGAGAACTTGCAGTACAAGTTTGGAAATGGCTGAGGTACATTTTTAGATTGTCTTCTATCCAGCTGTTGTTTTTCACCTACTTTCATAGATACGAAATGTCTTAAACCACATTGAACAATTTTATTTTTGTATTCCATTTTGGACAAACATGAAAGTTTTCCTATGTATGTCAGGCGCATGGTGCACTCTTAGCGGAGGAGGAGGCAATGGCTCTATCTGTTTGGACTGTTGCATGCATATGCGGTAACTTGAGGCTTGAACATGTAAGCTTTACATGATGCAAGAAACACTTGTTTATTGTATGCTTAGCTAAGAATACTTTATTTGTATGAACTGGAAAAAATCTCATTTTTTCAATTATGCTGATTGGTGTTTATTTCTTTTCTGACAATCATTTGTAGACAAGGTTAGCTGTTGAATCCCCAAATAGAAAACTTCTTTGGTTGAGGATTTTCCAAAGGCATACTCTTCCATGGGGGCATTTTGAATTTTAGAGTTGGAAACAGTCTTGGGGAAGTGTTGGTGGATTACTTAGGATGCTGACATTGTAGTACATCAATTTTCAGTTTTGACAAGAAAATGCATTGAAATTTGAATCATCTAATTTAAGCCACGACTTGAAACATTGACCAGGGTTAGAGTAAGTAGATCATCAAATGTTGTCTTGGGACATGGTCAATTAACCAGGCTGTTCAAAAATTAGTTTGTAGTGATTTTTGTTCATCATAGAGCATGTGTAGGAGCATCACAATTTTTCGTCATTGTATGTGTCACCAAATGTTTTCATCCTCCTTGCTGTTCTTCTCTAACTGGGTTTTGGTTAGGAGTAAATCTAGTGAAATCAGATATAGTTTCACTTAAAAAAGGAATCATGAGGCGTGATTTCACTGGGAACCAGTACAAATTTGATTTCATAATCCTGTCACCTGGTGTGACTGGGTTGAGTTGAGTTCTTGTCAATTAAATTGATTCTGAAACCATGATGTAGCTTCAGGCATCGTTTTCTCCTGGATGACATCGCCCATGGGTGGTAGTGCCCTGGGCCCAATGGGGCCCACATGTATGGGGATGGGTGTGTTTGAGAGGTATTTTTAGGATGATGTTTATCATAAAAAATCCGGTCCATTGGATTTGAAAACCATGATTTTAGGGGTCCAAAGATCAATAACCACAATGGGCTAGTTTTGGATGGATTTTTTAATCCAATAGTGAGATCATTTCGAAATGGGTTCAAATTAGGTAGGCGGTAGATTGGTGTGACTGTGTGAGAGAGAGAAAAAGTGTTTGCGGGTCGATGGGCCTCACATAGGGCTCCATATAGGGATGCCGCCCATGTGAAAATTTTTCGTAGTTTCAAAACATTATTAATCTTGTTCTTCTCATTATTTTTTCCCGTCTTCAATATGTGTTTTTTTGTAAGTGATGGCTGACAATTTTTAAACATCACAAAGTTGAGAGGGACATGACATTCCGTTTACACCTTGATAATGTTTACTTGTATTTCAAACTTATGACTCCAAAGGAATGATTGAATTTTTGGAGAAATACGATTGATCCTTCTTAATTTAGAGTTCCCTTTACACTTTGTTATTTGTTCTGTGATAGTACATTAAGAACAGGTGATGGTTACTGCTAAGTGTGACCATCTGATGCGGACCAATTTAGGCATTTAGGGTCACCCTATTAGTTGTCCTGCATCACCATCACTAGGGACATTTTGGTAATGACATTCACCACCCCAACGGTTTTGCTTGGCGGCTTTCTTTCTGAGGGCTTTAAGAATTTATAAGCTTCTTTTTGTAACAGCTTTTCAAGATCATGGATTTGATAAAATATTTGGAGGTTTCATTTCATTGTCTGATAGAAATCTAACTTTGATGCAGCTGTCTTTTCACTTTTCAGGTGTTAACATTGTTTGCAGGGGCACTTTTGGAGAAACAAATTGTGTTCCTATGCTCAAATTTGGTAACCAACATTACACTCTTAGTTTGGTTTAATATGACGGTTTCTCGTGAAAGCTGTCATATAGTTTTGTTACTTGTGTTCTGTTTCTGGGTACCACACTGTGTGTCAGCTTGAACATTTTGTACCTGTTTGCAATGTGATTGTGTATGAAATTCATTACAGATGAAATTAATTGTGCTTTTGGCTTGTAGGGAGTCTTGTCTGCTTCAGTCTTATCAATTGTTCCACTAATCCGGCCCTACCAATGGCAGAGCCTACTAATGCCGGTATGGAATCACTTATGCTTTGGAGGCTGTTGTAGGATGTCTAACTTTTGTATACTCATTAGGCTTTGGAAAACTCTGGTGTTTCTAACCTTGCAGCCTTTTTCCAATTTGCATACATTTCCAGGTTTTGCCAAATGACATGCTAGACTTTTTGGATGCTCCTGTTCCATATGTGGTGAGTTCTCAAAAGCTGGTTGGCTCCTTTTACTGCCCCTAGCTTTCTATTGAATGATGCTCACTTGCAGTTTGTCCTTCCACTTCTTTTACTATGTACTCTTTTTTTTTTGCCGAAGATGCTTATAAGTAATCGTTGTCTCTTAGACTAGCATGTGAAACTTGGATGTGACTATCATATTGCCATATTCATACCATAAGCATATCATCCATTCTTATTTTCTTGTGAAGTTTCTCAGGCAGTACTATCATATGCACTTCAGGGCATTTCATAAAAGAGGGACAATTCTATGAATATATATAGTTTGCTTGGTTTCCTTTTGTACAGGTAGGGACCACAATTCCCAGATCCAAACCAACTAATGTGCCTTTCCATGAATGGCCACACAGAATGGCTTACTGGGGAGAGAATCCAAGCCAAACCTGTCATTGGAGACCAACTGGGATATGGTTAGGGGGAAACTACAATGCATGTTCAACCAAGAGGCGGCCAATAATTGGATAGTTTGGTTTCAATCTCAGAGTGGGTTACCTTACTCTTGAGTGGGGCCCATCGTACCAATCATCTGGTTATGTCAAATCTGAATCTACTTGGAACTGTTCATCCTTCTGGGTTGAGCCTTGTATAATTCATTCTTATGAAACCCTTTAGACTCATTTTTCTTTCCGTATTGTTTACTATTTTCATTTTACTGATACTACAGAATTAGCTTCGATATTATTTTTCCTTTTTTAACTCTTATCTTATATAAGAACTTAATATTGGGTGAATGGTAGAGTCTGAGTTTGCTTTTAACCATTTTGTATTTCTTAAAATCATTTGTTTTTTTTGGGGAAGTGATTGTTTACTGGAATTATCTATGAATGTGCTCATGTATAGGTTGGTGTGAAGAACAAATCTACTGAAGTACAATCAAAGTTATCAAATGTGATTCTCATTGATTTAAACAGAAATCAGGTGTGCATCACTTTCTGTGCAACTGTATGTAATTTTTCTTGCTGCAATATGCTTAGCAGCTCATGAAATTGAGTACCAATCTATGTTGAATACTTTGCTATTGATTTTTTTTTATTGAAACGATAACAAAAAAGGAAATTCATTAATGAAGATAAAATAATTACATCAAGACCCAAAATCAGTGTTAGAAAAGATTTGTACCACAAAACATACCATAGAAACTGAAAGTCCCTCACCACAAAGACGCACGACAAAGAAAACAAGACCCAAACCCTCGACAAAGAAACCATTATCACAAAAATCTACTAGTCCTTCCATTCTGTTCCCTCCAAGTTTAGCAAGGTAGTCGGCCTGTTGATCTTCATAAAGCACTAGATAGTTTGTTGTCACCTCATCATTGTCATCACCGTCAAAGTTCCATCATGATCATGAATTGTGAATAGGAAATACTGTCAGTCGTTGCTGTTTCTGACCATGTACTCGTTCAAAGGTAGAAAGTTTGCTTGTGAAGTTATAGTGCATTCATGTTAGCATGTTGCTATTACTGTGTGTGATTAATTTAAAACTATTATGTGAAAGATGTCATCATAGTGAATTTCATAGAATTGTTGATATATACTAGTATGGTGTTGATAGTTATATACCCAGAAGAGTGCTCAGGCCTATTAGGTCAAGCCCAGAAATGTCCACAACCAGATCCAACTGACAAGGCCCAAAGTCTGGTTGTGGTCAATTGGCTGGTTATCAAATGTTAGCAAGCCATTTAATTTAGGCAAGGAGTTCGAGTTAGCAAATTTTTGTGCTAGTAATTTTATCTTTAGAATTGTCTAGAATTCTGGTAGGATTTATTTCCCTTAATATCCATTGTCTTGGGATGGTAGTAATAGTTGCTATTGGGATTTTTTTCTCAATATAGAATAGAAAAATGATGAGGGCATTGAGCATGAATACCCTTATTCTTAATTTCTTCTTTGCCCGTGATTACCCTCATGTGGATTGGTGTCTGTACCGTATGAATGTGAGAATTTTTTGAATTGAGGCTATCACCATTGTTATCTTCGTGGTGAACTTTTGATGCGGAGCATTCTCCAGATTCTTCATATCCGAACTTTCCATTTACTTTGCTTTCCATTTTCGTATTTTGGCCATTTTCGTTTTCTATTGTTAGTTTTAGGGTGCATTATTTTCATCTCTTTTACTTTTTAGGGACCACATTAGGTATTTAGGGTCACCTTATTAGTTGTCCTGCATCAAATTTGGTATCAGTAGCCAAGTTAGGAGAGATCTTAGGTCGCATTTAAAAAAAATAAAAATTTAATTACTTAATTAATTGATTGATTAATTAATTAATTATAAAAAAAAATTGCATCACTTTGTCTCTTTCATTCATTGCATTTAGAGTTAAGTCACATCATTTAGTGTGTTTCAGTGCATGACCATTAGAAGCGGGGTTAGTTACCAATTAGATTCTAAAGATATGTTAGGAGAACAACCCCTAGCGTGGCTCAACCAATTGACTGCCCAGTTGAATGAAATGCAGAAGACCTTAGAGGATACTAGAACTGATGTTGTCACCCTTTCAACCAGAGTTGCAGTTTTAGAAACCCCTAGGACAGATGAAGGTGAATCAGATAATGACAATGATAGGAATCTTAGGAATAGAAACCATCGAGGCCACAGAAATGGTCGTGGTAGATTCCAACAACCACACAGGCAACGAGAATCTATCGAGGACGATGAACGTGCCTTGATGAATGTCCACATAGAAGCTCCCAACTATGACGGACATCTAGATTCTAAGGTTTTTATAGATTGGTTATCGGACATAGACCAATATTTTGAGTGGCATGATATGTCTGAGGTCGGTAAGATCCGTTTTGTCAAGGTGAAATTGCTGGGACCAGCTAGACTCTTCTAGGACGACTGCGGAACAAAAGATGAGGAGAGCAGGAGATGACCCCTTAAACTTGTCTTGGGATGAGATGAAAGAAGTTTTGAAGGAAAAATATGTTCCCCACAGGTATTGGGACAAACTCCTTGATCAGTGGAACTCCTTGCTCCAAGGAAGTCAGACTGTTAGTGTGTATATCACTAAGTTTGACGAGTGTTTCATGCGACGCGAAGTCGAGGAGGGGCCCAGTTAGACCCTCTCCAAGTTCAGATTAGGTCTTCGTCCCGAGTTCAAGCGTGGGCTCATTTTGCGTCATGTTATTACCTTGGATGAAGCATATCAAGCTGTACATGAATATGAGGACTACTTGAAATTGAATCCTCCAAGACAGTTAGATATCCGTGGTGTCAACTTTGAGCCTAAGTCAACCACCAATGCTCCATTCCAAAACAAGGATGTAAGTGTTAAAGGAGCTTCTGGTGCGAGTTCTTCCAAACAAGGGATCAAATGTTACAACTATCATGGTTATGGACATTTCGCTCACGAATGTCCTACCAAGAATCGGAATAAGGAAAGAACCCTTATGATGGAAAAACAATCCAATGAAAAGACGGACGAGGACGTTGAGAATGAATATATGGGAGAACATACCGAAAGTGATGAGAGCATTGACGATATCGATGAATATCCCATTGGGTTGGTTAGGTGTGTTCCCATATCATCCCCATCTATAAACCCTAGTCCAGTGCCAGTGTCGTCCAAGTTGCCTGAGTTTGCATCTGCATTTGCACCACATACACATGCATTGCACGCTGAAATTAAAACTGAAATTAATACATGCAATGAACAATATGAGCTTGCTGCAGATTCTTATTGTAAGTTCCAGGATGTCAATGTGGGTGATTCTATGACGATCCACATGAGGCCTAAACAATTCCCACAAGGAATCTTGAGGCAAATTGGACTCAGTGTGCATTCCCTACCATACCCTACACCATTCCATGACCCAGCTGCTTTACCACTCTACCCCACCTCATATGAGCCTCATCATGACCCACATACTGGCCTACCTATCCCACTTCATAATCCATGGCCTGAATTTACAAAGACTTCCCTATCACCCAAGAGAGAGAAGGTAGAGTTTGTACTGAATAAGAAAGTGGTTCCCACACGCCAGCCGAAGACAGAATTCATATTGTTGACAGCAGGTGACCTTCAGCAACAAGATCCGACTCTTCTGGAAAGATACCACAACTTTGTATGACCAGAGGCGTTTTCTTCTCATTTACAGCATGTTGCCTATAGTGACAGTTCAGATATCCGAGTATCCCAGCGACAACAGAAGAAAGTCACTCCAGCAACATTGTGGCTTGATGATAACTCTATTGGATGACATTTGAAGACCTTACGCGCGCGTGTTGCATACTGAAGACCCCACACTGGGAAGACGCGTGCGTAGGACGATTGATGTCTTTTCATCTGCTTGAACTCGAGGTCGAGTTCTTTCAGATGGAGAGATTGATGCGGAGCATTCTCCAGATTCTTCAGATCCGGACTTTCCATTTTCGTATTTTGGCTATTTTCGTTTTCTATTGTAAGTTTTAGGGTGCATTATTTTCATCTCTTTCACTTTTTAGGGACCACATTAGGTATTTAGGCTCACCTTATTAGTTGTCCTGCATCAACTTTTCTGTGGTTTCATGGCAGATCTTCTTCTTTTGGTGTTGACTTACCCATCATCAGATTCTGATTGCAATTCAGTGTTAAAGAAATCTTTTCTGTGGTTTATGGAAGATCTTCTTCTTTTGGTGTTGACTTACCCATCATCAGATTCTGATTGCAATTGAGTGTTGATAAAAAATCTAGCCCACTGCCTTCATCCACTCTTTGTCCAATCTGACTCTGCGTAATGCAGCTACAAACTTATGGTCTCAAGTTGTTTTTTGGGGCAAGTGATTCCATCTATTTATTGAGCAGGTTCCATTTGTCTTAAAAAAAAGAAAGAAAATCATATGATGGCTGAATATTGGCACTGGACAATAACCCCAACCTAGTCCATGTGCATGGAACTAATTCATCACTGGGTCTTTAATAAATTGAAAGAAGCAGACCCATAAGTGTTGCAAGTCATGGACAGGTCTAGTTGGACCACATCATGGCCTTCGTGAATAAGACTGCTAATTTTAGGTTTGTATTAAGGCCTGATTTTATGTGTTCAGGTTGTGAATAGAAATTTGGGTGCATAGCTGCCTATTTAGCTCTTGAGTTTAATAGCGCACACAATGATCGGGATTGGGAATAACATGGAAGTGCTATGACTGGTGACAAAACAAAATGTCCCTTCAAAAGACGGGGTATTTGTGTGTTTTCCCTCAGCATGTTTTTGAGTGATACTAATAAGCAAATTTTCTCATTGATCAAGCTTGATACTAAATTAGGAAGGATATCTCCTTTTCAGTAGTTCTTAATGTGTATGCATGTGTTTGGAGTATTTTTTTTTAAATCATGCTACTCCACCTATTTTTAATTATGACAAGATTGTTTAGTATGGATTCTTCAAATTTATTTTATGTTACTATTCTTACTTCCGTGGCATTATAATCCAAATAATCTGATTATTCCTCAATCCATGGAGCAAGTAGGTGAAGTCCCCTACAATACCGCAATTACCCCAACACAAAGAGTTGTTCTCATCTCTAAGTCCATATCATGCAAAGCTTGTTGGTGAGAGCTTCTTGGCAAGAAGAAGGCCAGTTTATGAGTGCACTGATGTCCAGGTATCCTCTTGACTGGGTGTGCCCAAATATTTAAATCGATACATGTGAGAAGTTGATTTGCTGTCTTAGTCCTTTTCCTCTGTTGTTAAATTTAAGATAAAACAATCTCATCCACTAACCTAATCATAGTAGTAAATGGTGCTTGATATGTAGCAAGATACCACTTTGTCATGTGGATGAGAGGCATATATGCCTCTTATAGTCACAGTCACATGTGCACCTTCATGCTCAACTTATGTGGGGCTTGTCTATAACCTTGTGGATAGGTTTGTTGAAAATGTCTTTACTTGAATAGTGTGTCTACTAAACATTGCCTTGATTGGATAAATGAAGCCTTGTTTTTCTGGGTCCAAATTTTGGATGGCTTAATATATTTCTTTAATCCAAATTTGGATGTTTTTCAATTTAATGTTGAGATAATCTTGTAATGGGGTTAAATTGGGTGATTATCTATTCACAGAGGTAGAGGTAGGTGTGGGGTGCAGCCAAGACTGAGTTCAATGAACTGTTTTGAAGGCTTGTTCCAACTTGGGCCATTTTGAGCTGAAGTCAATCTCTGTCTATGGTTGATCCCAATGATTACATATTCTTTGCCATCTCTAACAGCTAATTTCAATTCAAATGAAAAAAATTATATATGGTTGGAATTTGTTTTTGAATGATTTTTTTAAGATAATAACAAAGAAACACAATCAACTCCAATGGGGATCATATTCAATCTTTGGTTTTGTAGACCAGTGCCTTATCCATTGGCTGTGGAGTCGTCGTTTTTTGAAATGAACGGAAGGATTAAAGATTGGATAGCTTAGATTAGTGGATAAAAAATAATTTTTTTTCTCCAGTGATCCTCAGTTCGCATGCATAAATTTGTACATGTGATGCTTTGGGCAGGCTGTCCCAATTGTTAAGCTTTGGACCAATGACTGAGGCCATACTTTATATGGGTGAAGAGCAAGTGCTGCAAGATGTTGCCCATATGTCTCACTTGTTAGGGGCACAATACAACGTGATGAGCTCGAAATTTGGGGTGGACATCCCTAATCATCTGTGATGGAGTGATGTCCTTAGCTACAGACCAATGCTTAAAAACGACTCTTTTTGAGAGAGACTTCATTTTTCTTTTTGGATTTCTTGAGAGATACAAACTATGAAATTATTTGCAAGTCATATTGATTACTTTGTAGTCACTGCTTCTTCTTTTGGAAGTAGAGAGAAGCAGGGTGGGGGTGGTTGGGCTGGGATGTGAAACAAGATACTATTCTTATCTGTTGGGTTGGACCATGGAGGGTTGCGATTGTTGACTCCCCACCTACCCAAAAAAAGAAGCCACACATGCATGTATGCAAAATATGTATACTAGAGAGTAAAATAACTTAAAAAGAGTAGTTTGATAATAAATAGATAAAATAGCATAGTCTAATGCGCTGTGTTTGCACCCAATTATAGGCTATCAAGCTGTAATCAGATGGTCAGGTCAGCCACTTCTTATTGAGATGGATTGGGTCAGACCTGTCTTATTGAACCCTGACTTGGGCCAAATGGTCTCCCTGAATCTGGTTTGATGAGAGCTCTACAATCCACATAACTAAATACAGATGCTGGTATGATTGTGGTACAGGTTTTGGGAATTGTGTTGTGTGCTCATTTTTTAAGGTAAACCGCTTGATCAATGCACCCAGCTTACCTAAATACACTCAGAGCAAAGTGGTTCTTTGGAATGAGAACTTCTTCACATGACGATGTCATGCTTTATGTTTCTTGAAGATGACAAGGTTGATCTAATCGTATCAGTTCAAGTTTTGAGTAACCACTGTTGATGGCAAAATGTGTTAATCTAATGATGCAATTCTTGTCACCCATAAGTTCACTGTACTGGTTTTATATAATGAAGAAGAACAAGAATTATATTCTATGTTCTGCTTGAATCTATCATCCATCTCAACCTTATAAGTTCAGCTCATGCAACTTGAAAATTATATCTTATATTCTGCTCTAATCTATCATCCTCATCATCTTTGCACTTGATTGGCTGCGAATCTGATGCCAATTGGACTGGACTTGCTACACTGAGTGCAATAATGAGTACTTACAAACTGTGCTAGGAAATCTTGTCTCTAGAAACTCATGCAGCTCATAAAAGTTCAAAGCTAAAATTATGGGTTAGATTTAATTATAGTCTAGTAATTATTGTTGCCTCATACTCTTGTTCTATTTGTAGATTGAAGCTGCTAAAGGCTTCCTAGCAGTGTTAAGATCTTACCAGGATTCTCTCTGTTCCAATCTGCGTTCTCACACAATTACAAATGTCCAGTCCAATGATGACAAGGTTTGTGTTCTTGCTTTAGATGAAACATTACTTGAAGTAGCTAGTATTCTGGTTGAAAAAAATTAATTTCTTCTAACTTCTTCATTGTTGTGGTTGGCTTGAATGTTTTTAGTTTTCATTATGGATGCCAGTTGTGGATTTTCCTTATTGAGATTTGAGATTTCTAAATGTAGAAAATATTGCATCTAGAGAGATAAAGATTGAATTTAGTTTACCAAGATTTCAAGGTTACCATGGTGTAGATATTTGACTGTTATTGGTGGGCACTCATTTTTAAGAACCTGTGCTAATATCGTCAAGTGACTTTATGGGGTTCAAAACAAACAATCTCACCAACTTTGTATGAAGTGGATAAACGGTTGTATGCAATGATTTGTACGATCATATAGTTTATATGAAGAAGGTGACTGATTAACTATGAGCAAACATTTTTACTTTTCCTTCCGTAATAACAATTGGCGTTATTTGCCTGAAGTGAACTTAGGAAGTTCTCTCAAGTCCTCACTTTGAATTATTTCTAGAGCTCCTCATTATCAACATCCAATATCTCATCTATCTGGGCCGGCTGTATCAAGAGCTTCTCATCCTATATTCGTACTAAAACATGTTGGTGCCATAGAAGTGACTATACAGCATTGGCTGTAGTTGGACATGCTGGAACCTCTCTCTCATACACATTTTATTTTAGAGTGAGGATGACTTTTTCTTGAAACAGTGAACAGTGATGAATGAATTCATTAATTTACGAATATTCAAATGTGTGCTTGCTGTATGGGTGGACTAATACTCATCTAAGCTTTCATGGAAGAGTTTTATATTATTTATTTTTTAACAGAAAAATTGAGGTTCTATTTGAGTTTTTTTTTCTTTTCTTTTCTGAGGAAATGGTGTTCCCCTTTTGCAGTCAATTTTAAATTTCTTCTTCTTATGGAGAAATGCCATATTAGAATCGCTTTATCAGTCTTTCCCTGTGAAATTAAGTTCTAATGTTTTATAGATATTTCCGTACTGTAACGGGAGCTAGTCTTTCATGTCATATTTTTAGTAGGCACTTATTCTCCCATATTTCATTTCCCTGCCACCGTTAGGTCTCTCTACTTCTGAAAGAAAGCTTCATTGATTCATACCCAAGTCGCTACAGGCCCTTTATGAAGGTATATCGTTAATGTGGATGTGAATATTCCAATATACAATTCGTGTAAATTGATACATCAAGAAGCAATGCCCTTTTCTTATTTTTTGTTTTTAAATGTGTCAAGGGCCAAGCTTTGTTAGTAACTTACTCCTCACTCTGGAATGCATACTGATCCTGTTTATTTATTTATTGTTAATTATTATTGGAGCAGCTTTTCGTGGACACCCAGCTCTTTTCTGTACATACAGATCTGGTTCTCTCATTTTACCAAAAAGAATAGTGCTGCCATGGAGGTTAGAGTGCAAAAGAAAACTGACTCAAGTATTCTTTTACATTTTCTTCTTTCTGATATAATTTACATTCCCAAGAAGTAGGGAATTTCCTCTCTTTTTCTTTTTTCTTGTTGCTTTCCTTGCACTTGTTGTAAAATGTAATTCGATAGCTAAGGTTGGGCAGTTTATATAGGCCTGTTTAACATCATGATTTTTTAGTTCCGAGTCTGCAAAGGGATAGTGTGAAGTCTGGTGACTCTGGTCAATTATTAAAAAAAAAACATGTCATTTCACAGACAAGTATCAAGTGGAATATTTGTTCTTACTAAAAGGTGTCAAAACTTGTATTCTTGTGAATTATGAAGGACCTTTATGGCCCTTAGCATGCCGCTGGAAGTCTGCTTTTCAGACCAGGGATTGCATTGTGATTTGAGAATTGAAAAGCTTCTATTCCTTGCTTCCTTCAAGACTGATGTAAGGTGGGGATGTAAACCCGGAGATGGAACAGGTTTGTTTTATAGGATTACATATCATTTTACCACTAAAGAAGGGAAAACAAATTTTGGTTCAGCCACTATCATACGTGTAACTATACAGTTGTGCTGCAACAAATGTATGGTTTGCTGTTCCTCTTTCTTTACAAACAGTTCGCTGATTGATGTCGATGGGGCAATGCTGAAATGGAAGGTTGGAATATTTGATTTTGATTAATCTCCATACAATGTGGATCGATTAGACCAACCACGGGCAGAGCAAAACCATACTGGTAGTTAGCAGAATGCAGTTTTGTACCCTATAAAGGCCATCCGGAAACCTAAGGTATGACTCTGCTTTGTAAGAACTTCATCTCCCACCTAGTTTGTCCATGTCAGCACACATATTTCTATCAGAACTGCATTATCTTCTTTTTGTGGTCAGTCAATTTATGAGAGGTGGGAGTGTGAAATTTGTTTTAGGTCTCTGCAATCTGATTGTTTTGGTGTTTATTAAACTATAGCTATTTTGGTGCATGGTAACCCCCCTTGGTTCAATGATCTGGATTACTTGAGGCCTTTTGCATCTCAGATTAAGGATTTCCTCATTGATAGTCCTCTCCTGGAATTTTCTTTAAAACATTCGTATTCTGGGTGCAAGAATTTTTTCTTTTAGTTGTCCTATGGTGGGCTTCACCTATTGTCAATCTAGGCTCCATTTACCATTTCCATTCCCTTTTAACTGTCAAATGATTTAATTTATCAACCATCTAATGGATACCTACATTTTTTAATGAAAATTCATCTGAGAATATTCCTTCTTGTTTATTAACTTTAAGATCACAGTGGCAAAAGTCAATTGCATTGTGTGAAATTGATGAACATGAAGCATGGCTCTACTTCACCATTCAACTTTACCCATCGATTGACCCAAACTCAGACGATCTAGAACCTAACCCGTGACTTTATCCGATCTAACTTGACTTAAATCCTATCTCACAATCTCAACTCAAATTTGATCTTCTTTCCCAACACAACTCAACTTGACTCAAACCTAACTTAGAGAAATAGAATTTCAAGTGAATGAATTGGTTGACTTAATCTATCCACACTCAAATCAGTAGTGTAATGAGAAAACAAGTTACTTGACTTTATCAAAACTTGATGTGTTTGATGGGTGTTCGATGGAACTTCCTATCTCTAAACTTGGTAATTGAGTTATATCTTAATGTATTTTGGTATTTTTTTTTTTTTTTATGTTTTCTAGTGATTTGAATAAATTACAAGTACATTCTAACCCATATTTTTAAGTTCGAGTTATCAATTGGAAAAAAAGATACTGCATCTACTATCAACTGTAAAAATGTAGAAGAAAAAATATTGGTTTTCTACAAATTAACTCAAAACATGATCTCAAATAGAGAAAATGGCTTACAAGAAGCAGAAAAAGGTTTGTACTCATTTTATTTTACCCAACACTTCTCTAACTATTTCCTTAACAAGTCTATACGTTTTATAATTTCATATTCAAAACAAAGATGGGTACAGATTACACTGCAGCTTTGAATAAAAATATTTGGAAAAACAATAGATTTGTTCACTTGATAAAAAATTAGTTGAATTCAATTAATCACAATAGATTCACCTTTTCCATCAATTGCTACAGGTTAGGTAGAGAAAACTTTTGACTTTAGTTTTGTAAAGACAAGTGCAAGGCATGGCAATTACTTCTGGCTTTAACGAATTGTTTAATGTCTACTTCAAGGGGAAAAAATTCCCATCCCGGTCAACACATCAAATTCAATTAGTACAAGATATCCAAATCTTTTGCTGATGCATAAGATTTTTTTTAATTCATTTTACTTTATTTTATGATTTCACTTTAATGCATATTTTATTATAGGCTGAGTCACACATAAAGGGATAATCTTAACCAACTTGGGACCATGCCTTAAGTATGTAAAGGGATGGAGAGCTCATTTGCATATAAGAGTCAATTAATAAACTTGAGAGAGGAGTTAAATTAGAGAGGAAAACTTAAAAAAGAGTTACACTCCCCTAGTTGTGAAGCTTGTCCAATAACTTTAAAATGTGAGAGCATTATCACTTACAAAGTTTTCAAGCTTTGTTCATCTATATAAGTTAAACTTTTAATTAAATTATATTTTTTAATAATTTTGAGAAGTTAGTTTGATTGTCAATTCTCACTCTTATTCGTAAGAGGTCTTGAGATCAAATTCCCTTCGACACAAAAATGGTCTCTGTGCCTAGAAAATTTAAATGGAACGTTAGGATGTCTTGATGTTAAAAAAAAAATTCTCCAAGTGAGTGAAATTAATTTCTAACTTGAATGCCACGTGGGATAGTATTTGATAATTAGAAAAATGACGTTGGGAGTTGTAAATGACATGGAAAAGTCAAACTACGGACATTCGTAAGCTTCGGTGTCCCAATTAGGCCCCCTCTCTCCGAAGTGTATGCTGGTTCATTATTTGGTCACGAAGACAAAGCGTGTTTGCAGCATTTCCCAGAAATTCCCAGACTTTGAAATGTTAAAATTTAAATTTTAAAGGATAAATATATATAAATCGATCTTTTTTTTTCCAGACACCGTTCTTACTTATTAGAAAAAGATTTTACCGGTATATATAACATTACCCATTTTAAATCATTCATAACTGAGTTTTTTGGGTCAAATTAAAAAAAAATCAGTAAAATTGATTGGCTAATTCGATTTGTAATCCAGCTCAAACTGAACCACTTAATTTTTTAATTTTTTTAACTTTGATCGAAATGCAGTAAAAGTTAAAAGCCAAGAAAATTCAAAAAAAAAAAAGGGGTTAAATTGTCAATTACATCTGCATATTTAGGTGTTAAAGAAAAAAACGTATTTAAGAGAAATTGCCAATTAACATCTACCCTTTGAAGAGGGAAAAAAAAATGATAGTGCAAAATCAACCCATGAATCCTAAAAAAAATCTTAAATCACCAATGATTCAATATCGCATTCATCCAAAGTAAGCACTAAATTATCAATCAGCAAGTGTTGCTTGAGAAAAAAGAATTTCTAATGAGAATTAATGGAAGAAGGAAAAAGAAAGATTGTCAATCAACATTTTTCCATTTACAAAGAGTTACTGCTCTCAGTCGATTTAGCCTCGAATGACCAAAGAATCAATAATGCTCTGTGAAGATGTGGGGAAAAACAAAACAAAATTACTCTCTTGAAAAATAATCATTTTATAATTTCCCAAGAAAGTAGTATTTCAATCGTGTGCTAATCCAAATTCCAAACAGAGCAAAAGAATTAGAATCAATAGGATAAAGAAATGAAAAAAAAAAAAAAATCAAGCAGAAAAGTCCCATTGCCTGTCCTTCATTTTGGAGATCTGCCATCTCTTGAAGCCCAGAAACCCGGCAATTAAGATCTGGAGGGCGGCGGCGACCCCCAAGAACGTCAACCCCATCTTCTTCCCCAAATTGATCTTCGTCTGCTGCTTCGCTCCCTCAATGTGATTATTGCCCTTTTGTCGACCCCCCTGCTCTTGCAAATTCGGTGATTTCGATTGTTCCAACTTTGGCGGAGATCCTTCGCTCTTGGGACTTTCCTTGTGATGTAATTTCCCCGGCGGTGAGGGCGTCTGTGACGACGGGGATCGCTTTGCCGACGACTGTGATGATGAAGGGGAGTGGTGATCGGCCTGTTTCTTCGACGAAGACTGTGATGGTGGAGGGGAGTGGTGATCGGCCTGTTTCTTCGACGAAGACTGTGATGATGGAGGGAAGCGGTGATCGGCCTGTTTCTTCGACGAAGGTGGTGGTGGATGAGCATGGCCAGGTGGACTCGGCGGTGACCGGTTGGGTGACGATAGATGGGTGGTAGTGTCTGGGCCATGTGGACGACCGAGATTGAACGAGGAGGGGAGAATGGATGAGAAAGAAGGTGGAGAGAATGAGAGCAAGGATTTTCAGGGGTCGATCCATGAGGACAGTGTGGAGGTGGCGTTTTATGGACGATTGCGATTTGGGTTTTTGGGAGGAATCTGCATCTGGGTTTTGATTATTTTTCAGGAATTTCTTGGTTTTCGAAGAGATTTCTTGTGTTCTTGTCTTCCTCTGTTTTTTCTGTTCTCTTCCTCTTCTTCTTCTTCTTCTTTTCTTTCTTTTCTGAAATGAAATGGTCTCTTTCTGCTCCTCTCCACTTCTCTTCTTGTCAAGAGTCTCTCTTTCAAACTCTTCGCAAAGAAGAGAAGGAAGAAAGGGGAAAAAACAGAGAAACGCAGAGAGTAAACGAAAAACAGAGGAGAAATGTTATTTCTGATCTGTACAAATGGAAGGTAAAAGGGGCATTATTCTTGAAAAATGTTAAGACTCGGTAAAAATAAACTTTTAATGCTCATTTTGTTGGATAAATTTTTAATGTCGATTTTATAGATCTAACGTAAAGAAGTCCATAGAAATAGTTTTTATACGAAAAAAATAGATTCTTATATAAAGTTTTATTTTCATTTGATGATGTATCTCTTGATTTTAAACTTTTAAAAATCAATGGCACATACTCATTAAAATATAAAGGCCGAGATTATATAATTTGGATCAATTGATAGTGAAATTTTATATAGTACATATCCATGTAATTACCTATCAAATGAATTTAAATTTGTAGGACTTATTATTAATCTAATAACATATTTTGGGAATATGTTTTATTAGTCTAATTCTTTATTAGTTTTCCACCCTTAAGGCCTTGGTTGCACTCCAAACCCACTTTTAAAGATCCACTAATCATTTCTCTAAAATTGACAGGGGCACCGGTGTCATGTATATCAGCTATTTAGATGCCAAAATATTGTCTGATACACGCTATATTTTATTTGAGTGAGTTATCCATCATCCTCAATACTATCGTGAGCAAGTAAAATGGATGTCCAATCAAGTTGAATTTAAGTTAAAAAAGAGAAAATGATAATTTCATTGACTTAAACCCTCATGAAAATGATAATTTAAACGGTTTAGATTCATGATCAAGTGGGTCTCACATGAGGTCGTACATTTAAAATGGTAGAATGCTGAATATTAAATATATTTAGTTAAATACTAAATCTCATAGCATTAGATTACAGGTTGGTAATGATAAATATAATTTATTCTTGTCCATGCATTCCAGTTCTCTCGTTGAAGTAAGTGATTGATGATGAGGATGTTATCTACATGGGTCCTCTCAGTTAAGACTCACTGATCGAATGCTGCAGGTTAAAAGAACCAAGTGGGCCATGGCTAACTGATCATATTGCCAGCTGAGTCCAAGTCAGAACACATCTTTTTGAATACCCATTTTCAGGCATCTCAGGACAAGAATGAATAGATTATTATGCAAAGTTGACCAAATGGAATTGTTGAATACCCAGTTTTAGGCATCCTTGAAGTTGCACATGCTGGCATGGTGCTGGTCGGTTTCACTCTTCCCTAGCTAGTTCAAGGGTGCTGGTCGGCTTCACTCTTCCCTAGCTAGTTCAAGGATGATAATACAATTAGTAGCACTCAATGCACCTAAAAACGTGATAATTACACAATCAGTATTAATTGGGTGATATTTAATGATCATCCTACCACAATAAGGTCAATAGATCAATTTTACCCACACCCTATTCATACAAATCTACTAAGAAAAAAAAAAATATCATTGTTTTTTGGGTCATTCTCTTATTCATACTCCATTTGCAATTGCAAGAATTTCTCAAATTAATCCTAGCTTTGGTTTAACATTCACATCATGACAATAGTTCATATCAATGGATGGACCATCTAATGTGTTATTAAGGTTAAAATGGAGAACAATCCATTTTGGTGGGTGCCTCAGTAAAAATTGGTCAGAACTGTGAAGTTAAATTAAAAAAGAATCAAATCTAGAACTATACAATAACCATAAAACTTTATAATTGAACCATTTAGACTGGCCTTTGAACAAACTGAACCAACCTTGACCGGCTAATTGAAGCAAGGGCAGTGCTCAGTTCTCTTTCTGAGTCCAGTTCCACTTCCACTGGTGGGTCCGTGGGATTCTAAAGCAATGCCTAAAAAACACTGCCTCTTGGTGTTTTTGTTGGGCAACAACATGCCAGCAAGAAACATGCAAGTGATGATCTTTTAAACCCCTCTTTTAGATTTCTGGGTGTTTTTTCCCTTTGAAATGGTTCTAACAGGGTTGTGGGCGGCACCATCCTCAAAGAAAACAAAATGCAATCAAACGCACTCGATCGTGTCACAGAGAGGCAGGAAAAATGTCACATTTCGTAGCAAAAATCACTTGCAATTACCACGGAAACCAATGAAGGATACATAGGCCCCAGTTTTGTGTAACCCTGAATTCATATTCATCACCTTCAAAATACAAGAATTCAAGGGCACATTTTCACAGTAAAAGACATTGATACACAATAACTGAACTGTACTTACACAAGTAAAAATACAATTCGATGTGCCTCCACTGTTAAAAGGATCTTACTTTCACTCTTCAAGTGCACTGTCCAGTCACCATCTTCCTCAATCCTCATCATCATCACCTGCATCTCTGTTCGGTTTGTCACTTTCATCGTCTCCAAACTCATTTTCTCTGACTTCTCCATCGCTTTCAGGTAACTCAGCTGAGTTCTCTCGATCACCAGCTAGTGGGCTGCGCTCCCGTGCCATCCTATCCAATGGCTCATCATCATCAGATTCTGACCATGCCCTTCTCCGACGGTTTATTGCCGCTGATGGTGCCTTCATCCCCCCCCAAAAAAGTAATAATAACAAAAAGAAAAAGAAAAAACAACAAATGTTAGAGACCAGTTAGTTTTGAAAAAGGTGCAATTTAATCAAAATCACATGCCATATTACATTCCTAACACTTTCCTGAATCAGTGGTTTTCATAGCTGTGCTTCTGATTCTCAACAATTAAATAATTCCAGTAGCAGTAATTGAGCCTACCAGATCAAAGTTGACCACACCATATTTGGTACTAGAGGTGACATCTTGTTGCCAATCTTGACTGGATACAATGACAGTGATGAGTTCTGACATTTTGAGTGTGAAGGGGAAAAAATGAAGAGCCAGATGTGCTTCTAATCAATTAAATATCTGTCGTAGTAGTAACTGAACCTACCATGTCAAACTTGACCACACTGTATTAAGTTCTAACACTGACATCTTGTTACCAATCTTGACACAATGACAATGATGAGTTCTGACATCTGGGTGTAAATGCGGATGTTGTAATAGGATCAGAGCAGGGTAGCTTCAATAGAGACAGGCTAGTGGAGCCTCATATGATAGATTAGTGGTGCATCAAATTAAGCGAAAGGTTGTGTATTTATGTATGCATGTCAGTACGTAAAAATTGTGGGAAAATCCTAGATAGACAAGATAAACCCTGGATAGGTATGTTATAATTTTTCTTTAGAAGTCTAACCCTAGAAAGAAGAACAGAGATGATGACGACGACGATGGTGATATTAGATTGTGAATTGGTGGACTTAAGACTTAAATTGGGTGATGACCCAAGTTGGATGGATAAGGTTTCAACTGAGATGATGACAAAGATGCAAATCTAGATATAAAATTATGCACAAAATTCTAAGAATATGGGCATCATGAGCAAGATGGTTGCTGGGGTGGTAGGCCTAGACCCATTTGGTTACCAAGTGCTAGTTAGGATCAGATGATGGTGAAATTGACTTGTTGTGGCTTTAGTGTAGTTGACTTGCTACATGAGTTCTAAATCCAATATCTAGATAGGCATTAATGTTAAAAAGAAAGAACATGATGGACTGAAATGACAAAGAACACTTTCTATAGATTGACTGGAGAAGTAGAACTAAGAAACCAACCCCAGATAGATGGGATGAATGATTTTACTTATAGTTTACAATGATGAACATGCTTATTATTGCAATGCTTAGGGTAAGATGTATTGGGTAACAGTAAAATGACTGCTGAAAGGATTAAGGAAAAATCAGAACTCAAAAAGTTGACCCCAGGTAAATGGAGAAAGGCTTGGATGATTATAATGATAATTATGAATATGATATATTCTATCTGACATGCATCTGGAGATCCAAATACATTTGACAGGAACCTTGCAAGCTATAGCACATTTTCCATTGAAACTTGCAAATCTAAATCTAAATACTGAAATTCTTGGCAAATATCAGAATATTAAGGTTGAGGAAAGGCAGTAGGCTCATGACTTTTCACTTGCCACAAAAACATTATGTATGGAAATTTGGCCAATATCACAATTGATCAATATGTGTTCTCACCACATAGCTGGTTGTCCAAATGTTTAATATTGCAATATTGGAAGAGAAGGTACAGACTTCACCCAATTTCTAAATATTGCAATATTTAGAAATTGATGAAGGGAGTAATGCGGTTGAGGGGGATTCTTTGGTCGTAACGCGGTGGGCTAAATGATCCCTGTGTCCTATGGAGGCTTTAAGACAAAATAGAAGAGGTGAGAATGGTAATCAGCCGGAACAATTGTGAAGTGGTTCACATCTTGAGGTCAGCTAATGAAGGGCTGACAGTCTAGCAAAGAAGGCTGTGGATCTGAAGCACCATGTAACCAGATCTTGGAGGGAGTTGTTTTGATTGGGGTCTCTCAAGGGAATGGGGTGCCTTTGTTTGCTATTTAGCCTTTTCTTTTCCTGTTTTTTCTTTTCCTTTTTTTTTTGGGGGTGTGTGTATTCTTTTCTTTCCAATCAATTAAATAATCACCAAATCAAAAAAGCCACACACCCAAAACAGACAAAGAAAAAACAGGCACAAACATGAACACAATTTACCGTGTCCTCTTCAGCATCAGAATCTTCAAGACCAGCAGCTACAAGAAGATCCTGAGCATTCTCTGCTCCGTCCTCTTGTTGATCATCAGTCATATTTGCAGCTTCCATTTCCTCGTGCTCATCCATGTCATTTTCAGCTTCATCCCCATAATGTGCCTTCTCATTCTTGTCTTTCTTTCTCTTTTTCCCTCCTTTCCTCCTCTTCTTTTCACCATGTGCACCTTCCTCATCTTCTACCTGCGACTTGTCTTTCCGCTTACTACCAGACACAGGAAGACTAACTTTCCATTGCTCCTGTCAATAACAAAGCACAAAAGCCGCACTACATTAACATGGATAAGTTTTTAGAGGGTCACAAGGAGAGATGAAAGATGTAGGATCATAACCACTGAAACAAGGAATTTGAATTTTATTTATTTATTTGTAGCTGTAGCAGACTGTAAAATAGACAGATTACGCAGGTTGGCAAAAAGTGCATGAATCCTCCAAGTACTTACATGAGTAGACCCTTATATGCACACTTTTCCATTGAGTGGTACGAATTTAAAAAATCTCACGTACATGTGCATGTATGAACTTGCATTTTTCATTGAATGGGGCAACATGGTATAACGGTCAATCAGGGAAGTTGTATAACATGAACCATGTAACCAACCATTGATAAAACTCATGCTCATGCAAGCACAAGTACAGGAAAAGACCTTGTATGAGTTACCCTCTTTTGAAATATTCTTTCACAAATAATTGTCATGTACGCCAATAAATAATAAATATGATGTAATTGAGTCGCTATGTCAGTACATGCTGTATAAGCAGACTGACAGCCCCTTTGAGGCTGCCATGCCCGTATCTAAAATTTGTGATCAACATCGATGCTATCTATTTGCAAGTACATAATAAGAACTTGAAACTGCTTATGGCATGAGAAGACCTAGCTGATTCCAAGAAATAGTTGCTTTTCTGAACTCTGGTTGGCACTTAACTGATACAAAAAGGCCCATTGAATTAAGTGATTGTAGAACTGATCTACTGATACAGATTTTTTTTTTTCCAAAATAAACTAACCAAATATATAACATACTACTTAAGTAAAATGAAACAAACTGTTGCGATCTACTGTAATTGGCCCCTGCAATGATCTCACAGTCATTTGGATGAAACAAAAACTATGAGACAAAGGTTTTTATCATTAAACAGGATTCCCCCTTTGTGGCACCATGCTATAGAGGAAAAAAGTAGACCCCACTGTCCGGGCTTTTTTCCTGAAACCTAATGAAAGAATGATTTTTACCAATGAAAACCAAGTTTCTCTATTAAAATGCGGCACTTATTTTAACATTCTCCACTCATTAAGGTTCTCAAGTAAATTGCAAACAGGAAAAATCTTATCCTCTCTTCTTCTTCTTTTTTTTGAAAGGTAACAATTTATTCAAAAAAGGAAAGAAAGGAAGAATACACACACATCAAAATATACAGCAGGCCATCACACCCCCAAAATTACATGCCTGTATACAATTTCAAAGTTAGAAATCAACCCCTGTCTAGCCAAATCATCCGCTACTGAATTAGCCCCCCTCTAGGGGCCCACGATACAGAGACACCATTCGAGAGAATAGCCTGCCGAATCATGTCCACTTTATCCAAAACTTTCCAAGGACAGCTAACAACCGAAGCCCATCCCAAAATGAACTTTGAGTCACCTTCCAAGATACCCCTGGAAGCACCTAATTCCTCCATCATCATAACCACTCTCCAGAGAGCATGCAACTCAGTATCAATGGCCGAGCCATGGGAAAGAGTGCCGAAAATGAGATCTGAGAGATACTCATTCTCTACCTATCTCTTACTCCACTTGAATAGGGAATCTCTATTCTTACATCACATCCAAACCCCCCAAGTTAGGCCTACATGATAGTCTGTCCATGTACTTCAAAACATGAATTATCACTTGTATGTTGATGAAATTCCAAACTCTCCTAAATGGGAAATAAACAGGATGCTAGATCTGAAACTGATTTGCCGATAGCAATTAAGCATCCTAATTTATCAGTTCTGTATTTTTTTATGAGTTCCACATTTCAGACGTGGTTCATTGTTAGTTCTACCATTTTTGCATATTACTTAGATCCACATCTTCACATATTAATATATTATTAGCTCTATGATGCATTCTTCAGCTCATGGCTAGTGATCCAAACGAAACATCTTAAAATTTATATACACTATTAGTTCCACAAACATACTCCAGCTCCTCAATGCAACTAACAGAAGCAATCAGATTTGAGGAAACTGCAAAAACCAACATGCTGACCTTTCGATATTAATACAAAATTGAAAAACAGTATTGCATGTAGAAAATGCAATTATATAGGGTTTTATGAAACAATCAGATAAATTTGATGAAGTATAATATATGAAAAAAACACAATTATATAAATTATGCTGGGCAAGTATATGATAAATAGGTCATCAGATGTTGCACATGAATGGCAGCCTACAATTTTTCTTTTTGTTTCTTGAAAACTGAGTCTGTGTTATAAAGGACAAAAGGATTTCCAACCTTTACACGCTCAAAATGTTCTTCCTGTTGCATCAGTTGCTTTATCTCATCCTCTTGCTTTCTCCTCTCCAACTGTTCCAAATTTAAAACCAAGAGAATACTATATCAGTATGTAATTTCCAAAGACTTGTCCATATTTGCAGTAAAAACATACAACACAACACCTAATTTGGCCTTAAATAAACTGACCTGAAACTTCCTCTGTTCTTCAGCCTTACGTCGAGCTTCCTCAGCCAAGGAAACTTGACGAGCAACTTCTAGTCTCTGTCGGTTCTGCTGTTCTTCACGTTCAGCTGCCTCACAATGAACCTTAGCTGCATCCAGCAAATGCTTGCAATATCCAACATGTGTTTCTATTTTCTTCTCATCAAACCCATGAAAGTGGTAGCTGCTGGCAGCAGACAACTGACTAAAGACACGGACAGCATTTTTCAGCTCCGCTACAGTTGAGCGTACCTGAAAAAGAAGAGCAGCATTAATCAATCATGGATGACAGAACACGTTGAGGTCTGTAAATGATGAATTTTTATGTGTAAACATCATAAAAAACAGCATACATCTTTCAGAATGTTCTTTTGGGTTTTACCTTTTTAAATGCATCAAACAGAATTAATCCTGTGAAACCTTCTTCTGTTTTGTGTTATCACCTGGAAAGTACTGAAAAATAGAGCCTAAAAAAGATCCCTAGGAGTCATTTACATGGAGATTGGAGAGAGTATGAAAGTGAAAAGTGGTGGTTACCACCACTGCCAGGTGGACAAAGTAGGGAAAAAACAAGAAAACATGAAATGAAAAAGAAGATCAGTTTGATCAGTTTCACTATTGGAACTAAGAGTACACATGGAAGATACAGCAGCTAACTGCTAAAAGATGGTGATACACAGCTAGTGATAAGCTGTAGCATATAATAACCTCTGAAGATGTTGATCACCTTCTCATCCAATGCCCTTTCTCCTTTTTTGAATTAGAGCTCTACTTCGGCTCTTTTTGATGTTCAGTGGATGAAGCCTTCCACTGTTGCCCATCTTTCCCATGCTTGGATGATTTTCAAAGGTCCTTCCAGGTTCTCAATTATGTGGAAATTGGCTTCTTTTCCTCTATTTGGAGTCTATGGTAGGAATGCAACAATAAAGCATTCCGATACAAAGAGGAAGATCTGTCAGAAGTCTATCATAGGCTTAAAGGCAAATGTGTCGTGTCGGCCGCATCCCTCTTCTAGGATTTCTCCATCTCTAACATCACCAGTGCATGGAAGAGGTGTATTGGGTTGATGTACTGTTTGTTTCTTAGTGTGACGACTCCTACTTTTCTCCTTTTAGTCTATACTTTCAGATGTTTGGCTTTGTGAGGTGTTTTCCTTGTTATATTTGTGTTTTTAGGGAGTTTAGTTTTCTCCCTTTTCTTTTGTCCATAACACACTTTTTGGAGCACCTCTTGTGCCCTCTTTTAAATACATCAAAGTTACCATTTCAAAAAAAAAAATCCTCTAATGGGGTCCAAGGACTCAACCTGCTTGTTGAAAGATGAACCAGTATTCACGGACTTCAAACAAAACCAAGGTTCTTGTTGTTAATGGAACAAGGTTTGATACAAAACTTGAGAATTTTGAGTATTAATGGAGTAGAAACTCCAAACAACATAGAAACGTGTATGTGTGAATAGAATGAAGTTCCAAAGCATATGAAAGTTAATTATGCTCAAAGACCCAAGTCTCCCATCGAAATTTTCACACTCTCCAAGAATTCCAAGTGCTTGAGGGAGAGGAGCTCCAAACATGCATGAAAAGGATGCAAACAAGGGGTACTTATAGGAGAGCTACAGGGGGGGTTGACCCATTCACTCCATCCCTAAGGTGGAAAATAGGTTGCCTATCCATCCACTATTTTGGATCTCTACAATATTTAGCAATTCGAAAGGTATTTCAGAAGGGATATAAGCTTTGGCGTATTCAGTGTTCATGGTATGGACCAATAATTAACCTCCACTAGCAACCATGGACCTCCAGTCATATTAAAGACCTGATTATTCCCTCAGACCAAGCATGAAAGTGAGAAGACAAAGGAGTCCACAGATCAAGCTCACTAATTGGTCCATCAGAGAAGGAACACCCAGCAGTAGCTATTTCGCTTGCATCTTCTACCGATTTAGGCACTAGGAGTAGAACTTTTTACATTATAATTGGACAAAAAAATTAGCATTTAGGTAAAATAATTGCAAGCCTATGTGAAGACAGCATAGGAGAGCTGAGAAACTAATGCTATCCAAGAATCACAAGCAATCACCCCACTAGGCTCCCCTCCTCCTCTAGTTGGAATAAATAATATCCCTTCGACTCCACCCTTAATCCAATTACCCAAGAAGTATCCAATATACAACTCATGCCTGACCTAGAGAATAACCATTGAAATTTCCTATCTGATTTTTTATTCTAACCGTCGGCCACATTTGGCCTACTTGCCTTAACATCAGTCTCCCAATCATCTTCCTTTTAACTTCTGCTTTAAAGTACAAATGCAAATATCTACCCTTCCCCTGATTCCTATCCCAAGGAATGAAAACATTAAAGACGGCATTAGCATCTTTAAAGAGAGTAATGGTTCTCTGAAGTAACCAGGGCGGTTCTCAATAAATAAGGGGACCAGAGTCTTAAGACACTGACATCCCAACTCTAGTGAAACTAGTGCATTCACCACTTTCTGAGGAAAATTAAATTAACTCTTGCTTGAGTAGAAAATCCATATAAATGGGGCCTGCTTTCTCGTATGATGTGAAACACCAATGGATGGCTATATGATTTGAGTTGGGAAACCCATTGCACCTACTCCTTTTTTCAACACGCCTAAATGAACCCCGGAAATATTGGTTTGGAAATGCAGAAACTATATCTTTCATCCACTTACTAAAAAGGCTAAAAGAAATAAAATAAAAAGAAACTATATCTTTCACCAAATATAGAAGATATCAACAGAAAAAAAATGATGGCTTCAACACACCTCATCGGCTGACCTCTTTGTCTTCTGGAGAGTAGATGCAGAGAACTTCTGCATTGCAACACCAGCATCAAATCGTAATGTATAATTTGAATGGAGCCAAGTGGATGGCTCTAAGCAAAGTTTTTTTGCAGTCTTGCCATTGTTCAGCCTCATAATGAGTCCGTGCTAGATAAAGAAGAACTTGGGTGTCTGTATTATAATAGAACTTCCTCAAGCAATTTTGGTACTGCAAAACAATAGAGCTTGTTAAATAAATGCATGCATAAAATGCTATGAAAGGAGAGAGAGAGAGAGAGAGAGAGAGAGAGAGAGAGAGAGAGAGAACTTGCCATTTTCACAGCCAAAGCAAAATGACCTTGGGCAAAGTAGACATGAGCCAAGTTTATCCATACATCAGGCATCTGGACAAATACACTTCCACTAGCAGCCTCTTGGACCTACATTTTGGAAGAGTTAGTGAAACATAAACATGATTTCTAGCCTTATTACAGTATGCCCCAAAGTAACAAAGTAGAAGTATTTGGCCTACCTGTGTAAATATATCCTTTGAAACATCAAAGTGACCTTTTTCTGCTAAGACAACTCCAGCACCATTGGCGGCATACAAATTCCCAGGATGTTGAACTAAAACCTGTTCAGTAAGGGCGTTTTAGAAAAGAATGGTACAACTCTAGTTGAACTACATTTTATTTTTCAATGGGGCAATAAATCAAGCAATAGATGTGTCTACCTAGTTGTGTATCAAAGCATGATGTCTCATAGGGCTTGAGTTTAATTCAGTGATTGCAACTCAGAATGGATCAAACTGGGTAAGGATCAAATTCATTGGGTAGAGGTGTTTGAGGAGGAATGGTATAATGGTGTCATAGTGCTTGAGTTTAATTCAAAGGTGAGTGTAATACTTAAAATGAGGTTAAATTGGTAAGGATCCAATCATGTGTATATGAGGGGATGAGGAGTATAATTGGGGACCAGATGGATCCCATTTGGAAGTGGTGGCCAATACAAGCCCAGAACCGCTTAACTATATTTATTTCTTTAAAACATCACACATTATCAGTAAGGTATTGGCGACAGTATCAGCCAATACTCAAACAAACACTCATGATGCATAAGATGAATCAAACACAACACAGACTAAAGGTCATATGTGCATAACCTTTTTCTCACAAATTTTGTTCTATAATTTCTAAGTGAGACAGCAAAGAGTGAAGCAGTTCTTAAGTGTTTTGGGGATCAAAAATCAGTTGTGAAGCTACTGTAGGCATTCAGGTTTATGTTCCCTACCTTTAAGGGGTTCTAAAGATTTTCTATAAAAAATGCATGGCTTTGCTTAAAAATGGATGGTAAACATCAAAAACCAACAATGGAGCTAAATTTGCCCCATGTTGTGAGTTTTGTTAAAAAAAATTCTCATTTGTCCTATTTCCTTTGTTCTCATGTTTAATATTTTTAAAACTCACTCCAATAAAGCCCTCCTTATTAATGGGTTGGGCCTGGGATCTAGAAAGTGTCCTTTGCTCAAATCTATAAGATTTTTTGGGGCTATCTATTCTTGAGTTTAAGGACTTTTTTCTTTTTTTAAAAAAAAAAAATTAATGATTTTTTCAATAACTTAAACCTAGACTGATAACAGTATAAGCACAAATGGCATGCATCTGTCATTTGAATTCATTTTTCAATTTATACTATTTGTTTTTGGATTTTGGGAATTTTCACTTTTAATTTTTTTTTGAAAGATGAATTCAAATGACAAATTAGTAGGAAAATACCATTCCTATTAATTGTTTTTGGGTTGCTAATTATTTTTGTTTCTGTTAACAGAGTTATCATTCAGGAAATCTATATATATATAAAAAAAAAGTAATGTCAAAAAAGGTTGATGTATATCATACTTTGGTATAGAGTTCTTTTGCTTTCTCAAGATGAGTGGCTTCCAATTTTGGACCTTTTTTCTCAGAACGAACAGCTGCAAAGTAGTTCCAGTTTCCCTAAGCAATCCCAAAACAGAAGCATGTAAGGCAGATGTTCCCTTATAGCAGTAAGGGACAAAAGGAACATTTTTATGTAGATGCCAGTCAACACTTGAAAATAGACCAAGTTAATTTAGAAGGAAAATGTATCATGAATTATATGCAATATACACACCAGGGAAAGAGTTGAATAAGAATCTTTTCCATCAGTTGCATCTCTAGCAGCACGCAAGGTATCCTTTGCCTTAACCCAGTCATCACTCTTAAGCTCCAAACTTCCGAGCATAGAAAGAGCATTTGGACACTTGTCATTTGTCTTAAGAGCATCTCCTATCTATGAGAAGAAAAACTTTTGGTCATTATCTTACAGAAATAACATAAAATGAATATGAGAGTGGGAGTTAGAACTTTAAGGTGGGGGGAGGAACCCACCAATTCTATGCTTAGTTGAATGTTATTGCGAGCTTTGGCAATTGCAGCAAGCCTTAGATAAGCATCTAAATAATCTGGATACTGCAATAAAAATAAACAAACATATAAACAACTTCAGAAATGATGATACACCATGCTACACATTATTGTTATATCATCAATAACACCGACGCCTTACCCTATGAATCTATGGTCAACCTAGTTTGGTTCTCCCCTAATCTCCATTTTGGGGCCAAGTCCATGACAGTATTAGTCTTCTCTTGAAGTGAAACTACTATACATGTTAAGGCAGATCTTTTGATGGCTGATAACGATCCTATTTTGTTTTATTCTATTTTTTGAGAGAACTACGGGACAGAGTTTTTTCAGTAGCTAATTAATATTCAGTATGACACAACTCTCCCCCTTACCTAGGCTTGTATAGTGAATGAAGGAATACCAAGATAATCAACATACTAAAATTTCCAGCCATTTAAAATTGTCAACTTCTAATAAACTATACAAACCAGCAGAAAAGAGAAAAAGACAATGCCGTGCTGCTGCCAGGATCCTACTTGTAGGAATTAGTCCAATTTCCATGAGCAAAACAAAGAGCAGGCAGGGACGTGACCCTCAAAATTGCAGAAAACCCCCTACAAAGAAAGAAGCCCCCCTCAACTCTCTCGCACAGACAAAAGAAGAGTTCTCCACATCCATCCCTAACAGTGTTAACGTACATTAAGACACCACCAAGGATTTCATGAAAATTTAACTAAATTATCCAACTGTTTAAAATATCAGGAGTGTTCTCCATAAATTAGTATTATGGAACTTGGGACAAGATAAGCATGTTCTTGTCCATCTAGGGCTAGGTATTATCATTCAGAGGCTAATATGCTGATGGAGTCAAAGCAAAGTGTGCCACTTCAGCCTCAAACCATTAATGAGTTACATATCCAGAGCCTGAAAGGAGTGTATTGGTTTGTTGTAATGTAGTTTTGTTGTGTTTTCTTTTTCTACTTTCTTCTTTTCTCTGTGAGACTTGCCTGTTTTTGTTCTGTGGAAATCCTTCTCTTTCCTCTGTACTTTCTTGGCGCATCTTGTGCCTTTTAATGAAGTTACCGTTTCAAAAAAATAAAACATGCTGATATATTCATACAGATAAGTTAATTATAGAAATAATTTTTACAGTACTCTTACTACTAACATGATGAGCCCATGGAACAATTGGAAAGTCTCAGTGTGGCAACCTTAAACCAAAAGGCTACAGGTTCAAGTCACATATGGAACCCTCATGGAGTGTACAGTAGAAGACTAACTTTATACATAAAAACTCATGTATAGACGCCAAAATATTATAGTTATATCCTCATATCCATCAATTATTACCACTGCTATCACTAGTTCTAATGTGAGTTTATATATAGAGTAAAAAACTTGATTGACAATGTAATTGCATTGTACAGGAGTGCATCAGTGTCTCACATTTGATCCACAGCCAAGTCATATTTGCAACAAGGTTAAAAACATTTTTTTGGAGAGAGAGAGAGAGAGAGAGAGAGAGAGAGACCGACCTTAAACAATATAAGTTGGTATAAAATACTTGCTTTTTCTGTGTCATGCAATTGCTCAAGTAATCTGGCATGATTAAAAAGTGTTGTGACTTTGTCCCAGGGTAGTTCCATAGAAAAACCTTCTTCTTCTAGTTGATGGAATAATTGCATGTCTCTGTACTGAATGGTGGAGGCAGCAGAGTCCATGCGGGAATTGCGTATTCTGCCATCCATAATATAAAGCCATAATCCATCACCCAATGCCTCCTTGAAAGTCTGCTCGGCCAACTGTCAAAAAGCATAATTTAAAGATAATTGTAACCTTATCAAATAAAACAAATACTCAAAATCAACCAAATGGAAATGCTATCAACCAGAATGAATGGAAGTGTAGCGAGAAATAATGGATTCACATGGTAATAGATGTCATCAAATATAATAAATTTTAATTCTGGAGTTTCTAAAAGATTGCAAACCTCAAATTCACCCCTTTCAAAATGAAGAACACCAATATTGTTGAGCAGTTCTATAGATACTTCTTCCCCACCCTTTTTGAGAAGAGCACGTGCCTGTCAGGTCAAAGTTGATTAGTTTGGATCCATTCTGTTTGAAATCTTGATTTGAATAAGTGTATTGTATTTTAAAGTTAACAAACCACAGCATAATAGTGTGAGCGTTATCTGTATATGAAGCAAGTAAAAGATTTTTTTTTGTGGGTCGGGGAGCAACCGATGTTATACATGTAGGAACATGAAGGTAAATGGCTCGTCTTCTGGTATATGCTTATTGGAAATGGAAATATAATTTTTGCTGCTGATGAGTTAAAACAGTAGCGCCTACCATCTTAAGTTGAAACGACAACAACTATTTTTTCCATCCAGCAGATTATTTAGAAGAAAGCATGTCAAACGGTTTTTGTATCACAAAAAATATAGTGGTAAGCATTTCAAACGGTTTTTGTATCACAAAAAATATAGTAGTATGCTCTTTTCCAAGAGAAACTGCAAACTGAAATACTGCAACACTCTCTCTCTCTCTCTCTCTCTCTCTCATATATATATATATATATATATATATATATATATATATATATATATATATATATATATATATATATCCCCCAAAGAAAATCAAGATTAAGATATTAATTAATGTTATAAACAGACACAAACATCATATTGGTCACCTAGTCCATAAGAACTCTTGGAAGTCACTTCCACACAAACTTTAACCACCGTGGTAGGATAACATCAGACATGGTTTATATACTGTTAATTCGGAAGGTGATTCAAATACCACATTGAAATGACCATCCTTGGCAGTTCTCAGATTACATTGAAGGAATTATTAGGGATTTGTTATGGATCATCAGTTCTCTATTTCTCATAATCTCCATTCACCAAATATAGAGGCCAGTTAGCAAACAAGAAAGGGAGCTTCCCTATCCTCCATGTAGCTTTTTAGTTTTCACTCACTCTTCCTTCCCTCAAAGTGTTGAGTATTTCCTCAATACAGTTCCCTCCTTTGTATTCTCCATTTCCTCTCTGAATATAATTTCTTTATCTTTTCTTCTTTATTAGAAAAAGGGACGTGGATAAAGGCACTTACAGTTCTGAAGGCCTCCAGTGCAGTACCTGTATCTGAAGATATCAACAATTCACCAAGCTCCAGAAATGCCTGCAAACAATCTTGATCAGTTGACCGGAGAAATGTGGAAGCCACCCCAAGAAGCAACTATATTTAGCATCAATAATGGCCAATAGTGTATACATATTGGTTGCAAAAATGAATCTCAAAATTCAGGGGGGAATAGAACTAGAATAACAGCGTTCATTTTAATTCCATAGTAAAGAAGTACCCAAGAAATAACCCATAACAATACAACAAGACAGTAAAAACATTGTATTGAGGAGAAATAGTAAGTTTCAAAATTAAATTATAAATGAAGGTAAAAACTGCTTTAAAAGATGTCCACGTTTTGGATTGGATCATACATAAGATTCATTTATCACATTGTTTCATCAATTTATAGCTACTAAATTGATCCTTTAGCTAGTTGATCAGGTCATGATGCAAAAAATTGCGACATGAATAATATGAACTTCAAAGTTCAGAAACTGCAAACAAAGCAGAGAATGAATACATGCAAACACCAATTTATTGATTCAAAAAGTTCAACAATTCCACTTACAGACAGCACCCCTTGAGGTCATTCTTATTTTGAAAATAGTTTCATGTAGCACTAATGCTGAATTAACCTATAACTTTTAGCACCAATCTCCATTGGTATGTGCCAGCACAAGGATTCATTATTTCCTTAAATATATGGGGGTTAACTAAGATCGAATAAGTACTCAAAAATATCACTCACTAACATGGTATTAACAAATGAAAATATGGTCCCAAAAGAATCAAATCCATTATCATGATTTAGTAATGCTCGACACACAAAGATTGTAGCAAACACATTCATATTGCAGGTAGTAGGACCCTGTGTTCTTCCAAAAGGTAATATGATTCAAATCCATAACATTTTAAGGTTGCAAAATAAACAGTTACAAATTGTGGTAGGAGCTCTTGTCATGTAGCATCAACTCAAGATGCCAAATGGTGGCAAGTACTGACAAGCTTTGATGACTATTGGCTCATCAGAAATAATATATTCACTGCCATCTCAAAAATGAAAACACCATAAAATAAAATAAAAATTAAACTGCAGCAATAAAACACAAAAGCACCTGTGCATCCCGTGGGTCGATTCTCGTAGCTTTACGGAGAGTCTCTAAAGCTTTCTCTGTCTGGCCAAGCTGGACATATATGTGCCCAACAGCCTTTGCCAAGGACAAGGAGAAAAATATTGAGATGATGAAGTAGAAAGTTCAAACAGCAAAGACTCAAAACACAAATAAAATCCTAGAGAGTAATATCTCTTACCTTCAAACTTTCACAGTTTTCGGGGTAAACTTCCAAAACCTTTTCAAAGTTTGAAAGAGAACTTCTAAAATCTCCCAACTTCAGTTGGACTTGTCCCAGCCCTGCTCCACATGAATCCAAAGAACAGTACAGAACAGACCAACTGAGTAAGAGGAAACCATAATAAAGAAAAGCCACTAGAAAATAGCTCAAAATGAGTAAATTTTATAATTTTGGAATTAGGGATGACAATAAACAGTGACATCATAATTCTTCTCTTTATCAATGAAATATATCTTGTTACCTCTCAAAAAATAAATAAATAAACAGTGACATCGACAATACTGAGTCATTTTCTGTTCGTATCTACCAAATTAAAACAAGAGAATTGCATTTCCACTTTCAGATTTAAACAATAACTAGAAATTATCAAATAATATGATTTGTTTTTGACATGATCTTCAAGCACTATAAATAATGATATTTTAATCTGTTTAAAATTTAAAACTACCAAACAGCAAGGTTCTATTCTAATGAGATTTTTATATTGAAGATTTTAATCTTACAATATTTAAATCTGACACTATCAAAATCTAAACATTGTCACACCCACCCTAAATTTTCTCCTAATCTCATAAATTCATAATCTCCAATATCAAAATATATCATCTGCCAAACACACCCTAACTTATACTGAGTGTGAGAGAGAGTAAAATCGATTGAGGTTAACGAACTTTTCCAAATGACAAAGTGGGGGCTATGTGTGTGGCTTCTATCAGGTAAGGAGTTCAAGGGGTTAAAACCGGTCGACTTCTTTACGTCATGGGATGGTTGTATGAGTGAGGTTGGTAGGAGAGCGAGACTTCCAGTTCCTCTGGGACCTCCGAATCAAGGTGTCATGAAATTCAACGTAGACGGGGCTGCTAGAGAAAAACCAGGTCCAACAGTGATGGGCGGTGTCCTTAGGAATCATAATGGGTTACAACTTTGTTTTTCACAGAGTCTATGAGGATTGGGATTCAAATGAAGCGGAACTTCTCAATATCAAGAAAGCTTTGACCCTATGGTCAGACTATGGGGATGTGTCACTAGTGATAGAGGGAGATTCGGCAAATCCAATTAAATGGGCTAAGGGGCTAAAGCGACCCCCATGGAAATTGATTACCACAGTTAGGGAGATTAGAGCTCTCTCTTAGGCCTCGACATTGCTTTCGCCCATGTCAGTCGCGCAACAAATGGTGTGTCCGATTTCTTCACCAAAAACAAGTCAACAATTAAGTATCATGAGTATTCCTTCGATGAGCCAATAGGGTTCACTTAGATGCAGTGGATTGTATTTTCTTTTTCATGTATTCAGTGTAATAAGATTGTAGCTCGGTTTATTTTTGCTCTTTTGGTCTGATACTCCTAGACCCTTTTTAGTTGATGTAATTGATTATTTTCATATTAATATATTTCATTTTGTTACCGCTAAAAAAAGAAGAGAGAGAGAGAGTATAATTGAGAGTACAATCTAGTCATAAAATGCAACTACAATTGTAGCATGCCATGGAAAGTTCAATGGCGTTTTTACTTGCAACCACTAGGTTGCAACTTCAAGTCACGACGAAACATGGTGACTCACGATGCACGAAGAAATATAGAGATGCAGAGAATTAGCATGTCCACTGACCATAGTAAGGCAACACAAAATCTTGGGGCCTGTTGCTTTCCTTTACAGATGCCATATAGTAGAGTCCAGCTTTTTCATAGTCACCCTACAATTATGGTTTCAGAGACAGTAAGAACATCAACCTCAATAGAAGAACCAAGGAATAGAATCCAACAGTTTGAAAAGTTGACATTCACCAACCTTGCTATGGTAAGATCTGGCCAAATTATAGTATGAATGTGACTTCAGCAGACCATGATCACTTACAGCAAGTGCAGTCTCTGTTAATTGCTCAACCAAAAAGTGTTGACCAGTGAAAAAAAAGTGATTTGCTAAATAATTTAATGCCATCGCACAATAGGGATATATCTCAAAAGCTCTCTGCATCTTCTCCATTCCTTTTTGAATTCCATCAGCTGAATAAAACCAATAAAAATGTCACCCAGAGCAATAAAACAGCCAAAATTTTCATGCAGATATAGCACACTCAGCTACATGGACAGACACCACACAAGATTGTACTAATGAAGAGAATCACGAAGCACACCTTCATTTGTTTGCAGATCAATGACTCCAAGTGCCACAAGAGCCTCAACATTTTCTGGGTCTAACTGCAGTTCATTAAATTTTGAAGTGAAATGACATCAATAAGAAATTTTGATTCTATATAGTATATTTCTATATAGAATACAACTAATTGTTATACACTGTAAATCTGATAAACAATCTACATGCCTGCAAAACACGATGAAAGGCTTGTTGTGCTTTTTCAAACTGACCCAGTTTGTAGCGACAAAGACCTATACCAAGCCTTACAGCTGCAGGACAACTGGGAAACACTTGCAAGGCCCTCTGGAAACCAAAGTTAAGTTAGATGAATCATCCAACTTTCAGATAAGAGATGATAAGCGCAGATGTGATAATTAGTAGCTGGGTAAAAACTATGGAGACAATAATTTGCAATAAAGTACAGCCATATGGAAAGATCATTGTAAGAGAGAATTAATTGAACCTTATATAACTCCAAAGACTCTAAGTAGCGCCCCCGGTTAAATTGAACACAAGCCTGCAGCAAATGGAGTATTTGAGTCTACAGCACTTGGAAGAAGAAGAAAGAAAGAATGGCTTTCTTATGTTTACGAATCACAAACTTCGTTGGGAAAACAATAAAACAATACGACGAGAAACTTAAAAGCTTAGTTTTAATTGAGTTTTTAAAATGGTGTATTTGATCACTAATTACTTCGACAAAACACATGGGTAAAGGAAAAGCATGTCCAATCCCCTTCAGATTTTTGACTGGTCTATTATGCAAAGGAACCTACTCCAAATAAAGTTACCCAAACTACAAGAACGTAGAAGCTAAACCACTACACCTCAAAATGCAATTCCGTAGAGGCCTTCTTAGGAAAACTTGTGGATATTTGTTAATTCATTTTCTTAGACTCTTAAGGGGAGTCCAAGAACTAAATCAGCTTGGTTTTCCACCTTCTAGGGTAAAACACACTCCTAATCAAAAGCATGAGTTCAAAGTCATTTGAATTGGGGGAAGTTGCTATTATTGCGCTCTTTTCTGGCCTGACAAGATGAATGAAAGAAGCTAAATCTAGGACTCTGAAGGAAAGGAAAATACTTAAATCAACTAACTATTGCTTCTAATTACAGGAGGAGACTTTCAATCAAAAGATCATGGAAGGAGACATCCGGAGTGTGACATCTAGGCCTTTTCTCTCTCAAAGAAAATCTATGCAGCATTCTTTTCTTCCAAAAGATAAATGAAAGCATGGTTTCCACAGCCTAATTTTCTTCTTGCATGTCCCTATGACAACCAATAGTTGTGGAGCACAAAATAGCATGGAGTGGGTATGGGATCCCTAATAGATATGGTTTAGTCATCCCCAAATGGTTGAATAGAAAGAATTTGAATTATAAATCATCAAAATATCACCAAATGTTAACAATAGTTAAATTTCAAAATATTAATCATTACATACCCCTTTACCCTCTGGTTTAAACAAGATCAATACATGTAAAAAGATATTTGTGTACATTTTTGAGAAACATAGCATCTTCCTACTTCCTAGAGAGGTCATTTTTGTTGCATATCCTCTCACTAGGGAAGGGGTTACGCGAGAGATCGTTCATGTCCATGGTACCTTGATACTTGTATAAGCCTCCTATACTGGCACCCAAATTACAAGATACTAAAGAAATTGGCACCAAATAGTTTGTAGGATATTGTATTCTACATTCGTTATAGTGAAAAATATTATAACTAGTGAGCTTCATCATCATCGGACAATATTTCATTTATCTGGGGTTGGCTTTATGAGTCATTCTTTTCCAATTGACCCTATCATAAACCATACCGTCAATCACTCTACAATTTAACATGTCTTTGTTTATTCCTTCACTCCATGTTTTCAAAGGTCGCCCTCTCCTCTTAGTGCCTTCTATTTGTAGCCTCTCAACTCTATGCACTAGGGTTTTGTTTGGTAGTCTACTAACATGACCAAACCACTCAAACGACTCTCTCAATTGTCATTTATCGAAACTATCTTCAAACTATCCCTAATGTAATCGTTTCTAACTCTATCCTTTAGGGTTATACCACTCATCCAACGCAACATTCGTGTCTTCGTTATCCTAACTTTGTTTATTTGTCTTTTTTTCATCGCTCAACACTCAACTCTGTATAGCATTGCAGATCTAATAATTGTTTTATAAAATCATCCTTTTAGACGAAGGCAAACTTTTATCACCCAAGCCATAATACCAAGTATTAACAACAAGCTGAAGATATTTTACTACTATCCACAAAAATTCAAGAATTTATAGAAGACTCTATTCCCATTTCCAAATTTGTGTATTTGTGTTTTAGTTTCCATATCAGATTTAGGTTTTTTATTAGCTTATATGCCTTGTGGTAGGTATTATTTCCTATTGGCTGTATTTTTTTTTTTTCTACATTAATAAAACTAACCAATTGGCAATTTCATTAAAAAAATATCTATGGAAAAGTATCATGAGCAAACTTGTTGAATATATCTTATAATTCATATTTACTCCTTACACTTTTGAGCACTAATGCACTTTTTCCCTTCTCATTCTGTGTCCACAAAATCTCATATTTATTTGCAGTGAAATCCAAAGAATATTATAATCAAGAAACTCACAAGAATTTATCTACCACTCTAACTTGTGAGAAAGAGCCTTCAACATGTATTACCATCAAAGTTAGGTTGCTATTGAGGCCCTACTCTCTTTTTTTCAACTGAACGAAGCACCCCCTTTGTCTTTTCCACACATGTCGCTATTCAAGGCATTTTAAATGTTGAGAAGGTACAAGAAGCGCCTTACTTTGTCAAAAAAATGAGTGCCTCGATCACAACTCTTTTTCCCCTTTTGATAAATACCTCAATCACAACTTGTAAAAAATATAATTACATCTTTGAAAGCCTTTTAGCTTGAAAGCACAGTTACTGACATGTAAAAATGAGTCTTTGCAGAATTTAAAAAGGCGTCATCAAAATTTAAAATTCATTATGACAATATTATATGAAAACATGACCAACAATGAGGCAATTTAGAAAAAAAAGAAAGAATCTAACAGGTACCTGACCAAGAAGAGCAGGAACATTATCACGATCTCCATCCAATATAATCTTAAATGCGGCAGATGCTTGTTCCAAGTCACCCTTTGCCAGTAAAAGCTGACCTGTATAACAATATATAAGTTGATGGTCATGATAATTATGTGAATTCTTCATGTGAATTCTTCAAAACAATCAAAATATCATGTGTTGACACGTCAACCCAGGTCACGCTTCAGACATTGCAATGCAATTGGGTACTAAATTACTTAAATATTATTCAGCAGTTCAAAATATTGTTATATTTTCTTTTGAAATGTTAGTTAGAATCTGGAATTGTTATTGACTGATCAATGTAATATTTGTATGCAATTCTACTTAGTGTTATATGTGCAAGTTATTATAGTAAAAATGCATCTACTTAAAATAATTAAGTACCATTTCTATTTTTGCACCTCTGCTGCCTTCTTTTCTATTAATTTAATCACCATTCAAAAAAAAAAAATTAAGTACCATGCAAAATCTGCTTGGGTATTTGCTGAATCCAACAACTATATTGGCGTCTTATTGTGATGAGCATACCCATACTAACACAGGCTACTAGAAAATTCACAGAACATAACTTGTGAAGAAGGTGGAAGTGTATGTAGTCTTTGCGGCACCATAACAAGGATGGAAGGTGGGAGGAGAAAGAAAGAGAGAGAGGTAGAAAAAGGTCTTAAGGGGGTTTCGGAAATGATTTTGTGAACAGACTATTATTAAATTGTGAAAGAGAATAAAAATAAGAAATTGGAATTAACCTTTCCCAACCCATGTAGAGGGTTCATGCATGTCGATCCTTGACGCTTTATTGTAATAATGTGTTGCCAAAATAAAATGCTCATCCTTTTCTCTTTGTTTTGTCTCAATCTTTCCAAGGTAACTATAATAAGCCCCTAAAGCATTGAGGATCGCTATCCGTTCATATCTAACATCAGCATAGTATTCATCAATTTCTGCACAACAAACATGATACATAATCAGAACATAATAGTCATGGCAAACTACAATAAGCCATTGAACACGGCTAAATATCAATAGATACCAGCAGCTTCCTATACTCTTTCGTAGAAAAGACAATGTCTATATATGTAGGTGGAATAAGCATACCATTGCTTGACCCTTCAACCAAAATTTGTCGGAATTGTTCAATCTTCCCTTGTTTGAAGTATTCTCTCTGCAACAATTATGAATACAAAAAAGAAATCTTCATAATATGAGGTAACATTGACAAAATCATAACAGCACTCAAGTTATTTGAGCCAAAATAAATAAAAAATTAAGAACTTCGCTGATTGGTAAATCTCATCTGCTATGACTTTACTAGGTACAAACATGTCGAATAATAAAAGTCTACATATATCTGTATTACCACAAAAAGATGATAATATCAAAACAAAAACACATGAAGAGTTTGAAAGTGTTTAAAAAAAATGCATCAATGTGTTAGAGGATTTTAGAGAGAGAGAAGAAGATGCTCATTAAATAGATACCTCACTCACAGTCATGACCTTACAAGAACTCCATTGATACATCAAACTTCATGGAGGAAATCAAATGAGATGAAATTCACACACATTACCTCAAGGTTCTCCACTTGTGGCCATCACCTTAGGGACAATGAATCAGCTTCAATGAATAACAAAAAGACGGACACTTAACAAGATAAGTAGATACATGTAACTTCATGCCCACTTGATCACTCTAGGTGTTTCAAAACTTCTTATATCTTTCTGATAAAGCTCCTAACTATTCACTTCTTGGTAATGGAATGTAATTCCATCTGAGGTATTTTTCCAACAAGATGGAGCAAAGTTGTAGACCCAAGGCAATGATGGTGACAGACACAATGTTGTATCAATGATACTGCCATGCATAATTCGCAAACCCAGTGGATCAACTAGAAACATGTCTGCTCAACCAGGCAACTAGGATGGATAAGACCTGCCTAAGCAAGCCCTAGTTGAACTCGATCAAATTGGCTGGTTCACTTGTGACTCATTCAACTCATCTTGGGTTGGATGAGTCAACCTTCTTACCTAGAGGCATTTAACATTGATTTTTTAAAGAACACAATAATATATGAAGTTTTCATGCGAATCTGATTGTAAAACCCTATCCCTAGTTTGGTTTGTGAATTTTAAGTGTCGGTTTATTACTTTATGCACATTGTTTATGAATAATGTATCAAAATTTGGATCTTCTTGACTGTTGATTGGAATGAGTAACTTTGGCTTTTATTTTGCACTTTTTGTTGAAACTTGAAAATTTCGAAATTTTCTTTTAAAGGCTTCATTTTTTAATATTTTGATATTGACTTAATTGATAAGGTCAATTATAGCATTTATTTAAATAAAATTGAACTCGTTTGATATTTCAAAAAAAATATGTATATTGGATTTTTTTAGAGATTCTGTATTGAAATTATTATAAATGTATTTACATAATTTATAATATTCAAATTAATTAAGTAACCCATTACGTTTCCTAGTCAACTCAAACTCGATAACTAGGCAAGTCTTGATCCTAGTTAGCAAACTATGTTGCTGCATGCTATTTGAGATCCAAGTTAGCTGATTCCATTGAGTCACAATAGGCTACCAATTGTTAGTTCAATTCCCCTTTGAGCTGTTACTGGTCTAGGCATGTTATCAAGTCCAAGCAAGAAATGGAAGCATGGCTTTGGGATTTCCTCATATAAATGGAAATGATGCCCAGGAGTCCTGGACACTTCAAAATCTGTGTGTTGTCCTTGTTGTATATGAGTTGATGCTATACATTACATATTTTTTCAAAACACAAAACATATAACTTTTATATTGTATGTCACAGTTGTTGTATCCTTTTATATAAAAATTCAATATTGCCACTCAAAAGGGGAAGAAGATGAAAACTTCTTTAGTATTTTGTATTATTTTTTAAAGCTAAGACCTAAATGGAAATCAATTTCAATAATATTTAGAAAAAAAAAAAACAACTAATTGGAAAAAGTAGCCAACACCTTTGCCTTGTGAAGTCATTGTTTTTATCTTCCTCTTTATTCAATGAAGAGTTTTGTTAATGTGGAGAGTCAAGGAACATCGCCATGTTGAATTATGCACTTGAAAAGATTTAGAATCAATGTCATCGAAGCTATTCATTCCATCTATCTAGAGACTTTTTTTAGTGGCTTCATCTACTTGGGGTGCATAATTAGATTTGGCAAAGTGTTACTCATAGCACCATCTAATGGGAGATGGACCTAGATGACTCAAACCAAAATCTCTATGGCTGCAACGATAAGCAATTACCAACTACAATTCATATCAATATTGTGTTAAAAAAAAAAAATCCATTGCAAAGGTTCCAAAATAGTATCCACCAGATAAATTCAACCCTTTCAACCATAGTTCAAGACTTAAAAAAAACACAGTCAGCTTTATTCAATTTTAACTCAAGTTGACTTCTCCAACAAAAACTCAAGAAACTCAAAAACATTCAGGAAGAAAAAACTTCAATGAGTTGACTTAGTCTTCCAGGTAAAACTTGGGGGACAAACTACTCAACTTATTGGATTTCGAAATGAGTATGCTTCAAGTCTTCAGCCAGTGTATGACAGCACATGCCCATCTACTAATTCAGTTACAAGTTAAGACAAACCCTGTGCGTTGCGGTTTGCACCACATGACCATGAAACTAAGACCCATGTGCTCTACCCACTGAGCAACATGCACATTACAAGACCTAAAGCACAGATATCAACGCAACATTGTCTGGAACTTAACTAACAAAATATTCATCATAACATTTGCAATTAATTAAAAATAATAATCAAATAATATATCCAAACATAGCATAACTGAGAATCACCAGTTACAAACGGCTGATCGCTTGTTAATTCCATATATTTCACCGGAATCAAGCAATTGAAAACAATTGTAATTTTGAAGATACACAAAGAAACGCGCACAGAGATGTAAATAGCGTGAGAAGAAGGGGCTGAAAGAGGAACATACAGCAATGATTAGCCAGACATCGAGAGGAGCTTGCTCGGCTTTGAGGATGTCGAGGATATCGGAAGCGTCTCTTGGAAGCTGATCCAGCGAAACCCTAACCTCCTCTTCTGAGTTCTGCACTGGAATGTACACACACGCCATTGATGGCGGAGGAGAAGAGGAGGTGATTTCGAAAGAAAAAAAACTATAATTCTAGGGTTATCTTTCGGGAGTGGGGAAGAAGAAAGACGTAGAGTGGATTTATATTTCACCGGCGAAAGGGAAAGCCGGATTTTGGCGCTGTTTACACTTTCCGGAACGGAGAGGAAGACGTGGAACCCAGGAAGGCGACTGTTTTATACGGTGGGAGGTCGGTCCCTCTGCATGACCTGAGAAACTATTATAAAAACAGCCCATTTAATACAAAAATAATAATAAATTAATAATATTAAAAAACTGTAGAGATAATAAGTATTTATGATGTCTGTGCACGACCTACTAAGTTAGATATTTTTATTTTTGAATAGTTTGATGGTTTAATTATTCGTTAGAGAGTTTTAAAATAATAATGGAAATTTTAATTTAAATATAATTTCAATATTTAATAATTAATTAAATAGTTTTCTTTACATTATTTGGGTCAGCTTTGACTGCTCTAAAGAAATACCAAATTGTTAATGGAAGAAATCTCAGATTCAGTTTTCTAGAAAAAATTTGGACTGATTTTTCTATTCCTTTCCAATTTTATCTCTACTTGGACTAAACTGATGTTGGAATCAGGGTAATAATCTTGTTTGTCCCGAAATATCGGCGATACAATTTATTTATTTATTTATTTTTTAAATATTGGATATTTTATTTTTTCTGAATTAATAAAATAAAAAATAAAACTGTACAAAAGTTAAGGGAGTTATTCAATGATTACTTCCAATAGTCTAGAAAAATGACCCAAAAATGTAAAAACAAGTCAGACAAAGAATGTCTTAATTAATACCACAAGATTTATTTATGGCACTCATAAACCATGTCAAGGTCCATACTGATAAATTTGTTTATGGCATATAGGTAGGGGCACGATTACATCGAAACAAGTTAGATTGTAGACTTTGATTGAGCATTTTTATTATATTCAAGCACTCAACACAATTTAATTTTAGAGCATTTTTATTATATTCAAGCACTCAACACAATTTAATTTTTTTTGAAAGTTGACCTTGTCATTTTGAGTCCATATTGTCTATTGGGTCCAAGCCCAGGCCCAGTGGTCTCTTTCTTCGTAGGGTTTCTTTGGCTATGTTGTTTTTCTCTTGGGATTAAGAGAGGAAATTATCAGAAAGGAGAAAAAGATAATGAGAGGAAGGGTAGGTAAAATTAGTGTGAAATTCTTGTAATTCGTTTTGTAATTTCTTCTTAGTGAAATCTTTATATACTCCATGAATGTAGGCGGTTTTTAGTGAACCACGTAAAATTCTTTGATCTGATTTGTGTGTGATTTGAATGTTTGTAGATTTATTGCATAACAGGACTTAACCGTAGCTTTGATTACACTTTTCTTGATTGGTACTTAGTCTAAAGGGCTCTCTATTTTATAAAATATAAATTGGAAAAATAAAATATCTTTTTTTTTTTTCATTGAAGTTAAGAGAGAGAGGTTTCTATGAGAATTTTTAAGTGGGAGAAAATGGAAGCAATAAATAACACACTTTTGGCTTGATAAGAGACTAAGGTGTTGAATGATTTTAGAACTTTTAATCTAATTTAATTGACTCAAATTTCACTAAACCTAAATTAGATGAGATTTTTAGATTCAAAGATTTTGAAATTAATATTTAAGCACAAATTAAGTTGCATTGATGTGAATTGATTTAAAATCAGTGTAATTAGTACCAATCCAATTCGATATGGACATGTCTTTCCAGTGTTTTAGACTGAGAGGTGAAACATGACACTTTTATAGAGCACAACTAATTAGGGACTGTATTTAATTGCACGATTTCAAACCCAAAAAGGAAAAGTGACTATACTGAAGACAAATCAAATCTAATGAAAAAAAAATAATATTTGTTATAATTATTGTGACAAGCATGTCAAAATTCCTGAACGAAAGAATAATGAACCTATAATAATACTACATCCTTCTTATTTTAGTTGTTTCATTTGAAATATTTGTATTTTTTAAATAACTCTATATACAAGTCTAGCATTTTATACTGATCTCATCTACTTTTAGAACACTTTATGCTACTCTAATACAAATGATACAAGACAATTAAATTAAGAGAGAGAGAGTAATAATTATTATTATTAGCAAATACAATTAGAGGGTTAAAATACATAGGATAAATTTGACTTGACCAAATTGAATTTTAACTTATAAATCATTGATTAGGATTTATTGTTGCATTTCTATCATCAATTTCTATTGTTCACACGTGGCATAATACATGTGTCTTACATACTATTTCTTATAAAAATATTATTAAAATCTATCTAACTGCTAATTTATTTTCTAAAATATTAATTATCATCTACTTTTGAAAACATTATTTTTCATCTACTATAAACATATAAATAAATGGCCATACGTGAAAATAGAAGTTTTTTATATTAAAAATAATTTCAGAATTGATCATTCACCTTAGTAAATAAAAATTTAATTGTTCACTTGGCCTTTTACATGGGACTTACAAACTACTGTATCTTATAAAAGGTTTTCAACCACTACATAGACATAAAACAAATAGTTGAACATTAAAAAAGGTTTTTCATTATTTTTTAAGGAATTGACCATCCATCACAGATTTATATATACTTTAAAAATAGAATTAATTTTAATAATTATTTTTTATTAAATATTTTTGTTTGATCATATCGATGAATCTCGTAATATTCGTCATCTATGTTTAAACTGAATTATGTTAATTAATATAATTTACACTCCTAAATTTTTGGAAATACATCGTCAAAAGATAAAAAACGATGATCAAAAGGGTGGACCATGTGTGTTGAGAGAAAGAGGGGCCATCACCAATATAAACCAACCACAAAACATAGAAGGGAGCAGAAGCATTTGGGAAATCAAAAACCCTAGAGAGAGAAGAGAGATCACAGCAAAGAGAAGATGAGTGGAAGCGGGAAGAAGGTGGTGGATCTCGCGCAGAAGGCGGCAAAAAGTGGAATAGATTGGGATGGGATGACCAAACTTCTCGTATCCGATGAAGCTCGTAAGGAGTTCGCTAATCTCCGACGTGCATTCAACGAAGTCAACTCCCAGCTCCAGACCAAGTTCAGTCAGGTATTTCCCTTTCTTCTCCACTTCTCCCGCTGCTACCTGATTTTATTTCCTCTCTCGATTCTTCTTATGATTGTAGATTTCGTCTCAAAGCCCGATGTTTGGATGCTTGATTTGTTTATCTTTTTAATTTATTTTTTGCAATGGCATTGGGTTTGCCCGTGTCCAAACGTGCCCCAATTGAATGGCATTTATAGAGGAAAAGAGAGTATATTTTTTTTATTTAGTGGATTTTTTTTTAATGAGGGTTGGGATTTTGGAGACCGACATCTATGGAAATATAATGGTCTTGATAGAAAAAATGATATGATCGTGTGGATTTATTTGACACAGGCTTTTGGTTCTCATAGATCTCATATTCATGACTGGATTTTGATGTTCCAGCCTTTTCGAGGGTTGCAGGATCTGTAGTTTTTTAAGTCTCCATGTGCATGGCAGCATTGGATGATTAAATCCTTTCCAGGATGATATTTTTACCTTTGCAAGCAGACAACATTACAGTCTTGATTTGGGGGGAATTAGCACAATGAAAGGAAATAATTCTGGGGGTGGGGGTGGGGTAGGAATTTATTATCTGGTGCAACATGGTGTATTTATTTACTCTGTTACTGCTTCATCTTGTAGTGGAAGTAATACAATCCTTGTGCGGTATCAAATTGATGGTTCTATGTGGGGTTTAAGTTGTCTCCAGATATTTAAAGACACAATTTTTTCATAGTAATTTTTAAGCTTGTGGATAAAAAGAAAACATAAAGAAAAAAGGAACTGTTCACTAGGACATGTGCATCTGATACAATAGAAACATGTTTCAGTTAAAATGGTTGCCTGTTTCTATGTGGGGTTTCCTGTTAATGATGATCTTAGCATGCAATAAAACTGATTTGTCTGTGTGCAAATTCGTTCGAATTGGTACAACCACAAATGTTATGGATTTTTTTTGAAAGGTAACTTCATTAATCACAAGGACGATACATGAAAGGCCAACTAAGACAGGCAACAACCACCACACGGAAGAAAACCAAACAAAAATAAAACTCCTCCCAAATATTAAAAGAATTTGTTTACAATTTCCGTAGTTAAATTCAACCCCTAACTATTCATATCATTTGCAGCTGAATTAGTTTAATGAGAAGCCCAAGTAACCTTAAATTCACTGGCAGCAATAGAGTGCCGAATCCTAAAATCCAAGGGCATTGAGATCCCAATGCCCACTCCACAATTGCCTTAGAATCTCCTTCAACAATACTCCCTTGAACTCCTAACTCTTTCAACTCCAAGATGCCTCTTCATAATGCAAACAACTCCACCTCAATTACTGACCCATTAGGAATTGGGCCAGTAAAGGAAAGCAATGTATTCCCCAAATTATTACAAATGACCCTTCCATAACTTGCAAGACCAGTCTCACACATACAACTGCCATAGAAAAATAGTTTGAGAAGCCCAACATCAGGAGGAGACCATGGAACGTGGGGCCTAAAAAAATGCCCAGTCCCTACACGTCCGATACAGTTACTCTCCGAAGCTTCGTCTACCCGAACAACAACCAGGCTGCCCGAATCTCAATAACATCCAGGAGATTCAATATTGAGCCCTCCTTACCTTGAAAAATCCTCTTATTTCCTTTTCAATCAGATAGACCAAACAATACTCAAAACTGTCACACTCCAAGGACTTCGACCGAAAAAACTACTCGACACGACCACCTCTTTATTAAACAACTCACACCACGCTCGAGGAAGACAAAAAGCAATACTCAACCCCTGAAAGAAGTGCACTCAAATCTGATGAGAGAATCGATAATGGAGTAACAGGTGGTTCACCGACTCTGTATTAGTTTTGCAATTAGCGTTTTCCTCAATCTCAAGTTATCAATTGTTAAATTTTCTGTAATCCTGTAAGCCATCCAAATACCTTCACCTTAAAAGGAGTAACCTCCGGCAGTCAATAGCTTTCTGCAGAAAGACTTCATATAAAAGATTTTGTGAGGATCTAAATACCAAATTCGCCGATCAATCCCATTGCCCACGACAAATACACTTTCCAAAAGATTCATTAAACAGACCCACCATCCCACCATCCAATCCTCGAACTCTCTTGAAACTGAAGGCCCCAAGCTGGTTTATTTTGAATAATTTCACAACACTCCATGACTGTAGCTTCTTTATTTGCAGCTAGAGAGAGAAGTACATGGAATGTTTGAGCCAAAGGAGTATCACCCAACCATTTGTCCAACCAATAGAAAATGTCGTCACCTTTATACACTCGGCATCGAATCTGATGATCAAATGGAGTTGCAACTGAACGAACATCCTTCTAGAAACCATAAGCCCTCCTATTAGCATTAGCAATCCTCCACCCATGACCCTACGCCTATACTTCTTTCAAATAATGTCCTTCCATAAACCTTCAAAAGAGTCTCCCGACCTCCATAACCACTTCCCCGAGCCATGAAACTGACGAATTGGCTTAATCCCAACACCCCTTTCATCCTTAGGTTTACAAACCTAAGACCAATTAAACCAAATGGAATTTCCTCTTCTCTATCATCATTCCAAAAAAACTGTATCTGAATCCTTTCTAATATGTTAATACTTCCTTTGAATAATGTCATTCCATAAACCTTCAGAAGAGTCTCCTGACCTCTATAACCACTTCCCCTATGAGCAACATTAAACTGACGAATTGGCCTAATCCCAACACCCCTTTCATCCTTAGTTTTACAAACTTGAGACCAACTGACCAAATGAAATTTCTTATTCTCTATCATCATTCCACAAAAGCTGTCTCTGAATCCTTTCTAATTTATCAATCACTGTCGTTGGACATTTAAAGACACTAAGGAAATAGACTGAAAGGCTAGATAAAACCGCTTTAATTAGAATGGTCCTACCGCCAAATGAAAAACACTTATCCCTTCCAAGTTGAAAGTCTCCTCTCCATTTTATCTATGATCTTATCCCAACAAGCTTTTCGAGGTTTACCCTTGTAAAGAGAAATCCCAAGATATACACATATAAGGAAAGGATGCAACTTTACAACCCAACACTGAAGCCAACTCCATGCACTGCCTATATTTGATATTCACCCCCATCAATTCACTTTTATCAAAATTAATCTTCAGGCCCCAAGCAAATCTGAAACCACAGAAGAACTGCCCGGGTCATTTTCAACACCTCCTCTTCCGCCTTAAGGAAAAGAACAATATCATTTGCATATTGCAAATGAGAAATCTTGAGATTTGAATGCTCAATACGAAAAACATGAATCCATCCCTGAGAAGAGACAACTTGAAACATAAGATGAAGAGCCTCTGCCACAATAACATAGAGATAAGGAGATAATGCATCCCCTTGCCGGATTTCTTTCTCCATTCTGAACCCTTAGTACTCCCATTCACCAAAACAGACAGATGGGTCGATGCTAGAAACGAGCTATCCGACTCCTCTAAGACTCACCAAATCCCATTTTCCCAAAGTCATAGTCTAGAAATGACCAATCCACATTATCGTAAGCTTTTTGAAAGTCCAATTTACAAACCACCCTGCTTCTCTTGATAAGAATTTAGAATTCAAACCTTCATGGGCCACTGCAACCGAATCTACAATATGTTTGTCTTTCAGGAAAGCACTTTGCAATGGAGAAATAATGAGGGAGTACCACCTTCAGTTGGTTAGCCAGAATTTTTGCTAAAATCTTATACCAGTATCATGGATGGGGATGGAAGACTGTATGATGCCAACAATTTTTTTTTTTTGAAATGGTAATTGTAATTGTATTAAAAATAAAAAGGCACCAGAAGAAAAATGGATTAACCCTCAACCCCATACACCCTCAAGCTGGAAAGAACTGCAACCCCAAAAAAACTAATTGATAAGACAACCCAATACACTCTTTCCAGCTTTCAAGATATTCAAAATGGAAAAATCATGAAATCGGCTAGGGAGGAGGCCCAGGTAGCATATTTGGCCATAACTCGACTATATACGCCCTAGGGACTCTCCACACTATATTTAAACACCCTGTCTCTCCACATTTGTCTATGATGCCAATATTAACTGTTATTACAATGTCAAGGTTAGGTTGTTCTATGCAGCTCACAGGACAAAGGCTTGCATTATTTACTTTGACATGGGTTCATTGACTGTGGGGAATTTTGTGCTTTCATGTTCAATTTTATGTGGATGGGGTTGCGATGGCCGACGGGCAAACCGATTCTTTTGGGAATTGGCTAGGTCTTGCATGATTTCTAAGGTCGGGTCTTATCTGTCTTCTCAGGTCCAATTGGGATTAAGGAATCTAATGAGACAAAACTATTCTCAATTAGGAGGAATTGAAGATTTTCAACTGTAACTTTATAGGGAAAGTATTATTTAAGGTGATTTGTTGAATGCAATAAGATGGACAAGGTTAATTGGGAAACACCTTGGAGAGTGTGCATGATAGCAAGAGAGCTTGGATAAATGGCAAGATGCTTCAAAGTTACTTTCCAATATGTATGAAGATTGGCTAGTGGTGCCATTGAATTTTTTGGTGATACATGGGTAGAAAGGAAAAAGTTTAATAGTGAGAGACCATTTGTAATATTTGTTTTACACTTCACAAAATTTTGATGTGGATGCAAACATAGTCTTTCTTGAAATATATGTAGCGCTTCGAATCAAAGTATCAAAAGTTTTCTTAGTTAATTAAATTTTGTACTTTCTTGAAAAAGAATCCATTTTAGTCAAAGGTGTGCCTTAGTTGTGCCTATGCTTTAGATCCATTTTGCATCTTGCATGGCTCTAAGGAAGGCTCATCTTACATAAGCTATATGTATATATATAACAAGGATCCCTTAAGAACTAGTTCTCATGAGGCTTTTCGTGAAAACAACCAAAGGGTGCCACCTAGGCCCACATGGATGGATGGGTTTGAAAGGCCTTAGCTTGTATACGGTGCGTATAAGATTTTATCTTGATTGGATAAGAGAAGCCATGTTTTTTAAGGCTCTCAAAATTTCACATTTATCTAATGGTGGAAATTCATCGGGTTAAATTAATTGGTTTTATAAGTCAAATTGGGTAAATGTGCAATTCATGGGGAGTTGGTGGGTTTGGGAGGAATTGGATCCATTAGGTCTAGTGTGGGACCCATAAACCAAAATTCTCATGAGAACCACATATATATTGCACTATTATGTCATTCAAAAAGTAAAAAAAATAAATAAATTAGCTTTTGGAATTTATCACTATCATAATTGCTAAAAAGGCAACTTGTCCTGTTGGCTCCATGCATAGCTTAATACATCTTGGATTACTATCATTTGATCCATTTAAAGGTGGGCCCAACAATTTCACAAATTTTTAAAAGATACACATATGCACCATTGCAATTAGACCTTAATGAGCGGTATATATTTTTAAGAGGTGGACTCCACATGTCACAAATAATGTCAAACGCATAAGAATAGTTTAAAGATAGCTCGGGTAGATGACAAAGCGAGAGAAACTCGTTTGAGGTGGTTTCGTCATGTTGGTAGAAGACCAAACACAACTCCAGTGTGTAGAGTTGAGATGCTATGTATCGAACGCACTAGGAAGAGAGGGCGACATTTGAAAACTTGGAGGGAAGGGATAAAAAAGGAAATGTTAGATTGTAGAGTGATTGATGGTATAGTTTATGATTGGATCAATTAGAGGAGAAGAACTCGTAAAGCTGACCCGAGATAGATGTGATGCTGGCTGATGATGACGATGTAAACTTTTTTTCATAATAAGTTTATTTTTTAAAAGTTTTTGTGATAGATATTATGATTAACATGAAGTAATTGTTAGTAATTTTTAATTAGAATCTCTAATCATTAAACAATATGTATACATAATTATATAATTTACTTGGAAATTCAATTGCCAATATATTTTGGTGCTTTGGATGAGTAATATTGTATTTTGTCAACATTGATGCAATATGGACACAAATCTATGAATCTACATATATTTAAAGTATCTACATAAGTGTGTCTAGCAAAATGAACCTTGCGCCTAGACATGCTCTTTGGTGCTTTGATTGCGCCTTAACTACTATGAAAAATCTTTGTTCTTAATTCTCAGCCTTGTAATTTGTATAATGATCATTCATAATTTTTTAGTAGTTCTCACTCCATCGATGAATTAATAATCTTGGGTGGTAAGTGTTCTACCTTCTGGTTTACCAATTCCAGACGCGCACACACGCAAAAGCCAGATACAGAAGATGCAATCTTAAGAAATTGAGTCGTTGCAGAAGAAGTTGTTTTCCTTGCTGCTTTTGCTGTGAATTTCTTGTCTTCATTTTTTATGTAGACAAGCTCCTAACCGTTTCTGTTTCTGCATTTTTACAGGAACCTGAACCCATAGACTGGGAATATTACCGGAAAGGAATTGGCTCTCGCTTGGTGGACATGTATAAAGAGGCCTATGAGAGTATGAGAAATGCCATACTGACATATAGTGTTATTAGTATTCTAAGAACAAGTCTTGAACTCTTAATTCATCCATTGACCATGGTTCTTCATTTTTATTTTGTATATATTTTAGATTTTTCATGCTTAAAAATCTTTTAGAGTTTTTGATCAATGACAGCAGAAAAAGAATGACGTTATTTGATGAACTTATGATCAATTTTTATTACTGGAGTGATGCATCATACCACATCCTTGTATTTTCGTTCCACTATGCTTGTCAAGGCTGGTTAGGTGTTTGAGTAAATTAGGATGCCATTATCTTTTACAAGAAGAAGAAGAAGAAGAGGAAGAACCGCATTTTGTAATGGATCAGTATTCTTATTTTTTTATTAGTGGCTTGATACATACCCACATTTGCATTGATTGTATCTTCTTATAGTGCCATTAGTATCTCTTATTGCTTTGTCACGTTCTACTCTTATCTGTCATGCAGGCATAGAGATTCCCAAGTATGTGGACACTGTGACACCGCAATATAAACCCAAGTTTGATGCACTGGTGAGAGCTGACATTATTTAATGCTGTTAATTTGTTAACTATACTGTTTTCTCTTTGCATCTTTCTTAAACTGCAATTTTAAGCATATCTGTTAACCTACGATGCCCAAATGTAGGCAGGGACTTGCCATCCATGTGGCATGGACATGGATTTACACATAAAAATGAAGTGTACGACACATAGTAGTTGCCTAATTAGAGTCTGTGCAACACAGGTTGTTAATTATTTTGTTCTTGCCTTGAATGAGTTCACATTTTAGGAGTAATTTTCTTCTTTCATGAATAAAAGCAAAGGCTTTTCTTGTTACTTCATTGAGTCTAATGAACTGAAATATGAATGGATTGCAGTTGGTGGAACTGAAAGAGGCAGAAGTGAAGTCCCTGAAGGAGTCGGAGAGGTTGGAAAAAGAAATTGTCGAGGTTCAAGAAATGAAGGTCAGGGAGAAGCCCTTCTGATATCATTCTTTTTTCATTTCTTTTTGTTAAATTACCTTTTCCTTCTAATTCTCAAAGAATATGTGCATCTAAACAGAAAAAGATAAGCACCATGACGGCAAATGAATACTTTGAGAAGCATCCAGAGCTCAAGAAGAAATTTGATGATGAAATCCGCAATGACTATTGGGGCTATTGATCAATGCAGACTTGTCATGGTTTGAGTTGCCTAGACTGAATTGCCTCCACAGGGGGTTTGAGTTGACCCTGTTTGCATCCTTCCATTTTCAAATAAAAGCAGTTGTTTTTGTAATTTGATCTTGCCCCAGGTATTTTGAAATATCCAGAAAATGCGACCGGATGTAGATTTCAGTTGTTTTATTTTCGATAATGATGAAATGCCATTCAAACAGGTATGGATTGCCTTTTGGGCAATATTAACAAAAGTTTTCTTCTCATTTTCATTGTTTGATTTAATGTAAGTTTAGAAAATGAAGAATTTATATAATACTATAATTATATTACACCAAGTCGATGTGTAAAAGGTTGCAGAGGGAAGAGCTAATTAGCAGGTTGTCATTTATTACAGCCACAATAAAGATAAAAGATTCGGGTCACTTCACCATTAAATCCAAATGGACCTACAATGAGGTCTGTCTGATTTATATAGACCCACCAACAATCAATCTAAAATAAGACAGATCATTGTATGGTTCAGATCCAAATGGACTCACTGAATATGAAGTGGCATTTGGCTAGGGCCTAGTCCTATGCCCACACGAAAGCATGAGTCAACTTGGGTCTGTGCTGTGTTGATTCAGGGCTGAGCCTTATTTTCAAGACCAAACTAGTAATCCCTAATTTGAAATTTGGATGTGCTGAGTCTAGTGAACTGAAACTCTGACATTAAGAAAACCCAAGAGCTTGGTTTATTCAATACTCAAAATAATATATTCAGTTAATATATACTTTATCTTTTTATAAGAAAGCATTGTTATTTACATGCATATACGTATATGTACATGTGTGTTTTTTGGGTAAAAATAAATGTCCATTGATGTGCATACGCTAGAAATTCTCTTGCAAGATTTGATAACTTTAATCAAGTTCGAGCATGCAATTCGATTAAGAATACAAATCTAGCTTGATTCAGGCTTCACAACACTGGCCAATCTGGTCATGATCATGGGCTCTGGCCCTACAAATATAATTTGGGCCCAGATCCTGATAAGCCCAAATTGCAGCTTGATCTGCCTAAGTTGCAGTATTACCACCAAATGTTCCACTAAAGTACTCAGTGGACTCACAAAATGAACTTCTCATCCAATTAAACCACCAAAACATTGCACCAAAATGCCAATTGCTTATGCATAGGAGTTTTGAATTCGATTCCACTCCACCCCAAAAGGCTACTCCTTGTAGAGTCACTGCATGTGTGCGGGTAGAGAGACTTGCACATGTCCCAAAGACAGGGGTCGAAATCTCGGCCGATATGCAGAGATAAAAAAATTCTGCCGATACGGCTGAGATCTCGGTCGAATAAAGGCCAATTTTTATTTAAAAAAATACAAATATCGGCCTGGGCCCGGTGGATATCTCAGCCGATATTTATATTTTAATTTTTTAATTTTAAAACAGTTTTTTTTAAATTTTTTTAAATGATTTTTTTCAAAAAAACAGCTACCGAGATTTTCAAAAAAAAAATGAGGAGAGAGAAAACTCTTGGCCGAGATGAAATATCGGCCGAAAATTCGGATCCACAGAATTTTAGACCCCTGTCCAAAAATTAGTAAAGTGCTCTAAAAGGCCTAATCACCTTGGGTATAAAAAGATGATACACTTAATCCAAACAGACCCAACCAACTCGTCTTTAAAGATAAAAGGACTCTCATTCAGTTCCAAATAATCCCACATACTGGTCCTTCAACCCATAAAGGACCTACTAAATGGTCCAGTCCTATCCACCTATATCCAAATGGACTCATTGTATGGTCCATTTGGATCTGGATGCACCAAGTGGTCCACTTACAAATGAAGCTGCCATGCCATACGCACCATATATATTTAAATGGATGGCTAAATAGCATGCTTCAATATGAATGTTCTCACTAATTGGTTCATACAAGCCTGCAACTTGCCATCAATTGGTCCAGTCCAATATAGAAATTGATTAATTGCCCCCCTTTAATATCTAGTTCGACCTACACGAGTCAACAAATTTCAAATTTATCCATTAGAGAATAATAACAATTTTTTGACTTCCAAACTTAAACGAGGGAATAAAATTTAACATCAAACTTGCTGCCACTCCATGTTGTTAGGATTGGGTATCGTCCTAAAAAACTAGTCTATTGGGTGGAGTGACTCAAATCTTTTATAAATTTTGACATGTTGGTTTTATGATTATGTTGATCTGCATTAGTTAATGTGTTAAAATGGTTCACATGATCAAAATGAATACATACTGTTAGTTACTCAGCCAATCACTCTACATGTATTTGTTCATTACATAATTGAAGCACATCTGAAATCAGAACAATTCTCATGGCCTTTGTATGGTTTAGAGAATGAAGTGAAAATTGAATGCAATTAACTCCAATAAAGTTCTAAAGTCCAAATCTTTTCAGTCCATTCTATTTCATGTTCACTTATTTTTAAAAACTGGGTTACACTCGGATGAATACTAGTACAGAGAAGAAGATGGTCCTTGCAAATGCTACAAGAATGCATAAAATTATTTTCAGCTTACTGTTATTGGTACCCCAATTGCAGATAATCTCCTACACATTCCATCTTCCGAATAGAAAAAAGAAACAGAGGACTGGACATCCATACAAAGGTTGTTTTTCATGCAATCACTCTTAGTCAAATACTTCGGCATTTCATTACTGCTATCCAACGTTGGATTGCCATCGTATTGAGTTGCATCATTGCCATGATACAAGTACTCGGAGTCGAGAATACTCGAGAGGCATAGCTCATCCACATCAAAATCCATCAAGGAATTCAGTAAATCGTCATCTTCAGTGGTTAGTGTCGAGAGTTCAATCGTTTCCAACTGCTTGGAATTTTGGATGACACAACCACCAGCAATAGGTGGTTCGTCGGCCGCATTCTGGGTAAGACTTTTTACTTTGGTGGTGGCAGAAACTTCACCAGCAATTGGACCACCAGCTCCATTTTTGGTAGAATTTTCTACCTTTAAGGGGGGTGCCAGAACCTTGGTGCACCTCGACTGCCTGGGGTCGAACCACTTGGGCCGATTGTTGTGTTATATGCTTCTGCAAGTTGCCATGGAGTTCCAGCTGAAAATGTACCCTCGATCTTCTTCCCAGAGTAGTATTCCAATAGTTCTTAATTTCGTTGTCTGTTCGGCCGGGCAGGCGCCCTGCAATTAGAGACCATCTGCAGACACCCAAATTGGCTCAAATCTCTTCTAGTATTACAAATTTCCATCTTAATAAGATTGCTTGGTTAACAAAAGAATATGTTATATGCAATGTTTGTGTGAAGATATATTTAGAATAAATTTAGGTATATTTAAATTTTGCATAATATTCTATTCTCGTATTTAGGGATTTCCTCTTTTATATGATTTACTTTCCTTATTTGTAATCTCCTTTCTCTATAAATAAAATCTCAGAATCTCTCTTTGATTAAGGAAGACATAAAATTATTTTTAACAAACATTACAAGATGATGGTAGCTTATCATACAATTCAAATGTCAAGTATTCTGAGGAAAGATATTTTGAAAGAAAATCTCACTTATTTCCTAGGAGTTTATGAAGTCTGATGATGAGATCCTCTTCATCTTGTGAGATGTCACCCCTCTTAATATTTGGTCTTAGATAATTGACCCAACGAAGCCTACAACTCTTCCCACATCTATTAAGACCTGGAGACAGAGACAGAGGAAATTAGAAGAATGCAACGGGCAAAAATGGAAGAGAAGGGTTTCTTCTTAGCATATATCAGAAGAAGGAAGAGAGGGTTTTGTCTATTTGTTTCACCTGCTCTATTGGCAAGGCTTCTCCACTTCCCTTCTCCATGAAGTTTAATGTAGTCACTCAAAATTTGATCTTCTAAAGCAGACCAAGCTCCTCTATTGAGCTCCTCCTTCTTCTTTGAGCAGCAAGGGCTTCTACCCATCTTGATGCCAACAATGGCTTCCTGCTTCAAAGTGCACACTGCTTCAAAGTGGTGCACCAACCGATCCACTTGTTTGTCTATGAACTTAGAAAGTTCTACTTAAATAGCTGTATTTGGGCATATATTTTTCTTTAATCCTTACCCTAAATACATGGCAGTAGGGGCACGCATTCTCGTTATTCTGCAAGCCCATTGGCCATGTTAGAGATCCCAAGACATTAAAAACTAAAAGAACGACTGAGAAGAGTCAGACATCTATGGCATTTGCAACATGGGTTTTTGTGTAGCATTTTAGAAATAAGCATAATGAGTCACATAAATATAGATGGTTCATGTGTTGGGACTGCGAACGAGTCCCACATTAGAAGTGTAGAAGGATATCTAGGGATTTGTAAAGAACTTGGGTCACTCCATTTAACAGGCTAGTCTTTTGAGTTTGATACCAAGCTCTTAACAAGTGGTATTAGAGCAGAGTCGTTACTTCATGTGGACTCACAAGATCGATAACTGGCCTCGTCCGAAGGGAGATTGTATTAAAAGTGTAAAGGGAAATTTAGAGATTTATAAAAACTTGAGTCACTTTACCTAAGAGACTAGTCTTTTGGGCTCGATATCCTGGTCTAACACTATGCACAAAAAATCTAGCTCTACATCAAATTTCTTGTCTTCCCATGTCAATCCTGAGAATGAATGGTCAAAATTGAGCCTCCTTGTTTCTAATAGAGCTGATTTTTAGTAAATATAATATATTTTAAAGACTTTCCCTTCATCTAGTAAGGTAATTAATACTAATTTAAAATGACAAAACTATCAAGGGTTGTCTGTACTGAGATTTTTAGTAAATATAATATATTTTAAAGACTTTCCTTTCATCTAGTAAGGTAACTAATACTAATTTAAATTGACAAAACTATCAAGGGTTGTTCTGTAGTAAGTTTTTAGTAAATATAAGATATTTTAAAGACTTTCCTTTTCATCTAGTAAGCTAATTAATACTAATTTAGAATGACAAAACTATCAAGGGTTTGTCTGTAGTAATTACCACTCGGGATCTCAGACTGGATTAGGACAGCTCTTGTGCCTTGGTTCACGGAGAAGGTGATGCTGATTATTGGCTTATTCAAACAGTACGGAGAGGGAGTATAAAAATATATATATAAAAGATTACGTATCTAAGTTGTATCTGCCCTTCTTTGATAGGAAACTAACAACTTTTCTCACAAGCTTTTAATTAAGTCAACTAAACATGATTAAACAATGGTAATGAAGAGGAATCATCCATGGTCATGATCCCTACATGTGTGATCTCAAAGTATTTTTTATTTTTTTTTGTGAAGAAGATGAAGAAACCCTTCAGATGTGATCCTTTCTTTTGAATATCAGATAGGAAGGATAAGATGGTACTTTTGGTGATCAACTATTTATTATTATTTTAAGTGAATGTAATGGTTAAATTGGGTCGAGTCTATTTTGGATTTGATTTAGGTCAGGTTTACTCATTTTTTTATTAAGGAATTTTTTCTTAGAGAGACACGTATAAAAAATGCCCCTTAAATAAGTGTAGACTTGATATGGTTGGATGTGTTGTATATAGGCTTGGAAGTAATTGAGTTAGTGGAGTCTATCCATTTATTTTTTCATTTTAGGTAAGATCTGCCCATTTATAAACAGATTTGGGTCAGATTAGGTCATCTATTAAACGGGTCGATTAGGTCGGGTAATCCATCAAAACAGTTCTATTTAGGTCAGATTTTGCTACGTCTAGTATTAAGCATAGATATACATGATAGGTTGTTCTTCAGTGATAGTGATAAATCTCCAAAATTATTATTTTTTATCTATTTTGATAATATAACAGTGCCATTCTAATATGACTTTCTATATTTTGGAGGACACGAGTGTGACAGAGACACTCATACATACTCTCTCTATATGTATATATATTATTCAAAGAGTTATGAAATTGTCAAACATAAAATTTATTAAATAATCTTAAATATTTTATTTTTAAAGATTAGAAATAATCTAATAAATAAACAATCCAACAGCAACTATACATCACATCGAATATCATAAAAAGTAATAATTTAAATTTAAATAAGAAAATAACAATTTCAACTTTCTTTATTTTATCATAGCAAAGCCTTGTGCTGACGAGAAAAAGCCGAGACTTTTGTCATTTTCTCTACGTATATGCCTGTCTGTCATTACTGAACATGCTCGCAATTGTACAAGTGATGCATGTTCCATTACCGTGCTCCTGCTTGACAGACAAACCTGCTCCCAATTTTATTACTAATAATATTTTTTTTTTCTAAAATCTCAACCGTTGCTTGATGGGGAAAAATATTATAGAATTATTGTGAAATTTTTATTATATGATGTATATTAAAAGAGTAATCTCTCTATTTAGAATTTTTTTTTTTAAATATGGAGGTGGATAAATATATTTCTGATGAAATATATAAAGAATGATAAAGGATATTGCCGGAACAAAATTTGAATACGCATAAGAAATCATTCTGCCTTTATAATTTTAGAATTTGGAAATTTGACCAGTATAAAGTTATTGATTTTTCATAGCCCACTTATAAAGTGATGTTGATTAAATTAAAGAGCTTTCTTTGAATTATATCAGCTAAAGAGTCCTTTATCCATTCCACTCAATCATGTGAGGTCTATCACATGATAAATATAGTGTCTTTTCTAGGGGTGGAACTCGGGTTGGGCTTTGACCCAACCCGCATGACCCGGCCCGATAAATTATGCTTGTCAGGTCGAGTCGAGAAGATAAAAATCCACATGGAATTTGGATTGGGTCGGGTTGAGGAATTTTTAAGTTAATCTGACCCAACCAAATGCAACTAAAATTAGGCTAAAATGGGTTCAGAATGCAGCTTGAGTAGAGAATTTCGAGTCAATAGTTCAGATCATGTCGTGTTGGATTCCATAAATATTGACTCGGGTTGGATTGGATTTTAAAAAAGGCGACCAACCCGATTTCAGCCCTAGTCTTTTTATTAAAAATGTCTCTTAATCTCTTTAAAATTGTCTTGACAAGAAAGAGAGATGCATGATTGTCATATATAATTAAAAATACTCACCATACTCTAGTAATTATTCTACAACTGTGGCTTGTATTCTAACCTTCACACTTACACCTTTTGTTAAATCAAGTCTAATATCAGATCATCAAACTATAAATGAATCAGCAAAGAAGAACAAAAACACATGCAGTTTCCTTGTCATGAACTACTTGACTACTTGGGTTCGACTTTTAGTAATTGTTGTAGAGAGACACACACAAAAGCCCCACAAGAACAAAAGTTTTCTCATGGGCTTCATATGCATGAAAATCTATTGGACACAAGCCAAAGTAATATAAATATATAATATTATATTATAAAACTTAGTAAGAGGATTAATATAACTTAATCACAAGTGTGGCCAATCAGTCAAATCCAAGTTTCTAAGAGGAGACAAGAAGAAAACGTACGTCATGTGGTGTAAGCATATCTCTCTCTCTTAATGAGGGAGAAAAGAATGATAGAATAGAATATAGTAAGAGCATTGATAGGCTACAAACACAGGCCATTCCTCACTTCAGTCATAAAATTCACCAATGAATTTCACCCTTTGTGCTTTACTGTTCCATCAAAATAGTTAAATCCACTTGCTAAATTCTAGATTTCCAAAGTTGTTTGGAGACTTCCCAATTCTAACTTAGTGACACTAGTTCTTTAATCGTCATGCTCGCCAGTGTTTCTCCAGTCTCATCATAATATCATATTGGATTAGTTACGTATGAATAACTTTAAAGAAATGAATGTATTAAACTATTAAATTTAAGAAAAAAAAAAAGGATGACTTTTTGTCAAAAATAGTTTGCATTAACTCAAAGGGATTGTAGTGATGAAAAAAATCCATTTCAAGAAGCGAGAATCCTGAGTTCGATTCTCACTCTATCTCAAAGAATCACTCTCTGTAGAGTTATGTGATATGTAGGTAGAGAGACTTACACATGCTCTAAGATTGGTCAGATCTTCTAAGAGACTTAGATACCCTATTAATAAAAAGGTTTGCATTGATAGTTTGGTAAAGTTGACCCGTGGAAAAAAGTTTGATTTTTCTTTTTGCCTTTTTTTTTTTAAAAATTTAAGAGGGAATATGCAAATAGCACTTTCTTTTTAAAGTTTTCTTGGGAGCTTCTCAAATCGGGGTCAATATTTCGAAGTGAAATAGGCTTAGATTTTGGTCTATTTTGGGAATATTTTAGTGTTTCGACTGATATTACCTTTTAAAAGATCACAAAATTTTGGTCTAAAATAGATCTTAAATAGTTCAACTCAAATTGGTCTTCGGGGGCCATTGATCTAAGTTACATGTGAAATGAAACTTTATAAAACCAATGATTTAGTGACCTTAATTTGGACTTTTGAGGTTAATATTCTTGACAATTTGTCATCTATTATTTTGTCAAAATTTCATCTACATAGAATTAATTTTTTGACTTCTACTTCTTTATTTCACTCATTATAAACCACAAAGTCAGTTCCTCTATTGTCTAGAGTGTCTTTTTATTATTATTTTCTTCTACGTTTTCATTGGTCTATCTCTCCTTAAGTATATTATCTTTGGTCTATTACCTATACGGTCAAAGTTTGGTGCAAATAATTCGATGGCTACAATTCGACCCTATATGAATAGGTGGGTTGAAAAGACCTTAGTTTGTATATGACGTCTACTACAAAATTTTATTTTGATTGAATAAGTGAAATAATGGTTTTTAAATTTCTCAAAATTTTAACTTTATTTGGTGATAAAAATTCATCATATTAAATAAATAAATTTTAAAGTGTCAGATTAGTGTTAAATTAAATACAGCTGCAATTCATTGGGCCCTTGTTCAATTCAAGTCAATTTTAATGGGCTGGTGGAATATTCATACTTCAAGAAAAAAATTAGATATCCTGGTGGATTAAAATTGCAAATAAGGCCGTTGATTTTAGACTCTTTGACATCCTTGACCAATTTGGTTTATTGTGAGTTCCAACTAGTCTAGCTCAGAATAAATAGGCAATGATCCCAAGTAAGCCATGCTGGGTAGTTGATGAAATCTAATTTTAAAACAGTATATCAAATATATTTATATTAATCTTTTACCTTATTTATAAAAATCTTTTAAAGTAGTCGTCAAATAAATCTTACCTATTTATTCATTTAAAAGGTTATAATTTGCTTTTATGTTGGCAAATTTTAATATTTGATTTGGTATTATATGAAAGATTTAACATGCCTTATTTTCTTAGTATTAAAAATAAAAGTTTCATGTAGATAAAGACAAAAAAATAAGAAAATATATTTTAAGATGTTGATTTAATGAGTTTGGAAGGATGTAGTTCAACCTTATCATATTATTATTATTAAAGATACAATCATTTTGTGCAAAAGTTTACTAAAAAGTAGAAAAAAATAGATTTTATGATTAAATTTTGAGAGTTTGAATTAGGGCTGCAACTTGGGTCAGATTTTGATTCGACCTGTAAGACCCGACCCAAGAAATCATGCGGGTCGGGTTGAGAAGACAAAAATCTGCATGGAATTTGAGTCGGGTTGAGGATTTTACAAGTTAACCTAATTCGATCTGACCCGGCTAAAATTAGACTAAAGTGGGTTCAAAATGCAGGTTCGGTCAGAATTCAGATTGATTTGTATTAGAATTCGAGTCGGGTCGAGAATTTCGGGTTGATAATTAGGGTCGGGTAAAGTTGGGTTCCATAAATATTAACTCAAGTCCTCGACCCGACCCAAGTTGCGGCCCTAGTTTGAATTATTTGATGTTGCCCAACTCACTGAAAAAACTCTAGCAAACATGTGGTAGAGATCTGACTATTTTTCAACATATTTTCCTTTTTAAATTGATGATCACTTACTTACACTGGGTAACTTCTTTTGACTTTTGAATTTAAAATGTTAGGTGTTCAGTTGCTGTCTCACATGTGTAAAGTCTGTATACTTAATTGCAACTAATGGTAGCATGGCACAAATTCATAAATACACGTAGAAAATTAAAAGATTGTTTAGTAAGAAATGTCTCAAGCCCCCTTTCACTGGGTCGAACCCCATGTGGTAGATTAAAAATGGCAGAGATTCACAACATCCAAGCAATATAAAAAAGTGAACCACGTTATGTAGATGATGGGTCTGAGTTAAAAGTCAATAATATGGTTCACTCATTATTTTATTTGTTGTGAAAGATTAATATAAAACAAAGGGAGGATTCTAAAGGTTTGATGATGGGACAGGAAATGATAGTGTTAAATGATTGGTCCAATGTGGCCCATTTCATCTGTCTAAGTGGGTTAGGTTATGTATTTATTGCATGGTCTGGAATCTGGATGTTGGACAGATGCTCACTACATCAAAAATAAAAAGTAATAAACAATAAATTATTTTGGATAGATTTATCTATTAGATTTTGTGAAATAATTAGATATACTATGGGATAAATTTATGTGAGTGGTGTAAAGAACTTTAAAGATATTAAGATTAGATATTTTTATTTGATTTTGGTGTAATAAATTTGATAAAATTTTAATCAATTATTTTTCATTGATCTATTTCATAGTGGGTCTAACATTTTCAACAAAAATTGAAAAGACACATGTACACAAATATATATTTGCATTTAAAATAATAAACAATTAAAATTTTGAATGATTTGAAAACATTTGAATCTATTGTTAATTTGTTACTACTCTCTTATGCATTTTGAGACTGTTCCAAAATAGTTGTATGATATGCCATTTTGATTATCTTTCTCTCTATCTATCTACTCTCGACTATTATCTCTTTTTTATTGAAAGAATTATAAGATGTTGGAGAGAAGTTCATAAGCTTTTTGAGAGCCTTTCCTTAAAAAATTTAAAAATTTAAAATGAGATTATTGACACCTATAATTAATTTTGGTGAGATTATTTTTTCAATGAGATAACATGTTGCTAAAATCAAGCTAAAATTAACTAAAATAGGAGATTCTTGTGACTTAATTATGCCAGTTTAGACTTTTCATTTTTCCTCCTTTATTGTAGAATGCTTATTGGTAGTCATGTACTCACGTCAACTCATTATTTAGTATGATTTTCTAGAAGAGAAAGGAGCGGAAAAGATGCAGATTTCTTGGGCCACAAGGTTCAAATGGAGGTTTTGTCAACGGTAGTTCGTGGGGTGTTGTCAATTACTCAGTCTTACTTTGGATTTGTTTGTATTAGAAAATGATTGAGATGAGATCGTAAGTTCTTTTTTTTTCTTATTTGTAAGATCTCTTCACATCTTTATATGTTCTTTTTAATAGTAAATATTTTTTTTTTGTCGAATGTCTATAGATGTAACTTGAAGTGGCAAAACAAATAAATACTTGTGTGTATTTTGTGGGTTGCTTGAATGCATCTTTCTCAATTTGTTTTCTCTAATTTATTTTCTTTTATAATTCTTCACACCATTTGATTGGACTTAGCATGATATTTGATCATTCAATTCAATGGCTGATCTTTGATGCCGTGGATTTTGGTGGCTGCAATCGTGGTCAGCCGGGCAAATATTTTTAGTTTCTAATCAATACAATCATAGTTGGGATTTATCCTTAAAACACATTAGTAGAATTTATCCTTAAAAATCGACTATTAAATATTGGAACGTAAGTAACAGTCAGTACATTAGCGTTCGTACATTCTTGTTTGATTGTCTAAGGAAGGTTCCACATTTCAAGCTCAAAAGGCATATCATTTTGAATATAATCACTCTTCCTCCACTCGTCAAACGCTGCTTCACCAAATGAATATCGATCATCAAACCATGATGAAAAGATGTGGCGACCATCATCTTCACTAATGGAACCATTCTTCTCCCGAGTTTCTTCTCCAAATGCTCGAACGTGGCCGGAGCCCGGTGCATTCGACCCGACAATCTGACCCATATCATAATCCAACAGAAAATTCATAGAATCATCATCTTCTGGACCAGGCACAATGTCTTTCTCATTCATTTGGTCATCTTCTTGTGGTGGAAGAGAGACTTTGGTGCATCTTGTGGCTTTGGTTCGAATCACTTGGTTGGTTTCCAACTCTGAAGATGGTTCTTCCTCTACTGATGTCTCTAGAGAAGACCTCTTCTCTTGAGATTCGCTGTTCTGTTCTTGGATGGGTGGTTTAGAAGTTTGAGCTTCTTTCATCTTCTTGCTCAGACATGTGTTCCAATAGTTCTTTATTTCGTTGTCTGTTCGCCCAGGCAATCGCCCTGCTATCAGAGACCATCTGTAAAAGAATATGATATTTTAATCACTAAATACTCTTTAATTAATATCTTCTAATTTTCATTTAATTTAAGAAGCAGATGCAATAGATGCCATACTACTATAATTGACTTCAATTTTAGGATTAAATTAGAAGTATTAGATTTATTTTTTCACAATCTTACCTTGATATAGAGGGTTTATGAGTGGCTTTATGTATTTATGGAAATTAGTCTAACTTCCAGACAATAAGAAAATTATATTAGTATAACTAAACTAATACAACATCATATTTTTTTTTAAGACTAAGGTGTCAAAGTCTCTTAGAGAACTTGACTAATCATCGGGATATGTGCAAACCTTCTTATGCAGACACACCTGACCCTTTGGAAGAGTGAGAATTGAAATCAAAACCTCCCACTTTAAAACATAAGTTTGTACTATTTAAATGTAACGGTACTATAGTCTCTTGTCGTGATTAAACAACACTTTAAATCTGAAAACAAAACGAATAAAATACAAAATACTATGATTGATTTCTGTAATTATATTGCTATTTCATTATGTGTTGTTTACAATAAAATTTGGTACCTATTATAATGATAAACTTCACAAGTGGCATATACATCCATTGATCTAAACCGTCCAAATTATCGTTACTATATTTGGACCCCTGTAACACAATATTACCATTGAAATATGAGAAATTTGATTGGATAAATTTTTTAATACAACAATAATTTATTTATTTTGCTTAGAGTACTCAACTAATTTTTAGGGTATGTATAAGCCTCCCTATTTGCATACATCGGGTAACTTCACCGGAAGTGTCTCTTTAGAGTGGAGTGTGAATCAAACTTAGAACTCCTAATTCTTAAAACGGATTCCTGACCATCGTTCCAACCCGTTTGAATTAAGAACATAATTTACTTAATCAATTTTTTTAGTGAAAAGTGAGTGAAGAGTCAATCAACTAGATAGAAAGGAAAGTTTTTTTTTCCTCTCTTTTATTTCAGAAAAATCAAATACGTGAAAGTGTTTTTGTCCAACTCAAATTGAAGACTAGAGGAAAAACGATACCTGTTTCCTAAAAGCTTATGAAGTCTGATGATGAGATCCTCCTCTTCCGGTGAAATGTTACCTCTCTTGATATCGGGTCGAAGGTAATTCAGCCACCGGAGCCGGCAACTCTTACCACATCGGCTCAGTCCTGCAAAACCATCAATTTCTTCTGGTGATCAGCCATTAAAAGAACAAGAGGAGAAATGATCTGTGCTTGTATTCAAGTGCAGTTCACCTGCTCTCTCAGGCAGTCCTCTCCATTTCCCTTCTCCATGATTCTTAATGTAAGTAATCAGGATCTTGTCTTCCTGGTCTGACCATGCTCCTCTATTTACTCCCTCCTTAGTACAGCATGGTTTCCTACCCATCTCTCTCTCTCTCTCTGAAACCTGTGGAAGAATCAGATACCTTTCCTACTTAAGTACTTAGTGTTGAATGCACTTGCTCTACAGAGCCTGTTCTTCTAATTATATAGATCGAATCTGTCCATGGAAACTTCCTCTACTTGGTCTGTATAGAACTGTTCAAGATCCCACTTAATAACTAGACTCTATTTATTTATTTATTCTTTTAAATTTCAGCTACAATTGGTACCATAATCTCACACGTGCATCCATCGTTACAAATTGCAAGCCAATTAAACAAAGTTAAATGTGTATTAATTATTGTCATGCCATTGATTCACATGTGTCAGAGACATAAAGTAAAAGTAGTTTACCTAAAATTCGAAGATTAGTTAGTACTCAGCATAATATTATATCACCTGCCTCTGAACTCTGAACAAAGGTGAGTTTTCTAATTTTTCCCTCAGTTACTTATGCAGTATTTAATAAATATGTATCTTTCTCTTGTTTGAGTTTAATTATTTTGAATAAAATTTGAATGGGTTTTTTTTGTAATTTAAAAAATCCTTAATTTTTACAGAAATTTAGAAACCCTCTTCTTGATTTTTGATAATTCTACCATTTAAAATGTTTTTGACTTCCAGTGAACACAGTCAAAGTACTTTTTTCAAAAATATTTACCAAAAATTTGGGTTCGTTTAAGATTATAAAAAAAAATAAATGTAGAGCATTTCTCAAATAAAAGTTTGAAGTCAGGGGAGTTTTTTTTTGGAAATTCTTTTAATAATGCTTGAGTCAATTTTTTTTATTTTTTTATTTTATTTTTACAGTCACCACGTGCTTGCATGAGAGGCATGCAGATACTTAGGCACAAATTGCTCAGTGGATTGTGGCAAATGACTACATTATAACCACAATGTAGCAAGTGGGGGTGTTTGACCACTGTCACATATCTCAGTTCTCATCCTGTCTATATGCAGCTTACTTATATTAATGATGATGAACTTATTTGATTAAATTAATTAAACTATTTTTTAAGTCTTTAATTTTTTTATTACTTTTTAATCCCTAAGTTTTTATAGATTTGAAAATGATAACTTTATACATCTAATTGCTATGATTTTTGATTGAGCACAAGTTCATAATTAGACATACCCAATAATGTATTTCAATTTAATCATGATTATATGAACTAAAGTAGCTTTATTTCTTGAGTCCTCATTGTTCTTTATTTGTTGCCTGACCTCGGCTGTGGGCTCTCTCTCCTTTGTTGAGCTGCTCGCATTATTTTTGTATTTGTAATTTTCAGGGGTTTTTCCCACTTTTAAGTGAATCTTTCCCTGTCGTTTAAAAAAGAAAAAAACAGATTCGATTAAATTATACTTAGTCTACTTGATTTAGGTGAGATTGTTTTTATGTGGGGTAGGGGTTTAAAGGCAAATTGAGGAGGGTACATCATCATGTATTTGAGACAAATGTTGCACACGAACTCACAAGCAGTGTCACTATCTTAAATAATTGCTACCAGCTACTCTTTAATAGTTGTTTAAAGAAAAATCTTATGATGATTAAGTAGCTGTTTTTAAACCTTTTATTGGAAATTAAAAAATATGATTGAGATCATGTGTTAGTTATAAAGGTATTAATTATTACTTGATGGTTGAGGTTTTTCCTTGCTGCCTGGCCCACCCCACCAAACCCTTTCATTTTCATGATTTGTCCTTCTTTCTGTTTTGAGGAAGCAACGCAAACTATTGGGTTGCTGTCGTGCTATAGTTGATTTTCAGTAGTCACGATGGCTCCTATTTGCAGATGAATTAACCACTTCTATGACATGGGGGTAATGGAAACTTCCCTCACCCACCGTTGGGCCGTTTGACCGTCAATCAGGCCGTTCAAAAACACAGATTAATCACATATAAAAACACAAGAATTTACGTGGTTCTCTTTTAGTACGTTCAGGAGTTCAAATCAGATCAACTTTGCTCAAAGGCAAAACGAAGAAGAAGAGATGACCATTCAAGCTGTTCTTGCACGTAATTGAAATCATGAGCAGATATTAGCGATTGAAACTCTGAAAATTGAGAAGAAGTTGTAAAGTTAGTAATTTGAAGGGACTTACAAGTTGGAGGAGAACAATTTATGTTTTGCTTGGATTATGTGAATAACTTGATAGATATATGAAAATTTTGATTGAAAATGGAGATAAAGAAAAGTCGTTCCCTAAAGACAGTAGGTATCACTCGTGAAAATTTTACATTGGATTTTCTATAATTTCCTATATGTAGATTTTTCTTTTTTTAAAGTAGAGTAGTCGTACTACCATAGTCAATTGCGTACGAGTCTACAAAATCCAAGTCACGGGGTGAAAATGAAATGGAGAAAAACTATCACAAGTCATAGACAATAAAAGTGAGAAAGGTTCCCCTCAAATCTCATGCTTTGAAAATAACACACTTACAGACGACATTAAGAAGAAAAAGAAAATAAGAGCAGTCATGCATCCCATAATTCCAACAAAACTATTCCAAACTGAGGGGAATGAATCAAAGCTTTTACAACTTCTTTGAGAAAGCTCTAGTTCACCCAATCAAATGGTTTACCAATAGTGATTATCTTAGGGTTGTGAATGGGCCTGACCTGGGTGAAGCCCGTTTTCGACTGTTTTATGCCTTTGGACTGCGATCAGGACTAGACCTTTTTTTTTTTTCTGTCGTTAATTGGCAGGCCTGTCCAGTCTAAAGAGTTCAATGTAACCATGGACCTGTTTGATTGCCTAAATTTCAGATTGGAATCAAAATTCACTTTCTTCGTTACCGTTTGTTTATGTCTATGCTTTGAAATTCTTGAAATTCCAATTCCACTGAAGAATTTCAAGCTTCCAAATTCAGTCTTATAGTTTGATGGCCTGGACTTGGGCCTGAAGTATAGGCCCATAGAATAAATTCAATTCATTTTGTGTAGTGCTTGTTAGCGACAATTAGCTTGTTATTAATGATGTTTTTTATCTGATCTACTGGAGCCGTTATCAAATCTACAGATCTTTAAAAACACCTTGCTATTCTTGATCAATGAGAAGTTGACATTTGACAATCTAAAAATTTTCCCTCTAAATCTTGTTATGAATCAAAGGATCAAATTGAAGGAGTTTCTATATAAATACTTGTAATCTTTCAAGGGAGTGTGGGTGTGGTTGTGGGGGTGGGGGTGGGGGGAGGGATGTGCCATTTTTGTCTTAATGAGTATTGAGTTCATTGTCTTTTTTTTTTTTTGAATTTAAATGTGGGAACGGTAGGAAACCCAGAGTAAAAAACTCTATGGGTGGAATCCACGGCCCTTAGGGCACACCACATGAGGCCATGGGGGCTCGAAACCAACACCTCCTGTTTCTTGAGGCGGAAGATTACCATTGACTTTATCTTCTTTGGGTGTAATGGATTTTAGGATTTTTCCTTTCCTTTTTTTACAATTGTCAACTTGTAATTTATTATGTCATATTAGAGTTTTGAAGATGATTAAGGGACCTTTATGGATGGCATGATGATAGCAATCACAATAGGTGTAGTTTTGTGAGGATGCGGCTGATGATGATGGCAATATATAATAATGGCGAGGATAGTATGTGTATGAGGAGTGGCTGATAATAAAGAATATGATGATAATGAATCAAGATTACACCGTTATTCTTTGTTATTGTATTCAGTGTGTTCAGTGTGTTCACACTATATTAAAACCACTAGATTAGGTTAACTTATTTTGGGTATAATTAGAGACAATAGAAGAAGGGAAGTATGGTAAGGAATGTGCTGACTCGAATTATTCAAACCGATATGATAAGAATTTATGTTTCGAGTCAATCTCAGTGCTATTTTATAACTTGGTGTACTCAGATCAAGTCGAGTTACGTCACTCGGGTCGGATTGATTTTAAATTTTTCAACCCAGTCTGACCCAAATTTCTATAGGTTTTTATTTTCCCGACTGGACTCGATCCGAAATATACAAATACATAACCCAAACCCGCTAATTTCTCGGGTCGGGTTTTCACCCCTATATCTAAGGTAGGATTAAGAGCTCAATAATAAATTTTGATTAAGAAAAAATTTCAATTTATGTTTGGACAAATTTTTGACTGAAAAAAATTGCATATTTTGATATTTATATAGAGTTATGGATAGAAATTTTTATCTTTGTAACTGAGTCGCGAGACTTTGTCACACTACTCCTCTACTTAATATTCACAGATCAAATAACACCCGACCCGAATTATTCAACCTGACCCGAACCAAATTCTAACCTGAGTCAACCCGAGTGCTATTTTATAACTTGATGCACTCAGGTCGAGTCGGGTTACGTCGGCTCAGTTTGGGTTGATTTTAAATTTCTCAACCCAACCGACTCAAATTTTATATGAGTTTTTATTTTTCTAACTTGACCTGACCTGAAATATACAAATACATTGTCCAGACCTGCTGATTTTTTGGATTGGGTCATGCGGATCGGATTAAAACCCAACCCAAATTTCACCCCTATATCTAATGGTCGGATTAAGAGCTCAATTATAAATTTTGATTAAGAAAAAAATTCAATTTATGTTTGGACAAAAACTTTCGACTGAAAAAATTGCATATTTTTTATATTTATAAAGAGAAAATTTTATCTTTGTAACTGAGAGGCGAGACTTTGTCACACTAATGATGCACCTGCTCCTCTACAAATAGTATCACTATTCACAGATCAAATAAGCGACAGCAAAAGGCAGCCATCACATGTATCACGGTTGCTCCAATCATAAAAAATAATTTTAGAAAGTGGCCAAAAAGGTCCAATCCAAGGATTAAGTACAGACACCCCATCGTTCTAGGTAAAGGAGAAGACAGAGAAAACTACATGAATCCTCACACAACCAATTTCGTCTTTCATGGGAAAATAAAAATAGGATAATAGTCCACCAAATTCAAGAGAGAACCAAAGCTCATTTTCTCAATCAAGCTCAAGCAACTCCCTTAGCCAATCCAAATTTTGTGGCCCTCTGTTGGATACAAAAGACCCATCAAGTCTCTCCATGGTTTTCTTCTCTTCATTTGAACCCAAAATCTCCCCTAATCCCATTCTTTCATCTTGTTGAAAATTGAAGAAATCTTCTACGTTGAAATCATCATCAACTCTGCATGATGGACTGTTTTTACTCACCTCTAAATGGCCCTTGTCAAGAACTCTTGCTACCTCTCTAAATGCTCTGTTTTCCTTGCAGGGATTGCTCTTTCTCTTGCTCAAATGGGAGTTCCAATAGTTCTTAATCTCATTGTCTGTTCTTCCTGGAAGCCTTCCAGCAATCAAAGACCACCTAAAGAACACACAAATTAAAATACAAGAAACCCCAAAAATAAAAGAGATCCATACATGCTTACTGAGGATTGTACTACGAACAGAGTACCTGTTCCCAAGTAATTTATGGAGCCTAATTATCAGGTCCTCTTCTTGGTCCGATATGTTGCCTCTTTTGATGCTGGGTCTGAGATAATTTAACCACCTTAGCCTGCAACTCTTCCCACATCGATTCAACCCTGTTCGTAGAATAAACAAACTCTCGATCATCCATGAAAATTATGGTAAAAAAATTAGAGAAAAACCAATTTTTTAGTACCTGCTTTAGCTGGAACAAGTCGCCACCTTTTCTCGCCATGGATTTGGACACACTGCATCAGTTTTTTATCTTCTTCAGTGGTCCATGCTCCTTTACTGATGACCATTTTTGCAGAACCATTGTTCCTTGGTGCCATTGGCCTTTTCTCTATGATTCTTTGTGTGTGAAAGGAAGTGCTTGGACAGTAGATGTTAACAGAGATGGTCTTGACGGCCTGGGACTTGAAGAAAGAGTAGAAGTCATAAGATTCTCAGTGAGTCAGAGATGGATCACTTCACTTGTATTCTTGTACTTGTCTGTGTGGAAGAAAGTACAGGCACCCAACTCATATATATGCATGTATATGCATACAAAGAACAACTCTCTCTGTTCATGGGTTTTCTTGTCCATTCTAAAAGAGGCTGTATATTTTTTTATTGTTACTTGATTTAAATGACACTGTTGCTGTTGGAACATGTGGCCCTAGGGTTGGAATGTCCATGTGGTGGGCCACATTTTCAAAGGCCCGTGATGAAAACAATCAAGGGAATATTTGAAATAGCAATTTTTTAGGCACTTTATAACATTTAATATATGAAATGATTCTACTTTACCCAACATAATAATGTCCATTTTAAACATTACATGCGTTCATAGTTTTGCTTTTGAATGGGTATACATCTTAAAAGACCTTAGTGCTAGATTTGAGCAACAATCAGAGACGATGTTGGATATTGGACTTTTTCTCATTCTCTACTGCAAACATTGGCGATTTTCTCTCTCAATTTACCCATATAGAGTTTTCCCCCTTCTCCATCTGGTACGGGCCATCATAATATATAGGACAAACTTCTAAGTCAAAAAAGCAAGAGAAGAATGAAAATTTGAGAAGGTGATAAAAAAAGTTATGCAATTTGAGTAAGAATAGAGAAAAAATCAGTTAAATAATTTAATCAATTCTTAAATAGAAGAACTTGAACTTTCCCTAAGTCATTCATATGCGATTCAAATATATCTAAACCAAATTAGGGCACTTTTGACAGGGTCCTATAGATTTACGAAATAGAATTGAATAAAATTTAGATTTACATTATAAACAATTTCATTTATACAATATGATTTACGAATTAGAATTGAATAAAATTTAGATTTTCATTATAAACAAGTGCATTTATACAATACATAACATAAAGAGATGACATAAAACACTTAATAAAACTATTTTCATCTCTACCTCTTAATCCGGATTCCTACTCTAATCTTAATCCTAACATCCAACCTCAAACTCAATTAAGTCCATTTGAGTAAGAATTTTTTTTATTGAATAGTTCAATAGTTGGATGACCCATTTGATGGAATGAAAACAGTTTTGACACAAAGATATGATGGTAAAGCGGATTACAAGATCAATAATGGATAGAGATGGTGCCCTTGTAAGACAGAATCTTAAACAAACCTAGGCTGGAAAGGTCAGTGAACAGGCTCGGTTGATAGGCAGTGCATAGGTGCACTTAGCCAGGAAGGCAAAAGCAGGGTGGGTAGGGTTGATAGGTTGGGCAGAGGCAGTGCAGGTGGGTGGTATATCTAATGGAGGGTGACTGTTGAGGCTTGGCAGAGGGCAGATACATGGTGAGAGGGGGGCATGAGGTGGAGAATAGTACTAATTCAGGTGTGGGTGAAATAGTATAAAAGTCGTGTAAGTCATGTTGTAATGCAGTGTAATTGAAATATTATAATAACAAAATTAAATAAAATAATATAAATTTAACACACAAGATGAGACAAGATTTTATTATCATTAGAAGTTAATGTTTATGTCTATAGGCAAAAGGGGTGATAGTTTAGTTAATTAGAAGAAAGAAGAAGAACGAGAGAATTAGAATGTACTAAATACAAACTCCAAAAGTTCACTATTCTAAATTTTAATGTAAGAACTCTAAAAAAAAGTCACAATATCTTTCAAAAGATGTTTAAAGGAGATCCAAAGGAAGAAACCTAATTTTGTGTGTGTTTTGATAGAGAGTTTAAGACTCTTATATAGATAATGTGGAGCCTTATTCATTGCAAATTGGCCAATAAAAGCATTCCTTTGAAAGGTACCAAACCTAAAAATTGGAAATTACATTCTAAAAGACATAGAATTTTTGAAAACTTGCTCACTGTAGACATTCATTGATTGATCTTTAGTAAGAAACTGTTCATAAATACTTGTTCGATTCATGATTTCAGAAACTATAAAATTGATGGATCTGATATCCTAAGAGAACCTAAGTTGAATTTTGTTATCACCCCGATTTTCATAATAATTCCTCTCAAAACGCTCTTAAAAGATGTCAAAGGAAGAACCCTATATTCTTGTGTCATTATTGAGGGCTTGAACCTCTCTTATGTAGACTTTAGATTTCTAAAATTAGAGAGAAAATATCTCTATGAAAGCCTTCAATATGTTATCTTTAATTCAATAAAATAGTGAGAGGGAAAGAATCAAGCCATGCTCAATTAGAAGGTGGTTACTGCAAGCAACCAAAATTTAGCAATCCATGGTCAGTGACAAATGTGGAGCACAGAGAATTAACAACCCACAACCTATCCTGCATAACTTCAATCAACTAGTCAAACCATGTGAATGGTACCATGTTCAAAATATGGAATTGAACAGACCATAGATTCATTAATAAATAATCCTATTTTTTTAAAAGATGATCTCAAGCACTCAACAAATTTATTTATTTATATCTATATCTTAATCTATTTCTAATTCTAATTCTTACAATAGCATAGCCTAGAAAACCCATCGACTGCACAAGATGATCACATGAATGACAATCCATAACATTCATAGTTGTGAATGGGTGCCCATCTTAACACGAGCATTCTCTTTTTGGAGACAAGTGTTTTAGTGAACTTCCCACTTTGCCTCCATCTATCCGTACGGATTTTAGTGGACTTTAAGAAATCGGTTCACTTTCTAGTGAATCGATTCACTGGATCAGTGCACCAATTTGGACTCTCAAGAAATCGGTGCACTGACCATATCATTTTCCTCAAATTTCTTCTTGGGGTGGATAGATAGGGGCAAAGTGAAAAATCCGAAAAACTTTTGTCTCCTAAAAGAGTATATCTGTGTTAGAATGCCACCCTTTGTGAATTAATATAAAACACAAAGTTACATGTGGCCTAAATGATTGTAATCATCCAATTGTCCCCAACAAAGTAGATGGTTGAGAAGCAAATTGTTAGCATCCAAATATTGTAACAAAAGAAGAACGATTGGGACCATTCAACGGAAGAGCCCCTAGGGCTATATTCCATCCCATGGTTTAGGGTAGACAATGCTAATAAGGCCCATTTACAGTGGTGATTTTTGGCAAAGTCTGAATTGCAGCTTTTTAGGGTCCAACCCTCCCTCAAAAATAGATTGTGGCCCACCTTCATATCTCACTCTCACTCTTTACACGGTGTCAGATAAGCCACTTACCATTGTATTTATTGGTCAAATGCTCTGTCTGGTTATTTTATTTTCCCTTCACCCCTCTCAGGTACCCAATGATAGGAACCTTTACCACTTTACAAAGGCCACACGGATCCTCTTCTGCTTTTTTAGCTGACACCATTCTCCTTAAGATGTCATCCTCTCACTGCTCTAATCAGATTAAAGCTGGTAAGAGAAAAGAAAGAAGCCGCTGGGCGTCTTAGTGTATAATAAAACAAGAGGCCAGTCCATGTTGGGGCCAGTAAAAGGTGGGGAAGTGTGCAGTCCACCTGTGGAAGACTGGAAGTATTTAAACTGGGCCCGAAAATCAGTCCCAATTTAAACTGGTTTGCGGGCTCAAGCAGCTTAAATCCTTAATCATCTGTTTTAAGAATGTCAATGGATATTTAAAATCCTAAAGATCCAAAATGCCCGATCTTCTAAAAAGGGTAAGTGCCTATGTTTTCGATCCAGTTTGTAAGTCGATTTTCGATATAATCTCAATTCGATTTTAACAACATTTGTCAGAAAAATAATACACCGAACCATTGCATGCATGATTGGGATGATGTGATTCGATGGTCGAGCCCAGTGGGCCCAAGCCCATTTAGTAAAATATTACTGACAACATCAAATAAAAAATGTTCAGTGCTATAACCGAAGATTGAATGCAGAAAGAGCATGTGGAAAGCACAAAGACATGAATATATTAATTTGGCACTCCCAACATAAGGAAATGAGTGAGTTGGTAGGGTCTATAATGGTGAGAGAATATGGTAGGGCAAACGCTAATTAAACGACAAAGCTTGATTAGAACAAAGATTATTCTCAGTCATTAAGAAATTAACCTATGGAATGAGTTCGGAAATGGAAAGTTGATTACTTAATTATGCCAAAATCAAAATGTGCTAAGAACATGCTTAGCAGGAATAATGTCATTGGGATTTTGCAATCATATATATATATATTTAAAAAAAAAACGTTGCTTGCATGTGTAACTTTTGCATGGATGAATAAAAACAAAATTCACAGTGCATAGTAAGCTCATAATAAACTATTTATTAATTTTTTACTGAAAAATAAAAAAGATAAAAAAAATGATTTTACCGGTCATCATTAACTCTCTTTGGTTGTGTTGTATTTTTTTTTTTTTTGAATTTTCATGTGGAAAAGATGAAGAGAAGTGTCAAAGTGTTGAATGGAATTTTATTATTTTAAAGTAAGATTGGTCAAATCCTTCTAATTCATCAAATCCAATTCTAAAATTCTTATTCTGTTTTAGGCATTTTTAAATGAGCTTTACCAAATTTTTAGTTAGGGGAACTAGAAAAAATTCCATGTAAATATGCGGGTAAAATATAAAATATAAAAAAATGTACAAGTTAAATAAATTAAAAAAAATAAGTCACCCTATAGATGATGATTTTTTTTTTAAAATGAGATAAATAGAAATATATTATAAAATAAAAATTGTAAAAATGGAAATAGAAATTCTATTGATGATAGTAACGTTGAATTATGTAAAATTGTAGAAAATTTATAATAAATAAACAAAGAAGAGTAACAGGAAACTTTAAAACAAAATATCTAAATTTGATGAATTCTAGTGGTCAAAAATAAAATCTAAAAGTATTATGTTAAAAAAATATTCAGAATATAAAAATGAAGAAAATAATTTATAATTAAAGTAAAACAAAGTGCTTAGATATGGAAAAGTTTGCAATAAATAAAATGCCAAATAAGCAAAAGAGAGGTATCTCAAATAACAATAAAATTGAATTTTGCCAATTTTCATTATTAACATAAACCTTTTAATAATAGTAAAAGGTTTGAGAGATGTTAATTGAGGAAGATATGGTAAGTGAATTCTAGGAAGTAAATATTGGAATTGAAAAATATATACAATTACATATGATTGTTTGAGATGAAATGTACGAAGATAGGATGCAAAAGTGCCTAAAATATGGGAATTTTTTTTAAGAGTTTTCTTAGGCAAAATTTTAGGAATTAAAATGGAAAAAAGGTTAGCAAGTGTATGCCTATTTTCTGACCACCCTCTTTTTTTTTGATTTAATTAATGTGTGGAAGAGATGTATATAACTAAGGTACAAATATCGGCCGATACATATCGTATCGGCCGTACATACCGAATATCGGCTACAATATCGGCCGATATTCATAAATATCAGTATTTAATTATTTTTTTTTAATTTTTTTTTAAAACACCGATACGGTTTTTTCACGGTTTTTACACGGTTTTTCACGGTTTTCAATGGTTCAGGGTTCACGGGTTCCTGCGGTTTTTGCGGGTTTTTTGTGGTTTTTTACGGTTTTTTTGCTATTTTTCACGGTTTTTTCACGGTTCCGATATCGGAGGAGAGAGAAAATGCCAATATCAGGATGAGAGATAAAAATATCGGCCGACCCTACCCGACTCGACCCGAGTTGATATATATATGAAACCTTATCTGATTCGACCCGAATTTTCAATCCAAACTTCACAACCGACCCGACCCGAATTCTAACCCAACCTGCATTCTGAACCTATTTTAGTCTAATTTTAGGCCGGATCAGGTTAACTTGTAAAATCCTCAACTCAACTCGATCCGAATTTCATGCGAGTTTTTATCTTCTCAACCCTGACCCGACCCAAATCGCTGATCCGAAATTCTCGATCCGACACACATGATTTCTCGGATCGGGTCATGCGGGTCGGATTAAAACCTGTCCCGAGTTGCAGCCCTAGGTATTATCACGTGAGGAAGAAGAATTAAGGAACAAAGCATATATAACTCGGGGTTACACCTGTTCTTTGTCTTGGAACTTCTGATTCCTCTATTTTGCCACTTGCAGTTCATCTTTCCATGAAAATATTACGATGCAGCAATGCCAAGAAGAAGAGCTCATTGCCTTTCCTCTTGCTCTGATGACAGACAACCTTTCACTTCACTGCTGAAAACCCAAACAGAAAATGACAATGGATCAATAAGAGGACAACCAGATAAATCCTAACCATACTACATTATATTGGTCATTGTGTTGACTGCAAAGAAGTGATTTATTTAGATAATATTTTATTGAGATCGTTTATCTAAGTCACTTTACATTATAAAAATGAGTTTGTACAGAGCTTCATGATAGGAGATTTACTGAAAAAGGGAAACAAGAGGAACAGATCACTAAAAGGATAGATTCTGAAGTCCATAAAGGGATTTAATGATTCTGTATTGTTCGATTTAATTCATTTGTCAGTGCAATTTAAACTGAGATGAACTTGAGAAAAGATAGAATTTAGGAGAGGCCAGTCTAAAAATATTTAAAAATATCATTTGAAACAAAAAAATCTTGATAGATAATTATGTATTGTATATATGCTAATAAAAACTTTAATGGGAACTCTTTTACCAAGATTTGATATCAATAATCTCCTTAAATAGGTTTTGGGCTCTACTTTAATGGGTCATCATAGTTTTTTTATTTTATAATTCTAAAAATCAATGAGTTATATTTATTAAAATTTAAAAGAACAAAATTATATTAATGAGTCTTGTTTGAAAAGTCTTACTAGAATAACATGGGTATCTCCACTTTATCTTAGAAGTGAAACTAATGATACACAACATCATTTACAAACCTTGGGCATTAAGTAACCTTAGAAGGAATTAAATCCAAGATTTTTAGTCTAATCTTAAAAATTTAAACTAATTAAACTATCTTTTAATTATAACAAAGACCCACATGAATTTTCCTATTATTCTCATCAAGTGAAAGCAAATCTTGACCAAATAAATATATAAAATAATAGATGGTAAAATCTTGGCCTTGGATATACTAACAAATATAAGATGTTTGGTGTTTGGATTTTGGCATTTGCAGTGACCTTTTCACTTGTAAGTAAAATGGGTATCACATTATGACAGAGATTCTTTGTGTCAGTATGCAGGGCCTTGAAATACATCACCTAAATATTACCAATATTTTAAATGTGATACTTTTCTATAGTCTATGAAATATATATGATCACATTCTATAGTCATCTGCCTATCTATCTAATTAAGATTAATCTAATTTAGTCATAATTGTAACGACCCTTCCTCATAGGATAATATTATCTGCTTTGGAGGCCATTCACCTTCTCCACTTTGTATTGGGCCCAAATGTCACACTTAAGTCTAAAACAAGTTAGGCTAGAAGTGAGGAGAAGCTAAGTTATACATTTCTCTTCACTTCTTGTTCTAAACAATGTGGGATTTTATGCGCACTCTATATAGCGCAAATCTCTCATGACTGAACTCTCATGTAAGCACTCTGCACTGCACTGATGCATGCAATTACAATAATCCTCATTAGGACTGTGTGTTCAAGGTTTTTGAATATTAAGATGCAATTTAGAGTTCTGTTACCAAAATTTCATTTTTAAGACTCAAACATCCATTATTAACTCAATGCTATATATTATCTTAAGTTACTAAAATTATGATCTTCATCGATAAATGATTTGTAGTTTCAATTTTTTACTTTTAAAAATTGCATAATGCCATATCATACAATACTATATTAACTATTAAGATGTGGCATTTGGCTTAAGACAGATTTGGCCAGTTTAGCTCAAGAAAATAGACAACTATGAAGTGGACCAAACCATGTAGGGTTTAAGTCAGGCAAACCTTAATTTATAAATGGGCCTAACTGAAACCGATCAAGGTCCAATCTTATATGTTAATTTTCTGTCATCTGGAAGCATGATGAGTTAGATTAGCCCTGGTTGAGTCTGATATAGCTACTATAAAATATAAACAATAAAGCTATCTTAAGACAGAGAAGCAAAAGACTAATGATTTAAATGAAAGTGCATGCAATGAAGAGTAAAGATCCAATGAATATCATTCAACGAGTGATCGAGAAATTCTCAATCTTACGCACATCTCGGGTAAACAATTACGAGGAGTGGCTCCGAAAGGTATTGAACATGAATTGAATTCAAGATATTCATTCATAAAGAGAGCTTCTTGACCGACATGCCAATCTCCTCTCAGGTTAATGACACTGCAAATTTCATTAAGAAATGAGTTTACGAAAAGAAAAAGACAAATGAGGTTTGCTAATCCATCAATTTATTATCTAAAGGGTAGTTTGACATTCTTAAATGAACCTAAGTCAAATTTTGTGTGACATTTGATTTCTTGTCTCCCATTTCTCGAATCTAGTGAATCAATGTGTTTTTCTCCTTCGACAACTTTCATCACAAGTTACATGACATATAATTTCTTCATTCGCCGAATGGTATGTACAGTTTGCAATCTACATGGTATTGTATTGCACTTGGATTGCCAAGTAAATAGCAATCCAAGTGCAATCTATATGGTATTTAGGACGATAGTTATTCTTTAGATGGGTCGGCTCGGGTTAATTCGAGTGGGGTTGGATCAATTTTAAAGAAGTTTGATCCGATCTGACTCGAATTAAATTCGATTTTTTTTTTTCTTACAACTGAACCCGTCTTTTAAAATGTAAAACACAATCCACTTAATTTCTCAGATCGAATCATACGGGTCGGGTTAAAATCCGACCCAAGTTTCACCCTAAAACTTCTGTTTCTTCCTTCTCCATCATATTAGGATTTTGTGAATCTGGTAACCCCATGGTTGTCTTGTTTTTGTTGCAGCAGAACTGGGCCAGACCTACTTTAGGTTGTAGTGGGCCTAAGCTTTCTGGCCATGTCAACCTCACCAATATATTGGGTCCTCAAAGGGCCAAAATATCAAAGGTCCATTTAAGGCATTATTGTCTAAAATTTGGGCCCACGTTGGCAAAAGTTTTAGGCCCTTCAGTTTTTAGGGGTTTTCTGGTAACCACAATAGTTTATTATATTTATTTATAATCTGAAACAAATTTGAAAAGTATCAGCCGATATCTTTTCTCCAGGGCCATGTTCCCACCCTGGAATCCAGCCCATTCCTAAATGATGCACACCAGGGCTAATGTGGATGTCAGGCCTATATGATGGCCTATCTGATACAGATTGCTCTGATATTTTAATGGGCTTTCTCTCTAGTCCTGAACTTCTGGCCCAAAATCTGAATCTCTGCCCTAACAGGCTAATACTATCAGATAAATGGGCTGTAAATGACCGAGCTTCTGCCTTTCTTGTAGCAGGCCTGCTTCTTTAATATGATGGGTCAGACCCCATTTGTTTAGGCCTGCTTCCTGTGACTCTAATTTGATTACCTGTGCCCAATCTATTACATCTGAACCTTACAGTAGAGTTTTTGATGGTTAGGCTGGCTTGTTTGAAACTTTGAATCAACCAAGAGCAACACATGCAGCCATAAACGTCTACACTTATTTAAGAGGTAATCTTAGAATTTGTTTCACTTGAAAAGTCTTGTAAGTCAAAGTAGATGGGTAATCTCAACACGAACCCGAAATAGACCTGAATCAACTTAACCTATTTAACAAGACATGCAATATACTTAAACCGAATAAGACCTGGCCCAAACCTGATCTGATCCAACCCTACCAGTTGCCAAGTCTATATACATTCGATCCACTCATTAGCAGGCCTGGCCCAGGCCACATGACTAAATAAAGAACATAATCCACATTCTTCTGCATCTCCATCAACTTTGTCATGTGAAATTTTATCTACTTACACTTGTGTTTTTGTTTGTTTCTTATTTTCTTTTTCAATCACATTTTACATTTCAGAAATCAGAATACAGATAAGGAAATGATTCAGTGAGAGCCCAGCAATGTGGATAAAGGAAGGGGAATATGATATTTCATTTTTCAAAACTCAAGATACAAATGTGAACATGAATATAATTTAAAATATTATTTTATATTATTTTAAGAGTTTTCACTTAAAAAACTTTTTTTTCTGCTATTAAAGGCCAAATCTCCCTTAAAAATCTTTTTAGAGGAGGCTCTCTAATGTTTTTTATTTGTTTAACAAAGCATGATTTTATATAAGAAGCTTATTTATAAAGTTAATAGGATGTCGTCTCTACTGACATTAGATTTATTTAATCTTCTAATCTTCTAATCTTCTATTTTTCTATTTAAAATTAAAAACTAATGAGAACACTGAATTTTTTTTTTTTATTAAGAACATCAATTTTTTTTTTTCATTTATTATCATGTAAACAGTAAAAATGTATATGGGTGTCATTTATAGTAAAAATCCTGTTTTTCTATTATTAAGTTTTAATATTTTGAAAGAAAATATGTTAAATTCAAGTTTGAAGATCAATCTTTCAGGTGTTTCAGAATAACATTTTTTTTTTTAAAATATTGGAACGATTAATTGTGTGAAGAGTTGAGAATAAAAAATGAAACTCACTCTTCAAAATACTAAAAATATTATATTATTTCTAATAAATATTTGAAAAGAATTAAAAAATGAAATAATGGGAGGAGGGCAGAATATAAAAGCAGACAGGACCACTGTCACAAAATGTGTAGGGCCCATTGAACCCAAGACAAGTGGGTCTAACAGTCAAATATAATAATAAAATAATAAAAGATTGATATAATAAGAAAACGCTGGTCGAATATTTTGAAAAGGGCACACCGGCTTTCACATTTGTCCAAGCTAACCATAAATTCTTTTAATTGATAATATCGATCCTCAACTAAATAAATTGATCTAATTGTACTTCACGTTCCGAATTATTGATGGTTCAATCAATCTTTCTTGGGCGAAACAGAGGATATCTCGATCGGAGGAGAGAACGGGGAAATCCTGTATGACTCAATATGTGTGACAAGTTGCACTATACGTCAACCTCCTCTCCAAGACTCCTGAAAAGGTACTTTTGGAACACCAATGGGCATTAAATTCAAAAGGGAGTTAAGTACTCTACTTCACTTTGATGTGGAAACGTGATTCTCTTAAAAATAAAATTTATATTCATGTGATGTCATACAAGCCTAACTATGTAACTAAACCGTTGTAATTTTTTTTTTTTAAATTCTAAATTATTTGAAAAATGACTTTATTAAATTAGAGTTAAGCTAGCGAGATATATGAATGAGATATGCCATTAGGTCTCATAAATTTAGATTTATTTGATAGACGATTACATAAATATGAAGTATATAAAGTTGTATTATCTTTTAATGATTCAAGTGATATAATTTCAGCTCTTAGATTTTGATAAATATGGATCATTGATTTTTAAAGTTTAAAATAAGGAGATTAGATCATTAGATGGATGTGAAACTTCATATAAAAATTATTCATATGATTCTTTTTACATCGATACCCTCTTTTCTCGATATATTTTTGCTAGGTGTCTTGCTAACAACTGAGACCCTCTTGTCTCGATAGAGTTTTCATTAAATTATTCAATAATTGATATAATATTCTATGAAAAGTATATATGTTTAAAATATTAGTCTATATATTTAAAATAGTTTAAGGATGATGAAATGACGCTTGCAGCCACGTCATTTCCCTTTTGATGTTCTCGAATTTCTACTATGGAGCTATTTTCAGCTTTTTAATTTGGACAAAATTTCTACATTGCTTGTGTTTAGGGTTCTGAGGGATCTTCCTATTGTCTCAAATTTTTTTCTACAGCCACGTCATCTTCATTTGTGAGGTGATGTATTGACTTGAGCTTCCGAAACCATTCTCAACCATTTTGAGCAAAACTCTGGCCACTTATTTAAATTTACAATTGTAGTAGGAGATTTTTCGTGAATGGAAAGGACATAAATATAATATATATCTTCCATCGGTCGTTCAGAGCCGCAATAAATCTACTTTCTTGGTTTATGCATTGACAAAATGACTGATTAGACTAAACGTGTTGGATTTGATGGGATTGCAGAGAAAAAAAAATATGATTTAACGTACAACGCACCTCAACTCAATACAATTTTTTGAACATATAACTCTCAATTTTTGAGGCATTTCCATAAAAAAAATTCCTATAATATGTTTTAAGGTTGAGGCCTTCTGATATTTTGAAGCATTGTGATGTCAATAGAGATACAGTTTGACATAGTTGAACAAAAAATGAAGAACTTCACCGTTGAAAATTATTGTCATAAAAGCTCTAATACAAACTTAGCCCAATTCCGTTTTATAATTAGAATTGACACATTGGAATAAAAGCTCGAATAGCCTGAAAGGAATATTTATATCATTGGCCATTTCATTGAAATTGTGATATCTTATAAGCTGTTCCAGTCTTCCAGAGACTGAGTAATGGGCAGATGACTATTTGTAGAGATGGACTGAAACATGTATGACATGGGTCACTTAGTTGACATACTTGAATATCTTGAATTGAATTGGATCGATCTAGCTATTTCAAAGTTGAAAGATACTGAGAAACTTACATCTAGCTTAGCATAGATGAACCATAATTCAAGAATTCATCATACTCTGATTAAACATGGTTGATTCTGCTCGGTATCTGTTTGTGTTGGGGTTGCGAAAGAATATCTCATTAGAAATATAGAGGGAGATCTAGAGTTTTGTAGAAGACTTAGGTAACTCCACTTAATAGGCTAGTCTTTTAAACTGGATATCCAGTTTTAACAAGTGATATTAGAACCACGTTTCAGACTACCTCATGTAGACTTAGGAGATCCCTTAGGTGAATGGGATGGCTGACCTCATTCGAGGAAGAATTATTGAGGCTTCAAACGAATCCCACATTGGAAGTAGAGAGTCAGATCTACCGATTTATGAACTTGAGTCACTCTACCTAATAAATGAGCAGAGATAGATACCCAATCATAATAATTTGGGCAGGAGATTTGCTGACTCTAAGTGAGATTCAAATGTCTGATTCAAACTCGGTCAAAGGATTCAACTCAACTAATTGAGAATAACAAATTCTAAAAATATGCTAGAGACCACGTTTGAACATTCATCTCGGAGAAGTGAGTACAAAGGGTGAGTTTTTTTATATACTGGGAAGACAAGAAAACAAGAAATTTATTACTCATCTATCCAATCGAATCCACTCTAATCGAGAGAATGTATCTCACAACAACCCTAATGTTATTATCCATCTAAAATTCGAATGGAGATCACCACTAGAGCACTAAAATCAAGGTGACCTGATTGAAAACATGGCAGAAATGCCCATTATAAATTTGCAGAACTATAAACCCTAAAGTCAATGTGATCTGACTTCAAAGTTAAAACATGGCGGATTTGAAAGCAGAAACACCTGCAGAAATACCCATTACTATATATTTTGAAAAACTATAAAACCTAAAATCAAGGTGACCTGATTCATCCATCCAATGTCTTAAAATTTTCTGTTCACACACAATTCCTTGTGTTGAAAGCACTAAACCCTCTCTAGTTATCTTAAGATCAATAACGTACCGTTTCTTCTATTGCCTTGGGCGCATGATGTGTAGGAGCGAGAGATATTGGATTTTTTAATCGAGATATCTCGACGGAAATATCAAATACTAATTTCTAAGAAGTATAATAACAAAACTAAAGTAATAATATATCGGCCGATATTTAAAAAAAGGAGGAAGAAAGAGAAAAATATCGGCCGATATATCAGCCGATAACGATATATCGGTCGACATATCGTATCGGCCGATATATCGGCCGATACCGATTTTTAAACCCCTGCCCCAGACAACATCCCACTGACTACATGTTAAGTATGTAACTTAGTCCATGTTAAGTAGGCATTTGTAATGAAATACTCACGGACACTATTGTTTTTTATGTTCGCTAATGATTTTTGAGGCCAATTTTTTCTTCTCTCTATGTGTATATCTAATAGGGCTGAAATCGGGCCGGGTCGAGTCGGATTTTTTAAAACCCAATTCGGCCCGAGTTACTAATATATAGAACCCGACCCGACCCGAATTATAACCCGATTCAACTTGAAACCCGACCTGACCCGCATTTTGAACCTATTTTAGCCTACTTTTTACCGGGTCGGATCGGGTTAACTTAAAAATCTCTCAACCCAGCCAGACTCGAATTAAATGCGGGTTTCTGACTTCTCAACCCAACCCAACCCGACCCACTGACCCAACTTTCATAACCCGACCCACATGATTTTCAGGTCGGTTCCTGCGGGTTCGGGCCAAAACCCGACCCGAGTTTCACTCCTAATATCTAATATATAAATCTCTCGGATTTTGACTTGTAAAGTGCACAGTGATGTTTGATCAAACTCATTTTTATTACATTAAAATACTTGTATTTGTGAATTGTACTCGTACTTAATTTGACACTCATTTAACTTTTAAAATTCATTGGTTTAATTCAATGAATTTCTGTCATTAGATAAATTTAAAATTTTAGAGTTTTAAAAAAAATATAACTTCTCATATTCAATTGATACAAATTTAATTTCCTAGATACAATTGTAGAATTGCCAAGATTAAGTTTACATGACAAAACTTGAAAAGCCTTGTGAAAAGAGTAGTTTGAATTGGACTGAGTACCCGAAAGAATGGCAGGTAAAGGTGAGAAAGGAGGACTTACTAAAATCCTTCTAAATCTCATACAATGAGTTTAATAAACAAACATCAGCACCACGTTCTCCATGCATGGACCAAAAACAAATGAGATTTCACAATCATGCATTAATTTATTACCCAAACCAGATCACTAACATGAACCCTTTTAATGGGCACGCAGTTAAAATTCTTGGGGACTTCCCTTTTGGGTTATGTAGATCTGAAAGAAGACAACGTTGTTTATACTTTATAGCAGTAAAAATAAATAAATAAACAAAATGGTGATGCTTACATTGCAACTAATGCAAAGAAAATTTGGGTCTAGGGTTTTGGGATTTTAAAAAATGGCCAAGTGCAGCTATTTAAGTGGTAGGCAATAGCAGAAAACATACGTTTAGACATTGAAGCAATGAGTTTGTCTCTGTTTCTTGTTGGTATTGAGATGGGAAGAAGACCTTGCTGCAACAAAGAGGGACTCAACCGAGGAGCTTGGTCTGCTTCAGAAGATAAGATACTCATTGATTACATTCAAATTCATGGAGAAGGAAAATGGGGAACCTTTCCCAAAAGTGCAGGTAAAAAAAAAACAAGTCACACTCTCTCTCTCTCTCTCGATTGCTGCTTTCTTGTCTTATCTCTAAAATTAACACTAGAGAATTTACGGTGCCACCAATCAATAAAGACTTTTGATCATTATAAAAACTTTAGCAATTTTTCACAATGGTGGAAATGACTAAATACCCACGATTTCTCTACTGCTAATTCACTGGAGGATTCGAGCATAAATGCTACATTTTTGATGTTCTCATATAGTCGAATTTTTTTTTTTCCATCTAATTTCTATTCAACAAACAAATGTAGCGCCGGTTCGGAGTTCTGAGTCTGAGGTTCTAGAGCTCCGAACAGGCGGCCAACCCTCTTGCACACAGAGTATTCAAATCAGCCAAATGTGAATGTCCAGCAGAAACATCAATGCTCAATGGAAGTTTCTTATCTTCGTTCAAATTCAAATACTTCAAGGGATTAATGGTTGTTGTAACTCCTTCTACATTGATGTACATTGATGTATTTTGCAACTTCTTTTACATTGAATGTATATACAAAAGATCTCCCACTCGAAAATTAACGAAGTGGAGAGAACCATTACACAATTTCTTAGTTTTCTACAATTTCTCGGGATACCCTATACAACACAATTTTCTTGTATGACCATTGATCACCCTCATTGTCTCACTACAGGGCTCAAACGTTGTTGGAAGAGTTGTAGGCTACGTTGGATGAATTATCTTAGACCGGATATCAAGAGGGGTAACATCTCCCATGATGAAGAAGATCTCATCATCAGACTTCATAAGCTCCTTGGCAACAGGTAACAACAAAGTATTATTCTGACAACCAAGAAATTTTATTAAACATTAATGGTTAATGAATTTAATTGGGTCTTGATTTACAGATGGTCCCTAATTGCAGGACGTCTACCCGGACGAACAGACAATGAAATTAAAAACTACTGGAATTCTAAACTGGCAAAGAAGGTGAATGATCACCAGAAGTTCACGAATAAATTACTAGTTGAAGTTCCCATGAACCAAGTGGATTTTGTATCTCCATCGGAAGAAAATCCCAAAATTCTTACAAGAAATACGGCCAGTGAACCACCGGCTACTGTCGATGAATTTCCGGCATTGCAGTTCCAATCCAATGAACCACCAGTTTTGAGTGGAGAAGACGAGCCATTGAATTCTCTGATGGATTTCAATATTAGGGAACTTGGAGTTACAGAATTTCTCAATGACGATTTCTCACAACTTAGCAATGGAGCAATCAAGGCCATTGATTACAGACAACAAGATCTCTCTATTGATCTCCAGTCCTTGGCTTCTTTTCTTTGTTTGGAGGAAAATGATCAAGAGACCATTTACAATTAGGGTATCCAAAATGAGATTCCAATATGTTAAAAATAAATAAATTATATGGTCATTTTTTTCATGACCGTCCTTTCTATTCAGGTACTTGTGTTTATATTTTTCTAGTATAGAGGGTGGTTGGATCTTGGACCATGCATAGATTCCAAATTCAACTCACGTGTAGAAGATTTTTTTTTGTAATTTGTTAAGTTGAACCCATGATGGGTTTCATTGGGTTTGACTTCAGGAAACAGGAGGAGTTAAATCAATCTCCGGATTAGTAATTATATTTGGAAAATTTAATAGTATATTCTCTTATTTTTTACCACCTTAAGTTCTAGACCTTAATTTTTACCATTTACTTTTGTATACCCATCAACATTGTTTAATGAGCGGGTCCATAGCTCAGTGGTAGAGCAATTGGCTGCCCTATTTTTTTTTTTTTTTTTTACTGCTTTATTTTTACGGCTAAAAATTTATAGAAGGTATCCCATTTAATCTAAATGAATTTAGTAGACATTGAAATATCAAAAGTTTAAAATTTATTTTAAATTAGTGTTTTAGATATATTTACCAACATCTCAGTTGATGCAGGCATCACACTGAATAATGGGTGAAATGAATAAAATATAACTGGAATTAGAGGGTCTGAGAAATAAGAATGTCCCTAAGATACGGTTCCTTAAAAAGTGACGTGCATCGGCTGATATGCATGAGAACTTTGGCCTATTTTGCCAATGAGCTGGCCTAAGATAAGTTTAAGGCTCCTTTTGGTGTTGTGAAACTTCTTTACCATCATCTTAAAACCCACAATTTAATCTATCTGAAGTCGATTTGATGAGTTCTCCTTCTCATATCTATCTATCCTCCTAAATTGTATTAGTATTCAATTTGAATCTACTCTAAATTGTCTTAATCAATAGGCTAAAAATTTATTTTAAACTAACTCCATTTTGACCATTGATTTTTAAGGCCTTGAAAATCATAGCTTTCAAATCCAATGGACCCCATCTTTCATGAGAAATGTCATCTTGAAAATACTTTTAAACCCACACATTGTCGTACATCTAGCCCCACTCCTGTGTGCCCTATAGGACTAGGGGCGACTATCACAAACAAGAATATATTACTATTTTTTAAGGTTTTTCTTTTTTAAATTTACGTGTGAGAAACCGCAGGATATCCCGTTTAAAAATTAAACTTTATATCCAATTTAAACTCAGATTGAGTCAAGCATCTTAAATCATAGAAATCATTAGATGTCTTTGATTGTTTCTCTAAAGAATAGTTAGTGATTTTGACTGGTAAAATCAACCGGTTGTAAATTTAATTTGTAGATGATCAAATCTGTTTTTAATTCATATAGTTGATTTTCTATATTTATTTAAAATGTAAGGTATAAATGTGAAACAGGCTTTGGACCTGAATATTAATATGTTGGAGCCCGTCTCGGCTTTAAAATGGGCTTCTCTTTTAGACCCAAGCCCGTTAACTATCAGGCTATAAATTAAATCTGATGTCTTATTTTTCTCAGATTAAACTTTTCAAAATTTCAAACTTTCAGACCTAATTGGCATCCCTATCGAACTAACACAATCAATGGTAAATTGAATTGGATCAATTTACACAAACTGACCGTTGAAACGTTTTCAAAATTTTAAATTTTAAACTATGCAGAAAGTACCAAATGACAGCTCCCAATTTCCAATACTGAACGGACTAAAACCAAACAATCAACGAAGACGACGAAAGAGGATCAATTCATTCAAACTTATTAGTAAGGTGTGCTACCCACTGACAAGAAAATCAATCTCAACCGTTGAACAACTAACACACGCCATGACTAATTATGTTCCTGCATCAAATTCCATGAATTCATCACTTAAACGTCTCGTGTTATATATATTTACATATATATAATTTTGTATTAAAATTGTCACGTTTAGATGATTCGTTGACACGAGTTTGGAAGGAAATGACGTGGAACACGGAGATGGATGGGAATGCATCGATCAATCAATCGTATAGGAGAAAATAAGATCAATTTACGTTTGAGCTACAATAGACAGTATTGGGGTGGAGAGATTTTGATGGAAGCATATATTGTCTCCCTCCACACTGGTCACTTTGTTCGTGTAATCGATTCTTGGAGTCCTCATGGAATATGGGTTGGGATTGGATATTTATCCTAAAAGGCTAGTTTGGTAGGTGAAGTGATTCAGTTCCTTATAAGTCTTTAGATTTACCCCCTCACTACCGATGTGGGACCAGGACCGGCCCTGACTTTAGGCCAAATAGGCCGCCGCCTAGGGCCCCTCAAGGTGACCAATGGGTTGTAGGGCCCCCATTTGCACTGCTCTCAGATAGAACTTTACTAACAAACCCATTCAGCAAGGAGACCTTGACTCCACATGCCATGGCTTGGAGACCTAACTCTGATACTACTGGTTAGAACTGAGTATCTGATGTGGGCATATGTGAAGGTGTCAATCAGGCCCACTTGTGAACCATAGCCAAGTTCACGTGTTATGTGGATTATCTTCTTCAAATTGTGATTCAACAGGTCCATATTGTTTGGGTCAGTATTATCGTTCCAGCTTCAGTCATATGATTATTATATTGCACACGGGTTATTCAAGTTAATATCAAGCTTTCGCGTAGCGATCAGATTTTCGACAGTTTATTTGTCTTAGCCTACACCAGTATCTATTCTAAAAGGCTAACTCGATAGGTTGAGCGACCCAATTCCTTTTTAAGTCCTTAAATTGTTTCCCCTTACAACCGATGTGGAACTCTCGTTCCTACTCGAACAATATGCACATCATACATCTAGAGTCAAGCTAGGTCCACTCACACTGCCCGAAAGTCAAACAAGGTTCAATCTGAACTCTAAATTGATCGATTCATGCAAGGCTGGAGATGAACTACCTGCTAATTGATTGATATAGAGAGAGAGCACAACTCGAATAATGGCTAACGTTGTTCGTCTACTGTTATGTTCTTGATTGGGATGTAAGGTTCCATCAAGTTCACACGTGAACCCTAGTTTGGGCGCATTCGATAATAGTTTGATAATCAGTCTCCTGGCTCCTGCAACATGCCTGAAAACATGAAAAAAAGAAGAAGAATTTGATAAACAACAGAGGAATGTTGTCCTTTCCAAGTCCCTTGAGAGGATGAGTTTTGTCTTGACTGCTTGGTGCTTGAACCATGAAACCCAATGCATTGGGTTCAGGTCAAATAAAAAAAATGGACTTCGACCCAAATGAATTTGCAAACAGTATCCAGCCTTGCATGATTTGATACAGTTTTGCAGGCTGATATTTTTTTTTTTTTCACCTAAGTTAGAAATTTTAGGTTTTAAGGCTCGAAAATTTCCTGTCAAAACATTAGTCTTGGATTAAACATTCATTTTCAAAGAAGGTTGAAATGATGGTGAGGAACTCGACTTCAAAAAGTAAGAGTCCTGAGTTCATTTCTCACTCTCTATAGAATTATCCAGTATATATAGGTAGGGAGGTTTGCACATGCCCCGAAAGATTAATGGAGTGTTCTAAAAAAAACTCATGCAAAAAATATCTAACTCTTTTTATTTGTTATTATTGTATTTTCAATAAAATATAGATCAAATTCTCTCTCTCTAGTTAGGGCTTGTTGCATTGTTGTTGTTTGAGGATTTTATAATCTATTGAGATCTCTCTCTAAATTGATCTAATGTGAACATATTTAAAAACATCTGTGATGCACATGTTTAAAAAGGAAAATAAAAAAGACATTCTAATAAAATAGAAAGGAAAAGAACAATTCTCCTAGATTTTAAATGCTAAAACTCAAATAAGTCAAAACAAAATGCAATCAAACAACCACAAGATCTAGGATTTTGCAACTCCAAGAATTTAAATTCTTTACTTTTATTTTTTAGGGCAAGACAAAATGCACGTTCTCAAAATGTTTCTAATATCTAACAGGATAACATTTAAAAATGATAAAATATTTTTAAAAAAAAACCCCACAAAAGAGTCATCCAATATAATAGGGATGTTAACTAACCTATGATTCCTTTTGTTTGTTAATTTATTTTTAAGCTTGTGGTATCTGATGAGATTTAGTGTTATTAAATTAATTAATTATGGCAATCATTGTTCAATTAATAGATCTTTCTTCACAAGCCATTAAGCATGTGCGGAAATGCACTTCCAGTTTAGTATAGGAAGCCTAAATAGATTGTGGTGAACCATTTACTGGGTGAACCACATTCGAATATCTGTCGGTGGGTCATAATCTAAAGGAGTTTGAGTGATGACCAGGAATCTGCTTCAGAAAATGAGACTCCTGAGTTGATTCTCACTTCACTCAAAGGTTTACTCCCCATAAAATTACCATATGTATATGGGTAGAAAGGTTTACACATGACACGAGGATTAGTCGGTTGTTCTAAAAATTTTCGTCATAAAAAATACTCTTTCATGAGTTATGATTTGCCAATATTAATGGATAAGTTCAACTTGAATCATTTTATTATTAAAATTATTTATTTTATTCATGTAAGATTAAAACTTGTTGACGATTTTTTTTTTTTCAAATTTATTCAATATATTTCGGCATATCTGAACATAGAGATGTATACGTTAAAAATATAATAACGTTTTTTTTATATTAAGAACCTGTAAGCGGGTATAATTCCAAATTGAATTCATCCATTCAAGTTCAGAAAAAATAGAGTTTAATAAACTACACTATTTTGATAAAGGGGTTCACATAATTTAAACCTCCTTAAGTAGGTGACTTAGAATTTGGAGTTAAAATATAGAAACCATCAATTGGATTTAAACCCAACTTGTTCCGAAAGTATACGAAAGAATTCACTAACTCAACTCAAATCTGATTTGAAAAAATAAGGTTACTGAATATACTGAGAAGTTCAATGAACAACTTTATTTTTTTTCTTATTTCAAATTAGTAAAGTAACAAGTTGACTTGACCTGAAAACCCATCCCAACCCACCCAGCCAATAGATTAATGTCCCATTCCGTTTAGGTCTGCGTTATTGGACAGTCAAACAAGGCCCACATAGGTTGTCAACGAGAAAACCTAAAAACTTATATTGAACTTTGTTCACTCTACCTAAGAGTCTACTTTTTTGGGTTGAATACCTAATTCTAATAAGTGGTAGAGTTACTATATGTGAACTGAAGTGATACCCTAGGTAGACGGGATGACATGTGACGTTCTATCCATTGGAGAGCCTTATTCAAGAGGGGGATTGTTGGATGTGAAATGACAAAAGTCTTACATTGGTTAAGTCAATAAACAGTGACTCTATATAACACTAGAGACACTCTCCTCTCAACGGCTAGCTTTTGAAAGTGAGTTCTACCATAAGAATTATTTTATGTCATGATTTTCTAATACGGTATCAAAGCAGGTTCTGTGTGCCCAATGTACATGAGGGTGGGTCTGAAGTTTCCACGTGCAACCACAATGCACAACTGGACAATGGGCAACCAAACGAGTGACACATCGGTTGTAAAAGAGGAGATCTAGATATTTGTATTAGACTTATATCATTCCATCTAATAGATTTGTTTTTTGAGTTAGAATACTCCGTCCTAACATGTGTCCACCTAGTAAAACGAGGACCTCGTTTATATGAGCACCTTAGTAATTGTGTCCATTCCATCTTTTCTATGTACACTCAGTAGCAACTCATTATTATGTTGACAGCCCTATATTAAATTTATGTAAACAAAATGTGAGTTGTAACAGCTGGATTTTTTTCTTTTTTTTTTTACTTTTTTATTTGGCTGGAATTCTCACAAGTCTCAACTCTCAAGGACAGATGTCACTATTCACTAGAAAATTTAATGACAGAAAGAAAGAGAAAACAAGGGTGGATTAGGTAAACTTCTCCATTAGTAACCTTGTGATTGGTAAATAGTATTTTTCTGAGACAAAAAGTCAGCTCTTAGTTGGGCTTTCATTTCTTCCGTCTCCTTTAGAAACTCATTGGTCTGCTCACTGAACTTCCACGATTCTTCAATATGTCATCATTTTTGCGGAAGGTCTGGGGAAATATTTAGCCATTTCTTATGACCACTTCCTCCTTGGTTTTGTCTTTAGGTTTTTATTCATTTATTTTTCTTTATGAGATAATGACATTCACAAAAGTCAGTCATTATGGCATCTTAATCAGTAGTTCTAGAATCTGCTGTAGAGAAGCAAAACAGAAAAGGAAAAGGAAAAGAAAGGGCTAATTGTGACAGTGCTATGATACAAACTTATGCTTAAGAGTGGCCTAATCCACGTTAACTGGTTGTTTATCATCGCTTGCTGAGTTCTGGAGGCCACTGATACTGCTTTTGAAGTTGGATGCTTTTCTGCTGCAAATTCAAGATTGAATCCAAAATCCTTGTCTTACATTTGTGCTGACAGTCGATATGATCTATATTAGAAAAGAGGAAAGGCTATAAAATTTACTAAATATTTTATCGTAAATTTCTTATATTATTTCACTGAATAAGAGTCAAATATATAAAATATGATCTATATTAATCGGGAAGAGTTAGTCTGACGGTCCAAGACACTTGCCTTATGAAGAGGTCTTGAGTTCGACTCGCGCTCAACTCTTCCAGGCCACTTCCCATGAGATTAGTCTCCATCGACTAAATTGTTGTGTGTGAATTGGGAAGTCTCCATTATCAAAGCTATTATCTATTCATTTCAGACCGGTGAACAGTCAATTTCCAATCGCAAAAGGGCTCTGATACCACTTGATATAACTGGGTATCCAGCCCAAAAGATTGCTATATTAGGTAGAGTGACCCTAAGTACTTTATAAGTCCTTAAATCTCCCCTATCACAATCAATGTGAGACTCGTTCTCTGCCCCAACAAGGCATACCCGCATAGGGTGTAGCTCAACTGGTAATTTTTCGCCTCAGGAAGTGGGAGGTGCTAGGTTCGAGCTTCCATGGTCTCACCCGATGTTCCTTAAGGGCAGCGGGTGAATATTCACCGTGGGAGTTTTACGCTGAGTTTCCCATGGTTTCCTATATGTAAATTAAAAAAAAAAAAATCTGAATTTAACAAAGCTATTTCTTGCATCAAATAGAAGGCATTGAAATGATTTCATCCTTGGATCACTACCAATGAAGTTGATTAAGATACATATCTAATTCACAAACCACTGCATTTTTTCAACTCCCCAATCCTCAAGAATCCTCAATTTGACCGTTGGATAGGATAATCCCTCTTCCTCACTATTGTGTGACCTTTCTCACAAGGGAGATACACTAAACTTCGCTATATCAGATATTACCCGATGACCCAAATGCAATTTACCATTGTGTAATAACTGTTCCCACAGTAGACTTTCTAGAGCTTTAGAGAAAGTTAGGTTGAGGATGGACATATAAAGAAGGACAGGTGATGATGAGATAATAAGTCTACTACTATATTTAAAAAGTTCCTATTGCTAATTTAATAAGGTCTAGTCAGTATCAGATTCACCATACAGAGTAAGGCAGTGGGCCTTTCCAATTAGCTTTTAGATTTTAATACCAAAACGTGGTTTATCACATGCCTCTGGTCATGGACATGAAACCATAACTTGTGGAGATGTCCCTTTCTTCCATTTGCTTTCAAATGGTCAGTGAGACTTTGAATTTAAAATAATGAGAAATGGTTACAATGCTTGCCTCACCATTTATGGTGAGGAATAATTGAAAAGATTAAATGAATGAAATGAATCTATATAAGTGCCACTCACCAACTAGAACTCATCTGTGAAGATTACTCAACTTTGAAACCAAGTAGTCTTGTTGGCTTGGAGATGGGTAGAACCCCTTGCTGTTCAAAAGAGGGACTAAACAGAGGAGCTTGGTCTGCATTAGAAGATAAGATTCTCAGTGACTACATTAAACTTCATGGAGAAGGGAATTGGAGAAGCCTACCCAAAAAAGCAGGTGAAATGTAAAGCAAAGACCCATTTTCATTTCTTCTAAAGTTTCTAGAGTGAAGTTTGAAGAAGTGAGCTTCGAATTCGACTCAAAATTCTATCGAGTCAAATAAGTTATTGAGGTTTATCAAAAACTTGCTTACCAGTCTCACATGTCACAGAATTGAATGGACTTGGCTGAGTCGGGCAATTTTTTTTTTTTTCAGAATATGGTTTGAGAATTATGAAGTTAGTAGCATACAGACTATATACCATAATTCAGTGTATATCCTTTTCTTTACATTCCATATTCTCTTGTGGGTTGAATCTAATTTCATTTATTTCTTACTCTATGCAGGTCTTAAGAGATGTGGGAAGAGTTGCAGGCTGCGTTGGTTGAATTATCTACGGCCTGGCATCAAGAGGGGTAACATTTCTAGTGATGAAGAGGATCTCATAATCAGGCTCCATAATCTCCTTGGAAACAGGTGAATTTTTCTTTGACTAAAACCATTTGATTTGCAGTCTCTGACATCTTCATTGTTTACATGAGATTATTAAATTTGAATCTCCACAGGTGGTCTCTAATCGCAGGGACGGCTGCCGGGCCGAACAGACAATGAAATCAAGAATTACTGGAATACCACTTTGGGGAAGAAGGTTGGGGGTAAATCAAGTAAATTATCACACATGAACAACCCAAAGCAGCCTGCCATTGAACCGTCGGCCGATCTGCCACAGACCCAAGTGGTCCGAACCAAGGCATTCAGGTGCACCAAGCTTTTCGTCACACCATCTGATCACAAAACTGACAATCTTGACAAAAATGCCGAAGGAAACCCTATTGTTGTCGATGATTTGGCCGCAGAAGAAACCATGAAGTTCGATTCAGGTGAGCTCCCTGAATGGCCTGGTAAGGAAGACGGTTTCTTGAATTCTTCGACGGATTTCAATGTCAGGGAGCTCTTTCTGTCCAACGTCTTCGACTCTGATTTCTTGCAACTTAGCAGTGGCGCGATCCAAGAAGACAAAAATACAATGTGGGGAGATGTTCATGCGATTAGTTCGACACAAAGCGATTGCATCAAACAAAATTTCTCTTTCGATCTACGGTCACTAGCATCTTTTCTCGATTCAGAAGTAGAATTTTGGGGAGAATAAGTGTTTTTTATTTTAAAAAAAATGTTAATAAATGTAACATTATCATGAAGATTTATGCATGCTAGACTTGGTTAGCTTCTGCAATAAAGTCTCTCTCTTACAACGTTCTTCTATTCTTGTACTTTGCAAAGGTCATTCTCTAGACTTATTGTGATTAAGTCTTCTGTGCATATAATTATTTTTAATCTCATTTCTAAAGAGATTGTAATTTGTAGCTGACTAACTTTATCTGAGAACAGACGATTCGGGTGATTATTACGTTTTTAAGGTTTAGTGGGATGCTTAGGGGCTAAGAAAGCTTTCAATTCAATATTAAATACTATATTATAGAATATGTACACCATCGCTGTCATCTTTCATCATTAGAATGTGATTAGTATCAATACAAATATTAGTAATAGTAATTGTTCACATGTTATACAGTATGGAATGTAAATATATTTCTCGCTTCCTGAGCCTTTCTTGGAATGTTCAAATCCCAAAAATTGGGCAGCTTTAGGGAGATCGGGTTTTCCTTTTCTAAGATGGAATCGTGTTGCATAATTGGGTAGGATGGACGGAATATTTTATAAATTATATCATTTAACGAAGAACGCTCATTCTAGCATGGGCATGGGCAAAATTTGTCAGGAGACAGGAGATAGAGTGAAATTCCCATTTTACTCCTATCGGTGTACCGTTCATCAAGTACCAGTGTACCAATATGCAGAACATATATATACAACGCGGCGTGTTATCGGTATACTGGTACTTGATGAGCGGTACACCGGTAGAGGTAAAATATGAATTTCACTTTATCCCACGTCTCCTAACAAATTTTGCTCGTGTTAGGATGGCTGGCCTTCAAGGAAAATTTTAATCCAATTATCATAATTTTGTGAGATGCATTATAAGAAAAAATCAATGATTTTATATCAATCAAGTTTTCAAAATCTAAAATCATATGGCTAATATGATCATATGCGGATCAAATTTATATAGTAAATATTCTTATCTTCCTCTACATGGAAAATATGTGGCCCACCTTAATACTTGAAGAATAGTCTTTCCTAAATAAGGAGACACAAGAAATGTCAAAATTTAACCTTTGGCCAATAAGAATAATGGGATATTGTGCGAATGGGAATAATGAGATGTAAATGTGATATTTAAGCAATTCTGCCACTGTTCCACCCCATTTTGTAAGCAAAATACTACATAAATTAGCTATTCGAGCTTGGATTGGGCTCTAAACAATGTTGTCCAATTGGATTTGCAGTGGTCCTTCTAGTTAAGATTGGGCTTTGTCAAGGCTTCAATACTACTTCTGGGGTTTCTAGACAGGCCTTTCAGAACCAGACTTGCAACATTTTTAGGCCCATGAGTCTATTAAAATATGAAACCGGTTAAGAAGATGGCCGGCCCAAAGCTTCTACTCTGGCTTCTAAAACCATATTACAAACATCTTCTATCACTATCTTTCTCATCATCCTCGCCTCTCATTTTTCCACATTCTGTCTTTCTTTCCCACTATTTTGTTTCAAAATGCAAAACACAAACTCGACTCGATGAGTTTGATTCCAACTCTACTTCTAAGGGCCACTCTATGTAGAATTATCCGGTGTGTGTGGATATGAAAGCTTGGACATGTCTCAAAAATTAGTCGAGTACTCTAAGAGGTCTGGATTCCTTGAACATTAAAAAAAAAACCATATATGACCCAAAACCCACTTAAAGGATTATGTAATACCCCCCTCCTTCCCAAACTGATGTGGGAAAGTATCCCACATCCATTTGGGAGGAGAAAAGAGGAGGGGGTATAAGTGGCCACCCCTCTTGATTCTTGTGTGAGGCCTTTTGGGCCTTGGTCATGTGGGCCAGGGCGTAGGAGCAAAACCGTGCCGGTTAAAGCTTGTGTGCGAGGTCCAAAGCGGACAATATCACACTGAATTAAGCCCTAAACCCTGTATTCGGGTTGGGTCGTTACAGATTAATTATCAAAATTCGATAAGACTCTAGTGAGAGATTTCTTCTTCTTTTTTTTTTCTTTAAGAAATTATCCATGAGGCCCTAAAAGGCTATTTTTTAAGTTCTAATATCAATTGTTAGATCTTTAAGGATCTATCAGTTCTAGTTATCAAATATTAATCTAACGTATATGATTTCATCTGTCTAGAATATAGATATGATTTTCTTCAAGATTTAGTTGACAATAACAAAGCCAAGTTGGGTTGAGTTTACCCAAGTTGTCTCTAAGCGACCTGTCTTTCTAATTCACCTGCGAACCTACACTACCCTGAGTGGTTAATATAAATAAAATTCTAATATATTTTTAATTTTTATAAATATATAAAATACATCTAATATAGATGAGTATAAATACACTCAGCTATTTTAAAATCTAAGACCAGGGGTAAAAAATTCGCTTGGGCCGATATATTGTCTGCGAAATTCCTTTCTCCATTTTTTATTAATATCGGTTGTTATTTTTTTTTTTTTAATTTCTGAGTTAAAAAAATGAAAAAAGGACATTTTTTTTAAAAAAAATCTTAATACATGAATGTTAGCCAATATCTTGACTGATATTCACCGATATCGGCCGGGCCCACTAGCGAAATGAATTTTTTTTTAAAAAAAAACCATCAATACCGGCCGATATTGGACGATATTGGCCGATACATATCGGATATCGTTCGATATTGAGCTTGTGCGGCAGATACAATTTGTATCAATCGATATTTTTTCAAGACCCCAAATGTTGGATCTGCAACTAATTTTTAAATAGGACCTACCAGGGGTGCAAAAAACGGCCTGACCAATAATTCGGCCGATATGATTCTCTCTCCTCTTTTTGTTTTTTTTTTTAAATATCGGTATTATTTTATTATTTTATTTTTTTTGAATTAAAAAATATAAAAAAATTGAAAAAGAAACTGTTTTTTTTTTTTTAAAAAAAAATTTAAATGTAAATATCGGCCGATATTTTGATCCGAACCCATCACCATTTTGATTTTTTTTTTTTTAAAAAAATACGGATATTAATCATATCGACCGATATCAGACCGATATATATCGGCGATATATCGGCCATATCGACTGATATGAAGGCTGTACGGCGGATACAACATGTATCAACCGATATCTCAACCCCTAGAGCTACGTACACACCCATACCCAGCTTTAACCACGACTATTAAAATAAAAATTGGTCAAAGGCAATGGACGATGAATAATCCAATGCACATGTACAGTGTCCCCTAATAAATAGACTGGTCCCAATTCTGGATTTCTATGGCAGGGGCCCAGGGTATCATCCCACGATGTTGGGGATGTCTTGTTTACTATTCTGCTCAGTCATTATCAAAGCAAGTTGCACCTCTCTTTCAATTAGTGGCCCCCACCTTTTTTTATATAAAATACAAATTGGACTCATATTCAATTTGAGTTGGGTCTCAGTCTAATTCAATTTTAGCAAATGTATATTATCTTAATCATTAAAAAATAATATTTGACTGTCTCAGTTAAAATACTTAATACTCACCGTCCATAGTCTGAACTCTATATCCACTTTAAAATTATTTCTCTTAATTTAAAATCTATATTTTTTTCTATTAAGTATTTTTTGAATCTAATGAATTTTAGTGATGGACTCCACTCAAGTTCGAGTTAAGATAAAAAAATGCGTTACGCTGATACAGGACAGCGTTAAACCAATATCAGTGCAACACATCGTATACCTCCGTCTGCAACGCTCTGTCGTCATCCGTTCATCATCCATCCGCATGTTATCCAAGTTTGTTTAGAGTAGAGATTTAATGAGTAATGAGCAGTTTAAGAAATGTCTAACGTGTGAGTCTCACACTGGATGCGACAGCCGACAGGTTACGTGGTGAATATCATTGAAGAGGGGATTTCATAGTTTAAGAAATGTCTAACGTGTGAGTCTCACACTGGATGCGACAGCCGACAGGTTACATGGTGAATATCATTGAAGAGGGGATTTCATATCATATGAGACATGAGTTAGATTTTCACAATATTATTAAAATGGATATTACATTTATGGATCCAAAAAACCAGTCAGTCAACAAGAGAGGACAAGAAAAAGGTATCGTTCTTTCAAAGTTCAAACATATAAGCTACATGGCCATAAATTTGGAGAAACCACACCCGTCAATTAATAATATAATACATATAAGGATTAGTATTATATTATATCAAATGTCCAAATCAACATTATTAAAGATAAGATTGGCACATGATTTGATATTTACAATGTTGCATCTTACTTTCTTACATCTGTCATGGGTTAAAAATCATATTGGAGTGATGATCAGGAATTTATTTTGGAAAAAATGAGTCATGAGTTTGATTTTCGGTGGTCATATAGTTAGAGAAACCACAATCGTCGATTAGTAATATAAAACAAGGATTAGCATTACATTATATCAATGTCCAACAAATCAGCATTAAAGATAGAATGACACATGATTTGACATCTAAAGTGTTACATCTTACTTTCTTACCTTTCCCACGGGTTAAAAATCACATTGGAGCGATGATAAGTAATTTATTTTAGGAAAGAAGAGTCATGAGTTTGATTCTCCCTTCATCTCAAAAGATCGTTTCTTGTAGAGTTATTCTGTGTGTAGGTAGAGAGACTTGCATATGTCTCGAAGATTAGTCATGTGCTCTAAGTGTTAAGACTGAGTATTCAATCTAAACGGTTAGCCCATTAGATAAAGTGATCAAAACCCTCTACAAGTTTCTAGATCTCTTCCTTCACAACCAATGTGTGACTCGTTCATTGCCCCAACAATCTCCCCTCGAACTAGTCTCTCCAGCGGATAGAACATCGCCAGACATCCCATCCAGCTAGAAGATCTCCTGAGCCCACATACATTGACTTCACCACTTGTTAGAATTGGGTATACAACTCAAAAAACTAATCTATTAGATGAAGTAACTGAAACCATTTCTAAATCCCTATATCTTCTCCTTTCACAACCAATGATAACTCTGGGTAATCTCGGCAAAATTTATCCCTCATCCAAACACAGCCGTGCACGCCTTACTAATAAAAACCAATTATGAGGTCAGCTACAGGGATTGGTTAGTTTTCATAAAGGAATTAGGGCAAGAGACAAATATTTGCTCTTGAAAAAGTTTGTCTGCAGGTAAACTGTCATTTTAGTGAAGAAAATTAGGGTCATCATCATTTTAACTTCTATTAATCATTATAACTCAAGTCCTCATCATATTTATTTCAAATCTTATTAACTCCATTTCTCGACTCTATTTTAGTGGGGAATATTGTACCGTCCGGTTGGATGGTAGTGACCCCCGTGGCCTGATGAGCAGTGGAGTCTTATTGTAGTTGTTGTGGGCCTGGTTTTGTTCTGGGTTCTCTTTGGTTTTTGGCCCATATCACTGGTGGGTTTATTTATGTTTCTGGCTGGGTCTATTTGATGTTTCTTTTCCCAGCCTGATTTTTTGGATCTTTTGAATTTTGGTATCTGACCCGGGCTGTGGGCTGAGAAGTTTTTTGTATATTGTGGGCTTTTTCCCTTCTTTTGAATGAATACTAACCTTTCATTGGAAAAAAAAATTCTTCACTGTAGAATTTCATTCTGTAATATTTAATCCACTTTTCTGTAATATTTCACCACCATTTCATCTCACAAACTATGTACTTTTATCACTCTTCATAAATAAATCCACCCAACATTAAAATGGACCTTGTCAATAATTAGGGCTGAAACTCGGGTCAGGTTTTGGCCCAACCCGCATGACCCAACCCGAGAAAGTATGCGGGTTGGGTCGAGAATTTCTGATCAGCGGGTCAGGTTGGGTTGAGAAGATAAAAACCTGCATGAAATTCGAGTCGGATCAGGTTGAGGATTTTACAAGTTAACTCGGCCCGACCCGACTCGACCCGGCTAAAATTATGCTAAAATGGGTTCGGAATGCGGGTCGGGTCAGAATTAGGGTTGATTAGGGTTCAAATTTGGGTCGGGTCAGGTTGTAAAGTTCAGGTTGAGTCGGGTCGGGTTCCATATATATCAACTCAGGTCAGGATGGGTTTTAAGGAACCCGACCTGCCAAACCCGAGTTGCAGCCCTACCAATAATAATGAAGAGATCAACTTGATTATGTAATTGAAATTTACTAAGTTTTCAATTGGGTGCACCTTGCCTTTGTATTTCAATATAAATAGACTGACCATGGTACGTGAAAAAACAATAATCGTCTTCATTATTATTATTAAATATCAAATTCTTATTTAAAATCATCTTTTTAAAATTCTTATTTTTTTTTCTTTACAATGATTTATCAAAAACGTTGACGACCAAAATCACTTTATTAACAATCGGAAGTCTGATTTGATATTGAATGGGTCACCATTGAAAAGTGAAATTATAATGTATCCTCCACTTTATTAACCTAATTACTTAGCAGAGAAGTCTCCATCCAACACTAAGTCTTGTCGAACTCTGGAATGCGACTGGTACAGTATTTTAAAAATATAATTAAAATTTCATTTTTGTTTTTTATTAATGCTGCCCACGTGTTGATTAAAATAATTACACAACTGTTGTTAAAGAAGTCCAAATCCACTTTTAAATTCACATATTTTCATTAATTTTTAAAAGGATTAAAACAAGTTATAAATACAGTTTTAAGTCAATATTGTCGAAGTACAGTCTAAAATAAGAGTAATGCAAATTTTTTGGAATTATCGAACAAATTGTAAGTTTTTTTTTTTTTTGAATTTACATGTGAGAAACTGCGGGATACTCAGTGTAAAACTTCCACGAGTGAACTCACTGCTCATAGGGCACACCAAGATTAAATCATAGGGGCTTGAATCTATGACATCCTATTTCTTGAAGTGAAAGGTAAGCAGTTGAACTACATTGAGTAAATTTTAAGTTTTTATCTTCATCTTTTTCAGAACGTATGGCATTATTTTATTTTGATGAAGTTTACTGATGAAAAAAAAAAAAAAATAAGACCCACTCGTGGAGAAAAAGTAAAATGGCTGACACTTGTCCCAATCAGATAAATGGATCTTGTGTTCGGTACTTCAGTACTGAAAGCTCGAGAAGAATTTAGATAAAAATTAAATTGGATTATAAAAATATTGGGGCGGCTGCGAATGAGACCCACATTAGAAATATAGACAGAGATCTAAGGGTTTATAAAGGACTTGAGTCACTCTACCTAACAGATTAGTCTTTCGAACTGGAAAGCCAAATCCTAATAAGAGATATCAGAACTAAGTATCAGGGTATCTCATGTGGGTTCAGGAGATCCCCCAACTGAACGGGATAGCCTGTGTCGTGGAGCTGCTGCGAATGAGTCCCATATTGGAAATGTAGAAGAAGATCTAGGTGTTTATAAAGGACTTAGGTCACTCCACTTAACAGACTAGTCTTTTAGATTAGAAGCTCAGATCTTAACAAAAAACACATTTTTTTTATGAACATTTATTCGAACTCAATACTCTTACTGTCTGAGATTAATTCCTGCATATTTCTATAATTTTTGATGGTTTTTTCTAACATTTAGTTTGGGTGCTAGAACTCCATGCAACAAAAGAATAATAGATTAACAACTCATCTCCTAATCGCTGATTAATCATATAATACTACCTTAAAAGAAAAAAAGAAAAAGAAAATAAAAGGAAGTTCAATTATTTGTGGAAGAGCAGCCAATGTTTGTTTGGTTGCATCTTTAGTCACATGCTTCATTAATTCGTCTTATCACAGCCATTTCAGCTGAAACATGCTACACATCATAGTGCACGTCGAGACCATGTCTGGTATATAACAGAGACTCCTAACCTTTGAAGCACAAAATTGTAGAAAAATAAGGTCATTCTTCTTCTCTTTTATCCTTGAACCCTCCTGACATAATTGTTTCTATTTGGTCTTATCCTCTCCAAGAGGCTCGTACAACTCTATATAGACAATGAGAAAGGTATTGAGTCATCCTTTACCAAAATTCTACAAGATGAAAGAGAAAAAGGGGTAATCATTGTTTACAAAAAAAAAGACATATGTATTGAATTGATCGTACATAATACATATCAATCGATACAGGCATTTAATGGCCTGTATTATATTAGTTTATATCGTCGATATGGTTCTCCATATTGTCACCCGACTCAGTATTTTGGGTTTTAGGGAGATTTGTGAATCTCCGAAATGGTTTTCAGTAGTTTGGTAGCGTAGCGTAGCGGGTGGACTCTCCAACGAGTTCAAGTTTGTCTAAATTGGAACTCGGAAGTTCAAGGGATATTTTGGTAATTTTATATTATAATTGTTATTTTCTGAGAAAAAAGTTTGATAAAAATCTCACAAAACTTAGAATTTACACCATTAAATTCTCCAGAGTTTGCACACAGATTCTCCTCCACATATATTATCTAATAATTGACCTAAATGTTTGGTTCCAATCCCATCCTTGCTGTCCAGTTGTAATGAAGGTCCATGTGCTGTTGCCGTTTCTGAGTCAACTTAGATCAAATCGGTGCCCCCACCCCCATTAGTTGATGTGGCTGGTGGGGCATTATATGTACTGGAAAATGGCAATCAGCTCTGCTTAAAGTGGTATAGACCACAAACGGTCTGAGGCGCAGTTGAAGTGGTTTTGTTCGAATTCTTTTTTAAATTGCTGTTTTGACCAAGTCTGCAAAATTCAATATCGGTTGATATTTTTCTCTTTTTTTTTTAAAAAGGAAAACGGCCGATATCGGCCGATATGATACGATATCGGCCGATATGATACGGCCGAGATATCGATGTATCGTCTGACATGATGCGGTTTCAAAACCGTATCATATCGGACGATACGATGCGTATCGGCCTATATTTGCACCCCTAGTTTCGACATTTTTTTGTTTGAATATTTTAATAGGATATTATTTTAAGAATGTTTAGACACAATTTCTTCGCTTGTGAAAGATATTTGTTCATTCCAACCTAATTTTCTGTTAGATTTTTCCATTTTGAGTTATTTTTGTCTTTTTTTTTTTTTAAATTTACTCTACGGTAATCTCAATTTTGAGTTTTTTGTGAAAATAATTTGATGAAATTATATTGAGTGTCTATGAAATTGAATGGAGGTGTGTTAATGTAACTGGTATATTTTGTGTGAATTTCCTAGTTTTTTCAAAAAAAAAAGAGTCATGAAATCTAAGTTTTCATAAATAATTTCATTTTGGGGTTTCCCGTTGAAACAAATAGTAAATAATATGCTAATGTTAATGAAGTTAAATGAAAATTCCTTAATGTAACTCAGCTGGTTAGCTCCTGCCTCAGGAAGCGGGAGGTCAAGGGTTTGAGCCTCCATGGCCTAACCTTGGTGTGCCTTAGGGTAGGGGTTCACCCATGGGGGTTTTACGCTGGGTATCCCACGGTTTCCCACACGTAAATTCAAAAAAGAATTCCTCAATGTAAATGTTTTCATGAAATAAGATTTTTTTACGAAAAATTTATGAATTATAATAGAAGATACATGTGAGATAGTAGAGAACATAAACTTCATATTAGAAATTTCGTCATATTGATTTTCTGTTTTAAAAAATTGTCATTTTTTATTTATTGCAGGACATATTTTATTCGTATCAAATTTTGGCTATTAAGAGCCTAATACTCAAATAAATGGACCTTTTTAAATCAAAATATACTCAAGTACATAATGTACATGCCATGACACATATATGCAGTCCCCAAAATTATAAATCCCCTCTTTGTTTGGATTAAAGTTGCATGAAGGCCCACTCCAACGTCTGCCAATCATATAGAAAGTTGATGTCATAAAGAAATAAATCTGATATTAGGACAGATATGAAATTTTATATCAATTCTCATAAGAAAATGAAGGACTCCAAAGTTTTAATTGCCACATATTTTGTGCTCTATCCAATAATAATATTAGGTAAATAAAAATAAATTTAAATATAAAAAAAATTTAGGGGAGCATTAAGGTTTAGATATAAAATCTAAATTTACAATTTTTTACGCTAGGTGCCGCAATTCTTTTCCCAAATACAAACGCAAAGATTTTGAGTCAGGTATTTCAGTTTATTTAATAAATGAGTTAACTCAATTTAACTTGTTTTATGTTCAAATTAAACATCTGGATCAATGCTTGACTTTATGATGAAGCCAATATAATGTGGAAATTTAAAGTAAATTTTAAAGTAGCACAACCGCGGTTGAATTTGAAGTAAAACCTCAAATATCTTTTTGAAAATTTTAATCATCTACTAGATAATTTGATCAAACTAGCCTGATAAGATTTGATCTGACTCCATTATCTCAATCAGATCTGAGCATTTTAAATAGATATGGATTTAAAATTTTGTGATCCAAAATCGAAATAGACTCAAACTCGAAATCAACCCGACCTGACCGGACAAACCCATTGTCAGATCTACCTTAAACTAGACCTGATAGTATTTGACATGAGCCAATCATACGAACCAAATCTGAGCATTATCAATGGATAGAGTTTAAAATTTTATGTTCAAATTCGAAATAAATCCAAATCGACTAACTCATTTTTACACACAAGTAAATAATCAGTTGAAAATTGTCAACCAAAATTCGAATAAAAACCCAACCTGACTCATTGCCAGATATAGATCCAACCGTTAACAAACCATCAAACCTAAATAACATATACTCTCTCTGTCCCAAATTAATTGTCCTATATGGATTTTAGAATTGTCCCAAAATAATTGTCTCATTTAGTATAAAGTGTATTGAAAATGGATGAAATCAAATGAAATTTTAGCCTTATAGAGAGAGTTCCTTAAAAAACACAAATATTTCAAATGAGACAATTAAAATGGGACGGAGGGAGTATTACGACCCTAATTTTGCTTTAGTAAAAAGGTTTTTTTTTTAATGGGCAAATGGTGACAAGGATCTAATAATAGAAGGAGAAGGAGAAGAAGCAGCAGAAATGAAGAAGAGAAGGGAATGGTCTTGTGGCAATGAAAGAGAATCTTTTCTCTAAATGAATCAGAGGTCAGATCTTGTCTTCCCGTACGTCACGATGTCGTCTTCTTTATTGAACTGTGTAATTAAGTCATTTCTGGACTTCTTATGAGATATTTTATTTAGGTTGACAGTAAGGAGGTTCTCCAAATTATTATATTTGAGAGTTGTTAGGCCCATTAAGTGGGATTTGATTCAGATTCTGATAATATTCAAACCAAAAGTTGAGAAGGAGAGTTTAAACATTTCTATCAGAATTTGAATTGAATCTCATTTTAATGACATTTTTATTCAAATTTTGACACTAAATCAGTGATGAAGATCTTGAAAACAAAGTCTTCCATTTTGCAATAAAATAATGTAAAGGAATGGAGAGGTCAAAGAGAAAGGCATTTAAGAAAATTTCAGCTTGTAACGAAAAAGAATAAAATGATATACAAATGTTTCTTTAAGTAAATGAAGAGCCCTTAATATGATTGGTATATTTCTTAAAGTGTATGTAAATATTTTTATAAAACTCGAAAAATTTTAAAACAAAAAAATTTATGAATTGTAAAAGAAAATACATGTCACTAGAGAATACTCGAGAACATGAGTTAGGTGTTTCCTCATGTCGGTTTCCTAATTTATAAAGTTTTTAGACAATTTCTAAAGTTTTAGGATATTTTTCAATTTTTATGATATTCTTTATTCGTGTCAAAGTTTTACTTTCAATGATCTAAAACTCTACAAAAATGACCACATATTAAAAAAATATGCTCATCCTAGGGGTTTTTTTTTTCTCTTATTTTTGTAATTTTTAAACAAAAAATAGAGGAGAGAGAAAATATATCGATGATTTACCTCTATATCAATGATATGTATGAGGCCACTGATTTTTAAACCCCTGACCCACTTAACACATCTCTCTCATCAATTTTTTTAAAGGTAACCAGATCAAACATATTAAATAGAATATGAGATAGTACAAATACAATGAGAAGGTCCAAGAGACCTAGAGCTAAAGCAACTATAATATACAAAGACCCCATATCAAAGGCCACAAAGAACATTCATAGGGCATAGTCTCACGAATCACGGGTGGTAGATGCAATAGATCTTTCATTTATTCTTAGCTCCGCGTAGAAATCCACTGACCTGCTCAAAGGACACTTCTAAGCCTATGCAGAAGGTCTTAATTTCCTTCACCATTGTAGTCAGTCTCCATGTCACGACCCGATCCTGTACGTGGGCTCGGAACGTGACTAATTTTTTTTTTAAAAAAACCTTAACCTAATGATTCACTAATTCCATAACATACTACCCATGTGAGTCTAATACCTATGAGAGATATCTATGTGTTAAATATTCCTAAAAATAGTCAGCAAATCATCCGAACAATTTTCACTCAAACACACGAAAGCAATATATTCAGTACACCAACACACAAATATATTACATGGAAACATCAAACTTACAGACATAAGTTTTTATGCCACATGAGGCATATTTATTATCAAAATACATAGAATAGTCCATAGATTCATTTTGTTTCCTTGAGCGGGAACTATGGGAAACATCCGAGTTTGACTCTCAGCGAGGTACCATTGGTTCCTCTATTCCTTCCTTTAGTTCATATCCTGCAATGTAAGGGACATGGGCAACAACCCAGTGGGAGAGCTCACCATAAAATCCAACAAACAATATTCATGGAATAAATAACAATGCATGTTCCATGAATGAAATTGCAGTTAATCCACTTAACTTCTTTTCACCATAACATTCAACATAAATAATACATGATACATGAAACAATAAATAATGTATGTTCCATGAATGCAATGCGGTTAATCCACTTAATCTATTTTCACCCTAGGGTCACTTTCTAAGGTATTTTACCAATTTTTACCGGGGTCAGCCTTTAGCAACTTACAAGTGCATAAGGTTTCCACGACCCGGTCTACTAGCCCATCCAACTGCTAACGGTTGATAGCGGTAGACCACAGCCTACTAACACCTCCAACCCAATGGTTTGCAAACGACGTTCGGCCTAACATCACAAGGTCTCCACGACCCGATCTACTAGCCCATCCAACACCAACAGTTGATGGCGGTCGACCACAGCCAACTAACATGTCCAACCCAACGGCTCGCAAACGGTGTTCGGCTCATCTTAGCAATTATAGTCTAACGGCCAATATCAGATTTTCAAAGTTATTATCTTTCACAGATTTAACTTATAATCACAATTCTCATATGCAAATGTCAAATGCATGATTTTCAGTGCCCTCCTTACACAGAGACTTATTCTGAGAGAATCACCATATTTCAGCATTACCATTTGGTGTATCCAAATACCAATACAAGAAATCAATAAAATAATCAATATCACACAAATATGTAAAACTGGATTTAATAACACGAATGGCCTTAATCCAGTTTTTACCCTACAATTTTCACACACTTCATGGGTCTATACTGCGTTAGAGGCTACAAGTCATTGACTTCTCGACACCATTTTAATGCCTACGTTCTAAATAGTTAGAACATTTACATCCCTTACATGTAGGCAGTGTTAGGTCTCGTATTCTGGACCTATATAACCTTTTCCATTTTTAAATGACCATGTATTCCATTTTAATCTGGTGTTAGTGTGTTTGACCTATAACACAATACAAGTATTGGTTCGAGTCTCCTCACCTCTATCCGCAGAGATTATGCACACAATCTGTAAGATAAAATAATAATATAAATTTCAAGTCAATAAAGTATTACGAACTACTTCCCATCCCCTGTGAATTTTCCAAAAAAACATGATAAATGTAGTGAGTCTCCTAATTCTTTCTACTCCATTAGATTAAGTCAGCAGTTAGTTGTCAGCTAACCAAAATATCACATCAAAATAAAAATATAAAGTACTCAGTGCTCAGTTTTGTATTTTTTCCTGGCCAGGGAAAAGTATTGAGACGGAACCCAGAGGGTACAGTGAAGGAAATTAAATAAAAGTACTCAGTGCCCAAATCCTTTTACCATCGGGCGACCAAGGCGGTCTCAGATAGGCTACTGAGCGGTGTTTTCGTTGCGCTACAGATGGAGAGTTTTGGCCCAGATATTACATATAAAATGTACTCAGTGCCCCACTTTAAGACCATCGGGTGACTAAGCGCCTCCTCAGATGGTATCATCGAGTGACTAAACGCCACTACTGATGAATCCACAGGGTAACTAAGCGCCACTACTGATGATAATGTGGCCCAGAAGTTACGATACTGAATTTAAACACACAATGCATAAAAATAAACACACAATTGTTAGATGGGATTAATCTTTTCCCCTCTTTTAATTAAAGCTGAAAAATAAGTTTTAAACTTAAAATAAAATGATTTTAAAGGTATAATTTAAAATTTAAGAGAGAAGCCTACCCTCCCTCCATTTTGAAAATTTTAATTTTAAAATCCAATACTAAACTATTCTAATTTTGAACTGCTACATATTTTGGTATCTCTCACTGCGAAAAATCCGTCGATATTTCACCTAAAGTTTGAAAACCCAACGTAGATACGAGAAGCTTTGAAGTTCGGCTTGCTACTGTCTGCTTCTGTTGCTTGTGGGTGTACAAAACAAAAGAAAAGAAGAACATAAAATGAAAGAAGAGAAAGAGACATGAGAGAGTGACGGCTTGACTGGTGAAGGAAAGGAAGAGAAGACAGAGAGAGAGAGAGCGAGATAAGGTAAATAGTTGCTGCTGTCTCTTTTTTTTTTTGCTGCTCCTTGCGGATGTACAAAGGAAGAAGAAAAGGAAGAGAAGAAAGCTAAAGACACTGAGAGGCGTTGGAGGAGTTTGTGTTTTTTTTTTTCTTTACTTCCTCTGCTCTTTACCTCCTTGAATAGAGAATGCGTGTAGGCAATTAACGGATGGAATTCATCCACCGTTGCCTATAGGCTACAATTGTAGCTTTCTCCTTATCTTAAAAGATTTTTTTTTTAAGAATTCCTCTTATATCCTTTGTTAAGTCTGAGTATTCCAAGGTCCCACTAATTTAATCTAAATAGTCCACTAGGTCAGATATTAAGTTATTAACATAGTATTAAATTTTGGATAGAAAATTCGGTCAACAACGCAGTGTTTTAATAAAAAAAACATCGATTTGATAAAATTTCTTAATTTTAAAGAATTTCATGAAGAAAATTTAATTTTATTATTAGATAGATTAAATTAGTCTGATAAAAATATTTTAAAGTTTCAAAGTGTTTCGGAGTCAAAAATCACTCCATCTAAATGACAGAATATTCCACGGCTCACATTTCTCGATATAAAATAACTATTAAAACTTGAAATTTTAGGAAATCTGAAGATACAAATGGCTCAATTATATTACAAATTGAATATTAACTTCCTTCGTATATTTTTAGGATTTGTCTTCCTTATCAAAGTGGGGTTTTGCCACCTATAAAATTTTAGATAGTGAAAATAAGTAGAATTAGGTTGAGATTGGCATTCCGTTAAGTACGGATTTTAAAAATAATGCAAGATCTAAAATTTGAGGTTTAAATGAAATTAAATGACTTTGTTTCTAAAGCAGTCAAGTTTTAACCCTAAAATAATATTATTAATAATCATAACATGTTATTATACCTTTAACATTTAATTTGAAAGAGCTTTTCGGACTCAGATCGAGTCAAACTCAGGACTCGTTGAGAAGCTCATTCAATATTCTTCATGATCAACATAACAAAACTTATAATTATTGGATAAAAATATTTAATTAATTAAAATTTGTCTAAATTAATCACTAATTTGGACTGAGGTATCACACTCCACATAAGTCTTTTTCTCACCTTAAACCTATTTTATTACATTTGTCAAATCCCCTTCATAAATTTTGCCTGATCCTCATACCTCAACAATATAACAGCTTTTCTAATAGCCCTTTCTCTCATCAATTAGCACCTACCTTTTATATATTACATTGTGATGTGCACATTGAAAGGAATTTTTTTTAAAGACTTGTACTTTTTAAAAAGTATAGCTAAATCCCATTGTGAAAAATAAACTAACTCCTTTTAAAAAATGTGCAGACAACCATCCAAATATCTAGATATCATGGAATTTAGAGCCACATTTTCTTTCCATGACCCTTAAATCCGCAACCATGGCTGCCCTAAGTAACATTGATGTTGATGAAACTTGTCCTATTACCTACTCCCACCTGCAGATAGACTCAGTGCAAGCAATCGGGAACTAGTTTTTTTTTTAAAAAAAAATTGAATATATTTTATTGGGTGATCTGAAATTAAATTTGCTAACAAGTATGAATAACCAAAGTCTTATAATTTTTTAATGGAAGACTATATAGGACCTAGAAGTTGATTGGTAAGAAGAGTATCTAAGATTCTAGAAATTATAAAGGGATTAGAAAAATGCAGATACCGAAGGATCTGCTGCCATTTCTACTATTTTTCACCATCCACTTGTTCATACACTATTACTCACTGCCTTCGAACTTCGAATTGGTACAGTCAATGCCGGTCACTGCACCTACCAAAACTTCTTGGTAACTTCTCCAATTATTTTTCCACCCATGTGCAATCAAATCCTTTTAATTTTCTTATATTTAGTGGAACTCTTTTCAAAACTGTTCACACAGATTTTATTTTTAGTAGTACACAGCTAAGAGGGCTTTATTTGAGTTCATAAAGATGAGCAAATTTGAAGTGAAGCCATATTTTTAAATTTTTTGAAATTTTAACTTAATCTGATATTGAAAATTTATTGGGTTTTATCAATGGTCAGTAAAAATTGAATTCTGATGGAGTAGTAATTTGTGCACTATGAGTTTTAGTTCAAATTTGAAATTTTCTTTTATGTTGGTGCACAAATCACTACCATTTCGCTGTAACTACAATTTGTAAGAGATAAGTGGGTGTGAGAGTGAATGGATCTATTAAAGTGACTGTGGCCCCACAAATTAGAGTTTTCCTGAATTACATTGAATGTTGATTAAAGTAATTTAGATGCATTATAAATAAACCATGTTGGATACCATTTGGTTGGGAGCCTAAGAGATTCTAATTAATTTGATAATTCAAAATATTAGTTTAATTTATGTTGAATATGAGAAGCTCGGTCATTTCATATAGTCTCAAATTAAAATGTCATACAAAAGGGTAGCGATCCTCCTATGCGTATTTTATGTAATCCGACACGAGTTTTACTATATTGTCTATATTGTCCTTTTGAATCGGCTCACCGAACCCTTTGAATCACTTACACCAAAGGGTTCGGCGAACTAATTTGAAAGACAAATGAGTAATACAGAAAAACCCGTGTCAAATTATACAAGATACCCTATGTAAAGATCGTTGTCCCATAAAAAATATGTAAGTAAATGGAAGACCGTTGATGAATCAAAGATGCTTCAATAATTAATGGGTTTAGTTAAATATTGTAGTCATCTAACAAAAGGGTTTAGTGGGGACAAAAGAAGAGGTAAGAAGCACAAAATTTTGGGATCTAGGGATCAGTCCCACAACGTGTAAAACTTGTGAAGACTGAACTGATGGCAGATGCAGGAAAATTTGAGATTAGAAGAGTCTACTGACACCATCCCAATGTCAATTTCAATGAGTTTTCTAATCACGGTTAAATTACTTTAATCCAAAAACGTGATCTCTGACATGAATCTGCTCAAGGGCACGTGGCCAAAACTCAGACACAAATCCAAATTAGTTGCTAATCAGTGGGATTTGTAGTACAAACAATGAGGATGCTTGCTCCTTCTGTCACGCCATTTAGGGGTTTAAGTTGAATAAATTTGCTGAAAGAGGGTAAGATTAAGTGGACTTTTGCCAACAAAAACCCATGTGCTAAGTTTTGGGAAGTGCATTGAAGTTTACACAGATTTGAAAAAAATGTGGTCTTCTTGTTGTTGGAGTTTATAAAAATGTTGGAGATACTAATACAAGTGTAGGCTAAGTCATTGGTAGGAGATCTGAACAAGAGTAGTTTGTCTTTGATAGGAGTCCAAATGGGAAGAAGTCCTTGCTGCTCAAAAGAGGGACTAAACAGAGGAGCTTGGTCTGCTCTAGAAGATCAGATTCTAAGTGACCACATTAAGCTCCATGGAGAAGGGAAATGGAGAAGTCTTCCCAAAAAAGCAGGTGACTTTTTATTCCAAGAAGAGAGTTCCCACACTCTTCCAGTCTTTTTATTCATCTTATTTATTTTTCCCCTTATTTGTATTTGTAAAAAGTCCATAGTGAAAAAATAGAACAAAACTTTATTTTGAGGAGTGTGCAAGCATCTCCGGATAACTCTATGGGAAGTGGCATATAAGGTGGAGTGAGAATCGAATTCAAGCCTCTCATTTCTTGAAATGGGTTCCTAATCATCAGTCCAACAAGAAAAATGGAGAAAGCCAAGCCATTTCGCTCAATAAGAAGAAAGTGGTGGCTTGAGATTACTACACTCTGTTTCTATATGGGTTTGTTTGGATAGAATGGAAGCACACTTCTTTTCTTCTGTTTTTTGATAAAAACTGGACAGCAATTAGTATTGTAGACTTTTTTATCACCTTCCATTGACTCTGAGTTTGCATCTGATCTCTCCTTTCAGGTCTAAAACGATGCGGCAAGAGTTGTAGGCTACGCTGGTTGAATTATCTTAGGCCGGATATCAAAAGGGGTAACATCACCCTTGAGGAAGAAGACCTCATCATCAGACTCCATAAGCTCCTGGGTAACAGGTGAAAATTTCTTACTTTTCATAATTACATCCTTTCACTTCAATTTTTTTTTTAACATTTTGAGTACAATACCAGTTAAGCTGCTCTCACCTGATAATGTCATTTAAATAAGAGCAGCATTTTATCATTTGTCAAAGAGTAATTTAGATAATTTGTGATTAATGACATGGATCTGTTGGTCATTTGCAGATGGTCACTAATCGCTGGGCGTCTCCCAGGACGAACAGACAACGAAATTAAAAACTATTGGAATACAAAATTGGGGAAGAGGGTTACGGGCCAATCAACTCAACCAGACCACTATAACCACACAGAGAAGCCTACGACTGAACCCTCCGCCGAAGAGATCCAGACCCAAGTGGTTCGAGCAAAGCCATTTAGATGCACAAAGGTTTTTGTCACATCACTGGAAGATAAAGTTCAGAAGGACCGGATCATGGTTGGAGATTCGACCCACCAAAATTCCATGGATTTTAAATCTTGTGAACTCCCTATGATAAGTACAAAAGAAGATGATTCTTTGAACACTCCAGCGGATTTCGACGCCGGGCAGCTGTGTCTATCGGACATTCTAGTCTCTGATTTCACACACCACAGCAGTGGTGCAATCAGAGACAACAACAATGCAATGTGGGGAAATGCTACTGACATCAGCTTAACACACGGTGCCGATGATCACCTCTTGTTCAATGAAGAAATGCTGGACGATCTGACAAGGAGCGACTGCGCCGACGATCTTCGATCCTTGGCTTCTTTTCTCAGTTCGGAAGAAGAATGGTTTGGAGAGTTCTTGCAATTGGGTCATCCAAGTAAGGTTTCTCTGTGTCAGTGATTATGTTCCCTACTTACTTGCGTTGTAATACTTATCAAGGTTACCATCTCTAATGTACTTATATTTGTAATCTTCTTATAATAATGAAAAGGTTTAGAGATTTAGTGTGACTTGACTCTGTTTAATGCCCTCGGCTTTTACAGAGTATTTTACAGAGTGTTTATGTTCTCATTATTTGTACAAATGAGTGTTAAAGATCACTGTGACTACAATGAAGAGTGAATGTGGGGGGAAACTTTTATTACTTTTAAAATAATATTTGACAAAATAATTATTATTTTGAAATAACATGTGACAGATTGGTGAAGTCCATACTAGACATAAAGAGTAAATGTTACAAAAGTTACAATTTGTAAAAAATAAAATCCGCCAACCATTTGTGAAGCAAAACAATGTACATCAATACTAGCAACTGGTCACGTTGGGTTGGTCCTTATCTAGATTGAGTCTTTTTTAACTGAGGTGTATTTTGAGTTTTGTTTAACAGATTAAATCAATTCAGATCTATCTCGAGTTTAGCCTAGCTCGAATTCTTGGTTACTACTTTACCTGATTAAGGAAATTTTTATAGCGAAATATATATCAAAACTACTCAATAAATAAGGGTAGATCTCACATGGTTGAATGTATTGAATATAGACATGACAAACATCAAGTGGGCTGAGTCTACCCATTTATAAATTGGTTCAAATTGAGTCTATCCATTTCTAAATAGGTTTAGATCAAATCTACAAATTTTTTAAATAGGTAAGTTAATTTGTGTAATTGGGTTAGCATTGTTATTAATCATCAAAGTCAGAATTCTATCTATTTAAGATCGAATGTTCGAGTTCTACTTTTTCATATGATCCTATTTTAAATCATACCATTAATCCATCCACTATTTCTGATGCCTTTTTTTTATTTCTTTCATTTCATGTTTTTATTAGTTTACCCCTCCTTATTTTTATAACTTAGTAGTCTTTCAAGTTTCAACTATATGTAGTCTTTTTACTCACACGATTATTTATGAATATTTTAATGGGTGGATTGTTGCACTCTTTTTCTTGCTTTTAACCTAAATTTAATGATTAATAGAGTATAAAAAAATCACCTGAAAAATCGGTCTGAAGTAGCCGTTAAAATTCAATATATCACCAGTATGTAGATTGGGAGATTTATATAGATTAGCCTCACCTCTATATCCATATTATAAATAAAAAATCAATATATTAGCTAATAAGGGAAAATTTGACATATAATTTGTCCAATGTAACGAATATCAGTGTATCATCTTCCATTCTCGGTGGAAATGACTCTTCTTATTATCTTCCATTCGCGGTGGAAATGACTCTCTCCCCCATTGGATGTGACACAGATGAGAGTGAGTGAGATTTGAGATATCTGTCGATATTTGATATATATCATCGATATCGGCCGATAAAGATGGTTTTTAAAAAAAAAAATAGGAGAGAAAAATTTCTTGGACGATACTGAGATCTAAATCCCTAAACTCAATTGATTTAAATGAGTAAGTGACCAAGTGTTGTGTGTCAAAGAATTAAACCAAAGCATCCATAAAACTGAATCAGCAGAAAGGTATATTGCTTATGTGGAATTGCTAACAACGTGCTGACCTTGGCTGTATCAAATGGTGAAATGTGGTGCTGATGGGCCAGCCACTGAACCGTTGAAGAACCGAGTTTAAAACGAGTCAACATGTGCTATTTTTTTAAAAAAAAATAAAAATCAGTTTTTAGAACTGGGTGGAATTTAACGCTGGTGAACCGGTCGGAAGTAAAACCTGCAAGATCGTGTAGATCTAATTTGTTTTGTGTTTTAAAACTGAGTTTCAAAGTTAATTAAAAGTCAAGTCAAATTTGGATTAATCAACTGGATTAAATTAATTAGTCATTTAATTTGATAATTTATTTTGACTGTACCTATAGACACCACATTTTCCTGCTTCTAGACACCGCTTTTTAAATTTTAGAGTAAAATTATCATTTTTCCCTTCAATGTTTTTATAGTCCGATCCAACCTCCAAATGGAAGAATCAATCGAACGATTCCACGAATCATCCAATTGAACCTCCAAATGGAAGAACCGATCGAAAAATTCCAGAAATCGTCCGAACGAATATTGTGGAGAGGGATTTTCAAAAGAGGCATTTTCTCGATCGATTTTTATAAACAAACTATCAAAACTCATCTATTCTGAATTTTATGAAGTCCGAAACTGATTTTAAGTGAAAATAATATAGTTTTGAATTTAAAAAATTATACAAAAAGAATTAAAAAAATGATATAGTTTCGACTCCTTTCGGGTGAACGAGGGGACGTGCCTTTGTCTTCAACGTCGGCAGCGTACAAGGCATGAACACCTTATTTTTGGAATGGCAGGTGGCGGTCTCTTATGTCCAGCTTCTGCTTTGAGGTGACCAAAGTCACCACGACTTCTGCATGTAGAATCGATATTGGAAATCTTACCCTCCCCAATTTGCATTTTCATGTAATACACGTTTTCTGCATTTTCAAACTTCAGATATCCAATTTTCATTTTCAGAAAATATTTTTTAACAAAGAATTCCCTATAAATCTATTTTCGTGTAATAGAAGAAAATATTTATTTAAGTTCTAATAAAATCAGGAGAATGAAAAATAATTTCAGACATGTGTAACTAAACAGTTATTGGAATAAGATAATTAGTGTATCAATGCAGAACTATCAAACAAGCTTGAACTAGTAATTATCATTCTTAGATATCCATTATCATTTATTAATGGCAGCCCACTATCCAATTGAAATTTGAACTATTCAAATTTCAACTTTAACGTGCAGCACAACATCTAATTCAAATTTGAATTCTATTTTATCCTAATCATTTTGTGTTAATCTATGAATTCTATTTTATCCTAATCCTTTTGTGTTAATCCTCAAAGAGGTTGTATTGTAATCCTATTTATACTCAGTGATAATGATAGATGAGTAAGGAATTTCAATTTTCTTCATCATTCTACTGCCATATCATTCTTTGAATGGAATGAACTACCAAAGAGACTCTTAATTTAACGATCGACATCTATAAAATTTATAGGCCATTATATTTATTAGCAGGGTAGAAATTCGGATGGGTCAAGACGGGTTTCAATAAACTCAATTCAACTCATGTCAAAAACTATTTAATCTGATTCGAACCAACTCGAATTGTTTACCCGAGTTATTCAACCCGAGTGTTGTTTTATAACTTGATGCACACAGATCAGATCAGATTAGGTCGGGTTGCTTTCAAAATTTTCAACCCGACTTGACCTGAATTTCATGCGGGCTTACTTTTTCCAAACCTGACACCACCCGAGATATGCAAAAACATAACTCGAGCGGATTGATTTCTCGGGTCGAGTCATGCGGATGCAACTTTCATCCCTACTTATTGGTATTCTACTTATATCATACTTTTATTAATTTATATATTAATAATCATAAAATTATTATATCTATGTATAATTTTTTTTAAACTTAGAATATAAATGGTGCGTTGAAATGCATGTGATTTTGGTGAATCTCATGTTTGAATCTGACACCTCTAGATTGAGAAAAAAACAGGTTTTCTTACAATGTAGCAAAATCTAAGAATATCATAGGATTGATTGACTACAATAAAGTTCAAAAGAAGCAGAAGGACGAAATTTTATTGGGTGACATACTTATACAGAATATGACTATTTCATTATTTATTTTGTCTTTATGGGTGACATAATATCATGATTTTTCCTTTTTCATTTTGTCTTTTTAGATAAAATTCATTGTAAGGAGAATTGGAGAAATTTTTAGAGGAGATACAATGCACTTACTATTCTCTCTCACCATCTCTCACTATCTATTTTCATACAATTGAAAAGGATGCACAAATGAAAGAGATGCAAATTGGGCCAAGCCAAAACAAATCAAATTGGGCGGAGTCAAATTGAGCCAATAATCAACAACAAGTCTAGTTAAATTAGAAGTATGTGTCAGTGTGACTTTCATGTTTGAGATATAATTAATTTAAAATTTATTTTTATCTACAATTATTATGTTGTGAGTCTATGCATCTGAGATTTCTATCCAAGACTTATATGCTTTATAAGTCAAATGGAATTGATACGATACAAGTGTTGTTTTTTTTTAAAAAAAAACGTATCCTCACTCTACATTGGAGGAGAGACTACTCTCATGACCATGAGTAAACCTCCATTTCAACATAGGAATATGAATGTTCTTCATAACAAGGGACTAAGACACAATGCATCTTTTACCATTTAAATGATGACAAGTGATCTAGTCTCTATTGTTATAAAAAAGAAAGGTGTCTTTATCCATTTCGTAACTTTGAATAAGCCTTATTATAATCATTCCAAGCTCATTATGTAGGGCCTTATTTTCCATCTAAATATGTGATTAGTGATGGATACATGAGTGGTGCATGCATATAATATAATACATAAAGTTTACCTTAATTTGATGATCCTAAAGACTTGCCCATAACTAGAATATAGGTCAGTGTGTATCTTGTTTTGACAACCCTTGTTTTACAATTTTTGAATACAGCTTGAATACCTTTTTTCTTGAAATATTACATTCAAGTGGGTCACATCCCCTCTCCTCATCTTATTCCTGTCAATCATTTTCAATTCCAATTCCCAACAAATTCCCTATACATACATTTTTTTTAATATTTTATTATTATTTTTTTTTTTGTTTGAGTTTTTCAAACATGTCAAGAAGAGTTGATGGCTCATTGTTTCAGTCATTAAGAGAGGACAATACCAAAGACAAATTTAGAAAATGGGAAAACACTTGAAACCATTTTCTCTTGATTTATGAGAGTTGGTTTAGCAGTCAATAGCTTGTCTGGGATGCAGGTGATCTTAGGTTTTAGTAAATTTCAATACAGAAAGATCACTTTCATATTTAAAGAAATATGTAATATGTCAATAATTACTCATATACTCTAAAAATTCTAAATACCTTAGTCTTTAAAAAAAATTCAAAAGTTAAATTTGCAATCATTTATGACATTAGTCACTTGGACAAATGGACCTCGCAAAGAATCAAATTGGACTTTACTGCCCCATTTTTAACTGGAAGAAAAGAGAGAGGCAATAAAAGATGAAAGATTTTTTATTAAAAGAAAATGGAAAGCGACACTAATTTTCAAACAGTGATTAGAGTGCTGAAAGGCAGAGCAGTGGAAAACAAAGAAATACGTGAAACGACAGGTTAGGTAGAATGGAAACTGGAGTTGGTAGAAGAACGCGTGGGTACTGACGGCTGAAAAGAGTACTCGGCAATCAGGACTTTTGAAGGATTAGATGAGAACTTTTGACAATGACTTTAATTACAACATGTGGCGTACATGATGTAATCTTCAGTGTGTTGAATTAATCTCACTTTTAATATTAAATTGGGATTTATAATTTATAAAATTATAAATAATTAAAGTTATCAAAATTTAGAAAGGTGTTTTTTAAAAGAGCTTTTATAAGGTGAGTCAAAATGATTTTAATTGTTAGGGTATGGACCCAGCAATCTATTGCTGATTTGAAGGGGACTCCGTCATTGTTAACCTTAGGCTCATAGGATTTAACCATTCTAGTGGATTGACCGTCACGACTTCATTGAAGGACCGCTGGAAATTGGGTGAAAAAGTCTCACATCGGTTAGAAGGTACAAGATTTGGGTATTTATTTGAAAGGATCGCTTCTCTTACGTACAATGACGGGTTTTAAAGTCGTGAGCCCGCATTACAATGTATCCAAGACCGTACGAGGGTGACCGAGACCATGTGTTGATTGGTAAACCAAATAATATTTCTATGTGTAAAGGGGGGCCATGGTCCTAACATTAATGAAATACATCTATTTAAGTACTCACATTCAAGTGATGAGCCCTACCAATGTAGTATGAATGAAATAAATTTTATAAGAGAAAAAGAAGAAATCAGTGGTTGATAATACGACTTGATTGACTGACTCATTAGTCGAGGCAATTCTAATATGGATACAAATAAATCTGGCAGAGCACTGCCAATGGAAGCATAGATCAAATTAAGGAATAGACTCAGAAAGCCAATCTAAGACATCGCCAGCTAGACTTGATGCCTAATGAATGATATATTTCTTATTTTATTTTCTCCAAACTATTATTGTTGGATCTATGAAAGTTTGAGAAGTAATTATCAATTTATATAATTTTTTATATCAATTTTACATCTTATTTGATTGGATAGATTAATCTCAAAGCGACGCCCCTTCAAACAAGACCCTCTGGCGGAGAGAACAACGCCGACCATCCCATTTACTTGGGAGATCTCCTGAATCCACTTATTAGGACCTATAGTTCCAGCCCAAAAAACTAGTATGTTTAGTGGAGTGACCCAAATCCCTTATAAATCTCTACATCTCCCTCTAGATTTTCAATGTAGGATTCGTTCGTAGCAACCCTAACAATTAAGACCCAATTTGCATAGTCTAACCTAAAATCTCCGACCTCACCCTTTCTCTCTATATTTTGTCATACTAGTGATAATAATAAAAAATTTAGTGCCCGATGAAGAAATTTTTAGGTCTTAGAGTTGGCTTAAATTAGAAATATTTTCAGTTTGGAGTTATTTTAAAAGATTGGTTACCTAGAAGGAACACGTCTCACTAATGCCTCCAAATCACACGTCATTGCCTTAATGTTTTTCCACTCAAGTCTCTACACCGGCCAGTCAAACCAACTGTTGACTCGTATATACCAAGCTTTCGGTGCATACTCTTCCTTGCAGATGTCCATGCGCACATGGCTGGTTGGGCCCACCACGGCTTAATGCTCTAACTTCCGGTGTACCTGCCTCCACGAGAGCTGCCCCTGTCGGTTCCTCCCTTTGTCAATTCAGTTTCATTCAAAATGGAATATTCTTTTTAAAGGTTTTTATTCAAGAGTATTAACTATTCTAAGGAAAATTATTTTAATTGAATAAATTATGTTACAATTTTTAGTTTTGAAAGTGATTAAAATTTTAGAGGGTTAAAATCTAAGAGTTAATTAGTGTAAGTAAAGTGATTTTTCGTGTGTAACACAACGACAATTAAATATTTTCGATAGATTGATCGTGTGGAAAACCCCAAGGGATTAATTCAAATCTCAGCAGTTTTAATGAAAGGTTATTTTTCATAGGGTTATTCCATATTGAATAACCAAGGTATGTGCAAGAAGCTGTGCATATAACTCTAAAGATTGGTTGAGTGAGATACATGAACACTTTCGGACAAAAAAAAAAAAAAATAGATTGATGACGGATCACGTGAAAGACAATGGCTAAAGGGAATCCTCTAAAGATCTACAGTAACAGTGCATCCTGATTGGGGGCGTAGTTCTCTCACGCTTTTTCTATTGCAAATTGTGCGTACACACGATCGATCCAAAGCATTAGTAACACATGTTATTTCAAGCATGTTTTGCATTTTCTGCCCTAGCCATTATACACCTAACTTTCAGTGTATCAGCTGGTTGGAGCTGTATATCTAGGACATGTAGCTCTCTCCCTTCTGGGTCATCAACATACCCAGGAATAAACCAAAGCCAATGGCTGCCTCTACATTCTTCTTCTTTTAGTGTCTGAATCTTGAACTCTAGAGAAAACTAGAGAGAGAGAGAGAGAGAGAGAGAGAGAGAGAGATGGGAAGGAGACCATGTTGCTCAAAGGAGGGAGTAAATAGAGGAGCATGGTCGGCCCATGAAGACAGACTCCTCATTAGTTACATTAAGACCCATGGAGAAGGCAAATGGAGAGACTTACCCAAGAGAGCAGGTGAAGTACAGTTTCTTCTTCCACCTATTTACCAATAAAACCTTTTATTTCTGCGGTGCGAGTGCTGAACAATTTGAGTGTCGATGGGTTTGCAGGCTTGAAACGATGTGGTAAGAGCTGCCGGCTCCGGTGGCTGAATTACCTTCGGCCTGATATTAAGAGGGGGAACATTTCCCCTGAAGAGGAGGATCTCATCATCAGGCTCCACAAGCTTTTGGGAAACAGGCAACACTCTTTTTGTCTCCATCATTTGTAGATATACACCATACTCTTGTATACAGAACGCTGCAATGCACTAGGATGGACCAAGCATGCAAAACTCATGGGTCCCATTCTAAATGCATCTAACCTTACCACATTGGACCATTCGAACAGTTGGCTTATATAGTTCTATCTAAATACTTGTTTATATTATTATTATGTCTTGTTTAGGAGTAAACGAATTATATTAAGATCTAGACATAATTTAAAGATTAATTGGTGTATCTGGAACATGGTGCTCTTGCAGATGGTCTCTGATTGCCGGCCGATTGCCCGGGCGAACAGACAACGAAATAAAGAACTACTGGAATACATGTTTGAGTAAGAAGATGAAAGGCCAACCATCTAAAACGAGCAATCAAGAGCAGCACATCAATCAACTTCAAGAGAAGGCATCAGTGGAAGGACCATCTACAGAATCAGAACCCCACCAAGTGATCAGGACAAAGGCCATAAGATGCACCAAGCTCTTCCTTCCACCACAAGAAAGAAACTGGATCTCCGACAGAGATTCGGAGCCGTCGGAAAAGCACAAATTTCCATCAATCCCCACTCCCCAAGCTGATGATGATTCGTTGAACTTTCTAATGGATTTTGACATTGGAGAGATTTTCGTTTCGGACATCCTAAACTCAGATTTCATCCAAGCCGGTTGTGATGAGAGTCATGAGAAGAGGAATGGCAGCAGTGGAGAAGATGGCAGCAACGACTTGTCCCCTGGTTTTGATCATCGCCACCTGTCATCCAGTGAAGCATTACTTGATGATTGGAAGGAGTGTAACTCTATTCAAGATGATGTAGCACTAGAGCTCCAAATGCTTGATCTTCCTTAGATAATTAAACAAGATTCTGAATAAAGACTAATATAATTTCTTTGAGACTGATTAGTAAATAGACCTTCCACTTTTTCCACTTGGGTAATTGATTATCTTAATGGAAATAAAAAAACGAGAGTGAGTATCACCAGTGTCGATTTTTACCACACAGAGATTAAAAAAAAAAAGGAATTAGCTAAAATAAACCAGTTATTTTACAATTGTTGAAACCTCTTCAAATCTATATCTTTATTATTGAGTTTAATATCATTCAATTAGGATAAAAAAACAAGTCCTCTTTCATAGAGAAAAGGTGGGTTGCAGCCTCTAAGGAAAGGGGTTGTACTGTTAGTTAATCATTGTGGGACTTCATGTACTCTCCGACATGGCACACATGGAGTGCATCAAAGCTTTTTAATCTGTGTACAATGTCGGTTGCAGACCATGAATAAGATTGATCAAAATAGCAAGTGGGCCACACATGAAAGATTTTTTCTGCTATGAATATTGTTATAATTTTTATTATTTTTGTTCTCTTGTCAGTTCTTTACATGTTAAAACAGGAAGAATCATTCCAAAAATAAAAGTGAAATGTCCTTCGGCGATTCTTGCTAGTTTGAAGTGATAAGTTAATAGAGATTCTGCAACACTGAAGATGTGGAATATTCTGGTAAGGAAAATTCAGAAGATGCTTAATTAAAATCTCATATGGAGGTGTAGATTCACCAATCATCTATGATTCATCCAAAACTTTCGGTCTAATTCTACTTTTATTAAATTCAAATCTAAGAGTTCACATCCTAACACCGGCATTATCTTTTAGGAGGAATGGATTTTTCGAATTTTCCACTTTGCCCTCGCAGAAATCGGTTTACTTAACAGTGAATCGGTTCACTTGTCCGGTGCACCGATGAGTGAATCGATTTCTGCAGATGGATAAGAAGCAAAATGAAAAGTTCACTAAAACCCGTGCCTCCTAAAAAATAATTCCCATGTTAGGATGAGCGCCCAAATTTAATTGGAGATGACATCAGTTTGAGTAACCCCTTTTTAAATTATTATTGAGTAATTCAATATCCTGCATGATTCTCCCTTTCTTTTTCTCTAATTGTCAAAATAATTCAGTGTAAATGTCTCCTGTTTTATAAACATGCTCTCGGCAAAAATATAATATTACTTTGTGGAAAACAGGGATCTCTCTCCTCTTCTTTTTTTTTAAAAAAAAAATAGAGATTTTTTGTATTTTAATTTTACTGAATTAAAAGGAAAATAAAAAAAATAAAAGGAATCTCGATTTTGAAAAAAAAATGAAATATCGGCTGCTTCAGCCCACAACCGAAACGAATTTGATTCTTTTTTTTAAACAACCGATATTTGATAATACAAGTCGATACTAACCATATCGTCTGAGCTTTTCATCCATGGGTCAAATCAAATTCATTAAAATAAAACTTTAATAAATCTTTTTTTTTTATCAAGTTAAATGATTCAAATAGTTGTTCTCAAACTATCCTGTATAAACTTTATAATGTCAAACATTTAATATATACTATACAAATATTGTAAAGTTAAAGATAATTCACTTATGTGCAATTTGTGGGCTTGCTGATTCTCACTAAATCCAAAGCATAATAACCACTAAACACTAAGTTGCTTCACAAATATCTAGGTTTCACCACAAGCCTCTACTGTCATTAACCTCAAATAATGCTTCTGGGTATTACAAGTGGCTTCTCATCTAATATATATTATTCTAATTCCAATTTGAGGGTTCGGCTGCACTCAAATACACATAAATTTAAGACTTTTTTTCATGATTAAAGTGTCCAAGATCTTTTATAGTATCTGATTAGTCTTCAAACATATGTTAACTACAGTAAGAGAACTTTAAAAGTAGGATGGAATTCGAAGTTAAAATTCTTGTTTCGTGAGGTAAGTTTCTAATCAAGATTCGAACTCAAATCACTTGTATAAAAATGAACTTCTCTTCTTCATAGATAAGTGCCGATGATCACCTTAGCACACGGTGCCGATGATCACCTCTTGTTCAATGAAGAAATGCTGGACGATCTGACAAGGAGTGACTGCGCCGACGATCTTCGATCCTTGGCTTCTTTTCTCAATTCGGAAGAAGAATGGTTTGGAGAGTTCTTGCAATTGGGCCATCCAAGTAAGGTTTCTCTGTGTTAGTGATTATGTTCCCTACTTACTTGCGTTGTAATACTTATCAAGGTTACCATCTCTAATGTACTTATATTTGTAATCTTCTTATAATAATGAAAAGGTTTAGAGATTTAGTGTGACTTGACTCTGTTTAATGCCCTCGGCTTTTACAGAGTATTTTACAGAGTGTTTTATGTTCTCATTATTTGTACAAATGAGTGTTAAAGATCACTGTGACTACAATGAAGAGTGAATGTGGGGGGAAACTTTTATTACTTTTAAAATAATATTTGACAAAATAATTATTATTTTGAAATAACATGTGACAGATTGGTGAAGTCCATACTAGACATAAAGAGTAAATGTTACAAAAGTTACAATTTGTAAAAAATAAAATCCGCCAACCATTTGTGAAGCAAAACAATGTGCACCAATACTAGCAACTGGTCACGTTGGGTTGGTCCTTACCTAGATTGAGTCTTTCTCAACTGAGGTGTATTTTGAGTTTTGTTTAACGGATTAAATCAATTCAGATCTATCTCGAGTTTAGCCTAGCTCGAATTCTTGGTTACTACTTTACCTGATTAAGGAAATTTTTATAGCGAAATATATATCAAAACTACTCAATAAATAAGGGTAGATCTCACATGATTGAATGTATTGAATATAGACATGACAAACATCAAGTGGGCTGAGTCTACCCATTTATAAATTGGTTCAAATTGAGTCTATCCATTTCTAAATAGGTTTAGATCAAATCTACAAATTTTTTAAATAGGTCGGTTAAGTTGTGTAATTGGGTTAGTATTGCTATTAATCATCAAAGTCAGAATTCTATCTATTTAAGATCGAATGTTCGAGTTCTACTTTTTCATATGATCCTATCTTAAATCATACCATTAATCTCTCCACTATTTCTCATGTCTTTTTTATTTCTTTCATTTCATTTTATTAGTTTACCCCTGTAACGACCCGTCCCGCTGCGGGCACGTTAAAACTGATCCAAATTCCTAAAAACAATTCAATACAATTTCGGATACTAACCATAGCAATCCACCAGTAAATCAAAGACCGAAAGCATCAATTATAATTACAAATTATAGCATCATCCCATTATTACATTCATCCCACTTAATGAAATGTACACATAATTCAAATACATCAGAAAGTCCTCAATTGCAAGATGGGACCCTTACAAATTAAGAAACTGCGACTCTACGCCCAACGTCCAACTGAGGGTCCCGCCAACCTTCCCTCTATGAAGTACCTGTGAGGTAAGGGGGTGAGCTCTACATGCCCAGTGAGGGTAACACATGCATCATAAGTCATCAAATATACACTGCACATAATCATATGGACATATCAATGTCTACGGTGTCTACAGGCATGACTATGCAAACGGGTGCCCTACTCCTAACACACGAGCCCACATCAGTCGGACCACTAGTACATCCTCTAACCAACCCAATGCATCTGTCGCAGTTCACCCGTCCTCAGGTACACAGGCCGACCTCCAACCGGGTCAGGATCCATCCTCCTCGACCAGACCTATAACTCTCTCATGACAATCGACGCACCTAGCACGACCAACCCAAGAGTCGGACTCACTAGAGTCCTAACCTGACTACCACACGGGAGTGACCACCTCACCAGTCCTCAACGGACTGCCAACCAAACTCATCCATGGTCTCCTCAACTGAGCACCAGAGTCTCGATAATCAAACCTATAACCTCGGACCCCATTTGTTGGTCTCCACACGATTGGCGTATCTACCCCTCATAGGATTTTATAGGTCTTCTACCGAATGAGCTGGCCGAACTCACTCGTTAGGCGCCCATAAATTCCTGGTGAGTCGACATTCACAACCCAAGTCTCAACTATGAACCCTAAAGTCAACCGCGGGTAAACCCACTATCGTACAGGTTGTCCCCACCATACAGGTGTCCTAGTCTGGAATACCATACCTTAGACTGTACCCACCCTGCAGGTGCCATAGCCTGGAACCTCTCATCACACCATCACTCGATCAATGAGCGGGCGAGCACATCCTCAGCCTACTCGCTCATCCGGGGAACCACAAGTGATGCTAACGGGAGCTGTCCCTCACCGCATCATCCCTCGACCAATGACCAGGCGAGCACCTCCTCAGCCTACTCGGTCATTCGAGGATCACAAGTCATACTAGCGGGAGCCGTCCCTCACCGCGTCATCCCTCGACCAATGACTAAGCGAGCACCTCCTCAGCCTACTCAGTCATTCGAAGATCACAAGTCATACTAGCGGGAGCCGTCCCTCACCGCGTCATCCCTCGACCAACGACCAAGCGAGCACCTCCTCAGCCTACTTGGTCATTCGAGGATCACAAGTCATACTAGCGGGAGCCGTCCCTCGACAAATGACCAGACGAGCACCTCCTCAGCCTACTCTGTCATTCGAGGATCACAAGTCATCCTAGCGGGAGCCGTCCCTCACCGCGTCATCCCTCGACCAATGACCAGGCGAGCACCTCCTCAGCCTACTCGGTCATTCGAGGATCACAAGTCACCAGTCACCATCCCACCCTCTTGTCTCCATGTGGGCGAACCACTCAACCCATTAGACCACTGGGGACGCCTCATCCGCCACGTACTCGGGTAGCGTGACAGTAGGGGCTTCCAAGACTACCCTGAGTGAACCAACATTCAACCCTATCGTCTCTCTCTAGGGCTAACATAACTTCCTCCCAATTAGTCCTTATCTGGGACTCCCAGGTACATTGTTCTCTAAATCAGACAACACATCTCTCATAGGTGTGTCTGAGAAACACCAGACTGACCGACCATTTGATCCATGCACGGGTACAACTACTCAATTCCAATCACAAGGGAGTCCGCATCCCAACAACGTGTCCACGGCGCGGTCCCACATAACATTCCCACCCTAACTACCCGACAAGCTAGGGGGAGTCTCTAGATCCTGATGTGGCCTAATACTCATACCCCACCGACATCCCACATACGTTAGTTATATGTATGCACAATTACATCTACGCCTACACATGTTATTAACATAGTTCATCACATAACAATCATGTGTATACATCACTATTTATCATGGGCTGGCATGTTAACATCCAAACATGTTATAATGTCTAACAGTTTAAGCTAACCATCACATAATCATATAGCATACTATCAACACGACATATCAAACTATAATCTGGCATATATCACCACATAACACATATTTGCATGTTGACATCTCAACATATTATCAATAAAAATAAACCCCAATTATGTCACCGTACAACAAATCAATCGTGACATCAGATAAGCAACTCGTATATGCCTCTGCGAGCATCGGATACAAATACACCCGGATGGGGGTCCGCCACATAATGGTATCAACAGTTCCCTTGCCGAGAGGCTCATAATACCGAGGACCCCCATTCGCCTCATTTCGTACCCGTACATTTGATAGAGAGGTAATATGCATAGATGCATGCTAAAAGCGGTGATGAGTTCCCTCACCGGTGTGCGTTTTGAAATCAACTTCGAGAAACAGGGTCCAATGGGTTAAAGGGGGGCTCGATCTGATAAAAAGAAATACAAAGATTAACGAGCGGGTTAAAACGGGCTAAAACAAGTCTGGGGCCCAAAACGGGCCAAACATGGCCCAAAACTGAAAACAAGATCCAAAACTAAGTCAGGTTCGAAATTGAGCCTAAAACTGAAAACTAGATATAAAATGGGCTGGATTTGAAAATTGGGCTTTAAGATGGGTCGGGCCCAAAACTGGGCCGAACTGGGCCGGGCCTGAAATGGGGCCGAGTCAAGACTGGGCCTGACTGGCTGACTTGGGTCTGGGCCGAGTAGAGTTGAGCTGGGCCGGGCCGAAGAAGCTTGGTCGAGCTGGGCCTAAGTCGACGGCCCAAGACTGAACCCAGTCGAGTCAACTCAATGACCCGACTGAGTTGGCTCAGCTCCCAGCTGAGAAACAAGGGAAAAGAGGGAAAGAAGAGAAAGAAAAGAAAAAGAGGGAAAGAGGGGAAGAAGAGAGAGAATCGGGGAAGAGAGGAGAAGAATCAGAGAGGGAAGAGGGGAAGATACCAGGTTTCGGCCGAGGAGGGAAGAGATCGGACTTGTTTGGGGCCGGAGGAGCTCGAACCAACGCCGGAGGTGGAGGAGGGAGGTCGGCAATAGATCCAACCAAGGAAGAAGAAAGATCAGGGAAAAGAGAGAAAATGAGAGGGATTGAGAGGGGAAAGAGAGGATCGAGAGGGAGAGAGATGAGGACGGCGGCGGCGCCGGCGGGATTAAGGTTAGGGTTTGATAAAAGGGGGAAGAAGATGAAAGAAGGAAGAAGGAAAGTAGGTGTTGCGGCGGCACTGTAGCTATGCGCTACAGTGCTGCTGAAAAAAAAAGAGATTTTAAAGGGAGGGGGTTTAGGTTTAGGGTTTTCTTTCCCTTTTTTTTTTTTTAATAAAATAAAAATCTCCAAATTTTAAAATATTTTAAAAAGCTCGAAGACGTCAAACGACAAACGTCGGGGGAAAACGTGTGATTTTCAAACTTTTAATTATGAAAGAAAATTCAATAATTCAAAATTACCAAATTGTCCTTTGAGTCTCCGAACTCAAAATCCGGCAAACCAGGACCCACCACAGGGCCCACACTCACCCCACTGCTACCAAGACCCTAAAATTCTGAAAAATCGGGTCGGGTCGCTACAACCCCTCCTTATTTTTATAACTTAGTAGTCTTTCAAGTCCCTAAAACTCTGAAAAATCGGGTCGGGTCGCTACAACCCCTCCTTATTTTTATAACTTAGTAGTCTTTCAAGTTTCAACTATATGTAGTCTTTTTACTCACACGATTATTTATGAATATTTTAATGGGTGGATTGTTGCACTCTTTTTCTGGCTTTTTACCTAAATTTAATGATTAATAGAGTATAAAAAAATCACCTGAAAAATGGGTCTGAAGTAGCCGTTAAAATTCAATATATCACCAGTATGTAGATTGGGAGATTTATATAGATTAGCCTCACCTCTATATCCATATTATAAATAAAAAATCAATATATTAGCTAATAAGGGAAAAATTGACATATAATTTGTCCAATGTAACGAATATCGGTGTATCATCTTCCATTCTCGGTGGAAATGACTCTCTCCCCCATTGGATGTGACACAGATGAGAGTGAAAGAGTGAGACATTCTTCCCCATCGTATTCCTGCCCTTGCCCTTTTATTGTTTGTATTCCATTCTTGTCATCGCAGCAAGGGGCCTTCTTTGTCCTCTCCAACCCTGAAGTCATATTCAGTGGTCGTTTGGATGCAGGTAAATCCGAAGCATAAAAACAACAAATGGTGAAGCCATATTCAGGGGTCGTTTGGGTGTAGGTAAATCCATGGAAATCAGCAGAAAAAGAAAGTCTTTTGGGTAGCTCCCTTCCCTGGAATGGCAAAAGACCTGCTGCATCCGAACCTCCTATTTCTCCACCACCTCCTCCTTCCTGGGTCTTTTTTTTTTACCCTGCTCCTCCTTTCCTACAACGCCATTTTTTTAAAATGAGTTTCTGAGTGGAGTGGAAGACGGTGAAAAAGGTAGACACTCTATAACTAAGTCAAGATTCAAGAAGGCCTTTTAAAGCACCTTACTAATTTTTGGGACATGTCCAAATCTCTCTATCTAAATACACCTTATAACGGTGTAAGGAGTAACCATTTTGTGTTGAGAGTGATTTCAACCTAAAACCTTCTGCATCTTAGGCAGGCGGGTTTTTGACCGCCAAGCCAACCCTCATATATTAAGAGGTTGTACTGGGTTTTTTACCGCCAAGCCAACCCTCATATATTAAGAGGTTGTACTTTACTTGAATTAGATAATATTTGAAAATGATATAGACTCAATCAGGGAAACAAATCTCGGCCGATATGATATGTAACGACTGAGATTTGAGATATCTGCCGATATCTGATATATATCATCGATATCTGCAAATAAAGATGGTTTTTAAAAAAAAATAGGAGAGAGAAATTTCTTGGTCGATACTGAGATCTAAATCCCTGAACTCAATTGATTTAAATAAGTGACCACGTGTTGTGTGTCAAAGAATTAAACCAAAGCATCCATAAAACTGAATCAGCAGAAAGGTATATTGTTTATGTGTAATTGCTAACAACGTGCTGACCTTGGCTGTATCAAATGGTGAAATGTGGTGCTGATGGGCCAGCCACTGAACCGTTTAAGAACCGAGTTTAAAACGAGTCAACATGTGCTATTTTTTTTTTAATAAATAAAAATCAGTTTTTAGAACTGGGTGGAATTTAACGCTGGTGAACCGGTAGGAAGTAAAACCTGCAAGATCGTGTAGATCTAATTTGTTTTGTGTTTTAAAACTGAGTTTCAAAGTTAATTAAAAGTCAAGTCAAATTTGGATTAATCAACTGGATTAAATTAATTAGTCATTTAACTTGATAATTTATTTTGGCTGTACCTATAGACACCACATTTTCCTGCTTCCAGACACCGCTTTTCAAATTTTAGGGTAAAATTATCATTTTTCCCTTCAATGTTTTGATAGTCCGATCCAACTTCCAAATGGAAGATTCAATCGAACGATTTCAGGAATCATCCAATCGAACCTCCAAATGGAAGAACCGATCAAAAAATTCCATAAATTGTCCGAATGAATATTGTGGAGAAGGATTTTCAAAAGAGACATTTTTTCGATTGATTTTTATAAATAAATTATCAAAACTCATATATTCTAAATTTTATAAACTCTGAAACTGAGGTTAAGTGAAAATAATATAGTTTTGAATTTAAAAAATCATATTAAATAAATTAAAGAAAATGATATAGTTTCGACTCCTTTCGAGTGAACGAGGGGACGTGGCTTTGTCTTCAACGTCGGCAGCGTACAAGGCATGAACACCTTATTTTGGAATGGCAGGTGGCGGTCTCTCATGTCCAGCCTTTATTTTGAGGGAAAGTCGTGAGTACGACTGACAGTAAAATTCCGGCTTTGAGGTGACCAAAGTCACCACGACGACTTCTGCATGTGAATCGATATTGGGAATCTTACCCTCCCCAATTTGCATTTTCATGTAATACACGTTTTCTGCATTTTCAAACTCAGATATCCAATTTGCATTTTCAGAAAATATTTTTTAACAAAGAATTCCCTATAAATCTATTTTCGTGTAATAGAAGAAAATATTTATTTAAGTTCTAATAAAATCAGGAGAATGAAAAATAATTACAGACATGTGTAACTAAACAGTTATTGGAATAAGAAAGTCAGTGCATTAGTGTAGAATTATCAAACAAGCTTGAAATAGTAATTCTCATTCTTAGATATTCATTATCATTTATTAACGACAGCATACCATCCAATTCAAATTTGAACTCTTCAAATTTCAACCTTAACCGCAGCACAACATCCAATTCAAATTTGAACTTTTCAAATTTGAATTCTATTTTATCCTAATCATTTTGTGTTAATCCTCAAAGAGGTTATATTGTAATCCTATTTATACTTAGTGATAATGATAGATGAGTAAGGAATTTCAGTTTTCTTCATCATTCTTTGAATGGAATGAACTACCAAAGAAACTCTTAATTTAACGATCGACATCTATAAAATTTATAGGCCATTATATTTATTAGTAGGATAGAAATTCGGTTGGGTCAAGACAGGTTTCAATAAACTCAATTCAACTCATGTCAAAAACTATTTAATCTGATTCGAACCAACCTGAATTGTTGACCTGAATTACTCAACCCGAGTGTTGTTTTATAACTTGATGCACTCAGATCAGGTTAGATCATATCGGGTTGCTTTTAAATTTTTCAACCTGACTCAACTTGAATTTCATGCGAGTTTACTTTTTCCAAACCCGATCCGACCCGACTCGAGATATGCAAAAACATAACTCAAGCGCATTGATTTCTCGAGTCGAGTCATGCGGATCCAAATTTCACCCCTTTTTATATGTATTCTACTTATATCATACTTTTATTAATTTATATATTAATAATCATAAAATTATTATATCTATGTATAAGTTTTTTTCAAACTTAGAATATAAATGATGCGTTGAAATGCATGTGATTTTGGAAAATCTCATTTTTGAATCTGACACCTCTAGATTGAGAAGAAAACAGGTTTTCTTACAATGTAGCAAAAGCTAAGAATATCATAGGATTGATTGACTACAATAATGTTTAAAAGAAGCAGAAGGAAGAAATTTTATTGGGTGACATACTTATACAGAATATGACTATTTCATTATTATTTTTTGTCTTTATGGGTGACATATTATCATGATTTTTCCTTTTTTATTTTGTCTTTTTAGATAAAATTCATTGTACGGAGAATTGGAGAAATTTTTAGAGGAGATACAATGCACTCACTATTCTCTCAACCATCTCTCACTATCTATTTTCATACAAATGAAAAGGATGCACAAATGAAAGAGATGCAAATTGGGCCAAGCCAAAACAAATCAAATTGGGCCTAGTCAAATTGAACCATTAATCAACAACAAGTCTAGTTAAATTAGAAGTATGTGTCGGTGTGACTTTCATGTTAGAGATAGAATTAATTTAAAATTTATTTTTATCTACAATTATTATGTTGTGAGTCTATGCATCTGAGATTTCTATCCAAGACTTATATGCTTTATAACTCAAATAGAATTGATACGATACAAGTGTTTTTTTTTAAAAAAAAAAAGTGTATCCTCACTCTACATTGGAGGAGAGAGTACTCTCATGAGCATGAGTAAACCTCCATTTCAACATAAGAATATGAATGTTCTTCATAACAAGGGACTCAGACACAGTGCATCTTTCATCATTTAAATGATGACAAGTGGTTCAGTCTCTATTGTTATAAAAAAGAAAGGTGTCTTTATCCATTTATTAACTTTGAATAAGCCTTATTATAATCATTCCAACTCATTATGTAGGGCCTTATTTTCCATCTAAATATGTGATTAGTGATGGATACATGAGTGGTGCATGCATATAATATAATACATAAAGTTTACCTTAATTTGATGATCCTAGCCATCGCATGCATGGTCCTAAAGACTTGCCCATAACTAGAATATAGGTGAGTGTGTATCTTGTTTTGACCACCCTTGTTTTACAATTTTTGAATACAGCTTGAACACCTTTTTTCTTGAAATATTACATTCAAGTGGGTCACATCCCCTCTCCTCATCTTATTCTTGTCAATCATTTTCAATTCCAATTCCCAACAAATTCCCTATATATACATTTTTTTTAATATATATATATATATATATATTTTTTGAGTTTTTCAAACATGTCAAGAAGAGTTGATGGCTCATTGTTTAAGTCATGTAAGAGAGGACAATACCAAAGACAAATTTAGAAAATGGGACAACACTTGAAGCCATTTTCTCTTGATTTATGAGAGTTGGTTTAGCAGTTAATAGCTTGCTTGAGATACATGTGATGTTAGGTTTTAGTCACCTCCAATATAAAAAGGTTACTTTCATATTATTTTTTGATATGTGGATAAAGAAATTTGTAACATGTCAATAATTACTCATATACTCTAAAATTACTAAATACCTTAGTCTTTAAAAAAATTCAAAAGTTAAATTTGCAATCATTTATGACACTAGTCACTTGGACAAATGGACCTCGCAAAGAATCAAATTGGACTTTACTGCCCCATTTTTAACTGGAAGAAAAGAGAGACAGGCAATAAAAGATGAAAGATTTTTTATTAAAAGAAAATGGAAAGCGACAGTAATTTTCGAACAATGATTAGAGGACTGAGTCGAAGGTTGAGTCAGTAGAAAGTGAAAGGCAGTAGCAGTGTGAAACGACAGGTTAGGTAGAATGGAAACTGGAGTTGGTAGAAGAACGCGTGGGTACTGACGACTGAAAAGAGTACTTGGCAATCAGGACTTTTGAAGGATTAGATGAGAACTTTTGACAATGACTTCAATTACAACATGTTTCATGGCAAGTTTTGACTGTGTGAAGGTTTGGCGTATGTGATGTAATCTTTATTGTGTTGAATTAATCTCACTTTTAATATTAAATTGGGATTTATAATTTATAAAATTATAAATAATTAAAGTTATCGAAATCTAGAAAGGTCTTTTTTAAAAGAGTTTTTATATGGTGAGTCAAAATTATTTTAATTGTTAAGGTATGGACTCACAATCCATCGTTGGTTTGAAGGGGACTCCACCATTGTTAACCTTAAGCCCATAGGATTTAACTATCCTAGTGGATTAATCGTCACGACTTCATTGAAGAACCACTGGCAATTGGGTGAAAAAGTCCCAAATCGATTAGAAGGTATAAGATTTAGGTATTTATTTGAAGGGGTGCGCTTCTTTTATGTACAACGACGGATTTTAAAGTCGTGAGCCCACATTACGATGTATCTAAGACCCTACGAGGGTGACCAAGACCATGTGTTGATTGGTAAAGCAAACAATATTGCTATGTGTAAAGGGGGGCCACGGTCCTAACATTAATGAAATACATCTATTACTCACATTCAAGTGGTGACTAGTGAGCGCTACCAATGCAGTATGAATGAAATAAATTTTATAAGAGAAAAAGAGGAAATCAGTGGTTGATAATACGACTTGATTGACTGACTTAATGCCTAATAATGACATATTTCTTATTTTATTTTTTCCAAACTATTATTGTTGGATCTATGAAAGTTTGAGAAGTAATTATCAATTTATATAATTTTTTATATCAATTTTACATCTTATTTGATTGGATAGATTAATCTCAAAGTGACGCCCCTTCGAACGAGACCCTCTGGCGGAGAGAGCAACGCTGACCATCCCATTTACCTGTGGGATCCCCTGAGTCCACTTGTTAGGACCTGAATTTCCAACCCAAAAGAATAGTATGTTTGGTGGAGTGACGCAAGTCCTTTATAAACCTCTACATCTCCCTCTAGACTTTCAATATAGGATTCGTTCGCAGCAACCCTAATAATTAAGATCCAATTTGCATAGTCTAACCTAAAATCTCCGACCTTACCCTTTCTCTCTATATTTTGTAATACTAGTGATAATAATAAAAAATTTAGTGCCTGATGAAGGAATTTTTAGGTCTTAGAGTTGGCTTAAATTAGAGATATTTTCAGTTTGGAGTTATTTTAAAAGATTGGTTACCAAGAAGGAACACCTCTCACTAATGCCTCCAAATCACACGTCATTGCCTTCATGTTTGTACACTCAAGTCTCTACACCGGCCGGTCAAACCAACTGTTGACTCGTATATACCAAGCTTTCGGTGCATACTCTTCCTTGCAGATGTCCATGCGCACATGGCTGGTTGGGCCCACCACGGCTTAATGCTCTGACTTCCGGTGTACCTGCCTCCACGAGAGCTGCCCCTGTCGGGTCCGCTCTTTGTCAATTCAGTTTCATTCAAAATGGAATATTCTTTTTAAAGGTTTTTATTCAAGAGTATTAACTATTCTAAGGAAAATTATTTTAGTTGAATAAATTATGTTATAATTTTTAATTTTGAAAGTGATTAAAATTTTAGAGGATTAAAATCTAAGAGTTAATTAGTGTAAGTAAAGTGATTTTTTGTGAGTAATACAACGACAATTAAATATTTTCAATAGATTGCTCATGTGGAAAACCCCAAGGGTTTAGTTCAAATCTCACCAGCTTCAATAAAGGGTTATTTTTTATGGGATTATTTCATATTGAATAACTAAGGTATGTGCAGGAAACTGTGCATGTAACTCTAAAGATTAGTCGAGTGAGATATATGAACACTTTCATAAAAAAAAAAAAAAGATTAGATTGATGACTGATCACGTGAAAGAGACTGGCTAAAGGGAATCCTTTAAAGATCTACAGTAACAGTGCATCCTGATTGGGGGCGTGGTACAATTGATAAGGTATACGTGAACGTGGTTCTCTCACGCATTAGTAACACATGTTATTTCAAGCATGTTTTGCATTTTCTGCCCTAGCCATTATACACCTAACTTTCAGTGTATCAGCTGATTGGAGCTGTATATCTAGGACATGTAGCTCTCTCCCTTCTGGGTCATCAACATACCCAGGAATAAACCAAAGCCAATGGCTGCCTCTACATTCTTCTTCTTTTAGTGTCTGAATCTTGAACTCTAGAGAAAACTGAAGTGTCTGAATCTTGAACTCTAGAGAAAACTAGAGAGAGAGAGAGATAGATGGGAAGGAGACCATGTTGCTCAAAGGTGGGAGTCAATAGAGGAGCATGGTCGGCCCATGAAGACAGACTCCTCATTAGTTACATTGAGACCCATGGAGAAGGCAAATGGAGAGACTTACCCAAGAGAGCAGGTGAAGTACAGTTTCTTCTTCCACCTATTTTCCAAGAAAACCTTTTATTTCTGCGGTGTGAGTGCTCAACAATTTGAGTGTCGATGGGTTTGCAGGCTTTAAACGATGTGGTAAGAGCTGCCGGCTCCGGTGGCTGAATTACCTTCGGCCTGATATTAAGAGGGGGAACATTTCCCCTGAAGAGGAGGATCTCATCATCAGGCTCCACAAGCTTTTGGGAAACAGGCAACACTCTTTTTCTCTCCATCATTTGTAGAAATACACCGTACTCTTGTATATACAACTCTGCATGACCTAGGATGGACAAAGCATGCAAAACTCATGGGTCCCATTCTAAATGCATCTAACCTTACCAAATTGGACCATTCGAACAGTTGGCTTATATAGTTCCATCTAAATACTTGTTTATATTATTATTTCTTGTTTGGGAGTAAACGAATTATATTAAGATCTAGACATAATTCAAAGATTAATTGGTGTATCTGGAACATGGTGCTCTTGCAGATGGTCTCTGATTGCCGGCCGATTGCCCGGGCGAACAGACAACGAAATAAAGAACTATTGGAATACATGTTTGAGTAAGAAGATGAAAGGCCAACCATCTAAAACGAGCAATCAAGAGCAGCACATCAGTCAATCTCAAGAGAAGAAACCTTCTACAAAGACATCAGTGGAAGGACCATCTACAGAATCAGAACCCCACCAAGTGATCAGGACAAAGGCCACAAGATGCACCAAGGTCTTCCTTCCACCACAAGAAGGAAATTGGATCTCCGGGAGAGATTCGGAGCCGTCGGGAACAGACAAATTTTCATCAATGCCCACTCCACAAGCTGATGATGATTCATTGAACTTTCTAATGGATTTTGACATTGGAGAGATTTTCGTTTCGGACATCCTAAACTCAGATTTCATCGAAGCCGGTTGTGATGTAAGTCATGAGAAGAGGAATGTCACCATTGGAGAAGATGGCAGCAATGACTTGTCTCCTAGTTTTGATCATCATCACCTGTTATCGAGTGAAGCAGTGCTTGATGATTGGAAGGTGTATAGCTCTATTCAAGATGATGTAGCATTGGAGCTCCAAATGCTAGATCTTCCTTTTTAGATAATTAAACAATATTCTGAATAAAGACCAATATAATTTCTTTGAGACTGAATAGTTAATAGACCTTTCACTTTTTACACTTGGGTAATTGATTATCTTCATGGAATTAAAAACACCAGCATATTAAAATTACCATGAAAACCATTTGACTATCCATTCCTTGTGTATTGGAATATCTTTTTCACAATGTCGATAATAGTTATAATTGTACTTGAAAATCTTCAATTACACTGTGAAAGATAACAATTGCATGGTATAACATGTGACACGTGGCATGCTGTGAGTCATATATCTTCTTATATTGTGAAACATAATTATAATTGCATCTTGAATTAGGATTGACAACATGATAGCGATCTTCACATAGGATTTTTGTGTAACAAGATATGGGAATAAGTAAATTTCTCACTTTACCCTTCACCCATGCTATACGAATAACTTAAAAAAAGTGCGCTGGCAAGCCGATCACTCTAAAAAATAATCGTGTGAGGATCACTACTCAATAATCAACATTGCCATATAGGCAAATTTACTGATATCATTTAAAATATGAATCTAGTATGGGTCTAAAAGCCTGATAGATTTTAATTTAGATTGAACTTAGATCAAGCTTGGTATAAATTGATATGCACACACTCACATACACCACCTTTCCCTACAATTGTTTGATAACATTTTGAGAAGTAATGGAGACATAGATGCCTTTTTGTTTGAAGTTGGGCAAAACAATGTATATTATATATAGAATTAATCGACTTAGAATGGACTGCAAAATGATGTTTGTGTTGTCCTTTTCACAAAAAGGTACACATATACTAATCATAGTGTCATATTCCTAAAAGACAAACTACTCTTCTTATTTTAACGTATATATAAAATAGAAAATGGCACAAAAGAATTGATATTTCCATGCCAATCAAGGGTTGAGAACTATCCCTTTAGTTATAAATTGATATTTCCATGACAATAGTGATGTTTCTCCAAGCTTCTTGGAACTTAGTTATTCGTTCCGTACACTGAAAACCCACCAATTATTTGTGAGATCCTTTCATCGCCCTAAAGTAGACCCCACCTGGCCGTTGTGTCACGTTGTTACAAGGTATAGGCCAACATGTGAGTAATTCGATCACCTGAGAATTAGTGTTGATTATTGAGATAAGTCGACATAAACAAATAAATAAGTAAAATCTCTGTATTAAAAGATGATTGAAAATGTATTGTGAAATTACTTTTTGTCTATTGTGAAGGTTGTGACCCTTATTATACTTTTTACTATTAAATAGTAATATAGTGTTTAAAATATGATAATTGAATCTTTCTAAGTAAAGAAAACAACTTTACTCTTAATTTTTCACTTTTTTCTGAATACGAGAGCATTGAAGAAAACTCTAAATACACTAAGTGAAGATAGCACCTCTCAATCAGTATCCTTGAGTAATGCACAATTTCTCGAAGTTAATAGGATGTAATGTGTCTTTTTTATGTTCATATCTATCTATTTTCTTCTCCCTCTCTTTCTTCTCCCTCTCTTTGTACCATTCATTCAATATTATTCTACATGTATGATGAGCACAGAAATATGATAATTTTACCCTTGAATATTTGATTAGTTAGTTCTTAAATTTTATTTATTTTATATTATTATTTAAATATATTATATATTCTAAAATTATATTTGTTAATATATTATGTTAATTAATTTGATCTAATTAGTGTATTTTTGTGTGAATATAGATTGGTGCATTAAATATTCGAACTTTGGATCCGATTCTAGCTCGGAAAATGAAGTTTACACCGAGCCAAAAGAAGTCAGAACATATAAAGAGAAGGTTGGTTGTATGAAGAAGATTGTAAGAGAGAAAACAAGAAGCAACCAGCATTGTTGGAGAAACACCAAACAACAACCCATTCAGCCAATAAATTAAGAAGTAATCTGCTGTAAGAAAGAAGAGGAGATTGAGAAAAGTTGCCAATCAATGAAATCAATATTACAACAGAGATTTCATACAGCAACAAACCGTTAAAGCAGCTGTGTTTTCATGCCAATATTTTAAAGCACGGGACTGGTTTATGAGCAGCATTGAGCAGAAACACAGCCTGTTAGAACTGTTTTCCCCTTGGCAACAAAACATATTATTGGAATGGTGATGCCAATGATGCAAACAACAAAACCAGCCAGCAATTGAGAAAAAGAAAGAGAAGCACGGCAGAAATAAGAAATGAAAGAAAGAAGGAAAGGACGGTGACTGAAAATAGAAATGGAAGGGACGGCTAACTGAGAATGGAAAGAAAGAAAGAAAGGAAGGAGTACCCGACTGAAAATTAGCAACATACATATTCGGCTGAATTCAGACGGGACCCACATGCTTGTTTATTTTATTTCCTCTCTCATCTTATAAATATCAGCAGATCCTCATTCAAAACGGGGAACTTGAGATATACAGAGGAGAAGGCTCAGCTGAGAAAGGGAAGGCTCGAGATCTTCGACATGGTTCGGATTTTATTTTTCTATCTCTTTTGTTTTAATCCTTTTATAATGTTCGGCTAAATTTCTTGTACTGAGGTTGAGGATAAAACCTCATTAATGAAATAATTCTTCTTTGTTTTATTTATTTAATTCTAAATTATGTGTGTTTGATTATTTATGATTTTGGCTTCATCAAATTAATAGATGTTAATTATTTTTACCATCAATGCCATGTATTTTTGGTTATTAATATTAATATCTAATTAATTAAATGCTTAGGTTTTTAATTGAATAAAAGTAAACCCTTTGATTCATTGTTTTCTTTTATTTTAATTTAAATATATTGGATGCTTAGATTAATCCCTTTGATCCATTGTCTTTTAAATTAAAATAGGATACATTGAATGCTTAGAAACTGCATCTTTAAAAGCGAAGGGAAATCTGAATTTTGAACACCATATTAATGAACTTAAATGTTTAAATCTTTAAAACTGTGAATTAATAAATAAACAATTGGAATATTATGGATTTAATGGTGGTGGAATCCGATACTTAGTAATTTCTCTCATTTTATTCAATCTCTATTTTAGTTGTTTTATTTTAATTTAGATTGTTTAATTCAATCATTCTTCTGAAAAATTGTTAAGTAGATTAATGTTAAAATATTAGGCTTTTTAATTTGTTTTCCCATTCATTCTAAATCAAGTCCCTGTGGGTTCGACATCGCACTTGCATAACTGCTATACTCCAATTCGATTCGTGCGCTTGAGAGTAATTATAAATTTAAAATTTGTACAACAATGTACTCTAAAAAATACATCTCTACTCCTTTGAAGAGAGAGCCGAGCCATTTTATTACTTCACATTAGTCTTTCAACTATATGTAGTCTTTTTACTTACATGATTATTTATGAATATTTTAATGTGTGGATTGTTGCACTCTTCTCTCTTGCTCTTTACCTAAATTTAATGACTTAATAGCTATAAAAAATTCAACTGAAAATTGGTGCTGAAGTAGCCGTTAAAATTCAATATATTACCGGTATGTGCATGGGAGGTTTATATATACCTGTGAGATTAGTATCAGCTTTAAGATAGAATGAAGATACACATATTATAAAAAAAAAAAAATCAATATATTAGCTAATAAGGGAAAAATTGACATATAATTTGTCCAATGTAACAAATATCAGCGTATCATCTTCCATTCTCGGTGGAAATGACTCTCTCATTATCTTCCGTTCGTGGTGGAAATGACTCTCATTATCTTCCATTCGCTGTGGAAATGACTCTCTCATTATCTTCCATTCGCGGTGGAAATGACTCTCTCTCTCTCTCCCATTGGATATGACACAGATGAGAGTGAAAGAGTGAGGCATTCTTCCCCATCGCATTCCTACCCTTGCCCTTTTATTGTTTGTATTCCATTCTTTTCATCGCAGCAAGGGGCCTTTTTTTGTCCTCTCCAACCGTGAAGTCATATTCAGTGGTCGTTTGGATGCAGGTAAATCCGAAGAAATCAACATAAAAAGTAACCAATGGTGAAACCATATTCAGGGGTCGTTTGGATGCAGGTAAATCCGAAGAAATCAACATAAAAAGCAACCAATGGTGAAACCATATTCAGGGGTCATTTGGGTGTATGTAAATCATGGAAATCAGCAGAAAAAGGAAGTCGTTTGGGTCACCCCCTTTCGTGGAATGGCAAAAGACCTGCTGCATCCGTGAAGTCATATTCAGTGGTCGTTTGGATGCAGGTAAATCCGAAGAAATCAACATAAAAAGTAACCAATGGTGAAACCATATTCAGGGGTCGTTTGGGTGTAGGTAAATCCATGGAAATCAGCAGAAAAAGAAAGTCGTTTGGGTCACCCCACTTTCGTGGAATGGCAAAAGACCTGCTGCATCCGGACCTCCTATTTTTTTTACCATGCTCCTCCTTCCCTACAACGCCATTTTTTAAAAATGAGTTTCTGGGTGGAGTGGAAGACGGTGAAAAAGTTACACTATATAACTACTAAGTCAAGATTGAAGAAGCTTAGTTGTTTTTTTTTAATATGAGTTTCTGGGTGTGGTGGAAGACGGTGAATAAACTACCAAAGAGACTCTTAATTTAATGATTGACATGTATAAAATTTATAGGCCATTATATTTATTAGTAGTGCCGAAATTCATTTAAGTTGGGTCGGGTCGGGTTTCAATAAACTCAATTTAACTCATGTCAAAAAATATTGAACCAGCCCGGCCCAACTCAAACCGTTGACCCGAATTACTCAACCCGAGTGTTGTTTTATAACTTGAGGCACTCAGATCGGGTCAGATCATATTGGGTTGCTTTTAAAATTTTCAACCCGACTCGACTTTAATTTTATGAGAGTTTACTTTTTCCAAACTCGATCTGACCCGACCCGACCCGAGATATGCAAAAACATAACTCAAGCGCATTGATTTCTTGGGTCGAGTCATGCGAATCTAAGTTTCACTCACCCTTTTTTATTAATATTCTACTTATATCATACTTTTATTAATTTATATATTAATAATCATAAAATTATTATATCTATGTATAATTTTTTTACAAACTTAGAATATAAATGATGCGTTGAAATGCATGTGATTTTGGAGGATCTCATTTTTGAATCTGACACCTCTAGATTGAGAAAAAAACAGGTTTTCTTACAATGTAGCAAAAGCTAAGAATATCATAGGATTGATTGACTACAATAAAGTTCAAAAGAAACAGAAGGAAGGAATTTTATTGGGTGACATACTTATACAGAATATGACTATTTCATTATTTATTTTGTCTTTATGGGCAACATATTATCATGATTTTTCCTTTTATTTTGTCTTTTTAGATAAAATTCATTGTATGGAGAATTGGAGAATTTTTTACTAATTTTATGAGGAGATACAATGCACACTCACTATTCTCTCTCACCATCTCTCACTATCTATTTTCAAAAAATCAAAAGGATGCACAAATGAAAGAGATGCAAATTGGGCCAAACCAAAACAAACCAAATTGGGCAGAGTCAAATTGAGCCAATAATCAACAACAAGTCTACTTAAATTAGGAGTATGTGTTGGTGTGACTTTCTTGTTAGAGATAGAATTAATTTAGAATTTATTTTATCTACAATTATTCTGTTGTGAGTCTATGCATGTGAGATTTCTATCCAAGACTTATATGGTATATGTGTTATAATGTTTCAATGTTTGTGCATGCTTTATAACTCAAATGGAATTGATAGGATACAAGTGTTGTTTCTTTCTTTTTTTAAAAAAAAAAAGCGTATCCTCACTCTATATTGGAGGAGAGACTAATCTCATGAGCATGTGTAAACCTCCATTTCAACATAGGAATATGAATGTTCTTCATAACAGGGGACTTGGACACAGTGCATCTTTCACCATTTAAATGATGACAAGTGGTCCAATCTCTATTATTTAAAAAGAAAGGTGTCTTTATCCATTTCTTAACTTTGAATAAGCCGTATTATAATCTGTCCAACTCACTATGTAGGACCTTATTTTCCATCTAAATATGTGATTAGTGATGGATACATGAGTGGTGCATGCATATAATATAATACACAAAGTTTACCTTAATTTGATGATCCTAGCCATCGCATGCATGGTCCTAAAGACTTGCCCATAACTAGAATATAGGTCAGTGTGTATCTTGTTTTGACAACCCTTGTTTTACAATTTTTTAATACAGCTTGAATACTTTTTTCTTGAAATATTACATTCAATAGGGTCACATTCCCTCTCCTCATCTTATTCTTGTCAATCATTTTTCATTCCAATTCCCAACAAATTCCCTATATATACATTTTTTTATATATATTTTGTTAATTTTGTTGGGTTTTTTTTTTTTTTTGAGTTTTTCAAACATGTCAAGAACCGTTGATGACTCACTATTTCAGTCATCGATCCTATAAGAAAGGACAATACCAAAGACAAAATTAGAAAATGGGACAACACTTGAAGCCATTTGCTCTTGATTTATGAGAGTTGATTTAGCGGTCAATAACCTGCTTGAGACACAGGTGATCTTAGATTTTAGTCACCTTCAATATAAAAAGACCACTTTTCATATTATTATTCAGTGCATTGATAAAGAGATTTATAATGTCTCAATAATTAGTCATATATGTTAAAAAATTTAAACACCAGAGACTTTAAAAAGAAATTCAAAAGCTCTGTTTGCAATCATTTATGACACAAGTCACTTGGACAGATGGACCTCGCAAAGAATCAAATTGGACTTTACTACCCCATTTTTAACTGGAAGAAAAGAAAGACCCACAATAAAAGATGAAAGATTTTTTATTAAAAGAAAATGAAAAGCGACAGTAATTTTCAAACAATGATTAGAGGACTGAGTCGAAGGCTGACTCAGTAGAAAGTGAAAGGCAGAGCAGTGGAAAACAAAGAAAAAGGTCAAAGGACAGGGAAGTTAGGCAGGAAATTGGAATCGGTAGAAGAACGCGTGGGTACTGACTACCGAAAAGAGTAGTTGGGAATCAAAACATTTGAAGGATAGATGAGAACTTTTGACAATGACTTTAACGGCTATCTTAGGTTCCCTTTTATTGGGAAGACTACAACATGTTTGATTGCAAGTTTTGTCTCTGATAGGGTTGGGCGTACGTGATGTAATCTTACTGTGTTAAATTAATCTCACTTTTAATATTAAGTTGGGATTTATAATTTATAAAATTATAAATAATTAAAGTTATCAAAATTTAGAAAGGTGTTTTTCAGAAGAGCATTTATATGGTGAGTCAAAATGTTTTAATTGTTAGAGTATGGACTCAGCAATCCATAGTTGGTTTAGAGGGGACTCCGCTATTGTTAACCTTAGGCCTTATAGGGTTTAACTATCTTAGTGGATTGACCGTCACGACCTCATTAAAGGACCACTGGCAATTGGGTGAAAAAGCCCCACATTGGTTAGAATGTATAAGGTTTGGATGTTTATTTGAAGGGGTCACTTCTCTTACGTATAACGATGGATTTTAAAGTCGTGAGCCCGTATTATGATGTATCCAAGATCCTGCGGGAGTGATAGAGACCAAGTGTTGATTGGTAAAACAAACACTATGTGTAAAAGGGGGCCACGGTCCTAACATTAATGAAATACATTTATTTAAATACTCACATTCAAGTGGTGAGCCCTACCAATGTAGTATGAATGAAATAAATTTTATAAGAGAAAAAGAAGAAATCAGTGGTTGACAATACGACTTGATTGACTGACTCATTAGTCGGGGCAATTCTAATATGGATACAAATAATTCTGGCAGAGCACTGCCAATGGATGCATAGATCAAATTAAGGAATAGACCCAGAAAGCCAATCTAAGACATCGCCAGCTAGACTTGATGCCTAATAAATGATATATTTCTTATTTTATTTTTCCAAACTATTATTGTTGGATCTATGAAAGTTTGAGAAGTAATTATCAATTTATATATTTTTTATATCAATTTTACATCTTATTTGATTGGATAGATTAATGTCAAAGTGACACCCTTTTGAACGAGACTCTCTGACGGAGAAAGCAACGCCGACCATCCCATTTACCTGGGAGATCTGTTGAGTCCACATGAGATAGTCTAAGACCTGTCTCTGATACCACTTATTAGGACATAGATTTTCAGCCCGAAAGACTAGTATGTTTGGTGGATTGACCCAAGTCCTTTATAAACTTCTACGTCTCTCTCTAGACTTTTAATGTAGGATTTGTTCGTAGCAACTCCAACAATTAAGACTCAATTTGTATAGTCTAACCTAAAATCTCCGACCTCACCCTTTCTCTCTAATTTTGTAATACTAGTGATAATAATAAAAAAAATTGGTGCCCGATGAAGAAATTTTTAGGTCTTAGAGTTGGCTTAAATTAGAGATATTTTCAGTTTGGAGTTATTTTAAAAGATTGGTTACCAAGAAGGAACACCTCTCACTAATGCCTCCAAATCACACGTCAGTGCCTTAATGTTTAGAATGTCAGTCTTAGCAGAAGACTTTGTCCCCAGGTGTCGCCCATGAATACAGAAGCAGCCTCAACTCCAAAGTCACCACCAGAAAAATAAGGTACACTCAAGTCTCTACACCGGCCGGTCAAACCATGTGTTGACTCGGTATATACCAAGCTTTCGGTGCATACTCTTCCTTGCAGATGTCCTTGCCCACATGGCTGGTTGGGCCCACCATGGCTTAATGCTCTAACTTCCGGTGTATGTGCCTCCACGAGAGCTGCCCCTGTCGGGTCCTCCCTTTGTCAATTCAGTTTCATTCAAAAATGGAATATTCTTTTTATAGGTTTTTATTCAAGAGTATTAACTATTCTAAGGACATTTATTTTAATAGAATAAATTATGTTATAATTTTTAATTTTGAAAGTGATTAAAATTTTAGAGGGTTAAAATCTAAGACTTTTCGTGGATAATATAACGACAATTAAATATTTTAAATGGATTGATCATGTGAAAAACCTCAAGAGGTTAGTCGAGTGGTTAGGTTTTGGGTTCAAATCTTAGTAACATCAATGAAAGACTACTTTTTATAGAGTTACTTCATATTCAATAATCAGGGTGTGTGCAGAAAGTTATACAATGCAATTCTAAATATTAGTCGGATGAGACGTATCAACACTCGAAAAAAAAATTTATGTGAAAGAGAATGGGTAAAGGGAATCCTCTAAAGATCTAAAAGTGCATCCTGATTGGAGGCGTAGTACAATACTGTTTCCCAGATGTGAACGTGCTTCCGTTACTCGTTTTATACTGCAAAACGTAGGTCCACATTTGGTGATCGATCCAAAGCATGAGCAAGTCGTGCTATTTCAAGCCGTAGCCAATATACACCTAACTTTCAGTGTATCAGCTGATTGGAGCTGTATATCTAGGACATGTAGCTCTCTCCCTTCTGGGTCATCAACATACCCAGGAATAAACCAAAGCCAATGGCTGCCTCTACATTCTTCTTCTTTTAGTGTCTGAATCTTGAACTCTAGAGAAAACTAGAGAGAGAGAGAGATGGGAAGGAGACCATGTTGCTCAAAGGAGGGAGTAAATAGAGGAGCACTGCCCATGAAGACAGAGTTCTCATTAGTTACATTAAGACCCATGGAGAAGGCAAATGGAGAGACTTACCCAAGAGAGCAGGTGAAGTACAGTTTCTTCTTCCACCTATTTACCAATAAAACCTTTTATTTCTGCGGTGTGAGTGCTGAACAATTTGAGTGTCGATGGGTTTGCAGGCTTGAAACGATGTGGTAAGAGCTGCCGGCTCCGGTGGCTGAATTACCTTCGGCCTGATATTAAGAGGGGGAACATTTCCCCTGAAGAGGAGGATCTCATCATCAGGCTCCACAAGCTTTTGGGAAACAGGCAACACTCTTTTTGTCTCCATTTGTAGATATGCACCATACTCTTGTATATAGAACGCTGCATGCACTAGGATGGACCGAGCATGCAAAACTCATTGGTTCCATTCTAAATGCATCTAACCTTACCAAATTGGACCATTCGAACAGTTGGCTTACATAGTTCTATCTAAATGCTTGTTTATATTATTATTATTATGTCTCGTTTAGGAGTAAACGAATTATATTAAGATCTAGACATAATTTAAAGATTAATTGGTGAATCTGGAACATGGTGCTCTTGCAGATGGTCTCTGATTGCCGGCCGATTGCCCGGGCGAACAGACAACGAAATAAAGAACTACTGGAATACATGTTTGAGTAAGAAGATGAAAGGCCAACCATCTAAAACGAGCAATCAAGAGCAGCACATCAATCAACTTCAAGAGAAGGCATCAGTGGAAGGACCATCTACAGAATCAGAACCCCACCAAGTGATCAGGACAAAGGCCATAAGATGCACCAAGCTCTTCCTTCCACCACAAGAAAGAAACTGGATCTCCGACAGAGATTCGGAGCCGTCGGAAAAGCACAAATTTCCATCAATCCCCACTCCACAAGCTGATGATGATTCGTTGAACTTTCTAATGGGTTTTGACATTGGAGAGATTTTCGTTTCGGACATTCTAAACTCAGATTTCATCCCAGCCGGTTGTGATGAGAGTCATGAGAAGAGGAATGGCAGCAGTGGAGAAGATGGCAGCAACGACTTGTCCCCTGGTTTTGATCATCGCCACCTGTCATTCAGTGAAGCATTACTTGATGATTGGAAGGAGTGTAACTCTATTCAAAATGATGTAGCACTAGAGCTCCAAATGCTTGATCTTCCTTAGATAATTAAACAAGATTCTGAATTAAAGACTAATATAATTTCTTTGAGACTGATTAGTAAATAGACCTTCCACTTTTTCCACTTGGGTAATTGATTATCTTCATGGAAATAAAAAAACGAGAGTGAATATCACCAGTGTCGATTTTTACCACACAGAGATTAAAAATAAAGAAAGGAATTAGCTAAAATAAACCAGTTATTTTACAATTGTTGAAACCTCTTCAAATCTATATCTTTATTATTGAGTTAATATCATTCAATTAGGATAAAAAAACAAGTCCTCTTTCATAGAGAAAAAGTGGGTTGTAGCCTCTAAGGAAAGGGGTTGTACTTTTAGTTAATCATTGTGGGACTTCATGTACTCTCCGACATGGCACACATGGAGTGCATCGAAGCCGTCCAATCTATGTACAATGTCGGTTGCAGACCATGAATAAGATTGATCAAAATAGCAAGTGGGCCACACTTGAAAGATTTTTTTCTGCTATGAATATTGTTATAAATTTTATTATTTTTGTTCTCTCTCAGTTCTTTACACATTGAAACAGGAAGAATCATTCCAAAAATATAACTGAAATGTCCTTTGGCTATTATTGATAGTTTGAAGTGATAAGTCAGGAGTCGAAATATCGACCGATATATATCATATTAGTCGATATGTATCTATTTTTTAAGACCCAACGATATTAGACAATTCTTAGCCAAAATTGTGTGAGAGAGGTCGGGCCCACGAAAGGAAGCAATAGATGAATGTGAACCGTACACGTCTCACCAAACGGCGGGGACCAAACTGGTAGGGTCCTTTCTTGGTGTTGTTCACGTTTCTGAACACTGGTCTTCTGAGTACTGACTCGGCAAGTGATGTTTCTCCAAACTTCTTGGAACTTAGTTTTTTGTTCCGTACGCTGAAAGCCCACCAATTATTTGTAAGATCCTTTCATCGCCTCTCATGATTTTTTTATTTTTGAAGTCGATATAATTAAATATGTTTTGTACAAAAATTAATTTCTATTCAACTGCTTAATTTAATTTTTTTAAATTAATAATTTATATTTATAAAAATTTAAAAGTCAAAATTATATGAATTGAAATATCAGTAGACTTATATCAATATAATCACTTATCAAATAAATTTAATTATTTGAGATTCATCAATTATTTAATAATCATCTCACAATTGATTTGATGGAAACATATCTCAAAATCTGGTTAAAATATGCAATTAGATGAAATCAAAATAAAGTTATTAGTTTTCCAAGAAAAAAAGTCTGTGAAATTGTGCTTTAATGGGCTCAGGGATCGGCTTCAAATGGGCCGATGTTCCTCCAAGGAATCCAATACAGCCATTCTAGCCACGTAAAGTCTGGCAGTAGTCTGGTAAGCCCACAAGGTTAGGCCCAAATTCTGATGCTACCTTCTCTTCTTTTCCTCAATTGACTTGGATTAAATCTTGGGACATATCAATGCTCAAGCATGAAGTCTAGTAATCAGGCCCAAACCGTTTTATGTATATTTTATATTTTAAATATATGATAAAATCGACTATAGAGATTGAAAATTAACTCAGAGTGATACAAGTGGACCAAATTTTATCTTAAAAATAATTTTTTAGTAACTTAATCTTAGCAGTCAAAACACTTTGTGCAATTTGCTTAATTTTTTTGAAAACATCAGTTGATTTTGATTACTAAGAACAAGAGACTTTTGATGCTCTGATAGTCTGATGCGGGCAAATTGAATGAATTAGTCTCATAATCTCATAACAACCTTTAATAAGAGCAATAATAAGCCATTTAACAAGACTTGATCCTCTAAGTAAAGATAACAAATTGAATGAATTAGTCCTATAATCTCATAAATAGTAATATAGTGTTTAAAATATGATAATTGAATCTTTCTAAGTAAAGATAACAACTTTACTTTTTTATTTTTTTCATCTTTTTCTGAATATTAGAGCATTGAGGAAAACTCGGAAAACTCTAAATACACTCAGTGAAGATAGCACCTCTCAATCACTATCCTTGAGTAATGCACAATTTCTCTAAGTTAATGGGATGTAATGTGTCTTTTTTATCTTCATATCTGTCTGTCTATTTCTTCTTACCATTCATTCAATATTATTCTACATGTGAATAATTTAACTCAAGTCTTTCCTTCAGAAAAGACATAAATGCAGTAAAGAAATTTGGTTTAACATCGTTATCATGACATTGTCTTTACAAGTGATAATGACAATTCTACCTTGTGTCATTAAGACAAATAATTTAGATGATGATGAGGATCTTAATAAATGAGTTCAACTATGATTAGGTCAAAAGTGGGCCGAAAAATGAGTTGTGCTAAAAAGATTATCATACGAAGACAACATTTGTTACTCAATGTTTAATAGAAGAGATAAATATGTAGAACTTTCAATTTAAGATACTAGTTATCAATATCTTCTATTTTTTTATTATGTCGGAGCGCATATGATATTGGCTTACTTAAGAGGTTTTTCTTTACGTCGCATGGATTAATTGATGTGGTCATGTTTATCTAGGGTATCTTCAAACCGATAAAAAGGCGGGTTGAAGAAATTATTTGTTGTGAATTGATTCACGAAGATTTTTTTGACGTACACTTTAATTGCACCCTTTGAATTAAATTTTTAAATAAATTTAATGATTAGCACCTTCCCTAGATGAGGGCTTCCCTCCCCTCACTTTCTCCTCCTTGGGGTCCCACCCTACAGACTTGAACTTTATTGCCTTCCAAGTTCAGCACTACCCATGTGCTTCCTCCACACAACGCGGTTAATAATAGAACTAAGAGCTGAAGTCTTAACAGTTAACAGAACACGGATACACGTACAAGAGTTTTACGCACGTGCATAACTGTACATACGCGTATATAAAAATTTCACATTGACAATATTTTCTTAATTTTATATAGTCAATAGATATTATCTCATCTTATTAATAAATATTATCTAATTTAATTTAAGTTGTGAGGCTCTTGTGACACGATTTTAGAACATAAAAAACATTAGTCAATCTTAGATATGTGCCATGTGTTTAAAAATTTAGCTTAAAAAAATTGAAAAAAATATATAAAGTTTGATGGAACCAAAAAAAAAAAAAAAACATGCTTTATCAAAAATACTTTTTTAAAGAGTAAACAAAAAAAAATTAGTTGATTGGCTATGGTGACATCTATAAATTAATATATTTTCCTTCACTTTTAATTTCTACTATTATATGGGAGAGTGGTTCATATCTATTGACTATTGAGGACCACAACCTAAATTTTGTGAACCACATTTGAACTACTTCTCGGCTGAGACTTTTTCAAATTTGCTTTTCTCTATTTCTCAGCCATTCACATTCTATCAACATTATAATGATTGTGTTGAGTACAATCACGGCAAACAATTTTGACAATAAAAGCCTTTTATTTAAATGTTCATGTTAGAGGGTTGCTATCCACAGAAAATAACAACTTTGCATTACTTGATCTAGAAGATCATGACAGCAAAAGATCTGAATTCAACTAGCAGTATTAGCCAGAAATCATGTACACTTTTTTAGAATTTTAATTTAAAGATAAGTTTTAGACTTCTAATTATAGGTTAGAAATCAAAACATGTATGAATTTTAATTTGATTTAAATTTCAATCGAAATTTTAAGAATCTTCTAATAAATCAATTTAGTTGTAGAACTTAAAAAATAATTGAGCCCGGCCTGACCTGATTTCTATCCCGACAATCAGCCCGACACGATTTATTTTCTATTTTTAGAAAGTCTCTAAATTAATATTAAAATTTCTAGATTAGAGAATTAATCACATGTTTAAGATTTATTTCCATACCTTCTAAATTTCTTAATTTATAAAATTCAGTGGTATGTTTTTCACAGATATATTTTCCGAAGTTCCGATGGGTTCGACCTCGCACTCAATCGCTATACTATCTAATGGTTCGTACGCTTGCGAGTAATAAATTTAAAATTTGCACAATAAATTTTTGGCGCCGTTGTCGGGGAACTTAAAAAAATCGCCATTGAATTATTTATTTTTGGAAATAATGTTAATTTTAGAAATATCTATTCTTGGCAACTCTTTAAAATTAGAAATTTCTATTTTTAGAAACTCTAATTTTATAAGGTTACCTAGATTATAAATTTAAATTTGCAAAACAATTTTTTGCTCTCCACTTTAGGTTTATGTTTTGGTGAGCGATCATCCCACGGGTACTTTGTGTATACCAACACGGGTTTTACTGTGATGCCCATTTTGCCCTTCACCTGCCGTACCTGAAAATGTAAAACAATAGGAATGTCAGAAATCGGCTCACCAAGAGTAAAATCGGCTCTCCGAATCACCTGTGAATAGTAAAATCGGTTCTCTGAATCACTTATGAACAATAAAATCGGCTCTCCAAATCACTCGTGAATAATAAATCTGCTCTCAAAAAACTAGTAAGAGATCCGATTGGTGAGCTGAATTCTGACATTCCAAACTTTTTCGGTACGGTAGGTGAAGAACAAAATGGGCATCATGGTAAAACCCGTGTCTTTATACACAAAGTGCCCGTGACCTTATATTTTATCTCATAAAAAGATTATTTTCTTTCCATTACTTTTATTTTCTAAAATTTATGATGATCGAATACAATGATATTTCTCTATTTATATTGCAATTATGCAGGGTTAAGAACATGATAGATCTACACTATGAAAAATAAATTCTTTGGGCTTTTTTAGCACTAAAGGTGAAACTTGGATCAGATTTTTTTTCGGCTTCTTCACTATCGGAATTCATGAATATTTCTTTATCAAACATCTTACGAGTTTGGAATGAATGTATTGATCTTGGGTAGCTTGTATTGTTTTCTTCTTGGCTATGTTTTTTTTTTTTTATTTGCACATCTCGTGCCTTTTTATCTTTTAATATATGAATCATTTTTTTAAAAAAATGGGTCAAATTTTGACCAGACCTGCATGACCCGACAAAAAAAAATTATATGTTGGATTATACAATTTTTGAATTAGAGACCGATCGATTTAAAGATAAAAAATTCATATGTAATTCACTTTGCTGTGAAATTCTCACTAATTCTTCCAAATCATTGCCGCAATTATTGAAGAAGCCTTTCTCCCCTGTCTCGTTCTTGATTACAGGAACGGCCTAACTTCCAAAGTCACCACGAGAAAAATAAGATACACTCAAGTAGACACCGGTCGGTCAAACAGAAGTTGACTCGCAGATACCAAGATTTCGCTGTATACTTCTTCCCTGAAGATGTCCTTGCGCACATGGCTGGTTGGGCCCACCACGGGTCGACGCTCTAATAACCGGTGGAGATACCTCCACGAGAGCTACTCCAGTCAGATCCTCCCTTTGTCAATTTAGCTTCATGAAATGGAATCTTCATTTGAAGATTTTTATTTAGTGTATTAACTAAGAAAAGGAAAATCATTTTAATTGAATAAATTGTGTTATAAATTTTTTTAACTATTATATTTTAAAAGTGATTAAAATTTTAGAGTTCTAAGATTAGGAATTGATTAGTTTAAGTAAAGTAATTTTTTTGTGTGTTATATAATGAAAATTAATCATTTTCAATACATTGATCATATGGAGAAGAATGGCTATTTTATAGAAGGGAATCTTGTAAAGATCTAATGTAAACGTTATTTCAAAGCATTGACGTTTTCTATTGCAAAACGTCCGTACACATTGACGTTCGATCCAAAGCATTAGTAAAACATGTCAGTTCAAGCCTGTTTTACATTTTCTGCCCTAGCCATTATACACCTAACTTTCAGTGTATTAGCTGATTGGAGCTGTATATCTAGGACATGTAGCTCTCTCCCTTCTGGGTCATCAACATATCCAGGAATAAACCAAAGCCAATGGCTGCCTCTACATTCTTCTTCTTTTAGTGTCTGAATCTTGAACTCTAGAGAAAACTAGAGAGAGAGAGAGATGGGAAGGAGACCATGTTGCTCAAAGGAGGGAGTAAATAGAGGAGCATGGTCTGCCCATGAAGACAGAGTTCTCATTAGTTACATAAGACCCATGGAGAAGGCAAATGGAGAGCCTTACCCAAGAGAGCAGGTGAAGTAGAGTTTCTTCTTCCACCTATTTGCCAATAAAACCTTTTATTTCTGCGGTGTGAGTGCTCAACAATTTCAGTTTCGATGGGTTTGCAGGCTTGAAACGATGTGGTAAGAGCTGCCGGCTCCGGTGGCTAAATTACCTTCGGCCTGATATTAAGAGGGGAAACATTTCCCCTGAAGAGGAGGCAGGGCCGTCCAGACCCTTTGGCAAGAAAGGTGACCGCCTTAGGCCTCCAGATGAAGAAGGCCTCTCTCGATGTGGTTAAGTTCCAATAGTGCATTAGTTAAAAAAAAATTATATAATTCCTATAGTTTTGAATAATAAAATCTCCTTAAAGTTATTTTTTAAGCACTGTGTATTTCTAAAATTTCTCAAATTCAATATCCAGACTAATTACGATAATCTGATAAAAATACTTTAAAACTTTTAGGTCTTTTGACACTCCTAAATGCTTAAAACACAGTATTTTATAAATAAGATATCCCTCAGCTGTACCGAAAATATACTTCCAGAAGTTCAAACAACAAACCAGTAAAAATAATTGAACTCCAAATTCAAAGTTGAACAAATATATGAAATTTGAAAACTTAAATCTTTCAAATGATTGTTTACCAAAAATAGGTGACATTTTCCCATCCCAAATCCCGTCCCTTCTTCAAAACAAAAAAAAAAAATCCAGTTAAACAATCATTTGAAAGATCTAAGTTTTCAAATTTCACATATTTGTTTAGTTTTGAATTTGGAGTTTAACGGTTTTTACGGTTTTTCGTTTGGACTTCCGGAAGTGTATTTTCCGCACAGCCGAGGGATACCTTTATTATTAAAACACTGTGTTTTAAACATTTGGGAGTGTCAAAAGACCTTGAAGTCTGAAAGTATTTTTATCAGGTTATCGTAATTAGTCCGGATATTGAATTTGAGAAATTTTGTAAACACACAATGCTTAAAAATAACTTTAAAGTTTTAAAGGAGATTTTATTATTCAAAACTATACGAATTATATAATTTTTTTTTTAACAAATGCACTATGCATATATGTGACATCTGTAGACCGTCCGGACGAATGGAATTTACTCATGAATAATGGTCCGAACGATCCGATGGTCCGAACGAAGGAAAAATGTTCTTAACTCATGTCCGGACGGTGCGGAAGTGGAAGGGCAAAATGGTAATTTTTAATAAAAATTTGAAAACCCGTGTCTGCTGAAAGAAAAATCCCGTGTCTAAATAATTACCCTTATTCAAATTATATAGTAAAGAAGAAGAAGATAAGAGCAATAGAGAGAACACATCTCTTATTCTCTATTTGCACTTCAGCCCATTCGGTATGCTGATCTTTTAAAGTATTCTTATTCTATTTTAATTTCTAAATGTGCTAATTTCACTGGTATAAATATGCTAATTTCACTCGGATGGGTAAATTTTTCAATGCTCTGTATTGTTGGCCTCTTGATCTTTTTAAGTTAAAAAAATTATTGTCTAGAATAATTTATTTTATAATATATAATTAAAATTTTAATTAAATATTACTTATAATAATAAATTAAATATCAAGAAGGCCTATTTAAATTTTTTGTCTTAGGCCTCAACTTGTTTCTAGGCGGCCCTGAGAGGAGTATCTCATTATCAGGCTCCACAAGCTTTTAGGAAACAGGCAACACTCTTTTTCTCTCCATCATTTGTAGAAATACACCGTACTCTTGTATATACAACTCTGCATGAACTAATATGGACCAAGCATGCTAAACTCATGGGTCCCATTCTAAATGCATCTAACCTTACCATGCCCATTACCATTAATTAGTGACTAAGGTAATTGATTCCTTCCTTAGCCAAATTTGGCCATTCGAACAGTTGGATGATATAGTAAAACTCATGGGTTCCATTCAAAATACTTGTTTATATTATTATTTCTTGTTTAGGAGTAAACAAATATATTTAGGTGTAGAGATGATTAAAAGACTAATTGGAGTATCTGAAACATGGTGCTCTTGCAGATGGTCTCTGATTGCCGGCCGATTGCCAGGGCGAACAGACAACGAAATAAAGAACTACTGGAATACATGTTTGAGTAAGAAGATGAAAGGCCAACCATCTAAAACAAGCAATCAAGAGCAGCACATCAGTCAATCTCAAGAGAAGAAACCTTCTACAAAGACATCAGTGGAAGGACCATCTACAGAATCAGAACCCCACCAAGTGATCAGGAGAAAGGCCACAAGATGCACCAAGCTCTTCCTTCCACCACAAGAAGGAAATTGGATCTCCGGGAGAGATTCGGAGCCGTCGGGAACAGACAAATTTCCATCAATGCCCACTCCACAAGCTGATGATGATTCATTGAACTTTCTAATGGAGTTTGACATTGGAGAGATTTTCGTTTCGGACATCCTAAACTCAGATTTCATCCAAGCCGGTTGTGATGAAAGTCATGAGAAGAGGAATGTCACCATTGGAGAAGATGGCAGCAACGATTCGTCTCCTAGTTTTGATCATCGTCACCTGTTATTCAGTGAAACATTACTTGATGATTGGAAGCTGTGTAACTCTATTCAAGATGATGTAGCACTAGAGCTCCAAATGCTAGATCTTCCTTTTTAGATAATTAAACAATATTCTGAATAAAGACTAATATAATTTCTTTGAGACTGAATAGTTAATAGACCTTTCACTTTTTACACTTGGGTAATTGATTATCTTCATGGAATTAAAAACACCAGCATATTAAAATTACCATGAAAACCATTTGACTATCCATTCCTTGTGTATTGGAATATCTTTTTCACAATGTCGGTAATAGTTATAATTGTACTTGAAAATTTTCAATTACACTGGAAAGATAACAATTGCATGGTATAACATGTGACACGTGGCACTGCTGTGAGTCATATATCTTCTTATATTGTGAAACATGATTATAATTGCATCTTGAGTTAGTATTAATAAAATGATAGCGATCTTCATATAGGATTTTTGTGTAACAAGATATGGGAATAAGTAGATTTCTCACTTTATCCTTTACCCATGCCGTACAGATAATTTAAAAAAAGTAAAAAAAATTGCGCCGACGAACCTATCACTCCAAAAAATCCCATGTGAGGGTCGCTACTCAATAATCAACATTGCCATATTGCCTAATAGATTGATATGCACACACTCACATACACCACCTTTCCCTACAATTGTTTGATAACATTTTGAGAAGTAATGGAGACATAGATGCCTTTTTGTTTGAAGTTGGGCAAAACAATGTATATTATATATAGAATTAATCGACCTAGAATGGACTACAAAATGATGTTTGTGTTGTCCTTTTCACAAAAAGGTCCACATATACTGTTCTTTTTTTAACGTATATATAAAATAGAAAATGGCACCAAAGAATTGATATTTCCATGACAATCAAGGGTTGAGAACTATCCCTTTTGTTATAAATAATAAATTAAATATTTAATAATAAAAGAAGATAGATCATTATGTCAAAAGTTATAGAGATAACTGAGATAATAGAACATGTAAAATCAAACTCTTCATCTAATTCATGTGCTCAATCTCATAGTTTAAATTGGGTCCACTGTAATTATCCGACCCTTGATCACGTATTTTGAGAAAATTTACAAACTCCGTACTAGTTAAAAGACCGCTTAGATGGGTAGATCTTCTTGAGACCTTCCGACAACTTTAAGTTTGACCAAGTCGGAGCTCGGTAGCTCAAAGATATAACCGTTTTATTGTCAAAGGATGAACTGCTCGAACAACAGATCCTCAGAGAAGGAGGGACGTGGCCTCTCCCTTATCTCCTGGGTGACTCCTTCTCCAAGCCTTGAAGACTATAAGAAGTGGGACTTCTGTCCCTTTCATCGTCCTCTCTCTTTCTCGGTGCTGTCACCCTCACGTTCTCTGCATATCCTTCTTCTCTTCCTGCAACTTTCATCCCTACTGCTTTCTCTTTCTCTCTCCCTCTCCAACCATCCTGCCCAGTCACCATCGCCGTGCCCAGCAGCTTGGCCGCGCAACCCTGTTGCACCCTGCTGGCTGTGAATGACACAGTAAGTTTCTTCTTCTTCTTTTCTATTTAAGTTTGACGAAAAATAATAATAAAATATTCCTTAATTGAATGAATTTACTGTTTTGACAATCCACTCTCTTGATTATTGTACATTTCCTTTGTTACGACTTAAATATTGAGAGAAAACATTGATAAATATTTAAAATATCGGTTGATACTTCTTCTTTTTTAATAGTTGGTTAGTGGTTAATTCAAAGAAAGGGAAACCCCTAAAAAAATACAGCAAATTAAGCCCATAAAGAGCCGGGCAAAAAATAAAACAAAACAAAAACAGAAAATTATCAGAAAGTATTGAGGTATATCAACCAAAATGGGCCAATTTTAGGTCATTTAAAATTATATTATAGACTGTCGGATGATAATATAGTGTTGATGTTTTTGAAAATGAAACAAAATGACAAATAGTCTTAATCATTTTAACAAACATTTAAACTTAGCCTGAATAGCTTAAAATCTCTTCATCTTATTTCTTTATTTCTTATGTTTCGGGATAATTTATTTTTAACATTCCTTTCACTAGCTTGCAGAGAATACTCAATTACCAAGATTTTTGGGATAAAATCCATTCAAGTATGCAACCCCAACAATTAATGAAGATTAATTTGAATTTTTTTTTTCTTTGTTAATATAATGGAAGACTAAAGACTATGAAATAGAGTAAAACTTATTTTGAAAGTCTAGATCATACTTTAGTGTAAATAACTATGAACGATCTATTAACAATTTCAATATATAAGCATCACTGTCTTGCATGTGGACAATGAACTCCCATTCATTCATCCATCCATCTTTGTGTTATGACGATTGAATTTGTTCCGTTGAAGTTTATCTTTTGTTTTCCTAGAGTGAGGATGAGAGTCGGATATAATTTAATCATTGAAGTCCTTGATTCGGATTAAAAAATTTGAATATAAAACTCACGAAATAACACAAAAAACAAACTCAAATCGAAATTCACTTAAAATCCAAATAATACTCACCAACACTAGAGAGGACCAACAAGCTTAAAGCTTCAATTTTATTGCTCATTTCGATATGTGTGCAATGCTTGCCCAAAACATGAATTTATAGGCTTTAAACAAAGTACAAAGAAAAGGAAAATAGATTAATTAAAAAAAAAAAACCAAGCAAATTCGCTGCTGGGCCTGCACGCTCAGGCTTGCACGAATTGGGCTTTATTCCTGATTTGATCTCAGTCAATGGGCGGCTGCCACCTGTCCCTTTTAGTAAATTAAAAGAGTTAAAAAAACAAGAGAAATTCAAATCCTTATCTCCTGAGATCCACGTCCAAATCAGCTTAATTTTCAGCCCTTGATCTTGATTTTAGACCCTCAGATCCAGGCCCAGATCGGTCAGAATCCTGTCTGCTTGATCTGGCAGTGTTCAAGCCTTCCAAGGCAATGAAGCCCACAACTTACATTTTTGACATTTTTTTTTTGAGACTCAGGGAAACCTCGAGCCTACCTTGACGGTCTGTAGTCATGTTGCCAAGGTATGCTTAAGCACATTTAGGTACATGTCATACAAAAAATAGCCCAATTGCATGCCATGTGAACAGCTACATGTCACAATGGAAATCAATTATTTTGCCTCCCTTGCCATGCCTTAAGCTTGGGTGGAGAAATCAAGTGGAATGGGTCTAAACCTAAGAAAATCATGACTAGTAAAACCACTTGTTGTCCCACTGTCTGAAAGAAACCACATGTTTGCCTACCTGTTTATGAAAAAATTGTTTCTCAGCTGACCAATTAACCTGCATTTTCAGACCCTCATCTCTGTTAGGATAGAGAAGAGCTCTTGTTAAATTAGAATTCTAGTTTATAATAGATTGTTAAGAGTTTGAGATGATCTCTACTTGATAGAGATCAAGTTTCATTAGAGTTTGAGTTTATCTGTGATTGTATATCAGTCTATATATTTAGATGTAGTCTCATAAATTGATGAAACTTTCCAATTTTCACAATCTCTGGATTGCCAGTATGTCTTGATAGACTTGGGATGGATGATGTGGATGATAAGTGGATCCTCACTTGGATGGCTTACACGTGGAGCAACGTGGCAAGTGGGGGCACTTGTTAGATGGTGTCAATAGGTGACATGGATGCTGATTTGGCTATCCAATCAACTTATATTCTCTTATTTTAACAAAGTAGTGAAGGGGGCGTACCTTTGCTGGGGCTGCTTAGGCCCAACCTACATAAATGAGCTACTTAGAAATGATGACTTTTAAGATCGAGTCAGGCCCAACTTTGGTCTATGGTCTAGGAAGGTTGTGAGTAGACATATTTACAGGCTTAAACTTGGCCCAAACTAGGACTACACAATTCAAAAATTAACAAACTTCAACAAATATATTTGTTAAAGTGGCGCGGCTTCCGGTCAATTTTGAGCCAATTAGCTGAATAGGCGAGCTCAAGATCTTGGGAAAACCTGTGAAGCCTATTGGGCTGTTAGCCTTATTAAACAATGAGAGAGAGAGTGCGTTTGTTTGAATCTCATATTCCTGTGGACACAAATGGGGGGTTTGAGAGGTTGTCTTTTGTATGATACAGATAACTTTAATCTTGATCAGATAAATTATTCATATTTTTTATATGATAGTGAGAATTCATTGGATTAGAGCAACAGATTATAAAACTCGGATTGGTCTCAAATAGGATGTTGATTCACTTCAAAGGGGGAAGAAAGAGGAGGGGAAGGGGAATGGATCAATTGGGTCCATGTGGGCCTAATGAGCCAAAGTTTACATTAAGGTCTAATGAAAACTACTTTTAGGAAATATTTCATAAAATGCATAGGGCTATTTGGTTATGCAACAATGTGTATGAGTATGTCTTATGGCATGTATTATATTATTATCTTATATTAAGTAAACCTTAATATCTTCATATAAGATAAAACATCTCTCTCAACTCACCTAACTTCTTAAGGCCTTCTTTGTTCAATTAAAATCTGAAATTGAATTTTGACGATAGATTTTAGGTTCACGTTGTCCAAATAATTCAACTACAATGGGATGCAAGAAATGGGTTTGACCTATCATAATTTATACAAACCATAAAAGATTAGGTCTAAGTGCATACAAATCCAATCTTACATTATTATTTAAGAAATTTTCTTAAAATAAAAACATTTTCAAAAAAAAAAATGATTAAAATATTAAGTTAAATCAAATAATTCAATTTATACAAAATCATAATATCACATATCCATTAAATTCTCTAAATATCATATACTTTAATTATTTCACCAGAAAAAATCCAAAATAGAATTATCTTAGAGCAAGATTTTTAGAAAAAAAAAAAGAAGTCCAAAAAAAGAAGTACAATAGAGTTTGCTGCTACAAATGAAAGATGATACGGGGTTAAAAAAACCCTAAAAACAACAATTTTTAGCCCATGGGCTAATACAGAGCGAAGATGCTAGGCCGACATTCTTTGATACGTGGGCGTACTGCCTCGCTATGATCAATATTTGGTCCTACTTATGCAGTCCCATTTAGTCCGTTGAAAACTTGTACGTTTAAATACGAGGCCTACCAAGAATTGATGTTAATTGGATTAACGAGGCGTTGTTTTTAAAGCTCAAGATTCAAATTCGACATTTAAGCATAAACCAAGGGTCCAAATCTCGGCGGATACGAGATGGATACGAGATGTATCGGCCATACAAGCAAGATCTCCATTGATATGGCCAAGATTTGGCCCAAAAAAGAGAGAGAGTAATATCGGCTGATATTATGGAACCGAGATATCAGTCGAGATGCTGAGGCCTTGGTTCCACCGAATTTTGAACCCCTGGCATAAACATGAAAGCGCGCATGGCAACATAAGGCCGGGCCCAAGGAAATTCACACATAATTAGTATACTGAATTTTACATCAGTTTATGAAAATCTGAAAACTTCTATGGATATTTACTCACAACCGCGTAGCATTAGAGGAAAGCCGGGTCAATTTGCACTTTTCATGTTGTTGCCCGATTCTACTTTTTGTACTTTTTGTAGACAGAGTCCCTTGAATCAGAGGAAGATAAAATATTTTTTTCTTTATAATCGTATATGAGATATGCTTTTTTTTTTTTTTTAATTTACGTGTGGAAATCCACAGGATACCCAGGGTAAAACTCCCACGGTAGCTCATTACTCGTAGGACACACCGAGATTAGGCCATGAGGATTCGAACGCGCTCTCATATTTAGATCCGTTGGGCAAATCACTGTAGTCTTTGCTGTGGATCATCTGAAATCCCTTGGCCTGTGCTCTAGTCTCTAGAGGATGCAGAATCACCAGGCTTAGGAGTGCCATAACCCTGACCAATTGACACCCTTAAAGAATCTACGTTAATTGTGTTGGGATGTACCTCGATTCACTGTCAGGATTTTCTCTCTCAGAAAATCTAGGAGAGGATAGGCATGAGATCCTCTATTTTGCTGCAAGTGTATTACTTAAGGAAGTGTTGTAGCCGTGTACAACATAAATAACAATTACTATGTGGTACACAATCTCCAACGTGGGTAATATCTTTAATAGGATATGTAGGAGATTAAATTGGAAGGCCGCTCCACTTGAGAAAGCATATTGCACGGCAACTACTTTCACTGGATTAGAAGGGAGCGACCGTATGTTATTATATATACAGGTACCCAATGTGGGATTGGGAGTGTGTGGAATCTCAGGAAGGCATTGAGAGAGGGACGTCCTTGAGAAAGGCCTTTTGGCCTTGAACCTCTCAGCCGCATGTGAAGAGGGCCTTATGTGGCCGCATGCAAGACGGCGTGGAATCTCAATGGTACGCAGATCTGACGATGTCTAGAGGACAGCTCGATAGCCGGAGAGGGGCAAAAGCAACAGTGCAATACCGCTGCAGATCTGGGTTGTCAGATCTGTGAGTGGCAGCCAGCAGAAGTGCGGCTGGAAAAAGGAAACCCCCATTGCCAGAGCAGAAGTGTAGATCTGTGTGTGTGGGACACACCAATTGGAGACGCTCGCGTTTGAGAAGCATATCGGGAGGTTGTTCATAGGACGCAGGAAGCGTAGAGGGAGGAACACAGAAGTTGGGTTCACTATTCTGGGTATGAGAGAGATTCACATCAACTGAGAGGTGACGTCGATGTGTCTTATACATGAGTGTACAAGGGGCTCGGGACTTCGGGTTTGGGCTCATGACTCAAGGGAGTCATTAATATTGTACATGTATTTCTTTCTCATTTATAGTGAATATTCTGTCGCTCCGTGGACGTAGGCTAGGTGGGCCGAACCACGTTAAAATATTGTGTTATGGTGTGTGTTTATTTCCGTTCGATTATTCTTGTTTCCGAGCGTAACGCTAACAAATTGTGCATGTCAGGCAGAGTAATCAGAGTTATTCACAACACTGAAGTACTTGCTAGATGGCAATTTAAAAATGCGGGAGGGGATTCACCAGTTCGCCCAGGCCATCCAGAATGTTTACAGAACTACATGGGAAGACGATTGAGCAGGGGGCAAAATGTTGACTGCAAAGAAAGAATGACGGCTGTAGGATGCCTACCCAAGATTTCTATGATGTTGCAAGAGGGATAAAACTGCAGAAATTTTGAAGAACATGGTACAGGAATGCCAGTAGCCCCTAGTCCCTTGGGCACTTTATTACCTAGAGATTATTGATACTCGTTCAGAAAGGATGCACACATTCACCATGTTAGTCTTTGAGCTGTCTCACAAATATCATCAGTTGGGTGTTCTTTAAATTAGGCCATGAGGACTCGAACCCGCTCTCATATTTAGATCCGTTGGGCAAATCACTGTAGTCTTTGCTGTAGATCATCTGAAATCCCTTTGCCTGTGCTCTAGTCTCTAGAGGATGCAGAATCACCAGGCTTAGGAGTGTAATAACCCTGACCAATTGACACCCTTAAAGAATCTACGTCAATTGTGCATGTCAGGCAGAGTAATCAGAGTTATTCACAACACTGAAGTACTTACTAGATGGCAATTTAAAAATGTGGGAGGGGATTCACCAGTTCGCCGAGGCCATCCAGAATGTTTACAGAACTACATGGGAAGACGATTGAGCAGGGGGCAAAATGTTGACTGCAAAGAAAGAATGACGGCCGTAGGATGCCTACCCAAGATTTCTATGATGTTGCAAGAGGGATAAAACTGCAGAAATTTTGAAGAACAGGGTACAGGAATGCCAGTAGCCCCTAGTCCCTCGGGCACTTTATTACCTAGAGATTATTGATACTCGTTCAGAAAGGATGCACACATTCACCAGGTTAGTTTTTGAGCTGTCTCACAAATATCATCAGTTCAGCATAGGATACTACTAAACTACTATCAAGATAATAAAATAGCAGCAGCATAAGCATAGCCTAAGACAATGTGCACTAATCATGATGGGAAGTCTTGAGTTCGATTCACGCTCAACATCTCTCTGAGTCACTCCCCGTAGTTGTCTATCTGGTGTGTATGGGTTTGGGAGGCTTGTACATGCCCCAAGGACTAGTCAGGTTAAAATGTTCCCTATCCAAATATAGTTGACACGTCTGGACACCTTGGGAATAAAAAAAAAAGAGAGACAATGTGCACTAAGGTCTTCTAGCTTATCTATTCTGTACCAATCCTTGGAAAAGGACCCCTGGAAATGAGAGGACGGTCTCATACAAGATCACTATGATATATTCAGAAGATGAGAAACCCTGGAACAGTAACTTGCATGCATGCCATTTCTTCCAAGACTGGAGCACCACCATAACCAACCACAGATAAGTCCTTGATGACAATGGCAATGGTGATGACGAATGGAATGCCACATCCTCAACAATCAGATTTCCTTAAGTATTTCAACTACCCTACACCCAAACAGCAACACCACCACAACCAACCACGGGTTGAAAAGTCATTCATGACAATGGCAATGTTGATGATAATTTAAAGGCCATATCCTTAACAATCAGATTTCCTCAAGCATCTCAACTAACCGCCACCAAAAAAAATAAAAAAAGACCCACCCACTGGTGGTGATGATTGAATTTTTTAAAGAACACCCAACTCATATAGACTTTTTGGTCTTGACTGTTTTTTTCCTTATAGCTGTGCTTTTGGAAACCTTTTCCACATGTTTGGAGAGAAGAAGTCTGCCAAACATGCCCTTAATGATCCAAAAAGATAAAACTTGAACATGAGAAATAAAAAAAGGAAACTTTGGAATCAAAACCTAGTGAAGAAACATCCTTTGACTTGGATAAGGGAATGGAATGGCTGTTAACAGCCAGTAATACGCAGGACATACCAAAGTTGCCTAAATCGCAATTCAAGTACTTTGTATGAATGTTGTTAAAAATGAATCATGTCCTAAAATCGTTATACATCTTGAACTGTAAGTTGTTTATCATATACTGTTGAATCGTAAAATTCATAAGTGTTCTCCCTAAAAAATATTTAATATATGAATATAAAAGATATTTAAAAGGTAATAATATAAGGAATTTTCCAACTTTCTTTCAATAATAAGTGAATATCATATAACTAGTTCATTGGAGCTCAAATTTCAATGTTCTAACTTCCAAAAATATAAGATTAGTAGTGAAAGGTCAATAATAATAATTAATATTAAAATTTGTAGCACAATTTGTAAAATTTATTATTGCAGTTTAGGCTTTATGGGTGTTAAATAGACTTGGTTAGCCGAGAGATTTAATTTGTCAAAACCAAAAATTAATGTCTAACACCATCTCAACAAGTTGTATCTTCTTTTTCTTTTTATTGTCATACTGATATCCTCATTTTATATTGGAAGTGAGACTAAACCTATGAGTATATATAAACTCTCAATCAACAAACAATGATTTAGTCGATAGAGAATAACCCATGAAGGATTAAGCATATGTCAAGGGATTTTAAGAAAATAAATTGTGCCTATCCAAATTGGGGGTTGGGTAGGGGTGAAACTTGGGTATTATTAGGGTTGCAACTCGGGTCGGGTTCTTTAAAACCCAACCGACCCGATTTACTATATATGGGACCCGATTCGCCCCGACTCAAATTTTCAACCCGAACTTCACAACCCGACCCTATCCGGATTCTGACCAGACCAGCATTTTGAACCCATTTTAGCCGGATCAGGTCGGGTCGGGTTAACTTGTAAAATCCTCAACCCGACCCAATCCGAATTTGATGCGGGTTTTTATCTTCTCAACCCGACCCTAGCCACTGACTTGTAATTCTTGATCCTACACACATCATTTCTCGCTTCGGGTCATGCGGGCCCGAGTTGCAGCCCTAGTATTATCATGTGATGAAGAAGAATTAAGGAACAAAGCATCTATAAATCGGGGTTACACCTGTTCTTTGTCTTGGAACTTCTGATTCATCTATTTTACCACTTGCAGTTCATCTTTCCATGAAAATATTATGATGCAGCAATGCCAAGAAGAAGAGCTCATTGCCTTTCTTCTTGGACTGATGACAGACAACGTTTCACTTCACTGCTGAAAACCCAAACAGGATCAATAAGTGGACAACCAGATAAATCCTAACCATACTACAATATATTTGTCATTGTGTTGATTGCAAATAAGTGATTTATTTAGATAATATTTTATTGTGATCGTTTATCTAAGTCACTTTACATTATAAAAATGAGTTTGTACAGAGCTTCATGATAGGAGATTTACTGAAAAAGGGTAAAAAGAGGAACAGATCACTAAAAGGATAGATTCTGAAGTCCATAAGGGCAGTCGGCATGCCCAATTGTGGTTGGCTATGCCACATAATTTAGTTAGTCATATAATTAAATAATATTTCTTTTGATGACATGGCTGGCTATAATTTTTAGCCAACCTTGTCACACGGTATAGTGTTAAGTAGAATGGCTACTTTTTAATATTTTATTATTATTTTTTTATGTATATGTTTTTAATAAATGTAAAGGAAAAAAAAATCAAAAGGTAAAGAGTTATTTTTTATTTTTTGTATAAATAATAAATTAATAAAGTAAAGAAAAAATAATTATTTGCCCTAATATACAAATTATACCCAAAAACAAAAAAAAAATCCAAATAATCAAATAAATAAATAAAAAGAGAAAATCAAAAAAATCAAAAACTATATACAAGTTATATATACAGCCGTGTGTATATATATATAAAAGGAGAGAGAAAGAAAAGTAGGAGAGAGAATGATAAATGGTTGGCTATCTTGTGTTACCTGTGGCAAGCCATTTAACAAACATTGATGTGGACCCCATTGATGGCCAACACCACACGGTTAAAACATTGTGGCTATATGTTTGACTAGCTGGCCATATGTTCACCATACCGGATACTCTAAAGGGATTTAATGATTCTATATTATTCGATTTAATTCATTTGTCAATGTAATTTAAACTGAGATGAACTTGAGAAAGATAGAATTTAGGAGAGGCCAATGAGTGCGAAGAAATATATAATTAAATTAAACTCTAAAAATATTAAAAACTATCATTTGAAAAAAAAAAAAAAAAAATCTTGATAGATAACTATGCATTGTATATATGCTAATAAAAAACTTTAATGGGAATTCTTTTACCAAGATTTGATATCAATAATTCCTTAAATAGGTTTTGGGCTCTACTTTAATGGGTCATCATAGTTTTTTTATTTTATAATTTTAAAAATTAATGAGTTATATTTATTAAAATTTAAAAGAACAAAATTATATTAATTTATCTCGCTTGAAAGTCTTACTAGGATAACATAGGTATCTCCACTCTATCTTAGAAGTGAAACTAATGATACACAATCATTTACAAACCGTGTGCATTAGATAATCTTAGGAAGAATTAAATCCAAGATTTTTAGTCTAATTTTAAAAGTTTAAACTAATTAAACTATCTTTTAATTATAACAAAGACCCACATGAATTTTCTTATTATTCTCATCCAAGCGAAAGCAAATCTTGACCAATAGATGGTAAAATCTTTGCCTTTGATATACTAACAAATATAAGATGTTTGGTGTTTGGATTTTGGCATTTGCGTGACCTTTTCACTTGTAAGTAAAGTGGGTATCACATAATGACAGAGATTCTTTGTGTCAGTGTGCATGGCCTGGAAATAAACACGTAAATATTAGCAATATTTTAAATGTGATACTTTTCTTATAGTCTATGAAATATATATGATCACATTTTATAGTCAGGAAATATATAAAATATAGTGAAGTGTATTATCAGTCATTGGAACTTTCCACATGCATTAAATGTAGTGATTTGCATTTTATAAGCATACGATGACAATTATGACTTAGACCCTAAAATCAAGGATAAAAAAATTTGCATCTATCTATCTAATTAAGATTATGAATATCATGAATCCAATTTAGCCATAATTTTAATGACCCGTTCTGCTGAGATAATATTGTCCGCTTTGGAAGTCATACATCCTCACATCTTTGTATTGAGCTCAAATGTCACACTTAAGCTCAAAAAGCGTTGGGCTAGAAGGGAGGAGAAGTTAGGCTTATATACTCCTCTCCACTTCTTGTCGTAGACAATGTGGGACTTTGTGGGCACTCTCTATGTCAAATCTCTCGTGACTGAACTCTCACACAAGCACTTTCCACTGATGCATGCCATTACAATAATCCTCATCAAGACTATGTCTTCAAGGTTTTTGAATATTAAGATGCAATTTAGAGTTCTGTCACCAAAATTTCATTTTCAAGACTCAAACATCCATTATTTACTTAATACTATATTATCTTAAGTTACTAAAATTTTGATCTTCATCAATAAATGATTTGTAGTTTCAATTTTTTACTTTTAAAAATTGTCAATTGCCATATCAGACAATATTATATTAAGATGTGGCATTTGGCTTAAGACAGATTTGGCCAGTTTAGCTCAAGAAAATATACAATGTGAAGTGGACCAAACCATGTCGGGTTTAAGTCAGGCAAACCTTCAATTTATAAATGGGCCTAACTGAAACCGATCAAGGTCCAATCTTATATGTTATTTTCTGTCATCTGGAACATGATGAGTTAGCTTAGCCCTGGTTCAGTTTGATCTAGCTACTATAAAATATAAACAATAAAGCTGATCTTAAGAGATAGAAGCAAAAGACTAATGATTAAAATGAAAGTGCATGCAATGAAGAGTAAAGATCCAATGAATATCATACAATGAGTGATTCTCAATTTGACATACACCGTGTAAATAACTACGAGGAGTGGTCCAGATGAGTATTGAGCGTAAATCATACTCAAGAGATCTATTCATGAGGAGAGCTTCTTGACCGACAGATCAACCACCTCTCGGGTTGATGACACTGCAAATTTCATTAAAAAATGAGTTTACAAAGAGAAAAAGACAAATGAGGTTTGCTAATCCATCAATTTATTATCTAAACCCAAGTTTGACTTTCTTAAATGAGTTTACCTAAGTCAAATTTCGTGTGACATTTGATTTCTTGGCTCCCATTTCTCGAATCTAGTGACATCTGTGTTTTTCTCCTTTGACAACTTTCATTGCTTTCCCTTCAAGTCATATGCACAAGTTTACCTGAGTCAAATTTTGTGTGACATTTGATTTCTTGTCTCCCACTTCTCGAATCTAGTGACATCTATGTGTTTTTCTCCTTTGACAATTTTCATTGCTTTCCCTTCAAGTCATATGCACAAGTTACATGACATGTAATTTCTTCATACACCGGATGGTATGTACAGTTTGCAATCTATATGGTATCATATTGCACTTGGATTGCCAAGTAAATAGCAATCCAAGTGCAATCTATATGGTATTTAGGGAAGATAGTTATTCTTTACATGTGTCATGTCGAGTTAATTCGAGTACGATCGGGTCAATTTTAATGAAGCCTGATCTGACCTAATTCAAATTAAATTTGGGTTTTTTTTCTTCAATCCAATCTGACACTTAAAATGTAAAACACAAACCATTTAATTTCTCGGGTCAGATCATATGAGTCGAATTAAAATCCGATACAAGTTTCACCCCTAAAACTTCTGTTTCTTCCTTTTCCTCCATCAAATTAGGATTTTATGAAGCTGACAACCCCATGGTTGTCTTATTTTTGAGCTTTCTGGCCATGTCAGGGACATGCTAAGTTTTAAATGGCAGCCGCAGCAATATATTGAAACCTTAGAGGGCCAAAATATCAAAGGTCCATTTAAGGCATTATTGTCTAAAATTTGGGTCCACGTTTGCAGAAGCAATAGAGGAATGTGAACCGTCCACGTCTCACCAAACGGCGGAGACCAAATTGGTGGGTCCCTTTCTTGGTGGTTTTCACGTTTCTAACACTGGTCTTCTGATGTTTTACAATAAACAATGAATGTGAAGTGAAATCTCAACAAACACAATTTCACCAAACAAGTGTGCTAGATATATAAGAAATAAAAACAAATGCACAAAGTAAGGTGAGAAGGTAAGAAGAGATGGAAAATCTTGACACAAGGATTTTTACGTGGTTCGGCAATCTTGCCTACATCCACGCCTCAAATACATCACTTGAGGATTCGACTAACTTCTCCTTCGATTGTGGAGAAAAAAACCTATTACAACCTTGATCTCTTTCACGGGTAGAGATCGAACCTATACAACGCTTGATCTTCTTCACGGGTGAAGATCGGACCGATAACGCTCAAGAGAGAAGACACCCTTTTTTCCTTACAAGGGTTACACCAACCCTATACAAATTACAAAATGATAGAAAGAATTTGATTTTTAGAAAAATACAAAGAACGCTTGCCTCTTGATGCTTTAAGTGGCTTTGGCACGTTCTTGAAGATCCTCTCCTTTTCTTGGCTTCTTTAATGAAGTGTAGATGCTCCAATGATGCCCAACCAATATGTAGGAGAAGAGAGTTATGGATGCTAGAAGGTTTACCTATAAATACAATCTATCCCTAAAGGTTCTCTCAAATACACACCCAAGAGTGAGCCTAAGATGCTCAAGATTTGCCTATGAAAGCTTTGAGTGTGAGTGAGATTGAGTTCAAGAACTTTGGTAATCTAACTATGGAGATTTAGTGCTCTTGAAATGATTGAGAATTTTGGAGAATGTTAGAGAGGGTTTTGCTTATCAAAAATCAACCTTTGGAATGCCCTAAGGTCATACATTTAAAGCCCTCTTGAAGATATGACCGTTGGAAGTCGAAATCACAAGAACAGAGCTGTTAAAAACTTCCCGTTGCGATTTCAGTCGACTGAAATGTCTAGAAATGACGTTGAAATAAATGGCCACAATTCAGCCAACTGAAATAAAGATTCAGTCGACTGAAACATATATTCAGCCGACTGAAACTCGACAGTTTTGTACACTTCCACTAAAATGACCATAACTTGGGTTTCCGAACTCGGTTTTCGGTTTTGGGAGTTCTTAGGCTTGTTGGAAAGCTCACTGAGAGATCTATCTAATCACCAAATTTGGTCTAATTTGAGGTCCATTTGATACCTCAAATAATCTCTTAAAATAAGGTATATGACAAAACTGTTTTGATCTGTTTTGCACCCTTTCATTGAAATGCTAATAACTTGGCTATACATTTCCAAATTGAGTGTTCTTGGACTTTTTGAAAAGCTCTTTTAGTGCTCCATCAAATCATTAAAATTTTACTAATACTTGGGAACATTTGATGGAAGAAAAAACATATCCAAAATAGAGCAAAATTCATCTAACCTAAAAAATCCAAATTAGTCCAACCAAATTCTAAGTTGTGGATTCTAAGGTCTATTCCAATGGTAATTCTAGGTCTTCTAAGTCATTCTTAAGGTCTAAATACCTGTGTTGGTTGACATTCATAAAGTTCTTCCAATTTAGGTGCAATACCTTCCAAATGACTTTTTTTTGGAGCTTCAAACTTGATTTGACTATATAGGTCTTTCAGAGGCACGGTCTTGTCACCCGAACAAGGTCACGACAAGTCACACAAATTGACAACTCATGACTCAGTCGGACACAATCACGGAATTGACAAGTCAGTCTGACTCAGTAAAGGCAGATTTAACTTATAAGCCAACAGGATTGTTGCACTCTTTTTTCTTGCTCTTTACCTAAATTTAATGATTAATAGATATAAAAATTTCAACTGAAAAATTGGTCTGAAGTAGCCGTTAAAATTCAATATATTACCGGTATGTGCACGGGAGGTTTATATATGCCTATGAGATTAATCTCAGCTTTAAGGTAGAGTGAAGATACCTATATTATAAAAAAAGAAAATCAATATATTAGCTTAAAAGGGAAAAATTTGTTACCAAATATTAGTGTATCATCTTCTATTCTCTGCGGTAATGACTCTCTCATTATCTTCCATTCGTGGTGGAAATGACTCTCTCTCCCATTGGATGTGACACAGATGAGAGTGAAAGAGTGAGACATTCTTCACCATCGCATTCCTACCCTTGCCCTATTGTTTGTAACTTTGTATTCCATTGTTGTCATCGCAGCAAAGGGCCTTTTTTGTCCTCTCCAACCGTGAAGTCATATTGAGTGGTCGTTTGGATGCAGGTAAATCCGAAGAAATCAACATAAAAAGCAACCAATGGTGAAACCATATTCAGGGGTCGTTTGGGTGTAGGTAAATCCATGGAAATCAGCGGAAAAAGAAAGTCATATTCAGTGGTCGTTTGTAACTTTGTATTCCATTCTTTTCATCGCAGCAAGGGGCCTTTTTTGTCCTCTCCAACCGTGAAGTCATATTCAGTGGTGGTTTGTTTGCAGGTAAATCCGAAGAAATCAACATAAAAAGTAACCAATGGTGACACCATAATCAGGGGCCGTTTGGGTATAGGTAAATCCATGGAAATCAGCAGAAAAAGAAAGTCGTTTGGGTCACCCCCTTTCGTGGAATGGCAAAAGACCTGCTGCATCCATGAAGTCATATTCAGTGGTCGTTTGGATGCAGGTAAATCCGAAGAAATCAACATAAAAAGCAACCAATGGTGAAACCATATTCAGGGGTCGTTTGGATGCAGGTAAATCCGAAGAAATCAACATAGAAAGCAACCAATGGTGAAACCATATTCAGGGGTCGTTTGGGTGTAGGTAAATCCATGGAAATCAGCAGAAAAAGAAAGTCGTTTGGGTCACCCCCTTTCGTGGAATGGCAAAAGACCTGCTGCATCCGGACCTCCTATTTCTCCACCCCCACCTCCTCCTTCTTGGGTCTTTTTTTTTTTTAACCCTGCTCCTCCTTCCCTACAACGCCATTTTTTAAAAATGAGTTTCTGGGTGGAGTGGCAGACGGTGAAAAAGTTAGACACTATATAACTACTAAGTCAAGATTCAAGAAGCTTAGTTGTTTTTTTTAATATGAGTTTCTGGGTGGAGTGGAAGACGGTGAATAAACTACCAAAGAGACTCTTAATTTAACGATTGACATGTATAAAATTTATAGGCCATTATATTTATTAGCAGTGCCGAAATTCATTTAGGTCGGGTCGGGTCGGGTCAGGTTTCAATAAATCCAATTTAACTCATGTCAAAAAATGTTGAACCCGGCCCGGCCCAACTCAAACTGTTGACCTGAATTACTCAATCCGAGTGTTGTTTTATAACTTGATGCACTCAGATCAGGTTAGATCATATCGGGTTGCTTTTAAATTTTTCAACCTGACTCAACTTGAATTTCATGCGAGTTTACTTTTTCCAAACCCGATCCGACCCGACCCGAGATATGCAAAAACATAACTCAAGCGCATCGATTTCTCGAGTCGAGTCATGCGGATCCAAATTTCACCCCTTTTTATATGTATTCTACTTATATCATACTTTTATTAATTTATATATTAATAATCATAAAATTATTATATCTATGTATAAGTTTTTTTCAAACTTAGAATATAAATGATGCGTTGAAATGCATGTGATTTTGGAAAATCTCATTTTTGAATCTGACACCTCTAGATTGAGAAGAAAACAGGTTTTCTTACAATGTAGCAAAAGCTAAGAATATCATAGGATTGATTGACTACAATAATGTTTAAAAGAAGCAGAAGGAAGAAATTTTATTGGGTGACTTACTTATACAGAATATGACTATTTCATTATTATTTTTTGTCTTTATGGGTGACATATTATCATGATTTTTCCTTTTATTTTGTCTTTTTAGATAAAATTCATTGTATGGAGAATTGGAGAAATTTTTACTAATTTTATGAGGAGATACAATGCACACTCACTATTCTCTTTCACCATCTCTCACTATCTATTTTCATACAAATGAAAAAGATACACAAATGAAAGAGATGTAAATTGGACCAACCCAAAATAAATCAAATTGGACGGAGTCAAATTGAGCCAATAATCATCAACAACTCTGCTTAAAAGACTTATATGGTATATGTGTTGGTGGAAGAACGCGTGGGCACTGACTACTGAAAAGAGTTGTTGGGAATGAGAACTTTTCAAGGATAGATGAGAAGATTTGACAATGACTTTAACGGCTATCTCAGGTTCCCTTTTATTGGGAAGATTACAACATGTTTGATTGCAAGTTTTGGCTGTATTGGGAAGATTACAACATGTTTGATTGCAAGTTTTGGTTGCAAGTTTTGGCTGTATTGGGAAGATTACAACATGTTTGATTGCAAGTTTTGGCTGTGTTAAGATTTGGCGTACGTGATGTAATCTTCACTGTGTTGAATTAATCTCACTTTTAATATTAACGTGATGTAATCTTCACAGTGTTGAATTAATCTCACTTTAATATTAAGTTGGGATATATAATTTATAAAATTATAAATAATTAAAGTTATCAAAATTTAGAAAGGTGTTTTCTAAAAGAGCTTTTATATGGTGAGTCAAAATGATTTTAATTGTTAGAGTATGGACCAAGCAATCCATCGCTGGTTTGGAGGGGACCTCATCATTGTTAACCTTAGGCCCATAGGGTTTAACCATCCTAGTGGATTGACCATCACGACCTCATTGAAGGACCACTCGCGATTGGGTGAAAAAATCTCACATCAATTAGAAAATACAAGATTTTGGTGTTTATTTGAAGGGGTCACTTCTCTTACATATAACAATGGATTTTAAAGCTGTGAGCCCGCATTACGATGTATCCAAGACCCTTAGGGGGGTGACAGAGACCATGTGTTGATTGGTAAAGCAAACGCTATGTGTAAAGGGGGGCCACAGTCCTAACATTAATGAAATACATCTATTTAAATACTCACATTCAAGTGGTGAGCCCTACCAATGTAGTATGAATGAAATAAATTTTATAAGAGAAAAAGAAGAAATCAGTGGTTGACAATACGACTTGATTGACGGACTCATTAGTCGAGACAATTCTAATATGGATACAAATAAGTCTGGCAGAGCACTGCCAATGGATGCATAGACCAAATTAAGGAATAGACTACAAATAAATCTCGCAGATCACTGCCAATGGATGCATAGATCAAATTAAGGAACAGACCCAGAAAGCCAATCTAAGACACCGCCAGCTAGACTTGATGCCTAATAAATGACATATTTCTTATTTTATTTTTTCCAAACTATTAGTGTTGGATCTATGAAAGTTTGAGAAGTAATTATCAATTTATATAATTCCTTATATCAATTTTACATCTTATTTGATTGGATAGATTAATGTCAAAGTGACACTCCTTCGAACGAGACCCTCTGGCAGAGAAAGCAATGCCGACCATCCCATTTACCTAGAGGATCTCCTGAGTCCACGTGAGGTAGTCTAAGACCTGACTCTGATACCACTTCTTAGGACATGGAGTTTTAGTCCAAAAAAGTAGTCTATTTGGTAGAGTGACCTAAGTCCTTTATAAACTTCTACATTTTCATCTAGACTTTCAATATAAGATTCGTTCGCAGCAATCCCAACAATTAAGACCCAATTTGCATAGTCTAATCTAAAATCTCCGACCTCACCCTTTCTCTCTATATTTTGTAATACTAGTGATAATAATAAAAAATTTAGTGCCCGATGAAGAAATTTTTAGGTCTTAGAGTTGGCTTAAATTAGAAATATTTTCAGTTTGGAGTTATTTTAAAAGATTGGTTACCAAGAAGGAACACCTCTCACTAATGCCTCCAAATCACACGTCATTGTCTTAATGTTTTTAATGCTACAGTTGTAGCAGAAGACTTTCTCCCCAGGTGTCGGACATGAATGCAGAAGCAGCCTCAACTCCAAAGTCACCACCAGAAAAATAAGGTACACTCAAGTCTCTACACCAGTCAGGTCAAACCCGTGTTGACTCGTATATACCAAGAATTCGGTGCATACTTCTTCCTTGCAGATGTCCATGCGCACATGGTTGGTTGGGCCCACCATGGGTTAATGCTCTAACTTCCGGTGTATGTGCCTCCACGAGAGCTGCCCCTGTCGGGTCCTCCCTTTGTCAATTCAGTTTCATTCAAAAATGGTGTATGCTTTTTATAGGTTTTTATTCAAGAGTATTAACTATTCTAAGGAAAATTATTTTAATTGAATAAATTATGTTATAATTTTTAATTTTGAAAGTGATTAAAATTTTAGAGGGTTAAAATCTAGGACTTTTCGTGGATAATATAACGACAATTAAATATTTTTAATGGATTGATCATGTGAAAAACCCCAAGGGGTTAGTCGAGTGGTGAGGTTTTGGATTCAAATCTTAGTAGCATCAATGAAAGACTACTTTTTATAGAGTTATTTCATATTCAATAATCACGGTGTGTGCAGAAAGTTGTGTAACTGTAACTCTAAAGATTAGTCGAATGAGACGTATGAACACTTGGAAAAAAAATTCATGGGTAAAGGGAATCCTCAAAAGATCTATAGTATAAGTGCATCCTGATTGGAGGCGTAGTACAGTACTGTTTCCCAGATGTGAACGTCCTTCCGTCACTCGTTTTATATTGCAAAACGTAGGTCCACATTTGGTGATCGATCCATAGCATGAGCAAGTCCTGCTATTTCAAGCACGTTTTGCATTTTCAAGCCGTAGCCAATACACACCTAACTTTCAGTGTATCAGCTGATTGGAGCTGTATATCTAGGACACTGTAGCTCTCTCCCTTCTGGGTCATCAACATACCCAGGCATAAACCAAACCCAATGACTTGTCTCTACATTCTTCTTCTTTTAGTGTCTCAAGTTTGAACTCTAGAGAGAGAGAGAGAGAGATGGGAAGGAGGCCATGTTGCTCAAAGGAGGGAGTAAATAGAGGAGCATGGTCTGCCGATGAAGACAGAGTTCTCATTAGTTACATTAAGACCCATGGAGAAGGCAAATGGAGAGACTTACCCAAGAGAGCAGGTGAAGTACAGTTTCTTCTTCCACATATTTACCAATAAAACCTTTTATTTCTGCGGTGTGAGTGCTGAACAAATTGAGTTTCGATGGGTTTGCAGGCTTGAAACGATGTGGTAAGAGCTGCCGGCTTCGGTGGCTGAATTACCTTCGGCCTGATATTAAGAGGGGGAACATTTCTCCCTGAAGAGGAGGATCTCATCATCAGGCTCCACAAGCTTTTAGGAAACAGGCAACATTCTTTTTCTCTCCATCATTTGTAGATATACACCATACTCTTGTATATAGCGCTGCATGCACTAGGATGGACCGAGCATGCAAAACTCATGGGTCCCATTCTAAATGCATCTAACCTTACCAAATTGGACCATTCGAACAGTTGGCATATATTATTATTTCTTGTTTGGGAGTAAACGAAATATATTAAGATCTAGACATAATTTAAAGATTAATTGGTGTATCTGGAACATGGTGCTCTTGCAGATGGTCTCTGATTGCCGGCCGATTGCCCGGGCGAACAGACAACGAAATAAAGAACTACTGGAATACATGTTTGAGTAAGAAGATGAAAGGCCAACCATCTAAAACGAGCAATCAAGAGCAGCACATCAGTCAATCTCAAGAGAAGAAACCTTCTACAAAGACATCAGTGGAAGGACCATCTACAGAATCAGAACCTCACAAAGTGATCAGGACAAAGGCCACAAGATGCACCAAGCTCTTCCTTCCACCACAAGAAGGAAATTGGATGTCCGGGAGAGATTCGGAGCCGTTGGAAAAGCACAAATTTCCATCAATGCCCACTCCACAAGCTGATGATGATTCATTGAACTTTCTAATGGATTTGGACATTGGGGAGATTTTCGTTTCAGACATCCTAAACTCAGATTTTGAAAGTCATGAGAAGAGGAATGGCAGCAACGACTTGTCCCCTGGTTTTGATCTTCGCCACCTGTCATTCAGTGAAGCATTACTTGATGATTGGAAGGAGTGTAACTCTATTCAAGATGATGTAGCACTAGAGCTCCAAAATGCTTGATCTTCCTTAGATAATTAAACAAGATTCTGAATAAAGACTAAAATAATTTCTTTGAGACTGATTAGTAAATAGACCTTCCACTTTTTCCACTTGGGTAATTGATTATCTTAATGGAAATAAAAAAAAAACGAGAGTGAGTATCACTCTCCGACATGGCACACATGGAGTGCATCAAAGCCGTCCAATCTGTGTACAATGTCGGTTGCAGACCATGAATAAGATTGATCAAAATAGCAAGTGGGCCACACATGAAAGATTTTTTCTGCTATGAATATTGTTATAATTTTTATTATTTTTGTTCTCTTGTCAGTTCTTTACAGGTTGAAACAGGAAGAATCGTTCCAAAAATATAAGTGAAATGTCCTTCGGCGATTCTTGCTAGTTTGAAGTGATAAGTTAATAGAGATTCTGCAACACTGAAGATGTGGAATATTCTGGTAAGGAAAATTCAGAAGATACTTAATTAAAATTTCATATGGAGGTGTAGATTCATCAATCATCTATGATTCATCCAAAACTTTCAGTCTAATTCTACTTTTATTAAATTCAAATCTAAGAGTGCACATCCTAACACCAGCATTATCTTTTAAGAGGCACCGATTTTTCGAATTTCCCACTTTTTCCCCTTTTTAAATTATTATTGAGTAATTCAATATCCTACATGATTCTCCCTTTCTTTTTCTCTAATTGTCAAAATAATTCAGTGTAAATGTCTGCTGTTTTATAAACATGCTCTCGGCAAAAATATAATATTACTTTGTGGAAAACCGAGATCTCTCTCCTCTTTTTTTTTAAAAAAAGAATATCGAGATTTTTTTGTATTTTAATTTTACTGAATTAAAAATAAAAAAATGAAAGGAATTTCGATTTTGGAAAAAAAATGAAATCGTTAATATCGGCTGCCTCAAGCCACAATCGAAACGAATTTGTTTTTTTTTTTTTTAAACAACCGATATTTGATAATACAAGTTGATATTAACTATATCGGCCGAGATTTTCATCTATGGGTCAAATCAAATTCATTAAAATAAAACTTTAATAAATCTTTTTTTTATCAATTTAAATGATTCAAATAGTTGTTCGCAAGCTATCCTGTATAAACTTTATAATGTCAAACATTTAACATATACTATACAAATATTGTAAACTTAAAGATAATTCACTTATGTGAAATTTGTGGGCATGTTGATTCTCACTAAATCCAAAGCATAATAACCACTAAAGACTAAGTTGCTTCACAATATCTAGGTTTCACCACAAACCTCTACTGTCATTAACCTTAAATAATGCTTCTGGGTATAACAAGTGGCTTCTCATCTAACATATTATTCTAATTTCCAATTTGAGGGTTCGGCTGCACTCAAATACACATAAATTTAAGAGAATTAAAAAAATTCTCTTTTTTTTTTTTTTTTAATGATTAAAGTATCTAAGATCTTTTTAGAGTATCTGATTAGTCTTCAAACATGTATTAACCTCTCTATTTATATACATCAGATAAAACTACAGAAAGAGAACTTTAAAAGTGGGATGGAATTCGAAGTCAAGATTCTAATTTCGTAAGACAAGTTTTGGGTCCCTGTTTACACACCCGGTTTTTCTGCCTCTACACACCCATTTTCGGGTGTGGGTGGCTGATTACCATTTTGGCCCGCATTTTCATTCGTTCGAATGAATTCTCAATTCATTTTGGCATTCGTTCAAACGAAGGGACACATACCCCATCCAATTTTGATTCGTTCGAACGAATCCCCTTTATAAAATCAATTCGTTCGAATGAATCGGGTGAACAGTAATGTACGTTACTGTTCATCCGTTCATTCGAATGAATTGATTTTATAATCGACTCATTCGAATGAATCGATTTTTTTAAAAATTTTAAAGTTATTTTTTAAGCACTGTGTATTTCCAAAATTTTTCAAATTAAATATCCAGACTAATTACGATAATCTGATAAAAATACTTTAAGACTTCAAGGTCTTTTGACACTCCTAAATATTTAAAATACAGTATTTTACAAATAAGGGTATCCCTAGGGTGTGCCGAAAATACATTTAGGAGTGTCAAAAGACCTTAAAGTCTTAAAGTATTTTTATCAGGTTATCGTAATTAGTGCGGATATTCAATTTGAGAAATTTTGGAAATACATAGTGCTTAAAAAATAATGTGCATAGTGTATTAAACAATAAAATCTCCTTTAAAACTTTAAAATTATTTTTTAATCACAGTTTATTTCCAAAATTTCTAATGAATTTTGACATTGGAGAGATTTTCGTTTCGGACATTCTAAACTCAGATTTCATCGAAGCCGGTTGTGATGTAAGTCATGAGAAGAGGAATGTCACCATTGGAGAAGATGGCAGCAATGACTTGTCTCCTAGTTTTGATCATCATCACCTGTTATCCAGTGAAGCAGTACTTGATGATTGGAAGGTGTGTAGCTCTATTCAAGATGATGTAGCACTAGAGCTCCAAATGCTAGATCTTCCTTTTTAGATAATTAAACAATATTCTGAATAAAGACTAATATAATTTCTTTGAGACTGAATAGTTAATAGACCTTTCACTTTTTACGGTTGGGTAATTGATTATCTTCATGCAATTAAAAACACCAGCATATTAAAATTACCATGAAAACCATTTGACTATCCATTCCTTGTGTATTGGAATATCTTTTTCACAATGTCGATAATAGGTTATAATTGTACTTGAAAATCTTCAATTACACTGTGAAAGCTAACAATTGCATGATATACTAACAAATATAAGATGTTTGGTGTTTGGATTTTGGCATTTGCGTGACCTTTTCACTTGTAAGTAAAATGGGTATCACATTATGACACAGATTCTTTGTGTCAGTGTGCATGGCCTTGAAATAAATCACGTAAATATTAGCAATATTTTAAATGTGATACTTTTCTTATAGTCTATGAAATATATATGATCACATTTTATAGTCAGGAAATATATAAAATATAGTGAAGTGTATTATCAGTCATTGGAACTTTCCAGATGCATTAAATTTAGTGATTTGCATTTTATAAGCATACCATGACAATTATGACTTAGACCCTAAAATCAAGGATCAAAAAATTTGCGTCGTACTATCTATCTAATTAAGATTATGAATATCATGAATCCAATTTAGCTATAATTTTAATGACCCGTTCTGCTGAGATAATATTGTCTGTTTTGGAAGCCATACATCTTCACATCTTTGTACTGAGCTCAAATGTCACACTTAAGCTCAAAACGCGTTAGGCTAGAAGGGAGGAGAAGTTAGGCTTATATACTCCTCTCCACTTCTTGTCTTAAAGTAATGTGGGACTTTGTGCGCACTCTCTATGTCAAATCTCTCGTGGCTGAACTCTCACACAAGCACTTTCCACTAATGCATGCCATTACAATAATCCTCATCGAGACTATTTTTTCAAGGTTTTTGAATACTAAGATGCAATTTAGAGTTCTGTTACCAAAATTTCATTTTCAAGACTCAAACATCCATTATTTACTTAATGCTATATTATCTTGAGTTACTAAAATTTTGATCTTCATCAATAAATGATTTGTAGTTTCAATTTTTTACTTTTAAAAATTGTCAATTGCCATATCAGACAATATTATATTAAGATGTGGCATTTAAAAATTGTCAATTGCCATATCAGACAATATTATATTAAGATGTGGCATTTGGCTTAAGACAGATTTGGCCAGTTTAGCTCAAGAAAATAGACAATGTGAAGTGGACCAAACCATGTCGGGTTTAAGTCAGGCAAACTTTAAATTTATAAATGGGCCTAACTCAAACCGATCAAGGTCCAATCTTATATGTCATTTTCTGTCAACTGGAACATGATGAGTTAGCTTAGCCCTGGTTCAGTTTGATCTAGCTACTATAAAATATAAACAATAAAGCTGATCTTAAGAGATAGAAGCAAAAGACTAACGATTAAAATGAAAGTGCATGCAATGAAGAGTAAGATCCAATGAATATCATACAATGAGTGATTCTCAATCTTACATACACCAAGTAAATAACTATGAGGAATGGTCCAGATGGGTATTGACCGTAATTCGTACTCAAGAGATCCATTCATGAGGAGAGCTTATTGACCGACAGGCCAACCCCCTCTCGGGTTGATGACACTGCAAATTTCATTTAAAAAATGAGTTTACAAAGAGAAAAAGACAAATGAGGTTTGCTAATCCATCAATTTATTATCTAAACGCAAGTTTGACTTTCTTAAATGAGCTTACCTAAGTCAAATTTTGTGTGACACTTGATTTCTTGTCTCCCATTTCTCGAATCTAGTGACATCTATTTGTTTTTCTCCTTTGACAATTTTCATTGCTTTCCCTTCAAGTCATATGCACAAGTTACATGACATGTAATTTCTTCACACACCGGATGGTATGTACAGTTTGCAATCTATATAGTATCATATTGCACTTGGATTGCCAAGTAAATAGCAATCCAAGTGCAGTCTATATGGTATTTAGGGAAGATAGTTATTCTTTACATGTGCCAGGTTAGGTTAATTCGAGTAGGATTGGATCAATTTTAAAGAAGCTTGATCCAACTTAATTCGAATTAAATTTGGGTTTTTTCTCTTCAACCCAATCTGACACTTAAAATGTAAAACACAAACCACTTGATTTTTTGGATCGGATTATGTGGGTTGAGTTAAAACCCGACACAAGTTTCACCGTCTAAAACTTCTTTTTTCTTCCTTTTCCTCCATCAAATTAGGATTTTATGAAGTTGACAACCCCATGGTTGTCTTATTTTTGTTGCAGTAGAACTGGGCCAGGCCTACTTTAGGTTGTAGTAAGCCTGAGCTTTCTGGCCATGTCAGGGACATGCTAAGTTTTAAATGGCAACCGCAACAATATATTGAAACCTTAAAGGGCCAAAATATCAAAGGTCCATTTAAGGCATTATTGTCTAAAATTTGGGTCCACGTTTGCAAAAGTTTTAGGCCATTTCAGTTTTTAGGGGTTTTCTGGTAACCACAATAGTTTGTTGTTTTTATTTATAATCTAAACAAATTTGAAAAATTCATGCGGGTCGGGTCGAGAATTTCAAGTCAATTGGATCGGGTCGGGTTGAGAATATAAAAACCCGCATGAAATTCTGGTCGGGTCGGGTCGGTCGGGTTGATGATTTTATAAGTTAACCCGACCCGACCCGGCTAAAATTAGTCTAAAATGGGTTCAAAATGTGGGTCGGGTCAGAATTCGGGTTAGAATTCGGGTCGGGTTGGGTTGTGAGATTCGGGTCAAGTCGGGTCGGTTCCATATATATCAACTCCGGTCGGGTTAGGTTTTAAGGAACCCGACCCGAGTTGCAGCCCCAGATAGGGGTGAAACTCAGGACCCGACTTGAGAAATCATGTGGGTTGGGTCATGCGAGTCGTGTCAACGGGTCAAGTCGGGTTGAGAAGGCAGAAACCCGTATGGAATTCGGGTATGGTCGGATTGACGGATTTTCAAGTTAATCCGACCAGATCTGATCAAACCCGACCCGACCCGGCTATAATGGGTTCAAAATGCAGGTTGGGTCAAAATTCGGGTTAGAATTCAAGTCGGGTCGGGCAGGGTTCCATATTTAAAATCCGACCCAATCCGATTTCAGCCCTATTCATAGAGTATTACTCAAGTGGAGATTATAAAAAAATATATTCAAAAAAAGATATGTTAGATGGACTTAAAAAAATCTAATACGCAAGATGTGACATGTGATAATTTAAATCTTCCATTCATTTTACTTGTCAATTTATTGCTCATTTAATTGATTTCCATAATTAGGTTAAAGGTCTTTTAAAAAAAAATGATATTATCTTATTTAAGAACCACAAAGTTGAGAGTTTGTACGATTTAGACTTAAGTTGGACACTCAAAATTATTACATATTTTTAACACAGTGTACTTTGACTCATAATTTAAGATTATAAATAATAAACTCTATAAAACGAGTGCAATTTTTCATAAATTTACGTGATTTTCTTAAACTTTTTGAATAATGTAATAAGATCTTTGAACCTTTCAAAGTGACTAACACCATATCAGCCACACATGTCAGCTATTATATTAATCAACCCTTTTAACTCTTTTAGATCACATCACTAAATATATAAATGAGCTCATTTTTTTAATCTGAACTCAACTACGTAAAAAAAAAAGAAGATTATGAACTTATTTTGGATGTCTGAAGATTTATGTAGATAACTAGATATGCTTATTTAAATAAGACTTCTTCCCCACATTATGATTTATAATATATTTTAATTTTCTTAAAAGTATGTCAAGTTAAAAGATCAATTCAATTATTTTTTTGCTTTTCAATTAAAAAATATATATTAATATAATATTTTTAAATATACAAAAAAAAAATCTTCCAATTTGAAGAGAATCAATAAAGAACGAACATTTAATTTGTCGAGAGATGTAGATATTTTTATTTTTAATTGAAGATGCTATTATCGATATTAGACAATTCTTAATTAAACTTGTGTGAGAGAGGTCGGGCCCACGAAAGGAAGCAATAGAGGAATGTGAAACGTACACGTCTCACCAAACGGCGGGGACCAAATTGGTGGGTCCCTTTCTTTGCGTTGTTCAAGCTTCTAAGGGCAACCGATACAGTAACCCAAAATATGGCTGGCTATGTCACTAAATGTAGCCAGTCATATAATTAAATAATATTTTTTTTATGACATGGCTTTCTATAATTTTTAGCCAGCTTCGTCATACGGTATAGTGTTAACTAGAATAGCTACTTTTTAATATTTATTATTATTTTTTTATGTACATTTTTTAACAAATTTAAAAGAAAATAAATATAAAGACATTACATATTTTTCACAAATAATTAAATAAATTAACAAAACATACATATTTTTTTATTTCTCATATATTTTGTTTACAAATGTAAAGGAAAAGAAATTTAACAGTAATTTTTTTTTTAATTTTAAAGTTATTTTTCAATCACTTTATATTTTCAAAAATTTTCAAATTAAATATCAAGAGTAATTACGATAGCCTGATAAAAATACTTAAAAAATTTAAGGTCTTTTGACACTCCCAAATGTTTAAAACACAGTGTTTTACAAATAAGGGTATCCCTTAGTTGTATGGAAAATATATTTAGGAGTGTCAAAAGACCTTAAAGTCTTAAAGTATTTTTATCAGGCTATCGTAATTAGTCCGGATATTCAATTTGATAAATTTTGAAAATACACACTGCTTAAAAAATAACTGTCTATGTTGTCGATATCTCCTTCAAAACTTTAAAATTATTTTTTAAGCATTGTGTATTTCCAAAATTTCTCAAATTGAATATCCGGACTAATTACGATAACCTGATAAAAATACTTTAAGACTTTAAGGTTTTTTGACACTCCCAAATATATTTTCCACACAGCTAAGGGATACCCTTATTTGTAGAACACTGTGTTTTAAGCATTTGGAAGTGTCAAAAGATCTTAAATTCTTAAAGTATTCTGATCAGGCTATCGTGCTTAGTCTGGATATTTAATTTGAGAAATTTTGAAAATATACAGTGCTTAAAAAATAACTTTAAAATTTAATTCTTATTTCTCAATAGCTATAATTTTAATTTTTGTACAAAATAATTTTAATTTTTTGTTTCTCATATATTTTGTTTATAAATGTAAAGGGAAAAAAATCAAAAGGTAAAGAATTTTTTTTTTTTATAAAAAATAAAATAATCAAGTAAAGAAAAAAATAATTATTTGCCCTAATATACAAGTTATACCCAAAAACAAAAAAAAAATCCAAAATAATCAAATAAATAAATAAAAAGAGAAACTAAAAAAAATTAAAAACTATATACAAGTTATATATGCAGCTGTATATATATATATACCCAAAAGCAAAAAAAAAAATCCAAAATAATCAAATAAATAAATAAAAAGAGAAACTAAAAAAATTAAAAAATATATACAAGTTATATATACAGCCGTATATATATATATATATTAAAAAAAAAATAAGAGAGAAGTTAAATGGCTGACTCCAATTTAGTTAACGGTACCCAGCCATTTAACAAAAATTATTGTGGGCCCATTGGTAGCCACAATACGGTTAAAACACAGTGGCTGGCCAGTTGGCCATGTCCCACCGTACCGGATGCTCTAACACTGAGTTCTGACTCGGCAAGTGATGTTTCTCCAAGCTTCTTGGAACTTAGTCATTCGTTCCGTACACTGAAAGCCCGCCAATTATTTGTGAGATCCTTTCATCGCCCTAAAGTAGACCCCACCCTGCCGTTGTGTCACGTTGTTACAAGGTATAAAATTTAGATACCTGCGATAATATTTTATACTATTAAAATTTTATAGGAAGTGATGTCATCTCATGATTTTTTTATTTTTGAAAGTCGATATAATTAAATATGTTATGTATAAAATTTTATTTCTATTCTACTGCTTAATTTAATTTTTTTAAATTAATAATTTATATTTATAAAAATTTAAAAGTCAAAATTATATGAATTCAAATTTCAATAGACTTATATCAATATAATCACTAATCAAATAAATTTAATTATTTGAGATTCATCAATTATTTAATAACCATCTCACAATTGATTTAATGGAAACATATCTCAAAATCTGGCAAAAATATGCAATTAGATGAAATCAAAATAAAGTTAATAGTTTTTCAAGAAAAAAAGTCTGTGAAATTGGGCTTTAATGGGCTCAGGGATCGTATTAAAATGGGCCGATGTTCCTCCAAGGAATCCAATCAGGGGTCGAAAATTTGGCCCTGTTGAATTTTCAGCCGATATGTGATCTCAGTTCGGCCAAGATTTTTCTCTCTCCTTTTTTTTTTTTAAAATCTCAGTGGTTTTTTTTTTAAAAAAAATCATTTAAAAAAATAAAAAAGGCTGTTTTTTTAAAAAAAATAAAAAATATAAAAATAGGCCGACATCGAGGCCGATATTCGCCTATATCGGATGAATATCAGCCCAGATGTCGAATGGGCCTACGCCAATATTTGTTTTTTTTTTAAATAAAAAATAAAATTCAGCCGTATCGACCGAATTTTTTTGTCTCAAGCCAATAAGCACCGTATCGGCCGAGATTTCGACCCCTGAATCCAATACAGCCAATCTAACTACGGAAAACCTGGTAGTAGTCCGGTAGGCCCACAAGGCTAGGACCAAATTCTGATACCACCTTCTCCTCTTTTCCTGAATTGACTTGGATTAAATCTTGGACATATCAATGCTCAAGCATAAAGTCTAGTATTAGGCCCAAATTCTTTTTGCCTATTGTGAAGGTTGTGACCCTTATTATACATTTTACTATTAAATAGTGATATAGTATTTAAAATATGATAATTGAATCTTTCTAAGTAAAGATAACAACTTTACTTCTTTATTTTTCACTTTTTTCTCAATATGAGAGCATTGAAGAAAACTCTATATACACTAAGTGAAGATAGCACCTATCAATCACTATCCTTGAGTAATGCACAATTTCTCTAAGTTAATAGGATGTAATGTGTCTTTTTAATGTTCATAACTATCTATTTTCTTCTCCCTTTCTTTGTACCATTCATTCAATATTATTCTACATGTACTCTAAAATATACATCTCTTCTCCTTTGGAGAGGGACCGAGCCATTTTATTATTTCACAGTAGTCTTTCAACTATATGTAGTCTTTTTACTTACATGATTATTTATGAATAATTTAATGTGTGGATTGTTGCACTCTCTTTTCTTGCTCTTTACCTAAGTTTAATGATTAATAGATATAAAAATTTCAACAGAAAAATTGGTCTGAAGTAGCCGGTAAAATTCAATATTTTACCGGTATGTGCATGGGAGGTTTATATATTGCCCGTCATATTAGTCTAGGTAGAGTGAAGATACCTATATTATAAATAAAAAATCAATATATTAGCTTATAAGGGAAAAATTGACATATAATTTGACCCATGTAACAAATATTAGTGTATCATCACCCATTGGATGTGACACAGATGAGAGTGAAAGAGAGACATTCTTCACCATCGCACTCCTACCCTTGCCCTTTTATTGTTTGTAACTTTGTATTCCATTCTTGTCATCGCAGAAAGGGGCCTTTTTTGTCCTCTCCAACCGTGAAGTCATATTGAGTGGTCGTTTGGATGCAGGTAAATTCGAAGAAATCAACATAAAAAGCAACCAATGGTGAAACCATATTGAGGGGTCGTTTGGGTGTAGGTAAATCCATGGAAATCAGCAGAAAAAGAAAGTCGTTTGGGTCACCCCCTTTTGTGGAATGGCAAAAGACCTGCTGCATCCGGACCTCCTATTTCTCCACTCCCACCTCCTCCTTCCTGGGTCTTTTTTTTTTTACCCTGCTCCTCCTTCCCTACAACGCCATTTTTTTAAAATGAGTTTCTGGGTGGAGTGGAAGACGGTGAAAAAGTTAGACACTATATAACTACTAAGTCAAGATTCAAGAAGCTTAGTTGTTTTTTTTAATATGAGTTTCTGGGTGGAGTGGAAGACGGTGAATAAACTACCAAAGAGACACTTAATTTAACTATTGACATGTATAAAATTTATAGGCCATTATATTTATTAGCAGTGCCGATATTCATTTAGGTCGGGTCGGATCGGGTTTCAATAAATCCAATTTAACTCATGTCAAAAAATATTTAACTTGGCCCGGCCCAACTCAAACTGTTGACCCGAATTACTTAACCCGAGTGTTGTTTTATAACTTGATGCATTCAGATCGGGTCAGATCATGTCGAGTTGCTTTTAAATTTTTCAACCCGATTCGACCTTAATTTTATGCGAGTTTACTTTTTCCAAACCCGATCCGACCCGACCCTACCCGAGATATGCAAAAACATAACTCAAGCGCATTGATTTCTTAGGTCGAGTCATGCGGATCTAAGTTTCACCTTTTTTATTAGTATTCTACTTATATCATACTTTTATTAATTTATATATTAATAATCATGAAATTATTATATCTATGTATAATTTTTTTTCAAACTTAGAATATAAATGATGCGTTGAAATGCATGTGATTTTGGAGAATCTCATTTTTGAATCTGACGCCTCTAGATTGAGAAAAAAACAGGTTTTCTTACAATGTAGCAAAAGCTAAGAATATCATAGGATTGATTGACTACAATAAAGTTCAAAAGAAGCAGAAGGACGAAATTTTATTGGGTGACATACTTATGCAGAATATGACTATTTCATTTATTTATTTTGTCTTTATGGGTGACATATTATCATGATTTTTCCTTTTTTATTTTGTCTTTTAGATAAATTCATTGTAAGGAGAATTGGAGAAATTTTTACTAATTTTATGAAGAGATACAATGCACACTCATTATTCTCTCTCACCATCTCTCGCTATCCATTTTCATAAAAATGAAAAGGATGCACAAATGAAAGAGATGCAAATTGGGCGAAGCCAAAACAAACCAAAATGGACGGATTCAAATTGAGCCAATAATCAACAACAAGTCTACTTAAATTAGGAGTACGTGTTGGTGTGACTTTCTTGTTAGAGATAGAATTTATTTTTATCTACAATTATTCTGTTGTGAGTCTATGCATGTGAGATTTCTATCCAAGACTTATATGGTACATGTGTTTTAATGTTTCAATGTTTGTACATGCTTTAAACTCAAATGGAATTGATAGGATACAAGTGTTGTTTCTTTTTTTTTTTTTTTAAAAAAAAAGTATCCTCACTCTACATTTGAGGAGAGATTAATCTCATGAGCATGTGTAAACTTCCATTTTAACATAGGAATATGAATGTTCTTCATAAAAAGGGACTCGGACACAATGCATCTTTCACCATTTAATGATGACAAGTGATCCAATTTCTATTGTTATAAAAAAGAAAGGTGTCTTTATCCATTTCTTAACTTTGAATAAGCCGTATTATAATGAGTCCAACTCACTGAGGACAGATGGACCTCGCAAAGAATCAAATTGGACTTTACTACCCCATTTTTAACTGGAAGAAAGAAGAGACCAGCAATAAAAAATGAAAGATTTTTAACTAAAAGCAAATGGAAAGCGACAGTAATTTTCAAACAATGATTAGAGGACTGAGTCGAAGGTTGAGTCAGTAGAATGGAAAATGGGGTTGGTAGAAGAACGCGTGGGTACTGACTACTGAAAAGAGTAGTTGGGAATGCTAACTTTTGAAGGATAGATGAGAAGTTTTGACAATGACTTTAACGGCTATATCAGGTTCCCTTTTATTGGGAAGATTACAACATGTTTCATTGCAAGTTTTGAAGGTTTGGCGTACGTGATGTAATTTTCACTGTGTTGAATTAATCTCATTTTTAATATTAAGTTGGGATTTATAATTTATAAAATTATAAATAATTACAGTTATCAAAAGTTAGAAAGGTGTTTTTTAAAAGAGCTTTTATACGGTGAGTCAAAATGATTTTAATTGTTCGGGTATGGACCTAGCAATCTATTTGGTTTGGAGGGGACTCCACCATTGTTAACCTTAGGCCCATAGGGTTTAACCATCTTAGTGGATTGACCATCATGACCTCATTGAAGGACCACTCACGATTTGGTGAAAAAATCTCACATCAGTTAGAGGATAAAAGGTTTGGGTGCTTATTTGAAAGGATCACTTCTCTTACGAATAACGACGGATTTTAAAGTCGTGAGCCCGCATTACAATGTATCCAAGACCTTGGGGGTGACAGAGACCATGTGTTGATTGGTAAAGCAAATGCTATGTGTAAAGGGGGACCACGGTCCTAACATTAATGAAATACATCTATTTAAATACTCACATTCAAGTGGTGAGGCCTACCAATGTAGTATGAGTGAAATAAATTTTATAAGAGAAAAAGAAGAAATCAGTGGTTGACAATACGACTTGATTGACTGACTCATTAGTCGAGGCAATTCTAATACGGATACAAATAAATCTGGCAGAGCACTGCCAATGGATGCATAGATCAAATTAAGGAATAAACTACAAATAAATCTGGCAGAGCACTGCCAATGGATGCATAGATCAAATTAAGGAATAGACCCAGAAAGCCAATCTAAGACATCGCCAGCTAGACTTGATGCCTAATAAATGACATATTTCTTATTTTATTTTTTCCAAACTATTATTGTTGGATCTATAAAAGTTTGAGAAGTAATTATCAATTTATATAATTTCTTATATCAATTATACCTCTTATTTGATAGGATAGATTAATCTCAAAGCGACACCCCTTCGAACGAGATCCTCTGGCAGAGAGAGCAATGCCGACCATCCCATTCATCTGGGGGATCTCCTAATTCCACTTGTTAGAATCTGAATTTCCAACCCAAAAGACTAATATGTTTGGTGGAGTGACTCAAGTCCTTTATAAACCTCAACATCTTCCTCTGGACTTTAAATGTAGAATTCGTTCGCAGTAACCCCAACAATTAAAATCCAATTTCCATAGTCTAATCTAAAATCTCCGACCTCACCCTTTCTCTCTATATTTTGTAATACTAGTGATAATAATAAAAAAATTAGTGCCCGATGAAGAAATTTTTAGGTCATAGAGTCGGCTTAAATTAGAAATATTTTCAGTTTGGAGTTATTTTAAAAGATTGGTTACCAAGAGGGAACACCTCTAAGTAATGCCGCCAAATCACACGTCATTGCCTTAATGTTTCGAATGTCACCGTCGTAGCAGAAGACTTTGTCCGCAGGTGTCGGCCATGAATGCAGAAGCAGCCTCAACTCCAAAGTCACCACCAGAAAAATAAGGTACACTCAAGTCTCTACACCGGCCGGTCAAACCGTGTTGACTCGTATATACCAAGATTTCGGTGCATACTTCTTCCTTGCAGATGTCCATGAGCACATGGCTGGTTGGGCCCACCATGGGTTAATGCTCTAACTTCCGGTGTAGGTGCCTCCACGAGAGCTGCCCCTGTCGGGTCCTCCCTTTGTCAATTCAGTTTCATTCAAAAATGGAATATTCTTTTTATAGGTTTTTATTCAAGAGTATTAACTATTCTAAGGAAATTTATTTTAATTGAATAAATTATGTTATAATTTTTAATTTTGAAAGTGATTAAAATTTTAGAGGGTTAAAATCTAGGACTTCTCGTAGATAATATAACGACAATTAAATATTTTTAATGGATTGATCATGTGAAAAACCTCAAGGGGTTAGTCGAGTGGTGAGGTTTTGGGTTCAAATCTTCGTAGCATCAATGAAGAACTACTTTTTATGGAGTTATTTCATATTCAATAATCAGGGTGTGTGCAGAAAGTTGTACAACGTAACTCTAAAGATTAGTCGGATGATATGTATGAACACTCGAAAAAAAAAAATTCAAGTGAAAAAGAATGGGTAAAGGGTATGCTCTAAAGATCTAGAATATAAGTGCATCCTGATTGGAGGCGTAGTACAATACTGTTTCCCAGATGTGAACGTCCTTCCGTCACTTGTTTTATATTGCAAAACGTAGGTCCACATTTGGTGATCGATCCATAGCATGAGAAAGTCCTGCTATCTCAAGCACGTGTTGCATTTTAAAGCCGTAGCCAGTATACACCTAACTTTCAGTGTATCAGCTGATTGGAGCTGTATATCTAGGACATGTAGCTCTCTCCCTTCTGGGTCATCAACATACCCAGGCATAAACCAAACCCAATGACTTGTCTCTACATTGTTCTTCTTTTAGTGTCTCGAGTTTGAACTCTAGAGAGAGAGAGAGAGAGAGAGATGGGAAGGAGGCCATGTTGCTCAAAGGAGGGAGTAAATAGAGGAGCATGGTCTGCCCTTGAAGACAGAGTTCTCATTAGTTACATTAAGACCCATGGAGAAGGCAAATGGAGAGACTTACCCAAGAGAGCAGGTGAAGTACAGTTTCTTCTTCCACCTATTTACCAATAAAACCTTTTATTTCTGCGGTGTGAGTGCTGAACAATTTGAGTTTCGATGGGTTTGCAGGCTTGAAACGATGTGGTAAGAGCTGCCGGCTTCGGTGGCTGAATTACCTTCGGCCTGATATTAAGAGGGGGAACATTTCCCCTGAAGAGGAGGATCTCATCATCAGGCTCCACAAGCTTTTGGGAAACAGGCAACACTCTTTTTGTCTCCATCATTTGTAGATATGCACCATACTCTTGTATATAGAACGCTGCATGCACTAGGATGGACCGAGCATGCAAAACTCATGGGTTCCATTCTAAATGCATCTAACCTTACCAAATTGGACCATTCGAACAGTTGGCTTATATAGTTCTATCTAAATACTTGTTTATATTATTATTATGTCTTGTTTAGGAGTAAACGAATTATATTAAGATCTAGACATAATTTAAAGATTAATTGGTGAATCTGGAACATGGTGCTCTTGCAGATGGTCTCTGATTGCCGGCCGATTGCCCGGGCGAACAGACAACGAAATAAAGAACTACTGGAATACATGTTTGAGTAAGAAGATGAAAGGCCAACCATCTAAAACGAGCAATCAAGAGCAGCACATCAATCAACTTCAAGAGAAGGCATCAGTGGAAGGACCATCTACAGAATCAGAACCCCACCAAGTGATCAGGACAAAGGCCATAAGATGCACCAAGCTCTTCCTTCCACCACAAGAAAGAAACTGGATCTCCGACAGAGATTCGGAGCCGTCGGAAAAGCACAAATTTCCATCAATCCCCACTCCACAAGCTGATGATGATTCGTTGAACTTTCTAATGGATTTTGACATTGGAGAGATTTTCGTTTCGGACATCCTAAACTCAGATTTCATCCAAGCCGGTTGTGATGAGAGTCATGAGAAGAGGAATGGCAGCAGTGGAGAAGATGGCAGCAACGACTTGTCCCCTGGTTTTGATCATCGCCACCTGTCATCCAGTGAAGCATTACTTGATGATTGGAAGGAGTGTAACTCTATTCAAGATGATGTAGCACTAGAGCTCCAAATGCTTGATCTTCCTTAGATAATTAAACAAGATTCTGAATAAAGACTAATATAATTTCTTTGAGACTGATTAGTAAATAGACCTTCCACTTTTTCCACTTGGATAATTGATTATCTTAATGGAAATAAAAAAAAACGAGAGTGAGTATCACCTGTGTCGATTTTTACCACACAGAAATTTAGAAAAAAGAAAGAAAAGAATTAGCTAAAATAAACCAGTTATTTTACAATCGTTGAAACCTCTTCAAATCTATATCTTTATTATTGAGTTAACATCATTCAATTAGGATAAAAAAACAAGTCCTCTTTCATAGAGAAAAAGTGGGTTGTAGCGTCTAAGTAAAGGGGTTGTACTTTTAGTTAATCATTGTGGGACTTCATGTACTCTCCGACATGGCACACATGGAGTGCATCGAAAGCCGTCCAATCTGTGTACAATGTCGGTTTCAGACCATGAATAAGATTGATCAAAATAGTAAGTGGGCCACACTTGAAAGATTTTTTTCTGCTATGAATATTGTTATAAATTTTATTATTTTTGTTCTCTCTCAGTTCTTTACACATTGAAACAGGAAGAATCATTCCAAAAATATAACTGAAATGTCCTTTGGCCATTCTTGCAAGTTTGAAGTGATAAGTGAGGGGTCGAAATATCTGCTATTCTTGCAAGTTTAAAGTGATAAGTGAGAGGTTAAAATATCAGTTGATACATATTGTATCAACCGATATGTATCGAATTTTTAAAATGCAGCGATATTTGACAATTCTTAGTTAAAATTGTGTGAGAAAGGTCGGGCCCACGAAAAGAAGCAATAGAGGAATGTGAACCGTACACGTCTCACCAAACGGCGGGGACCAAATTGGTGGGGTCCTTTCTTGGTGGTGTTCACGTTTCTGACACTGGTCTCCTGAGTTCTGACTCGGCAAGTGATGTTTCTCCAAACTTCTTGGAACTTGGTTATTTGTTCCGTACGCTGAAAGCCCACCACTTATTTGTAAGATCCTTTCATCGCCCTAAAGTAGAACCCACCTTGCCGTTGTGTCACGTTGTTACAAGGTATAAAATTTAGATACCTGCGATAATATTTTATACTACTAAAATTTTGTAGGAAGTGATGTCATCTCATGATTTTTTTATTTTTGAAGTCGATATAATTAAATATGTTTTGTACAAAAATTAATTTCTATTCAACTGCTTAATTTAATTTTTTTAAATTAACAATTTATATTTATAAAAATTTAAAAGTCAAAATTATATGAATTGAAATATCAGTTGACTTATATCAATATAATCACTTATCAAATAAATTTAATTATTTGAGATTCATCAATTATTTAATAATCATCTCACAATTGATTTGATGGAAATATATCTCAAAATCTGGTTAAAATATGCAATTAGATAAAATCAAAATAAAGTTATTAGTTTTCCAAGAAAAAAAGTCTCTGAAATTGTGCTTTAATGGGCTCAGGGATCGGCTACAAATGGGCCGATGTTCCTCCAAGGAATCCAATACAGCCATTCTAGCCACGGAAAGTCTGGCAGTAGTCTGGTAGGCCCACAAGGTTAGGCCCAAATTCTGATGCCACCTTCTCTTCTTTTCCTCAATTGACTTGGATTAAATCTTGGACATATCAATGCTCAAGCATGAAGTCTAGTACCAGGCCCAAACCTTTTATGTATATTTTATATTTTAAATACATGATAAAATCGACTATAGAGATTGAAAATAAACTCAATGTGATACAAGTCGACCAAATTTTATCTTAAAAATATTTTTTTAGTAACTTAATCTTAGCAGTCAAAACACTTTGTGCAATTTGCTTAATTTTTTTGAAAACATCAGTTGATTTTGATCACTAAGAACAAGTGACTTTTGATGTTCTGATAGTCTGATGCGGGCAAATTGAATGAATTAGTCCTATAATCTCATAACAACCTTTAATAAGAGCAATAATAAGCCATTTAACAAGACTTGAGCCTCTAAGTAAAGATAACAAATTGAATGAATTAGTCCTATAATCTCATAAATAGTAATATAGTGTTTAAAATATGATAATTGAATCTTTCTAAGTAAAGATAACAACTTTACTTTTTTATTTTTTCATCTTTTTCTGAATATTAGAGCATTGAGGAAAACTCGGAAAACTCTAAATACACTAAGTGAAGATAGCACCTCTCAATTACTATCCTTGAGTAATGCACAATTTCTCTAAATTAATAGGATGTAATGTGTCTTTTTTATGTTCATATCTGTCTGTCTATTTTCTTGACCCTTTCTTCTTACCATTCATTCAATATTATTCTACATGTGAATAATTTAACTCAAGTCTTTCCTTCAGAAAAACATAAATACAATAAAGAAATTTGGTTTAACATCGTTATCATGACATTGTCTTTACAAGTGATAATGACAATTTTACCTTGTGTGATTAAGACAAATAATTTAATAATTAGCATCCCAAAAATATCTTTTCGCATAACATGTGACACATGGCCTGCTGCTACACATATATCTTCTTATATTGTGAAACATGATTATAGAATGCGGGTTGAAGAAATTATTTGTTGTGAATTGATTCACGATGATTTTTTTTGACGTACACTTTAATTGCACCCTTTAAATTAAATTTTTAAATAAATTTAATGATTAGCACCTTCCCTGGGGCCCACCCTACAGACTTTAACTTATTGGCTTCCAAGTTGAGCACTACTCATGTGCTTCCTCCACACAACGCAGTTAACAATAGTACTAAGAGCTGAAGTCTTAACAGTTAACAGAACACGGATACACGTACAGGAGTTTTAAGCACTTGCATAACCGTACATACGCGTATATAAAAATTTCACATTGACAATATTTTTTTAATTTTATATAGTCAATAGATATTATCTCATCTTATTAATAAATATTATCTAATTTAATTTAACTTGTGAGGCTCTTGTGACACGATTTTAGAACATAAAAAAATTATATGTTGGATTATACAATTTTTGAATTAGAGACCGATCGATTTAAAGATAAAAAAATCACTTGAAATTCAGATCAGTTTGCTGTGAAATTCTCACTAATTCTTCCAAATCATTGCCTCGTCATTGCCGCAATTATTGAGGAAGCCTTTCTTCCCTGTCTCGTTCTTGATTACAGGAACGGCCTCACTTCCAAAGTCACCACGAGAAAAATAAGATACACTCAAGGAGACACCGGCCGGTCAAACAGATGTTGACTCGCAGATACCAAGATTTCGCTGCATACTTCTTCCCTGAAAATTCCTTGAGCACATGGCTGGTTGGGCCCACCACGGGTCCACGCTCTAGTAACCGGTGGAGATACCTCCACGAGAGCTACTCCAGTCAGGTCCTCCCTTTGTCAATTTAGCTTCATGAAATGGAATCTTCATTTAAAGATTTTTATTTAGTGTATTAACTAAGAAAAGGAAAATCATTTTAATTGAATAAATTGTGTTATAAAATTTTTTAGCTATTATCTTTTAAAAGTGATTAAAATTTTAGAGTTCTAAGATTAGGAATTGATTAGTTTAAGTAATTTTTTTGTGGGTTATATAATGAAAATTAATCATTTTTAATACATTGATCATATGGAGAAGAATTGCTATTTTATAGAATGGAATCTTGTAAGGATCTAATGTAAAGTGAATCTTGTAAAGATCTAATGTAAACGTATATGTGAACGTGCCTCTCTCACGCGATTTCTATTGCAAAACGTCCGTACACATTGACGTTCGATCCAAAGCATTAGTAAAACATGTTATTTCAAGCATGTTTTACATTTTCTGCCCTAGCCATTATACACCTAACTTTCAGTGTATCAGCTGATTGGAGCTATATATCTAGGACATGTAGCTCTCTCTCTTCTGGGTCATAATCAAAGCCAATGACTGCCTCTACATTCATTTCTTTTTGTGTCTGAATCTTGAAATCTAGAGAAAAAGAGAGAGAGAGACAGAGAGAGAGATGGGAAGGAGACCATGTTGCTCAAAGGAGGGAATAAATAAAGGAGCATGGTCTGCCCATGAAGACAGAGTCCTCATGAGTTACATTAAGGCCCATGGAGAAGGCAAATGGAGAGACTTACCCAAGAGAGCAGGTGAAGTACACAGTCTTCTTCCACCAGTTACCAAATAAAACCTTTTATTTCTGCGGTGTGAGTGCTGAACAATTTGAGTTTCGATGGGTTTGCAGGCTTGAAACGATGTGGTAAGAGCTGCCGGCTCCGGTGGCTGAATTACCTTCGGCCTGATATTAAGAGGGGAAACATTTCCCCTGAAGAGGAGGATCTCATTATCAGGCTCCACAAGCTTTTAGGAAACAGGCAACACTCTTTCTCTCTCCATCATTTGTAGATATACACCATACTCTTGTATATAGAGAGCTGCATGCACTAGGATGAATCAAGCATGCAAAACTCATGGTACCATTCTTTATTATATAGATAAAGATGATTACATTAATAGGAAGTAAATCAAAGAAATAAAGAAATACTTAAATTTGGCAAATACAATATTTATAAGAAAATAATCTAAATAAATCTAAATTGATTTTAACATAAATCTAACCATTCCCATTAACATTAATTAGTTGGTAAGGCAATTGATTCCTTCCTTGGCCAAATTGGGATGGTGTATATCTATATATATATATATATATATATATATATATATATATATATATATATATATATATTGATAATCGAGGGGAACTACGAGGAAGGCCCCCTAAACCTCTCGGGAAGATGCCCCACATTCACACATGATGTCCCACATCTTGAGGTGAGAAGTAAGACCCAACGTTGAGTATTGAGATCCATCTAATGGATTTAGGCCATTCGAACAGTTGGATGATATAGTTCTATCTAAATACTTGTTTATATTATTATTATTTCTTGTTTAGGAGTAAACGAAATATATTAAGATCTAAGACATAATTTAAAGATTAATTGGTGTATCTGGAACATGGTGCTCTTGCAGATGGTCTCTGATTGCCGGCCGGTTGCCCGGGCGAACAGACAACGAAATAAAGAACTACTGGAATACATGTTTGAGTAAGAAGATGAAAGGCCAACCATCTAAAACGAGCAATCAAGAGCAGCACATCAATCAACTTCAAAAGAAGAAACCTTCTACGAAGACATCAGTGGAAGGACCATCTACACAATCAGAACCCCACCAAGTGATCAGGACAAAGGCCACAAGATGCACCAAGCTCTTCCTTCCACCACAAGAAGGAAATTGGATCTCCGGGAGAGATTCAGAGCCGTCGGGAACAGACTAAATTTCCATCAATGCCCACTCCACAAGCTGATGATGATTCATTGAACTTTCTAATGGATTTTGACATTGGAGAGATTTTCGTTTCGGACATCCTAAGCTCAGATTTCATCGAAGCCGGTTGTGATGTAAGTCATGAGAAGAGGAATGTCACCATTGGAGAAGATGGCAGCAATGACTTGTCTCCTAGTTTTGATCATCATCACCTGTTATCCAGTGAAGCAGTACTTGATGATTGGAAGGTGTGTAGCTATATTCAAGATGATGTAGCACTAGAGCTCCAAATGCAAGATCTTCCTTTTTAGATAATTAAACAATATTCTGAATAAAGACTAATATAATTTCTTTGAGACTGAATAGTTAATAGACCTTTCACTTTTTACACTCGGGTAATTGATTATCTTCATGGAATTAAAAACAACACTAGCATATTAAAATTACCATGAAAACCATTTGACTATCCATTCCTTGTGTATTGGAATATCTTTTTCACAATGTCGATAATAGTTATAATTGTACTTGAAAATCTTCAATTACACTGTGAAAGCTAACAATTGCATGGTATAACATGTGACACGTGGCATGCTGTGAGTCATATATCTTCTTATATTGTGAAACATGATTATAATTGCATCTTGAGTTAGGATTAATAAAATGATAACGATCTTCACACAGGATTTTTGTGTAACAAGATATAGGAATAAGTAGATTTCTCATTTTACCCTTCACCCGTACGGATAACTTAAAAAAAATAAAAAAAATTGTGTCGGTAAGCCAATCACTCCAAAAAATCCCGTGTGAAGGTCGCTACTCAATAATCAACATTGGCATATGGGCAAATTTACTGATATCATTTAAAATATGAATCTAGTATGAGTCAAAAAGCCTAATAGATTTTAATTTAGAACGAACTTAGATCAAGCTTGGTATAAATTGATATGCACACACTCACATACACAACCTTTCCCTACAATTGTTTGATAACATTTTGAGAAGTAATGGAGGCATAGATGCCTTTTTGTTTGTATATTATATATAGAATTAATCGACTTAGAATGGACTACAAAATGATGTTTGTGTTGTCCTTTTCACAAAAAGGTGCACATATACTAATCATAGTGTCATATTCCTAAAAGACAAAACTACTGTTCTTTTTTAACGTATATATAAAATAGAAAATGGCACAAAAGAATTGATATTTCCATGACAATCAAGGGTTGAGAACTATCCCTTTTGTTATAAATAATAAATTAAATATTTAATAATAAAAGAAGATAGATCATTATGTCAAAAGTTCTAGAGATAAATGGGATAATAGAATATGTAAAATCATACTCTTTATCTAATTTATGTGCTCAATCTCATAGTTTAAATTGGGTCCACTGTAATTATCCGACCCTTGATCACGTATTTTGAGAAAATTTACAGACTCCGTACTAGTTAAAAGACTGCTTAGATGCGTAGATCTTCTTGGGACCTTCCACCAACCTTAAGTTTGCCTTAAGTTTGACCAAGTCGGAGCTCGGTAGCTCAAAGATATAACCGTTTTATTGTCAAAGGATGTACTGCTCTAACAACAGATCCTCAGAGAAGGAGGGACGTGGCCTCTCCCTTACCTCCTGGGTGCCTCCTTCTCCAAGCCTTGAAGACTATAAGAAGAGGGACTTCTGTCCCTTTCATCGTCCTCTCTCTTTCTCGGTGCTGTCACCCTCACGTTCTCTGCAAATCCTTCTTCTCTTCCTGCAACTTTCATCCCTACTGCTTTCTCTTTCTCTCTCCCTCTCCCTCCTCTCCAACCATCCTGCCCAGTCACTGTCGCCGTGCCCAGCAGCTTGGCCGTGCAACCCTGTTGCACCCTGCTGGCTGTGAATCACACAGTAGGTTTCTTCTTCTTCTTTTCTATTTAAGTTGGACGAAAAATAATAATAAAATATTCCTTAATTGAATGAATTTACTGTGTTGGACAATCCACTCTCTTGATTATTGTACATTTCCTTTGTTACGACTTAAATATTGAGAGAAAACATTGATAAATATTTAAAATATCGGTTGATACTTCTTCTTTTTTAATAGTTGGTTAGTGGTTAATTCAAAGAAAGGGAAACCCCTAAAAAAATACAGCAAATTAAGCCCATAAAGAGCCGGGCAAAAAATAAAACAAAACAAAAACAGAAAATTATCAGAAATTATTGAGGTATATCAACCAAAATGGGCCAATTTTAGCTCATTTAAAATAATATTATAGACTGTCGGATGATAATATAATATTGATGTTTTTGAAAATGAAACAAAATGACAAATAGTCTTAATCATTTTAACAAACATTTAAACTTAGCATGAATAGCTTAAAATCTCTTCATCTTATTTCTTTATTTCTTATGTTTCGGGATAATTTATTTTTAACATTCTTTCACTAGCTTGCAGAGAATACTCAATTACCAAGATTTTTGGGATAAAATCCATTCAAGTATGCAACCCCAACAATTAATGAAGATTAATTTGAATTTTTTGTTTCTTTGTTAATATAATGGAGACTAAAAGACTATGAAATAGAGTAAAACTTATTTTAAAAGTCTTGATCATACTTTAGTGTAAATAACTATGAACGATCTATTAACACTTTCAATATATAAGCATCACTTTCTTGCATCTGGACAATGAACTCCCATTCATTCATCCATCCATCTTTGTGTTATGTCGATTGAATTTGTTCCGTTGAAGTTTATCTTTTTTTTTTCTAGAGTGAGGATGAGAGTCGGATATAATTTTAATCATTGAAGTTCTTGATTTGGATTAAAAAATTTGAATATAAAACTCACGAAATAACACAAAAAACAAACTCAAATCGAAATTCACTAAAAATCCAAATAATACTCACCAACACTAGAGAGGACCAACAAGCTTAAAGCTTCAATTTTATTGCTAATTTCGATATGTGTGCAATGCTTTCCCAAAACATGAATTTATAGGCTTTAAAAAAATTACAAAGAAGAGGAAAATAAATTAATTAAAAAAAAAAACCAAGCAAATTCGCTGCTGGGCCTTCACGCTCGGGCTTGCCCGAATTGGGCTTTATTCCTGATTTGGTCTCAGTCAATGGGCGACTGCCACCTGTCCCTTTTAGTAAATTAAAAGACTTAAAAAAACAAGAGAAATTCAAATCCTTATCTCCTGAGATCCACGTCCAAATCAGCTTAATTTTCAGCCCTTGATCTTGATTTTAGACCCTCAGATCCAGGCCCAGATCGGTCAGAATCCTGTCTGCTTGATCCGGCAGTGTTTCAGCCTTCCAAGGCAATGAAGCCCACAACTTATATTTTTGACATTTTTTTTTTGAGACCCAGGGAAACCTGGAGCCCACCTTGGCAGTCTCCTAGTCATGTTGCCAAGGTATGCTTAAGCACATTTAGGTACCATGTCATACAAAAAATAGCCCAATTGCATGCCATGTGAACAGCTACATGACCCAATGGAAATCAATTATTTTGCCTCCCTTGCCATGCCTTAAGCTTGGGTGGAGAAATCAAGTGGAATGGGTCTAAAGTTTAGACTCTAAACCTAAGAAAAGCATGAATAGTAAAACCACTTGTTGTCCCACCGTCTGAAAGAAACCACATGTTGGCCTACCTTTTTATGAAAAAATTGTTTCTCAGCTGACCAATTAACCTGCATTTTCAGACCCTCATCTCTGTTAGGATAGAGAAGAGCTCTTGTTAAATTAGAATTCTAGTTTATAATAGATTTGTTAAGAGTTTGAGATAATCTCTACTTGATAGAGATCAAGTTTCATTAGAGTTTGAGTTTATCTGTGATTGTATATCAGTCTATATATTTAGATGTAGTCTCATAAATTAATGAAACTTTCCAATTTTCACAATCTCTGGATTGCCAGTATGTCTTGATTGACTTGGGATGGATGATGTGGATGATAAGTGGATCCTTACTTGGATGGCTTACTGTGGAGCAACGTGGCAAGTGGGGGCACTTGTTAGATGGTGTCTAATAGGTGACATGGATGCTGATTTGCCTATCCAATCAACATATATCTCTTATTTTAACAAAGTAGTGACGGGGGCGTACCTTTGCTGGGGCTGCTTAGGCCCAACCTACATAAATGAGCTACTTAGAAATGACTGACTTTTAAGATCAAGTCAGGCCCAACTTTGGTCTATGGTCTAGGAAGGTTGTGAGTAGACATATTTACAGGCTTAAACTTGACCCAAACTAGGACTACACAATTCAAAAATTAACAAAAACTTCAACAAATATATTTGTTAAAGTGGCCGGGCTTCCGGTCAATTTTGAGCCAATTACCTGAATAGGCGAGCTCAAGATCTTGGGAAAACCTGTGAAGCCTGTTGGGCTGTTAGCGTAAATTAAACAATGAGAGAGAGTGCGTTTGTTTGAATCTCATATTATTATCTTATATTAAGTAAACCTTAATATCTCATGTAAGATAAAACATCTCTCTCAACTCACCTAACTTCTTAAGGCCTTCTTTGTTCAATTAAAATCTTTAATTGAATTTTGACGATAGATTTTAGGTTCACTTTGTCCAAATAATTCAACTACAATGGGATGCAAGAAATGGGTTTGACCTATCATAATTTTTACAAACCATAAATGATTCGATCTGAGTGCATACAAGTCCAATCTTACATTATTATGTAAGAAATTTTCTTAAAATAAAAACATTTTCAAAAAAAAATGCTTATAATATAAAGTTAAATCAAATAAATTCAATTTATACAAAATCATAATATCACATATCCATTAAATTCTCTAAATATCATATACTTTAATTATTTCACCAGAAAAAATCCAAAATAGAATTATCTTAGAGCAAGATTTTTTTTTAGAAAAAAAAAAGAGTCCAAAAAGAAGTACAATAGAGTTAGCTGCTACAAATGAAAGATGAAAAAGGGTTAAAAAAACCCTAAAAACAACAATTTTTAGCCCATGGGCTAATACAGAGCGAAGATGCTAGGCTGACATTCTTTGATACGTGGCCGTACTGCCTTGCTATGATCAATATTTGGTCCTATCTATGCAGTCCCATTTAGTCCGTTGAAAACTCGTACGTTTAAATACGAGGCATTGTTTTTAAAGTTCTCAAGATTCAAATTTGACATTTAAGCATAAACTAAGGGTCCAAATCTCGGTTGATACGAGATAGATATGAGAATATATGGGTCACACAAGCAAGATCTCGATTGATATGGCCAAGATTTGGCCCAAAAAAGAGAGAAAGTAATATCGGCTGATATTATGGAACCAAGATATTGGTCGAGATGCTGAGGCCTTGGTTCCACCGAATTTTGAACCCCTGGCATAAACATGAAAGCGCGCATGGCACCATAAGACATGGGCCCAAGGAACACTCACACATAATTAGTATACTGAATTTTACATCAGTTTATGAAAATCTGAAAACTTCTACGGATATTTACTCACAACCGAGTAGCATTAGAGGAAAGCGGGGTCAATTTGCACTTTTTATGTTGTTGCCCGATTCTACTTTTTGCACTTTTTGCGGACAGAGTGCCTTGAATCAGAGGAAGATAAAATATTTTTTTTTTCTTTATAATCGTATATGAGATATGCTTTTTTTGTTTTTTAATTTACGTATGGAAAACTACAGGATACCCAGGGTAAAACTCCCACGGTAGCGCATTACTCGTAGGACACACCAAGGTTAGGCCATGAGGATTCGAACCCGCTCTCATATTTAGATCCGTTGGGCAAATCACTGTAGTCTTTGCTGTAGATCATCTGAAATCCCTTGGCCTGTGCTCTAGTCTCTAGAGGATGCAGAATCACCAGGCTTAGGAGTGCAATAACCCTGACAAATTGACACCCTTAAAGAATCTACGTTAATTGTGCATGTCAGGCAGAGTAATCAGAGTTATGCACAACACTGAAGTACCTACTAGATGGCAATTTAAAAATGTGGGAGGGGATTCACCAGTTCGCCCAGGCCATCCAGAATGTTTCCAGAACTACATGGGAAGACGATTGAGCAGGGGGCAAAATGTTGACTGCAAAGAAAGAATGACCGCCGTAGGATGCCTACCCAAGATTTCTATGATGCTGCAAGAGGGATAAAACTGCAGAAATTTTGAAGAACAGGGTACAGGAATGCCAGTAACCCCTAGTCCCTTGGGCACTTTATTACCTAGAGATTATTGATACTCGTTCAGAAAGGATGCACACATTCACCAGGTTAGTTTTTGAGCTGTCTCTCACAAAAATCATCAGTTCAGCATAGGATACTACTAAACTACTATCAAGATAATAAAATAGCAGCACCATAAGCATAGCCTAAGACAATGTGCACTAATCATGATGGGAAGTCTTGAGTTCGATTCACGCTCAACATCTCTCTGAGTCACTCCCCGTAGTTGTCTATCTGGTGTGTGTGGGTTTGGGAGGCTTGCACATGCCCCAAGGACTAGTCGGGTTAAAATGTTCCCTGTCCAAATACAGTTGAGACGTCTGGACACCTTGGGAATAAAAAAAAAAAAAGACAATGTACACTAAGGTCTTCTAGCTTATCTATTCTGTACCAATCCTTGGAAAAGGACCCCTGGATATGAGAGGACGGTCTCATACAAGATCATTATGATATATTCAGAAGATGAGAAACCCTGGAACAGTAACTTGCATGCATGCCATTTCTTCCAAGACTGGAGCACCACCATAACCAACCACAGATAAGTCCTTGATGACAATGGCAATAGTGATGACGAATGGAATGCCACATCCTCAACAATCAGATTTCCTTAAGCATTTCAACTACCCCACACCCAAACATCAACACCACCACAACCAACCACAGGTAGAAAAGGCATTCATGACAATAGCAATGTTGATTGTAATTTAAAGGCCACATCCTTGACAATCAGATTTCCTCAAGCATCTGAACCAACCCCCACCAAAAAAAATAAAAAAGACCCACACCCACTGGTGATGACGATTGAAATTTTTATTATCATCAAAGAACACCCAACTCATATAGACTTTTTGGTCTTGACTGTTTTTTCCTTATAGCTGTGCTTTTGGAAACCTTTTCCACGTATGTTTGGAGAGAAGAAGTCGGCCAAACATGCCCTTAATGATCCAAAAAGATAAAACTTGAACATGAGAAATAAAATAAGGAAACTTTGGAATCAAAACCTAGTGAAGAAACATCCTTTGAGTTGGATAAAGATAAAATCGCTATTCATCTTGAACTGCAAGTCATGTATCATATACCGTTGAATCGTAAAATTCATAAGTGTTCTCCCTCAAAAATATTTAATATATGAACGTAAAAGATATCTAAAAGGTAATAATGTAAGCAATTCTCCAACTTTCTTTCAATAGTAAGTGAATATCATATAACTAGTTCATTAGAGCTCAAATTTCAATGTTCTAACTTCCAAAAATATAAGACTAGTAGTGAAAGGTCAATAATGAACTAAAAAGCTTCAAAAAAATCCAAGGGTCCTAAATGCCCAATAATTCAAACCTTAAAATCTATCAAAATAAAAGGCTCCATGCTTTCACATTCCAAATAACCCCATGATTCTATTATTTATAGGAATCGTAAGATTTGTTAATAGATATGAATCATTTTTCTTATCATATCGTATGAATCATAATATAGAAATCGTGTATCCTAAGATTTTAACAACAATGCTTCGTATTCAAATTCAAAGTTCACATCTTGATAAACGTTACCAAAAATATGGAAAACAGGGATATGACTCTGTTTCTCACATTCCAGTGCATGGATATAAACGAGGAAAGAGGTGAAACTAATAGGTGAGTACCATGCCAATTAACAGGAAATGATGTTTCAATAAGATGACAATTAGATCTTTAATGTTATATAGAGTTGAATGTTGGAAAATACAACAACGTGATAGAGTAACCATATCAGAAATGCATGGCATTAAGATGGAAGAACAAAGCCTTGCAGGCATTTCATGTATTGGGATGGGGATATGCATGTTACAAGAAGAAGAAGAAGAAGAAGAAGAAGATAGTAGGGAATAGGGAATGCCATTTAAATCATTTTGGAATACCCAAAAGACCGAAAACAGTCCCAATAGGAAGCACTTAAGGATTAGAATTAGCAAAAGCTTACAGCAGAAGAAGAAGACCATTAAAGACTTAGATTAAAGTAGTAAGAAACGAGGAAATATAAACTATTGAAAGCTGACTCTGGATAGGTGGAAAAATGGCTATGATGACGCCATGACGGTGATTGAAATACTACAAAGAGGACATGATAGATTATGGAGCTGCAGAGCAGACAACTTTTTCTAGAGTTGAGTACCCAGAGACAGATGGGATAATGTCATTGTTCACAATGATGATGATGAATATAAGTGGATATTGAAAAATGTTATATTTGAAGGTATTGCTTTCTATGTATTTCTTATGACAACAGAGAGAGAGAAAGAGATTTCAAATTTAGTTACTGACAAGCCACTGCTTGTGGGATGCAAACAAATACTAATCTTGATTTTAAATTACCAAATTTTCGCCCAGACAACAAAACTGTAAATACCATTGGGACTTTCCCACATTACTAGGAGAAGTGTCTTAAGAGTAAGAAAATGTAGATCTCTCGAATTAGTCTCCCCCCAATAGGTCTGTATTCTCAAAATCTCTCTACCAAAAGAAAAGTGTGTATACCAAACAACATCAGGATTGAGAGAAACAATGAAGGATTCATTTGTGAAGTTCATAAGATAAAATTGCGTAATACATATAAAAACCCTTCAGGAGCATTCCTCTGTGATGGAAAGTGCAATTTCCACACCGATTCTCCACAGAAAATCACAAACTTGAATTCTCTGTTCCAATTAGGCTGTTGGAGAACAGAATTTCAAATCACTATTGTTTTTCATTTACCATCCAAATGAAGCTTAATCCATGATTTGCAATATTTCTTGATGATTCTAAAAGTAAAAGGAGTCGTTAGCTAATTAGATCACAGTATCCATAGCTAACATTTCAGTAACAACACAAAAGAAATAGCAGAAGAAAGACCGAGATTGAAAAAAGACCAACCTTTTTTTTGCCCAGAATCGCTCATCCATCAGAGATTTGGTGATGGCGATGGCGATGGGAGCAAATAGTCGACAACAATCACACTCTCCAGTAGGTCTCTCACCTTCTCCTTCTGCATCTCCACTATCTCCCCCTTCTCATCCAAGCCGTCAATCTCCTTCAACCCAGGAAAGATTGCAATCGATCCCACAGAGAATCCCTTTGCCCGAGCAGGCGAGAAATTCTCCCCAAAGCTGATCTGCTCAATCTCCGGAAAGACATTCCGAATCCCTCCAACCACATTTAAGATCTCACCTTTCTCTCCATCGCCCGCCCCGTCCTTGAGCTTGAGGAGGGTGAGCCGCATGGCAGCGTTAGACCGAGGCACGATCGGACCGTCGAGATCGGCGACCCAATCGAAGGCCATGATGTCGTCGCAGATGGGGAGTACGGACTCCTTGACGACCGCCAGATGGGAGGGGTGAGAAGAGTAGGAGGAGAGATCATCTTTCGATGGGTAGCGGCTGTGGAGGAGATGGGTAAATTTGTAGGAGGAGAGAGAACGGGTGTGGGAGATGGGACCGGCGGTGAGATGGAGAACGGACGGCAGAGATGTGAGCGATCTGAGGCCGGATATCATGGATTCGAGCTTTGTTGGATCCGTATCGGGCCTGACGCTGAAGAGAACGACGTGCTCGACCGTTGAGGAAGAAGACGAAGACGACATGCGGATAGAAGAAGGAGAAAAGGAGGGTTTAAGGGGTAATCTGGGAAGGAAGAGTGAAAATGGCGAGAGTCTGTGAGGGAGAGTGGGCGTGTGGGGGAGTAGAAAAGGGCGTGTAACCATCTTCTTCTAGATTTCTTTCCGATTCTGTCCTCCAAATGAGAAGTCTTCGTCTCTACTACAGTACGAGTGATACTGATCGGAAGTCGGAACTGCGCCAATATGAAATCAATGTCACGACTCAACCATTGTTTGAGCTGGGTGATCACGTGGCTTTGTCGGATTAAACAACAATCACACTGTAAATTTTAAGACTTTGTCGGATTGAGTGAAACTTTTACTGAATTGCTTTATTTAATGATTAGGCTTTTAAATAAAATAATTAAGGGCAGCATATTCCTACAGTGATTTTGTATAATGAGACATTTAAGGTATTGTTTATTTTTTTCTTTTATTGTTTTACAAAAGTATTTAAAAATAATTTACTAATTCAATTTGATATTCTATATAAAAAAATAATCACACTTAGATAAATTTTAGTGATCTGATTTTAATTAGTCGATTAGTGATCTGATCAATGATCCAATTAATGAGCTAATTTATACTGTAGTGAAAAGGTTAGTGATCGATTCATACTCTAATGAAAGGGTGAAGTGGGAAATCTACTCATTCCCATATCTTATTACCCAAAAATCTGATGTGAAGATCATTACCCAATAATTAATTGTCACATATTAAAATTTGAAATTTGTGTAAATGAATGAAGACAATTAAAATTTGAAATTTGTATAAATGAATGACTAATTATATCGGAAAGAGAGACCGACAAATATCCTTAGAATTTTGATTTTAAATTAAAAATATAGGTTGTCTGGAAAATTTAAGTGAGATGTTTGAATACTTTGATTAAAAAAAATTAAAAATACAGATATTCCGACCTTGCATGGGTGAAAAAGGCTCATGTTTTTATTGATTTTTTTACCTCCAAAGTATTATTTTTGAAGCATATTAAATTTGTATGAAAATTAATTTCATAACTACGCAGACTCATGTATCAAAATTTAAATTTTTCTTAAAAATCAGCGGTCAAGGACACTTTTACTCGACATTTGCCATTTCGGCGATACTTTCCTTAGCTGGCGGTATCTTTCCATACGTAAAAACGTGGACGAGAGATCGTGGCAGCAATTCTTCGTTTCTGTCCTTCTTTCTTTCGGCATCCGCACGTGTCCTAAATGAGGATAATTTCAGTTCTCAAGTTTCAAGTATTCTAATTCTCTTTCCTTACTTGCGCTTCCTCTGCCCTCTCCACCTGCAAGCCTAGCTCGCCTTAAAAGAAGAAATGATATAGTGCTCCTGCAGCCTATGCTGAATAGTACACTCATATCCATCATCCATTCCCGTAGTTTTAGTTGTGGGGCCCAGCGTTGATGGGTGGACATGTCGTATTTGCTGATCCACCAATGAGAAAGAAAATTCAACAGTTCAATTATTAGAACATATTAATGGGACATTGGGGGTCATCCACATTCAATGTGTGTGATGATGATTTCTTGTACTTGTGAAAATAAAATAAATCAAATTATCAAGTTCACTACTGATTTCTTATACTTTGACATTATTAGTTAAGAGTAAAAAAATTGAATTCAAACTATATAACCTGTGTTTGGATTCTACTCTTGTAACAACAAAGCTTGTGACAGTGATTGAATTAAACATATAAACTGTAGTCTTCTTATTGGGCTAAATTTTTAGTCAAGACCCAGTCATATAACATATTATTAGATGGTTTTGTGCATCCTTGTGGTCAATTTTAAATAAAATGTGGGATTAGAATACCAATATTAAGAAAAAAAAAAGAAATTGACCCGATCCAGAGCACAATTATTGTGTAGAGTTAAATTAGACGGGCGAACTTTTGAACTAAGTTTAGTTCTTCATTGAGTCAAAGTGTTGACTCAACCAAACCATTTACTCATTGTATAAGGTCAAACTAGATGAGATTGAGTTTAAGTAGACTGAACCAAATTATGATTAAATAGCTTTATTGATCATGTTTAGTATTCAAATAAAATGATTATTAGAACTTGAGACTTTCATGGATGAACATTAACAATTTCAAGTGATTTAATAATGAAATTATGGGTGATGTACTACTTTTGATTATATTTATATATTTTTGCTAGACAAAACTATATAGGTTCAACAAAAATAATTAATAAATTGAACTAGGTTATTAGTTGACTTTCCTGGTTACTTGATTTGATGACAGAGTTTTGGTAAAAACTAAAAATATTTAGAAAAAAAAATTGATTTGTAACCCACTAGTTTCTGTGTTAATTCAACTTAGTAATTGATCAAATCCTGATCTTGATATTAATCTAAGAAAATGACAATCATTATATGGTCAAAGTATTCAGTGTAGAAAATAAACATAAATTGAGCATGTTGTTGGTTATGGTTACGTTAATTTGATTGATTTCAACTCAGCTTAGTCCTAACCTACAATTGGGTTGCCTTGTTCAGGTGGGATTCATAAAAATGTGTTCATGTTTCTGCTTCATTGAATAAATATTTACATAATATTATATTCATTAAGTGGTGAGAATGAATTTGCTGGTGCTAACTCAACCTAAATTTGGATTCAAATGGTAAATTAATATATGAAATAATTTGAATTGATGGAGATCCACCTAAAGTAAATTCTCATCTACTCTTTCGTAGATTTACTTATCAAATAAATTCTTATCTACTCTTTTTTTTAGATTTACCTATGTAAATAAATTCTCATCTACTCTTTTAGTAGATTTATGATTTGGACATCGAACCTGACGAACTTGAGGTGAACTCGATTGAACACGAGCGGGATCCAATTAGAGCGAATTGACGAAGGAAAACAGGGCCTGAACACATCCTATTGGACCTGTTTACAGCAGGAATAGGACCCACTTGCATCAGTGTTGGAGACGATTTGGGCCTTCAAAAGCCCAATCAACTCGACCCAATACAGTGTTTAAAAGAAGAGGTTCGAAGGAAGGTGGCGAGGAGGGAGAGTTGGCTCAGCCAAGAGACGAAGACGACAACTCAGTTGGTGTTGCTAGACCCGAGAAAGAAAATAAATGAAGAAAACTAGAAAGGAAAAGAAGACGTCGAAAAACTGAGATTTCAGGCAGAAATATCTGTAGAAACCAAACGATGGAGAAAGAAGAATGACACCGAGACCCTCGGTGCTGAAATAGTTGAGCGAAAAGCAAAGGGCGAGAGAAAAGAACAGTGTAATCCCATGCCGATTCCCAATATCCGAGCAAAACGAAGGAAGAAGTGGCGATAAAAAAATCCAGCAGGAAACCCAATCCGATCGACAAGAAGAAAGAAACAGATAAAACAGAGGGAGAAATGACGTTGGAAGCCAAAACAAAAAATGAGAGAAAAGGGTAGGATCAATTCTTGCGCTACAAACCGATAAAGAGGAAGATAGAAAAGAAGGAAGAAAGCATAGACAGGAGCACATACAGAGAGAGGAGGAACGATCGAAGCAGAAAGGAAATGAGGAAGGGATGGCGGATGGCCACTAAAGCCATCCCTGTGCACACTAACTCTGAATAATTTGATTTTTTTTTCCTTTTATTTTTTTAAATTTTTAGTAAAAATAAGGCTTATAAATTGAGGTATAGACCAAGCATTATAATGAAATTAATTTGGATTTGTGATTTAGAATTGAGTTTAATTTAAATATTGGTTTTAAGTTTTTGTATAGTGAATTTAAGTTTCATGTTTTGTATTTTTCCCATATTTAATTAAATTATAATTTCACAACAAAATTAGTTCTCAAAGGGTTCAATGAATGTCGAATCTAATTTTTGTCGGATTTATATGATTATTTAAATTGCATTCAACTTTAAATCTTATTTAATAGCGTAAATCATTACATTTTGAATTACAATTATTCATTCGTTTTATTTTTATTGAACACCTAATTTCTTAGATGAATTTTGACTCGCTTAAAATTATCATATTGAAATTAGTGTTATCTTTTTTTTTTTTAATAGTGGTCATGAGGATCGAGAGTTGATTTTCTTAGAGTTTTTTTTATTGCTAAAATTCTCGATTTGACTTAAAATCTCATATCTAAATTTTATCGTAACACAGCGGCATAAGTAGACGTTAAATTCAAACTTATCCATGATCAATTTAGCTATATGTATCAATAAAAAAAATGTGTACCATAATATTTATAGAGGCCAGAAAAAATGCTTAAGAGTGAACCTTTGGTTTTCTACCAGGCCATACATATGTGGGGGCCACCATCCCACCGATAGAATGGATGGACACAAAGGGCCACCAAATGGCAATGTGATGGTTGTGGCAACCAATGGACAGAAAATTTTAACCGATGGCAGTGGGATGGTTGTGGCCCATTTAAGGGGGCCCCCACCTGTTCAAGATCAAAGTGCACAGAAGCATTTCGTGTCCCTCAGGCTTACAGAACAATTTCTCCTTCATAAAAATAAAAATTTAGAAAAGACAACTACTTTTCTTCTCGTCGCCGCCTCTCTCGTTTGGCCGCATGGATCCTCTCGTATTCCTGTGACGAGAAGAAGATGAGAAAATAAATAGAGAAGGAAATCCGAAGAGAAAGAGAAAGCGAAAGTGAAAGACGGAGAGAAGCGAAGCTTTCTCTCTTCCTTCCTCCAAATGCTCTAAGACGTTCTTCAGATTTCTCTCTCACTTCTCCAAAATCACCTGCTTTCATCCCCTCCTTTTCACCTCTTCTCTGCCAACTTCTCTCTTTTTTTTCTCTCTTCTCATGCAGCGATTCCTCTGTTTTTTGACTTTTCTCCTCCTCCTTTTCGCCACCGCTTCAAATCGCCGACTCCTCGCACGATTCTTGCATGGCCGCCAAATCCTCGGCGACCCACGTCCCTCCCCTCGCGCTAGATAAGGTGCGCCTCTCCACCCTCCTCCGCTGCATTCTCTCTCCCCGCCGTAGATTTCCTCTGCCACGTGCTCGTCGTCCACGATCTGTTGCCGTCGCCTCGTCTTGTTAAAAGGAATTCTTCTCCATCGATTTCTCAATGCTTCGTCGTACATTTGAGGTTGATTTTAGTGTTCCTCTGCGAGTTGGACGAACCGAATTTCGGTGTGAGTTCACTTCACTTCATTACGATTCCGTTGAGTTTTGTAATTCAACTCGGATGGAATTTCGTGTGGTTGACTCACACTAGATTGGTGGCCAACTATGTAAGTACCTGGCATTGCGATTAGCGCTTTACACAGATTAGCGTAGTTGATCAATTAGTAGACACCGATTTAATAGTTGGTGCATAATTCTGAGTGCAAAGTTGAATGCTGAAAATCTATAGCTAGCTGATTATGATTGGATGGACAACTACGACAGATTTGGTCTCAATTGAAGTCTATGATGGGAGATCAGATGATTGTTAACTCTCTGTGTCATTTCCTTCATCTGTTTGCGTTTCCAGCTGGTTGAACGGGTTTATGGGTTGCTCAATTTTGAAGCAGTGTAAAATACAGTTATGCTGCATTGTTAATACCGTTTTTTTTTTTTTAAATACGGTTTATGATTTGCATCATAGGTTGAATACAGTTTGCTCTTTTAATGCAGTCCAGGGTCCAAGCATTATTACTTCAGAGTCTTTCTTCTGCTGTCATTGGGAAAATTGTGCTGTCCACGTTAAGTTTCGTTGCTTTACTGGGATCTTATTGAGCATGTTGCATTAACACATGCAGCTTTTCTTTGAAGGATACATGCTGGAAAATCCACAATGAAGAAGAATCCCTATGCAAAAGTTAAAAGGGGTCTGCTTGTGGATTGCTTGACCTGCCCCCTCTGTTCAAACCTTCTTAGAGAAGCTACAACTATCTGTGTGTGCCTCCACACATGTAAGTATCTTCTCATTGAGAAATCCCTGTTCTCAAATTTCTGTTTTCCCCCTTTGAAGTTGATACTTTGTTTTGAAATGTTAAAAAAAAAAAAAGAAGACATACTTCCTATTGTATGGCTTCCTCATTTTAAGTTGGACGAAAGTGCATCTGTTACCTTCATGAAAATGTGAAATTCTCAATTATTCATAGAAAAAAATGAACTTTCTATCTGCTTTGAGATATTAATGTCATTTGTCAAATAGGGTAATTAGCTTATGCCTTGTAGCCCCTTCTTTGAATTTGGACTTAGGTGTGTATCATTGTCTCATAATTGATAAGTTGTGCTTGAAACTTATGATGCATTATCATTTAGGTTACAAGACATTTCCAAGCAATGAGACCTAGATCCTTTATTTAATTTTTTTTTTCGTAAAGTTAGATCTTTTATCTAACAGGCAGAGGATGTCATGATATCAATATGTGATGTTTAATCACCTGTTGGATATAGGTTGGCTGCACCTGAATACTCTCTATCGACAGACATTAAATTTTCTTTTGAATTAATCACAAATTGTTTTTTATCATTAGCAAATCCCTTTATCCTATTTATTTGGAGTAGACACTAATAATTGGATTTGGTAAATTTTATTCTATGGTCAACTGCCTATCTGATGTCCATATGACTTGAACCTGGAACTTTAATTGTTGCAACAATAATATCTGTGTGTGTGATTGTGTGCCTATTTCATGTCCACATGGCTTGCACCTGCAAATTTCATAGTTGCAACGTGAGAACCTGTGCATGTGCGTGTGCACGCTTGTTTGTGAGATATTGTGAGAGAGAGGATTGTCGCTTAGAGATGCCTCAGTAGCTCCTATATGTAGAGAACCATATTCCAAAGTGTTATTATCTATTTATGTGTATTGTTTCTTTCATCCAATGCTTCTTGGTGTAAGCTTGCTTAGTCCAAAGATTTTCTAGCATGTGTAGGGCCTCTGAACAGGAAGTGCTTTCCTTCTGAGCTTACTCAAGATTTATGAAAGAATCAGTTCAAAGTGTATTTAAATGGCCAGAACATAGTCTATCTTAATAATGTTATCAAACCGTATCTCTACTTGTCTGATAAGGATGTGAAGGAAGTTTTTATTGCTTCAAGGAAGTTTTCACATGTTTGCCTCTTATGTGTATTTTTGCAAGTGTCCATTGTTGCAAATTTCAGTTCTCATTGCTTGTTAATCAATGTGGAATTATCCATTTTTTTTCCTTTTTCCTGTCATTTCTTAGCATGCAATAAGTGTACCCTAAGTCACCATTCGTCATAATATTTCAGTAAAAATGAATAATGATTGTGTTGAAATAGGGGATCAAGTTATGTGGACAATTAGTATCTATTGTAAGCTTTGGTGACAGATGTTGTTTTAGAACAGAAAAAAGAAGAAGAAGAAGAAGAAGAAGAAGAAAACAGTAACCCACCTTACAGGGTTCCCAATTTCCACAGTGCCCCAAACGCATTGCATAATGGATATACCTTGGACAAGCGATTTGTCTGTCTTTCAGTTTATCTTGGAAAAATTCTGGACTTCACTTTCTAGCAACCTACTGGAATTGGCTTTGGTGTACTTAGTGGAGGTTTGCTCTTCCACCACTGGTCCACCACTGGATTATGTTTTTCCTGGCTTTTTGCTGAAATTTTATAGTTATGGATGGCTGTGAAGCATGTTTTTAATGTTCTCATAGAAAATAAATCAAGCTCCTTAAGATGTGGCTCTTGTGCATATGTCCTGTATCTGTAAAATGAGTATTCCTGCTCACCGGTTTCCATTCTTGACAATATTGCTTCTTTTTGTCATGGTAGAGAATCTCCTCATTCATGTAATAATTTGACTTTTGTGACACAGTTTGCAAGGAGTGTATTTATCAAACTTTCGAAGATGATGAAACATATTGTTGCCCAATTTGCAATGTTTACTTAGGCTGCTTGCCTCAAGAGAAATTGAGGTGATTTCTAACCTCTAGCCTTGTACTGGTGCAGTCTTTTTTGGATTCAGTGAAGCCATTATTTCTGTCTTTGGTGGCATTTCCTTGTTCATATGTCTAATTTTGCATGGACTCTTGCATGCATGGAGTAGTGTTGTGCTTGAATTTGCAAATTTAGTTTCTTCATGTATATGGTTGTCTTGAATTCTATCTTATGGTGAAGTTGATAATTATCGCTTTCATGGTTCTGTCCTTCAATATGAAATGAAACAAAAGTTTCTATCAGGTTTCTACACTGTCGTGCTGCAAGCAAATTCAAATATTCAGATTTGACTTATAGTAAAACATGAAACCATATGAACATCATTGCCAAAATCAATCTATCCACTAATTTGTTCAAGTCTTCTTATTTTGTTTTTTGTAAATATGATGCTTTCATGTCCAGATATTCTTCAATGGTTTATCAGTGGAACTTTTTTAGTCAATGTGGCAGTGTATAACGTCTACATTGTTGTATTGTACCATGGATTACACGAATGCAGCAGCTTGATTGATGATAGTCTGAAACATCTATACCAGAATCTTGTATTCTGTAAATAGTATGTACTGTCTTACCAGAATGGTATCCTAATCTTCCCATGACATTCACTACTGGAGATTCTTTTGATATTGGAGTTACACTTGAATTTGTTCTTTTTCTTTTTGTGTTGAATGTTGGTCTGATACTTTGTCTAGAATGGTCATCTCTGGCAATGTTTTTCAAACAACATAGGTTTTTATTCACTCATTGAGCAAGGTGTTTGTTCATCATTTTGGGCTTCCTCATGTTTCATTTCCTTTCACTTTCTTAACATTCCTATGCTACAGATGTTCCAAGTGTTACCTGTTTCTTCACACGAATCTTGTGATTGGTTTATACTTATGATGCATCCTGTGAAGTTGTTATTTACTTCATTTTCATATATGGCATCCTCATGCCAGCCCATGACTTGGAACAGTCCATAATTCTGAACTTCTCTAAATGTTCCCACTTTGATCCAATTCATACAGGCCTGATAATAACTTGCAAGAACTCAGAATGAAAATATTTCCCATAAAGAAGTCAAAAGAACCAGAAGGTACATCTAGTCAACAGACGATGTCTTCCAGAAGAAAGAAGAAATTGTTGTCATCACTTGTTATTGATACAAAACCTATGTCGAAAAGACTGGAAATGGTTAGAGCTAAAGCTCTGCGAAAGAAGGCAGGCATGTCAGGAGTATCTGTAAGCAAACCTCAAGCTGGTAGAGATGCAAACAAAGGAAATGATAATCCGGAATGGATCCACTCACCCAAGCGCTCAAAGAAGCCTTCTATGGCCTCCAAGAAACAGGTCTTAGACTTTACAGTATTCTTGTTTCACCTTATGAATTAGAGGGTCCCTTTTGCTGATGCATCAGGATGCATGCAGCATCCTGGTGCTCCATTCAATTAAAGCAGGTTCTACGGAATGGTAACCTGCATAGTTGTTATGATTTTCCCATGTGGATTTGTATTATATGAAATACCTTTGGATTTGAAGATCCCAGTCATCCTACCTTTTTTTTTTAAGTTTCTCAGGCCATTTCTTCTAATTTTGTCTCAAGCATCTAGTTGTTGGCATAGATTGAGTAGCTGGTGTCTTAAAATCACAAAGGTTTTTGGATCATCCTCCAGCCAAAGTGGGGTCTGTTGTATCAATTTCGAGTAACTAATCATATGCTCCATTTTTATAGAATGGCATGTGAGCTTCACAATCCTGTAATTCCTCTCTTTACCATGCATAACTTTATTTACCATGTGATGTCATTAAGCAGTTCTACCAATGACAACTGATTTTTTACCTATTACGTTCAGCGGATTTTAGGTGAGGAAGAACCATTTCACATTTCCAGCTCTGTAAAACGATCTCCGCATCATATAGAGACTTCTGAGAAAAAAGAAGACAGAAGTCCAAATTGGGAGTGGCTGGCTTTTCTTGCAGAAGCTGCAGAAAGAACAGAGGACTCAAATATGCCTACATTGGCCCTTCCTGCATACAAAATGGAAGAAAACAATAACACAAACATGAAGACGATAAAAAAGTTCAAGAGAAAACCTCGTCAATCCTACTCATGGATCAATGACCTCAGTGCGAAGTAAGGAGGCTCGTAAATTTCTGCATAGAAATATGATAGATGAGACATTGACATCCAGTTCAAATGGTTCTGTAAAGGCCCTGGACATTGAAAAACATGTAGCAACAGCAGCTGAAAATGGCTTTTCTGATAAATCTCATAAGAGACTACATCCTATTTGGCTGTCCCTCCATGCTAGTGAAGATCTGTAAGGGAGAGAATCTATGTTGTTGTTGGTCTTTTTTTTTTTTTTTTATAGATAAATATTATCAGTGTTTCCTACTCTGTGCAATTCACTTCTAATATCATTTGCTTTCTCTTTTGCCCTTGCAGGAGTGAAGATAGTTATCCACAAATACCAAAGAGATATATCAGAATTAAGTAAGTTGATCCACTCAGTTTCATGCATGTACATTTATTGTTCACTGTTCATAATATAAAAATTGGCGGCTCATTAATCTTGCCTATGAGATGTATTTGGTTTCTCAGATGATTCATAATTTCTTACATTAATAGTTGTACATGTAAACTTAATCTGCATATTGCCTGCATTTGCAATGTCCATGAGCAACATGTCAGTGCATCTGTTCCAATTGAATGAATTCCTATACGGGGTTTGATGTGTTGGAAAATATAGCTAGAACCGGTGGTATTTTCATTTTTACTGCGATAATATAAAAAAAATGCCATTTTCCATTAATATCGAGATTTTACGACTTCTCCTGTTATTATCGTCAAAATCCAGTATGATCACGATAATATCATGAAAATCCAATAATATCGTGATATTCACGATACTTTTTAAAATTTATAACCATCGTTAATTTGGTTTAGTTTTTCTGATAACTTCGATGATGGTATTTAGAAGTGAATTTACATGGCATTGGATGACATTTTATGATTCAAGAAATGTTGGATAGTGAATTATATTTTATTTTATTAGATAATTACCAAAGTAATTTATTTCTTATAGTATATTTGTATAATCATAAATTATTAATGGTTATTTTAATTTTACCTTTTATTTTTATTTTTTTAACTTATTTATTTATTATTTTTAAAAGATTATATTTTCACAAGATTTTTCTGATAATATCCCATAAAAACTCCAAAATTTGAAAATATCCCGATATTACTGATAGCCGACAAGGACCCGAGAACATATTTGTGATATTGGGCTTGAAGAATGTGCCCATAAAAATTCGGGTTGATTGGATGGCTTACTACAATTTTAACACCCCAAAGATTTCAAAGGTAGATACATTAGTTTCTATGGGCCCGATTGGATGGGTTCCAATTTGTAGGGGTGGTTGTGTTTGAATGGTCTTTGCTCAGTTTGGGATGACAACAAATATCAGGTTGGTTGATCACTATTCACTCTAAGTAGGTTTTGAAGGCCACAAAGATTAATGATGCAGTAGAACTTGAGATTGGATCCAACTGATGCAGATCTTCTAAACTTGGGGATATCTTTTTTCTTTTCTTTTTTGAAGTCCAAGGTATCCAGGCCTCTTAGAGCACCTAACTACGTTCTTGGGGCATTTGCAAACCTCCTTATCCACACACACTGGGTAAAACTAAGGGGAGTGACCCTTATATGTTGAGAGTGGGACTTGAACCCAAAATCTCCCACAACTTATTGGAGTTCTTAACCTTCAAACCAACCCTCACGAGTTTAAACTTAAGGATATCTTAAACAACATGGGTCAAAAGGAAGAAAAATTAATTGAAGCTTTGGGTTAATTAATTGATGAAATTGTGGAAATGCCATTCTAGAACATGAGAAATTTGAAGGTGCTAAAAGAGGCCCTTAAATAATTGGCTTATGGGTTGAGGTGTGCTTATGGGTTGGAGTATTGCATCAGGCCCTTAATGACACATTTTGGGCTTGGTTTGGTCCAAGAGGCTCAAATTTGGAGCATAAGGAATTGTTGCGGGATTAATCTTCTCCACCTATTCAAAAGATTCCCTCTCTTTTTCTTTGGAACCACTCAACCTTGGAAAAGCAACCAAATCTCTCTCTTTTAAGCAAGCAAGAGACGCCACCTACATTTGGATTTTTCAGTTTTTTATTTTTATTTTTAATGATGAAATAATGTCACATGGCAAATGGTTATTGGTAGTTTGGGTAGAAACTAGAAAATTGGGAAGGAGGTGGCGTGGGCTGCTTCTTGGAATTTTTTTTCTCATTTGCATTGTAAACCTCTATATAAAAGAGGTATAGTCAGCCATGGTGGATTGTACTTGGGATTTATCAGTTGAAGCTTGAAGCTTGGTTTCTCTCCAATTTCTTGGTAAGTTGAATTTATGTTTGAATTCTCTTGCAATTTTATTTTTTCTTTCAATTAATTTATTTATGCATTTTCAAAATTCATTGGTCGCAATTTAAATTATTTATTGCAAATTTAATTTTGTGAAGCCTTTTTCAATTTTCCCATAGAATGAAAATTCGATCTAGGTGAGTTTTGGAGCTTGAATTTTTCTTTGTGAGTGAAATTTCTTGATTCTCTAATTAATTTCAGGTTCCCATACAGCAATTGGTCTGATTTTAGATTAGTGTTTGGGGATCAAAATGTTGATTTTACATTCTCTCTAACCTCGATTTTTTTGAGAGACAAAATTCAAATTTTATTGGAAATTTTAGCCTTGGATTACTTCTCCAATTTCAATTGAAAATTTGGAGCCTTGGCTGAAACTTCCAATCAGTATTTGTGGCCACCACTTGCATTGTTTTTTGTAAGCTACGCTACATCACAGCTGTAGTTTAATTCTAGATGGGATCAAATCTGGCATGGAGCCAATTCACAAGGTGCAGAAGTGTATGAAGGGAAATGGAGCAAATGGGGCGCATTTGGCCTTGTGCTCAGAGTGTGGCACAAGGGGTGCTCATGTGATCATTTATCTTGATGAATAACATGACATTGCCATTTCTTGAATCATTCTCTAATTCATTAGATTTCTGCAGTTGTATAATAACTTTCTTTTCCTGTCTCAGTTCATGTTAAAAGGTTAAGTATGGTTTCTAGCATAATTCTGAGAGTACCTCAGTCAAAATGAAACCAGTCAGAACAAGTTAATGGCACATTTGGAAGCTGTCACTTTTTATGGTCATTATGCGGCTACTTGCTATGTTGTTTCTCTGAACGACGATGGAGAAATGTCTACTTACTGTCCATTGCTTTTCCATCTTTATCTAAGATTTAGTTTCAAATAAAATTTTGCAACTAGAGGCTTTGCATGAGACTTTGTAATAATAGATGTTCTTAATATATACAACCTCTCTATCTCTCTCTCTCTCTCACATAGTTGGTTCAGATAAAATTTTACAACAATGACTCGATGAGGGTTTGCATGAAAATTTAATGAATCCTAATCATCATCACAATGAACCATACCTTTTCAATTTTAGATGTTCGTAATATTTTTCCTAACAACTGTCAACAAATAATTTTAAAATCTAAAATCACAGTGCTTACTTAATCTTGACCATTCCAATGGCCTTGATAAGGTAAGATCTGCAATAGGCGTCCATCCATCAGGTGATCAAGATTTTGGGTTCATTTGGATACACACAAAAATCATGAGCAGCTCAATTTTGGCAGAACAATGTTCTTTCCTGCTATGCATTTGAGGCAGCAGGGAGATCAGAAGCCACCCTAGGTGGAATACTATTTCTGATTTTTTTGCCAAAATTAATATAGCATCCATTGGAGGTTTGGATGTGACAAAAAAAACTGTATCCACTGGATGAAGCTTCTCATCCTGCATCATCCGGAACACATCGTAATTGATAAACCATTGCATTTAACCATTTGCATTTTGGAACCAAACGCACCCTAGACAAAGCAGTGTTTTGTGCTATGGCTACCATTTGCAGTGGTTTTATCATTTTCATTTTTCCCTCATATGGACGGATGTAATGTATCTTGCTGCATATCTTCAAATGATTGTAGCACCATACATGTCATAAAAAGGTGGTGGAAGAAACATCTTCTGGAGAACTCAAAATATCCATAGTAAAATATCGTCTTGCAGTTATAATTAATGATATTGATGATGTTTTAAGTTTCTAGAATTCTTTGCTTAACTTGGTTCAGGTGTTATGAATTAATTGTACATTCTATGCAGGGATGGAACGATACCCGTGTCCTATATCAAAAGATACCTTGTACAGAAGCTTGACCTGAGAGATGAATCTGAGGTGATGCCTTTTACATCATGATGAGTTTTAGTCGAAGTATAGAGACCACCTTGAGGCTTTAATTTATGTGCAATTGTGCAAAAATCCATTCCATCCATGAAGACCTTAACATGTTTGTGTTCTGACAATAAGGCTGGTCCACTCATCAGGTGGGCCACCTTCACATTCAATATAGGCTGTTGGCCTGATTTTCTCATCAGATTTTGATACAATGTGCACCTTACAAGTGGATGATCAGCCATTTTTTAGAGCCTGGGAGCACACACATCACCCACCTTACTTCTCTTTGCGTATACATTACATTATTGGTTCAGACAAGATCAAACCAGTATGGGAGGAATCTGACTAAGCACCGGTCAGATGTTGCTGGTGGATAGACCAGATGCATCATTGTCATCAAAGCCTTAACCTCCTTGTCCATGTTGTGGACTACATTTCTCATTCCTGTTTAGGGAGAGCTGACTGCATATCTCCCAATGGGCAACTTACCTGCATCATCTACAATTGAGTGAAGTTTGTCAGTCCAAATACTACATTGATATGGAGTATCAACCATAGCTGTGTGCAAGACTCATTATTGCCCTTTGGCATCTGTCATCACCATCTGGTTATAGAGAAACTTCTATCTTGTTTTTTTTTTTTTTGTAACTGGTTCATTGTCAACCAAGCAACCATTTTTTTTAACTGACAATTACACATTTTCCCTCTTTAGCACCTGTTGTTGTCTCCCTAAATTAGATTTACACTCAATTTGAACTCATACCGAGATACACTAACCATTTGATTAAGCCTAAGCCATGTAGAGAATTAAATCCTTTTAGCCTCTAAAACCTTATTAAGAGCTCTATCATTTACTTAAGCTGATTTCTCGTACACTTCCTATCCAAGCATAGATCTTTCTAACCAATCATCTGAGGTGGGACTCCCAAAAAACAATTGTTATTACTTCACTAACAGATAATTCTTTCCTGTAGCACCCAACGTTACAAACCAAAGATGATACCATGTCTGATTGAAGACCAAATTGCAGTGTTAAGTGGATCCATCACTTGGCTGGAACAATGAGATCTCGGCCGAGATTTTTCTCTCTTTTTTTTTTTTTTTTAAATCTTGGTGGTTTTTTTTTTTAAAAAAAAATTGTTAAAAAAAAAAAAAGGCTGTTTTAAAAAAAAAAAAAATATATATATATATATATATATATATATATATATATATATAATATCGGCTGATATTTGTTCTTTTTTTAAATAAAAAATAAAATTTGGCGGATATTCGGCCGAACTTTTCTGTCTCTGGCCGATACTATGCGTATCGGCCGAGATATCTCGGCCATGGAAATCCCGAGATTTCGACCCTTGTCCTAACCCACAAAACTGCTGTGCCCGCTCATCTGAACTGATACTGCAACTGCCGAATATTCGGTGAATAAATTAATGTCATATCATGCTCTAAAATTAGAGTGAAACATCTTAACCATTTCTCTTGCAGATTGAAGTAATGTGTTGTGGTCAGACATTGGTCTCAAGCACAACACTCAACAACCTGGTGGACATTTGGGTAAAATCTGCAGGGCTCTCTCTTTCACATCTGAAGCACGACCAAAAAGACTCCGAAAACCATAACTTTGTGATGGTTTTGACATATAAGAAGAGCAAGTAAGGCATCAGAAAAAGGGAGAAAAGGATTCCCTTACTGACCAAAAATCTGTATGTATCATCATGTTCTTTAAATTACTAATTTCTTATCTTCATTTCATAGAATTCTCCTTCATTCTATTTTTTCTTCAGAGTCTCCCTTGATTGTGTGGAGCTCTTTCCATGTCTAGATTTTGATTGTTCTGATTCTTATTGGGATAACAAAAGCAGCTACATGCACTCTACATTGATTCTTTGCAATCATTGTTAAAAATCAGTAGAGACAACCCCCATTAAAAAAATTGAGACTTTTGTTAGGGGTAGCCTTGGTTTCGGCATAGTCAGCTATGTATGTCTTTTCCCCCTACCAAAAATGAGGTTGCTCACAACCTAAGTTCTTTACTAATTAAAATCTAAATTTTTTGCCTGTGTATTTATTTAAAAAAAAAATCAAAATCTAAAATATTGGATTTTAAGTCAGCCCCAGGCTCCAAACGGATTTTTAGGTTTTTTGGGTCCTTTCTCCATTTACCTTTTTCGTCTCTTATTCTTTCTTATTATCATCTCAGCATTGCTAATGGATCATTTTTTAGATATGATATAAACATGTCTACATGTAAGGATATATGTAGTTTCAATTCCTAGTTAGAGATGTGGATTTAAAGTAGGTGATTTGAGTGAATTTATATTAGGGATTAGGATGAATTTATGGTTATAATTTTATATTTCTTTCATTTAAGGTTAGGATTTTAATGAAGATATTATTATAGATTGTTTTAGATAAAATATATAATATAAGCGTTCATATCATTGTATATCACGGGCCCTCAGGTTTTACACACAGGCAAAATTTAAGCTTTCGGATTGGGTTTGGACCCTAAATTGCAAGGGCCAGACTGACAATTTTAAATCAGGGCTTTCTTTTGAGAGCTTTAATTGAACTTAATCGCTGACCTGAATTTAAGTCTTTTTCGGTTGGCCTGGGCGAGTGTGGGTCAGACCTGACCCAAGTTGCACCTCCCAACACTAGCTATTTCTCAATGCATCAACCAAGTTCTGAAGCTATGATCAATTCTTTTGAGTGAGTTCTTCCTACATTGTATCCAACTCAAAATGAAATTTCAAGGTGGCTTTTCTAGTAAACCTTAATCCATCTTACTGGGTCCACTGGTCCACGCCATCTTGGCCGAGAAATGGGTTAAAAGTTAAATGATTAAAGACAATTTTATCTTAACAAACAATCAACATCTCAGGGGGGATTTTTTTTTTTTTTTTTTTTGGGATAAAGGGAAAAATACTACGAGTATCATGTCTTGTGAAATTCAAATATAAGTATCACCTATACATTCAAAGTATAAATTTTTGAGGAAGTGGAGTTAAAACATATAAACTCAGAGAGACATCACTAGATAGAAGAGTAAATGCTTTGGACGACTACGATGGTATTTACAACGGTGAAGACAACCTTATTTCCTCACAGATCACACAATAAAAGGGGTTTTGGTGCAAGCAGACAGAAATAAACAAACATGGATCAACCTTGCTTGTTTGAATCTGCATTTTGTCAGGCCGATGTTGGCTCTTGAGCCAAAGTATTTACTAGTTGAGCTATTTTGGACGGGCCGACAGTATTTTACTATTTTTAACTTTACTGTCAGGGGTGCAAGTATTGGCCGATATGCCGATATTTGGCTGATACGCTGATATCTCGGCCGTATCATATCGGCCGATATTAGCCGTTTTTTAAAAAAAAAAATGAGGAGAGAGAATAATATCGGCCGATACCAAATTTTGAACCCTGTTTACTGTGATAATATCAAAAAAATACCGTTCTCTGTTAATATTGGGATTTTATCACTTCTTCCATTATTATCACAAAATATCTGATATTATGGTGATATATGGTGATAATGTTGCAAAAATCACTTTTTAATTTTTTAAGATATAACTATCGGTAATTTGGTTTAATTTTTTGATAACTTTGATGATGGTATTTAGAAATAAACTTATGTAGCATTGGATGACATTTTATGATTCAAAAAATGTGAGATGATGAATTGTACTTTTTATTAGATAATTACTAAAGTAATTTATTTATTATAGTATATCTGTATAGTCATAAATTATTAATGGTTACTTCAATTTTAAACTATATATATTTATTATTAATTAATTAAATATTATATCTTTCACAAGATTACTTATAGCCGATGATATCTCAAAGCGGTATTTGTGACATTGATTGATCCAAACAGGGCTTATACTTTGAGATCTATAAAACATCGAAATAAACATTGTTGAATCTTGTCCGCCATTTTCATTTATTTCTTTTTGGTTGTTTGTCAATTTTCAGTTAAGAGAAAATAAAGGATGGAAAATGAGACCCTTCTCTCTTCTTCCATGAGATTAGAGCTCTTTGCTATGAACTTAAAAATAAGTTTATTCTCTTTTTTACCTAGGAATCCAGGAATCCATTTCTCGTGAGGGGATAGGAAAATCTAATGAGAAAAAGAGGTTTTCCTTATTTTCAGGACAATAGTTTTTCATTTTTAATGAAAGTAAAGATTTTGGATTTTTACGTAGACAACAAAGACATCAAGTTTCTACGGCTTCATAGTTCATACAAGGTTGGATTTAATAAACTGTGTTGGATCATATGAATAAAACTCTTTTTTTTTTTTTTTTTTTTTTCATGAGACCGCTTTTTTCAAGGAAATACGCAAATACCCCATAAAGGAAATTGGTAATGCAAATCAATTACAAGATCTAAATGGAATCCATTACACTGGTAGAAATTGAAAATGAGTGGATGCGATTCTAATTAAGGTTGTAACTGGGCCATCTCAAACGCCAGATTATTGTGGGCTCGTTTTGGATTGAATGTTCAAGTTACAAGTTTATCGAGCTTTCGGCTGAGTGTCCAAATGGGCTGGATCCTTTCCATTGTCTTCCAAGGCCTGTTCGCTTAGCCTTGGCATTTGGCTCATAGGCTGGATTTGTGCCTGATGAACGCTATTGGGCTTTACCGAAGCCTGAATGTTTGTTGTACCATCGGCCATTGCCCAACAAATGGGCTCAACTTGAATGCAACCATATTTTGATCCCTTGAATGCCGAGTGTCTCTGTGGAATGGCCTAAACGAATTTAGATAGAACGTGATTACTATTATCACTATATTTGAGTTTCACTGATCATATCATTTTAATTATATTCAACAAATTTATCTGCGTAAGAAATATTTTAATTTTTTTTTTTTATATAAAGTTATAAAAATGAATAGGTGAACTGAAAACAAAATTTTTTAACTTAAAAGAGACTTTGAAATATGTATTTAGCTCAGTTGTCTTTTTTTTTTTTTAATAGTTTTGTATTACAATATCAATCAATATTGTAAGGAGATGAACATAATAGTAAATATTTATCAGATATATTAACTCTAAATAAATTAGATTAATGAGTTTTGACAATGACAAAAAATAAAAAAATCTAGAATGTGTTTGGTTTGCTGACTATCGAAAGAGACATAATACATTGATTACATTCATGTGATTGACTCGGTTTTTTAGGTTGCTTTACTTTTATAATCCATGCATTATGCATTGATAATTTTGGTTTATGTATTCTCCATTAGTAGCATAATCCGCGGTTTTCGTGTGTATTTAGTTGTCAATTGTGACAAGAAAAGGCAAAAAATGGTATAAGAGCATGTGAAAAAACATGTAATGTACCTATCACGAATGTCTGCATGTAATTGAGGGCTTCTACTGTACATGTGGTCACATGATATTATCATAGTGCTGCAACTTAGGTTAGAGTCAACATCGGACTCATTTGACCCAACTCAAAAATTATGAGTGGGTCTATTTAATCCATTTAAAATATGGGTTAGTATTGTGGAAAAAGTTTAATTTATTTTTAATTTGGGTTGAGCTAAGTATGCTTTATATAACTTAAATAATCTGATTTATCCATATATATACTTTAAAAATAAGAGGAAGAAAGAAGAGAAAGAAAAGATAAGAATGAGAATATTAAGAAGAATCGACCAAACATGAGACTCCTAAGGATTTAGTCGTTGAAAAATACAAAATTAGAAAGAATAGATCATCATTCATTGTTTGATGATTTTTTTAATATTAACTCTACAATGATTATGTTTTAATGGTAAAAGATCTGTTTTCACACATGCCTCCTCATTTGAAGTATATCAATACAATATAAACAAACCAAATTATCTACATAATTATATGGCTTGACTCATGACCCAACTTAATCCGACCCACATTAAAAATGGATTGCGCGATGGACAGGTAGGAGGAGGCCAAAATATGCTTGGGTTGAAAAATAGTGACTGGAATTAAATAACTGTGGGTTAAGATTTGGCTCTAAACTAGACCTCACTCGTCCATATTGCACCCTTATATTATCTTGTATACTTAAGTGTGGAGTCCATCAAATAAAGTGATAATAAACCCATTGAAATGACCTTTCTTCAATATGCCATCCATCAAAAATCACCTTACTCAGATTGATCATGTCATATTTTTAAACCTCTCCAACTTTCATCTTCTTAAATTATTTTTTACTCCCTAAATTTTTAGTCATAAGCTTAAATAAAAGAGGTAATTTAATCATATGAAACATATGAGTGGGAGAGGGCAACTCAACCCAAATTGATCTGTTATTTAAATATTTATATCACTAGAAGAAAGCATCATTGATTTCAACTGCAATTGAATAATTTATTCTCATTATATTCTTTCATGAAAAATGATTAGATATACAATTTGAATCAACCTATATTCTTTTTACTGTTTGTTGAGGTGTCTTTATATATATAAAAACCTATCTGCCAAAACCATTATATAAGCTATATTCTTGTTACTGTTTGTTGAGGTGTATTTACATAGCACATAAAATACAGGTGGATCTTATCAAATTAGGTGGTAACATATCTATTAAAAATTGTTTACTTTTTTAATTTATTCTCTATTAAAATTAATTTGATTAGACAAAATTTAGGTTTTTAAAATATTTATTAATTTAATCTCTAAATTTTTTTAAACTTTTAAAAAAACATCTCAATTAAACTAATTAAGATAACTTTTTTGTAAGCAACATATTTAAACATAAATCTTTCTAATAAGTCATTACATGAAAATAAGCCACTAAATATGGATGCCAAAATTTTGTAATAATAACCTTTAATTAATATTTCAACTACATACTAAAATTTCCATTAGTCCAGCATTACAAACTATATCAAAATTCTATCATACCATCATTCCTCATTAAAATAATCTACTCTTGTTGTGTTCGCCTTTTACTTTTTTAATTCTATTGAGTTAATATCTAATTATCCCATTCTCAATTGGGTTTAATATTTTAATAATAAATTACATTAGTTAACGAATATCTTAGTTAGCTACCACCTCCCTTTTTGTTTTAAAATGATGGATAAAAATCACCAATGTAAAGTCTTCGTCACCTTCAGTGTTTCTTTAAAATATATTTATGATATTTTATAGAGTTAGGATAGGAAGGAATAATGTTTGTTAACTTATTGGAAATTATACACTTAAACTAGTGGTTATGAAGTGCTTAGGAGTTAATTTCTTTGTGTTTAAATCTAATCATCTAATCAAAGCCTTCAAATCATGATTTTGTTCAAGAGAGATTTCTTTCCAGAGAGGGTACAAAAACCTAATAAGTCTTCCACATTATCTGAAGATAGTGCAGACTGGGCCACGTGGCACATTTTGGTGTCGACATATTTTCTTTTTCAAATGGAAGAATTATCTTGATTCTTGACATTAGATATCCTTAAAGTCAATGATAGGAGGACACATGGCACTATGACAACACCACTCATATACTGATTTTTTTTTTTTATTATTATACAGTACGCTTCTTATCTTGAATAGATTGTATTATCTATTTTATACATTTATTAAAGTTAATAATTGCTAGAAATATGTAAAATAGCCTCATTATCTTTTGGCTGTGTTTGGAGGGTAATTCTCCATTACTCTTATTTGATAATTAAAAGGTAAAAATGAAAAATTAACTTTTTCTCTCTCTTTTTTACTTTTAAAAATCTTTTTAATATTCAGGGTAATCCTCAGATAAAATTAACCTCCGCCTTCGATTTTGTATAAAATAGTATATATTTTTAAGCCATCACTAATCTCAATGAAAGCCACTATTAAGTCTCATGGTCATGTAGGGAATAATTATTAATTAGGCAATGGTGAAATTATTCCCCCTAAGGTTGGATTGGTTGCAATTGCATAGCCTTAAAAAGTGCACAATTTCCTTCCTTTTTATTATTATATTTTACTCCCTACTCCTGTGCTACATGTGGAGAAGATTTTGGTCCATGCACAATGGGACCCACCTTTTATGGTGGGCCACACATGAAGGGAGAAATTATCATTGATGCATTGATTCACAAAACCTAATGTCAACGTTCAAATTTCAATTACAATCATTCAATAATATGACCTCCTGGACAATTTATCAACTCATGTGACCATTTAAATATTTTCTAAAAGCATTCTTCTGATCGAACGTGATAATAACGACTCATACGATATGTATCGATTTTTTTCAAGATCGATATATATTGGTCGATAATATATATATATATATATGTATATACATATACATATATGTATATATATAAGTTCAGAAAAGAAGAATTATGTGATATCGCCGTATTCTATTGGCCTAAGATATCGGCTGAATTTTTAAATATTTAAAAAAAAGGGGTCGAAAATTTAGCTGATAAATTTCTCTCTTTTTTTGAAAATATTGATATTTCTATATATTTTATTTTTTAAATAAATAATCTAAAAGGAAGCTGATCTTTTTAAAAAAAGTTGAAAAACACAAATATCAACCGATATCGGCTAAGATATTGGCTTGGACTCACCACTGAATTATTATTATTTTTTTTTAAAAAAAGACCACTATTAATAATATCAGCCGATATTTAACTTATAAAAAAATCATTTTATCAGTCATATCAATTGATATTTAATATATACAGCCGATTTATCGACTATTAAGATTCAGTTAAAAAAACCGGAATCAAAATCGTATCGGTCGTTTTCATCGCCTCTGATTTTAATGTCAAACTATCAGCCAATATTTGGTCAAACACATCGGCCGATATTCCGGCAAGACGTTTTCTAACCCCTGCTCCCAATCCAATATTCTTCTTTTAACTCATTCTCAAAAAATTTGAAGAACTATTTCCATGATATTTGATATAGTTACCTCTACGAAAATGCCACGTAACATTTTTTCACTTTAAAAAAGTAGAACGATTAACAAGTTTACTGTGACAAATTCAAACCATTGTCCTTTCACTTTAAATTCACTGTGGAATGAGGTCATCACTTTTAAAATTTATATCCATAAAATTTAGTATAACAAAATTAATATTTAAAATTAGACCTCCCATTCTATACAAAATCTAAACATTTAAAAATGTAGACGAATCATGAAAATAGTAAATTAGTTGATCTTTATAAATTTTAATTTTGACACTATATTTATTAAGAAGAAGGGTGTCATGATATCTCAATTTCAATGACTATTTTGTTTTTATTTTTAAATATTAGAAATTAGTTATAAAAAATAAAAAAGAATAAATGGAAGATCAAAATTTAAAATATAATAAGCTGTGTAGAAAAATACAGATGGCAAAAATGCAGTGGAAGATGTTGACATGGGTAGACAAAATCGAAGCTTTCAGATCCGAATCTCGAGGCGCTCTCTGGTCATGGTATTTCCCCAACTAAAAGGACACGTGTCCTACATCTTTAGATGAAGAAGGCTACAACAACTCTTATGTCCTGTCACTGTAGGTTGGTGAATAAAAACGAGAATTTTTTTTTTCAGAAATAAATATTTTATGCAATTAAAATATAAAAAGTCATAGATGGTTTATTTTTTAAGAAGCAAAAGATTTCATGATCCAATGGCATTTAAGTTTAGATTTTACAATCTATCATTATTATTACTGTAAGATCATTGACATGAGTCTTATAAATGTAAGATAAAAAATTAATTGATAAAAAAATAAAATAAAATTCTCAAATTCAAGGGTAAGAGTCATTTAAAGCAGGGATTTAAAAAACGCCTAAATCGATATATCGGCCGATAATTTTTTCTCACCTCCGATATCGGTATTTCTCTCTCTTCCAATATCGGAACTGTGAAAAAACAATGAAAAACTGTAAAAAATCGTGAGAACCCGTGAAAGTCGTAAACCTTTAACTATTAAAAACCGTGAAGAACCACGAAAAACCGTTAAAAAACGAAAAAAATCATGGAAAACCGTGTAAAAACAGTATCAGTGTTTAAAAAAAAAAAATTTAAATACTGATATATATGAATATCGGCCGATATCGTTCAGGATTAAAATACCGATACATATCGGCCGATACGATATATATCGGCCGATATTTCAACCTTTGATTTAAATCTTCGTTACATGGTTCTTATATAAAGATCAAATCAATAAATTACAGTTTTAACAACATATTTTTGCAGGAACAAAAGGACAACTTGTTTTGACTTTAAGAGAGAGAGCCTATTTCTTTTAAAAAACGAAATTAAAATCTTACATAATTTCCCATTATGTTTATAAGTGCGCACCAATATGTATCGATGTCTATAAGTGCCCACCAATATGTATCGATTGATATAGGCCGATAAATATTCTCTCTCCTTCAAATTTTATTCTTAAAAAAATCTAAAAAAATACAGAAGTCAAGAAAATTGAAGGCTTCATTTTTATGTAATTTTATTCTTATTTCGCGGTCATTTAGATATTTAAATGTGATTTTGAAATTACAAAATTGAGAATTTTAAAATATTTTGAAAAAATATGGAAAAAATCCCACAAATTCCATAAACTTGAAAAATAAAGACTAGTAATTTTCTTGTACTTTTCTCCTAAAGAATGACCATTTTGAGTTATATATATATATATATATATATATATATATATATATATATATATATATATATATATATATATATATTTATTTATTTATTTATTTATTTATTTTGAATTTTGACTCTTCAATAATCTCAAATTCAATAGTAAAGTATGAAAAATACTGCTTTAATCTCTATTTTCGTCCCATAGCTCTCTAAGTCTTCTTTCCAACGCCTCTGAAATCACAGCGATCGGAGTTTGTATATCAAAGTTATGCCTATTTTACCAGAAGCATTCCTTTCAACATTACAGACCGATACGTTGCATATCAGCTGCAACGGCATGATTTGTTGTGGCTGCAATGTATCGGTCATGAATTTTCTGATACGATTCGATCAATACGTTGTATATCGGCCGAATTTATTTACCCAGGTTGGTCCATATTAGTTGTTATGAGAATTCATGTAATACAACTTTATTGGTTCATTATATTTTGATGTTTTTGAAATATTAATGCTACTAAATAAATAATAACCATCTTTGTTATAAATTTCTTTAGACTATTGTTTCTCAAAAAATTCTTTTAACAAAAAAGTTCAAACAAATTTCTATTTTTATTTTTGTGATGCATGTATCGTGTTTGTAAATGATCTTTAAAGTAGAGAGTCGAAAATACTTGTACTAAATATAATTTAAAATAATCTAAATTGATAAAAACTCATTTGAGTTAGTTTTGTCATGTAAATAGAAGATCAAGCACAAGTATAATACATAGAGTTAAAATATTATGGATAGTAAGTTAGATTACTGAAAACATAAATGAAAGAGACTGTAGCTAGTGAGGTGATTGAATGTGTAGTCTACGATGAAAAAGTATGACTCGAAAAGTTATCTTTAAATAGATGAAATTTTAATCTTTAAATAAGATTAAATTAGTGCCATCTCAAACTTCCTTACATTGAAAGATTGACACGCTGTAAAAAAAACCTGACAACTAAAATTATATAAAATTTCAATTAATATTTCTTAGATTATGCAACTATACACTATCCACATGATTTACAGGCTAATAGGTTATATATTTTTTAGCATAAACATGGTGTTGGTGTTAATACATTCAAAGAGGTTAGAGTGATGGGTCAATAATCTCAAATTCATAATTAAAAGAGCGTGCGGTGAAAATCAAGGGTAGAATTAAAATAGAACGCCAAATTTTACTCATATATACTTCGATAGATTGATCACATGGTAAAATGGTGAAGATTTTCTATAATAGGTAAGAAATTTACGATTTATATGAATTTGCATCCTTTCATCAAATGTATTTTAACATAATTTTAGTAAAAAATAATTTATGAGTCTCAATTCAAAAAGGTTAAATTAATGGCCAATTGAATTAATGGCCAAAAACTCGTTTCAAAACATAAGAGTCCTGAATTCCGAACACCTTGATAAAAATATATATATATATATATTATAAATCTCATATATCACAATCACCTCAAGAGAATAACCATGGACAAAATACTAAGATAATTTATAATTTCCCCCCTTGAAATTAGAATCTTCATAATACAAATGTTAAAAATGGATCGTCATTCAAAAGCCGCTGGTTACTATTAGCATCGACTAATCTTTTTAACTTTTTCAGGATTTAAAGGTGTCTGTGCATGAAAAGGAAAGAGAATGCTTGATTTTACTAAAAATTAATCAATTTCAAAATTAGGAAGTGGTATTGAAATAGTTAAATCTTCATAAAAAATTAGTAGTTTATAGTAACTTTGATCCTGGTCATCCATCACTAACATGGCAACCTGCAACGTATAAAATTCTTTGAACCAATTGTCAGCTTTGCATGCTTGTAATGGATGGTAAAGATCATCTTGACCTGATGGGGACACATTGTGGGCCCCTTCCCTCTTCAATGGCCCATCGATCTGCCGTGATTGCCATCATCACGACCCCATGATTATGTGGCCCACCAAATCAACGTATATCGGCTACGCACAGTGGTTGGGGGGTGACTATCAGTTCTCTCTCTTCTCTGTCTCTGTCTTCTCTGTTTCTCTCCCTCTCTCCACAGATACTGATTGTGATTAGCGAGGAGTGCCTCTCTCTCTCTCTCTCTGTCCAATCTTAAAGAAAGTGCTGCAGATTTCCAAGGTAAGCAAGGTGGTACGGATAAAAAATGATTTCAACCCAATGCCCACATCCTATTTTTTGCTATTTTTTCTGTATTGTAAGAGTCGTGGGATTGGATTCGACGATAATATTGGATTTTTTAATCTACTCTTTCCTTGTTTCTTTTGTTAAATGATCAAATGGGTGCATGTTGTTGATTTTTTTTTCCCCCCGGAAATGTCATAAGGAGCTGATTTTCTTTTCTCACTTGATTTTTCCCTGGTTTCTTAATTTTCTTTCTTAAGGTCATTTTCCTCAGCTTTCTTTCTCCTCTTCTTTCAGGCCCAAAAAAGATTCTGCTACTTTTCCTTCACTTTCTCCGGAATTTTCTGAATTATGACATATCTGGGTTTCTTCACGCTCTCGCTGAAAGAAATAAAGAAAGAAAAATCTCTGCTTTTCCAGTTTCGTCTTTTCCTGTCACTACTTGAGGAATTTTTCTTCAGTGCTTCGTGTACGGTTGAACATTTGGGGACTGTTCTTGTATCTCTTTTTTTTTTCAGTTGCTTGGAAACAAAAGAAGTCCTCCTTTTTTTTCAAAAAACAAAAAAAATCAAGTCAGTAGCTTTTTTTGGATGGGAAAATTGGTGGCTTTTTATTGCTGACTTTCTACTGCATGCCTTTCTTTTGCTGAAGTAGTGTACTGGTTTTCTTTTTGTGTCATTGACTGGTTTTCTTGTTCTGTAGGAGCTGAGATTCTTTGTTGATCAGCAGAGCATGAGATGGTTTTTATTTTTTTATTTTATGTCAAAAAGAAAGGAGAGAGAAATGAATATTTCTTTTTATAGAAATATATTTACTTTTTACCTGATCTTCCTATTAAACAAATGGAAGCCATGGTTTCTGCTCAGAACTTGTCTCTCACGCCCGAAGGCCTGAAATACTTCGACAGCAGCATTTCAGTCCTTTATGTAGTATCCCGTGCCTCTCTGATTTCTGTTGCAGATTTTACAAATTGGGTACCCTTTAAAATTATGATATTTAAAGCTTTGATCTTGTATTGGGTCTCTATTATGCTGTTTCCTTTTCTATTTTGAGAAAAAAAAAGATATTATAAAGGCTTTATATTTTTTTAGATTGAGTTTCATATCCAATGCCCATTAGAAATTTTCAATTGTCATCTCTTTAGAAACATGTATTCGAGTGCCATTCATTGCATCGAATTTCAAATCTGATAAGCATATAGAAATATCTTATTTTCTGAAGTTGTGACCTTGTAATCTTCTCCTTTTCAACCTCCTTGCTACATTTCTTAAACCCATTTTGTTGGATAGAATTTCACCTGAATATGCATTTGAAATATCCATCAAACCCATTTTCTGATTCCCCTTTAATTTTGCAGAAATGGTTTTGTATCTATTACCTTGCTCATTCTCTAGTATTTTGATATTATTCGTTTTTTTTCCTTCCTTTTTCATCATCTTTTCCCCCCAAATATCTTTGCAGGCCTGGTTTTGAATTTTGATTTATTGGAATTTAGCTCAAAATGGAAGGGGATCCATTTTCAGGCCTTGGCAATGGAACCGAAGTAGACAACAAGGTCTTGCAGAGCTTCCAGAAAAGTTTTGTTCAGGTTCAACACATCTTAGACCAAAACAGAGTGCTCATCAATGAGATAAACCAGAATCATGAGTCAAAAATCCCCGACAATCTCAGCCGGAATGTTGGTCTGATCCGGGAGCTCAACAGCAACATCAGGACAGTCGTCGATCTCTACGCGGATCTCTCCAGCTCCTTCACAAAGTCGATGGAAGCTCCCTCTGAGGGGGATTCTGCTGGAACCTTGAAATCCAATGGCAAAACTGGGCAGAAGAGAATCAGACCTGGGTAAACTCTGCCCAACTTTTTGCATGATGAAAATGAATCATGGTTGGGAGGTTTTCTAAGTGCAGATATTCTGCCAGCATCATTTTAAGCTTCCTGAAATAAAGTTTATTTCTACTCTGTAATCAGAGTTTCATTGCAAGAAATCCCTCTCACTGTAGTCTTGTAGTTGAAGCTAGATTTTTCCCTTGTTTCTAGGCTAATTTTGTCTGATAATTATGTTGTACTCTTCTTCATTATCAATATATTGTTTCTTTGCATGTCTGGGCTCCAATTAATAGATAATGTATTTTGAATGTGGTTTTCTTATTTTGACTGTGCTGTGTAATCGGATGTAATGTCCTTTTGAGCTTTGTTGAGTATAGGTGAATGGAAATGTACTGATCAGTAAGTGAATATTAAATATAGATGTAACATAAATGATTTTGTTGTTGAAGACAAAGAATTTCTTAATCTTTTCACCCCAAAGCGATTGCGATTTAGACTAAAAAGGACAGAAGAGCACTGTCCCACTAAATTTTGATTTTGTTTTCCACTTCATCTATAAAGAAGGATATCCAAAATCCAAGTGGATTATCATCCATTCTGCCAATTGCCCAATTTCCATACCCTTTGCCCTATGCAAACACAATCACTGTTCAATGATTCTTGGGTCATCTGCCCCCCACCCCAACAAAAAAAAAAAAAAATTAATCATTTTAGTTTATTCTTGCTTCCATATGAAGAACTGTTTAATCTCATTTCGTTCATAGCTGATTGATTCCCCTTCCCCTTGTTTTTCATTCTCATTTCATTCATATCTGATTGATTCCCCTTCCCCTTGTTTTTCATTCTCATTTCATTCATATTTGATTGATTCCCCTTCCCCTTCCCCTTCTACTAAGTATCTTTGGTTTCCACCTTCAATAGAAATGTGGATACTGAAATCCTATATAAATCCCTAAATCTTTCTCTACACTTTCAATTTGGGATTCGTTCGTAGCGAGTCCCAACAATCCCTCTCTCGAATGAGACCGACCATCACATCTGCCTAGGAGATCTTCTGAGTCCACATAATTTAGTTTCAAACGTAACTCTGATATCAAAAGACTAACATGTTAGGCAGAATGACCCAAGTTCTTTATAAATTCATAGATCTTTTTTTACACTTCTAATATGAGACTCGATCAGAGTAACCTCAACAACCCCAAGACAGATAGTTAGCATCCTGCAAATGCCTCCCAGTTTTCTTTTGAAGATGCTTTGGATATGTAAAAATAAAGCAACTTAGACATGGATGTGTGGTTCCCAATCAAATACCACAAAGCTAGAGTCTGAGAAGGGGCATGATTAGATTTTTGACTAGTTTCTTTGTTGTAGCCAATGGGAGTCTCTTCCATGGTTTGATTGAAGAAAATTCCTGAAAAAAAAAAAGCAGCTTAATGTGTGGGCTACTTATATAGAAGAGTAGGCCAAAGCACTAGAATTCCATAAACAAGACAGATACCATAAACAGTGACACCCAACAACAAGACAAGGGGGTCCCAAAGGTTCCTTTCACTAGATGGAACTGCAATCTTATCTTCTACTTATATTTTCTCTACTCTTTCCCTTTCCTCCAACCCACTTCCACTACTCCAAAGGATACTTGTTTTCATTTCTAACACTGGTCTAAATTTCATCCCTTCTTCCATTTGGGCCTCTTTTGAAATTTCTAAATATCAAAATTAAAAATTTTGACAAGACCCACATGGGTCCAACTATAAGTTAAATATTGGTTGACATTTTGAAAACATTGGATAATATTTTCAAGATTTTAGTTTTCAGTTTCTTTTTTCTTAATACATGAGATTCAAATATAGTGAACAGCTCATATTTTGGTCAAACTTTTAGAGTTTATCTAAGGATCAAAATATTACTCAGCCAAGATTTCAACTTTTAGGGTTAAAATTGGACAGTGAATGTTAACATTTAAAGCGACAAATGCTATGGGTCTATAAACGACCAGGCTATCTTATGAAAATAGAAGCCATAACATATAATATCTAATTATTTAGAAAGACTCATCATATTAAATATTTTGGTGGGGACTATCTCACAATAATAAATTGAGAATAAAAGTAATCGTCCCTCATTTGATGCTGGATCTGAATCTAATGGCGAGTATCATACTATGCTCAATATGATAGGGCAGGACGTTCTCATAGTATTAGAATTTGGCACCTCGTTGAAACTAATGTTGTCCTACGATTTTGGTATTATTTGGAAATTGATCAGGATTTGACTATTTTTATTATTTTTTAATGATTAAGGTGTTTAAGTCTCTTCCTTACTCATATAAACTGGATAATTTTACTGAACTGTGGTCCTTTAGAGTTGAATGAAAATTGAACTCAAGACTCTTTCTTCATGAAGTGGATTTCTGACTTCCTAGTCATCACTTTAACCCTTTTGGGTTCGATTTTTAATGATTTTCAATGAGCTTTTATTTGACTCAATGGGTTTCTTTTGAGTTGAAGGGCCGAGTCCATTATTCAAACTCTGTCTTAGAGACGAGTGTGTTGTTTAAATTTTGAGTTGAAACGGTGGTCCTGCAAGACACCTGATGACCTTCATCCAATGAATACAGTTTTCAGAAACTTCGCTTAATGTTGCTGATTCCATCACCCTATTCTCTAAATTGATTGTGCGCGGTTGTCTCAACGTGGACAGAACTCCTCATTTTTTTTATGTTTCTTCTTTGTAAATGCAACCTGACCTTGATTTTATGAACTCAGTAGGAACACCCACATGGGTCAGTGCTGTACTGCTAGCTTTTGCTTTGGATTTCAATTATACCTTCATGGGTGTCACTTCTATCTGCTGCCATTAACTATATTTGGATCTTAAGGACTCCAATGGGCCAGATCTGGGTTTGATGGCCTTCTGTCTTGTTTGCTTTTAAATTGTCTTTTCTTATCAAGACAGGTGGTTTAAGTACCGAGTAAAACCACCACTTTTTATGTTTGAATGATTGGGTAATTCTATTTTCCGAAGCTTTGTGGATAGTGTCATAGATCCAGTTAAAATTTTAAATACTATACTCAATCTTGGATTTGGTATTCACCGAGTCAGAGTCGTACTGGCCGAGTTGTATTTAGAATTAAGTGAAAATAATATGAATCGGCCTAAGTATTGTAGGAATCGGCCGTATTGTCAAGTTTAAGTCTAGACTCAAATGATTTTTAAAACCATGGCTTTCATTGTGCAAGGCTGTAATAAATAAAGTGAGTAATGAATAAAGGATCATCTGTACAATGCCGTACTGTTTAAAGCATGTCTTGTCAAATTATTCTAATTATTGGTGTTTCTTTTGAAATTAATGTGAGATGGCCAATGATATGGAGGCTTAAAATAATATTTTTGATAAATTATTACACTCAACAACTCCAGTAAAATATTTGCCAGAACATTAATTATATTATATCTTTTTTATATAATTTAGTATTTACACGTTGAGATATCGCTTAGACCCACACCTATATTTAATTTTTTTTTAAATTGTATATATAGATAGTATACAGTCGATGCAATACGGTATAACTCAATCTTACTTTTCATCAAATCTGAACTTTTTCATAGCTAATTTAAAATAAGAGTGCTCGCTTTGAAATATGGTTCATGTGTCCATCTTATTGTCTCTATGCACCAGTCTAATGAATTTCATGTCCTGACTCATGCATATGTCAATTTAAAAATGCTGGGAACAATGTTTTAAAAAATCCAACTGTTTATCAAATTATTTAGGAAAATGATTTTTGTTCAATTAAGCTCAACCTTTGGGTTAGACCATTTCGAATTGTACTACTACCACAAGATCTAATGACAAAACAAGTTATTAAGTTTAAAACAAACTGTAAAATTGAAAAAACCGTGTTTTAGAGAAATAAAAAGAAGAAAGTAGTAAATTAAATAAAAATTAAAACAACTTTTAGGAAAAAAAAAAAATCAAACTTCATATGAAGTGGGCCATCTTAAAAAGCTTTGATTCAAATTTTAAAAGAAGAACCCCTCCATTAAATACCATATAGAGCTACAGAACCTCAGCGTTTCTTCAACATCAAAATCAAACTACACGTTGACAAGCCAGGCCCAACTCATTTATGCATGGGCTTGGATGGTTTCCACTTTCCAGTCAAGCTGTGGAAATGTATGAGAACCACTGATTAGATTGACCATCAAGCTATTGGATTATGAGTTAAAAATTCGGGTATATAATTAATTAATACAATTAGATTGTTGGTATAATTTTAAACAAAACTATGATAATTGGATAGTCAAATTTCCAACAATGTCATTCGACCTAATTGGCCTCCACTCGAAATTGAACAGCCTCCTAACTGACCTTTCATTTAATTAAAACGTTGTTTAAAACCTCAAAAAAACTCAGGGTAGTCAGTCCAAGTTAACTTGACTCTATAGGATTTTGAGTCAAGTGAGTCAACGAGTTTTTCATTATATAATATATTTTATCCAGACCCATCTAAATCACTTGAGTCGTCAAAGACCATCACTACCATTCATGTGGTTTTATCATTCTTGTCTTGTTTTCTTGGGTTATATTCCATACAAATTGAGGCCCAACCATGTTAATGGACTGGATTTAGCTAGTGCCATGCACACATTTTTTGGATTAAGAGACCATCAAATTATTACTATTAATGTACTTATGTAGTATTCTTAAATAAATTTATAAATATAATAGTGGTCAATAAATTAATGTACTATGCGAACACCTTAAAACCTATATCAATCAATAAAGGGATTTTCATTTAGTTGTTTAAACATTTGTATATCATTTCATTATTTTTTCTACCGTAAATCCCAAAATGAGGATTTCATCAATATTTAGAAAAAAAAACTTGGAAAATCTCACAAACCCCTAGAAACTATGTCAATTACATTAAGATATGTTCATTCAATTTTCTAACTACTCAATATTTTTTTCATTAAATTATTTTCACAAAAAGACCACAAAATCAGAATGATTTTACAAAAAAAAAAAAAATTGTTGAAAATAACTCAAAATGGAATTTTAAGGGAAAAAAGTTTGAAACTGACAAATACCTTTTTCACTTGGAGAATTTGCTTCCACACATTTTTAAAATCATATCCAATGCAAAATAAAACTCAAAAAATGGTCGAAGTGGCATTTTTTAACAAAATAAAAAATATGAAATAAGAATATTATTTGGATAATGAACAAAATTAAGAATTAAAATTATACATAATGACTCAAATAGTATTATAGTATGTAGAAGCATATTGAACGTACTATATATATATATACTATCGTAAATAAGTGACATATTAACTAACTTAACAACTACCAACGGGTTTCTAAAGCTGTATATCTAAACTTGTTGGTTGAAATATCAGTTTATAGTCTTTTTTCCTATTTTTTAGTCTTTTTATGTTTTTTTTCTCTTTTATAACTTTATCTATTAGATTCTGTGGAGCCTAATAATCATTGTACACCTGATATGCATTTTTGTAGAGGGCAATTTTATAATTTTCACATTGCAACTTATGTAAACCGTAATTAGAGTAGTATATAATATCATTTTTCGATAAAAGAAAGATGTGTGAAAGATTGTAACGAGAATGAGAGTTGTTTCTCTTTTGATTTTTACCTTTGAACACACTCCATAGGTGTTGAACCATGGAGATATCGAAAATGAACTACGTAAATTTTTGTGTTGTAATTTGATTTTCTGTGTTGATTGTTTTCTCCCTTCTGTTTTCTTTTTTGGTATAATTATTGCTATGTGGTAGGAAAGATCATTTCCTCTCAAGAACATATCAAATTCTTGAATTTTTTTATTTTTAATCATTTAAAATTGTCTTCTTTATGTTAAAGAGGAGTAACGATTAAAGTAAAGAGATTAAGGTTGCATACCAAATTACTCTTTGATATGAATTCAAAGATTTGATCGATGTACTACATTTCGAACTGGATTCAAACTAAAATTCAAGTTATTTTATTCTTCTATCAGATAGAGGGATAATCACATTAAAAAATAATCATATCTCATAAATAGAATTAAGTTAAGGACTGGGGAAACTGGATGACGTTTTAAAGCCATTATCCAAACATGACGCGAGCAGCAGGTGAAAGATTATAGCAGAGACAGGAAGAGATGACGTTTTAAAGCCATGATCCAAACATGACGCAAGCAGCAAGTGAAAGATTGTAGCAGAGACAGGAAGACCACGTAGATTAGGTTTACATGGTGCGGCATGATGGGTGAAACCACTTGTGACAGTGATTGTTCTCTAATGTAATAGCATGCCAAAGCATAGCGGGGTACACATGGAATGGAAGAACTCTTATTTTTCTAGTGACGAACAAACTCAAGACCACATCTCTTCTCGAGTACGACTGGTAGTAGGTAAAACTTTGGATGCACACAGTTTTAAAGAAGCTACGGGTATCAAAACTCGAATCTCTGATATATCAAAGAACAAAGAGCACGGGAGCCTTTTGGCTCTAGTTTCATATACAATGTTCCATCTTAATCTTATTTTAATTAAGAGATAAACTTATAATGTAGAGATCCATTGCTGGATTCTCTTAATCCTAATGTGGTTGTCTAGTGGGGTTGGCATTACATCTCTTTTTACGCTTTTAGTAATGTGATTATTATTATCTTTTTATTAAAGCAGTCTCTGTTTGAAGAAAGAACTTATATAGATTGGGTAGGGCCTGAAGACACAAGTTTATCTGACTCATATGAATATGACAATGAAGGTGGCCATTTAAGGAGAATGTGACCAGCACTCAAACACATGAAATTTAATGATAAGAACTGAATTTTGATTTATATTAAATCACCCATTACAGTTTAGAGAGTAATTACTTTACTAAGAAATGGATATAGGAAAAAAAGGTGCATGACAATGCTTAATGTTTTGTCATTGTATTCATTTAATGCATGGAAAAATATTTGAGGAAGGACTTTCCCATCAATTATAATTACCTTGGATGGGATGGATTTTTGCCTCCGTAACTAACCTAATGATTTGTATTACTTTAATTTTTCACATTCATTTCCATTAGTCTGAAACTGTTCACATATGCATGGCCAAACCCATAGTGGTTGAGACAAAATATTTTAAGATTGAGGTCTTGGGTTCAATTTCTAGTGACTCCAATGAATGATCACTTTCTGTCCGTGTGTCCAAATTGGGAGGTTTTCACACACTCTAGAAGTATAGTCGGCTGCAACGCTTGTACACCTTCGGACCTTAAAAAAAATTGTCGAAAGTAAGTCGGAACATGTGCAAGTCTTTCTACCCATATATACTTGATAACTCTAGCAAAAAGTGGTCCTTATACAAATAGAATAAAAACAATTCCAAAAAAGCAGGGGTGAAACTTAGGTCGGGTTTTGGCCCGAACCTGCATGACCCGACCCAAAAATCATGTGGGTCGGGTCATGAAAGTCAGGTCGGGTTGAGAAGTAAAAAACCAACATTGAATTGGATCGGGTTGGGTTGAGAGATTTTTAAGTTAACCCGACCCGACCTGATCAAACTCCGCATAACTCGGTAAAAAATAGGCTAAAATAGGTTTAAAATGCGGGTCAGGTCAGGTTTCGAGTTGAGTCAAGTTATAATTTAGATCGGATCGAGTTGAGTTCCATATATTAATAACTCAGATCGAGTTGGGATTTAGAAAACCGACCCGACCCGACCCAGCCCTATTTCAGCCTTAAAAAAAAAAAGTAAATGAATAACAAGAAAATGTCATGAATTAAGTGATAGGTCTCACTTAGGCAGGAATTTTTTTCTGGTGGGGATTGGGAATGACATCATCATGGCCTCAGAACCTAGAGAGATCTCTCCTCTAATTCCAATTCCAAAGAGGAGGTTGGGGTTGCCACATCATACCTCCCAAATTTCACAACCCCAATAGCGTTAAGCAACCATTAACCATCTCTAATCGTGCACTTGTCCTGTGTTTAGGCAGCCTCCCTCATTAGCTGACAAAATTAGGCCTCTCCAATCCAATCCTCTATCACGTCATTTAACGGTGCTGACGTGTCACCGCTCTCGACACGTGACCAATTCTCATTGGTCAATTCTTGCCACGTCTTGTCTCCTCATGGTCAAACGTCAAGTACCAAACGTTCTTGTCAACGGCAGTTAGGCACCTTCCTCTCTCTGTTGCCCATCTCTCTGCTCTCCTTCTTAAAAACAAGGTGGTGTAGCTCAGTAGCCCCCATAATCTTCTTCTACATTGCAACAATGGCCATCAACTGCTTCTATGTTCATCACATCAAGTGCAATGCCTGCTTGAGTTGGGTTATTGCAGTTCATCTTGCTTGCATGGCCGTGGCTCTCAATGTCTCTGCAAATTACGAGCTTTCAATATCGTCCGAACGTTCTTCGCTGCTTTCTTTCAAGGATGGAATAGTTTCAGACCCTGAAAATGCGCTTGACGACTGGAATTCCCCGCATTTGCATGTTTGCAACTGGACAGGCGTAATCTGTGACCGGGTGGAGGAGCGGGTGGTGCAACTTGTTCTCAGTCGAAGGTCCCTTTACGGGACAATTTCTCCGGCTTTATCAAACTTGTCCTACTTATACGTACTCGATTTGTCAGGCAACTTCTTCCGGGGAACGATTCCGCCGGAGCTAGGTGCGCTCTCCAACCTCAACCAGCTTAGCTTTGAGTCCAACATTCTCGAAGGGGAAATCCCAGCAGAATTGAGCTTTCTTCATCAATTGGTTTATCTTGATTTGGGTAGTAACCGGCTGATGGGTCAGATTCCAGCATCTCTGTTCTGCAATGGCACTTCATTACAGTACATTGATCTTTCCAACAATTCTCTAAGTGGTGAAATCCCATTGAGTAATCAGTGCAAGATGGCTGAATTGCGGTTTCTTCTTTTATGGTCGAATCATTTGGTGGGTCAGATTCCTCCATCTTTGTCCAACTCCTCCAGACTTGAATGGATTGATTTGGAATCCAACTCTCTCAGTGGAGACCTGCCGGCCACTATAGTAGATAGAATGCCCTGTTTGCAGTTCCTTTATCTGTCATATAATGAGCTGGTAAGCCACGACCGTAACACTAACCTCAGACCTTTCTTCGCTTCTCTTGTAAATGCTTCTCGATTTCAAGAACTTGAGTTAGCCGGAAATCATCTCGGCGGCGAGATACCTTCTTTAATTGGGGATCTTTCCACCAGTCTTCGACAACTTCACCTAGGAGAAAATCTCATTCACGGTTCAATTCCTCCGAGCATATCAAATCTTGTCAACCTCACCCTCTTAAACTTATCATCAAATCTCTTAAATGGATCAATTCCACCTGAAATGGGTCTAATGGGAAAGTTAGAAAGGGCCTACTTGTCCAGTAACTCACTCACCGGAGAAATTCCAGCGGCTTTAGGAGAAATCCCTCACTTGGGTCTTCTTGACTTGTCCAAGAACAAGCTCTCTGGTTCCATTCCGGACTCCTTATCCAATCTTTCTCAACTGAGAAGGCTCCTTCTTTATGACAACCAGCTATCAGGATCAATTCCACCTAGCCTAGGAAAATGTGTGAACTTGGAGATTTTAGACCTTTCTTACAATACATTAACAGGATTGATTCCTCATGAGGTTGCAGGTTTGATGAGCTTGAAGTTGTATTTGAATTTATCTAGTAATCTCCTACAAGGGCCTTTGCCATTGGAGTTGAGTAAGATGGATATGGTATTGGCCATTGATTTATCATCCAATAACTTCTCTGCCACGATCCCTCCCCAATTTGGAAGTTGTATTGCGCTTGAGTACCTGAACCTTTCCAGAAATCTATTAGAAGGGCCTCTTCCAGTTTCCATGGGAAATTTACCGTATCTTCGAGCACTTGATTTGTCATTTAATCAATTGACAGGATTGATACCGGAGTCTCTACAAGCCTCCTCAACTCTCAAGCAGTTGAATTGCTCTTTCAACAACTTCTCTGGTTTTGTATCAAATGAGGGTGCATTTGCATCACTGGCATTGGATTCATTCTTAGGCAACACAGGTCTCTGTGGCTCATTCATTGGTATGCCATCATGTCACAAGAAGGGAACTCGCCGGCATGTCATTTTGCTTATTCTTCTTACCTTATTAGGCACTTCATTTTGTGTATTGTGTCTATTCGGTTATCCTCTGGTATTCAAGTCGAAATCAAGACAAACATTTGCTGCGTTCCACGGGTCAAGGTCAGATGATGATGAAGAAGAAGAAGGAAAAGAAGCCAAACACCCAAGAATCTCGTACCGACAACTTGTAGAGGCTACACATGGGTTCGATGATTCGAGTCTAATCGGGTCGGGTCGATTTGGGCATGTTTACAAGGGTGTTCTTCAAGATGAGACTAGAATAGCTGTGAAGGTACTGGATTCAGTGACCAGCAAAGAGATTTCTGGCAGCTTTAAAACAGAGTGCCAAGTACTAAAGAGGACCAGACACAGAAACCTGATTAGGATCATCACAGCTTGCAGTAGACCAGATTTTAAGGCTCTTGTTCTTCCCCTGATGTCAAATGGGAGCCTAGAAAGCCATTTGTACCCAAGCAGCAGTCCCGGCCGTGGTTTGAGCTTGATTCAACTGGTGAGCATCTGTAGCGATATAGCTGAAGGGATGGCATACTTGCACCACCATTCTCCTTTGAGAGTTATACATTGTGATCTTAAGCCAAGCAATGTTCTTCTTGACGATGACATGACGGCATTAGTATCTGATTTTGGGATTGCAAAGCTTGTAAAGAGCGGCAATGTTGAGAGTGATGCCGTTTCTAATTCTGCTTCCTTTGCTTCAACAGAAGGATTGCTATGTGGCTCTGTTGGTTATATCCCTCCCGGTACATATACTTCTCTCTCAATTTCTCTAAATGAATCCTCAATTCTCCTCATTGTTTATCAATTAAAAACAAGTTTTTTGAACTTCTAAAAATTACTAAATTTGCAATCAATAACACGCAAAGCAGTTGTATTGATCACTTGGGTGCAATATAATTGTTCTGCCTTTGTGTTCACTCACCGACTTGAGCTTAAGTACCCATTAGTGTACAGTTGGTGGCTTCAAAATTTCCATCTAATGGATCCTATTGTGGATCTAAATTTGGAGAAGAAACCTCATGGATAGGCAATGCTAAATTTGTGGCATTTACATCATTAGACAATCAAAGGAAAGGAAAATCCTAGAGATGGACGAAGGGCATTTGAAGTATTAGGACTTATGTATCCATCTCAAGAGACTAGCCTGTTAGGTACAGTGATCGAAGTCCTTTATAAATCTCTGGATCTCCCTCTACACCTTCAATGTGGGACTCGTTCTCATCCCCAATAATTCTCCCTCAAACGAGTCCAGTCATCTGCCTAGGGGATCTTCTCAGTCCACATGACGTAATCTGAGACTTGGCTTTGATACAATTTGTTAGAATATGTGTATTTATCTTAAAAGACTAAGCTATTAGGTGGAGTGACTCAAGTCATTCATAGATCCCTAGAAAAATTATGATAAAAAAAATAGAAAAGAGAATTTATAGATTTAAAGAAAAAGCAAGAAAACATAGAAACCTCTAGAATATATCACTCAAGTAGGAGAAAAGGGCCTTTCTCCTAAGAACAACTTTTCTCCCCCACTCTGGACCAATCCAAAAGGAACTTCCAAAAAAGCTTCATACTTCACCATTTCACCTTTTTGGAGACATGTGAGACCTACTATAATCAGCACTACTGTGCCCATGCTTCTCTGGTGCCATGACGTATGAAATCATATAGATAGATCTATCACACCTTATTTTAAAATTTTATTTTTAATGCTCATTGATGGGTAGGCAATGCAACATACATTCTATGGTGGACTGTGTAAAAAGTATCTATCACATTCTTTACCTAATGGACTGTCCTTGGCTTGTGTGAACACAGAGTATGGATTGGGAAGGCATGCTTCAATAAAGGGCGATGTCTACAGTTTTGGTGTCCTACTACTGGAGATCGTCACCGGAAGAAGACCAACCGATGTTATTTTCCGGGAAGGATCGAGCTTGCATGAATGGGTGAAGAGTCACTACCCCAATAAGCTGGACCAGATAATCGAACAAGCGTTGCAGCGGGCCGCCCCGCCTCCGATGATGGCCTATTCTTGCAGAGTTTGGAGAGAAGTCGTCTTGGAGTTGATTGAACTCGGTCTCATCTGTACTCAGTTTTCTCCTTCGATGCGACCCACCATGATCGACGTCGCACATGAGATGGGCTGGTTGAAACAGTATCTCTCTAGAGATGTCATCCTAGCCATTGAAGCTCCTTCAAGAGAGGATTCTCGCTGACTGATGAAATGGATAAGAGTGGAAATTATTGTTTAAGCTTCGTGGGTTGCTTATTTTATTCTTAAATTCGATTTGTGGTCGGTTAATCCATTGCCGACCCTTTCTAATTTATGAAGTGACGTTGCAATCACTTCTCACATTCATTTTAAATTTGTGTTTTATATTCATATCAACATCTCATTGGTGTAATCATGCATGTGTAGATAGTTGGAAAGGCAGACTGAATAAACTAGGCTTAATGAACACTAATTGCATTTAGTGGGTTTAAGGTGTGTTATGGAAGTCGCTTTCTTTAAGACAATATTTGCCCCACTGTCACTATAAATGAAATTATAAATAGGTTAGGTTAACCAGCAATTTGTCTTCAATGAACTTAGATATTTTAAAAAAGCAGTAAATCTCACATATAGATCCAGTAAATCTGAGACAGATGAGTGGATAATTGTTCGTCAAAGTTCTGTTAATGCCGCACATGCTTTCCAAGGAAAACATCTGCCGGAAAATTCATGTCGGAATTCATTATAATATGATGAGTGAGTTGATGTTTGGTGCAGTAATTTTATTTTTCTAAGAGAAGAATTCTGCGTTTATTAGAGAACAATGCAATACTGGAACTGGGATGAAAATCATACCAAGGTGGAAATTTGTTGGAGTTGCGAGATTTTGAAAGATTTTAGAGTTACTTAATTATATGATCTAATTTCTTTTATTTAGAAATTTGATTTTCTTTCCTTTCTCGGATGTGTGAATGGTTTGTGAAGAGAGAAAAATAAAAAGAGGCTCTCTGTTTAGGTTTTTTTTTTTTTTTTTTTCAATTAGTTTAAGTTGAAGTAATTTCAATTTTCTTTTGCAAATTCTGAAAAACAATTAATGTTGTTTTTTATATTCACATCTGAATTAATAATATATTTCAGCCAATGAAATCTAAATTCAAATTTTAGTTCGATCGAGTTCAAATTGATCGCTTTTTGCACACTGATACGAGTTCGATTTTGGATAAATTTGAGTTTAAAACTAGATTTAACTTTGGCTGAATTTTTTTTATTGAATTCCTAAATACTAATACAAATCTAAGTATTGACGTTATTTCATCTAATTCAACAAATTCAAGTTACCCGATTAACGATTTGCTTTCAGCCAAATGGGTAGAATTTTCTTAATTGTTTTTCTTTAATTTTTGTTTGCCGAAACTGATAAGCGTATTTCAATCCTGAATTCAATTATTTCAGTGAAACTAAACCTAGTTTTCATTGAATTTTTACCTTTTGGAAGATTATTGTATAATATCGATTTCTCCTTGAGCGTTTAACTTTACTCCATTTTTCCGGTGAGAAATTAGAGTTTCTGTTCATCCAATTGAAGCTCCCTTTGCTTAGTAAGTGATAAATTAGTGATTCTAGTCGACGAAGATCCGAGAAACTTCTAAGACTTTTGAAATTCTTTGATATAGGGACATAGTTATGTGTTAAAACTGATTCTTCCTTTCATATATGTTTAAATCTTATAAGATGTATAGGATTTCAATCAAAACGCCAAAAAAGCACCATAAATATAGTTTAGGATATGTAGATTACAAAACATATGAACTAATTGTACAAGCACGAGTAGTAGAGCTGCAAATCTTCTTTTGATCTTGTCTCATCACAGCAATGCATCATATAAATCAGCTATCGATTGAGAGTAACGGATAGTGCAAAAGACAGTATCAACCATGCCAAGAAAAAATACCCCACCAGCTGTGTTGGTCTCACATCTTCGGGTTCCTGTCACATGCACCCCCATAAGAATTAACATACTGATGGCTCAGTTAAAAATATTGACCAATGATTCAAATTTTGGGTTGATATTTTTTGGCTTGACCCTCCTACCCAAATGATAAAATTGAAAATGTCAAATTTTTAAAATTTTTGGTTTTTTAGTTTGCTTAATGAAAAAAAAAAAAATTGGGGCAAGAATAAGCTGAAATGGCCGATTTTTTGGCTGAAATTTTGAAAAATAATCATTCAATTCACCACTAGGTAGTAGTGTTTTTGAGGTCCATAATCATCAAAGTAACAAGTGTTAGGATAATATTTGAGGCATTTTTATGATAATATGATGCAACTATGGAGATCTTAAAAACATGGTTTGATTGATCTGATCAAAGTAATTTTCGCTAAGCTTTATATTCAAAGAAAGACTTTTACAATAGATTCACGAGGACTCAATTTGATTAACTCTATCCTAAATGTATGGAATTATCATCCTTTAAATAAAAAATGGGAAAATATCTTTTTTAACAACATAAATGAGGATAAAAGTAACCTAGTTGTTCAAAATCACAGTCAATCAGTCAAAACTCTCAGTCATTTGAGATTTACTGGTTTGCCAGGTTTTGCGATTGTGGCTCGGTTCATGTTAACTAGTTAAAACTACTATAGCATAATTTGATCTTTAAATTACTGACACGATCCAAATTTGAAGCCGGGCTGCATTTGGATGAGGGGGCGTAAGGGTAATGGACAATTACCCCTCGTTACCCTTCTTGGGTAACCACAAGATAAGATTAAAAATTCAAAATTTTACTTCTTTCACTTTTGATCCCTCGTTCAAACGCAGTCTTGTCTGATCAGTAATAGATTATAATCCAGAGAGATGCATAAAGAAGAGACAGAGTAGAAGGCGAATGCATACTTGAGGTGGAGGAAGCTCTGTTGGGGTTTGAGTTATGTCAACCTCAAAAGGCCAGACATATCTATCTGGTTTCTCACTCCTCGCCAAACTCCAGTCATATAATCTTCTTTCCTCTTCAGATGAAAGAATTGCATGAGATTCCTGTCCACAAAATAATATTATGTAACGACAGAATATAATACGAGATTTGTAGGTGATTTTATGTATTTATAAGAGTGGAGATAACTACCTTATAAAAAAATTATTACTCACTTTTAATGTCTTTCATCATAATTGTTTTTATTGCCAACTTTTATATATCAAGAACCCCAAGGTAGCTAAATTAATGAAAACCCATGTCCCAAATGGTACACAAAGTTACCAACCTTTAGGAGTTCTAGCTCTTTGCTGACCTCTTCTTCATCCCATCCTTGGTCCATCAACTCTTGACACTTTCTTTCGTAGGCGAGTGTGACCTAAATATGAGAAGAATTTTAAATTACATTCACACAAATATATATATATATCCAACTTGCCAATATATATCAAATTCTTGTTATATATGTTTTAACAAAGTTAAATCAATCAAAATTTGGCATTTTCAATTGTTAAAAGAAGAAGAATTTTGTTGCATCGTGTACACAATTTTTTACCCGCAAGTAGTTTCTCTCCCTGCTTAATTTAAGTCTCTTACCCAATTTAATATGTATCTGATTCAATCTAACTCAATTTCATATGTTGTAAGATCTGAAATGTTCGAAATGGGTTAAAGAATCTGGGTAGTCTGCTTCATTGGAGTTTAAGCTCAATCTGATCCAACATTCAAAGATCAAATAAAATGCGAATTTGGAAGAAAAAAATTGAGTCGGTGGAATGAACCTGATCATAAGGAGTTCCCATAGAAATCCCCAGCCTTCCATAATGATCTGCCGACGTAATCGCTGCACTCTAAAGCATAGAATCAATCAATTAAAATCTCAATTAAAACAAACTAATATGTTCCAAAAAAAAACTGCCTCCAATTCTTACACTTTAATAAATTAATTTTTGAAAGTTAAAAACAAAAACCATCATACTACACAAATAAATATTGAGTTGAATTTTTGAACCATAACACTAATTTTTTAATAATAATAATAATAATGATGATGATAACAACAACGGCCAAGTTACTCAACGGGAGAAGGAATGGCCCACTAATTAGAGGATTAAGTGATTAACATTCATTCCCGCGGACTACGAATACAGTTGTCTCGCGAACCATAGCATATTATAGGGCATTTCCCTTACCAATGCCGCGGAGAGCCTTCTCGACGTTGGTGGCGGAGATGAGAGACGAAAAGCCTCCGGACATCTCGACGGGGGTTTGAGTATCGGAAGGTTTCTCTTCTTCTGCCGTTTCTGATGGGGATGTTTCGGCCGAGTTTCGGATACCAAATCTTCGCTGCTGCTTCGAAAACTGAACGGAAAACGGACGCGAATCGCCCAGTTTCTGCAACCCCATCAGCTCCAAACCCGAAATGTAAATGCTGGAAGCTGAGGACAGAGCCATGGCAACAGTATGATATGTTTCTACGTTTCGGTTCTGAGTTGGAGAAATTTCTACTTTGTAGCGCTTGTCTCAAGTCGTCTCAGGCAGAGATAAGACGGTGTTTCCAAGCCATTGGAATGCTATCTATGGCAGGAGATAGATGGACGGCCCCCATGATTCAGTAGTTTATTCGGGCTTGGAAGAAGCTGTAGGTAGGCTAATATTCGACCATCCAGATCGTTCATGCGATGGGGCTCACTGTGGATGGTGTATCAGATTAAAAGTCTCTCTTTTCCAGTAATCAGAACCATTGGATGGTATGCTTGTAAATGAACGGTCAAAAAAATTTGCAAGCCAATAGTCAGATTTAGTAGTTAAAAAGACTATGAAATAAGCTCTGATATCTGAAACAGCACTATTATTTAGTTTCCTTTCGCGAAAAGATTCTGAACCTTTTTATGAGGTTCTTTTCTTTCGAAAATCATTTTAACCCATTCAACATGTATCGAATAAATCTTAACTTCTCATTTTTAAAATTAAAATCATGCATGATAAAAAATTTTTAATTTACGTATGGGAAACCGTGAAGTACTCAGCGTAAGTCATAGGAGTTTGAACCCGCAACCTCTCAGTTTTTGAGATAGGAGACAACCAATTAAGCTACATTTATATTTTTATATATGATAATTTATCTCTCTTAAATATAATAAATTGAAAGGGAATGATGTGGTCATCTCAAATTCAATTAAATCAAATGAAGATGATGATGATTATCCATTAGTAATGGATGGAGCCCATGAGAACTTATTTGAAGAAATTCTACTACAAATTGATCATTTAAGTGATGGAGAAAAAAATAGGACCCAATCAACTTTCTAATAAACCAATTTACATGCGAAGAAGAGCTCATATTAGTGAAATATTGACCAAAGGTCTTATTGAGGTGTTTTGAACCTCCAAAGCCCAAGAAGCCCATTTATGGCATACGAGCTCAAGTGGTGAATTTTCATGTCATTACCTATTTATAAGTCATGGAATCATCATTCCCACAAAGTTGTTGTGGAATCTCACCATTTTAGTAGTGTTTGGCCATGCATAGGGCCAGGGGTCAAAATTCGATGCAATCGAGATCTTAGCATCTCAGCCGATATTTCAGTTCCACAGTACGGCCGATATTACTCTTTCTCTCTCTTTTTTGGGTCAAATCTCAGTCGAGACCGAAATATATCGGCCAAGATCTCACCTGTACGATCGATACATCTCGTATCGGCCGAATTTTGAACCCCTGACCATGCATATCAACAAAGAATAATTATGTAATTTTTATATTTTTATTTTTAGATAAGATATGTCACTTAGGGATTTAATAGAAAACGTAGTTTAATATTGCAGACAATTTTGAGATACTAAATAATATAGGATTTTTATAAATTTGGATTCGTTGGAAATTTTATTCAATTATATTTTCAATGAACCTAAATTTGTACAGTTCTAATATACGTAAATGAAGTCATAGCCATTTTTATAATAAGATGTTAGAGAATGATGGTAATTTTTTTTAAATATTTCTATTTTTGCAATAATGGACCTCTGTAAATTGAAGGGATGGACGACCTTTGTTGTACACACAAATTTAATTGAAGTATAATTAAAACCAAAAGTGCTTTCGAATCTCTCCAATTATAATGAGTCTTATTTATCTTTTCTTTTCTTTGAATTTCAATCTAATTTTTTTAACTAATTTGAACTATTTTTTTTGCAAATTTCAGTGACTCATATAATGCCAAATGTGACCTTTTATTATCATCTTACCATTAAAATGACAAATGACAGAATAGAATCATTCTTCACTAGTAAAAATGCATATTATAATCAAATTATAATAAATTTTTGATGAGTTTTGAGAAAAAAAATATTAGTTGAATTCTTAAGTTTCAAATTTTTTTCTTAAAAATTACTACTGTTATATCTTAAGAGATCAAGGGCACACATGTTATTATCATGCCTTAAAAGACAAAGATAGGCGAAAACTCAAATCATCATTTATAGTCTAATTAATTTAGACATACATGTAATGCTGTAAATATCATCAAAAGCATTTTAGTTATTATAAAAATTTAATATTTTTACATGGTAAAAATTATCGAAACATCTTTAATTTATTTGAGTAATTTTTAATCATTTATATAATAAATATTTTGACGTTAAACTACTCGAGGAAATGAAGATCGTTAAGAATGATATTAGTATCTATTTATAAGAAACAAGAAAGATCCTTTTATCTAAAATAAAAATATAGTGTCTCTCAGGCCCATGTTAAATTAGGTGAAATTTAGGAACCGTGAGGATTGTTTGAAGGAACAGTCAGTCGGCTGTACCTCTGCAACTCTCTTCTATTGTGTAATCTGAGGCGTGGATTAGGTTTTCTCGGTTCCCAAACTCGGACTTTTGGCATCCCAGAAATCTTACTTGGATTTGAATCCGCAGAAATTGCAAAATTGCGGACATGAAAGTGGAAAAGGAACGGAGCCGGAGAGGAGAAGGGTCGAGCTCGGATCCGGGTGCGAATCCGACTCCGAATCGTTTCCCCCTCGCAGCGCAACCAGAAATCATGAGAGCGGCGGAGAAGGACGACCAATACGCTTCCTACGTCTATGACGCCTGTCGCGACGCCTTCCGTCACCTCTTCGGTCTCACTTCTTTCTCTCACTCGTTTCCTCTTTATCTGGGCGCACTTGGATAACCCAACTTTGCAAAATTGAAAATATTGGGATGGATCATCGCAATTTGTTGCTACACATCCACACGACCCATAAAGTTGCAACCTTTCTATCTTTTCTATGACATTCCATCACCTCCAGAACGTAACCGGATTTCCTAATTTCCAAACTGGGTTTTATAATTTAGAGTTTTGCATGTGGATGTGGACATAATCATCAAATTAGTGGCACTTGAATCAATGTAACAGTGAAATTGTGTGTGGAGTAATCCTGTTTTGTGACGAAATTGGGTGGAAACTAATCCTGAAAGAAATGAAATTTGCATGTTGGTGCCAGTGAAATAATCAAATTAGCTGTATTATAATCAATTAATTGTAAATTGGGCTTAAATTGATCCTCAAAGAAATTAAATTTGCGTGTCACACTTCAGCTAAACAAAGCTCCACTGATCATCCGATGGAATATGGTGCATGAGTAACAGTGGTGTTTGCATGTCATGTTTGTAGTGCATAATATCTCTAATAAATAAAATTGAGTTGTATTTTGTTAGTCATCTTATATTGAAACTTGTAACTAGTCCATTAGGCAAGTATGGTGCTTCCAGAAAAAAGGGTAGGCAAGTTTGGAGTCTTGAATTCAGTTGCTTCTATTTGCTAGGACTGCATGTGATGTGAATTACCTCTGTTGGTTACCATTTTTTGATACAGATATTACTATACTTTGGGTGCATTTGAAACTTTATATTGAGAAAGTCCTCCGGAGGTTCTCCCAAGTCCCAAGTAGGCAATCCTCCGAGGGCTTTTCTGTCCATATAATAAGGGCTAAAGGCGGGGAAATTAATTATCTACTAAGGGAGTGTTGAAATTGCAAGCTCTAAAGTGGAGGATGATGATGAATGACATGATGTTATCTGCTACAGTTTCCCCTATTTATTAAAATAGCAGACAAGATGTTTGATGGGGAACTGTATTGCTTTTCCTCCTTTTCCTACATTATCTCAAGTTTCCATATATTATGGCAATCTAAATTGACCCTTAGATTACATCTGAATTTGGAGGAAGTTTTTGGTAGAATATGAAGGGAGATTCTATTGTTCATGTGGTATGCAAAAAGATTTCAGTAGTTTCTAGTGGCAAGATAGTAGAAAGTATCTTTCTCTGATGTAGGGGAAGTGAGAATGTTGCAATGTCATCACTACATACTATACAGCTTCTCCTACACAAAACTCAGCAAACTGGTAGCTTTCTTTTGAAATGGTTCATATATTAATAGATAAAGAGGCTCCAGAGGTGCAAATACAAAAAGAGGAAGCAGATAAAAGCAACAAACAGACATAATTGGAAAAGAAACTGTCCACAGAAAAGACCACCACCCTGGGAACAAAGGGCTCAAGCAAGATCAACACATTCTTTGGCACGCAGATAGCTTTAGGGTAAACTTAAATATTTTCCTTACACCCAATCTGGATAGACCCTTGGTCTGGGGGTAAAAATTCACCTTCTGTTGCAAGACATCATGAACTTCCATTCTTTTATAGTCTTAATATCTGGAAAAACTTTTAAGGTTGCATTTGTATGCATTCTTGAATTATTTGATTCTTCTGGTTGGTTGAGGTTTCTTGGAGTGAGTTTGGATGTACGCCAAATCATTGGTTGAATGACACTGGTGTCCTACTACCATTTAAAACACACACACACACAGGTTTCCTACATTTTGGATCAAAATCATCATCCAAATTGTTCTGCCTTCAGCCTTAAATATTCCATATATGAATTTACCAAATCATTGTATGGCTTCCAATACCCCCTGAAGATCCTTACAGTATTTTTCTTCTGATGCAGGAACAAGAATTGCTGTTGCTTTTCAGAGTGAGGTTAGCCATTTCTACCATTGTCTCATACAGTGACTCCTTCCATTTTATTTTATTATTCCAGATAGACATGAACCCATGCATCTCTTGTTTCTTTTTTTAAAGGTTATTCCCTCCCCACCTCCTTTTTTTTTTTTTCATTTTGTGTGGAACCCTTAAATCAGTCAATGGTTTATCCAATTTCTGTTTGGGTAAAGGAAATGTCGTAACGAGGCATGTGTTGGGCTTGGTTTCTCCATATAATCTAGCTATTTATTTTATGCATTGCCATCTTCATATTTTTCATATGTTACTTTTTTAGTGTTAACCTCGGCTCTTTTTAAGGTATTTGTGTTTGCTGTCATTTTACAGACAAAACTGTTGGGTCAAATGCTTTATTATTTGTTGACAACAGGCTCAGGACAGCAGACACTGGGTGAAGAATACTGTGACATTATTCAGGTATATGGTTTATACTCTAGCCCTTAGTGATTAACCAATTTCTGATTGTAGTTCCAAGTAATAGTCATCATCAATAAATGAGCTTCTTGTATTTTTCTTGTTCTACTTTACCGTCTCCATCTCCTTTGTCTGACTGTTGTATTTTCCATCCATGGTTTGCCATACCTTTTATCTTTAGATGACATGGTGTACTTTTTTATTGTCATATTCATCATCAATATTGAAGCCTTTCCCATCATTCTAGGATTGGCATTTTTTCTATCCATGTGTCAACTGCCTGTCTAACACCCATAGGACTTGAATCCACAATCTTGAGGGTGCAACAATGAGCAGTTACCAACTGTTCTAGAGGTTCTTGTCAATTTCTCAATGGCCAATAACTATCAGCTCAGGGTACACTTCAGCAATTTTTTTGGTATTTTCTGAATTTCAGGCATTTATTACCTATATATGTGAGGTTAAACATTAGCCTATAGATAGAGGCACCCCCTTTTTGAAATGGCAAAAGTCAAGGGCAATTTTGTCTTTGTATAATCAAATATAGTTGCTTTTTTACCATTTTTAGGTAGGGATGCCTTTGAAATTACTATTCAATACTGACTGATAATTCTCCTGAGAAAGCAGTAAGAGACTATAGGGTGAATGGAATTTTAATATGTCAAGAAGTAATTGGTTAATGTGGCTTTCCCTTAGGATATTATGTAATCTAGTTGTGAAGAGTGATTTTAAAGCTGGTTTTATTTGTGTTCTAATGGGTGCAGTTGGCATTTGCAGGTTTCTAGTTCTTATGGACTTCCTCCAACACCCTGCAAGACGTGCCCTTTTCATTGTATACCAGAGTGCAATTCCTTACCTTGCTGAAAGGATTAGGTAGAGTCAGTGTATCTGTTTAATGGCCTGAATATATGCTACTGCCTCCTTCATTTGACCATTAGTTGTTTTCATTTTTTTCACCTCAAAGTTGGTCTGTCATCATTCAGCAGCAATTTTCCATTCTATCCACAATCAGCTGAGTGCTGTGTTTCCATAGTTGGTCTGTCTTTGACGATATTGTGATTGATTATTTCCCCTATCTGCAGCTCGAGGATGGCTGCCCAGGGAATCATTTTGGCCGATCCACAGTCTGAGGAGTTGTATGGCAATAATGGACGTGGTGGAAATCAAGTTCAGTCTTCTAATGCTGAAAGTTCATATTCAACAACTGTAGTGTCTATGTCAGCTCTGTCTAGATTGAAGGAGAAATTCCGAAGGTTATGGTTATTGACAGTCCAGAAATGGCCTACGGTATGAGTACCCTGATCTGAATATTTTTCCTGTTTAAAGAGGCCACAGCTGATTTGGTTTCCAGGCTGGTAATGGTCGTCCCTTTTTGGTCTGACCTGCTTTTCAAGTCCTTTTCTTACTCTTAGAAGTGATAAATGGGCCTGGACCAGACTTAGGAAGTCAGGTCCTCAATGGAAGTTGAACCTGTACCTGAGCAAGGAGAAGAGCAAAATTTCAAGCTCATGTCCTACCTAAAGACCTAAAATCTCATACCAAGCTTAGGGCATGGCAGATGAGAACCAAAAGAATTTAACAGTACACTCTGTTTCATTGCCAGCAGTACTGATTTCTTTGTCACTTGTTGCAACATCCTTCCAGCCCTCTTTCTGGATGCAACATGCAAGCTCTGGGTGATCGGAGCAACCATGTCCACTGATTGTAGAATAATATTTCTTTAGATGAACACAAATTTCATATAACAAATTGCAAGTTGTAAGTTGATTTGGGTGTACCTCAGAAACTGATGTGGCAAGATGCTTCTTAAGATGAGATCCCTAGGCTTTTTGAACTCCACTTGAAGCCCATTGATGATCAAATGGGCCTCAATCCATTTGAATATTCTACTCTCTAGATAAACATCTATTCTGGAGCTAACCCACCCAAAAAATAATAATAATAAAATAAAATAAATCCTGGAATCAAGGTGCATCCAAATGGTTTCTTATTTTTTAGGTGGTTGCTGTCTAAATAATATCCATTTGCTATTTTTCATTTTAACTTCTCTAGGCTACTGTTATCAGGTGCTTCCATTTGCTCGAGAGATCTTACAATTGGTTCTTCGTACTAATCTCATGTTCTTTTACTTTGAAGGTGAGTCTATATTTGCTTGTCCATGTTTACATACTGATGTCTGCTTTACCATGTATTTACTTTGAAATGGTGATATGGCTTGAACTCACAAATTTAAGGTGCACAGTAAGTGCTTACAAATGATGCTACAAGCTATTGCCATGTTAAATACAAATATTTTCATATTGGATGTCTGCCTGCCTTCTCTTTTTTTCCCCAAAAGGCATCTGCCTTTCAAATGTTAATGTTATCTATAGGAAGGCTAATTACCCTACACTGTTTGAAATGCCACAAATTTGTTCTTATGTCATCTAATTGCCTCATCATTATTTTGTAATGAAATGAACACTTGATGGATCAGCAATCCAATTATCCTGTCTTCTGTGTTCTTAAATTTATAGTCCCATATATATGATTTATGCACTACCTGTATTATGCAGGTCTATATTATCATGTATCAAAACGTGCTGCTGGCATTCATTACGTATTCATTGGGAAGCCATTGAATCAAAGGCCTAAGTATGTGTCCATAGAATTTTGCTATTGTCATTTTCCTACTTTTTTCTCTTCAGAAGTTTAACAGCCATGAAGATATCTATCATTGACCTTAACAATATGATGGACCTTGAGCATCTTTCAACCATCACTAAAGACTATGAGATCTTGTTTAGTTCATAATTAATCATATGTCAAGCAGCTTTGTTTCTTCTGATATGAAACATTCTTTTACAAGACTCTGTTAGAATTGGGATGAAGCCTCAGGGCATCACGGCATCACATCATTGCTGTTTTCTTACAGAAGATGTAACACTAAAGCTATGAGTTCATTCTTCAATTCTATCTCCACTGACGCCTACCAAGTACCCATCAAGTTTGCGCTAAGCATGCCTACACTATTACCTTGCTTTTTTTGTTTATCATGTATCTGGGTCTCTCTATGTTTTATATGTGTGTGGTTTTATCATGAACTGGTTCCCAATAGTCTATAGTCAAAACTTCTATTAAGTGCCATTATTTTTTATTGATATGGCCATTTCTTGTTGGCACATATATTTGTTGAAATGGCTGGTTTCCAAACACAGATACCAAATCCTGGGGATATTCCTTCTAATTCAGCTATGCATTCTTGGTGCTGAAGGACTGCGCCGGAGCAACTTATCTTCCATTGCAAGTTCTGTGCATCAGACATCATTAGGGACCAGCTCGTCATCAGGTTGTTTTATTTTTATTTATTTAGGTATTTATTTGAGAGATATGGTTCTAAATGTATTTACCTGATAGTCTTATTATTTTGATTCTCTCCCTTCACATCTTCATAGTACTTGCTGGTATGATTTCTAGAATTGGTACTTAAAATGAATTGTTAGTACACCTGGAATTAGAGCTGATGTATACAAGTAATATGATCTTGGTTTTCAGTATATTTTTGTGCAGATAAAAATTTTAGATCCATTTCCATTTTGTTGTTGATGGCTGGTATTAGTCCTTGAAACCTCAATAATGAGTAGGGAGTCAAAAAGCCCATAGGATAGGATCAAGGGTCTTTATGTTTCAAAGGAACTACTATCTGTGACAGGAAAAAGAAGTCAACGTGAAATATTACTGAGTTGTGGTTTTTTAGCACTGCTTGGGATGCAGACAACGGCAATTTTTTATTTGTTTGTATATAATATAAACTTCTCATGCAAGGACATGTATAACTGGTATGCCGTTTCAATGTCAATCATTTTGACGTGACTATTCACATTTTTAATACAAATAGAGTTGAAATTAGTTTTCATTAAGCATTCTGTGCGATGTAACAATGAACATTTTAAGTTTATAAGCATCAAATAGGTACTCATGAAATTATATGGAAGTGTAAGGTTGAAGTATTGAAGCTTGTTCCATGCATTGAACTTGAAGAAGTGACCTATTTCAATTTCCCGTATAAGAATGTTTAATGCATTCCACAGTCAATCCATGGAAATGTGCCGATGCTGCACCAACATAATTTTCTGACTGGGGGTAGGACCAAGACTCGGCCAACTGTTGGGTTGGATCAAACATGTGACTTTGTTAATTATTTTGTATATTGTTTAGAAACATATGTACAACAAAGAATATTTATAAGGGGGGAAAGTCCACTACCTCCACATTTAATACCACGTATCTATCACTATTTGCAATTTTTTGCACAATCATTAAAATTAAAAATGATGGCCCTGTTTTTTTTTACATTATCCATATGAATTTTTTGGGGCATATTTTGAAATATTGTTTTCAAACATTGATATTGAACTCCCATATAAGAACATTGGACTCGTAGAAGTGCAAATGAGTAAGCATTTATAAATTGGAAATGATTTTTTATTATTATCTTTTTGATTGGTAAATGATTCTTTTTGTTAAGGCAAAAACAAATGCAAATATGGATTGCACCAAATTTCGACCTAGTGGAGCTGAACTTGGCCTAGTCAAGGTTTACTCAGCTGAATCGCCAAGTCAACCCACAAGTCGATCAAGTCAAAATTTGAATCCCTTGGTTCCAGTGACTGAGTACGCCAGGTCGAACAGGAACATGACTAGGCCGGGTCAACTCAGTTGAGTTCCATTTGACCTTCCTGGTCGAAAAACTATGCTCATTGCTGCTACTGTATTCTACAAAGTATAGCTTTGTTCAAGAGTGTGATGACATCTCTTCAGTTGCAATCTCTTTGTTTTCTGCAAATTATTATTATTATTAGAGAAACTTTTGTTTCCTACAATCAAATAATTAGTATACAGTTATCCAAAGATTGTTATCAACAGGCATTGGATTGCATGTTTGATTCATCAGTTCTGTTCTGAATCCATGCTTTACATGATTTTAGTGGTTAATTTGAGTTTTGTCTTTGGTCTGACAAACTCCGTCTTTGCAGCACGAGGTTTGCCAGTGTTGAATGAAGATGGCAATCTTATTACAGGTTCAAGTGTTGACAAGGGAAATTGGAATACTGATACTGTTTCTGTTTCTGAGGTTTTCTCTTTCTCCAGTTGTCTTTTTGATATCTTACTTTCTGTCTGATCTATCTACCTCTGTATGCAAATGCTTTATAGTTTTGCATATTTTTCTGCCATTCTACTCTAAGCATGTGTGGATGTATCCCCATTGATTTGGTTACATGTTTCTTTCTTCCTTTAAGAGAGTGATGTATTTGTGCATCACTAGAAAGTGGTTGACTTGAGTCGAATGGATTTGGAAAAGCATATAATTTTGCAAATGTGCCCTGTTTGTTTCAGTCCCAAGCCGCACTTGGCATGAGCAAATGCACCCTCTGCCTTGAGACACGTCAACACCCAACAGCAACACCATGTGGTCATGTCTTCTGCTGGTGAGCGCTCTATTCCCTGAACACCCATTATTGATCTAAATGTTTCTCCGATGGCAGTTATATGCAGCCAGAATTGGAAGGGTTCTCGAGACATACAGTGAAATCCATGTTAATCCATTTCTCAACAAGTTGCGGATGAAACAGTAACACGAACCACATTACTTGTGATCCTGTTTCCACCTTTCTAACCACAATTTTCTAGAGCTACTGGATTTCCTCACTTACAGGCAGTTGAAATGTTATGTGGTGTGCAAAATAATCACTATATTTTCCTGCAGAAATCTGAAATGAGAGGAGGTTGGGTGGTGTTCCTCTACTACTATCCAAATCAGTATACTGCTTTTGTTGTTTAGTCAGAGAAGGTCAATGACCGAATATGGTTTTGATTTATGTACTGCCTTAAACACAGTAGAACAAAAATCATTCTTTCTGCCATAATCAATTCAAACTAATTCCCACTTGTGACACATCCACACGCACCCGTCAGGACAAACTTGAAGCATTTTAGTTCCAACTTTAGCTTTTCCTGATGGTAACTTTTGGATAAGGTTTGCACATGTCCAAGGATTAGTCAAATGTTCTAAGAGGCCTGGACACCTTGGTCTTAAAAAAAAAAAAACTTTTGGTAATCCAAACGTAATACCCCTAATCCTGATTTTCTATGTTTACAGGAACTGCATCATGGGATGGTGCAATGAGAAACCAGAATGCCCTCTCTGCCGTACTCCAGTAACCCACTCTAGTCTAGTTTGTATATATCATTCAGACTTTTGATATCCTAACATTCAGTCTAGGGTTATTGTCACAAGTTGCAACATTCAAAGCGGCTGCGATTGTCATCTAAGCAATTCCTATAAGGATAGAGATTCCTCGAGAAGAGTCAATGAAAAATTGCTCTAGGGCTGTCCAAGCTCATGGTTTAAGGAAATTCCAATTTATCAGCTATGTCGTACTTCTGAAGTGGTACCACGAGGGTTGTTGATGATATCATCTTCTAGGGCCATGATCATACATTATGATTTCAGTATTTGGTGTGGCCCATCGTTGCTTTCCAAGATAAACTGCTACAAGCACCAGATGATGATCTCGGTGTGAACTAGCAAAACTGTTTCCATTATAAATGACTCCATCTTGCATTGGGTTGGACATAAGACTCAACTAGACTAAATTCTCATCAGCATCTCATCCAGTTCCAATTTTGGAATCCACAATGTAATGGTGTTGAGATTCAGATGAATGATGTAATACTAGTGTATATTATTTAACAAAATTTATTTACACCTGTCGCATCGGTTGATGATCATTTTTTTTACAAAGAGTGGAATTGTATGATACTAAATCTAAGGTTTTTATGACTTTTGAGTTAAATGCGGTCCCTTGGTTTATGCATGTTAGAAACATGTTTGGTGAATTTGGTGATCCATAGTTATAGAAGTTCCACTCAGATGTCACAGCTCATGTTTTCACCAATACTTTGAAAATTATGCCTCTTCTATACTGATGTGGCAAGTAACAATTGGCTGACCTTTGAAGAGTTAATTAAAATGACTTGCCACAACAAACCCAAAAGGGTTGGATTTTTCGGGTTTGTTTGATGGTCAGGAATTTGCCTTAGAAAGTGAGAGTCTTGAGTTTGATTCCTACTCTATTTAAAAAGGTCACTCCTTGTAGGTTTATCTAGTGTGTGTGGGTAGGGAGGTTTGCATCTCATCAGCGTCTCATCTAGCTTCAATTTTGGAATCCACAATGTAATGGTGTTCGAGATTCAGATGAATGATGTAATAATAGTATATATTGCATTAATTGTATTGTATTTAACCAAAAAAAAAATTCACCTCTCCCGTCGGTTGATGATCATTTTTTGTAAAGGTTATAATTTTAGACTAAATTTAACATTTTCATTTATGTGAGGTAATATAAAAAAGAATGGAACATCCTGACAATCCCCTACAAAGTAAATCTCCCAGCCCAGTATTTCTTTCTTAATCAGCTATTTGCAGGCCACCTGCCAAGTGCCGTAATTAACCATTCCATAAAACCTTTGGGTGTGCGAAGATCATACAACACCCTTGCTAGCTAAGTTGGAAATGGGCCGAGTTATGTCAAGCTTATGTTGTGTCAGCTCGAGGGATTGAAATTTCGGCCGAATTTTCATATCGGCAAAGATCTCGGACATATTCTCTCCAAATTTTTTTGGGAAATTTTGGTGGCTTTTTTTTTTGAAAAAAATCATTTAAAAAAATAAAAGACTGTTTTTTTAAAAAAAATTAAAGAATATAAATATCGACCGAAATATCTCGGCCTTTAGAAAATCGAGATTTAGACCTCCGGTACTAAACTCAACTATTAGGAGCCTGACAACCTGAAAGGATATTGCCAAGCACAAATCCCCGACGTGAAGCCTGAATGGATGCATTACTGTAAACTTTACACCATACATTTGTTTTTATTTTCTTAATTTATGATTGTATCACTATGGTTAAGAGTTCAACTATGATTACGAGGATCTAGTACTAAGATTGTGACATTTCTACAATTTTTCAAATGATCTTATGCTCTTATCTTAATGATAAGAATCACAGCCACTACCCGTTTTGAAACTTGTGGGCTAACTTTAAAAAAAAAAAAGGAAACTATTCATTAGTTTCACTTTTGAAGGATTAGCAGTTAAATGAATTCATCAAACCAGACGTTGGATAGATCAAATAAAACTACTTGATAAGAATGTCTATAAAGTTAATCGCACTCTTCACATTCTTTCTTTTTAATATTAATCTACAATTTTGATAGAATCTAATAAATTATATAGATAAAAAGATGTAAGTAAAGATTAGTGTCAGATTATATTTTCTTAAAGTAGGTCCCACGTATGTCAGACACCGTCATCCACTACCTACTTTACCACTACGATGGCATGTAGAAATGTAGAATCATTTTATCTTTTACCATATATATTTTTTTAAACCAGGGCTTTTTGACTCTGAACGTGTATAATCCCAAGCCCAATTAAATTATAAGCCTGATTTAGCATTAATCAGATCTTCGGATTTGTGAGGTTGCCTTGCCATGCCTACTGCTAACATTGCTGGAGAAACAATGAGAAGGCAAATAATCTAGTTAAAGGGGAAGGTTCAAACTTTACAGAGTCCGAGTCAACTCCGACTTGGTCCCTCCCAATATAATAATCTTATAATGACTCAGCTCAGTCCTATTATTTACACCTATGGTTATTATATTAAAAGAAAGAGAGATACTTAAAGGTGCAAATATAAAAGCAAAAAGAAAGAAAAGGCAAAGCAACAAAAAAAAACCCAGCTATTTCTTTACACCCGTGATAATCACAAAAGCTGGAAAAACAGTAGAAGTTAAAGAAAATTGTACATTCTTTCCAAACTTACAATATTTCACTCATGGAAATAGTTCTGAATTCCAAAAAAAAAAAAACGCAAGAAGCAAGTTTGGCAAAAACTCGACTAGACACAATTTTAACCGTCTCAACACAATTCTTAAATATTCTATTGTTACATCCTATCCTAAATTTAAACTCAGCTGATATGGTTTGGACTCAGTGGGTGCTGGGACCTACTCGGAGAGGAAGAATTAGACCTCCAGAAAATGTCTCTGATGTGGCTCCATAGGCCACCCATTTTCAGATTTGGGATAACCTTATCCATCATACCCAACATGAGAAGCTGCCACGTAAGACAGTATACAACATCTAACCATATTCCCCACCTCTCATCCCTCCTATCTAAGCCTCCCCCCTTTCTCTCACCATTCTACAACCATCCAATCCTTACAAAATCATCTCATTTCTTCTCTAATTCTTCATTCACAAGTGAAAATGGCGTCTTCTTCAGCCGTCTTCATGGCATTGCCATTGACTTCTGCCGGCCACAGGCAGCCGGTGTGCTCCTCGGGTGCCTTCTTCAACCCGATGAAGTTGTCGCCGAAGGCGGCATCTCCATCGATGAAATCCAGCCGTCGGATTCAAGTGCAGGCTTCTCTCAAAGAGAAGGCGGTTACGGGCTTAACAGCTGCTGCACTGACTGCAGTCATGTTGATCCCCGATGTCGCCGAGGCAGCCCAGCCGGGGTTATCGCCTTCCCTCAAGAATTTCTTGCTGAGTATCGTTTCCGGGGGAGTTGTGCTCGGCGTAATCGTCGGCGCCGTCATTGGGGTGTCCAATTTCGACCCCGTCAAGCGGAGCTGAAGAGGGTGACTTGGAAGCTGCTGCTTTTATATGATGTTTGGTAATCATTGTATTCTATGTTCCTTGTTTGTAGTTTGTGATTTTGTTGAATGTTGAACAACCTGCTTGAATCCTCCTGTCTATGCAATTATTCATCTATCATAATTTTTTACGTAATTAGGCTGCATTTCGATGTAAGCAATGACATTTTCTAGGAAACCCACAAAGTTATTGGGGTTAGAGTAATGGGCAAGAATACATCTGGTGAAAATTTCGATAAGATCTTCTTAGAGGCATGAACACCTTAGTCATTTAAAAAAAAAAAAAAGTCAAAAAATTATTTAAATAATTTGAAATAGGAAAATCATAAGTGTATATGCTCGATTCCTTTGATAACGATAATTTTTTATTAAATGTGAAGGTCCCATTAAGCCATTTAGGTAAAAACTGCCGTCCTCTGATTGTCTACCAAACTAAAATTCACTCAGTTTCTCATTATTCTATCTTTCAAACTCTTAAATTAAATTTTATACTGCTAGTTTCAGCATTAAGCCCTCTTTCAACTTCCCTAAATCAAAATATTTTTTAATGTATTCCTGAATTATGTTTCGATCTATCTTTCAATCTCTATATTACACTTGGAATTATTTCTCACTCCTAAACCTCATGTAAAGAAGCCTCTAGAAACATGTAAAAAATGAGAAAAAAAAAATAGAATTCGCCACAACGGTCGTTGTTCAGTATCTCTGCAGTTTGCACCAAGGGAGAACGATGCCATGCGATGGGATACCAAGTTTATAATGAATATAAATCAGTGAAATTATTACATTTTTAATTTAAATTCAATATTTTGTAGTGTTCATTCGATACATTCTAACCATTGAATCGATGATGCTGATAAAATTATTATCTAGTGATAATTTTTTACTTAAAAAAAAAAAAAATCAAAGGTTTCATTTTTACAGATTGATGACCCATAAAAATTTATTCATCGATATAATTTTTTTAATCATAGAATGAAGTCCACAGTTTATCAGTGTCAGTGCACTTTGGGCCTTTCAACCCAAGCATCTAATAGACCTGTCCACTATTGTGATCAATCATGTGACAACGCCAAATCCATTTGTTCTATAAAACCCCTTTCACCATGCCAACATTGCCCCCGAGCAACAATCACCCCTTATGCCCTGAGGAGTGAGTCCAATATATGGTGAATTGGTGATGGGTGCCGTTGGAAGGTATAGTCAAAATGATACTTTTATGAAACATTAAGTCCATTTAATTTGAAAAATCATGATTTTTAAGGGTCAAAAATTCAAAGTTGATCAGTTTTTTTATAAATTTATAATTGAACAGTAAGGTCAATTCAAAATCGGTTTAAATTGCATATGAATATGGTTCACTGAATATAGATAGCATGAGGAGGGAGTGTGAATTCGAACTCTAAGTGAATTTCACATTGGGACTCAATTGGAGACATACAAACAAATTTCGAACACTTGTAATCTGAGATACAAATTTATGTAGAAATTTAATTTTCGGGTAAGATTGAAAACTTTATGAAATAACCTGTCACAATAACAGAGAATATAGAACAGTATAACACGAGAGTAATTTTAATATTTCAGCTAAAAAAAATCTATACAATATGGCAAAGTTGCTCTAAGACACAAGAAAGTTCACTCGGGCAATGCCCTCGATAAAATTTGAGCCATTCCAATGTGTACAACTCTCAGTAGTCAATTCCATTTCGTTCCAAATCTAACATAAAAATGAAACAAATCTAATTTTATTACTGTAACGACTCTTCTAATACTCCAACCTTAACGGGTCTCATCTAGATGAAACAGGACCTTTTTATCCCTATTTATTTTTTGATATCCCATGGTTTTCATGTAAATTAAAAAAAAAAAAACAGTACAACTAAAAAAATAGAATTTAAAGTCACTTAATCTTAATAATCAAAATTATCAAACATCTTAAGATCAAATAAATATAAATTAAAATTTAATTAAGTTATAATTCATAAATTTGTTTTTAATGTATATGACAAATTTAAAATGAAAAATGGAATGAACCTAAAATGCCTACGTGTTATAACCTTTAATTTTGAATAATATAAAATTTTAAATTCATTTTTCAAAATTTTCTAAATTTTGAGTAACATCTAAATATTGTTGAATTAGTACTTGACAAAACTACACTCTTATATTACAATTTGCAAATATAAATAATTATCTACTAAAAATTATATTTCTGTTTTTATATTAGTAAAAATGATAATAGTAATTATGCATTATTACCCTTATATTTTATTACATATTTTCACTCGTACAACTTCTAGAAACCAGCCAAATCAGCCGAAGTAGGCTCTTAAAAATGGCGGGCAGATTTGGCCAAAATCCAAGCTGGTACCGAAAATTGAAGCCAGCATATGATCGATCACAATGCACAATTCACAACAGCTGAATTCAAGTTGGTATTTTGGCATGGACGAGCAAAGTTATGGCAAAGCCATCCCTACATATGATTCTAAATGTAAATTGCATGACAGAGATCACAACCTTCATATTCAAGTTCTCATGCCACAGGACCAATCAATTTACCCATGGCCATCAAATAGTCGAAAATATTTAAAAAAAAAAAAAAAACCTATAAAGGGGTGCTAATTTCCAATTTACAAGATAAATTGGAGGCACTTATACATGGTAAGTAATTCGTGTTAAAAAAAAATGACAGAAACCTCAAAAAATACAAAGATAGTGTGTCGAAAAAAAAATTAAAATTGAATAAGAGAGAATAAATAAAAAGGGGTGCTAATTTCCAATTCACAAGACAAATTGGAATCAGTTATCCATGGCAAGTAAATTGTGTTAAAAAAAATATGAAAGAAACCTCAAATACAATGATGGTGTCGAAAAACAATTTTAAAATTGAAAAGAGAATGAGATGACCAGCCATGTTTACAAAGGAACCACATCTATGTCTGCAGACAGAATGCTCCGGCGTAACTTGGGGAGGTTCTCATATTATGAATCCTTGAAATTCATTAAAGTGATTAATTTACAGTCAGCCAATGATAAGTAACTGGCATGCATGGAGATATCAGAGGATAATCTTATTCTATCCTTATGCAAGGATTCTTATTTAAAACTTAGGTCATGTTCGGGGCCAAGAATAAGTGAGAATTGAATGAAATGGGAGATGAACTTGAACCTGACCCAAGTCCAGCCAATTTACATTCCATTCGTACTTATTCTTTAAAACTAAATATGGCCTTAAGTTCCCGAGATCAATGCTATAACCTGGTATGGTATCATGCATTCACACATCTTGCAAATTCGACGTTTGCAATATAATTACTCAAGAAAACACAAGCTTAATATAAAATTTAAACACAGAAGTACAGAGCAAGAACAGCACCTATAGTGTTTCAGAAGCTAATCAAACTGCATATGATCCCAACCAAAAAAGTAAGATATAATAAATCCCTTCCACTCAAACGTTAATACAGGAGAAAATTTGGTGACAAGTTGAAGACGGGGACCTGACCCCATTTTTCTCGGAACCGAAGCAGTCTTAAGCCACGGGAACTTCTATATCTGTTGCCACCATTGCTGGCCTCAAATACTCCTCTTCATCCTTGGGCATATGGATGGTGACAAGATCAGGAAGAGGTGTGGTGGGGCCCTGTTTTCCCTTTGGATCCCAATCCAACATGATCTTCACCTTGATACCAAGAACACCCTGCAACAGAGAAAATAATGAAATTAGGATAAAACACAAGGACTACTACTAAGTTTCATGGACCTCATCCCAAAACAGTAACAACCATTGACATGCCATCATTGTCATCACTAATGCCTTCCACCTCATTCGTTCAGGGTTAAAAACACACAATCCCATGAAAAGCAATTTTCTTTGCTATTAGTATACCACAAAATCCAGCATGCCCTTCCATTAGTGCAAAAGCTCAAACTCGGAGCTCAGCCCCAACTTGGAACTGATCGAGCTGAGCTAAACCAAGACTGGAACGATAGCACCGTGTATCACCCACCGACTTGGAGCCAGTCACTTGACTCAATTACCAACTGAATCTGAGTGGTAGGGAAAGTCATTCAACTAGTTCCTTTCTTGCCATTAGGATCTGAGACTGTACAGCCAAGTCAGTGAGGCATTCCAACAGAAACCACAGCCAGCCTACAACTGATAAGTGGGGCAACCATCAATCCAAGACTTAAATATTCACCGGTATTTGCATTCGCAAAATGTAAGTATAGTTCCAATTTGAAAAAGCATCTGCCTACTTTTTCCAATGCCATTGAAACAAATGTTTAAATAAGTATACTGCATATCAACAAAAAGGATTTAACTTATTACACTTACCTGTCTAAGAAGAACATGTCTCACTGCTGAGTCAATATATTCATTAACAGGTTGACCAGAAGATATCATGTACCCATCTTTGAACTTCATTGACTTAGCACGCTGTGCCCTGAGCTTCCCACTGACAATTACCTTTGAAGTCATATATGTCAAAAAAGTCAGACTCAAAGTAGCACAAGTTAAAATCTTAAATACTTACTGTGAATGAGAGAGCCTTGCCACTAACCTCGCATCCCTTGGCACCACTTTCCATGATGAATCTCAGAACACCATAACATGCCCTAAAACAACAAAAGATCTTATGAAGTCCATGACAACTACACTAATTATGAGAAACTGTATGAAGAAACAACAAAAAAGCCAATATTTTAAGATAGCCACAGTGACCTTGCATACACACACATGCTGTGAAGGAGCACCCAGTACATACTAAAATTTTGAAAAGATGTTGTCCACGTTCAGTTTAGATAAGGCTGTACGACAGGGGTTCTCTGATAAGTGTGGGAAGACATTCAAACTCCAAGCAAATTAGAAACAAGCAAGAAGCCTGACAGACTTCATAGAATTCTTTACTGTGAGAATTGATAAGAAGCCTCCAAAGCTCATTAATTTCAACCAGAAAGAAAAGAATAAATGCTTGGAAGATCAATGACATGATTAACCCATAGGGAGTTAAAGTGATGGCCAAAAACACTCTCAGGTTTGATCCTCACTCCACCCCAAAGGGTCACTACCCATAGAGTTGCCCAGCGTGTGTGGCTAGGGAGGCTTGAATGGGTAGGGAGGCTTGAACATACCCAAGGTTTACTTGGGTGCTCTAAGAGGGGCCTTGACATTTTGGTCATAAAAAGATCAATGACATGATTCTAAATCAAACCACAAAAATGAATATGCACACTGGGATTTATAGTGGTTCAGTTCCTCTTGAACCTACGTCCACTCTCGGATCAACCCAAACTCAGGTTAACCAAAATTTCACTACTCAATGGGATAAACATCCCAAAACTATTACACAATCTTGGTAAGGTGGTTTGATCACACAAGTATACTCCACCAACACCAACCACCAATTTTTTGGTGGTTCAGACCCTCAGTCCTAATCCACATGCAATCGATTAGAGAAAATATAATGGAACGCTTGCCTCTTTGAAGCTTGATATAACTTTGCTGCGTTCCTGAAGGTCGTCTCCTTCCTTCACATCTTGGTGATTGAAATGCTCCAATGAATGCACAACCAAGATTTTGTAGGAGAAGAAGGTCTAGGGTAGATGAGGATATTCCTATGAGTTTAATCTTTAAACTAGAATCAATGGATTTCCCTAATCACATTCAACGAGAGCTTTGAATGTTCAAAATATGCCTATGGAAAGTTTAGAATGTAATTGGGAATGATTTATGCTAGCTAGAATTGATTCTACTAAGGTAGGATAACGGCTCTCAGAAATCTCGAGCTGAATAGTATTTCCTTCTAGAAACTTTTCCAGTTATTTTTGCCTTTGAAACAAGCCTGATATTTATAGAACTGTCCCTCAACTTGTAAATCGTTTATAATAAACAAGATTGCAGCAAAGAAACAACAAAAACAGAAATCAAGTCACAGTGAATATTTGAAAGTTAATGCTGATATAAGCAATCGTTAAATATGTTGATATGTTAATTAGTGACTTAAAAAGAAACTTAAGAATTGTGCAACTCCATACTCACGCCATGAACATTTTCTCATTCTTCTGGTAGGTAATCTGGCAAGGTATCAGCAATCTCAACTTTAACATTGAAACTGCATGTTCTACCTCATATTACATGCCAAAATATAATTAAATGCTCATAACATAAAATGAACACATTCATGGGCAAAAACGCATGAAGGAGCAAATTAGTTTTGTCATCTTCCGACACAAACTAGGTACAGAATAACCTATTTTGCTTTATAGATGACCAAAATCACAAAAGCAGTATGAAGAAACAAGTACCTTTACAAGCTCTACACGAATTTATTTTTAACAATGAAATGTTTATCTACGTTGAACCAGTAATCAACAAAAAAGAAACTCTTCACCATCAAAATTCAAAACACAAGCAGTCCTACATCTTATTTAAGCATCATGCCACAAACATTTTCTCATTCTTTTGGTAGGTAATCTGGCAAGGCACCAGCAATATCAAAAGTTTTAACTTTGTAGATGCTCAATAATGCATCCACGCTCAATCGTAAAACCTTTCTTGATTAACTGGTTGGCTCTCTCATGTGGCATTTGCAGAAAAAGCCTCTCAAATTGTTGAGGTGGAGGAGGAGGATTAAAAGTAGGAGTTAGTCATGCCTATGAGAAGATGATGGATGAGATGAAGAGGAAGTACAAGCTCTCTTTTCTTAGCCAAAAGAAACTTGCTTGTTCCTAGACATTTTTCAAAAAATGGAAAGAAAAACCAAGAAAGAGAGAAAATACATGAGTTATATCTAGGAAGGAAAGGACCATAATCTTACAACAAATGTAAGACTTTCAATACCTAATATCAAAAGCTCCGAACAAGCGAAAACTGTAAAATCAAAAGGGGGTTTTCTTGATTCTGAAGCCCTCTTTTATCATTTCCTTTCTTTCCTTCGACCACCCGACGACCCTTTCTCTCCTAGGGCATCAGACTTCCTCCTCCTTTCATATCTTTCCGCATTTAACCCTTGAGGGTTAGCTTCGCAGTCAATAACCCACTTGAGATGCGGGAGGTCTTGGGTTCAAGTCACTCCTCAACACAAAAGGGCCACTCCCCATAGTGTTACCTGGTGTGTGTGGATAGGGAGATTTGCCCATGCCCCAAGGATTAGTCAAGTGCTCTAAGAGGCATGGACAACTAACTTGGTCTTCAAAAAAAATATTCTTTCCATGTTTCTTGCAAGATTTCTTTCGCAATTTCACCGGTGAGTTTCCGTTGTCATGCCATTTTTCCATCTTTTGGGTTGATTCCCTTGATTTTGTGCACGTTTTAGGAATTTTTCAAAATCCCAAATCAAAGTCTTGTGTTTCCTTACATTTGTTGTCACAGTCAGATTAGGGTCCTTTCCTTCCTAGATAGTGTCACTCTTGTACAGGTAGTGTTACTATCGTTAGATTAGGGTCCTTTCCTTCCTAGATAGTGTTACTCTTGTACAGGTAGAGAACACCCTCTTCTCCTAGAGAAAAAGATACACTTTTTATAGGCTCCACTTTCTCCTGGAGAATTTATCGAAACAAAAGTTGGATTTCACTTTGAGATAGTGTTTCCCCACTTATCACCATCCAAACACGGTCTTTGAGATTCCACTTCAAGCAACTGACACAATTGCACTCCAAATGCATGAACATGTACAGCAAGAAACAGCATAAAAGTAATCCTCAAAAATGAGAGCAAAGATAGCAGCTATAAAAGGATTCAGTCTCACACAAACAATCCAAACAAGTTAAAATGCGGTGCTATGCAATGAACAACTCTTTAGTTTTGCCAAAGGCAATTTTAAGGCCAATGCAGACACTTTGAGATAGTATCTCCAAAATTATAGCCAGTAACAAACAAAAAAGAAGAAAAGATGTGTCATTTTTCTGTAGGCATTCTAGCAGTAGTCTAGCGCATTTAACCATGATATATGCTATCACTTTCTGACAAAATTGGAGGTTGAGCAACCCATTTGCTTTAGAGAGCTTAGCATCAAATAGACTGGCCATTAGATGGGCACAAGGCAGGAAGAAGCCTCCCTTGACTCGTAAATCGTTTATAATAAGTAAGATTACAGCAAAGAAACAACAAAAACAGAAATCAAGTCACAGTGAATATTTGAAAGTTAATGCTGATAAAAGCAATCGTTAAATATGTTGATATGTAAATTGGTGACTTGAAAAGAAACTTGAGAATTTTGCAACTCCATACTCACGCCATGAACATTTTCTTATTCTTCTGGTAGGTAATCTGGCAAGGTATCAGCAATCTCAACTTTAACATTGAAACTGCATGTTCTACCTCATATTACATGCCAAAATATAGTTAAATGCTCATAACATAAAATCAACACATTCATGGGCAAAGAAGTATGAAGGAGCAAATTAGTTTTGTCATCTTCCGACACAAACTAGGTACAGAATAACCTATTTGCTTTGTAGATGACCAAAATCACAAAAGCAGTATGAAGAAACAAGTACCTATACAAACTCTACCCCCGAAGGGGAATATTAAATACAGTCATCCTCAGACACAAGAGCAGTATGAGGAAACAATTTGATGAAATAATTAATCAACTAAATTTAGAAAGATGGACGATGAAAACCTAAAATCCTTGTGAACATTTGGTGTAAGTAAGATGAACTGGTCAAAATATGTGCATCACGACAAACACAAAAACATAGGTACACAAAAGGCAGAAATCACATACAGCAATAATCAATAACAAGAACCTTGTTTAAAATGGTGAAAGTAAGGGAACCTAACAGGTTGTTAGTCATTTCAAAATAGAATGCAGTGATCCTACATTTACAATAGATGCAAAAAAATCAGCACACCTATTTTCAAACAATGACATAACTCAAACCCACAATCTTCATTATTGTGTTAGTGAGCAAGTGCAAACTGTGCTAAAGGTACTTGTCTTTCTTTAAGTATGGCTCTTGTTCAAATTTACTATTTACAACACAACACAAACAAGAGAACAAGAGAAAGGAAATAAATAGATACCTCCTAACAGCAAGCCCTCCAAGAAGTTTGTACCGCAGTGACTCAGCTTGAGCAATGGCACACAGACCTCTATTATTTACCTTCTCGGCATATAGCTCAACACTGTTCTCAGGAAAGTTGAACCTTTTTTGGACAACAGAAGTCAATTCCCGGATTCTTCTACCCTTCTCACCTGAATCACATCAAAGTACATCAACTAGGATTTTTTTATGAAACAACAGAGCACAATGACAATAGCTTCCCAGTAAAACTAGATTGAACAACTTCTTTTTATTTTCTTTTTTAAATAATAAAAGGTGAACTTTTTCTTTTGAGGATCATACCATGTGATGACCTCAAGCCACAACCAAATGTTTGCAACACAAGACCTTCCACCATCATAGGTTGGGTTTGGATGGGCGGTAAATTTTGTAGGGGTCACCTTTGAACAAGGGTAACCCTCATTGTCACAAATACTGTTCTCGGGATATTAACAGCGATTGATAATATCGGGATATTAACAGCGATTGATAATATCGGGATATCACATTCTTGGATTTTTACTGGGAAATTAACAGGAAAATATCGCGAAAAATATAATATTTAAAAAACTAAATAAATAATAAATGAAAATATTAATAAGGAATTTACAGGGAATGTATTGGGTATTTACGGGATGTTATCGCAATATCACCATTTATTGCGTTTTAACGTGATTTTATCGAGAATTTACCGCAATGCCGATAAATCTCGGGATATTAACGGCAATTGGTATTTGTAAATAAAAATGTGGTAAATTTGAAAATATCGCTGATATTTGTTACATTTGTAACCTTATGTAGGTGTTACCCTTATCTTAATAGGTAATTCGAGTGGAAAAGTTAGAACTTACCCTATGGAAAAAAATCTTCTTTAGTAACACTATAAGCAGGGAAAATCTAATCAATTTTATGAAAATCAATGATTTTTAGTGAATCCAAATTATATAAAAATTAAAAATTAAAATAAAATAAAACATAATTAGTACATAATATCTTGCAAATAACAACTAGCAATATATTTTATAGTGACATTATACTATTTTCTATGAATTCCCTTATATAATTATTACTTAAAATAAAGTTCTTGCACATGCATTCCAAATTTAAAAAGTGAGACGAAGAAAAAGCATTTTCTACATTTTTTTTTACTCCTAATAAATGGAATAAAAATGGCAACACATCTCTTCATAAAAGTTCATAATTTGTTAATTAGTGATGTGAAATACATAATATAATATGCTATTTTTATAATAAGCTATTATAATAGTTTATAAGAAAAATCAAGTGAATAAGTCTCATCAAAGAGAAAAATTAAGATTAAGAACTCATAATTACAAGTCAAAATGGACTATATTTAAAAAAATCGGCAACATTTCAAAAAAAAAAAACTGTTATTTGTGACATGGATATTTTCATTTAAGTTTACATAAAAAAAACCTGGTAAAATATAAAAATATTAGCAATATTTACAAAAATTTATTGAGATTTATGAAAAATGAATATTATGGTTTATGTTTAGACCAAACATTTGTCCAAAATTATATCAGAAGTATTTAAGAAAAACAGTCACTAATAAATATTTATTTTTTAGTCGTTAATTTTTCAAAAAAGGACATATTTCTGATTTGAGTTTATAAAAAAATTAAAGGACTTATCTTTTTGAAAAATTAATATTTCTAATGAAATGCATGATTTAGTCTGCTTTTATAATAAATAAAAAATTAGTTGAAAATCAAGGAAAATGATGGAAAAATTAGAATAACATAGTTACAAAATAATATTAATCAAATAAAAATAATAATATATCCTGAGAATGAGGGAGGAGAGGATGAGAAGAGGTATGGAGGGGCAATGAAAGGGAGAGGTAAGATGAGACCCTCTTGAGATGGAGGGGTTTTCGTTTCCTCATGTGCATTAGGAGGAGAGGGCGACATATTTTTTTACCCCTTCAATATCATTATCAAGGAGGTAAAATGAGGAGAAACCCCTCGTTCACCTCACACCCCCCTCTCATCCAAATGAGGACCTAGATGTCGTCATCAACATTATAAAGACGTTACTACCTGATTTGCAATGCTTCCCTATTTGTTTAGGTTTCCCTCCTATGCATGTTGTAGATTGCTACTATGATGCCGCAAAACCTACCCAATATCATCATTAGCCAGTAATCTCATCTATCCGGGGTCGACTTTATGAGTTCTTCTCTAATTAACCCTATCATAAACCATACCATCAGTCAAACCATTGTCTATAGTGTACTTTTTTTATCATTTCCCTCCATGCTTTTGAAGGTCGCCCTCTCCTCCTAGTGTCTTTGATCCCTAACCTCTCCACTCTCTGCACATCATTAGCCAGTAATCTCATCTATCCGGGGTCGACTTTATGAGTTCTTCTCTAATTAACCCTATCATAAACCATACCATCAGTCAAACCATTATCTATAGTGTACTTTTTTATCCCTTCCCTCCATGCTTTTGAAAGTTGCCCTCTCCTCCTAGTGTCTTTGATCCCTAGCCTCTCCACTCTCTGCACTGGAGTTGTGCTTGGTCTTCTACTAACATGACCAAACCATCTCAAATGAGCTTCTCTCAATTTGTCATCTATTAGGACTATCTTCAAACTGTCCCTAATGTGTCTAAATCTATCATTCAGGGTTAAAACACTCATCCAACATTATGCATCTCCCTGTCATGAATTTGTTTATTTGTCTTCTTTTTTTACCTTTTTATACATGTATGTATATAAAACTCCATAACGAAAAAAATTGACCCCAACCCTCTTTTTAGAGAATAATTTCACATATAGGCTCCCCAAGATATTAGGTTTTATCTGTACCAAGTAAATGACATTACAACCCCTAACTACCATGATGAAATCAATCATGAAACAGAGGATGAACCATTGAGAGGGACATCAAACCTAACTGAATGGGAAAATTTTATCAAGAACCAAACCCATGGCCCAACTAAAAATGACACAACCCATGACCCACAGCCACATTTGACTCATGGCATTGTCTTATTATGCCCCAGCCTACCAATTCTAGAGTCAGATCAAAATGGTCTCACCAAAACTCAATCTAACTTGAGACCCTATTGCATAATAATACTAAGTTTAAGATAAATAATAGTTAAATTAATTGCATAGTTACTTTTATTATCAGTTTTGCCCATATTCAAATGAAAATGAGCCCTAGTCTAAGCCCGACCAGACCCCCACGGTAGGAATCAATTCCATTCATGAATTAGTGTGAGCTCTTTGAAGCATTAGAAAATATAAATAAATAACTGGGAAAACAAAATCTTGAGATATCAGATACCAGATAAACTAAAATCAAAGGAGGACCAAACTACACAGATTGTGGACAAGATTTGGCCCAACTAAAGGGAAAAAAATTACCAAGTACATTCTGGGTTCGAGTAGCACGAATGATGATTTCAGTGCGCATCGGTGTGACCCGAACCTCAACTCCGGAGTATCCATCCTCTGCAAGCTCTCGAGTCAGTACCTCATTCAGCTCCGCAAAGAAAACTCCATCTGCAACGAACTGATGCACAACCAAAGAAACAAAACAGATCCATCATAAAATGCAAAAATAAAATAAAAAAATAAACAACACTATCGAGAGAATGAGAGATACGAAGATCCAAGCAGATACTGCTTATAGAATGAAAAGTAATATCATGGAAAAATAACCCCTTTTAACTGATAATGCAAATGGGTTCACTTCGCTGTAAAAAAACAGTTATCCAGAAAAGTGATTTCCAATGTGTCCATCCAAACGGAGCCTAAGAGAAAATGCATAGAAGACGGAGAGAGATTCTTAAAAAACCCATCTGCCGAATCAGAGACATTTCAGATAAAAAAGTATTACCATTTGTTTAGATGTATAAATAATTTTAACCAAAATTTAAAAAAAAAATTAATAATAATAATGGGTGTGTTCTTTTCTTTCCAGGAAAGTAGTTTCAATTCCATGCATGTCAAGGATGGAGATGGCGCCTAAGATTAGCAAACGACGATGACAAAAAGTAACACCCTAGCAACTGAATCGAAGAGCGGAAATGAATGATATTCAAAAATAAATAAAAAGTATCCAGGAGAAAAAAAAAATTGAGAAGAAAACCTTTCGCTTCTTGCTCATCTGAGTCGCCATGGTTTCGCAGAGAAGAAGAAGAAGAAAAAGGAGGAGGAGGAGGAGGAGAAATGCGAGAGCAGTAAAACCCTAATTCCGAGGAGGAGTGCCTGCGAGAGAGCTTTTGGTTCTTAAAAGGAAGATGGGCTAAGAAGATGAGAGATCGGACGGCTAAGAATGTGCGGCCTTTGGCTTTAATGGATGAGATGCATTTCCTTGTTAGTGTTCCTTATAAAACCCTAACTTGCTGCCGTTCTTCGTTAAATAAAAGTCTTTCTAATGAAGTTATTGACATTAGATAAGCTCTATGTCTAATTGTGTGATAATACTATACATACTAAAGTAAAAAAATGATCATTTAACTTCTTACATATTAACGAATTGTAAAAAATAAAATAAAAGCCATGATATTCATATTGAATTAAGGGCTCGCTAATTCAGCGGTGGAAAAAACGGTCTCAATTGATATATATCGACCGATATCTCATTATTGAGAGATATTCTAACCCATGTGCCATCTATTTTACTTTATATAAAAGCTTGAACCCACAAGTTTAACTAAAGAGGCTCAAGAATTCAGCCTGACTTAGTTTGATTAGTTGACATGTTTGTTCAAACCCATTTTTCTATGATAGGATTGAGCAGATCTCCCGTTGAAATTGGAACGTGGAATTAGTCAAGACATATGAAACCCATATTTAAACCAGCATTTAATTTTGTGTTAGCCACAAAGGTTCACTTATTAAATAGATGATGGCCCTACATAATTAGATAGATCTCATAATGATTACACGGATATGAATATGTAAAATTTCATTATTAATTGACAATGAAAGTCATTTAATATTAGTCTTTTAAATTTTGATAATTATAAGTTATTAATTTTATAATTTAGAATTAAGGGATGAATTGATCAAATGGCAATAAAACTTTATAGTGCTGTTCCATGGTTCTCTTTACATTATACTGAGCCAAAGGTCCATTTAAAGAATAGTTTATAATAGGGCTGCAACTCGAGTTGGGTTTTGGCCTGACCCGTATAACCCGACCCGAGAAATTATATGGGTTGGATTGAGAATTTTGGATCAGCGGTAACCCTCATGAAATTCAGGTAGGGTCGGGTTGAAGATTTTACAAGTTAACTCGACCCAACCTATAACGCCCCGCCCTTTCCGAGAATTTCAGAGTCTAATTTTTTTTTTTTAAATAAACATCGGGAGAGAGCGGGCGGCGTCACGACGCGAGTTAAGTTCAGACTACCCAAGTCTGAACCTTAACTGGCCACCCATGTGTACATGGAATAGACCATGATAGTGAATCACACATGGAACTAACATCAACATGCGGAATAATCTAGATAATTGTGAAACAGAGCAATTCAGTTTGTGAAAGTGGTATGGGATCGTAATGGTGATGAAGAGGCCACATGGGAACTTGAGTCGGAGATGAGAACAGCTCACCCCGAACTATTTATGTAATTATTTGAGATCCCTACTTCGCTCGATTTTCGGGACGAAAATTTCAAAAAGAGGGTTATATTGTAACATCCCAATTTTTCAATAAAATGGAAAATTACGAAAATGCCCCTGGGTTGTTAAATTAATTATTTTGTGATGATAAGTAAGGAAATGGTGGGGCCTATTGCTCAAAATAAAATCATATGAGCACATTATGAGTGTTAAGTTTGATTGGTTGGGTAATTTACATCGATTGGGTTAAAAATGATTAAATGGGTCAAAAGGCCCAAATGGGGCCCATCGGGTCAAAATGGATGATTTGACCATTTTGTGAATTTCAATTAAAGGGGGTTAAGCCTAGTTGATTGGAAATCAAGTAGAGAAGAAATGGGTAGGCTTGATCCATATGAGAAAACTACTTACAAATGACCAAAATACCATAATCGGGTCATAGAGTCAAAAACGGGTCAAGGAGCTAAAAGTGGACCCAACGGGTCGAGTTGACTATTGTTGACCGTGTGAACCCTCAAGGGAGCTCAAACACGATTCAAATCAGTTGAGTGGAATTGAGGTGAGTTGGAATTAAATCAAAAGGTGAGTTAACTCATGTGCATTAAATGAAATGCATTAAATGTGATGAGTTGGGTTGGAATAAACATACCTTGAGTTGGGTGAGTTGAAATGGAAATTCAAGGGACTGTAAATCAGTGAGTTTAAGGGTAAGTTGAAGAGGTTGGCTGGCCTCAACCCAACCAAAACAAGTCCCACACGTTGGGGACTTGTTTTGGTGAGTTCCATGGTGGAAATTAAATGCAAATGCATGGATTTGAGGTGAGTTGTTTGGAAACTATGATTTGTTTCATGCTTTTGATCTAAGAATTACCTAGGTTGAGTTATGGATTTGATATTAAGTTGACCAACCATGTTATAAGATGGAAAGTGGAGACAAAAACCAGATTGGTGAGGTTCGGCCATGTGTATGGTCGAACCCCACTAAGGGTCTTTGGTAACCCTATTGTGTAGCTGACTTTGTGATTGAAATTATGGGAAAAAGTGATTATTGATCAAAGGTGGAATAATCATGTGTATGGTTGTATGGACCTTAGCAAGACATGTTTAAAAGGGTTAAGTGTTTAAGAGTTGATTAAATAAAATAGGAAGTTAAATCCTAAGTTGGTGATGTTCGGCCAAGGGCATGGTCGAACCCCACATGATGTGGATGGGTCGTAGATGTGATTGAATAAGTAAATGATGTTATGACTTGCTGATTGGTATATGGATAAGGTACCGGAAGTCGAACGACGTGCGAGTCGTGACCAGGTGACGCGAAAGAAAGATCAGTTACTGAAGAGATTCTTAAGTAGGTTTCCTACCTACTTGTAACCACGGTTTTTACCCAGTTTGTCTTATGATACTCTTGTTTTAATATATGTGTTTCAAATGATATATTATGCATTAACAAATGGCATACAGGCATTGGCATCTCATGCATAGTCATGGGATAATGAATGAAGTTCTACATTGATGGTTACGATTGTACATGATGGGGGTTGCCCATTGCATGTACATATTGTATAGAAGAGATGAATGTTGTTGTAATTTACCTTGTCGGTGCAAGGCACGTCAAGTGATGGATACGATGGTACATGATGGGGGTTGCTCATTACATGTACATCGCTTATAGAAGAGATGAAGGTGTGTTGTAATTTACCTTGTCGGTGCAAGGCACGTCAAGTGATGGCTATGAAAGTACATGATGGGGGATGCTCATTGCATGTGCATATTTCATAGCATTGTTTTACCTGTTTTGATGATCATGTATTATGATATATATATATGCATGTTTTATATGCTAACATGTGGTAGCCCTGATTCGGGAACCTACTGGGCGCGTTGATCTAACGCCCTAATTCTATCCTCAGTGGAGATTGCAGGTACAAGCAAAGGGAAAGGAAAGGTCATTGACCAGGAGGGGAGCTGAGCCTAAGTGCTTTAATAATGGATTTGGATTACGTTATATTACTGTCATTTGAATACTATTGTTGGACATGTAATAATTCGTTACTTGCTATGGTTTGATTAGGATAATAACCTTTGGATGGTTGATCTATGTTATATAATATTTAAGACTGTTACTTGCTATCTCGTCTTTCTATTCCGCAATTATCTAGATTATTCCGCATGTTGATGTTAGTTCCATGTGTGATTCACTATCATGGTCTATTCCATGTACACATGGGTGGCCAGTTAAGGTTCAGACTTGGGTAGTCTGAACTTAACTCGCGTCGTGACGCCGCCCGCTCTCTCCCGATGTTTATTTAAAAAAAAAAATTAGACTCTGAAATTCTCGGAAAGGGCGGGGCGTTACACAACCCGACACAATCCGACCTAATTCAGTTAAAATTAGGCTAAAATGGGTTCAGAATGCGGGTCGAGTCAGAATTTGAGTTAGAATTCGGGTCGGATGGGATCGGATTGTGAAGTTCGGGTTGATAATTCGGGTCGGGTCGGGTTCTATATATATCAAGACGAATCGGGTTGAGTTTTAAAGAATCCGACCCGCCGAACTCGAATGGTAAGCCTAGTTTCTAACATCAAGTTTTAGTGAAGTAATCTAGATAGAGTTTTTGTTTCATTCCTAAATTTTCTTAGAAGATTTTCATGATTACAGTGGGATTAAACATGTAGGACAATGGTTGGCAAGTAAAATGACGAAGGAGATTGTAAAAGGGGGAGACAGGGATTTGTGGTGGTGATCGCAACTATAATCAACGTGTAGACGAAGTTGGGGTCAGGTATGACGACTAGCAGAAGGTTTGGGATGAAGAGTGGTGATCAGAGTTGCTATTATCAGTGGAAATATGAGAGATAGATTTGTCATTGGAGCAGATATGATCAGATATAATGGACATTGGTAATCTTTAGAAAGGGTTTGGACCATGAGTGAAAATCGACATAAGACTTGGCTGGATATGCCAAAATAATAATAATGATGAACAAAATAAAAAGGAATACGAAGGACAAGGAAGTTAAAGAGAAAATTAAGCAAGGGATGGAAAGTAACAAATAAGAAAAATAAGTTTAAAAGAGAAACATAAACATATATTAAGATCTATTATTTGGACTATGATTGATTCTGATTAGTAGTTTTACTGTCTGTTCTATATTTTAATATAATACTCTCTCCGTTCTATGCTACTTGTATCATTTGAAATATTTGTATTTTTAAGAAACTCTTTGTATAAGAGTAACATTCCATGTGATCTTATTTCATTTTCAACACACTTTATACTACTCCAATCTAAATGAGACAACTATTTTAGAACAATTCCAAAATCCATATAGGATAGCTAATTTGGAACAGATGAAATATTAGTTACATTTGATCAGTGATTAAGAGCACACCCATTTTGTATTTGATTTCCTTCCTCAAAATTCTTGGTTAAAAAATCCGGTCTAGCTCTTGCTTCATTTTTGCCTTTTTTACCTTCTCTTCCTTTTTATTTTTCTGTCATTTCTTTTCTTTCTCGTATGCCCTTTTGATCTCATGACCGAGCCAACTCTCTCTCCACTCTACTGGGTTTCCGACTTTGGTTCCGCCAACCGTTCATGTGAGGCTAATGTAGATGTTTACATGGTGGTATGGCACTAAGATAGAGTCCTATTTGCCCTCCATTCATCCGTCAATTCAATCTAATTGGGTCCACTCATCTTCGATCGAATTTGATATCCGCATCAATAACTAGTTGCATAATCTCACCTAGTTCATTTTTCTTTTATTTTTTCTCTTAAATTATTGTTAAGATCATAAAAATCAATTGCATGGGTTAAAATTACACTTGACGAGATATAATTGAATCAATTTTCAAATCTAAAATAAGTTTTTAGTCACTTGATTTTAATGATGAAAATCATCAAATGTTCTTAAATTTTATGAGCACTCACTAAAACGTTGATTGTAAAAGTAAAATAATTAAAAAATAAATTTTTATCTGAAATTTGATCTTATTGTATCTCACTTAGTTTACTTTTATTCTACATAGTTAATTTTTTATTAGAAGAATAAAACATAAAAGAAAATGGGCGCATGCAATCTTTAAAGACGTAAAAGTATCATATATAAAATGTGTTGGATAAATTTATCCTACTACTTATTCTCCAATTATATTTTTAATCAATATAGTTTTATACTATATTTTAAATATTAAATATAAATATAAAATGTTTTATAGAAAATAAATATGTTTGATTATTTAGATTGATCATAAAAATCATGAAAGGGCTAGAGTATAAAAGGAGTAGTCGTACGCTCGGAGCACCTCACAATCCCACAATTGGAGTCACCGACCTTATCTGCCCATCCATCCGCAGTGTCGCAACTCTCAACAGTCTCTCTCCCCTCTCTCTCTCTCTCAATGTCGTCTCTATCCTCATCTGTGTACATTCCTTTGAAATTCTTATCTTCCCCTCTCTCTTTGGAGGCCTCTCCCCAAATTTCATGCAAGGTCAGACTTCCCTCCGTCAGACTCCGTAATTCATCTTTCATCTGCTGCTCCAAGAAGAAAACGAGTTTCACCGAACGAATTCTCGATTACATTGAAGGTTCTTTTCTCTCCTCAGCCGGACTACGCATAATAAAATCCATCTGGGGATTTGTTTTTCATATCATTTGATTCATTTCATCAGTATAGGTGTAAACATTCTTCTTTCGCTTCCATGGAAACCAATAGTTGAATGACTCACTATTGTATATTCCAAATGTGGAGTTCCAGTCCTATTCACTCAACATGACCCACCGATTTTTTGTACTCTAAACACATGTGCAAGATCAGGGCCACTAATCAGCTGGGCCCAACGTAGATGTGCGAAAGGATGAACTTTGGGTTTGACATTTCTATTCATAGAATTTGCCCGGCGCGGCGGCTCTTTGAAGATAGACAGCCGATTTGATGAAACAAATAATCAGATCATTTATTGCAGTTCTCTCTAATCCGATGGTTAGAATTGTTTGAGGAGAAAATTGAAACTCTAATCCAATTGTAGAGTGACCACACATGTGATTAACACTGCACTGTTTTCATTCCCTTGAGAAGGGTCCAATAATAATTAACGATTATACACTTTGACATCATCATGAAAGCAATTGTCCTATTTACTTACCTCGTGCGGGGTAGCTGGAAGGACAAGCACTTCGGCTCAGGAATTGGAGGTCCCAAAGTTCGATTCCTGTCCAGAATTTTACCCGATGGCCTCGTACTAGGGTAGAGATTGGGGTAATGGAGTTCTCCGTTGTAAAAAAAATTCCTGTCTACTTAAGATCAGATTTCTGAAATATACTATTTCAGTTAACAAAAAAATAATATTCATCACTCCAAAAACTGCCCTTTTTAAAAAAATATTATCAACATTAAAAAGTTGCAATTGAATAATATTGTGATCATGTAGAAACATATGGAAGATTGATGTTTGACTTGCACCAATTGATTAACTGGAGATGGAAAATGAAAGTGGATATAGATGATTTTGCTCTGCAAAGTCGATGACGGTACATGTTTGCCTGTGTTCGTTCTTTGATTTGCATGTTTCACTGATATACAGTGTCGCTTGCAGGTGGACCAAAGTTGAGGAAGTGGTATGGCGCTCCTGATTTACTCCCAAAAGATGGTGGTCTTACGGACCAAGAGGATGAAACTCCAGGTACAGCTATGGCCATTGCCAAATGTTCTTTTGAATTTCAATTTTGAAACTCCTGAAGGCAATTGTGTGTATCTTTGAAGCACAGAAGCAGACGAAATTCGAGATGCCGTGCTTGTAACAAATGGAGATAGTGAAATTGGTCAGGTGATTGTATCATAGACCTTAAAGTTTTCTTTACCGTTTCATCTCCACAGAACAAGTTTACAACAGCTACTTCAATAGATGACTTTTTTTTTTTTTTGAATGAATAGAGCTCAAATAAATCTATCACCAAAATGTCATGATTGTACAATTTTAATTTTCTCCCTATTTTCTAAAATTATGCGCGAAATGAAATGGCAAGTAACGTGCATTCCATGATAACTGAAAGACTGGAAGATGTTTTAGGCTTGTTTGAAGCATCTTGCATGCTGATTTTGAACAGCTTCAGTGAGCATATTGTCACTTGCAGTTGAAAAACATGGAAATTTTCAATGATGCCTTAACTTTATGATCTCGTCTATGCAGATGGTGATACTCTCGCTGATTCTCAAACGAGCTAGAATAAAGGCATTGGTGAAGGACAAGCGGGCTGCCCTTGATGCCTTTGGAACTTATGTTGAGGTGAAAACACCGATAAGATCTTTATGTAATATGTATATTTATTAGAAGTGTAAAAAGCTATATGATCTGTAATATATAATCTAATATCTACTATGAGAATTTTTTTCTGTATATAATCCAGTATGATTTCCAGCACTGTGCTTCTCTTTAACTTGGCGCTCTTGTTTCTCTTTTTCTTGTAAAGTCAATAACTGGAGATGCAAGTGATAGATCATTCATGACAAAGGCATTGAAAGGTGTCCGTGCAGTAATATGCCCTTCCAATGTATGTAAGATCTTATAGAAATGATTTGACTCATCTAATCATTTCTTATCTCATAAAGTATCATTTTGTATGTTGTTCTCGTTGTATCTTTTCTTATCATGCAACATGAAATGGTGTCAATAAGTGATGTGTGATGTAGGACACGGAAGATGCAGCATACAGATTTCACTTCTATTTATTTTTATTTATTTATTTCTTAATTAGCAAGTAGGATTTGTTATTTTCGTTTGGGATCTTAGCAGTCCAATTTTAGTTAGTTTCCTATTTGATTTAGGAGTCCTTTGATTTAGGAGTCCTTTTCCTATTTGATTTAGGAGTCCTTTTCTATTTTGATTTAGGAGTCCTTTTCCTATTTGATTTAGGAGTTCTTTTTTATTTTGATTTCTTATTTTTTCTTATAAATATAATGCATGTAAGAGAGGGACTCACATCTTTTGGAATATATGAATTGATATAGATTTACTATCTTATTTTCCTCTATCATCTCTGCCGAGTTGCAGACTTTACCTTCATTGTTGGTTTTGTTCCGGCCATCGCTGACTTTGGGCTTAATCCCAGAGGAGATATCCTGCTGTCGTTGCCTTGGGCTTTATTCCAAGCTTATCTCAGTTACAAGTCTTCCGCCCCCTGCTTATTTGCAGGCTGTTCTACATTAATAAGACTCTTCTCTGTCCATTTTATAGTTGCTATAATGTTAGAATCCTATATTGATGAATAGAAAACATTACACAGCATTCTAATCATACAAAAACTGCAAGCAGTTCTGTGTAGTAGGGTTTTGTGGTTGAAACTAGCCACAATATAGAGCTTCAAACCTTTGTTTATCACTGTTCTATGGAATCACATTTGAATGTACCCAGATAGCAATGATTGTCGATTCTGTGTGTGTTTGCAAAGAACCATATGCTCTGAATGTACGCAGTTGGATAGCAATGATTGGGGAACCACATTTGAATGTACCCAGATGGCAATGATTGTCAATTTCATGTGATTTATAATGGTAATGCAGATACATTATCCCATCCAACGTGTACTTTTGCAGGAAGGCTTTTTGTCAGATATTGGAAGTATGAAGGGCGTAGAGCATATGGTTCTTTTATCTCAGGTATCACAGGTTTTTGTTCTTGCCATAAAAATGCTTGGCTTGTCATGGAGATTTGGTTGAATGTACATCATCTCACACAAAATTTCATTTTCTTTTTATTCTCTGTTAATCATAAGGATGCAGTTGGCTTCTTATAGGGGCAGAAGTGGCATACAAGCACTCATGAGTAACAAGGCAAAAATATTGGCTGAGAAAGATGAAGCAGCGGTGGTAGAATCGGGCATTCCGTACACGATCATCAGGACTGGATTGTTGCAAAACAGCCCTGGTGGAGAGAGAGGCTTTAACTTTAAAGAGGTTACATTTTACTCTCGTTCTTTCATTTTATTTCTGCAACGGAAGAAATTTGGTCAGCCATCAATGTAGTGACATCAACTGTGCTGGAGGGCTATTACATATACTGGGCAAAATGTACTGATTTTACCTTCATTTTCTTTGTACATAGTGTATCCATTAACTGAGATAATCTTGACACAAGCTGGTTTTCAATTTTGTGCTTTCCTTATGTCAGGGTGTTGCAGCAGATGGAAAACTCAGCAAAGAGGATGCTGCTTGTATTTGTGTGGAGGCACTTGACGCGGTGCCTCAAAGAGGATTGGTTTTTGAGGTTGGTTAATACAGGACATCATAAGCTATTTGTAGAAAATAACTGACCTCTTCTTTATTATATACATGGACAAATATCAAAGTGCAGTGCACATTCAGATCTTTACAGCAATACTGTCACAACAGAACTTATTTTCTTAAAATGAGGAGTATAAGAAAGTAATTTTCGACCTCTGATACATTGTATACAAGATACGAATTTCTCCTAATATCTGTGCTGCATGTCCACAATATTTTGCTTCGACTTGATTGAGTTCGAATTTGATTTTTCGTTCTAAATGCAAACCGGCACGAGTCAAGGGCTCAGGCCAAGCTCTCTTCCTTGGTGCCCTTACAGAATCCTGATACACCATCATGTATGATGGAATTAATCATCAAGTGGTCAGCCTAGAGTTTTCCTTCCAAATGAGGTTCATCTCACGGTCAGTTTTGTTGGGGATTAGGGATTAATTAATGCAAACACACAAATCACACGACACAAGATTTACGTGGTTCGGCTAGAACGCCTACGTCCACGGAGCGAGATGAAATCTACTATGTAGAAAAACAAGTACAGAGGATTACAAGGTCTCTCCCTTTCAGATCTCTCTGTCTCTCACTCTCTCTCTAATCCCTCTCTCTCTGTGTCTTACACAGGAATACAATAATATATAAGTCACCCTATTGGGCCTAAGCCCAATAGGCCCATAAGTGGGGCTGGCCCACAACAATCTCCCCCTCCAGCCCCAGGAGGAGGAGAACACTCTGACATGGATGTCATCTTCTGTAGAGGCCAGATGCCCCTACGCAGAACTCAAATTTGTTCTTTGAAAGAACTTTGGTGAATGCGTCTGCTGGATTGTGGTCTGTATGGATCTTCTTTACACTGATCTGTTTCTCTTCAATAGCTGCTCTCAACCAATGATATCTCAAATCAATGTGCTTCGTTCTTGAGTGATACATGGCATTCTTACTCAAGTCGATGGCGCTCTGACTATCACAATACACTGTGTAGTCTTCCTGTTTGATGCCTATTTCCCGAAGAAATCCCTTTTGCCAAACAATCTCTTTCCCAGCTTCCGTAGCAGCAATGTACTCTGCCTCTGCCGTAGAAAGTGCTACACACTTCTGTAACTTGGATTGCCAACTGACGGCTCCTCCAGCAAATGTGAAAAGATAACCAGAAGTGGACTTGCGACCATCAAGGTCACCAGCCATATCTGCATCTGTGTAGCCAGTAATAAAAGGGTCTCCACCAAACATGATGCCCATGCTCGAAGTACCTCGTAGGTATCTGAAGATCCATCTCACTGCCTCCCAATGATCATGTCCTGGGTCTGACATAAATCTGCTCACCAATCCAACTGCATGTGCTATATCTGGTCTTGTGCAGACCATCGCGTACATGAGACTACCAACTGCTGACTGATATGGAATCTGACTCATCTTGTCTTTCTCTGTCTTTGATGAAGGACAACATTCCTTACTCAGCTTGAAGTGAGAGGCGAGAGGAGTGCTAACGGAGTTGCAATCCCTCATGCCGAATCTCTCCAAGACCTTCTCAATGTATTTCTCTTGAGACAGGATAATCTTCTTTTTCTTTCTATCTCTGTGAATCTCCATACCCAAAATCTGTCTAGCAGAGCCAAGATCTTTCATGTCAAACGCCTTTGACAGGTCTGCGTTCAATAGCTTGATCAATTCGGAACTCTTTCCAAATATCAACATGTCGTCCACATATAATAACAGGATGATGAACTGATCACCCTTGAACTCCTGATAATACACACATGAGTCACCTGAACTATGTTTGTATCCTTGTCCTGTCATGAAAGAGTGAAACTTCTTGTACCATTGCCGCGGTGCCTGTTTCAGTCCGTACAAGCTCTTCTTGAGTCGGCAAACAAGATTCTCCTTGCCCTTCAACTCAAACCCCTCGGGTTGTTTCATGTAGATCTCTTCGTCTAGGTCACCGTGAAGAAATGCAGTCTTCACGTCCATCTGTTCAATCTCAAGATCTAGACTCGCGGCTAAGCCCAACATAACTCGTATGGAGCTTATCTTCACCACTGGTGAGAATATCTCGTCGAAGTCCACTCCTTTCTTCTGTCCAAAGCCCTTCACCACTAAACGGGCTTTATACTTCAGAACTTTTTCTCCATCCTTTTTCACCCGAAAGACCCATTTGTTCTGTAGGGCCTTCCTTCCAACTGGTAGATCAACCAACTCATATGTGTTGTTCTTCTTAAGAGACATCATCTCTTCTACCATAGCTTTCCCCCAGTGAATTCTGTTTTTGTCGCCTATAGCCTCTGAGTAACTCTCAGGCTCCCCCTCACTGGTCATCAACACATAATCGGAACTTGGGTATCTCCTGGATGGGTTATGCTCTCTAACAGATCTCCTCGGTGCTATAACATCCTCTGATGTAGAAGTACTGGGGGGGTGCTCCCCCTCGCTCAACTGTCTATCTCTGTCCTGATCATCCTCCACTGTGTCCTCAACTGTATCATGTACCGGCTCATTAACTGTCTCATCTGTAGACGTATCTGCTGGCCCACTGACACTGTCACTGTGACTGCTAGAAGGAACATCTGACCCACTGTCGTCTGACTGACTGGCGGTGCAGGTGAAGGAGAAGGTGTTGCTGTTGACTGAGATGTGTCAGGAGTGGAGATGGGACCTTGATCTAGGTCACTGGAATATGTGGGTTTATTGTTCTCATTGAAGAACTCATCTTCACGGAATACCACGTCTCGACTCCTGAACATTTTCTGCTGAGCTGGATCCCACAGTCTGTATCCGAACTCTGGACCACCATAACCAATAAATGCACATAATGTCGACTTTACATCCAATTTCTTCCTCGACATATCAGGGATGTGTGCATAGCAAACGCAGCCAAAAACTCTGAGATGCTTGTAGGAAACTTTTCTGCCTGTCCACAAACATTCTGCCACTTCACCATTTAAGGGAGCTGATGGTGAGCGGTTGATGAGGTATACTGCTGTCCTCGCTGCTTCGCTCCAAAATCTCTTGGGTAGATTTGCGTTGTGAACTATGCAACGCATTCGCTCAACAATGGTGCGGTTGTAGCGCTCTGCTACACCGTTATGCTGGGGAGTCCCTGGCACTGTCAACTCATGTCGAATGCCGTGCTTCTTGCAGAATTCTTTAAACTCTCCCGATGTGTACTCTCCACCATTATCGGTCCTCAGACATTTCAGCTTTCTACCCGTCTCTCTCTCCACAGAGGCAACAAACTCACGGAAGAATGAGAAAGTCTGATCTTTGGATCTCATGAAGTAAATCCAGCACTTTCTCGTAGAATCATCGATAAAGGTAACAAAGTACTTGTTCTTGCCCAATGACTCCACCTCTATCGGTCCACAAACGTCTGAGTATACTAGGTCTAGCTTCCTGGCCTTTATGTGGCCCTTTAGATTGAAGGAAGCTCTTGTCTGCTTGCCCATGATGCAATGCTCGCAACTGTCTAACCGGGTACACTCAGTCCGTGGAATAAGGGCTTTCCTCTGAAGAATATGCAGCCCTTTCTCACTCAGATGTGCAAGTCTCCGGTGCCATAGAGAGAAAGCAGTCTCTCTCTGTACTGCGTGCATCTGGCCGGTGCAAACTGTGCCGGTCAAAACATACAGGTAATCTCTGATCACCCCTCGTGCCATGGTAAGCGACCCCTTGCTGATCTTACATCGGTCTCCGCCGAATGTACTGATGTATCCCTCTGTGCCGAGTACCCTCGCAGAAATGAGGTTCAATCTGATATCTGGCACATGTCTCACATCCTTCAAACTAATCTCACAGCCATGACTAGTCTTTATAGTAATGTTCCCAACTCCAGTGATAGGGGAACATGCAGAGTTGCCCATCCGAACTGTTCCAAAATCTCCGGATGTATATGTGGAGAAGAAGCTCCTGTGAGGCGTATAATGATAAGTGGCACCAGTGTCAATGACCCACTCAGATGAGGAGGGGGTAATGGACAGACTCTCCCCCTCACTGGTGGTCACTATGACAAGAGTACGCGGCTCCTGAGTTGTGGCAGCCGTGGTGTCTGAAGAAGCTGGCTGTCGTGCCTGATGCTGCACAGTCTGATTATTTTCTCTCTTCCACACCCTGCACTGATTCTTAAAGTGCCCTGCTCTGCCACAGTGAAAACACTTTCTGCTGTCTCTGCCTCTGCTCTGAGATCTGTGACCTCCACCGGGTCTGCTCTTGCTTCTATGGTCCTGGCGACCATGAGTTTTATGTCTTCTGCCCCTATCCTGTGACACATATGCTCCGGAAGAAGAAGTTACGATGCCCTTTTCTTTCCGTCTCATCTCTTCATTCATCAAGGACTCCTTGACTGTCTCTAAGGATAGCTCGCCACCGGGTGCAGAGTTACTCAAAGCAATCACCATAGTCTCAAAAGAATCTGGTAGTGTTGCCATGAGAAGAAGAGCCAAAATCTCATCTGCTAATATGATCTTCGCACTGGCCAACTGGTTCACCATACCCTGAAAATTGCTGAGGTGTTCGGACATTGACATGTTCTCATTGTATGTCAGTTTCACCAGTCTCTTGATAACAGAGGCTTTGTTCACTGGCGCCTTGCTCTCATACATTGTAGACAATTTAGTCCACAGTTCATCTGCCTTCTTTTCTGCTGTGATATGGTGAAGAATGCTGTCATCGACATACTCCCTGATCAGGCTCACAGCCTTCAAATGCTTGTACTCCCATTCTTTGGGCTTTGCCTTCATATCTTCAGGCATAGAGGCATCTCCTAAAAGAGGATAATATAAGTCATGCTTAATCAGGAGATCTTGCATCCGGGTCTTCCAAAGGAGATAATTGCCAGGGACCAATTTCATGACTGTAGAACTGGAACTGGATGCCATTCTGTCACTGTCCTCTGTTCTGTTTGTGCGCAAATGCGGAAGCAAATAACCAACAGTGTAAATTGGTAGCCCTGCACAAACCTAGGGATCTACTACTGGCATCCAACCAAATACCCCCGAACTCCTCACCACTTGGGTGGTTCAATCATACACATAGCAGAATAATGTGTAAAAAAAAATTGACAGTGATGAAAAATAAGAGAAAAAAGGAACTCAGCTGATCTCCTTTCTACAAACGCCACTGCTTGGCGCGCACTGTCAACTCTCCAGAAACTAGATCCACACCGGTCACTGTGTAGATCACACTACCACGATCGTACAGGCGAAGACGGATCTCAATTCCGAGTCCTGGTGACTCCGGAAACTGCAAAACAATTCTGGACCGTTGATTTCCTCGCTGAAGGAGTACCTGAATCTGTAGTCTCTCGGGGTGCACTGAAATGGTGGTCTCGCGGGTGCACCTGAAATGGTGGTCCCGCGGGTGTACAGAAAATGGTGGTCTCGCGGGTGCACCTGAATTGGTGGTCCCGCGGGTGCAGCTGAAATGGTGATCCTGAGGACCACTGAACTGAGAGATTTTGATTTTTTTTTTTTTTTCCTTCTCAGATCATCTGTGAACAGGTCCGTTCACGGTGAAGGAAAAAAAAAAATTCCTTCTCCTTGGTCTCCGGCGATCTGGCCGGGATTGGTGCTGCTGCTCCACTGCCGAGAAACCCCCTTTTCCCGCCGATCGCTGTGGTCTCTGTTTCTCAGATCTGCAGATTCGCTCGGCCCTGGGATTTGGTCTCCGGCAATCTGAACACGGCTCCTCTGTGCTCGATGCTTGCAGCCGACCGATCTCTATCTCCGATCGCCGCTGCTTGCTGTCTCTCCACCGAGGGTCTCTACTGGCCGCCTTCACTGCCGGCTGAAAACCCTTTCTGGGTTTCGATTTTTTTTTTTTTGGTAGAAAACCCCTGTTCTTTTGCTGTTTTTCCGCCTCACTCCCGCTAGCTGCCGCTCTCTGCTTTTGCTCACGGCTCTCCGATCAGCTCTGCCGACCGAGATCTGCCGTCGCCTTCTTCTCCGATACTTGAATGAACCAAAGAGATGTTCTTCTTTGGGTGATTTTCTTCAAGAAATGATATCCAACCGATTCCCTTGCAGCAAACGAACCAATGCATTTGACATGTGACATCTTTTCTGAGGTGCACAGACTCTACCAAATACAAATAGTGACCATGGATTTTGACATCCAACAAAATTAGGTTAATTTGTCATTTCTATAGAACCGCTCATCCTTTCCAATCTCAAGTCAAATGGCCGGCTGGTCATGACCAATGGATTTTGGGAACCATTCTAACATTTTAAAAATCGACTCGTGCGTCAAATGTTTGGGTTTGATAGAGTTCAATTGGGATTCAACCATAGTAAACCTTGGTCAAACCTGTCACTTCAGCATGATGTCCTATAATAATATTAATTAATTAACAATAAATCAGCTAAAAATATAATAATATATTAATAATATAAAATATCAAATACAAAAGACATAAAATATAAAAAAAATATAATAATCATATTTTTATAAAAAATGTCTTTTTCACACTAATTATAGATAATTGAATAATTCAATAATCCAACATAATAAGTTTGAAACTTTTATGGGTTATTAAGGTTCAGCTGTACATGACACTTTTGAACCAGGGGTCATTAAATTCTTTTGAGGTTTTGAACTTTGAAAAGATTTTTTAGATAACCGAATCACATTTAGTAGAAATCAAGGTTGAACTGGATTCAACTGCTTAGAAGGGTGGGGTTTTAAAACATTGAAACCGGTCATCTTTTCTGTATATTCATAACCCAGAAATAGCACTCCATGCCGAAAGTTTGTTGGTTAATCAATGTTAGGGTTCTTTTGGACTGAGACTTCTTTCCTAGTTCAATGTAGATGTTCTCATGTCCATTCGTAATTCTATTTATAATTATGCAGTGTCTTCTCCAGTCCTGCCAATATCTAGTAAAATCTTTTTCCCAATTTCCTAGTTTAATATCCAAGATGGATTTAGCATTACTTTTCATGATTTTAGCAAACAATATGAACCAAGTTAGCCCATTGTAGAAGAGTATATGAAAGTTGTTGCCAACAGGCAACAGCTGCTATTAGTCTCAGACTCATATTCTCTGACAATTTGTGATTTAGTTCTACAACATTGAAAACTTGTGCCAATCTAAGCTTCCTTATGCTTGATCTTAAGTTTTAGACCATCTACAATATTTTCTGAGCATGACTAGAAGGATTTCCTCAATAGGTGGTGAATGGGGAAGAGAAAGTTCTAGATTGGAAACAGCAGTTCGAATCACTGATGAAGAGCAGAGAGCAGCCTCAGTGACTACCCAAATCATCAAGGTCAGCTAATTAACAATTTTTTCTGTTCTTTAGTGTGCTTGAATTTTCTGTTTCCAATAGAAGCATTCTCAAGGCCAGAGTGTGCATTTAGAAAATCTTGTATTTTTTTTTAAATAGACTCCAATAAAGCAGAGGAAGTTTGTCTTGCGTAAGTTTTTGTTATGCTTTGAGATACCCCATTATTTTGAAGATCCAGATTGAACAAGACTTGAATGGTTTCTGCATTTGGCTTGGCATTTTATAGAGGCCAATGAAGATCTTCACTTCATTTATGTAAAAAATGGAGTTTTTATGAAATATCAGGGCCAATCATAAGATAACTAATTCTCTGGAATAAAAGTCGTGCTGCTTCGGTTTGCAGTTTTGGGTAGTGTTCAAAATAATAGATGTAACATTTCATATCGATATATCTTTAAAAAGGCAGATTGCATTTATTGAGAAAAGGTACATTTATCAAATTTATGAATTTTGTATTGTAGGGTATGTAAAACCGAATATCAATCTACTACTAGAAAATAGTGATCCAACATATAAATTTTCATTTAGATAATAAGTTGTGAATAATTTTCTTTTTAATTGATAGACATCATTTAAAAAAAAAACCTAAATTGATCCATAAAAATAATATACTGATAGGCAATAATGCTTTGGATCCAAAACATGATACTAAATGGATCACGATCCAAAGGCCTGCAGAACCTATGCCAGTTGAACATTGGATGAATGGCACATTGTAAGGAAGCTTCAGTCAATAAATAGTTCAATCCATGTTAGTGCACATTTCATGTTACAATCCACCATTTCATCAGAACACAATTTTTCCCCCTCATAACAGCAGATGACAAAAGCGTCTAAAACCAGAAGCACACTCAAGATTCTCGATCAACCTCCCTGAAATAGCAAGATCCACAACTTACAATCTAATTAATATAGACCGAAACCATGTATGAAATTCCAATACCTTTGCCTCCTGTGCGAGCTTTATTTTAACTAATTGATGCCATTAGAGGAAGATGATCCTACCCTCTTAATCTGAATATTGAATTTCCGAGACATCCAGCTTTCATGCAATAATCTTCTCACTCGCGATCTCTTCTCATTGCAGTGTTATAAGGTTCTGATATGTTCTTGCACAAATGCTAACTCACTGCTACAAATGCCGGCAACTTTTCCACTCGAAACATTCATTCAAAAGAAAGCAATAAGATAAATGGCTCTGACGATGACAATGAAAGAAACAGGAACCGTACAAGTAACAGCTGAAGGATAAAAATCACAGACAGAATAGTAACCATTCACAAAATTCTTGGAAAATGTTGACTAGGGATTTTCTCTTGTGAAGTCAGGCTTAGTCATAGCTGCGCATGTCACAAACATTTAACATGGCTTATCATGATCAGAAGCTCTACCAAGCAGGTCAACAATGTCAATATCCAAGAGTTAGTACCTTGTTAGTATCCAAATATCACGTTGGACTGAACGAGTGGGTAAAGTCCTGGTTTTAGAAAAAAAGGTTGTTAGAAATTTTATTGAAACCCAAACCTATGGTGGACTCGGACTTAGTTTGCATTTGAATTGAATTGCTGGAGCTCATGGACTTGGTTTTGGAGCATTTTATCATCCTTCTTATAGTGTTTTTAATATTGTAGCCATGACATTGATAATGGGGAAATGACTTGTAACCTTTGCTGACATCCAGGAATCTCTATAACCCACTCACCAATATAAAGTGGGAGAGGGACCTGGTACAAAAGTCCTGCATATATTGGTGGCAGCTCTAAGATGAGCTCCATTTGGTTTGGTATTATGTGTAATCATTCTAATGAAATATCAGAGAGTATTTTTCTCTAGGTTTGTAATATTCATCATAATAACTTGTACAATTGAAACATTGAATTAATAACAACTTCTTTTTTTTTGAAATGGCTTTTTTAAATGCGAATTAACAACAAATATTGTCATTATGAGAACTGCAATACAAATAAAAGGAGGTGTAATGTGCAAAGTGTGTTTGGGTGATTCCAACAGCTCTGCCTTTTGTGTACAAGGATCAAGATCCCAATTTAAAAAATTTGAATTGTAGCAGATGTCTGCAAATTGAAAATAGGATATGAATAATGAAAGAAAGACACTCACATCATTATTTAGTTGCTTATGCAATGCAGAGTTAAAACCGTCCAGCAGCTGTAGGCACAGGAATTGAACCAACATAACTGACGTGAACTTCTTGAGGCAGCAGATGATATTTAATTTTTAGTTCTTCAAATATCTTCTTCAGCTCAAAGACAAGGTCCGACCGCCGGCTACTCTTCTCCCCCATGTTCTGATGGTTCATAGTGTGCCGAACATGCAGACCCATCTTCATTTTATTCACATCCTCAATTTCCTTCACCAAAACACTGTGGCTAGGATACCAGTGTTGAGGCTTGCTCTCTATGTACCTAACAGCATCAGACAAAATCAATCGCAGTAAATGTAGAGTTCAAAACTGTAACCCTAACTAGGTATCTAACTCATGTTAAAGATTGTTTGAAATAACCACTAAACGCATGTACATGATTTTGAAATAACTTTAATAGCTTAAGATCATTGTAGTTCCAAGAAATGTAGAACAGAAGGCTAGAGTTGAAGCTTACATTTTTATCTTCTCTTTAAGGGCTCCAAGAGTCTCCATGGACGTTGAAACATCAATAGAGAACTCAACAGAATCATTCATATCTGGGCTTCGGTAAAAATTGCTGATTGGTTTGGTGGCCAAAGTTGCATTTGGGTAGTATATTTTCTCATTGTCATACCTCAAGAAAACTGTTGTCAAAATATTCATCTCCTCAACAATCATCTGCAATTGTTACATTTCAGCAAGCATGCGATTAAATATATGGTAGTTTACAGGAATTGTTAGGGAGCTACCTGGACTCCATCAATGACACAACGGTCACCAACATCAAATGGGTGCATAACGAATACAAATATGAGCGCTTCAAATATGGTTTTGCAGGTGTTTCCAAACATAAAAGCCACCAATAACAGCTGAGAAGAGATGAAAACAAGCACTTTGGTGTTTGCAAATCCCATCAAAAGAAGCCAGATGATGATGATCACAATGGACACTACTACTGTTGCAAGTTTGTCCAACTGTTTTACAGCGGTCTTGGTGTCATTCAAGGAATGAGCAAGCGATTTGCGTTCAAGATAAACCTTGACCTGGAAACAACAACCCAAACAATATTTTACTTGGACTCGTTGCAAGGATGTTGAGTGTGGGGAAATTAACTGTCTCAGACCCAGCAACAATGTACATGCATTCTTCTCTACACAAATAACTTGTAGTAAGTTATGATGATTTGAGGCAACCAGCTCAATGCCTCGATCATCACATATTAAAACAAACAGGTTTGAACCAATTCTCTCTACTAGATAAGGGCATTATTTTCCCTTCTCATTCCATTTTAGGTGAAAAAAGACGGTGAAGAAAATGATGGATGATCCAAATCTCTGTAAAAAGGACAAAGACAGAGAGAACATGAGAGTGGATGATAGAACAGTTACAAAAGGTCCTAAAACACAGGATAGTTGGTCTTGCAAGTTTTTCTATTACAGGAACTTCAAGTATCCCACAACTGCTATCACTCAAATAGAAAGGGGAAAAACAAAGAAATCGAGTATTCTACAATTGCCATTAGTGACCATTTAAAAGTTTCCTCATTTCTATCTAAATGCAACAGCAAGAGAAAGGGGAGATCTAAATTTAGCACTATGACAGGATTTCAGCAGTCGAACCTCTGAGTACAGTGAAAAAAAGTGTGGACTATCATTAAAAATAAATATGGCTTACCACCCAGTTCCTCAAAGCAGACTTCTTGATCTTCCCAGTCTCTGCAGCTCCTTCGAATTGTGGAAGAATGCCAGACACCTCCTCTTTGCTCAAGAATCTCATTAGGTCCTCCTCGTCAATATACCTGCTCAATAAAACAACAGAATTTAATGAAGAATATTCAAGGACAAGAAAAGAGAAACCATCATGAAATGTTTGAGCTTTTCCTCACTTGGTACATGGTTTTGCAACGTTCTTGAAAATCTGGTATGCAGCGGCCTTTGCTTCCCACTCATTGGTAATCTCTTTATCTACTTGCTCACCATCTTCATCAGCACTATCATCAATCGAATTCGAAATGGTTGAGAGCCCAGAACTAGTGATGACATTAACCAATCTCCTCATGGTCCAAGCAGATACCTTCTCCTGTTTCATCTTATGAAGCTTCCCCACATTAATCACCCCTTGCTCCTCATTTCCCTTCCTTTTCTCCATGTTCCTGAAACTCAATTGCCCTGCACTCTGTGTGTTCCCAACCTTTTCAGCCATCTCCATCAATGGCAGGCCCCGAGAGGGTCTGAAGAACGTATTGATGAAATATTGATTCTTGAATTCTGTCGAAGAATGTATTGACATGGAAAGACAAAGCTAAAATCTTTACTAACAAAGTCTTCACCAGCCACATGAAGCTTCCGATTAGAATAGATGCAAGTGTTCGCGATATATAAAACAGAACCTTGTGTGTTGTTGGTGACCGCTCTATCCCACGATCAAACACCAGCAACCAAGTTAGAAGGACCAATGCAGACCAAAGGCAGATTTGAACACTCTTCTTCATTCCATAAACAAAGTAAAGACCCTTCTTTTTTAGTACAAAATTCATTTCAATCAAGAAAACGAAAACAAGGATGAACCAATCAGTTACCAGCCGACCACAGAAGATCACCATTACCATTAGACACCATTTCCAAATCTGCCAGGCCCCATGTCATATAATTCTGCAACCTGTGGACAGTTAAGCTTGTTATCAGCAGCATGGTCGCGGAGACAAGTGCAACCCATTCGAAGATCACCCTGAATTTCAATTTCTTCCAGCCAATTCACCCTGCTTTGGGACATCCCCAGTTTTGTAAATCTCCTCTTCTTCCTCCTCTACTGCAATTGATCGTGGCGTTGCCACACTGATTTTGGGGTTCTCCTTCAGAATTCGATTTGGTGATGCCTGGAAAGGTGAATTCGGGGGCCGATCATTGATCAGATTGCTGCTCTCTTCAATTGGATTCAAAATAGGGGGACCAGATGGCTCGATGAAACGAGATTTTGGCTTTGAGAATGTTGATCGGGAGAGTGATCGACGGCGAGTTAGGGTGTCGGTTCGGGGGGGTCTAGGGGGTTTGTTGGGGCTTGGGCTGAATTTTGAGATCTCAGGAGATGGGCAGCTGATGAATGTGCCCAAGGACAGCTTCGATCCTTCAGCTGAGATTCTGGCACCGCAGTCCTTCCCCTCGTTGGAGGGTTGAGATTGCCGGTTCCAGACTGGAGATTCCGATGCCAATCCCGCATTGTTAGAAGAATCTTTCAAGATTCCGGTCTTCTCGTTACTCTTGAGATCTTCTTCTTCATTGTATTCCTCTGTTTCTGGAATTATTAAAACGAGTTCGTCCTTTTACACCCCTGGATTCCATGAAAAGGTGAAAGCCACTAGCTTTTCGACCTACAGACAGTGGATTCAATCGTAAGGAATAGGTCTAGCTTACTGCGTAGTGACGGTGGATCTTGAAGCGGAACTCTATTCGAAGGTCGTAATCAAGATCAAAGGTTCGTTCCTTCGACTGAATGGCTAGCTTCCACCGTACGGACGGGGCGGACGGATGATATTTGAAGCGGGAAATCAATCTGACGATGGATATACAGTAGCTTTCACCAGCACGAACAACGGATATCAACTAGGAACTCAATCAGGTGGTAGAGATTGATGTGAACTGTTGTTTCGAGTGGTCGGAAAAACAGTAGCTTTCATACGTACGGATGGTGAATCCGTGAAGGCTCCACTTGGAACTCGATTCGACGAAGGAGACTAAAACGAACGAGAAGTTCTTTCTACTTTATTAGACAAAAAAAAAAGAAAAAGAACCAGCATTCAGCTGTTAAGAAGGGAGATGCTGGAGGCGGGAACTCAATCCGAATGTTCCTCCGATCCTACGACGGAGCTGAAACCTTTCCCGGCCAAAAGCTGCCGGAATTTCTGCATTCTTCGCATTTTCCGGCAAATGTTATAGAAAATTGCAGGTGTAGAGCTGAAGCTGCCGGATTCCAGAGCCGCCAGAGGAAGAACCGTCGTATTTTGAGCTTCTCAGAGAAGGTTATATATTCCGGCAGTGTTCCGTCCGAGAAAGATGATTTTCTGAGGAAAATAAAGCTCACTGTTCACTCGGCAACAATAAAATAGCCGGATTCTGATGTTTCCTTGCACATTGCGAGCAAAACGCCGTTTGTACGGTTCCCGGAGGAGCAGTGAAGTGAGCAAAATAGGAAACGGGAAGAAAGAGCACGTGATATAATGCAATCGTCAACAGAGAAGATAGAAAATAAGGGACTGTATGCCCCACTGCTGATTACTGATTAGGAATTTAGATTTTGGAGCGATAAAGGCCTTTCTATCTCTAGTTTTTGGACCCTTGGATTGTTTTTTCATTTTTAATGGTTGGCTAAGATCATCTCATGAATTTAAAGTTCTAAAATTTTAAAACCATTCTTAATAAGACAATTATTTGTGGCTAAATTCGGTGAATTTGGATAAACATCAACTAGAAAATTAATCTAATTGGTCAAACGTACATGATCTCATATGGCATATGATTGAATTTAAATAATGATCAATCACATGGGCAGATGATATTATTGCATGCACTATTATACAAGGTCTTTCTTTTTTTCTTTTTTCTCTTAAAAGCAAACAACTCAATGTACGAGAAACATATAATATGTTGGCATATATATGAATCTAAGAATTCAAAGCTAAGATGTTGGATAAGATTATATATAATATGTTGATTGATATCTTGAATGGGTAGCGATTTTCAAACGACATTTTTGTTTAATTAGATACGGAAATTAGTAGATTTTTCACTTTATCCTTCAACTTTGTCATACAAATGACTTAAAAATGAATTAACGTGAGCTGGTCACTCCAAAACGGCGAGTTATTTTGGTTCCTTTTGTAACTGTGGGTTTTTCTCACATTTGGCTCTGGTTTTCAAACAACGTTGTTTTTCAATCGATTTCTATAAACAAAATATCAAAATTCATCTACTTTGAATTTTATGAACTCCGAGACTAATTTTAAGTGAAAAGGAGATAGTTTTGGACTTAAAAAATCGTATTCAAAGAATTTAAGAAGAAATAATATTTCTTCTTAATTCTTTGAGTACGATTTTTTAAGTCCAAAACTATACAATTTTCACTTAAAATAAGTCCCGAAGTTTATAAAATTTAGAGTAAATGAATTTTGATAGTTTGTCTGTAGAAATCGGTTGAAAAATGGCTTCGTTTGAAAATTCGAGCCAAACACGGAAAAAACCCACACTCGCCGTGCGTCGATTTTTGATATTTTCTTTTAAGTTATCCCAGAGTGAAGGATAAAGAGGGAAATTCACTCATTCCCGTGTCTGGTTACACAAAAATCTCGTGTGAGAATCGCTATCCATCTGGAATATATCCATCAATATATTATTTACACAATTTTATACTAACAATAAAATTAATAATATAAAATTTAGATTAATATTGGATGGTATATCAAACGTTGACCAATAGCAACCAATATTGATTTGTGAGTTCATAATTTTAAGATGTTGTTTGAAAGGTCTAAAGATCAAACATTTAAAATAAGATCAATTTTGTAAGGAACTCAATGTCTCAATTTCACAATTTTCTTGCACGAGTCTAAGTGTCTAACGCCTATTCATCTGTCTATCCTTGCCTCTTCAAACTCTTTTGTTCTCCAAATTCTCCTACACTCATCTCTTCCACTATCCATTCGACCACAGTCCTTTGATATTATATTTGATTCAGAGTTTCACAAAACTCTAATTTCTGCTAATTAAAAGACCAATCATATGCATATACATACGAATTATAGATGAATTGAAATTTTAACAAAATATTATTTTTTAATTGAAGATTGACATAATCTTAATTTCTATTCGGATAAGATTTCTATCTTTATATATCTTAAACGTTTTTATACTTAAATAATTCAAATAATAGACTTTAAATATTTTAATGATTCTATTGAAAAGCATTAAGAGACTCAAAATATCATGTTATGGAATTTCTTATTCAACAGTTGGTGAGCACCATCTTATCCAACTAGCCTCAGGACCAGCCAACGGTTCAGATGGTCTAGATTTGGTTGCATGGGGAATGGATGGTCGAGATGAGCCGACTTTGCGACAGTGGAAACTGGAAACCAGCAAATGCCCACACTTGTTGATAATAATTTGGGCCTAAACTTAATAGGGTGGGCCATAACTGCATGCCTGTTAAGAATGTCGGTGATTGTTTAATATTTTCACAATGTTCTTTTTATATTAAAATGGACTTTAAAAACTTGTAAAAATAACTTTGACGACTGTTGTGAATTGTGACTGTTGCCTTTCATATATTATTTTTATTTTAAAAATATTGCTAACAATAGAATGCATACAATTTTGTATATTCTAATAACATGCCAATGCATTTAAATTTATTTATTTAAAAATTGTATATATTTTTTTTGTTTAATTTATTTCAAACTATTTTATTCTAATAATAAGTTTAAATAGTATAGTAACTAATTAAAACTCAGCATTTAAATACATTCCAATATTAAAAAAAGAAGTCTATTACTATGTTTTATATAATCAGATCCTTCTTATAGTTTTTCAAGTATTAAAGGTTTTTCTTTTATTTAATTAAGGAAATGATCACCCACATATTTGTTGTAAGGTAACACACGTCTATATATTGGTATATTAAATGAAATATTAATGGGTTTACTGAGCACATTTTTTTTTATGTGTCATATTTTGATCGAATTAATTAAGTCATATTTTTAAGTACTTTTAATTAAATTATTATTTAAATATTCAATACTCAAATAATCACCTTTCTAATAAAACTATTACTGCTCCATTTGGTGGGCACAATAGATAATTGTAAATCAGTTCACAGTGAGTCATTGTGACAAGTTTGCAATAGAAAATTTCTCTACTTGGCTTAGGCCAACACTTCGACGTGCAAACCCTAATAAGTAATTTGATGGGCTGAACATGAATTTGAGGCCCATATCTGAATATGGTCATAGAAATGACTCGATAAAACGATGGGTAGAACTTAGAAGTAGGGGTTTAAATCTCGATTTGGAATGATATCGGACATATCATTTTAGTATTTGTTTACCAATAAAATTATTGGTTTTAGCTGTTTAATGATCTGGATTTTAAACAAATCATGTGTTTTTAGTAAGAAATGGAAACAAAAGCTGTATATGTCTACACTAGAAAGTTGGATTTTTGAAAGATAGAACACATGGAATGATTTGGATATAAGATGTCTTCTTGTCGTTGCTGTAAAACAGACATTCTAATCATACACTTTAAGTTAATCCAACTTGTATTGTTTCTTGATTAATTAAATATGCAGAAAGAGGCACCTGATAGGATATTTTAGGCTTATTCAAGCTTACTGGTCAAAGTTTAAAGAGAAGGAGGAAATCATGCGTTTCACATGTTTATACCATGTTAACTAACTTTCTAAACCCTAATTGATGACCCATAGATTAGAAACTAAAGTACATATCTAAATTGAGATTTAATTGAGTTAGATATTTTATATTTAGTTCAGGCCACACTCGTCTCTCTCTTTTCTCAACTCAAACAGATTCTCTCTACAACATCTTATTGAATTGTATTAACTTGATTGATTCAAGTTAACTTAGATCAATTAGAAAGGATAATTCTAAAAGACTTAACGAGATAAACTAATTCTTAACTGATATGAAGACTATCTAAATCTCACAATCTCAACCCCTGATCTCTAACTCGAGTGAGTCTAACTCATTTTTTGGAAAAATGAACAGGATGAACAGTAGATGTAGTAAGAGTGGAGTGAAGGATAGGATCAATATATCACTCTATTGTTCCAATGGTAAAGAAGCAAAAGAAAATATACAAGTAAACATATCTAGAGATAAGCAAAAAATCTGAATAAAATGACAGGGACACTAGTGACAGTGACGACAACTACGATAATCGTCCTCTTTTTGCTCAAGCTGTTGTATGTTGAGTTTTAAATTTGGTAATGAGTCATCTATAATAAAAGAAAGAGAGATGTAGGTCTCTTCTTTTTCGTCTTATGCATCATGCATGGAAGATTTATAAAAGCTTAAGTCATTAATGACATGCACAAGAGACGAAAGACTTGGTAGGTTGGTATTTTCCTCAGTTACCAACCATTGTCCATTCTCTACATATGTGAGTGGCTGTTGGTTTTCTGCTGTGTAAACTCACCAAGTGATATACAAAACGAATCAATTCTTCGAGTGATGGAAGGATTTTTTTTATTAGAATATAAAATATATAGATCTAATTGAGGAGGGTGGCTAGTGATCCAATGCTCTTATTTTCAAGAAAGCTCAACGATTTTGATCCAGTGGGTTAAGAGTTGTGGAATGCCATATATGTTGATTTTTGAGATTTATCGATGACTTGTCACGTGTCTTATGAGACTAGCGTAGGATATGATAGATTTAAAGCGGAAAGCGAAGGCTCGAGGGATATGGTATGTAGTAAAGCAATCAGTGGAAGATGATATGCTATTGCATATTTTTGAAGCGAAAAAACCCAAACAAGCACAGGGTATGCTTGTGAGATTGTTTTTAAAGAAAGTTCACATTGGTTACACTGAAGCACAGAAAGGTAAACTTTCTGTTTTGGAATATTTTCTACAACATGAGAATCAAATCTCAAAGTCCAAGATAAAGAGACTCTTTATGAACAATCTGTCAACAAGATTATGTGGCATAATGATGAAGGCAAAGGGTAAAAGATTGAAGATCTATCAAGGGTCTTCTAGAGTTTAAGACCAAGTTCTTCCACATGACCAAGGGGAAATTGATTTTAAGCCAATAATTAGGAGAATTCTAATTTCAATTTCATCAAAGAATGGTAGGAAATCCTTGGATCTCTCACAAATCTCAATAAAAAGTCAAAACGAAAAATGCTCTATTTAGAGATAACCAAACTTTATGCTGAATCATTTATTCTAGAAAATTAATTTGCACAAATAATTCAATGCGAAATAATAAATCGAACAAAATATTAGAAGATGAAACTAACCTTAACTAGGAGAGAACAATTGCAAAATACAAGACAATGATTGGATTCTATTGGGCATCTATTATTGTTGAGTTACATTAAGGAGATTTTTCTAGTAATACTAAATACTAAGACTACTCCTTAATAGGTTTCAACCTTATATGGTTGGATGTATTGCATAAAAAGATGAGAATGGTCAGATGGATTTACACTAATGAGACTTTTCTAGTGATGTAAAATATCAAGACTATTTCTTATATAAGTTTAAACTTCATTTGACTGGATGTGTTACATAAAGAGATGAAGATGGTTTGATTAGGCTTGGTTGGCTCGAGTGTTCAGCCCTTCCTCCCATTACTTACTCATTGATAACTGTGTTTGGGTTAAGTTGTTAATAAACATCTTAAAAATCTTAGATCCACACTCTTTTAAAATAGTCGAGTGTAGGTGAGATTAACAGATCGGATTAGATTTTGCCATGTCTACTGGTTGATGGCAAAGCAATTGTTGATAGGAGGTTGTTAATAGGAGATAAACAAATGAGAGAGGTTAGGGCTGTCGGTGGGCTATGGTTGGCTGTAATGGGCAGTGGTTGTGCTAGAACAGGCTGGGCAAGGTTGTCTAGTGTGGGCTAGGTTGGAATAGGTGGGATTGAGAAAAGGATGAGGGTTGGTGGTGAGCAAATGGAGGCAATGGTGCTGATGGAATATTAATTTAATTAGAATTAATTAAACACTCATAAAAGCCAAATGGTTAAAAGCTAATGGCTCTTTGTATTAAATCTCAAATGTCCACGTCATTTATTGAAGAGTTATTTCACCAACTTTTCTAAGAGGGAGTTGGTCTGATGGTGAAGAAGCTATCTCACGAAGGGAGGTCTTAAGTTCTATTCATGTTCAATACTTCTCTGGGTTACTTCTCATAGTTCTTTATCCGGTATGCGTGTGATTGAGAGGTTTGCACATGCCCTAAGAATTAATCTAAGTTAAAATGTCTCCTTTTCAAATACAGGTCAAATCCCTGAACACCTTGGTCATAATAAAAGAAAAATCAAACACATTAAAAAGTATTATCCTACAACTGATTAGTAATTTGTGCTAAATCCAGTATATTGGAGATCACTAGCTTAACGACGACTCTTTTCTGATTCGAACCCTTCGTCTTCTTAATTTTTTTTTTCTTTCGTTAACCTGTGAGAAATAATTTGTAATATCAAATGTTATCATGATCGATAAAATCAAGAAAAGTGAGAGCAAACTTTATGATATGACCATGATGGATAAATCCACCAAATGTGGGATCAAAACCCTTTGCCCGTTATGTATGGACTAAGATAGATAAATCTAATCAAAAGTAGGACCAAAATATCATAGAAAAAAAAATATTTTGATTTTTTGGGTCAATTGAGATGTATTGGAATATTAATTTAATTAAAATTAAATAGATGTCCAAAAGAGCTGAATGGTCAAGAGCCAATAGCTCTTTATATTCAAGCTCAAATGTTTATAATATTCGTTGGAGAACTATTTCACCAGCATTCATGGAGAGATCCAAATTGCTATAAATTTTAGAACCAAATGAGAAATTATACACATTGGAAGGTATTATCTTATAGTTGATTAGTGATTTGTGAAAAATTCTATATATTTGAGATCACCAGCCTAACAATACTCGCTCTCCCATTTGAACCCTTCATTGTCTCAAATATCTTTGTTTCTTTTAGGTGCAAGGATGGGCAGTGGGATTGTTGGCACCTAAGAAAAGCAGTGATAATAGGCAGAAGAACAGATGGTTTGGGCAAAGATAGAAGAATATAGCAATGTTGAGTAGAAAAAATGATGAGGCAGTGGTTTAGTGGTGACAGAGATAGGAGACAAACCAAATTAGAAATGGTTAATGAAAGGAAAACAGGGTAGAGATCGGTGCCAGCTAGGTTTTTCAGCAGTCTTGGTGTTAAATGGGTGGTGGAGAAATAATTTAAAAGGGATTGGAGTGATGGTGAGTGAGGAATCTGGTGGAATCTGTCTCTGAAAGTAGGAGTCTTGAATTTAATTCTCACTCCATCTTAAATGACCATTTTCAATAGAATTATTCAATGTGTATAGATAGGGAGACTTGCATATGTTCTGAAAATTTGTCGGTGCTCTAAGAGACTGAGACACTTGGTCATAAAAAAGGGTTGTGGAGTCATGCAACAAAAGAGAAGGTGTTGGTGAATTGATTATCAAAACTGAAATTGAATCGCGAACAAAATTATCAAATATGTAACATTCAATTCTGTGTGTTTTGAGGCATGATCTGAAATGCTTGGTGGCTGTAGATTAAAATGGTCTGAAGTAGCGGGCATCAATATTTTGAAACATTTCAGACAGCAGAACAACTACTCTTTCAATAGTATGTATGTTGTGAAATCAATCACACAAACCACAAATCAAACCACACTTACAAGAAAGAAGAACACACAGATTTTACGTGGTTCGGCAAAACCGTCTACGTCCACAGAGCGTATATTAAGATTCAACTATAAAGACGATCTCGTACAAATTACAAGGATTACCCAATCTGTTCCTTTCTCTCTTCATCACCGTCTCTCTTTCTCCTCTTTGTTTCTTTCCTCTCTTCTCAGACCCAGTGAAATTACACAGCCAAGGAAACTCTAAGGGAAAGAGGCATAATATAGAGCTCAGCTTACAACACAGACTGGGCTTGGTGGGCTTGCCAGGAAACAAACCCAAGCCCAAAGGACTTTAAGCCAAATCCAACAAAGTAAATCTGATTTATTTTGCCTGACATGGCATGTCGATGGCACTTTACTTTTAAGACAAGTTCTTCCCTAGCGTAGACACCCAGTGTGAAGGCTCTCTGCTAAACTGCCGAAGACTGGGTAAGATGGGAGAAACAGTAGAACACCAGAGAAAAAAAAGTTACAGAAAAAGAAGATCTAAGATTATATTTCATGAACTATTTGGTTCACCTTTTAAATCATACAAATTTGGTAGTAAAAGAAAAAGAGATCGAAAAACATTAAAAGAAATTGAATAGAGATGTCATCCAAGTTCTCATGAAAGCTGGTCTTAAAGGAAACTGTCAGAGAGATGTTAATTTGAGTTCTACATTGCACTTTTGTAAAACTACTCTCTATTACATGACTTTTAAAAAAATTATTTTGAAAGAAAAATTTCATTTTTCCTATGAAAAATGCAAGCTATAAAAATTGTGAATCTAAACAAGAAATTGGAATATTTAACATTGATTCTACCTTGATCTTCCTACTTAAGCACAGAAATATTTATGATCAGAATAAAAATAGAACAACATCAACGAAAAAAATATAAGAACGTATGAAAGAAAGTAAAATGATAGAAATGACAAAAAATGTATAAAGCAAAGTAAAAAAAATAGAAAAAAGAACTCGAATGAAGAAATAATCATGTGATTTTGATAATTAAAATTAAGTGATTAAAAATTGAATTTAAGACTAAAATTTGATTAATTTGTAGTTCATCCAAAGTCCAAACTACTTCCAATTTACCTGGTGTTTACAAAGTGAACCAAAAAAAAATGAAGTGAGCCACGTGTGATCCGCCTTCTTTGTACGAAAGTGTATACACCAATTCTTTAGTATATACAAGAACAAAAAAGTACCAAAAAGAAATGGAATGATCTTTCTTAAAATAGAGAGCAAAACAGATATGATTTGAGAAAAAGAAGGTAGCGTTATCTATTCAGTAAAAAATAATTACTATAAACAATTAATTTTTGTGATCTATTTCACAAAATTATAGTAATCAGAAGAAAAATTATACTTAAAATATATTATTTATGAAATCCTCTGTTTCTCCCATTCAACTGTACAAAACTCTATCCACTGTAAGCATGCAGTCTCTTCTTTGTCGAAGATCAGCACCACAAACTTATTAGAGTTTTTTTATTTTTTTATTTTGTTTTTAAATAACTTCTCGAGAAAGAAATCGGACAAAAGCGTAAAAAACAAGGAAGAAAAAACTGCTCTCTCAGATCCCCTCAAATCTCCACCGTCCAAACCAATCCCGATTCGATTTCAGTTCGAATTCTCTTTTCCCCTTCTTCTACTCCTTTTTCGGTTGCCCTTTTTGATTTCAACCTATTTTCGCACCATCTCTTTCCTGTCCTTCTTCCGACGAAAAGTATCGAATTCGAGATAGATTCAGTTCAATCCTACGGTGAGTTCTTATCCCTGCGTTCGAATTTTCTTTTAATGAGTTTCTGTGTCCTTTTTATCTTTTTGAAAAAATCAAGACTGGAATTTGAAGTTAGTTACTGATTATGTTGTTCTTTTTTTTTTTTTTTTTTTAATTCTTTCAAAGGCCGGAATTTGGGTTTCAAAGGCTAAAAATTGAAACTTGCTGTAATTAGTAACTATATTGTCCAACCAGCATTCGATTTCGATTTTGATTTTTTGTTAAATTCTGATGTTTAATGAATTGTTTTCCTGGGAAAATACCGGGCTACTAATTCGAGTATCTTTGGATAATTGAAGTGTCCAATTTTTTTTTTCCTGTACAACTTCTCCTGAAAAATGGAAGTGAATGCATCATTTTATCAAAGACATATTCGTGAGTCAGTAATCAAATACTGTTCTGAGAGACTTCTGTTGTTTTATTAAAATTTTAGTACCATTTTTGCAGAAGTGACATGTACTGGGTCATCTGCAAAAAATGAGGCCCAAATGTTGTTGCTAGCGTCCCGTGCTAACATATACCGAAGTATTAAAATTGATGGCCAATGTTTTTCATCTTGGTAATTGATCTCCATTTCTTGTACCTTATGAGTATCAATAAAAATCTTGCTTCAATTTTTGTTGGGTCCTCTAGCCCAGTATTGGTTGTTACTTCTGGAAATTTGTGTGACTTAAGTAAAATGGTGGAAATATTGTATTTTAGCATTGTCCTTGAACTGAAACCTGAAGTTCTTGGATGAAATCATGAATCTTGGTCTGTTTTAGTTGAGATTTGATTTTGATCCAAGATAGGAGTCTTGGCTTTGTTAGATTGCAAGAGGGTTTTTATTTAGTTTATGCAGAACAGTTTCCATTACTAACATATTAGGTTTATTTGATACAACCTTTTTAAACATTTGAATTAAGCTAGATTTTGCACTTTTCTGAGATAGTACTTGCATTCGGCATTACATTTCTAACACTCCAGGGTTATTTCTTTTTTATTACATGTATTTATTTATTTTTTAGATATCAGAAGGTTTTTAGCTGGGATTTCAACTGAACTTGTTCTCTACTAACTGTTTGATTCTCTGAAAATCGGAATAGGTTTTATGGGTGGCTAACATAATTCATATTCTTAGATTTTTTTTATTGTTTTCATGGAGTTGCAGTTTATGCATTTGAGTTGTTCTATCTGCATGTGGTGGATTTCCCATGGAAGCACCGACAGATGTGAAGGCTAATGGTGAAATTTACATGAAGAAGATTTCTATTGATAAAAGCACACCCCTTCCTTCATTGCCTAAGGAGAATGCTGGTCCTGTCATTTACAAACTTGTTCGGGTAATCTTTCTGATAAGGTCACGTTTGGTACTGTTTTTGTTTAAATTGTATTGTGATGAACTTTTATAGTGATTTTTTCTTTACTATTATGATTTCGTGGTGTTAGCTTGGAACAAAAAGGTTTGGTATGATATCTGGCTAATCAAACTTCGGAACAATTTCTAGAATGTGAATAGATATGCCCAAATTGCACACAGTTTTAGTACTTTGACAGAGCAGATGGTTGGCCCTTAAACAATGCATTTGTGACAGTGCTTTTATTGAAAACTATATTAGGTGGGTAGCCTTTTTATGTTTTTATATCTGTAATTCATTAGTAAAGATCATTCAGTGGCAGTGGAAAAACTATATAGGCAACTTCGGTTTCCATGCTTTCTCAACTTTTACTTTTCACTTGTCATTGTTTTGAGCCAAATCCTTCGACCTAAATTCAGAGTGGAAGTGTTAGATATAATATGAGAAAAACATCAAACTTTTTGCAATTTGTGCCACCTCCAGATGCACCCATAATGAATTCTCTGTTTTTGATCTCTGATGGGTTAATTGTGTCTAAATCTCTGTTTTCATATATTAAATACTTATAATGAGTTTGATTTTGGATTGTTATACTTCCCTTTTCAATGTGTAGGTCGAAGGTGATGGAACATTCGTGCCTGCTACAGATGACGAGCTTATTGAGGTAGAGGATTTGCTTCAAGATGACAAGAGTGTAATCCCTTTAATTGACGATCAAGGGCACTTTGAAGGTTCCTTTAATGAAGGGTTGTCTTTGATGGAGGCTGCTTTAGAAGGCTTGGAAGGTTAGCTCTTACCTTTTTTGCCTTTTCATTTTTCTAATGCAAACTTTTTTTATTGATTGTATGTCCCTTTTTTTCTTATAAAGGAGTGAATGCGTGGACTCCTTGTGAAATATATCATCATGATTCTCATCATTGAAGCCTTCATCATTCTATTTGGGTTTGCTTTGTGAGTGTCATCCAATTTTAGGCTATACTCCTCTTTTTTTTTTTTTTGTTTAAAAGAGTGTCTTTCAGTTCTCCTGTTTCATCGTAGAAGTTAGTAGTTTGTATAATTCTGGATATCATCTTTATTCTTATTAGAAAGGAATCGTTGTGCTCTTGTTCTGTAAACATTCTGGTATTCAAAGTTCTATTGAACGATCTGATTATCCAAACAAGCCACTCTTACCTGTCAAAACCCGTTTTCTATAGGTTTATTGCAGTCTGTCTGCATGTTTCTTTTAATCTTTTTCTTGGGCTTCTCTCTCTCTCTCTCTCTCTCTCTCTCTTCCTCTTCTTCACCTTGAAGCTCCCTACTCTCTCCTTGTCCTCTCCTATAATCTTCTCTCTTTTCATTGCACTCTTTTCTTTTAATCTTTTTCTTGGGCTTCTCTCTCTCTCTCTCTCTCTCTCTCTCTCTCTCTCTTCCTCTTCTTCACCTTGAAGCTCCCTACTCTCTCCTTGTCCTCTCCTATTATCTTCTCTCTTTTCATTGCACTCTTTTATGTCCTTCCTTTTATCCAATTCTCTTATTGTATAATGGGACAAAATCTTTGATATGATGATTAAATTCTCTCATATTGTCACTGGTTGTTTTGTTTTGATTGCCAAACAATACTTACAATTGCTTCATTGATTATCAGGCTAACTTTTACTGGTTCATATCATTGTGCAAGCAACTGCTGCTGTTCAGATTGCTGGGTTTTCTTACTTCTAAATCTGAGTTGATTTTCTAACCATTTATTTGGGTATCCATCACTACTTATTCTAGGGCTGAAACTCGGGCAGGTTGGGCTGGGTTTTGAATTTTTGATAAACCCAACCCATATAAAAGATGGTTGAGCCCAGTCTGACCCGACTTGATAACCTGAATTGCACAACCCAACGTGACCCGACCTAGAGTTCGAGAATCCAACCCAATCCGTTTTAGCCCGAATTAAAAAAAAAAAAAACCAACTTATAATACCTAGTTCGCCATCACTAGTCGCAGGGAGTGAGGAGCAAAACCCCAATGTTGGAAAAGTACCACGATGTGACAACTGACAAGTCTGATCGTGAAGAAACAGTTCCAGCCCTTCATTAAAGAATTCTTGGGTTTCCCCTTTTTCCTCTAATTGTTCTCAAGCTTCAATTTTTTTTTGGTTCTGGAGAATGGATCTAAAGGAATTGGATATGAGGTTTTGTGAGGGAAAGGAGGGAGATGGAAAGAGGGAGAGAGAGGTGAAAGGGCAGAAGGGCATTGGGGATTTTAGAGAGAAAAGCTAGAGAAAGGAGAAGAGAAAGGAGAAGAAGGAGAAAAAGAAGCCACGGATCTAAGGAAAATGACATGAGAATTGAGAAGGCAGGGAAGCTGGAAAGGTTGAGACTTTTCTCTATGGAGAGAGCAACTTTGCCGTTACTTGTTGTTTTGTGCCAGGGAGTGAAGGAAAGAGGGATCACCATTTCCAGTTGAGGGAGGGAAACTCAGGGATCAAGGAGCGAGTGAGCGACTTGAGAGAAGAGTATACGAGAAGTTGAGAAAAGGATTAGGGCGTGAGCAACTCGAGAGAAGGAAGGGAATGGACATTCTCTGCTGACTGTCGACTTATATATAAATTTTTTGATGTGGGTCTGGTTGGGTCGATTTTAATAAGCTGAGCCCAGCCTAACCTGAATTTAATGCGGTTTTTTTTCCTTCAACCCAGCCCAACCCTAAATTTACAAATACATGACCTAGCCCACTAATTTTTTGGGTCAGGTCATGCTGGTCAGATTAAAACCCAGCCCAAGTTTCACCCCTAACTGATTTCCAGTCACGGCTGATAATGGATGTTACATGTATAAATCATAGGACAAAATTTACAAAAAACAACTTGTATTTGCTGTGTCGATGGTTGCAGTTTGGAGTTAAATTTCATGTGATATGCTTATGAGTTTACATTGGTGAGAAATCACTTTGAAATTATTTAAAACCATCTTAAGCCTTAATCATTGGAAACTGCATGTCCTCCTGATTTGCTTGTAACAGCTGATTAGCTTTTATCAAACTTGCAGTTTTACGAATCACAGCTAATTTCTTGGTTTCACGTCTTTAATTGTGCTGATTAAATTGCAGTAATAATTTTGTTCTGCTCATGTTTAGTTGCATGTTATAATCTATGGGTTGCAAAGCAGTTATGGTTGCAGAATTAGCTGACCCGATTTATTTTAATTCATACCCTTCAGTTCAGCTTGCAAATATTGTGTATCTTTCCGTGCTTTCCTTTTTGGCATACTTCAACCTATGCCATTGGCTAATACATGAAGCTATACCTGTTTTGATGATTATTCAGGTTTATTTTTCTCTATCCTATATCTCTTTTCTGTGCTTTGGGAGCTTAGAGCTTACTGTTGACCTAAACCTACTAAATTTGCAACTGGAACTTGACATTTAACCTTGAACTTCTATGTTAATAACTTTAACTTGAGATCTAACTTTTCTTTTGTTGGGATTTCTTTAGCATTCTGTATTTTGTACAAGATAATTTTACTTGTTAATGTCCCAGATGTGCCAGATTCGTCACCATCTGAGAAAACAGAAGATGCAAGAAATCAGAATGGGAGACTTGAGGTGTGGTATTTGAATTTGACCTTTATTTGCTTTACCCATTTGGCCATTTCATTATGCATTGATGTTATTTTGATTGTATATACATTTTATTATTTATTTTGTTTGTTGGTATGTGGCCCATGTGGGGCCCAGCCACCTTAATGGCTCCTTCAAGTACATCTCCAAAAATGTTTTTCACATCCAACTCATCCTCTCTGAATACCCATTTGGAGAGCCATTTAAACTGATTTCTAAGGGTCATCCGAGTTATAAATCCCTGTGCTTGTGGACGATCTACCTTGCTTTGGAAGAAAACTTTTGGGTCAGTGACCATCAATCTGTCAGCAACAAAGCTCTCCGTCAATGATCATCTTCATTTTCATCCCTATTTTTTTCATCATTATTGTTATAAATAGTTGGTAATTTCATGGAGTATTGAATTTTCTTTGGATAACATGGGTATCCCCACTGCACATTGGAGGTGGGACTAATCCCACAGGCATGTGTAAACCTCCCAATCCACACACATCGGTTAAGCCTATGGGGAGTGGCATGTTGGGGTTGAGCATAAATCTAACTCAAGACCTCACTTCATGAGGCAGGCATCTTAAGAGATACCTTGTTGTTCTTTTTCATAAAGTTGTCATTTATGAGCTGGGAAAACCTTTCTAATCTCCTATGGAGTCATGCTTCAGATGTAACTGTTTCATGTTACTGAACAGTTGCTCCAAGACGCCAACCCTTAAAAAAATGTTCCGCTCCTTTTCCAAAACATTCTTCGGCAGTCTTGTGCATTATTTGTGATTTTTGATGGATTAGGTTTTCATTTTTTCCAAGATGTTTGCATGCTGAATTGTTATAGCTGGTATCAACTTCATTCTGATGGATACCATGGAGTTCTTAAGATGTGTTCAAGTAAACAAGATCCCATCATAGTTTACATAGGATATGATCAAGCTTGACAATACGATCATTAGAGGGTATGTGATAAAACAAAATTGATCTGTTTTAATATTGAGCTTTTTTCCAATGCCTGTAGTGTTTGCATTTGTTGAGTATTCATAACTTCTTACGGCAACCATCTCAGTTCATCATCGTCATCAGAGCCATATATGCAGCAATAAACACTTACCATATATGCAAGTCATTTGAACTATCTTGAGTTAATTGTCACAGAGAATTTTTAAATTGTTATTTTTTTCCAGGAATAGAAACACAACTAATAACTCTGAGTAGTTCAAATTGTCTCAAATTGAATGAATTTAAAATTTGAGGCTTCAATCAAATATGTACCAAACTGAAACACGACCCATATAGTGACTCAACATCTATATAAAATGTCTTTCAGATCTAATGAGAAATGGCTATGATTATTGAAAATAAAAACTTGTATAAATTATCGCTTAATAGCTAAATAAATAAGCTATAACATAACAATTGACATTCAAATGTCAACACTTCCTGTGAGAAATAGAAGTCCACTGTTTTGAAAATTGATATTGTATCATAAATTGTTTCAACTATCAATTCATATCAAATTGTAACTAGTGTCATAAATCATAATATTTTTTTTTTAATTTTCTTGAAAAAGGGTAGAATATTTAAAAATTGTGAAAAGAAAAAAAAAAAAAATTCACAACCAAAGCACTTTGTGTTCAAACCATTATTGGTAAATGACAAATAGAATTTTTACCAAAAAACGACAAATAAAATGATGAGTATATCATATGTGTAATTGACCATCACTTATGTAAACATTTTCAAGATTATGGAAAGAAGTTCATGTACGTGGAATTGTAATTACATGTGATCGAGTATCACTAGAAGATCAATGGTTTAAAAATTGACTTGAATCATTAATGCAAAATCAGATTTTATATGTGTTGTAAAAAGTTGTAACTGTAGAGTTCTTAAAAAATGAAATTTGCGCATATGGTTATTTATGAAGATTAATAATATTTATAATAAATAATGATATCTCTAAGCTGCTTAACATGTTCCAATTTATAAATTCTAAATATTTTTTGATCAGTTGTAAATCATGCTTCTTTAAGCAATTTCTGAGGATGTTTTCCTTGCATGGCAAATAAGAAACACACATTTTCCTGAGAACATTTCTGAGTTGTGAGAAATTCCATGCTGTAAATGCTTTGCAGGAAACTGCTGCTTTACAATCAACCACTTCAAATGATATTGCTCATTTAGCAAGTATTGAGACATGTCTGCAACCTGCTTGCCAATCAGTTATTGAGCCCTCAGTTTCTGACATTTGCACTAGTACCAAACCTGATTTCTCTACTATACAAGGGGACATATGCTTGGACAATATGACAATAAGGGAACTTCAGGAAACTTTCAAGGCAACTTTTGGGCGTGAAACGACTGTGAAGGACAAGTTATGGCTTAAGCGTCGAATTGCAATGGGCTTGAGTAACTGTTGTGATGTTTCGACACTGAAGTCTATAATAGAACATACGAAATTATCATGCAAGAAGGAGAAAGGAACATACTATAGGAATGATAAATGTAAATATGAAGCTGGTTCTCATCTCACAGATCAAATTACTGGAGCGATGAATGCTGATGGGAATGAGTTGTCAACTAGCCCAACTAACCAAATCGAAGATCACCATATTGTATCTGGAAAGAGACTGAGAAACACTAAAAATGAATGGGGCATGAAAAACAAGGATCTGCAGACAGATCAGACTGCAGGGAAGAGGCTTAGAAAGCCTACCAGGCGGTATATTGAGGAACTTTCAGAAATTGAGAGCAGGGAATACAGTGAGAGATTGATTTCTTCCATTAGAAGTTTGGAACGTGGTCAGTCCTCTTTGCAACATCGGGTCAAGCCTGTTAAAGATGCTAGTTTGGCAGGGACAACGCATGTCACTAGGCCAGACTCTCTTGGAGGATCTGGTGTTCAGGTCCCTTATGTATGTAGGGTCCGAAGAGCACGGCCAAGAAAAAATGTTATGGCTCTCCTGGTACGTTGAATGAATATCCAGTCAAGAATGCATTTATGTTGTAGTCAAGATAAATCCTGATTTTGGTAAATCAGTGCTTGTGTTCAAATCTCTGAAAAAATGGTGTTTAGCCATACCAATTGTTTTTTTTTTTTGAAAAGTATCAATTGTTTTCTTCTTGCTTTGAAATAAAATGTTAGTTCCATCATATTCATATTATTTTACTTCTCAAGTGGTATATTGAAAGGTAGCAATTAGGTTTTTAGCATTTTTCCTCTATTGGGGTATTTGGACAGACATATTCCTTAGCACATATGACTATAAGCTACACATGAACCACCTTGTGTGAACCTCCTGATGATCCTATTCCATCCCTATAGTTCTATTTTCTATTAGAATCACAACTCTCTCTCTCTCTCTTTCTCGTTTAATTGGTTTATTAAGCTTAAATACTATTACTTTTTTTGAAGCATCCAACAATGTATACAACAAGAACGACAGCCCCACAAAATTCACAAGGGTTCCTATTCTTTGATGGTTTTCAGAAGAAAGTTTGTGTATATTGACACAACATCAAGAATAGACTTTTTTCTATTTATTTCCGTTTTTGCTTGTAGATGACAAGGATAACAGCAAAAATACCACCAAAAGTGATGAAACAATACCAAATGTTTCATGAGAATGGTTTGATACTATCTCCATTCTTGATCTTGTACTTTAATGCAGAACTTCCCATAGTGTGTTTGATGGTCTTTAGAACCTCTGTTCATTGTCAAAATCCTGTTTTCTTGTGAATTTAATGATGTTTGTCTGGCATGCCTTTCATATTCTGACACACTATCCTGTTTTTGTAACCTTTTGTTTGTGTCAATATCTTTTGGCTGGTTGGATCTGGTTCTATATTCTGTTGCCTTGGAATTTGTTGTATGAAGTGATTGTTCTCACTTGAGCAATATTTGACATGCTTATGCTTCCATTTTTGTTTGTTTTATGTGGATTATGTTTCTGGGTGTAGATATATTTGCTCTAAAGTTCTTGTCTTACATGTTTCTTAGCATCAGCATTATGATTTAGATCTCTTCTTGTGAAATCACACTGCATATAGACACATGCATCTCTGCCACATTGTGCACATTCTTCTTATTGTCATATCACCCTACATTTAGTTCCATTTAGAATTAGGTCTACCTATTATGAATTGAAAGAGAAAAGCTAATACATTAAACATCATCTGACATGAACAATGAATCGCCTGTTATATCATTGCCTTGGTAGAAATGTGGTGTAATGACATGGAATAGGATCCAGCATGAACTGTAGTTTTCTTCTACAAGGAAGAACAGAGAAAGTATCAAGGTTGTAAATGAGAAAAAGAAGCCTACAGGATATTGAGACTGACAATTTGCGAATAATTGGTAGACAGTGAAAGACTACTTGGAATAGCTAATTGCAATTGGTGGCTCATTTGTTAGTCTTGTATACCTGTAGGCTGGTGAACCATGGTTTATAATGTCAGAACTAGGAAATATGACAATTTAGGCAGTCCTCTGACTCTGTTGAGTCAGTTGAAAGATGTAGGGGGAAAACTAAGTCCTTACAAAATGAGTTGATTGAATCTGACAAAATGAGGCTTGACTGAGCTTTTTCTGAAGTCTTGATATATTTTCGACCAACTCAAGTATTTGGTTCACCATATTTCTGATTGAGTTGAGTTGGGTGGTCTCTTACTTTTAGTACTACAGGGAAATATCGTCTGCTAGATGTGCTATATGGTCGCCCCTTCAATTGTATTGACAATACTTCACATCATCTTTGATTGAACTTCCATTAGCCTATTTTCAGTTTTAGTGGTTCAATCCCAGATTATTCCGTTTGATTTGCTAACAATTTTTAATTTTTTTTTTTGTGAAATATAATTTTTTATTCTTTCAACATCCAACATCCTGGTTGCATCTGCAGATGTACCACCCAAATGACTTGGCAGCTAAACTGGTCCAGAAGGCCCTTGGCATGCATTTTTCTAAAGAAGATGGTGCAAATAGAAGCAAATTATGGAAAGCCAGAACACTTTCTAAGAGAACTGCACATCCAGTGAGTCAAAATATGTTATAACATAGAAATACCTTGCGTTTTCACTTGTAATGTTCTGTCTTCTAGGTCCATGAAGTATGGGCACATGCTAGGCCCTGTTCATCTTGTCCCTGTACCCAAGTCTAAGCCTGGTAGCATTAAAATAATTTGTCAAGCCTATGAGATCTTTTGGTGCTGATGGGGCCATATGCAACCTGGCTGATTAAGGCCTGAAAATTCAGGCTGGATTTTAGCTGTGTCCCATGTACTGAGGTATCCCAGCTTAATGGGGCTGAGCTACCCCAACCAGTTCCAACCCTGATGCTTATCTGTCAGCAGTTGAAGATTGAACATACATATAAGATCACCATTGAACTTGGAAACTTCACAGTTTCATGAAATTCAATATATCTGATATCTTTTTACCAGTTTCTCCTGTGTGCCATATGCCTTTCAGTTGCATGTGTGGAGTCATTGAGATTTATGATGCAGCGTTTTACCTCTTACTATTCTGCTGTCAGTGGAAGAGGTAAAAGCTTATTTGCCTTACCTTCTGAAGACCGACTTCCTGGCTTAGAGCTTGATGTGGTGGCACTTAATGTAAAATTGTGCCCAGGTTGTGAACCTCCACACACAGCAAAAATGCGCAGCAATCCAGTCTGCCAAATTCCAAAACTTATTCTATTGAGTGTGGGCATAACACTGAAACTGGCAGTATTGTAGTTTAGTATTTGCCAAATGAATTTGAACCGTTGAAGATTCAACTGCCATTGACTGAATGGACAAGCTTCTAAAAGTAATGATATTTCTGCATCATTTGTACAGATTGGAATGTGTATGATATTTTATGGATACTTTGTATAAATATTATCAGACATACTTGATTGCCACCAAGTGTTCCGCTGGGATCATTCATCAGTGGACCTTCTGGCAGCAGTCCCATCTAATGTGTTTCCCTCATCCATTGGATCAATGCATCCTCCACCATGTGGCTCAGCCATATCTTTATCCTTGTTTTTTCTCCCATTGGATTTGATTTAGGCTGTAGTTTGCTTCGAAAATTTGATGGATTGTAGCTACAGTTCTAATTAGTCCTGTTACTACTAGATTGTTGGTGAAACTGAAAGAGAAAAGGAGATAGTGACAGGTGGTGGGCAGCTGCAGCATCAGAAAGACGAAGAACCCACATACTTTCATTCATCCAGTTATAATTCAGATGAAAATGCAATGACAGTGACAGGATCTAAAGATCGAATTAGAAGGAAACATCACCGAGCTTGGACTCTTGGTGAGGTTATGAAGCTAGTTGAAGGGGTATCTAGGTGTGGAGCTGGAAAATGGTCAGAGATCAAAAGGATTTCTTTTGCATCCTACACATACCGCACCTCCGTGGATCTCAAGGTATTGTATCAAGATGTGAGGCTCTATTTGAATAGAATATCTGGGGGATTTTTCATCCTTATTGAAATCAGTATCCCATTTACCTGGGGTTTGCTCTCTGAGTTTTTTTTCCTTCCTATCCTATCAAAAACTGTTTCTTCTGTTACCTTGCAATCTGTCATATCCTTCTTACTTGTTAATCACTGTTTTACTTGTTCTCTTTCCTATTTCCTTCTACTTGCATTCTTTCAATTTTTCATACATGGTTTATTTCTTGTCTCCTAAATCTGTGCCCAAACCCACCTAAATGACATTCTAGAAATAGGCCAAATTATTCATTTCTGGGTTCTCCCAATAAATCAGTAGGGCATTCTTTTGACATGGCCATGGAGGAACACTGATTCCTTTTCCCCAAAGAAATACAGGAATTTTACTGTATCTAATTGAAAGAGCCATCTCCATTGGGTATGGGATTTGTCAAATGCAAAACATCTAAGTTTGGATGAATGAAGTTGTCCTGTTTGTCATTACACATGAAGTTAATCAAGTTATAGAACAGATTCTGAGAATGATTCTTTAAATTGTAGGATAAGTGGAGGAACCTTCTTCGTGCCAGCTTTTCACAATCACCTGCTGAGAATGGGGTGAGAATCATAGTTTCTATTGTCTCTATTTGAATTTTTGTTTGCATGTACCGAAGGACTCTCTCTCTCTCATATTTCTGCATTTGGCAATGGATGGTGCTGCCATAGATTTTGACTTGCAATTGACTCATTTCTGAGCAAGTGGAACCTTGTCCACTTTCTTATCTGTTCCTCTTGCCACCCTTTTAACCCATTTCAATGTGCATCCAAATTCGTTATAAACAATAAACTGATTATCCTAGATAAACGCAAGTGAAACCTGAGCATACATTTTCCATTGCTATGGTGAAGTAGAAGGCTGAATATTGTGAAAGTTTCTGCCTTTCTCAGAATGGCTCAATGCTAGACTTTCCAGTTCAAAGCAGAATGTTTTAATATTGCAATATGAAGCAGAAATCAACACCCAAATTTGCCTTTTTCATTATCAGGATATAGACATAGATTTCTGCCTTTGTATTTGAATGACCACCAATGTTAATATTCAACTGGTGGTTATTTGATACATTGCAATACTTGGTATTTCCAAATCCATTTTGAGTTCACATTGTTACCATGAATACTGTTCATCTCTTATCCCTTTTTTCTCTCTATGAAACCTATAGGTCAGGAACTCCCAGAAACATGCTTCCTTGCCAATCCCTGCTTCTGTTTTGATTCGTGTAAGAGAACTGGCGGAAATGCATGAACAGGTTGCATCAAAGCAGAGCTCTAGCAAGCTGGCTGGTCGTCGTAGTCTGAGTGTGTATGAAACAAGGTCTACCTTTCTATGACTCTGTATGCTTCAGATAAAAGTAAACCTACTTGGTTATGTACGATATCAATGTACATTGTTAAAAAGCTTCAGATATGGTGGCTGTTGGAGGTCAAGACCCTGGATGGATTTAGCATAAAAAATCAAATTAGTTGCAAAGTTTTGGTGTCATAGGATATGATTAGTATATTTGGGCGTTGATTTTGTATAGTTGACGGCACTGACCAAGATAGTTGGATGAGGCTGATGATGATCAAGTTTGCAAAGTTGAGGGCCATGTTACTGTGATCCAGACTGGTGGATATGATGGAACCTATCATGGGAACTTCATGACCGAGAAAACCAGTCCAATCGAATGACCCCTGATCCTTTGATGGACTTCTTTCAAATAGATAGTTAAAAATGAGAAACAACCATTTTCCACATTCAATGCAAAATAGACCAAACTTTGGACTCTATTATCTTCTTTTTATGGTATTTTCAGTGCATATTCTTTCAATTGTTGGGTCCATTACATTGACAATTGGAATCACCAAAATGTTTGCCGCCTGTTACTGATCAAGGCCTGCAACACCACTTGTATGTTTGCACGTACACACATGCACGTCTCCTCGAGGATTGGTTTCTTCTTTAGCAAAGGAAGAGTAAACTAGGGGGAATCTTATTATGCTCATCAGCTGTGTATGACTCAAGGCTTCAGGTTTCGTTCTTCTGTAAGAAATAAAATGCCCGTGGGTCTAGATTTGGCAATGGATCTGGTCTGGTTGGGCCCAGTCTTACTCGGTTCGGATCTATTTGGGTTTGGCTCTATTTTTTGGTCTTATTAAATGGGTGTATGGTTATATTTAGATTTTATTTAGGTCAGATCTAAACTTAGACATTAGAAGAAGGTTTAGCTTGTTGAGGCATCACTTGTCTGCAGTATCTCAATACAAATATATCTCATGTGCATGATATAAGATGTGAGAAAGCCTTGGAAAGTTTTAGCAATGGGTCTCACCTATGTCATATGCTTTAAGTTCACTTTATTTTTTTTATAACATAGTAAAATATTTGAAAATATACCATAATATCTAAAAATGAAAATTATATTTCTAATTTTTCTTTTTTGATCTTTTACTATAAACTTTTGAGATTCAATTTAAGTCGAGTGCCTATCAACTCCAAAGTGGACCTAACGCAGTACACTGGACTTGGGTGCCCCCTAATACTGTACATCTATATAATACATATTTATATGTTGATTCTTTACATGATAATCATTATACGTTATTAATATTGATGCTATAAAGATACATATTCATGAGTAAGTGGTTCCAGTAAAATTAAATTCGCCTACAAAGAAGTTATGTTTGGATGCTATTATTGTTATCTAACATATGCTATGAAATTCAACCTTATGTTTTCATAAAAATCGTGTTTGTATCAAAATATTTATTTTGTTGAAAATGAACGAAGTGTTATTTTAGTGAGTAAGAAAAACCTCCCTTTTTTTCTTCACTGAATTTTCGTATCCCTCATATAGAAAATGATATTTCCTAAAAGAGAGAGAGAACCTTTTTTTTTCTTGCCAACGTGCCCCTTGTGTTGTAGAAGAAGAGAGCGAAGTCTCCTTTTTAACACTATAAACAGCCCCCTTAGGCTCGGGAACCCCTTGCACCTTTCACTTAGGCTGTTATGATAAACATGATTTTAATTTTTCCTTGGAAGTATTTGATTTCCTCCGACATGGATCCTTTCTCTTGTTTTTGCAGTAAATTCATTCTTAGAATCTGAAAAACAACGACGGTGATTCTTGAAAGACCTCTTTAGGCATAAAAGACAGACTCCAATATTCAAAACATACAGGTCTTGTCCTTGAAACAATTTTGAAGATTAACAGAAGATTACTGAACTTCTGATACATGATTTGATCTCACACCATTTGAGTCCATTGACTCTCCCAGCTGTACCTTTTCATTTTGGTCTCTCCTTTCTTCTCTCTGAAAATTAACTACCCCAGAAGCCAGGTTCCTCAAAAAGGAATCAGGAGCCAAAATCCGAAGAAATGAACGAGGGTCTAGATCACTTATTTGACTAATTCTTGCATTTCTTAATAGTGTTCCTGATGCAGTCGAAGCTGCAAATTAATATTTTAGATCTGGTGTTTCAGGCTGAATCATGAATTTCAATAAAGAAACCCATGTTCTTGGGTTTAAGTATGGTCTGAATTCAAGAACCTTCTTAAAATTTAACTTGGATTGTGAAATCCAATTTTAATTAAATATTGGAAAATGCACTCATTGAAATCATAATTCAAAATGTAAAAGAATAATTTCAAATAATTTAATTAAAATCAACTCAACACAAATAAATCAAATTAAAATCAACTCAACACAAATAAATCAAATTAAAATCAAACGACATCAACTCACCAAGAAATATGGAGAAAAAGAAAGCTACCTGCTTTTCTTAAATTCATAATAATTCAAAGTCATTGTTACAACCTTGGCTTCGCACTGTATTTATAGCTTTATTTTCTAATAAAAATAAAAAAAGAAATAAAATAAAATAAAATTACTAAGGTAAGACAGCTTGGTGGGACCCAGCCATCCATCTTCTATTCTTTCTCCCTTGTTACGTCTTCTCTAGAGTTCTTTTCCTCTCCATTCGTTGGCTGCCTACTCTTCTTTTATTCTTCTTCTCTTTATTTTTCTTTTCCTTTTTTTTTTTTTTTGACTTTTCTTTCCTTTACTTTCATTTCTTTTTTCTCCTTTATCTCCTCCTTAATTCTTGTCTTCCATTCGTTCCTCACCTACCTTTCATTGCTTGATTCTTCCTGATTTTTTTTTTTTTTTCATTCCTTTTGCAGCAACGACCAAGGTCCCAACGCCTCTGCTCGAAAATGTGTTGGCCCTTCCAGCCTTCCTGGTTTTCTCATATGCTCGGGATTAGGCAGCAGGCTGGCTTTCCTTATTTATTTTATTTTTCTTTTTTCTTTTCATATCATTTCACGCGTCAGCATACTTGATGGGATTCAGTGGAGTCCACATGGTGACGAGGCTGATGATGTCATTTTAAGTGGGACCCAAGGCTGATGACATGGCATATGAAGTGGGGCCCTCTCTTCCCACCATCCTTCCGAACATGGATTTGACCAGTCAATTTCTCAATTTTGATCAGTTGAGTCTCAATCGGGTTCTCATCGGGTTCATTATGTCCGATGCCTGCATCAGTTACGATCAAATATGTTAGTGTATCCACAGTTGTCAACGCTTTAAATTCCTGTTTCACAGCAGCTCTTGAATACATTGTGAAACTGCATAACAGTTTGATAAGACCTTTCCTTTCTAACCATCTCCAGATATGTCACCTGTTCTTCGCTCTAGATGACCTCTGCATTCAATTTCATCTTTCAGCAATTATTTTAACTGTTCTTTTAATATCAATAACAGGGGTTACTGGGTTTGATTTCTGAGAATGTAATTGCTTGCTGTAATCAACAAAAGATCGGTGCTAATTTCCACTGATTATTGCTCTATCAAAATATCAGCTTCTGATCATCAGCTGTAAGGGAAGACTCGCGCAAAATCAAACTCATACAAAAACGAAATTAAGCTCCATTTGATATCCAGCTGAATCCTGGAGACTTGCTCACCCCTTTCTCTCTCATCAGCCTCCTCACCCTTTCCGCTTCATCCCATCTATTCAGGGATGCATAGATATTTGACAAAAGCACATAGTTTCCAGTATTCTCAGGCTCAATTTTAAATAGGCGCTTGGCTGCAATTTCACCCAGTTCAGCATTGCAGTGCACCCTACAAGCCCCTAGTAAAGCACCCCAGACTTCTACATCTGAGGCACCAGAAATGCTCTCAATCAATCCATATGCCTCTTCAAGCCGTCCAGCACGGCCGAGAAGGTCCACCATGCATGAGTAGTGTGCAGTCAGTGGAACAATCCTGTAAGTCTGTGTCATCAGCTTGAAGTATGCACAACCTGCATCAACCATGCCTGCATGGCTGCAGGCAGTAAGGACACCTACGAAGGTGATCCCATTGGGAGGAATGCCTTCTTCTTGCATTTTTCTGAAAAACTTCAGAGCATCCTGGGCTCTGCCATGATTGGCCAACCCAGTGATCAATGCAGTATAAGAGATGACATCTCTTTCTTTCATCTTATTGAACACTTGACACGCACTATCAATGTCACCACACTTCGCATGCATGTCAATTAACGCATTGGCTGCGATGAGTGTGAGACTAGATGAACTTTCCTCCAGATGCTTAGCAATGGAATTTGCCATAGCAGCATCCCCCACCTGTGTGCAAGCAGACATGGCCGCAACCATAGCCACCTCACTGGCTGTCAAATTGGTATTCTTCATTTCCCAGAACATTTCAATGGCTTCATTAGAAAAGCCATTCTGTGCATAGCAAGCGATCATGACTGCCCAAGTTGTGGGGTCACGCACTGGAAGTTCATCAAAGATCCTCCGCGCACTGTCCACATCTCCACACTTCCCATACCCTGCAATCATAGCTGTCCACGAAACTGCATTTCTCTCTGGCATCTCATCAAACAGTTCTCTTGCAGCAGTCACATCGCCAGAGTTGGCATACCCTGCAACCATGGCAGTCCAAGAGACCACATTCCTCTCCGGCATTTCATCAAACAACCTCCTCGCATCTTTCATCCAACCTGCCTTGGCAAAACCAGCAACCATGGCCGTCCAAGAAACAACATCTCTCTCACACATTCCATCAAACACAAGGCGAGCATCGTCCACGACGCCACATTTTGCATACATATCCAATAGGGCAGTCTGCACGACCTTGTTTGAAAAGAACCCGGATTTTATAACCAGATCATGGGTTTGTCTGCCCTCTTGGATGGCGGGAAGACGGGCGCAGGCACTGAGAACGGATGAAAAGGTGAACGCACTGGGTCGAACGTCACCACAGTGCATTTTGACGTAGAGAGAGATGCACTCGATGAAGTGGGAGTGTAGGGAATGGGACCTGATGAGGGAGGTCCAAATGAACTCGTTTTGGCATCGGGGGATTTGGCTGAACACATGGCGGGCATAACGGAGATTGGCTGTTGGAAGGCGCAAGATTTTGGAGGTGAGTTGAAGTAAAAGATGGTGATTAACGGTTCCAGTGCGGAGAAGGCGAGCGTGGGTTTGCTTCAGTTGTTTGATGTTTCTACTGATTTGGAGGCAGAAACTGAGAACAGATTGGGTGTTGCAAGAATGGTGTGACGATGGTGTGAGGGCATGCGTGGATGTCATAAGGAGAAACCAGGTGGTGAAACCATTTACCCCACCTGATGCAGAAAAGTGGTGCTTCTCAGCTTCTGTGGAGATTTTTCATTTTCTATATCTTTTATTTTCTTCACCTAGTGGTGAAAGTGAAACCCCGACTTGCTATTATTATTTTCCTTCTTCACAATCACCCACCACTAAACACGGCTTCTAATTATTATTTTCTAATTATTGAAAGAGGATGAATTTGTAAGCAAATACTTTCTCCATTTTGCCTCTTGATTTTGTTCTTGATGATTTAACAAGTAGAGAACTAAAATGAGAAAAAAAAAATCAAATTTATATCACTTAATTTTTATACAAGAAAAAGTATCGTACATAAATCAATTAAGACTTATCTAGTAGGATATAATTCAAGATAAGTGTAGAATTTTTCTTTAAAAAAAAGGTTGGAGAGAAATAAAAAAGAAATGCGCAACTAGAGTCACATGTGTTATTGGATTATGCATCATGGAATATGATATGCAATTCGCAAAACACAAATTAGCAAGGATTCAAGTTTACTGGGGTAGGCTATGTTCATTATTAAATAATCATTTATACTTTATAAAATTTATTAAATGGAGTGAGCGTTTGTAGACAAAATTTCTATCTTAATTAGTTTTAATGTGCTTTTTATATAAATAACAAAAATGCACTAGAATATACATTTCTAAATATAGTTTTATTTTGATTTCCTCGACCACGATCCAACTTTGATCTAATTTACAGTTCACTGAATTGTGGAATACAGGCAATTTGATGGAATTATGTATGTAACCTTGTGTCAATAATAAAATGCATTGTTTGTATACATAATATGTTTATGAGCATAATTTTATCAAGAGACATATACACTTATGCTTAGTGTAAATCAATGACAATCACCATAGCTAGATATCAATGGACAAAATGTCTTGTATTTTGCCTTTCTATTTCATTGTTAAACCGCAACGTAAAATATGGATGTCGGATACATGTATTAAGGTACAACAGAAAGAAAGGAATAGAAATTAGTGCATTAGATGTCTAAAGATTAATCTAATAAAATAATATGTAATAATGTCATTTAAGATATTTGTGTACATGTATAGAAGCTGAAAAACAATTTTATTTTTTTTGAATTTACGTATGGGAAACTGCGAAATATCCAGTGTAAAATCCGCACGAGTGAACCTGCTACCCCTAAGGCACACTAAGGTTAGGCCATAGGGTTCGAACCCGCAACATCTCGCTTCGTGAGGCGGGAGGCAAACAGATGAACTACACCCATGTGGATTAAATCTTTGATTTAACTACAAAGATGATGGTATATCAGTATAAGATTCCATCTTCTTTAGGTGGATCATTTGGCATGTGGGACTCTCTTGTAGTGTGGAAGGTCTACTGGTAGTTGATTTAATTTCAAAAAGAAATTGGGTTACAATCTGTAAGAAAAATTCTACTTTGGGAGACCCCTTACTACTGGAAATCTTAGAGATAGCAGTTGGGTGATTCTTCTCTCCACTCTCTTTACTCGTCGAGTCTTTTGGATTGTTCTCTCTACTTAACCCACATCCAAGTGAGAGTAGTGAGAAGATCTATTCATCAAGGCCATGCATGAAGGTATGATTTGTTTATCTAGTCAATCATTGATGACAATAATGACCAGGCCATCAGATTGCTACAGCAATGATAAGATCATTGTAAGCTCGAGTTCAGGTATGTAACATCATGCTTCAGATTCTTGTATAGGGACTGGGCTCCCATCAATGACAATTTGCACACCTGTAAACAACCATCTCCCATAAACTAATGTGACTGAAGTAGTTCTAACCATTTCCATGATTTGAAAATTTACATGTAAATAGGTGTTTAATTGCATATAAAATCTTCTCATATTCAGTTTTTTGGGATCCCTTCTTCAGTATTAGGATGCCATGCACATTCCGATGGATGAAGACCCTGTTGTTCCTTTTCCTGAATGATTTTCATTAAAGGTCTCTTGGTTGTAGCTGAAGGCTATTTTGAGAGCAAATCTCTTGTTTAACCAAAACAGGGAAATTGCTACATGGATAATGTAGGCCTTACAGCTTAAAAATCAGCCTCAGCAGCTTCAATTAAGTTCTCTAGAATTTTTTTTAGAGTACATGTAATAGTGGCAAATGTTGGCCTATTTGAGGCATTCTCATCCCAACATTGGCATATGAGATCGATGAGCCCTTCGACTTGGTTATCATCTTGAGAAAGTGTAGGCCGAAGTCTTCCTTCTGCAACTTCTTGTGCAATCTGCTTTGGCAAAAAGGGAAAAATGTTATGGCAGGTATGTGTAATGTTTTTCTCTTAAATAATTTGAAATTCCTTGCAACATCAGACTAGCTTATGCTCAGGTTGCAGGCAGAAGTAAATCAACAGAAGGGTCAGTCTCTTAAATTGCTAATTTTTGTTTCAAAATTTTTATGATCTTAGTGTATGGCGCTGCTTGTCCTTCAAAATGGGGAGCTCACGGCCATGATGGGGCAAGAGTGACACTGTTTAGCAATATATGATGGCCCCAAGTATCCTTATCTTAGTATCTGAATTGGGCTCTAGATGATGGATCCAAGCAGTATAAATTTATAACATTTGTTGCAAAATAAATCTGCATCTGCAGGCACTGAATTTGTGGCAGGTTTGAGGTGGCCGGGACAATACGGCATTATAGTTTAAGCAGAACTGATAAGAGGACCCGATTAAGTGTCATATTGTCTTTGATGATTGGTGGTGGAGCATGGAAGAGTAACCTAAAATTAATCCTTTAGATGTTACAATACCTTCATATTTAAGTTTCAAGCTGATCTGAATGTCAAGGTGCAAATAGGTTATGCTTGAACTTTGAATTTCAAACAAAGAAGCAATTGTACGTTGTTTTAAACACTAAATGATGGGAGCTTTTGGACAACTTGATACCGATGGCATTGTACAGGTGACGTAAATTATACCTTTGCAGGGCGGTAATCGGAATCCACATATGGATATTGGCCAGTGACAAGCTCATTAAGTATGATACCAAAGCTGAAGACATCACACTTTTCATTGTAGGGTTCACTACGGAACACCTCAGGAGCCATGTATATGTACGTCCCTGGAAAAGAAAACACCAACCAATCGTTATTCCATTTAGTACATAGCTGATAATTCTTCAAACTGAGATGCCTCCATTCATAATCTTGTTCTTATTCTTGGGTCCAAGATATATGGAGGTTGTAGCTTTTCAATCTATCAAGCATAGGATTGAAATGAATCAGGTTAAGGATTCTTTGGGTCTGATGGCTTAGATGCAGATCCAAGCCTCCAAACTGAGTCAACCTGGATCAGGCAGTTTTGAAGTCCAGTTAATAGATAGTAGGAAGATGGATAGAGTTGAGAAGCCTAGATTTTTACCTGTTTCCCCCGTATCAGAGTTTTCTCCTTCGGCCAAGAACCTAGCATACCCAAAATCAGCCACCCGAATATGCATGGCACCATCGAGAAATATGTTACTGGGCTTTAAGTCTCTATGAACAACCTTGGGGCGTTGTTCATGGAGGTACTGCATTGCCTGAGCTATCTCCAGTCCCTTATCTATCCTTTCTTCCAATGGGGGAAGAGGAATCGACCTTTCTTTTCGTCTGTCATTCTGTCCATGCAACCACTCCTTCAATGTCCTCCCACTCAAGAACTCTGTAACCACCCACCCTTTTTCTGGCAGGTCAAAACATGCACCCATCAGCCGCAACACATGAGGGTGGTGTTGGCGTGATAGGGTCTCAAGTTCTTGAGCAAACCACATGTGACTGCTTTCATTTGAATGGAAGAATTCAGGGAACATGCATTTCACAGCAACGTCAAGGCCCCTCCACGTCCCTCTATATATATCGGCGGTGGACCCTTGGCCTATTTTATTAAAAAGCTCTATCTGTTTGAGGCAAATAAATCACTCTCAATTTACTGTCATTTATGGTGAGAGAAGAAAGTTATAGATCATGTAAAGGCCATGAGGTGTCTCATTATGTTCTCCACGCCTACGGATATATTCCAATTTGCTAGTTTATTGAATATTTCTACAGAGTGGATACTTGAAAATTCTCTTAAGAAGCTTGGAAATAGAAAACCTCTTAAGATGTTTATTATTGTTGTTCCAGCTTAAAAGCAATAATCATTTCCATTGGAAAACTAGAAGAAATAGCAGTATTCTACCTAATGTGGTTTCTGAACACTATACTAGTGCAAATTCACAGGGGTTGATATCTTTTATCAGCCCAAAATGTTCAATCCAATTGCTAATTGGGAGTATATATCCAAACACATTATAAAAGATGGTTTGGGTGAGTTCCTTATAGCCTCCTAAGTACAGTTGGAGATGACTGAGAGGAACTGAAATGTTAACATATAAATTCTACATATTTTTACAAAATTTGTTTCGTGCACTTGTTTTGGTGGTGCTTGAATCCAGTGTCAAGTTTGTAGAAAGGGTTTTGCATGAACCTTACTTTGTGCTTGTACATACATACATACTGTGTTTGTGTATTCATGCATTCATAAGATGAAATTCTACAGAGTAAGTATAGTAGGAGGTGAGGTGAGCAACAGTATCTACCTCATGTGCTTGGATATACCATCCGTTTATCTTCGCCCGAACTCTAATGGCTTCTAAGCAGTGTCTACATGTCTCGGAAGGTAATTGCTTGGGGATAATACCGGGGGAAAGACTTGGAGAAAGTTGCAGATACTTGGATGAATTTTCTTCAATGCCATATTCCTCTGCTATCTGCATGCAGTATGAAAGGAAGTCCTGCAGATTTTGCAACTTACCTAAATATTGGTCCTTGAGTTCTGTCTGTCGTTTGAGTTCTCTTTCTAGGTAAGCAATCTTCATGGAGGAGCAGACACCAGCCGTTGAATATTTTTGTTCATCAGAGTAAGAGGAGAAAGGTGAGGCTAATTGATCCTATAGAAAAATGAGTAATACACATATTAACCATGTATAAGCCATCTGGTGAGTGCACTTGGTGGAGCATATGCTGAATATGCTTGTCAACCATTTGATCACTAGGTACCATGCTTTGTGACCTGTAATTTTCTAATCATTCTAAAGTGAAATATGATAAACATCTGATTTCTCAGTTTATTGACACAATGAACATTTTAAGAGAAAAAGAAAGAATAAAAAGATGACCATTTTAGGAGGTGTTTTATCAATGCCTTTGTCTGATAGCTCATGGTCCATTGGATGGTAGAGACTAGGGCTGCATTTGAATGTGGAGAAATAGGAAGTGTGGATTCCCATGGAGACATGGAGAAAGTCAAAAGTGGCAAATCTTCTATGAAGAGACAAAAAGCTCTACATTGGTTAATTTGTTAAACCAATGACTCTGTATTAACACTTGAGGCACCTTCTCTCAATAACTAGCTTTTGAGAGTCGGTTCTACCTCAAGGATGTCATGTCATGGTTTTCTAGTATCTTCTGCCACAATTCTTGAATTCTTCAAGGTTACAAGAAGATTTGGCAGTCTTGGCTCACATATCCATATGCTAATCTAGTAGGCTCTCACGTATTAGTAGGAAGTTTGATAGACAATCTGTCCATGAAAACAATTTGCCAAATTCAAGTATTAATAGGAAGTTAGATACATGTGTCCATGAAAATAATTTGTCAAATTCAAATATAAAAGTCAACCCCATTTGAATGAGATAAATGGCTTAAATGATGTTGATAGATGAAACATGGCGTAATCTATAAGTTAGTTGTCCATTGAAATCAATACTCCATTTTCATGTATTTTCTGCCTTAACATGGTACTGATCATTGCAGTTGCTGATGTTGTTGTCATCATCATCAAAATAAATGAATAACAGCAGCAATAAGTGGTAGAAGAAGAATGAATTGTACCTGCTGATGGAGATTGGTGGTAGGCCGCTGCATCGTCTGCATAGGGGTGGATGAGGAGATTCCCATACAGTCGTTGAGGCGATGGCAGCACCTATGTTGTGCCGGTGCTGTCTCTTGCTTTGCAGGTGATCTTGTGAGTGGAGTTAGAGTTGGAGTTGAGCGATGGCTGAAAAGGGTTGTCTTCTGCTTTATCTGGTTGTTCTCCGTGGCGGTGTTCATGGCTCAACGAGGCCGGCGATGGATTATAATAGACAAAGGAAAAGGGAGGGAAGGAAGCCTAAGGAAGAGATGGCGAGGTTTTTAAAGGCGTTCCTCCCTCTCTGAAATGCACGTTTAGCTGTTTGGTAATCATGCAAAGAGACAGGATTGTCGATTGATTCGAGGTAAAACCAGACAAGCATTGAAGTAGAAAGAACCAATGTTAACAAGTTCCAATAGCTTAGTGATTAAGTTCTGCTTGAAAAAAGTCGAGGCCTCCTTTCTGTAGATAGTATCGTCGTCAGTGGAGGAATCAATCCGTCCAATGGTGTATTTAGATTAAAGTATGAATTGAAAACTTGAAGGTGACTGGGCAAAGTCCAGACCTTGAATAAGTTTTCTTCTCAATTCAAAAAATTCAATAAAATTTCTTGACTCATTAGATTCTAAATCCTATTTAATCGAATCTACTTCGACTGACCCAACCCGAGTTTTTTTTTTTTCAAAATTTTAAATTATGAATTAAACTATTTAAATGGTACTCATTCAACTCATACAATAATGTAGTACTTAATAATAAAAGTGGGATGGAGTTGAATGTATTATACAATTGCTAGAGTTTATGGAATTGGTTTTAATTTCATACTGATAGATGAGAGATGATGCATCAAGCAATCAAACATATTATAAAATTCTTCGTGCATTCTTCTTCTAATAGTATCTTCCTATTGTATTCCAAAATAACAAATGCATCAATTCATATATATATTTTTTAAATTTTAGAGGTCCACTACAATAGTGAACTGGTTATTGTTTTATTATCTTCTACCGGTATACTTGTAATTTTTTTTTTTAAATAAATACTATAAACTGGCTTAAATATTTTATTGAATTCGCAAATCCTATGTTCTATGAGTCGTTATTGAATTCTTAAATATATATATATATAATCAAAATAAATAAATTGTTAATAAAAAGTACTTTAATTTAATCAATCAATCATATTTTCAAATTCTCCAAAATGTAGCTGCCATTTAATTTCTAAACTTCAGTCGACTGAAAAATATAGTTTGAGTCATCCAATCAACGTAATTTTGTAGGACTGCATATTCAAACATAAACTAGTTTGATAGATCCATCATATTACAATTGGTATACCCCACCCCTCGGCACCCTAGTATTAACTCAACCAAAATGCATGAGGGAGCATTTCTCATATAGAGCAACTTTCTGTTGACCACATTGCCCATGAGAGATAATCAGGCCAGCCCTAGCTTTAGACCAATTAGGCCGCCGCCTAGAGCCCCTAATGTGACCAAATGGACTGTAGGGCCCCCACTTGCACTGCTCTCAGGGCCTAAAGCTCCTACCAATGCACTGCGCATAGGGCCTCTGAGATTTTAGGGCCGGTACTAGCGATAATCACCCTTGCGCCATATAGGATCGACATGGGTAGAAAGCAGTGCATGAGAATGGATGGATTTGAAAGGTATTTACAGAATGATATTTTTTTATTAAAAATCATATCTACTGAATTTGAAAGTTCATAATTTTCAAGAGTCTAAAGGATCAACGGTCAAAATAAAGTCAGTTTTGAATATTTTTTAATCTAATGAATAGATGAGTGTGAAAAATAAAGTGTGATTTTATGCCTCAATGGGCTCACATGAGCGCTAAGGGCGACCCAGGTGAAGATTTTTATCCACATGAGGGTAGCTTAAGTGGTTGCCTCCCGCCTCAGGAAGTGTGAGGTTACGGGTTCAAGTCCCTAGTGGCCTAACCTTGGTATGTCTTAAGGGTAGTGGGCTCACTCGTGAGAGTTTTACACTGGGAAATTCAAAAAAAAAAAAAGTTTGAAGATTTTTCTTCTCATATATTTCATGCTTCAAGATAATTTGAAAATTCTTTTATTTCAGACGGCCTAATTTAGAGGTGGGTTTGGATCGACTTTCTGAATTCATTCATTGATAGTCAGGTGAACTTCAATTTCAGTGAGACTGCTGGTTGAATTTTATAGAATTTCAATTCAAACCCAACTTTTTAGAAAGTAAGTTTATATTCAATGATTCATTTATTAAATAATTAAGATATTCAATTAAAACTATTTTTAGACTGGCATTAGATTGTATTAACAAATGGGAGCAATATTTGCCACTTATACTACAATTATATAATATAAATTAGACCTGCTGGCAGTTATTTGCAGTAATGTCATGCCATTTCAGTTTGATCTGAGAAAGGACAAAATGTGGAGGCGGACATTCCCATGCATTTTGCAATTGAATTCCTCAACAAATACACAAAACCTAATCTATTTCATGAAAAATGACAAGAAAATTTCATTTTAATTGCCCATCTAACAAGTAAATCAGCATCATTCACTTGTCAGGCTGCTATTTGGGTTAGTCTATAATAAGTAAAATTAAGTTCACTTCAATTGAAAGCGTAGGGCTTTATTAGTGTGATAAGTGGTTGACTCATTCAACTCAAAATCTTATTGTATTGAGACAACTCAGATTGAATCAGCCTTTTTTTTTTTTGAATTTTTAAACTATGATTATAATTTGAATATATGAGCAAGCTCATAAATGTAATGGGTAAATAATCCGGTTCACTAATCAAAGTATATTTCTCTCATAAAATTTGTCGAGAATAATTAATCACTGTTAAAAGTCAAAATTTTAAATATCAAAATCAATGCTGAGATGATTGAATAAATTAAATTATGTCAAAATATAGGCTTAAATTTTATATCAATTTAAGTCTAATTAAAATGTATCAGTATATCAGAGGTAGATATACGATCCACCATGTATCAACAATATTTTGTAAATACCAAAGGCAGTCAATAGCCCAACACTAACCCACACCTCTCTTAAATAAAATCTTTGTAATCAAATTATCGAAAAAATTATTATCTTAAATTTTTTAATATTTCATTAAATTTTCATAAAATAAAAAAATATCTTTCCTATTCAGCACTTTTTTCATTTGTTGATTTTTTTTTTTTTGTCTTTGTCTTTTTCAGTACTTACAACAATTATTATGATTTTAAAAATATTTTTTTATTCTATTAATTTATTTTACTTTTATTTTCTCACTGTTGCATTTGTTTTTTTTATTCTATTAGTTCTCCTCATCCAAACACAGTCTTGGTGTTAGAAAGAACCCAAAAAACCCAAGCCTAGAAGGGCTTGGATTATCTTTGGAAATTCCAAATATTTTGGGCCTGGGCCTTGGCCGACATTCTCTTCTGTACAAAGTTACTAAATAGTTCATATTTAATAACAACATAATATATGATCTGGGTTTGGATTAGTGTGCATGTCCGAAATTCAGGACCTGTAGGGTCCAGGCCCACTACAGATATCCATCCTTCACCGTTTTGAGTTCACACCCATTATTCCCTTGGCAAAACTAATGGACAATACAATAAGGATTTCAATCACGGGACGAGGCTTCTAGTGGCTTCAATTGGCTAAGAGGTACACATGGACCGGACAAGTTCAGCTCAACCTACGAAAGCCCAGACCTGTTTTGTTGTATTTGGGCTGAAGACTCATGTCTGTAATCATACCAAGGGTAGAAAATTTGGCCGAACTGAGATTTCGGCCAAATATTCGTATCGGCCGAGATTTTTTCTCTCTCCTTTTTTTTTTTTTGAAAATCTCAGTAGCTTTTTTTTTGAAAAAAATCATTTAAAAATATAAATATAAAACGAGATATCGACCAGGCCCATAACCGATATTTTATTTTTAAATAGATAAATCGGCCGATATTCCGCCGAATTTTTTTTAACGGGCCGATGCTTACCGTATCGGCCGAAATATCTCGGGTGTCTATCATATTGGCCGAATTTTATACCCTTGAATCATACTCAATTCAATGTATAATTAAAAACCTACTTGAGCTGTCCATCCTACCCAATATATGTATCACGAAAAGTTTAAAGATCTAATAAACTCTTTTTTTTTTTGGCTATCAAATGTTATTTTTTTTAAGATCGAGGTATCCAAGCCTCTTAGAACACCTGACTAATTCTTGGTGTATGTACAAACCTCCCTAACATACACTAGGTCAAACTACGAGGAGTGAGAATTAAACTCAAGACCTTCCACTTTTTTAGATTAGTTATTGGCCATCACTCCAACTCCATTGGGTTTGGATCTGGAAATGATGTCTCAATCTATCTAGTGTGTTGGGTTTATAGTTTTTTTTTTTTTCAGATTTGCAAAAGAAAATGAAATATAGAGGCTTTATTTGTCAAAAACCTGATCAATAAGTCAAAAGTTCCAAAGTCGATGAAACACAAAAAATCAAGCCATTTGTCCTAAGTCAGCGCTTTTCACCTTTGGGTTGCATTCTCACCAAGATTAAAACTAGTTAAGAACTAGACCAATAAACTGAAAGCTCTAGAATTCATGGAACACGTTAAATCAAGCCCTCCTTGAGTAAAAGTTACGGTGCACAGATCACTTTCCATAAAGAAAACATGGAAGGGGAAAACTCAATTGGGAGCTTGGATCATTTAGGGTGGAAGGAGGTTATGTGCAAAGATAAAAATTAAAAGCTAAGAATCACATGCCTGTTACACTTGTTTCCTTTCAAGGCCTACAGATTGATGTCTTCCTCGTCACAGATAATCCTTGAGAGATGAGAGCCCAGCCTGAATTCACAAACCACCAACCGAACATCCACAGTTGGGCCCGTTAAGTGCAGGCTGTCCTCTTGGACTTCAGTCCCAAGTCTTAATGGGTCCCGTGATGGATTTGGGCCTAATTATTAGGCGTACTAACAAGTCAACCTCTGAATCATGTGGGTTGGTCTCAAACTTGGATTCAGGGCTCATCAACAAGTTCATGGCCTGTCAAAATTCATAAATATGGAATTTTAAATCCTTATATGTTCTTACTCTTGAAAATCCACCGAGTTGAGTCAACTTGAAGATTTGATCGAGCTGTGCTAAGAGCTTATTAAGACTCAACTCAAACTCAGTATCGGTTGCAGCAGGGAGAATCCTACAGCTAAATGCAATTGACGGCTCAAACTCAGGCTCTCAACAGGGACCATCTTGAATGCATAGCATAAAAAATTACCTTATCATTAAAAATAATAATCTAAAACCCGGTTTTTAAATCTTCTTTCGCTGTTTCTTAAAATTTCAAACAGTTTGCACCCTGATCGACCTATTGAACTGAGCTGTTTCAGTCCAACCCAGTAATTGGGAATATTTTCGATTTTTTTGTTAACAAATGGTTACAAATGAGTCCATATTCTCTGTCCTAGTCTTCATTAAGTAGGAGTGCACGGTTGAAACTTGAAAGGGTAAGAAGACTTTGGTGCTCAAGAAGGTGCAAATTCTACTTGTTTTGCCAGTGGGCCACTATCAATTTCTTGCAAATTTGGAGGGATGATCAACATCGTCCAAATGGAATCCCTCATACCACTCCTTTCAGTTCAATGTCTATATCTAGCTTTAGTTGATTTGTGACATATGAGTGGAGAGTGGAGAGTGGAGTAGCCATACAAATCATGAAAGGGCAAGGTAAGATGAACTTGCCAACCACATTTCATGAGAATTATGGACTCCATGAATGGGGATGCCTTCAATTTTTCTCATGACAAAAGAGCCAATGACACAATGGACAATAATCCAAAGAATAGGCAAATTTTAGAAGTGAAGGACAAATTCATTAATAAAATATGAATCTCTACTCTGCTCTTACAAAAATAGAATTAGATCATCATCATTATCAAAATCACTTATTTCATTTGGAGCCGGCTTTTTTAATTTCATTTTTCATTCTATTTTATAAAAATATACCCTCCATTACCCTGCACTACTCCGCTTAAGTTTTTAAAAGTTTACATCTCTTCTCATCTCTTTTACTCGCATGTTTTTAACTGTGATGTTCATAATTTATTCCTCAACAAATTGTCCTTAAAAAAAAAATTGTTATATTCATCAGCAATAACTCTCTCTACTGTCAACTTTTTGTTAAGTTTTCTTCAAAATAGGGCATATAAATGCATAATATGGGTGTATTATTTGTGAAAATGGAAAACTAGGGTTAGCCCATTCGTGTTGATAAGGTATGCCTAGGTTGGATTTCTACATTGGACACTCCAAATTGTTCATTAATTCCATCTCACATCAACTTTACTGAGGCAGGTCGGTTGGATGTAGCAATAGAAAAGATTGTTAATGGACTTTATAAGATAGAGTTTACACTTGTATTAGGTGAAGATTAAGTATTTAAGTCACTGAAGAAATAATGGCTTCACGGCTTTCTATAGGTGTGTTAGGCAGCAAATAGCAAACAAAGACACTGAAGAAAGAAGTGAAATTTCAAAATTGAAGTTAGTTGTTAAGCTTTGAAGCGAAAATTGCCTTAAAGCAAATGAAAAAAAAAAAAAAAATCGGCTTAGTAATTTATTTATTTTTGAAATTTTTAAGATATTTTACTAAATAGTTTTTCGCCCAATTCAAATAAATTCTAAATTCTAAAGAATTCTTCCAATGTTTAAGCAAACATGATAGGAAGGATTGGTGGCATTGAGCCCACATTTTTCTATGGGGTTCCTTGCATAGTTTAAATGTTGGGTAGATAACTTAGATTTGGCCAAGTCAACTCAACTCTATTGTATTTAAAATTGACGAGTCGTTCAGTTAGTCAAAGCTTTTAGGACTAAACTAGAGGTCAACGGTTCGACTCCTTCCGAGCTTATATGATATTATAAGGTTTTTGGACGGTTTTGTTTATACATGTTATTAGTCTAACCTCAATATAGGGTGATGACAAACATGTTATCTATAAAAAAAAAAAATTATAGTTAACTCAGGTCATATTTCTTTTTATCGAAAAATAGAAGAAGTCATACAGGGGTTTTGTCGGGCCTACTCATACGGTACCTAAGCTAAGTAATTATGCGACACCCGTTAAAATCCGAGCCTCTCCAGTTCATCAGGATGTAAATATTCCTGAATTTCTACTTGCCTAGTGTCGAATCCTGCTCAGTAGAATATTGTTGTACTTATGGTAGAATGGGCTGATCTAGTCTTTCACAATAAGGTGATAGAGGGGCTATCATGAAACGACTTATTAGCAAATTACATTCAATCAAATTTTGTTAAACAAGACATCTCTCATACATCATGTCCTAATATATTTTCAGCTTTTTCAAGACATTTTCCATCGATGTACATACATGATGAAAGGTTTTTGAGTGTACACCAGAATTTTTTTTATTAAAAATTTCATGAAAAATACTAAATGATTCGCATCAATAGAACTTTGAATGAATTATTGACTCGTACTATTATGTTTGAGGCCATACCATTTGCCACTATAAGGAGGGTTTATCAGAAGCTGAGGCTGTGATAATGTAAACTCGAGCTGGTCAAGCCCTACCTCACAAGGGGTCCCATTTCTCACATCAAATGTTCTATCAAAAGGTACATATTCCCTTCCCACTTACTACTTATAGAGCCCTCACCCTATGTTTGAAGAAAAAAAAAAGAAGGAAGAAAAAAGAAAGTTGAGATTCTTGTAGATCCTGAAAAGATAAGTACTTAAGTAGAGTCATGCAAGTGGGCAGTAAGGATAGAGTGAGATTTGACACATTCATTCACTAACCTCTTTCAAATGAGAGATCTATCTATTCATCTTTGGGTTCACTGCTCCAAGTTAGCCACTTCAATTTCAATTTCAGTGTCTGTCATGTGTTTGGATGAATCAAATATTGCAATCAGTAGTGAATATTTCTACATTTAGGGAGGTTCAGATTTTGAATAGCTAGTAACATTGATTATTTATTTTTTCCTCACAACTGTTCATTCGAAAGTTAATGTAAACAAATCAGTGTTGACAATGGTCTAGGATTAAACAGCCATTGAAGGCATTCCAACTAGAGCACCCTGTAGTTTCTTTATTTCCACACCATTACGTAATAGAACACCAATCACAGTGGATCATGAACAAACAATGTAGACGAAGAATGTCAATCATCTATCAATCATTAAACACAAAATACAGTAAACTATGAGCCTTCAACTTTAACTATTATAAGTATTAAATACACGACTAGAACTCATTCTTGAAATCGGCTTCAAAGAAGAGAGTACGCATGTGCATATAAAACTCTAAGATCCAAAGGTTCACTGGCAATGTGGGACTCTGCAGACACTCCCCTCAGTGCCAGGGTTGGAGACACTTGACTCTCCCCTTCTACCGGCTGGAGAAGTGAACATAATCTATCCCTGTACTACCCCTTCTCTGTTACCGTGTAAACACATAAGTACAACTCATCCTTAAAAACCGACTTGAAAAGACAATGCCCCATGTGTATATAAATTCCAAGACTCAAATGTCCACCGACAATGTAGGACTTTGCTAACAATAAGAATAACAAGTATTAAGCTTCTATAAGAAATTAAAACAATTTCATATTTCTAATCTTAAACCCATATTCTTAATATGAATTGCAAAATCTTTTTGTAGATAATCGTATGATCAGCTAACGCTATTATAAATATGAAATTGGCAATTTATACTTAAGACCATGTTACAAATAAAAACATATACAGATCTAACAGTCATGCCTGTCATAGAAATGAGAAAATCTAATTCAACAAAATTGAAACCACTTGCTGTTTTGCAGTGCATCCAAGCGTCATCAAAACTATAGTTTCAAAACTTTATCAATGTGTATTGTAAGTAAAACTATGATCACTGACGTGCATTCTTAAAAGCAAAGCCTATGTTCACCGGCCTATGCACTGGTTATTATCAAATATCATGTCAGCAACTTAACTTGTTCTTTTATAGAATGATTGTTGGGATTTTAATCTCCAAATCAAATCAATCAGTAGAAGTGAAATCGATATCGAAATCAAACAATCCACACGATCAACACAAAATTTATGTGGTTCAGCCGAAGCCTACATCCACAAGCAACACATGTAAACTTTCACTAAATCAAAGGAGGTACAAATACAAATATCTTGATATAACATCTATTTCTCTTTTTGAAACTTTTAAATCATCAATCTTTCTGAAAATACAAAATTAATCTCTCTACTATTTTTATAACATTGATATTGATCATACATGGTCAAAACCAGGGGTTAAAAAATCGGCCATGCCGATATATCGGCCGATATTTTTATCTCTCATCCCGATCTCGGTATTTTCTCTCCTCCGATATCGGAACCGTGAAAAAACCGCAAAAAACCGTGAGGACCCGTGAAACCCGTGAACCCTGAACCGTTGAAAACCGTGAAAAACTGTGTAAAAACCTTGAAAAACCGTATCGGTGTTTTTAAAAAAAATAATTAAAAAAATAATAATTAAATACCGATATTTATGAATATCGGCCTATATTCGGTATATACGGCCGATACGATATCGGCCGATATTACTCGGTCTTAAAAAACCGATATATATCGGCCAATACGATATGTATCGGCCGATATTTGTACCTTAGGTCAGAACAAGTCACATGAGCCAAATTCATCAAAAGTTCCAACCAGTGGCATTGCTGGTGTTGCTATCATGCCATGTGGCTACGGATACGTGAATTATTAGATTCTATAATTAAAGAAAAGACTGTAGCAAGTATCAGACATGCTTCCCCTGTGTGAAGCAGTCACAAATGCATAAAATATTTCTTTTTCAGGCTTTAATAAAATCTCACACTTTCTCCACACAACCAAATCTCTTTTAGACCTTATTTGGTTGCAATCCAATTTGCAATTCTATCTAGTGCTATAAATAGTAGTGTAGAGAAGCACACTCTTTCTTTTACAGGCTTTGATACACATGCATCACTTCTTCTCTTAAACTACATTTCGATGCAAGAAACTCTGCTGAGACACGGGTATCAACGAGATGTAAAGAAGATTAGATGAAGTTTCACTTCTATCTTATGATCTTATCTCTTAATTTTAAACTTTTTAAGTCTATACTCATAAGAATTTATAAACTTGAGATTATATGATTTGAATCATCAATTGATAGTGATACTTTATAGACTACTGTTAACCCACTTCCAGATATACTCTGCGACGTCTGTTTCCTCACCAACCTGCCCTTTTTAGGGCTTCTACAGGTGTTCCCAAGCCATTATGCTGGTGGGGAAGATCACAACCATCCATACTTTACATATTTAAGAAGCATCACTTCTCGGCTGTCTGTTTACATTCCAACATTCGATGGCTTAGTAGAAAAGATGAATGGTAGAGTGAAAAACAATATGATTTTAATAGAATTGAGAGAAGCAGAGGTGTCCTCAGCTTAGTACCTTGAGAAACTTTCTTCTCTAGGTATGTCTGTGTTGCTGCTTTTCCAGTGATAGAAATTGTTCCTTTGGAAACAGCATGCTTTAGCATTACCGTATATTTCTATATCACTTTATATTGATACTTAAATCAGCTAAAGCAGCAATCCATGTTTTTATTTTTTCTATTCTTTTTATGAGAATGTAGATCTGTGCTCCAATTCTTTTCACGAGAACCGAAGGATATCTCCGCCCACTCATGTCCGGTGTCCAATTCCTTTCATCGTGGGCACTGATCACGACATTTGTATTGAAGATGAAGCTTCTTAAATCAATTTTCAAGGGTCAGGATTGGAGATCCACTCAACAGGTGCCTTGCTTGCAAATGATGTTGTCAACTTTCCTTGTAAAGCGAAGCTAAGAATCCTCGTGTGCTGGCGTCGACACCACGCACTCACTTCCGCAAAATCCAACACGTGATTTAGCAAAGCTTCTCTTTTCTCAAATTACAAAACAAGGATATGCACTTCACCCAATCAAATTTCAAATAGTAAGAGGAAACACATTTCCTATTTTTGTTATCGGATAAAAATAAGAAAATCAACACCACAACACATAGATTTATGTAGTTCATTTTCGGTACATTCACAGGATTCAATACCGATCCACTATACTCAAATGTAAAAAATCGAAAGGAGATCGACAATAAATCTATGATAATCAGGCTCCACATAGTCAAACAGAATCGAGTTCCATAAATTAATTAATTCTCTTCTATTTTCTTTTGAGTTAAAAAAATAATCAAATAATAAAATTAAATCTTCTATATTCTTTTCTAAAAATTAAATCTTCCATATTCTTTTCTAACCCTTGCAAGTTTGAAGGACAAAAAGTCCCAACTCGTTAAGATTAATAGGGCCTGGCCTATCTTCATTGCCCGAAACCACCAGTACGATATTATAAATATAGTACGTATGTATATGTTATATGGATGTATGTCTCAACGTATATTCATAGATATGCTGCAGGTAGAAGAATGGTCTCTCACAAATTGGATTCCATGAATTTTCTTTGTGAAGCTTTTGTGCAGTTCACTTTGGGGCTGATAACGCCTTACGAAAATTCATTTTCATTAAATTATTAAAGTCATATTTTTTAAATATTAAGTGTTTAAATTATATTCAAAAAATAAAAGGTAGAAGTAAGTTTTCAAATCAATTATGACATCATCTTGAGAGAGCTCGTTAGAGAACAGATGTGAGTAAAATTACACGTGACGACCATTGCACTACTCAAGCATGATATTGTTCGTTTTGGACTAGAGGCACTTGCTCTCATGATTTTGTATTGAGATGTGCAAACGAGATTAGGCGTCACTTATATATAAGATCCAGGCACTCTTCCCAAACTGTGTAGGACAACATGAAATTTCTCCCTCGATTGTCACATTTTCCAATAACATGTTGATATTGAGAACTTGATAAACAGACTTTATATTTTTATTTTTTGTTTTTCTGTTTTTCATCATTTATTGATGAATGAACTTCACTTGTTTTGAAAATTAATATACAGCCATAAGTACATTTAAATATGTCATAATTGGCATCTAATTCATCGGATAAGCCCTTCTATGACTCAAAGTCACCAACTCCATCCATACATATAAGAGGTAAAAAAAATGAACAACTGAATTTCAGTATGAATTTTGAGTTTATAGGCGTCTACTATAAGAAAGGAAGTCATGAGCCAATTGCATGCTAAATTAAAAATACCCTGATCAAACAGCTGAATTAGCCAGAATTTTCTGTATAGAGATTATATTACAAGGCATTAGGCCATTCTGATGAATTATGAAGGATGCTCATTCACACATTTGTGTTCTACATATTTAGACATTCGATCCACTAAATAGAGTAATGATGATTTCGTTGGAAAGGTCACCGCTTTGATCGGATCAATCAATCTACGTTTTCTAAGTCCAGGAAGTTAAAAGATTAAAAATTATTACAAACTGATCAAAATTTAGAGGCTTAAAAAACATGGTTTGATTAATTTCTTCTATATGATTTTTAATAGGCCACATATTTAAGAAAAGACATTTCCAGCAAATCATCACCACCCCATTTGATGATCCTATGTCTAGATGTGCAGTGTTATATAATCGACATTCGACACTATTGTGTGGGTGATCATTTCACATTCATCATTTATATATCATGATGTAGACATTAGGCAATATAACTCTTAGATAGTTTTACTTTACAATTAAAATTATTAACAACAGCATATAATCATTTATCTCATTTATTTAAAATTAGACATTAAGAGTTGAATCTAACATATCATATTTTTTTTTCCTGAATCAAACTGTTTATCAAACACTTGTATAATTGAAAAAACTGAAAATAAAGGAAAGAAAATTATTGAATATGGAAACGAATTCATAAAGTGAGGCAAAAACTTTCATCAGATATTTGTCTTCATATATTTATATTTGCCAGCTTCAATGGAATCATTCTCACAAGTGACCAAAATTCATAATCCAAATTCATGATAATTAATAAAAGATAAGAACTGAAGAAAAAAAATTTATGGCTGAATATTGAAATGAAAGGGGCCATGATCCACTGATGTCAGAGAAGATCAAGTGACCCATTTAACTCCCAATCTCTACCTGTATATGTGGTCCAAAATTCATATAAATAAGATCCAAAATCCAAATTGTTTATCCCTGTCTTTTTACTTCGATAGAAAGCACATTAACACAATTTTTATTTCACATGTAATTTTAAGTTAATAAGAATATTTTAATTTTAATTAAAATTGACATATATTCAGCATATACTGAAATCTCATACTGAACTGCAGCTTCTGAAGTCTGAACAACCCATATTTCAAATAGGGCTAGTAGATAGGGTTACTGTGAAACTCTGCAAATATCAATCCATATTTTGGATATATATATATATACTCTCTGTCCCAAAATACTTGTCATATTAATTTATTTTCACTTTAAATCACCTTCTAATATGATGGAAAGACAACCTTCTTTCATAAGTTCTGACTTGCCCATATACAGCATTCTGTAATTATTTCTACCTCCGATTCTCATCATTTAGAATCATGCATTACTACATAGTTAAGAAAGGCTCAATGAATACTAAATTAAGTTCGTTGAGAGTTATTCGTAATCTTGCTGCCTCAAAATCATTCATTTCATGTTCATATTGACTCAGAGAATCTATTAATAGGCTTTTGGTGCACTCCACGAGGAAATGATCCTTAAGAAATAAAAAATTTCAAAATAGGACAAGTATTTTAAGATGGAAGGAGAATAAGATATTAAATTAGAATTAGTATCACCCTGAATAGATTGGATTATCCGTCGTAATGATGGATTGAGTTGAAATCTTACAAATGTTTTTTTAGCAATGAAATCATATGTATGTTGACTTACACTTTAGATATTGACCAACCTTTTTATCTTAATTTTTTTTAATAAAACTGATTAGAAAAGTAAAGTTTAAGAGTGAAATAGAGATAAATAAGATAAGGGTCATCCCTCAATACATAGGGCCACTCTCCATAGATTAAATCGATATGTATGATTTGAGAGATTTACACATATTTCAAAGATTAATCAGGTGAGATGTTAAACAACTTCGATTCAAAATAATAATAATAATAATAAGATAAGGACATAAATGTAAGATAAAAGAGTGAGTATTAGTTGCAACAATAGTTAGAACTTAGCCATCAAATGAATGCTGCAGATCACATTAAGATGCAGGTAGGGCTAAAATAGTAAATACGTTTTCTGATCCAACCACTTTTTTATTTTAACTCACTCCCTTCCCCTTGTGTACTGGATTTATTCAACTTCTTAAAGGGAAACCTACTATTTTCTACTAAAATCAAAGGGAAAAAAAAAACACTAAGCACTTAAAAGATGTAGAAATATAAATAAACCTAGAAACAAAAGTAGTAACTTATTTATAGAAGACTTGATCATTATAAAGTAGTAACAAATTTTGCAGTTTAAAATTTTAAAATATTAAACATTTTTCAATAGATTGTGGATATATAAGTATACAAACTATTATAGTGGCACCTATTGAAAGATGCCCAGTGGTTAAATGATTTTCAAAATTTTGAATAGAACACTGTTAGGCTATTGTTTATTCTTAGAGTGGCCATGATTTGGATGGTTTGGATTGAGGCGCTGTATGTTTGTCCCATTCAATGTAGATGTGGTCACACATGCATTAATTGTTACATGAATTTTCCAATTTACTCAGTCAATTAGGATGAAACAGTTGGAAATCGATTTTCAGAAACTAATAAGACCTACCCACTTCTAGAAATGGACCACTCATCACTTATCAAAGAATTAGTCCACATCATTTTAGGTTGGAGGTGGGTCTGATTGCCAAAACCAATTGAAACATATGGAGGCAACTTAAGGATTCATCAGTTTCTTGATATCTACTTGTCAGAATTAAATCACATCTATTCACGACAACCGGAGGCCTAGAAGTTTAAAATGGGGCCCATCACAAATGATAAAAAATGGAATGTCACCATTTAAAGAAAGATCGAGCCACTTATGTAGGCGCCTAAATTGGCAAATGTTAACCACTAAAGTAGAGAATAGGGTCAAGACGCCTGCCTCATTAAGTGAGAGGATTGGCCTGACATTCAAAATGCCCTAAATCACTTCTGATGCGATTTCTCCCCACTGATTAAACCTTTGTATGTGAATTTTGAAGTTTACATACACTCGCGAAATTAATCTAACTTTCTACGTGAGGTGATGAATTCACGATACCCATGCTACAAAAAAGCTTAGAATGAGACCAAGTTTGATCCTTGGATGCATCAAAGTATCTCTAAAAAAGGAATAAAAATTATTCAATTTAAACTTTATTGCATGTTCATTTGATCTTCTGATCGATGATTATCATTTAATTCAAATTCTAAACAGCGATGTAAATATAATTGAAATTTTTAACTTTTTTATATTAAAATGTAGACAAGGAAGGTACAATGGTGAAAAAAGGGAAGCAACTACTGAAAAATGATGACTACAAAAGTGCATGAGTTTTGGATCGAGAATCAGATTCACTTAGAATTTGCATGTTAGGGATTTGAATTATGTTCAACATTCCTATTGCTTTTCAATTCAAATTCATACAAACCCTTTTCTTAGAATCTATAAGATTCTAAAATTTTCAAATTAGAAGTAGCTGAGATTCAAATTGATTCTGTTTAGTGACATCTAAAAACTGTCAGATTCAAATATTATTTACTATCTTTTAAAAATCTTAATATATTCAAATAGTTTTTTGGCTATTTCAATGGAATCTGATATAAAAACTTAAAAAAAAAAAAAAAAAAACACCTATAAAATACAAAAATTATAAAATATCATCAATACCAAACATTATATCAATTGTTATGTATATATGAATAAAAAAATCATTCACAATAGATAAAAAAAACAAAACATTAAGATATTAAAAAAAAGGGTGAGATTACAAAAATATTAGGTCATTTGTGAAAACCCTGTTTGGTAGTATGTGTCAAGAAACAAGCTAACATACGTAAGTTCTTGACAAAGTTTTAACAACGGTATTGATATTAAAATGAAGCTATTGATTTGGGTCCAAAGAGATTAGTTTTATTTTCATTTTTTTAATAATTAACATGCAGTAAAAAACAAAATAAATGTATAACTTATCTGGACAAAAGAAATATCAAAAGAAAATGAATTGTTGATCAATTTTTTTTCTCATGGTTTGGTCTAGCCACGTCTAATCATTGAGTTAAATCAGGGATTAAAATCTCAATATCGGCTGAGAAATTTCTCTCTATTTTTTTTACTAAAACTACTTATATCGTATCAGCCGATATTAAAATCTCTGAGTTAAACTATTAGTATTGTGATGTTATTATAATATTATAGTGACATGACCAATTATTATATTTAAAAGTAATTATAAAAAATAGGAATAAACATTGCAAACATGGTAGAAAATTGTCTTCTTAAATAAATTAAAGAAGATAAAAATAAGATATATAAGAATTAAATAAGTTATTGAACAAATTGCATTGTCTTGAAGACTATTGAAATCAAACTAGATAATCCAATTTAAGTTTTAAAAACACTAAAAAAAAAATATGAATATCTAAAATAATAAGATTATTGATATAGGTCCCCTTATCTTTTATGTTATATGGTCCCCTGCTCAAATGACAAAAAATAAAGGTAATTTTGTCTTGATATAATTAAATACATTTATTTTTTTCTCTTAATATAGGGAGTGACTGTTTACAAATAATAGTTATAAAATATAAACATTACCCTGCCAAAAAAGGAGAGTTTGGATTCGTTGTGACAAATATTTATGTATAATAATTTAACATGTGACATATTTGGATTCATCAACCATGTCAAATAAATGCATTCTTTTAAATATAGTTATTAAATATAAAAAAAATTATTCTAAAAATGTTTCTTAAATTTATACAAACTTATGAAAATGGGTAGAATCTCTTGGAATTCCTTATTTTTATTTAAGAAATACTATTTTTAAAATGAGCTATCCATTTTATCGTCTAAAATTATCTTTAAAAAAATATTTAAAATTATTTTTTACAATCAAGTAGATCTATAAGATACATTTTATTTAATATAAGTTATGAAACTCAAAATATACTATATATTAAATTTATTTAAGAAAAAGATCCCGCTGCCCCCACATCAGAAGGGAAAAAAATTGTCCCAACAAGAAGTTTTTGGTTTTATTGAACGCTTTTTCACCTTAGCATTGCCAGGCCCTCTGAGGTTTAGATGGTTGAGCCTTAATCTGTGAGATAAATGAATTTGGAAGATATTTTTTTTAATACGTAAAAATTCATCGACTTTAATTTGTGGGGATCGTAGGGGTAAAATATTTGATTTATAATACCATAGTTCAGATTAGATGTCCAAAGAATTTCGTGAATCTCCTACGGGTATTTTGCGTAACGAGATACGAGTATTTAGGGTATTGTCTATTTTACCTTTTCCACTGTCCTACAAAAGTATTTAAAAAAATTCAGTGATCAGGGTCACTGATCCGATTTATTGTTCTCTATGAAAAAAAACAATCTTACTTAAATAAATTTCAGTGAGTCGATCAGTGTGCTTCTTTATACAGCAGTGAAAGGGTCACTGATCCGATGAGTCAATTCAAATAGTTCGATGAGCCGATTTAAAAGACAAAATAGATAATACACTAAAATTCATCTCGAATTACACAAAAATAAAGATTGAATAACCTATTTTTAATTTGAAAGATTTCAAAAGTCATAGATAAGAGAGGTAAAAGTAAAATAGTTTGTGGGGGCCCTGTGGGTACCACGTGAGCCTGCAAAAGGAGCTGATGGGGAAACAATTTACAGTAAATGATTCAAACTCACGGCAGGGAGCAGATTGAGTTAGGTCTGAACTACTCTGAAGTCTGAGCCCTGAGGAGCGCCCATGTCTTCTAAGATCTACCACACAGTAAAAAAGAATTACAGTTGCAAGCTGACAAGATGGACGGCTGTAGAAGATCGATTGAAGAATCATCGATTAGCAATGATAACAGCTCAATAAAAGGTAATTAATCGAAAAGTGTGAGTAGTAAATCGTTGATGGTAAAATGTATTTAATAACGTAATTAAATGAAACGTCATCAAAGTGGCATCTAAGACAGCATGCAGGCGCGTGAAAACAGAGGCTCGAAAGGGTAGAAGAGAAGAGAAGCGTGTCCTTTGCTTTTCATTACATTGCCAAAGAAATACAAGAGAAGCAAAATCTCTCTCTCTCTCGACGACCCATCTCTTCAAAACCCGACAAAACCAGCTCCATTGGCATCAATACTTCGCTCTCTGTCTCTTCTTTGCCTCCTCCAAATCTCTCTCTCTCACTCACCATCTCATTTCATCAAATCAAAAGGAAATACATGAGATAAATATCAGTCCTTTTCCTCACTTCGTCTTCTCATTTCGAGCCAGCTCTCTACTAGAGTACGAGTACCCCCCCCCTGCAGCTTTTGATACTCTCTTGGCAGACAAAACTTGATTAAAAAAAAACGACAATCGAACACCTGTAGCAGACCCATCTTTCTCTAGCATTTTCTATCTCCACTCTTGTCTCTCTCTCTTGCTGTTATAAATTATCACACACCCATGGACAGGTTTCAGAAGAGCTATCAGCACGACCTGAGAAGCCCTTCCTTCTCTTCCACGCTTTTGGATTCAATCTACCGCTCTATAGACGGAGGAGACGTGGTAGGATACGAAGCAGAAGCAGCAGCAGCGGAGCTGGTTTGTTGTAGAGAAACTATGAGGAAGAAACAGAGCATCAGCGGCATCCGAGCTGAGAAATGGGTCGATAAGATTACTGGAGAAGACCCAATTCTTCGACAAAATATTCGACCCAATTCCGAAAATGGATTCCAGAAATTTCATAGAAACAAGAGCACTACAACGCTCATGAAATCCTCTTCGAGTTCTTCGGAATCGTCTTCCGAAACAGAGTACGGTTTCATGAGGCCAAAACCGGTTCGAACCGGGTCGATCTCCTCAACCCGGGCGGAGAGGACTCTTCTTTCATCGTTGCAGAGGAAGACCCAATTGCCTGAAATCCATATTCCCAAAGAAAGGTGCGTTCTTTCTCAGCAGAAGCCGAAACAAGAGAGCTTCAACAAGAGCAAATCAATGTTGTCTTCAAAATTCAACGGTGGAGATTTGAAGAAGCCGAAGCAACCCGTCTCTCCGGGGGCCCGCCTCGCTGGCTTCCTCAATTCGCTCTTCGCGACGGCAGGAAATGCTAAGAAGGCAAAGGTGTCGACCGTTGATCGAGACAGGAAGTCGAAATCCGACCGTTCTTCTCCTTCGACGTGCTCTTCTGCTTCTTCCTTTTCAAGGTCCTGCCTCAGTAAGACCCCTTCCTCGAGAGGAAACTCTATGAAATCGGTGAGATTCTATCCGGTGAGCGTCATCGTCGACGAAGATTGCCGACCTTGTGGACAGAAGAGCCTCTACGAGAGAGAACACCATGATGTTACCGTCGGCAAGAAGGTGGGAGAATCTCGATCGTTGGTTTTTGGGGAGGAGCTGAAACGCCATCTCATGCAAAAGAACAGGCAAGTGGAAGAAGCAGCGAAAGATCTGCTCAAAGGGTATCAGAAAAAGAGCGAGTTCCTCGGAGAGGTGATGAGAGATATCCATGCAAACGCCTGCAATGACGACGACGAAGAAGATGACGATGAATTTAATGATGCAATGAGCTGCTCCAGCTCTGACCTCTTTGAGCTCGAGAATTTCACAACCATCGGCATCGATCGATACAGAGAAGAGCTTCCAGTGTATGAGACTACTCGTTTCGACACCAATCGCGCCATTGCCAATGGTTTCATTCGCTGAAAAAAGAAAAATAGAGAAGTGCAAAAAGAAAAAATGAAGATGAATTTTACTTGGGTTTATAGAAGAATCGATGTTTATTTACTGGGTTTGGGCTTAATTTGGATAATATACAAGTTTTTTTTGCATAATTTCACCATTTGGATTATGTTTCATGTGTCATATTTTAGAATCCTGTTTCTTGTTTTGTTTTGAGTTCTGATGATTTTTTTTCCTTTTACATTTGATGACTTTTACATTCCATGCATTCTGGAATCCGGATTGGATGGGTTACATCAGGTAAAAATTAAGTGGTCTAGATTATGGTTGAGTGGGAAATTCAAACAAATTGATTTTTTTACTTGGGTAACCTAAGAATTTGTGTTTAACCACTAGACTTTGGTTTAATTTGGACAGTAAACAGAGCTGTTAGAATAATTTCGACATCTGGGTTACAATATGTATTTCATATTTAGAATTCTGTCCTTCTTTTGGCCTGAATTTTGAAGAATTTCCTCTCAAACCTGGTTAGGATTGAGGTGGGTCGTCGGGTACTTGGGTCAGCTTAATGTGCAATAAATTCAGATTGGGTTGAGTTGGAAGCACAAACAGTACTATCTCGTGAAATGAGGGTTTATTACTCGAGTTCGAGGGAAATGAGTGAAAATGAGGATTTATAGGGTTAAAATTAATTTGTATAAGCCTAGTTTTTTGGTTAATTCAGATTTATGTTTCTCGTTTTTGTCTGAGATTTGATCTTTCTTCTCTTCAACTGAGAATTGGAAGCGTTTGGGTCGGATCAAGAACTCGGTTCAAGTTGAAATGTAGGCAACGTGGTGGATTTGGGGTGAGTAGGAAGTAGAAAACAGTAGAAAGGCATGTTGGGTTTTGCTTGCAATCTAGGTACAGTACTTAAGATAAAAAGGAAGAAGGAATGGAGATTCCAAAGGTTCAAGTTCACACGCATTGTGTAGAAAACTGAAAAATAGAAAGAGAGAGAATGAAAGATAGAGATGGAGAAGGGGATGGAAGAAAGGAAAGCAGATATTGTTGAAGAAGGGAAAGGAACGGGGGGAAACTGAAGAGCTTTTACTTTTCCTGTAGGTCCGTACTCTAACAACATCCTCAATATAATTGTCAATTTGAATCCAAATTTAAATTTGTCGTTATTAGACGGATACACCTCCGTTTATACCTGTCTATTACTAATCTTAGACTTCGGCTGCAACGGACCGATGCATTGCGGTCGAGATTTTCCTGCATCGTTACGAGTGATACTCAATGTACCGACTGCATTTTTTATACGTATGAAGTACACTATCACATGTAAGTAAATGAGATTCAAATAGATGAAGATATATTTTGGGTAGCAATCTCTAAATGAGATTTTTGTTTAATCAGACATGGGAATGAGTAGATTCTTCACTTTAACCTTCACCTCTGCCGGATAACTTAAAAAAAATAAAAAATCTACGTCGGCGAGCTGATCACTCTTAAACGGCGAGCCGTCTGGTTCATTCATCAACTGAGGATTTTTCGTTCGGATTTAAAATCACTTTGACTAAATTCATAAAGTCATATTTTTAAAGGTTATAAAATTTAAAATAATTTAAACTAATCAAATTTTAGAGAATTTTAAAAAAATATGACTTCATTATTTCAATTAAGATGATTTTTTTCTGATGCACTCATTATCATTCTATTTAATAAATTCAATACTTAAATGCTCAACGTAATACTTGTTACAAATATTATCATCCCTTATATATTTCATTTTTACATTCATTTATTGAATTTCAACAAGTGACATATAATTGACTCTTTATCTTAACATATGATTGAAAAATCTAAAAAAATTAATAAATCACATTATACAAGAGAATTTACATATATAACTTCCGTTTTCTTTTAAATTTTAAATAACTATCTTAATATGTGCAAATCTTAAGATCTCAGAGATACACATTTGAGCTCCAAGTTTACCGTTACTTCTTTTTACCACCTTTTCAAAAAAAAAAAAAAATACTTTTATATAAATAAATAAGATCCATTCTTCGAAGTGAACATCTCCAAATTCTTTTCCCTTTCTATCTCTGTAATTTCTTATTAAGAACCATGCTACATCTATGGTGAAATTCAAGTGGTTTTCATTAAATCTGATTTTGTAATTTATTTTAATAGATTCTTATTTATATAAAAACATGAAATATCAATTAAGATGAAATTTTTCAAATGTTTATATTTTTTTTAATAAATCTAATGAAATGATCTAAAATGGATGACTATGATTTCCACTGCCTTCTCACCTAGTGGAGTTGCCTATGTCAATCATATTAATCATATCAGAGAATCAGATAAATATCATGAAGTGACTAATCAGATTAAATCAAATCTTACACAAGTCAAGATTAGTTTAATGAATTCTCAAGCATTAAGTCAAAACAAAGCCATCATCAACAACAAATTAACTAAATAAATAGGGCACTTGTTCTCATCCCTTGTGCCCTAACTTCCAGCTAAAGCATGGTGGTTGAATGATCCCCACCGTCCTTTCACTTTCCCTTTTGCTCGCACTGCTAATGTCCTCCCAATCCCATCATGTTGTATAATTATTAACCAAGTTATGATTGATTTTGTATTCAGTATATATTTACACTAATCTGTCATCTCAATACGTGGAAAGTATCAAGTTCGACCTCCCATGGTCTAATCTGGTATACTTTAAAGACAATGGGTATCACTCGTCCATATGTAAATTCAGAAAAAAAAAGTATATATTTACACTGTTTTTCTTCTTTATACTTATTATTATTTCATAAATTTATTTTTTATTCAATTTGAATTCATTTTGATATATACTCACCATTGAGTCGAGTTTCAGTCCTACCAATAGTTAAAACTTTTTAGCTTTATTAAACACATCCTATCTCAATTTTCTTAAAAACAAGATGACTTGGGCAATCTGAGGTAAGTTTAATCTCATGCCCATTTTGTCTAAAGCTAGATATCATGACATGGTTGTCAAATCTTTAAAAGCAGTCCATCAACATAAGATGATCACTCGTGCTTTGTGGCAGTCCTCATGCGGGATTCACTTTGTTTTGAGTCTATTAGAATTGTATATGTTTCTAGGTGAGATCTGTCAAAATCACTTTGCTCATATCAAACAAACTATAATTTTAAATTTTATAAAATAATTTAAAAAATAGCATTCAAAATTTGATAAAGAATTCAAAATTACTTTTCGTGGTTTCCATAAACAAATAAAAACCTTTTTAATAAACTCAATATTTATTGCAGTCCAAGTCTCCATCAAATTTTGGTCCTCACAATTAAAATCCATGATCACTAGGCTGTGTTTAGATGAGGGCTAACGGAGTGAAGGATAATAGGAGGTTATCTCCTGCTGCCCTTCTTTGATAAGTAAGAGGGAGAGATCACAAATTAATTTTTTACTTCTCTTGTTCAACTTTTGAAAATCCTTTTCAAAAGAAGAATTTTACTAGAGTAACCTCTCCAAAATTTACCCTCCATCCAAACACAGGGATTTTCCCGGGCCTCCACAAAATGGAAAGTAAGAGCTCAAGATCCATGACTTTTGTTGGTATAATGCATGGGTATGGCTAAGATCACCTACCCACTAACTCGTTGACCTCTTTTACCTCACAACAAAAACATTCCAAGTCATACATGGCTAGCAGCATCCAAAATTCCAAATTCTATATCCAAATCCATCAACTTTTTTGGCCTTTTCTCTGTATATACACAGTAGGGCATTGAAAGATTAAGTGAGCATCTTTTGACTAAATTATATAAACAAGTTGATAAATGCTTCAAAACTCCAAAAAGTGAATAATGTGGATTGATTAATTATATAGTTTAATAGGGGTCTTTGGATGGCCATCTTAAACCAAGATTATTGGGTCCCTCACTACTTTTCCTTCTTCTTTCAATCGATGTCTGACAAAATCTGGAAGGGAACTTTATCACACTGACTAAATGGGACTTAAATCTCATAATAAGGCGGCCAATACGGAGCAGAAATAGTTTTAAGTGTTACAGCTAATACTATTCCAATAAGACCAATATCTCTCTGACAAAGTAGGTGTCAATAATAAAATTTAACAAATGATTATTGGGAACATTTTATAATCAAAGAGGTGAAAACTGAACAGTAAATATCTGCATGCAATCATCATAAAAATCCCTAATGAAATTGTTCTTAATTCTTAACCCCGGTTAAGGCAAAATCTTTGAACCTGTTGGAAAAAATGATGATGACCTTGAGCTAAAAAATCACCTAAAATTCTTTGTCCTGAGACCACAAATATGAAAATATTGCAAAATGTTGAAGTTTATTGTAAATGTAAGAATATAGCAGCAGACTCAGATTTTGGCTAAAACTGCGCCACATTATTGGTCCATTTTGAATTTTTCTTTTCTTTTTTGAAAATCTAAGACTAACCTGAATGGAAATGGGCTAAAATGACGATTGTTTTAACCAAAATTCAATCTTGGTGTTTCTAAATGTAATAAGTAAATTTGGGTGTGAAAATAAAATAACAAAGGAAATTTAATGAGTTTTCATTGTACATATGATCCACCACCTACGGTCTGTTGCTTTTAGGTGGTCCAAAAAATGAGTTATGTCTATAAAAAAATTCAAAGAAGTTGAAGTGATGACTAAGAACCAATTTTAGAAAGTGATGTCTACTCTAAAGGACCCCCCATAGAGTTATATAGTGTGTCGGAGTAGAGAGACTTGTACATGTCCCAATTGAGTGTTCTGAAAGGCTTGGACACCTTAGTTATAGAAAAAAATTATGTCTATCACACATGTTTATAGGCCACGAGTGAATGGCAAAAACAATATTGTAGTTAGAAAAATAATTCCATAGTTGTCTTTTATTTCTCCTCTTAATAACTACATGCTTTATATTCTAAAGAAGTTTCAACCAAGATTAAAAATATTGGTCATACGATATATATATATATATATATATATTTTGGTCTTTATATTCTAGAGAGAACGCTATTAACCCCTATTTTCAACCAATGATTTGCAGCAGAAAAGAATGGTGTGTACTGTCCAATCAGGGCAGAATTTGGGCTCTTTGCTCATCTAAGGTAGCCCTAATGAGTGATTGACTCAGCCTTGCCCCATGTTTGCTTCAAACATAACCTTATCACTGATAAACAACTCTCACCAATGAAACCCTATAATCATAATCATGAGTCCTACTGAACCTGCATAGCTAGAGGTAATGCTAACATCTTAATTAATATTCCAATATCCTTCATAATAATTACATTTCAATATTTTAAAATATCATTTGAAATGAGTGTACTGTTCTAAATGAATTTATGCCCTAAATTATTTATTAACACTTTATATGAGATTTATAATAATATTGTAGTGCTGTCAAAGATCTAAATTTGCAATGGTAAGACATGATAAGTTGTTAAAATGATTGAATATGAAATTGAGTAATAAAATAAAACTTTGAAATTGATTTTAAGGGAATAAATGCTCTTGGCCATGTTTTTAATGACTTTCTAATTGGATTAAATTTTGAAAACTATTTATTTGGGGTTGATGCTCAAATTAAATTCAATATTCTTTATAAGTTGATTATTTTTTCTCACCTATAAATTAATAATAATAATTTTTTAATAAAGTATATACATTGTTAGATGAATATTTTATTTAAGATGTCTTGTTAGGTCTCAAATAGTTAGAATCATGGGGAAAAAAAAAAAACAGAGAGATGATGCATTGCTTGTTTTGTCAATGCCCAAAAGGTGGGAAGCGTGCGGACGGCTGAGCACGGCCTCCATTATTCTCCGTCTCAGTCTCTTCTTCTCTTTAGTTGGTGGAGACCACCGCCCACAGGCATGGCTAAGTGGCTCAGCCCCACTTACAATAAACCATCAATCTTTTTCCCCTTGTTTTTTTAGCTATCTATCTTTTCTTTCCCTTTTTTTAATTGCTTGGAGCAATCTCCAAATCTCATTATCAACATAGAATTTTAATGAAATAGTATAAAAATATTTTATCTATAAGTAAAATATGTTTTTTCTTTAGACTTTGGAAAAATGACTTGGTATTTGTATCACCTATATATATATATATATATATGTTACAATTTTCAAAGAAGAAAAATAATCAATCAAATAAATTACATTTCCGTAATTAAGAGAGCTCACAATTAAGAAAAACTAATGAAAGATTGTTAGTGATGAGTTAACTGGGTGAAGACTTTCCTCTAATAAGATTGAGACTTAAACTTTGTTTCTTGACTCTACTGAAAATCAGTAATTGATATCATTCTTTTAACACTCAATTTTGAGCGCTTATGAACGTGTGTGTTAAGAGCCATTCTACTCAATTATCATTAAATTTATTGCATTTATGAAAATATTAAAATTTTAAAAATAAACATTCATAAGTAATAATTGTCCAAATCTAAGATAATAATATAGTATGAACTTTTTACGTTTCAAACTAATACCATAAATAGATACAAAGTTAAGCATAATTCGCTATGTATTAATCACCAATTAATCTAGTCTAGAATGGCTAGTTAAGCAGAATGGCATGTTTATCAGTGATATGATAGTTAGTTTGAGCTCTAGAGACGTAAACTGGAAAAGTCTTATGTGGGTGTAGGCGTTCCCTAGAGGGGTTTATGGAGGCCCTTACCTCGTGGTTCTCCTCAGTTATTAAAAAAAAAATAATCCAAGTTTAGAACTGTGATAAGCAACTACTTTGAGTGCTTATTTCCAGCCAATTTGGTAGGATTTTCAATCATAACATGATCTGTTCAGATTTTATCATTGATCGGGACCCGATTATAATATAATATTTATAATCTATCTAAAAAATATAGGTGATAAATACTTAATGTTGCAGAAAATTTATTAGAAGATTTAATTAATACATATCAAATAGATAACCAATTTATGAAAAAAAAAAAATTAGATCTATTTATAAATGTTAATTCAAGGAGATAAAATATAAATAAATTTGATTACGATGATATGAGAGTTTTCAACTACATTTAATTAAGAATGGTATGTGGTTGGTAAGGCACTAATTAAAGAAAAAAAAAGTCAAAGAAACTATTAATTAAAGTGTTGGAAAAAAGAGTTAGAAGACAAGAATAAATGGGTTGTAGATATTGAAGGATTTGCCTGCAATGCAGATACAGAACAAAGTAGGGTGCATTTCACAATTAGGAGATGTTGCTGTTTTAGGAAGGAAACAGTGCTCCATTCCATTCCACCAAACCAAGGGATACTCGATGTTTGGTGGATCATTTTTATGATTATTCTAAACTCTTATAAGACTTCATATGCCTTATAAAAGGACCTTTATGTAAAATAAGAAAAATAAAAGAATGAAAGTAATGTTTTAAAACTTTCAACTTTTTAAGCGGTTGAACACAGTACAACATTGATTTTTATTAAATACAGTTTAATTATGTTCATAACCTTTTCAAACTTCAAACTCTCAAAAACTTTTAATGACTCACGGTTTAAAAGGGTTGATATGATTAGTCTTCAATGACCCATAAAAAGTTTTGAACATATTATGTTGAATTGTTTAACTGTTTATTACCTATAATTGTAATTACTGTAAACAAAATGTTTTTTATGAAAATGTGGATACTAAATTTCTATATTCTATATTTTTTTATATTTTATATTTCATGCTTATTAGTATATTATTATTATATTTTTAACTAATTTATTTATTAGTTAACTAATACTACTATAGAACACCATGCTAATTTAAATGATTCGATCAAATTTGACCATGGTTGAATCTCAATTAAACCCTATTAACCCAATATTCTTATGAGAATGTCTGATTCACAAGTCAACTCTTTGTACATGAGACGTTGGGAGAAGAACATAAAAACGAGGATTCAAGAATAGAGTTATTTAAAATTTTGTTTTTGTTTTGGTAAATCTTAATGTAAATAAAAGTTTTACACTATTCAAAACCCCACATTAGATTATGTAATTTGTAAGATAAGATGTTAGAAAGGTGTGGAAGCATGTACTGATATAGTAGTCCCCTCTTTGTCCCCCGCACTAAAAAAATAATCTAAAGAAGGGGTTGACGTTTATGAACAAGTATTGTCCAGTGGCTAGCCATGTTGGCCAGCAACCATACAAATATTACAATGGATGCTGGACCCTCATTACTTTATTCTATTCCTCCCACACAAGATCTTCCATTATCTGCCTACACGTGCACTTTCCATGGTTTAGGGACCCGCTGGTTAAGTGGCTGCGATGTGGCCGATATGTAAATTTGACCCTTCGAGGGAAGAATAAAAATAGGGAAGTGATCCGTTCATCAACACTGATGAATAATTTTAATTTTATAAGGAGGTTATATACAATACTATTTTAAAACTCGGTCGAGGTAACCTATTTCAATTCATATAAATTTAGCCTTCTAAAGAATAAGCCTTGAGTTTTTAATTGGGTAATTGAATTAGTATTGACATTAACCTATTTAATGTTTTAGCAGAGAGATGTCTTTGAAGTAAAAAGTAACTAAAATTATGAGACAAAATAAATAAATAAATGAGTGAAGAACTTGAGTAGATTTTGATAAACTTTCTTAATGAGAAATAAGAAAATAAAAAAGTTAAAACGAAAGAGAAGAAACATGGGCAAGAAAACATTCAAGAAAAGAAAAAATAACAATTAAATGGGGTCGAAATGGAAATAAGAGCTCAGCTTAAGCAAAAAAATAAGTACTTGCTTTCTATTTGAAGTTATGACTAAGAGAAGATATTTTCAAAGAAGATAGCAGATGGCACACGACATATGATTTTGCCTTTCAATCACTAGTAGAAGATCATTTAGATTTTTATTGCGTGGAAGAAATGTCTCTCTCGGACATCTTCTAAACTTTTCTTCCATGAACCTCCAAACACAAAGTTCCACATGTAAAAGTATTTGTCGGTAAAAAAAAAAAGATATTTTCAAAGAAGTGGCCACTAGTTTTTACCTTCCTAAATCACTTATCATTTAGTGAAGGGGATATATTGTTATTAAGAAACCTTAAATAACTTCATTTATAAACATTTTGAAAATCCAAAAATGCACCGTGAAGTAATTCTCTCTTCTGAAAGTGTTGCATTGAGGTTGTTAATGTTGGGGTTGATTGCAAATGAGTCCCGCTTTGGATGTGTAGAAGGAGATCTAGAGATTTATAAAGGATTTGAGTCACTCTCCTAAAAGACTAGTCTTTTGGGTTGGAAACGTAGTCCTAACAAGTGGTACCTAAGCCACGTCTCAAACTATCTCAAGTGGGCTGAGGAGATCCCTTAGGTAAATGAATAAATTGTCCTTATTTGAGAGAAAATTGTTGGAATTGACTGCGAACAAGTCCTAAAATAAAAATGTAAAGAGAAATTTAAGAATTTATAATAACTTGTTCACTTCATGTAACAAATTAGTCTTTTGAGATAAATACCATATCTTAACACTTATGCTCATAAAAATGCTCACTAACTCAAAATCATACACTATGTCAAAGTCATAAATATCACTTATTCTTTTGTTGAGTCCACTCCTCCTCTTAATATCTTAAAATCGATAATGATGAATATTCACTTATTCTAAGAATAACAATGTAAGATACTGAGATCATTGCTTGTAATAAATATACACACTCTTAATTTTTTAAAAAAAAAAAAAGCTTTACATTTATAATTTTAATTTTTTTTAAATTTTAGCCTCAACGTCGTTGGAAAATGTAATCCAGAAGTGGAGATGCGATTGATAGAGACAACATCTAAAGAAATCGAAAATTCAAGACTAAAATCTGAAACTATGATATCTAAGATAGGTGTGAATCTTTTCTCTCTGCCATGGGTTTTGTCAAAATTATGAAAGTGGCATTGCCTCTGATTTCACACATTATTTAGGGTTGGGTGGCCCACATGTTCCCTAGTGATGCGGGCACAATGGCCCACTCATTTCTATCCACACGTGTGGACACATGGACCAGTCTTGCTCAATGACCTTTACCTTTCAAGTCTCTATTTTTCCAGAGGATGCTGTCATCCACAGTCACTAATGTCCGTGTGTAGTTTCACCGATCAAAGGTTGGCCACAGTGTTAAGGATAGGAACATTTGATTTAATGGAAGACCGGAAGGATTGAGAGATAGATCTCAAAATAATTCTTGAAAGGATCATGTCAATCAAATTACCTAAGCTGCTGTTTGAGTGCCCAACAAAAGGACGGATGAGGTGGATCCAGACAAAACCAAAATAGACACTGAATCTTTCGTGTATTTAATGTGGCCTAAGTTCCACCACACAAACTAAATTCGTTCAATCACACTCATGATTCTTCAGCAATGAAGTCAAAGTTGAGAAAAAAAAATCTCTGTTAATTGAATGTAAAAAAAAAATATGATTTTATTAACTTTTTATCCTAACAAATATTGGGTACGAACAAGTCCTACATCGGTGCGAGAAAGAAAAAAAATAAGAAGTTATATGAAGCTAGAGAATCCCACCTATCAATCTAATCTCTTGGGTTGGAACCACATGCCCAACAATAAATATTCCCTCCATCCCATTTTATTTGTCTTATTTGAAACATTTATATTTTTTAAAAACTCTATATAAGACTAGTGCTCCATATGATCTCATCTATTTTCAATATATTTTATGCTACTTTAATACAAATGGGACAACTATTTTGAGACAATTATAAAATTTATATAAGACAATTAAATTATAACAGAGAAAGTTTTTGAAAAAGTTGATAAATATTGTAGATAACTACTAAACTTAAGCCACGGTGGTAAGAACCTTATCTAATACAGATTTTTTCTTCTTATCTACTACATAATGAAAATAGTTGAAAAAGTAGAATAGAAAGGAATAAAAAAATTATTGTTGATCCTTTTGTGATACATGAATGGGGAGAAAAATCTTAATCAAACTCATTCTTCGTTAAAAGGAACGGTACAAATGTGAAGAACTTTGTTATTTTAGTTAGATTCAAATTTGATAAGAATAATGTTCTACAACCGACAACTTATTGATTTTCAAATCAACCCACTTAATATACACATCTTCAGAATACTTCTCTTGAGATTTTATACAAACCTTGGTTTGTGAGATTCATATAAACTAAATGGATCCAATTCCTCTCATCCCAGTGAAGTACACGCACAACCCATTTTACTTTTAAAGTTGATTGATCTAAAAGGATAAATTTCTACAGTTGAATAACTGTGAAATTTTGAGATATTTATAAAATATAATTTCAAATAAACTCTTATATGCATCATACAAAGTCAAGAGCTCTCAGACCCACCCCTTCATTTAAGCCTAAACTACACTCGTTGGCCATTTGAACCAAACTTGGTGAAAACTCATTTTTAGAGGAGAACTCGTAAATATATTAGAGCTAAGAGTGTTTTAGAGGAAGGGGTCTTGAGTTCTTTGTTTTAGCCATTGAAATGGTATAAGGGTTATGGGATTTTTCCATTTACAATCAAGTAACTATGTTTTGTAATCTTTCTTCATGGATGGTAATTGAATAAGGGTTAGGCCTTTTTGCATTTGAATTGTTTTCTTCTACTCTAAATCACATGCTTATAGTTCATGCATCAGGCATTTATCTGTACATTTGTTAATTGTCTATTTTCTCATCTGATTAAGGAAAATTACTGGAATTAAAATAATCCACTACCTTCTTTTAAGATTTCTATTTTATTTTTCATACTCTATTTTTTGCAAGTATGCTCAACTTTAATAGCGAGTTAGCGACTTTATGCATCATTCATATTTTTTTTCAGTCACTAGTATATCTCAGTTTTGAGATTTTACTCTTTGTTTAGTCTTTGGTGTCACTGACTGAAATTTACAAATTAAAATTCCTATATAAGTATATAGTAAACTTTTCATGAGTTTAAATTAATCAAACCTCATAATTTTAAATTAAATTCTTATTAGAATTCAAAATCAGTTCATGAGTATAAATCAAACTCTTAATAGAATTTGAATTCAGCTCAATCTTTTATATAAGCATTTTATTATTAAGAGCCTATTTAAATTTAGAAAGAAAAGTAAATAGAACGAAATAGTTCAAATTCATTGCCTAGGCAATGGACTGTGGTTGTGTAGGGTCAGCATCACATGCTCATGTTAACCGACTCGTACGTGTTTGATACACAAGTCACGTGCTAGAGCCCACATGTCCTCGTTGTTTTATGCAACATGTCTGCAACTGTTGACCGCAGCGGTATAAAATTCAGTTGATACGATGTTTCGGATTTTGGACTCCGGAATATCTCGATTGATACGACAGTTTAAAAAAAAATGGTCAAATATCGGCCAATTTATTTATTTTTGTTTTAAAAAAATCAGTTGTGGGTCCAGTCGATATTTTGGTAGATATTTATATTTTTTAATTATTTTTTTAAACAAAATTTTTTATTTTTTTAAAATATTTTTTTCAAAAAAAAAAAAGTCACCGAGATTTTCCAAAAAAAAAATTTGAGGAGAGAGAAAAATGTCGACCGATACGAAAATTCAACCAAAATCTCAGTTCGGCCAAATTTTTTACCCTGGACTGGAGGCATGTTTGAGTAGCCCAACTCGGCCCACAATTACCCAACAACCATTTTTGTTTTATTTGCTGGACTCAGGCCTGTCCATAAAACCTGTCGAGAGTTAAGACACATCTTTAAACTCATTTATTTTTTATAATTATATACATATAACACAAAGTCATATCTAATATTGTCTCTAATTTTAATTTTTTATTCTAGAGGTTAAAATCATACAATAAAGATTGAAAAGAAACTTAAAGACCAAAAACTTACTAAAATTTCATTACTTAACAATCAAGATCACCCGCTGTCAAATCTTTTCAAGGGCATCCATCAACATTGATTATTAAAATAAGTGGCCAAAAATTGAGTTTCGGACTGACAATTTACATAGTGGTAGATCTATCATTCTATTTTTAATTTATATGTTTAAATTTTCAAGTTGCAAAATAGATTTTAAGAAAAACAAATTGTCAATTGTGGCCATGTGATCATGTGACTAGTTACAAAATAAATAGACCTCAAAAGATGGGATCAAAATTTGGTTTTAAAAGCTCGAAGGGCTTTAGAGAGGCTCATGCTTTTATAGATAAAAATGGTCCTTGGCCTTTTTGTATATCACTAAACAAATTACAATGCTATTAATCATCTCTTAGCACATGAACAAGATAAGAGTGAAAGGGTCATAAAAGAAAAAAATTATAATTTTCTGTCAAATTAAAATGACCAATTCACTTTTGAATAGATTCACATGGTAATAATCAATGATAAGTCTCAATGCTCTCTAGTATTATATTATTTGAAAATTCTTATTCGGGTAGGAGAGTTACTTTTAACTTACTGTCTTTATTTTCATTATCACACAAGGTCAGCCATCGTAACATGTGTAAAATTGGTTGGAAGATACGGAATATAGTGAAATATCCATTTTATTCTTATTGTTGTACCGTTTATCAAGTATCGGTGTACCGATAACACACTGTCGTATATATATATATATATATTTTGCATATTGGTATTCTGAAACTTAATGAACAATATACTGATTAGAGATAAAATGAGAATTTTATCTATTCTTAATAACTTTTATTCGTATTAAGTTGGACGTTAAATGTGTGAAATGGGTGAAAATGAGGCACATTCCATTTTGAAGTGTGGAATAGTAAAAATTTGGATGGTTGAGAAACGTCAAAAGAGTTGATTAAGGAGAGGAGGAGGAGAATTTGGAGGAGGGGGGGGTGTGGTTTTGGCTTGTAGGTGAAGCATAAAAGACAATGAGTGCAGACATTGGCAGCTTTGTTTAAAGGGAGGAGGAGACATGTGTCAGAGAGAGAGGTGAGAGCAGAGGTGCAGGAAAGAGTAGAAAGAAAAGATGTTTTGGCGATCCCGATGAGTTAGCCAGTCCAGTGTAAGATCAACTCACTTTTGTCTTTTTCTTTGCCTTTTGCTTTTCCTCTCCTCTGCCTTCTCTTCTTTGCTTTGCTTTGCTTTACTTTTGTCAGTGAAGGCAGAGAGGAAGAGAAGTGAAGGAAGAAAGTAGTGAGAATAAGAATGGGGGAGAGAGTGTTTGGAATTTGGGATATTTGGACGTATCCTCACCAGGTTACTACTCTATGGAGACAGGCGTGACTTACCCACGTGCACGGCATCAGTCTCTTTCACTTCAGAGCATGACCATCTCTCTCTCTCTCTCTCACTTTTCTTTACCAGGTGGGATACTCAGTTCACAGTTTCACACTGACAAACACAGTTGAACATATATAATTTTCTACACAGTTCACACAAGTAGGTGGGCCACACCAAGTTATCATCTACTTCTACTTCACATGACCCCCTCTCTTTTAGGTTTTCACTTTTCAACTGTTGATCAACTTCATAATGCGAGATTGCTTGCTAATTGTTACTTTATTAAGACAACTATCAACAACTCAGAATTGCAATACATTAGAGGTGGTTGCGAATAAATTTTACGTTGAAAGTATAGAGGAAAATCTAAAGATTTATAAAAAAAATTAAGTCAATATACCTAACAGACTAGTCTGGATACTCAGTCTTAATAAGTGATATCAAAGTCAGGTCTTATACTAATCTATTGGACTCAGGATATCTCCTAAACGAACAAGATAGTTAGTCTCATTTGAAGGAGATTGTTAGAGTTTACTATAAACAAGTCCCACGATGGAAGTATAGAGAAGATTTAGAGATCTATAAAGAACTTTAATCACTCCAAACTAATAAATGATTTGAATCACTTCACCTAATAGATTAATCTTTTCAACTAAGTATGCTTAGTCCTGTTTGAGTTTCAAGGTTTTCTTTGTTATATTATTTAATATGGGATAGTAGAAGGAGTTATACAACTAATCAAAATTTCTTTAAAATCTACTGCAAATAAGACTTGATTTATTTCAACATCGCTGGAGTCTTATTCCAAAATATATATATATATATAATATCTAAAAGTAGCCATTGTTGAATCTGTGCCTTTAGTAGAAGCATCTGCCATATCTACGGTTTACAGAATGGCCGGAATTTTGAGATGCACGCTTTTATGTATCAGATTTTGAGACATCTAATCCTTGTATTTTGAAATACCGGTCGACTGGATTTTGAGACATATGCTTTTAGTAGTTAGTACTTAGTACAAGTATTTTATATAATTATATTGAATTATAAAAATTGTATTTATATAAATTTTATATTTATACACATCTATTATTAAAAAATTAGATCTTAAAAGTTTCAACTCAAATTGGGCCTTTGGGCCAAACTCGAGTATTCATGTATAGGCCCAACCCAACTCGAATTCTATTTTCGCCTAACATTTTAAATTGTATACACGTGTATATTCAATTAAACCCTTCAAAGTGTAATTCATATTTTTTTCTTGAAAAGCATTTCTACATAAGTCATGATGAGAAAAAAACTAAACTATTTTCCAAAGAAAAATTGAATATAAAAATCTAGATCAGTACGAGAATTTGTGCAAACAAATATAAAAAAAATGGCTTTCCTAATTAAGACTAATACACGACTCTGCTGTTCCTAATTAAGACTTCTATTACAACTTTGGTTAGAAATGTAGAAAAAGAAGACATTCAATCATATAATAGATAGGGTTGGGTCAAAGATCATCATCGTGTCTTGAGTTGGGTCGGTGAGCTTAAAAATAATAGTTGAAGACTCAAAACCATACTCTAAATATTTTAAATATAACATAGTAATATTTATATAAATTACAGAAGAACATTTTAAAAATACTACTTGTCTCTCCCATCCAGTTTTATAAAGATACTTAATTTACTTCATTTTGTAACTCTTTATTTTCAAATTTTTAATCAAATTTGAGCCTTTTATCATAGATTTTCTTTTGTCTTTGTTGTGTAAATTTTAAATTTATAACTCGCAAGCGCACGAACCATTAGATAGTATAGCGATTAAGTGCGAGGTCGAACCCATCGGAACTTAGGAAAATATATCCATTAAAATACAACATTGAATTAGATATTTTAAGAACTTTGAGAAATATGGAGATAAATCATGAACGTGGGATTGTTAATCTAATTTATGAATTTTAATCTTAATTTAGAAACATTCTACATTTAAACATAGAATCTAACAATTTAACTAATTTTAATTAAGATGGTGGCATTAATATAAAAATATAAACAATCTCAATTTAATTTAAAATACAAAATTAAGATGCAATTAACTTATTTCCAACCTAGTTCATCAATTTCAAGAGTTTTTGGATTTATAAACAAAAATAAAATTAAAGGCACCTAAATTACATCTGTACATATTTACAGTGGAACTGGCTCAAAGAATCAAAGAGGCATTATTTTCCATATTTTAAAAATAAAACAAAGGCCTAGAATACGGAGCTCACGTAAATCACCAATCATGCATTCAAATTTTTCATCGATAAATATTCTAAGAATTAAATCCATGGATTTCATTAAATTAAAAATCTCAAATTAAACCTTAGAATGAATAAAATTTAAACTTCATCTCCAAATCTAAAATATTTCATCGCACTCTTAAAATAAGAGCCTTAGATCGAAGAAGGAAGTCTATTCAATCTAAATTTTCATCACATTTAATCTGAAATAATTAAAATAAATCCACACATAAACTTAATTAAAGAATAAAAATAAAATCAAATAATCATCATACATAAATTGAATAATTGGAAAACCATAGACTAAATATTTCATCACACCTCAATTTTATTTATGAAACATGAATTTAGACTTACATATCAATGAAATTTTAAAGAAAAAGAAATACAATGAAAATCAAAATCCACCAACCTTAGAACCCAATGTGAACTGAAAATCCCACGGTCTTTCTCCTTCTCTTTTTCCTCTCCTCTCCTTTTCTTCAATGCCCAAGTTCAGTTTTCTCAATGGGAGAGGGCTAGTATTTATAGATGAAAGGAGGTGGAATGAATGGATTGGATTCAAAGATTTAAATAAAGCAAGGGACACATGGAGGGTGGATTTGATTTGTGCTAAATATGGAATGACTTAAAAGAGGGAAAGAGCTAAATTTGTATAAGGAAAGTGGGTGAAAAATCCCGTTTTTTTACATATGCACTATCTTGCAGCTCAGTTTTGACCCTTTTAACTTCCGAATCAGGAAAAGTCATAAACTACAAAGTTGTATCCCTTGAAGTCTTCTTTCCAACGCAAAAAGAATCAAACTAATCGGACATCGGAGTAGAAATTTATGACCAAAATACAGAACATGTGTCAAACCTTCCTTATTTTTCTCCCTTCCTTATTTTCTCTCTTTCCTTAATCCACTTGCCAAATTCGAAAATCCTCTTATATTGACTTCTAAATTTCGAATTTCCTCTTGAGATAATGAAGATATTATTCACACATGTGGATTTCTTCATGGGCTTTTCTTAATGGGCTTAATAATTGGGCTTGAGGTCCAAAATAACTCATAATGGGCCCAGGCTTTATATTTAAGCATTTTTTCTGTCATCCTCACTTTTAAACCTGCAAAACACAAAATTATACAAATTAGATAAAATTAAATAAAATGAGGTACTAACAATGATAAATTTAGGAGTAAAATATGTATTTATTTTGCATTCATCAGTCTTCATGATTGATTGCATTTTTTTGGTAATTTGTTAATGATGTTGTGTTCTTAGGTCCAATTCTTGGACCTTGTATATTTTTCTCAGTTCAAGTTGGTTCAGAAAAAGTACATGTATTGGTTATCTCGGATAGGGCCAGGTCCAGATTTTAATATGTTAGTTTTGGGCCAGGGATATGAGGGGCCTGACAAGCAATTCCATTTCCCATTCAAATTGAGAGAAATAGTTAGGAGGAACAGTGAAATGACATAATTAGCTCCAAACACAGATCATAAAAAAGGAAAATAAAATTGCATCGGATGATAGAAATGGGCCGGGTTGTTTACTCAACACACAGTTCTTATTATCCAAAAGCCAGGCCAAGAATCAATTAATTGGTCCTAAACTTGAACCATGACCGATGTTTTAGGTTTGAGACGGCCCATTGTCTAAACCAAAGGTTCAAATATCGGCCAATACATATCGTATCGGCCGATATATATCGGTTTTTTTAAACCGAGTAATATCGGCCGATACGATAAGTATCGGCCGTACATACCGAATATCGGCCGATATTCATAAATATCGGTATTTATTTATTTATTTTTTAAAAACACCGATACGGTTTTTCACGGTTTTTGACGGTTTTTCACGGTTTTCAACGGTTCAGGGTTTCACGGTTTTTTGCGGTTTTTTGAGGTTTTTCACGGTTTTCAAAGGTTCAGGGTTTCACGGTTTTTTGCGGTTTTTCACGGTTCCGATATAGGAGGAGAGAGAAATATACCGATATCGGAGGAGAGAGAAAAATATCGGCCGATATATCGGCCCGGCCGATTTTTAAATCCCTGGTCTAAACATGCATTTCTGCCTTGTTCTTCCACGCAACTTAGCCTATGCAGTCTGGTGTATTGCATGGGAGTGTAGAATGGTGGTCTTTCTGGCATGTTAACCATTGACAGGCATTATCTATTACAAATACTGCACACCAACCGACGTTGGCCCAAGTTCCAGCCCAATTGAAATAGGGCGCATCGATGAACCGATCACAAGTTCGACATGACATGTGATTAAAAGATTTGGTTTTAGCAACAATAATCCAACCAAGTTGATACCTCATCTAGGAATTGGACCCAGCAAACTAATCTCACATCGATCACAACTGGTTCAGGGCCAGTTGAAACGGGCACAACTACTTTGTTCTGGGTTTATGTTGACACTGGAAGTATCCATTGGCTGGCGTGGATCAAAACTTGTGTTCCATTCTATCAGGGCCATGAGTCAAATGAGCCTGAAAACATGTCCATCTAAAGTATTGAGTCTCCTTAATAAATGACTCGGCCCAAGCAATAAAAATGAAATCTTATAAAGCCTTATGATTTGCGACTGTACCAGACAAGGGCCCTTGTTTCTAGACCCACGCTCATCGATGGCAGAAACAAAGGAGGCTGATCACGACATAGATGAGATGAACTCGGCCTTGGAGAAGACAGAGGAGGGTGGTTTGATTGCATCCTTGACAATCATGTTGGTTCCCCCGTCCGACAATCATGGCTTCACCAACACTAACTTCTGGGCCCTTACCTCCGACAATCATGGGCCCTTACAAATTTACCCCGACTCCTGTTGTGGGTTATCTTTGCCTGGGCCGTGATGTGGGTTTTTTTTCTGTACTTTCTCAGGGCTTCCCCCATTCTTTGAACGAATTATTACCAATTTTAAATATTTAAAAATTATTTTTAAAGTCTTTAAAAGTTTTAAAATTTAAAAAGTACGGCATCAATAACCCATTCAAAAGATTCATGTGCGCATCTGGTAAGACCTGAGGTAGTCAAAATGGTTGGGATCGGGTCAAGACGGGTTCATATTGGATCTTATTTTGGTTCTTAATAAATGAATTAAGTTAGTTCATATCTATTTTAGAATTGGGATAGATTTATCCATTTATCTAACTAAAGAGATTTGTTTAGCGAGACACATACCAAAACTACTATTAAATAAGTGTAGACCTAAGGTCACTTAGGTCTATCCATTTAATTTCAAGTTTAGGTCGGATTCACCCATTTATAAATGATTTTAAATTAGCTCGGATCAGATTTTGCCAATCTTTGAGGTAATTAAAAAATTTCGACAGATATTCCAATCACATTGGCTATCTCAGCTGAATTTATAAATGGGTAAAATCACTGAAATCTCCAAAATTTAACCTAAATTTTCAAAATATGACCTAAATTTTCAAAATATGACCTAAATTTCTAAAATATGATTGTAATATCCAAGTTTGACCAAAATTATGACATATATTGGCAATACAGTTTTTTTTTTAAAATAACCAATCAGGGGTAAAAAATTCGCCTAAGCCGAGATATCGGCTGATAAATTTCTCTCTCCTCTTTTGTGTTTTTTTTAAATATGGTATTTTTTATTATTTTCTTTTTTCTGAATTAAAAAATAAATAAATAACCCAAAAGAAAGCTGATTTTTTTTTAAAAAAAATTGAAAACGATAATATCAGCCGAGATATCAACCTCCGACCCACCACCGTTTTGATTTTTTTTTTAAAAAAAGACCGATATTATGAATATCGACCGATATATCGGCCGAGAACTATTATGTGCGGCCGATACAATACGTATCGACCAATATGATAAGGATATGAAAAATCGTATCATATCGGCCGATATCTTCACCCGTCACCAATATTTCTGAAGTTCATATTTTGGCACATATCAAAACCGAATTTTTTTTGGATTTAAGCTGAAATTTGCAACTCATGGCAAGACACAATGTGGAAGCACCTATTTGCACACACGAGTTTCATATACTGCGAAATACTCTACATCATGGTTCCAAATATGGTGTTGATCTTGTTTTTTGGAAATCTTGAGATCAAGCCCCCCTCAACATAAAAAAGGTCATTCTCTTTAGTTTTGTACTCGATGTGTGCAGATTGGGAGGTTTACATATGCCTCAAGAATTAGTCAGGTGAGACGTCTAGAAAATTCAAGTAAGATGCTTGGATACCATGGTCTTCAAAAAAAAATATGATACCCAACCGATACAACCACAGTATTGAAACTTTCATATCGGTTGAGTTCTCAACCCCGTTCTGGCCCATTTGCTAAGGCAGTAAGGCCCTAAATATGGTTTTACAATTTTCTTAAACCCACTTATCTTCCTCTTCTTATTCTCTATCATCTACAAAGTAACTGATCTTCTTGGAACTGCTACGGTTTATAATCTGGGATATGTATCACACGCTTATGAATGTAATGTAGGTCTTGAATGGCTATCATGTGTTTCAACAGCTTAATTTTTTTTTCCAAGAATCAACCATTATAGCACTTTATTAGAAAAAAAAAAGTAAAGAAATTGCCTATTTCATCATTTCAGTTTACATTTTATATTGGGTGTGATTTTAATAAATTCTAGAAGTAAACTCTTCCTATTTAAAAGGTATTTTTCATTTCGATCTCATTTTCCTTTGTATTTGTCTATTTTGAGCTATTTTTACTCTTTTTCAATTTTGCTTTAAGATGATCTTTATTTTGAGTTTTTTATTTAGAATATTTAAGAAAATGATGTTGAAAATATGTAAACTCACTAGTCGTACTTCCATCAACCCAAACTAGACTCACTAAGATCCAAATTCACACTCTTCTTTTCGAACATCATTCAAAAGTGACCTCATTTAATCGTTGATCTTTGAGCTCTTGAAAATTATAGCTTTTCATAACTAATGGATCTGATTTTTTGTGATGATCATCATTTTGAAAATACCTATCTCTATGTGTTCGATTCCATAAAGCTCAGGGTGATTGTTGCTCTTGAGTGACGTCTCCCAGTGAAAGCTTTCTGAGTAGTAAGTCAACACGCTTTAACGAGTTGACAAGATTTCAAGTCAAGTCCGACCATGATCAAAGTCCAAAAAACATAAAATAATAATACTAATAATAATACAATTACTTCTTCTTTTTAAGTCCAAGATATCAAGGTCTCTTAGAGCACATGACTAAGTCTTTAGGGCATGTGCAAACCTCCCTATCCACGTTGCTACTACAAGTTTTACCATAACAAGATAATTTGACCTCAAAGCAATATAAGAAGATAAGTACTATGTAGCCACTAGCCAGGACCATGCTATAAGTTCTCCTTTAGCATTAGCATCCAATTAGTGGATGGAAAGTGATTGGTGCACCAACACTTTATCTTTGGTGCAGCAAAAATGAATAAAATATTATTTTATTGATTTTTTTTTCAATTTCTCTTTCCATTTGTTTGGACAAAATGGGTATTTCACTCATTTTTAGTATACTAAGGGTAAAAGTGTTGGTGCACCAATCAATTTCTTTAGTGGATTATAAACTAAGCCCATATGAATGTCAATAATAGAGCCTACTCAAAAGCCCAGTCATAGCGGGGAACCGCAAATCGTGTAGATAATCTCAGTGAAATTAGGAATGAAATTGATGGAAGGGCCTATAATATTGAAATGAGCCCGCTGAAGACTTGACAGCCCCAATTTCAGTACAGGACCGGCCCGTTAAGAAATTAGATCAAGCTCATGCCCAAGTCCACCACTGGGCCCAATAGGGTTGAGGACACCATAATGTCAAATTATCAGCACTCAAGTGAACTCAATTGCTCGTGAGAGAAGATGCTGTCAGTCACAATTCTATGCCCCCTAACTTGAGGTGACATGATTTTGGTCCCAAAAAGTGCCATTTTGGGACCCACAATTACTATTTTATCATGATTCATGATCTATCTATTAAAAAACTTATGTAAGACAAATAAATATAAAAATAAAATAAAACAATAGATAAAGACTTCGCCTTCATTTGTATCATGGATTTTGAAACTAGAAAAATGAAATAAGAATGGATACATAACTTTGGTCAAATAGATTGCTTCACCTTATATCAACCCCATTGTTTCAAACTTTCAATTAATCACTTTTTTAAAATTTCATAAAAAATATATTAATTTTTTTTTAATACATGGAAACCGGCTGACTCCACTTTGTGGTGATCATGGGTAAAACGCTGGACCTATAGTACCACCCACACGCACTGTAGATCAGGTTAGGCATCCCAAGGATTTGAGGGTAGACCTCTTACATAAAATGAGAAAACTCAACTGCTAGAACAAATAAAGCGATGGATGAACAAATAAAGTGATGGATTAACCGTGGTTAACTGTAACAAATATTTTATAAGATATTAAATACAATTTTATATTATATTACCTACTAAATTGTGAAGAATCAAATATGTAGCAATTGGAGTTAAGAGTTTAGAGTAAAATTTAAATCCATAGTCACTTGTCTTTTCTTTTCATTTCATTTTATGATAAAGTTGACCTGATTTTTAAACATGAAATTCAACCCTCCATGTTCCATCCTTGAAGCCCAAGGCCCCTCTGTTTGCTTTAATGGAACACATTCAGAACATTAGAATTAGATTAGGTGAAAGCAAAGAGGCATTGCAGATCTCTAGTGACTTTCTATTAAGAAAATGTTAGCTTTTCAACATTCGGTGCCTTAATACCTTTCCATGCCATTTTGGTCGCATACACGGCAAGCAATGGATAATTAATTGGATATGGCCCTCTTACAACTTTGGGTGGACAAAAAGGAAATACACATTGCAAAAAATCATTAAAAAAAACCTCCATTTTGAAATTAATAAATTTAATGGAGAAAAGCCATCTATTCTTGTCCATAAGGACACATAGTAGAGGTGAAACTTGGGTCGACTAGGTTGGATTTTACATTTTTTAAAGTAGGATCAAATTGAATTGAAGAAAAAATGTCTGAATTAGATCGAGTCAAGTAGGATCGGGTCAAGCTTTTTTAAAATTGACTAGACCCAATTCGAATTGACTCGACCCAATCCATTCCAATCAAAAAATTTGATATAGCACTCAAGTTGAATAAGGCTAGCAATTCGGATATGCACTTGGGTTGAATCGGATCAGCAATTCGTTTAAACAATTCAAGTTGGGTCAGTTCAGGTTTAAAAATTTTGGATACATGTTATATTTGTGAATTGATTTATAATAAATTGACTTGAACTTTCAGAGTAAAACTTTTTGACAGTTTTTTTTCATTGAAGACCCTGATTAAAAATTCATAGTAATTTTTATAAATTGATCTACAACTTTCTGTATGATCTACCCACCCTTTTTATGGGCACGCTCGATCAAAAGTTGTGAAGTCATATGTATGATCGGTGTGCACAATATCAGATTAGTGGCAATTATGATGTTAATGAAGGACATGTTTAGCCCCTAATAAGTAATTAGGTAAATAAATGGGAGAACAAAACCAGCTGCTTAATGATAGAAAATGAAGTTTGTCGCCACTAAGGCAATGTGTCATCATAGACAATCCAATTTTTTTTCCCATTTTCCTTTCTTTGTCTCTCCAACAAATTAGTTGGCTGTCCCTACAAATCACTTATGGCTAAAGTAGGCTAGATATCCCCCACATTTGTTTGTTTTAATTCAACCATACCACAATATTTTGGCAATGTGTTTAGAAGTAAGTAAATTTTAATTATTTTAAAATAAGATTAAAGTGTTATTTGATGTGGCATATGATAGATAGTTCTAAGGAGTCTGGAGTTCTCTTTTTCAATAAAGAGACTGTACATTTATCATATGAAGTCCTCTACACGGTTCATTTCATCGATATGAAATTTTTCAATTCAATCATCATAACTTAATGAGATAGGTTTTTAAAAAGAAAATATATCATAATTAAATTTTTAATGTTTAAAATTATAAGACTAACTTTGTGAAATCTCTCTAAAAATTTTATAAATTAATTTTTTTCATTCTAAGTTCTCAGCGGCCTTTTCCTATGAATTTTGTTAAGCATGCACTTATAAAATATTAATCACTCAACGAAGTGATCTAACCTTATGAATTTCAATTATTTATTATATTTTTTAAAAGTTCTATCACTCTTGAATGTAAGGTCAAAATGATCGCATAGACTAAATAGAAATTAAACTCATGATTCTACTCACCTAGCTAATTATATGTGTCAAACTTGCAACCACTAACCCACCCTCTAAAATACATAGAATGGTTAAATAAAATTCATTACATAATAAGTTATGGTAAGATTTAGTTAATTTCGCGTATAAATTGAGTTAGAATAGAGCGGGTTAAAGGTAAAAAAGTGAACACACCTTAAAAATTGAATCTCACATTCTCACCTTATTCTGATAATAAGAATAACTTGAAATGGTACCTTCTAAGAAATACAGTGTCTACTTTTTAAAAATGTAAATTATTCATTAATTTAATATATATATATATATATATATATATATATATATATATATATATATCTTTTTAGACTTTGTAAAACTATTCGATAGATCAATAACAAATTTATAAAGATATCACACCGTTTCATTTAAACCATCCGATGATGAATCTATACAAATCTTCACAGTTAAAAACTAATAAATAATCACTTTAAAAAATGAATCTCATATAATTAAAAGGGTATTATTTCAAATCATCTTTACTATTAGAAGCACAACATCTGATATTTTTCTATAAAAAATAATTTCTCTGTTTAAAATGATTTTTTTTTTTAAAGTTAGAACTACTAATTTGACAAGCCCCAAGTCAAAACCACTGAAGGCTGATCCGACCCTTTTGATTTTTACTGGTTCAAGTCATTTGGTTTCTCTCATTAGCAAATAGCAAGAGAAAAACATAGAATAAAGGTTGCTGGCCGACCCAAGTGGAGCAATAATCGGCTCACTGACTATTCTTCCTTCTTCCCTTTCTTTCTAATCAATGCTCCCAGTCCCATGCTTAACAAAATCATAATAATTTTAAACCAAGTCAAAAGTAGAAAAAAGCAAATGTTCAAGATACTGGGCACGGGGCACATGTGTGTGAGATCTCAACCGTTGATCCTCCCAACATCTATCACAGTGGGCCATATTTCAGGAGCACATTGATTTAGGCAATCATAGCATTTGAAATTGTGGTTTTCGGTATATTAACATCATTTGAAATTCCAAGTCTGGTCTGACTAAGTTCTTCGAGGCATGTGTACGTCTCTTTACACACATGTCTAGTTCAAACAATGGGATCTTACTCTCTATATGTCTTAGAAATAGTGGCTCAAGACCTCAATCCTAAAGTCCTATCTTTCAACCACTAGACCAATCCCTTAGAGTTAAATTACATAAATTATTAAAAAAAAAAAACTCAGAAACATCTTTGCAAACCACATTTATAAAACTCTGTCAAATTTTACCATGAAATTCTACATAGTTTTTTTTTTTTTTAACATTATCAAAATGAGTTTGAGTCATAATTTTTTTTTAATATGAGTATCATCATCTCTCATGAAAACCTCTCAATCCACACACTGATTTAGTCAATAAAAAGTAACCCATAAAAAATGGTCAAAAAATTAAACGTGAATCAAACTTAAGAAGGCAGCGTCTGACTAATCCCTTTATATTTTTTTTAGGGTGCCCATCCTAAAAAGGACATTATCTTTTAAGAGGCACGAGTTATAATGAACTCCATTTTGCCCTTCATTCATCCACAAAAATCAGGTGCACCGATCAGATCACTTGAAAATCGATGCACTAATTTCTTTAGAATCAAAATCGATAAACCGACTAGATCATTTTACACATAAATCGATTCACTTTTCAATAAATCAGTTCACTCATCGGTACACCGAACAATGCACATATGAGTAAATCGATTCACTCTAAAAATAAATCAACTTCTATAGATAAAATAAAGTGAAAAATTCAAAAATCTCATGCCTAAAAAATTATTTCCGTCAGGATGGCCACCATTTTATAAAAGTAGGATGGGTGGAGTCGGCATAGATGGAGAGATGCCTTATATTCCAAGTGTCCACTCCCACTCATTTGGAGATAGGCCAGAGTTTGTTTGCAAATGGCGATGTACGGTTCAGAGTTCAGAGTTCAGACTTTCAATCCATCAAAGATAGTGATAGTGACTCACCCAATTGGAATTGAGTTCTCATTTCTCAATACACTACTGCCACAAGTAGATCACGAAGAAAGAGACATCAATTCTTCCTTCAACCATCAATGAAAAGAAATTACCTCTGCAAATCTGACACACATGACCAAACGCCTTCAGTTTTTGACCTAATGTTGATTAGACTCGACATGCTCAGCTTCTTACTCCTCTCTATCCAAATTTGGCCAACCCAAGCCAGCTTCAAACAAGATTCAGATGGAACTTGAATTCCATACCATTTTCTATAAAAATAAATAAATAAGGTACAATATTTGATGTTTGATCAATTCTTAAATACAACTCTATTAAACTCCTCCTTCAAGTGATGTTCTACATTTTATAAAATAGTCATTATATTATGTCAGAGGAACTCAAACTCTTATCATCCTACTCTCTAAAACAAAATACTACTAATTGAAGTATTATATGTAGAGTAATTTTATTTATAAATTCTTTCAGCGTTTATTATTTTTCAATTGTAATCATGTCTTTTTCTCTACTCATCTTACCAAACTCTTTTACTCTATTTTATAATTGATTTTTATTATTTTGAATATTGGAACTTGAATTCTACAAATGGCATTTATTTTGAATTTATATTTTGATTGATTAAGGGGTGAAATAATGACCTTTAAGAAACTTAGTTTATGCAATGGATGCGATGGGTTAGTGATTATATGATGATGATTTATATTATGGAAAAACTTATAATTTAAATGTTAACTCTTATTTTGTCCAAAATAAGCAATAAATGGCTTCTACTTAAATGTATATTTAAAATTAAATTAGAGTACAAGTTTAAAACGAACGAAGACATTTTTATGCACCCGCAGGTGGCATATGGACCTCTATATATTGGAGTAATTTAAGCCATTGAAAAAACTTGCCAACTTCTATTAAATATTTATTTAAACTAATAATAAATTCTTTTTTAATTTATATGTGAAATATCACATAAAATTAAATGTAAAAATTTCCATAGGTGATTCCTGCTGCCCTTAGATCACACTAAATAAGACTGAGAATTTGAATCTGACACCTCCTACTCATTGAACTATATTTATATAAATTAATAATAAATATTTTTAGTAGAATGTCGAATTACAGTTGGTCCTACATTTTACTGTGCTTTTAAAAGTGGTGGGGGTAAAAACTAAAAAGCTTAGCCAGTTCTAATAAATAAATAGGTGCAGGATGGGGCCCAGTGGGCGCCACCATTGATGGACCATGACCAGGTGCTGTCGAGTGTCCGACCTCCCAAAACCACCAGTCTTCGTGTGCACTAATAAATGATCTTCCCTGACTTCTTTCCAGCCATTGAAGGATCCATGAGATTTCGACTTCTGAGAGAGACTTGGTGGGGATGTGAAAGCCACAGTTCAGTTCAAAAGTAGGACACTTGAATTCAATTCCACACCTAACACTGGCTCTTGCTAAATTCACTATTAACTACTACTATATAAAATATTTAAAATAACAAAACTATCATTTATAGTAAAAATAACAAAATTGCATATGCATTTTTTAAAAAAAAAAAAAAAAGAGTAAAATCTTTCCTTCATCATTCCTTACTTTTTGGTCCCATTCAATATTTGCTTTCAGTCTCAAGTTTTTCTTTATTAATCATTGCTTATCTTTTTTTGTTAGTATCGTCCATAATTTTTTATTATTATTCATGATATAAATATAATTGATTCTAGTTTTCTTTCCTTTTCTTATCCATTTTATATAATACATTTTGTTAGAGAAGAGTCAACCTCTTAAGATGATAAGATGATGAAAGAAGGAATAAAATCAGATATGTTGATAATAGAGTGATTGTCCGTGTAATTTATAATAAAGTTAAATGATAAAATAGAAATAAAAAAATTGACTCTAAATAAATAAAATTTAACATATATAAATAAAAATAATGATCTTCAAGAGAGAAAGTGTCACAACCACCACCCCAGCTGATTATTTATGCTTGATAAGATTACCACCAATCAGTACATTTTCTTCCATATATCCAAATAGAACCATGGTTTTAGAAAGGTGAAATTTTCCTTTCAAGTGATTGTTCTACCCGACTACCCGAGTGGAGGCTAATAAAGATTCTTCTTTAGTCTTTACTACTGGAGTGGAGGCTGACTTTTCTCTTGAAACAAGAGAAAAGGCCTTTTCTTTTTGTCATCAATTTCCTTCACTAAAATGCATCGACAAGTTGGCGAGAGCTAGGAAAGGCAAGATTTCGTAATCTTATCGTCTTTCAAATAGAGAAAAAAGAAGAAGTTAGAGCCACCCAATTTGAGTTACTTTTTTCATATATTTTAAATCAAGATTTGAGATTCAGAAATTTAAATTCGATTTAAAATTCTATTAATTCAAAAATTAAATTTCTGAAAAAAAAATAAAAAAATTAAACTTGAACTGGATATCTTGCTCGTAAAGTAAATCATCGATCCAATCAATTGGGAGAGAATCAATAGATTCTTTTTCGAAAGTGATTCATCTCTTCTCAAACGGAGCATACAATTCTCTGTTGTACTGCACTCTCTAAGTGTGCTTGTTCTCCCCTTCTTTTTTTACTGTGGCAAGTCTTTGTGACATAACTCTGATGATAAGAAAAAGAAGCTGTTAAGAGACCCTCCTGATCTAATCCTAGACACTCTAAGTTTTTTTAAATTTTTAAATAATAATTTTAAATCAATCTAAGTGACTTTGTAGGAACCAATGGGACTTTTTTTTGGAGAAAGTGTGACCCATTTAAGAAAGTTTTCATCCCTAAAATCACCTCCACAAGGAGGCAAAACCACCTTTCAGACAAGATGTTAGAATCACTTGAATTCACATTAATTTTTTATCCCATAAATACCAACTTTCAATGGTAAAAAAAGAAAGAAGAGAAGCGAACTGACTATGGTCAATGGTCATTCAATTATTGAGATCACCTGCTCTGGATATGGACATGCGACTTATGGTCAATGGTCAATGGTCAATGGTCAAATGAGACTGAGGTTGAGATACTCCAAAGTCCTAACCCACGTTTTCGTGGTTGCCTAAGTGGCATACAAATGGGGTCCACATTTATGCGATGTTCCAACTTCCAAGTAGATGTGATGGGATCATGTATGGGATCACTGGAATTGTTATTTTGCCTTTCCCACTTTGGACCACTGCCATATTCTTTTTCTTTTCGGTCCTGCAATCCTCTGTTTTGGCTCTTCTTCCTCCTTTTTTTAATCAAATGATTTGGTCGATTGTTTAAAAAAAAAAAAAAGATGAGTGAGTTTAATTTATTCTATATTTTTATTGATTTGATAAGAATAAATTGCCCTGTTTAATCTCATGACTTGATCTTTAGACCTTCTAATATAAATAAATATATAAAAATACACCTAACATCACTTCTCATAGAGAACTCTAAGGATACTTATATGTAGCTTTAAAGACACTACTGTGTCATAAAGGGTTTTAATAATAATATCTTAATTTAATTTTTTATATTTTGTAATTTCTTATTGATGAGAAGTGTGCAATTTGTATAAGTAATGTTGCTCAACATTTTAACTGTAGATAAATGTTTCTCCACTTTATAAATTTTTGCATAAAATTATATTAATATGAAAAGTATAATTAAAATCCTTTAAACCTATCAAATTTGGTCGTAAAAACTTTGTTCCATTTTTAGCTATTTTTTGCATGAATTTCCTTTGATTTCAATATTTTAATAATTACATTATAAATTTGTACCAAATTCCTCCAACTCATCAAATCCAATGTTAAAATCTCATTTCTTATTTTTGTAGTATTTTTTACATGAATTTCTTTATCTTTAATACTAAATAAAATATAAAATTATTTGTATATTTTTGTCCACCTTTGAATGATTTTTCTTTGCTGACATGAAAACAAATCACAATTATTTCATTTGATAGTTTTCTTAAATTGTCCTTTAGTCTAAATGGGTGTAGCTCAACTGGTAATCTCCCGTCTTAGAAAGCGGGATGTGTCAGGTTCGGGCCTCCATGGCCTCACCTGGTGTGCCTTAGGGCAGTGGATATTACCTGTGAGAGTTTTACGCTGAGTTTCTTGTGGTTTTCCACATGTAAATTCAAAAATTATTGTCCTTTATATATATACTAGTTCAATGTAAGTGCTTTGCACATGCTAATCTCACTTTAATAGAATTTAGTAATGTTTGTGTATATGAAAGAAAAAAATTGATTTAGGTAGAGGTGTTTGGAATGTTGAAAATTATTTTATTTCCTTTTAGAGGAGGTTTGTTGAAGATTATGCAGTTTAAAGAATAATACTAACTCTATCTAATCCAAATATAAACTTTTAATTAAAAGTTATCCTTTCACCTTATGTGCATAACCTCAACGTTTAAAATTTGATTATTTTTTCGCTCAATTTATTTTTATTAAGTGACATGAATACTCATGGAGTTTTCAAGTAAATTATTGTGCTAGTTGACTACTGAAAGAAAGCTCCTATCTTGGGTGATGCAATTGAGCCTGACATGCAGCACATGCCACGCGAGCATCTCACTTTGTTTTTTCACAATTTCACCCGAAGCGTTCATTTCTACTTTAAACTCAAATGAGCCCAATTGAACATGCAGTTAAGAGATCTTAACATTGCCTTAAACACTTAAAAATAACAATTTTTAACTATATAAGAATCAAGACACAACATGTTAGAGATTTAATCATTCTAGTTACAACCATCTTTATATTAGTTTTATAGCCGTTTGCATATGACATAATAATTAGAACGTACATTAACTATATATCTAATAAATATAATTGTTGAATCGGCTTTAAATTACTAATAAAGTGTACTTAATTGAAATGATTCACTAAATATATTTTAAAATCGATATTTATAAACAATATTAAAATAGAAAATAGAAAATAGAGTTTTGCATGATACTTCATTACTTAAAAGACAACTTTATAAAACTGTTATTATACTTACAATGTTTTACAGAGGAAAGTATTTGGACAATGAAATAAACACAATTAAAATAACAGAAATGCAAATATTATATTGGATAAATGGATAATTCTAAAAGATAAAATCAAAATAACTACATTAAGAATAGTTAAAGGGAGTACAATTTAGTAAACTCAAGTATAGTAGAAAAAAACTTATCCAGTAATCTACTTTTAGAGTAAATAGTAAGTTTTCAAGTCAAGTGATATCAACTTATCACCTTTTTTAAGGTAAATTTGCAAGTGTTTTATTGTCTTATGTAAAATGAGGTGTTGTTTATGCTCTGGTTTATTGTAGTTTTTCTAATTTAAAATAACCTATTAAATGATAAAAAAGTGAAAATTCCGTTTGAAATAATATAGGCATGTGAGGACAAAGATCGGATATAATCTCAATTCGTGAAGTCTAAAGTTTACTAATTGTATGTCTGAGGACGAGGGAGGATAGATTATTGAAACTCGAAAGAAATTATATAAAAAAATTATGATGGATGGTGAAATGAACATTTCAATAATTTATAATAGGGTAAAATAGAGAAGTAAAACTTGATTGATTCTAAATTAATGAAATTTTTACTTTGATGATAATGACTCGATTTATCATTATTAAAAATAAATTTAATAAATGATTTTTTATAGCTTAATTGTTCACTCAATTTGTTTAAATTTATCGTCCCTTCAACATTTTTATTATTTAAATTCACTAACTTATAAAATTTCAACAATAAGACTTGTAGGCTTTTGTGTACACAAGTCATGTGGGATTTGAGTGACTAATTTTTGTATAAATGGATTTTGTTTTTCAAATATCTATACAGCTACTGGGGAGTTTATTAATGGTGGTAGTTATTGGTCGATTAGAATTTTTAATTTCAAGTCAATTAATTTAAATGATTTAATTATGTTACTTAAAGCATAGTTTACATTTTAAATCTAAAAATTGGAGTGATTTGAAATAATTAAATTTATAGACCTTAAAATATAAACTTTAATATCTTACTAAATATTTTATTGACGACATATTTTTTTAAATAAATATATCTAAGATATAAGTACATAACTAATGATCAGAGTTATTGAAAATGGGTCCCACGTAGACAGACCACCTGGCACAGACACAGTGCAGATTCTCTCCTCTCCCTTTCCACGGATCACAGTAATACATTTAAACCTCAAGACAAATGCCCACGCCACGCGCGCCACCGGTTGCAACCGGTGTAACCGGTAAAGAAGCCGGTAACCACTAGAAGAAGAGAGAAAAGCACGCCCAATTCCAAAAACTCCCAACGTCACTGCTTCTCACTCCTTTTTGCCCACTCTCGCAGCAAAATGCGGAGCTCTGAAAAACCTTGCCTTCTTTTCTTCAAATCCCAATCTTCCGGTGCAGGCCATTCCAAACGCAATCGAAACCCTAGGGTAAAAGAAGAAGATCCTCACACCCTAGAATTCGAGCTTCAAATAATCTTATTGCAGGTGAAAGGAGACTTCCTTTCCGTCATTTTCCCTAACTTTGCCACGGATTCTTCTTTGGAACGTGCTTCTTGTTCTCTTTTGCAGAGAATTTGAAGCGAAAGGAGTCTGTTTTTGGCGATTTTGAAGTGGAAATTGGAGGATCTGAGTAGGAACAGGGTTTTTCGCGGCCGAGCTTTAAATTGCAGGATCTGAGCTGTTGCCGCTGTGGAGAATTTGTGAGGAGCGGAAACCCTAGATCTCGACGGTTTTTGACGCGAGAGTAAAGAGATCGGAGCAGATATCGAGTTTTTAGCTCGAATCAGTTCCGATTTTTCCACTGTTACTCTGGTTTTTTGTGCAGGCGAAGGAGATGTTGACCTGCATCGCGTGCTCGAAGCAGATCGGTGGAAGCGGTGGTGGTTCCGGTTCGCTTCACGAACCGGAAGATGAAGAGTCCAACGCCACTCCGAGCACGAAGCAAGCTATCAAAGCTCTCACCGCTCAGGTAAAAGTAAAAAAAAAACCGAAATTCGTGATTTTTGCTATCCATCTTTGTGCAGTAAAAACTGTATGGGGGTAATAATGAATTTAAAAATAAAAATAAAGGTGGAGGGGGTAGACGTTGGATTTTTTTTAATTTTTACCAAAGCCAAAGTATAGGAAGATAGATGAAATCTCTTGTGTAGGGATCAAAAATTAAAAGATCTTTCCCAAGTGAAGCTGTGAAAAATGCAGGACTTGCTAATTGGTGCTTGACATTGAGCATTTGACAGAGGCCGACAGGTTTTGATCCTGGCTCAGCTGTGGTTGAATCCTTAGCAGAAGGAAGTGAAGGATGAGAGAGAGGAAAAAAAAAATCAATTTTAACTAATATATTTTTTGTGCAGATTAAGGACATGGCGCTCAAGGCGTCAGGGGCATACAGACAGTGCAAGCCTTGCTCGGGCTCTGCGGGGCAGCACGGGAATTATGCTGATTCAGAGGCTGCATCGGCATCGGAGAGGTTCCACTGTTCATACAGGCGGACAGGGAGTTCAAGCTCGACCCCGAGGGTGTTCGGGAAGGAGATAATGAAGGGTATTTCAAGTGGGGAGGCAACACCATCAATGAGTGGCCGGTCACAGTCAGGTTCGACAAGAGCTGCAGTCGTTTTTATGGAGGAGGACGAGCCTAAGGAGTGGGTGGCGCAGGTGGAGCCTGGTGTTTTGATTACTTTCATTTCCCTGCCACAAGGCGGAAACGATCTTAAGAGGATTAGGTTCAGGTACTTGTCTTCTTTGCCTGTTTGATTCTTTTGCCTCTGTTTTGCATGTCCTCTGTCCCAATTTTTTTTTTTTCTTTTGAATCTAAATAGTTTAATAGGATATCCTTTTTGGGGTAATACCGTAATACAACGAACTGCAGCAGAAAATATAATTAGAAGGGAGAAATAACTGTTTTTGATTAATAATTTATAATAAAAATGGTTATTTTCCAAGAAGCAGGTACTTCGAAAATAAAACTCAGAAAGTTGGCCCAAAGTGATTTGGGATTTCGATTTGGAATTTTTTTATGACAATGAGGAAGTGCAGCGTGACGGATTTAAGATAGAAATTGGTTCGCTGTGCTTGGATGGATTTCTCCTTTGTTCTTTGAAGTTTGAAGGTGAGAAGGTGGACAAAGAATAGCTTAAAAGAAAAAAGAAACATATTTACCATGACAAACGATTTGGCCTACGCATTTGTACTTCATTTTGGACCTTAGGCGCAGCAAATCAGTGAATTCTTTTTTTATAGTATTATTTGAGAAAATACTGGAAAAGCCTACGCTAAGTAATTCACGATAAGCTTGATAAAATGCTTTAGGGAGGGCTATTTAAACTTGCAGGTCACCGTTTCGTTTTTTCATTTTTTATTTACAAATGAATCCTGCAGTTTTTAGATATGAAGTCTCCCAAAGTTGCAAAATGTTTTTTAAAAGGGACATCTAGCATGGTTTTCGGTCTCACTGGAAGATTTTTCATTTTATGTTACCAAGTATTGAAATTTAACTCTAATCAAATCTCAAAATGATAGAATCTGTCCATGCATTTGCTGTAGAAGATGGCTGGAAATCTCATGCAAGTTGAAATTTTGGTGCTAAAATAAATTTAGATGCTCTTCTCATTTGATATGAAATTGGTGAGGGCCTCATGAATATATATGTCATGTGTCATTTATTCCAAAATGGCAAAATCCATTATGTAATTTAAAATTATGAAATGCACTGCTGTAAAAAGGGTGAAAATGCTGATTTTTACTTTAGACAGTCAAATTAACATGTAACTGACCATCTTGCCCCTTTTTTTATTTTTTTGATACGTAGATCAAGCAGTAGCCATTCAGTCAATTTAGCCTTTCTAGAGATTAGTTCAAACTTTGAGGTCGATGATTTATCCCAGGAAACCTTAGCGTGTTGTTTTACATTGTTGGCATGAAGTCTGGAGAAGCTGTGTAAGACTGTGGGTCATACTTGAAGAGATAGCTGCAAGTCCCCATCGTAGAGAAAAAGTGGTTTGGAATAATTTTAGAATATCATTAGCTACGTCTGGGCGAGATTCTCTGTCTCTTTTACTTTCTTCTATATTTCAAACTATGACCTTGAATTTGTCCTGCTGTAGCAGCTGCCTTGTCTTCTCGATAATACTTTTGGCATCAAGTTTCATGTCGTTCAAATGGGAAAAAACAAAAAAAAACGTCCTCTTTTGGTAAAACAAACAAATATGACACATTCCCCGCTGCTCTTTGTTGGGATGATCTTACTTAAGGATCGTCGCATTGGAATTGTGTAAAGGAGTAATTGTTTGATGTGATGGACAGATCTAGAGCGGATGACCCCTCTGCCAATATCCACACAGTGGGCCTACCTTCCTTTATGTGGGCCCATTTGACTGAACTTCCCTCTGTTGGTCATGGGATTTATCATCACTCTTTTGCACGGGATGTTTATAATTCGATCGAGATATACATGATACACTATGGAAGTTTATTGTGTTTTTCTTTCAACGATGAGTAAGCCTATCCTATCCTTTATTGCCCATATGACAGTGGGGTCCATTTGTGCGGATGTGTATAAAAGTGGTTTGAATGTCACAGAAGGGAAAGGAGATCTTTATTTTGCATTTAAACCATCTATGACCTCCAATTGGTGTTGCATGCATGTGGATCTGGACCATCTAATCTCTGCAATTTTTCTGATGATCCATGGTCTAGTTCTTGTTGATTTGCTTGGTTCTGAAGTTCAGATAAACTGAATTATTCAATACTGATTGTCAGACTCTGAACAGCATCCTTAGGCACCCCATTATACATAAGTCCACAATTTGGCAAGATGGGTCTTTACCATTTTTTTTTCTTGGAAAGGTTTCTGGGCTTTTATTTGATGAGACCAAGCGATGCAGAGGCCCTAAAAATCCCTGACATCTGAAAACCTGACCCATTCACCAGTGGGGTCTACAAAATACATCATTGGAAAAAAAAAAAAAAGTCAGAAGAAGAAGAGAGGAAGATAGATGGCTTAGATTTCCTTTTTTTCCCAGCTTCGGCCTTGAGGCGCACAATATGGATATGTTATGGTGTAATATTAAAAAAAATCCAATTCAGATAAGCACAACAGTAATGGTCCACTGAGCTTCATTGCTTTGGAACTTGGGATTGTTTTGAGGTGCAACTTTGGGGGTTACTGGCAACAAGAGCTTGTAAGCTGTAGCATAGTGGCAAGTGATTTCTGTCGCTATAATACATGTTTGTGTTTCGATACCATTTCAAGGGGGGGAAAACAGTCTGGTAAATGACCCAATGATTGTTTGGATGAATTGGCTTCTGGATTTACTCATGATCATATCTCATTTTGCCGTTTGAACAAATTATTTTGCTCATTTAAATACATGCAATTTCTTGAAATATTGAGAAATAATTTCTTGCTATCTCAGCTGTCAGATCCGATCCGTGCCATTCCGACCAGAATGTTCTGGATCTTGACATTCAACAGAACAGATCGACATATAGATCCATACCAGTCCTCTGATCCAACGCATTTCGGTGCGTACCAGTCGATGTCGTTCGGAATGTACAAAATCCTGGGTTCCGTGTTCCAGTTTATATTTTAAGTCTATTCTCAAAATACCCTTACATTTCCTCCTCCATTTTAATCAACTTGCAAGAGTGATGAGGTAATTCAACCTCTTACCCTAGTACAACACACACTATCAAAAGCATCCTTTCTTCTGTTTTTCTCCAATTTCTCGTTACTAAATTATTATTGTTGTTATTATTATGGGTGGCCATTTAGACACCCTATTTTTCTTTTGAGAGACAACCCATTTCAAAATTTTGTATGAAAATTACCATTTTGCCCCTCATTTTTTTTAAAAGATAATTCTTATACACAAAACTGAGGGCAAAATGGTAATTTCATATAAATTTTTGAAATGGAGTGTCTCTTAAAAGAATAGTGTTGCCTAAATGGCTACCCATTATTATTATTTTATACCTTGAATTGAATGTTTGATTATTGATAAATGATGGAAATAGTTAATTTACATGATAGTTTTGATTTTCACTATATATATATATATATATATATATATATATATATATATATTTTTTTTTTTTTATTCCATCTATTTTTGGTATGGAACTGCCGGAACAGTGAACCGTTCCACTTAAAGAGTTAAAAACGGAATGGGTAGAACAACTATGCTTGCTATGTGTTTCTTGTAATTTCATTTGAATGCATACATATTTATACTCTGTTGTTTGAAATTTCTATTAGTTGTAAGGATGGAAGTTTGAAAAATTTTCATTTTATTTTGCTAGCCGAGATATATTTAACAAATGGCAAGCTCAAAGGTGGTGGTCAGAGAATTATGACAAAGTAATGGAGCTGTACAATGTCCAAAGATTCAATCGTCAAGCTGTCCCACTTCCAACGCCTCCAAGGTCTGAAGATGAGGTAAATCTCTCTCTCTCTCTCTCTCTCTCTCTCTCTCTCTCTCTCAATCTGAAGAACTGCACAGCCCTCCTCCTCCTCCTCTTCTCAAACCAAAAAAAAGAAAAAAAGATTGAGATCATTGGATATTCTCATGAAGTGATGGGGAATCACCTGTATTCGAACTGATTTTTTGCAGTTCACACAATTTTTACCAATAGGATGAACTAGCATGTAGGTTATCAAATGCAGAAATTTTACTTACCTTTCTTTTTGATATTTGTATTTTAGTTTGGAGAAAGGGTTTAGATATTTTTTATGAAGTGAACTTTATATGATCTAATGAAGGAAATTGGGTTTGCCGATGAATCATTGAGAACTAATTTGGCATTTGCCCCCTAGTTCCATTAAACCATATCCATCATTTCCTTGTTCTATCGTTGTTTATTCAATCCATGCTATTGACTTTTCAGAGTTCAAAGATTGAATCTGCCGAGGACAGTCCTGTTACACCACCCTTGAACAAAGAGCGCTTACCTCGCAACTTTCACAGGCCATTGGGGATGGGTTACTCATCCTCTGATTCACTTGAACACCACTCCATCCACGGCCAAGCCCGCCATTACTATGACTCAGGTGGCCTTAATTCGACACCAAAGCTCTCAAGCATCAGTGGTGCCAAGACAGAGACATCATCCATGGATGCTTCTATAAGGACAAGCTCCTCCCGGGAAGCAGACCGTTCAGGGGAGCTGTCTGTTTCCATCAGCAATGCCAGTGACCAGGAAACTGAGTGGGTTGAACAAGATGAACCTGGGGTCTACATCACAATTCGTGCCCTGCCAGGTGGCACTAGGGAGCTCAGACGTGTTCGATTCAGGTGACGCTCATTCCCTTTTCGTCAAAATCCTCTGAATATTGTACTGCATTTATGTGTCTTGGGGGTGTAAATAGGTTTATTACCCAGTTAGAATTGATGTTCTTGGTGAATCTTAAAGGCCCTCATGCACCTTACTTCAATGGGAGTTGGGTGTGGCCTTATCATCTGATGAACAATGATATGTTTCACAGGCAGTGCAACTGTATTTCTCCCAGTGGATCACTCCCATCACACTGCTGCATTTGCCCTGGCTATGAGCAGTGAATATAGAATACTAACGTTTCAGAGTGAGGCATCTTTGAAAAATAGTTTCGGAGGCTTTGGGTATATTTGGTAGTTGTATATTGAAAATCCACTTGTGTACATGTCCCAACTTCCCACTGCATGTTAGAGTATGAAATAACAGTTCCTGCTATCATAAAATTATTAGAGAGATATATCCTAGTGGCACTCCACATCCCACTTGGTGGCTAAAATTGTCATCCTCGATCAATTGGTGTCTTACTAATATTTGTACATGTTACAAACTTGACAGTGTTCATTAACAATTGGATTTTGAATCTGATGTTGCAGTCGAGAAAGGTTTGGAGAGATGCATGCTAGGGTGTGGTGGGAAGAGAACCGTGCTCGAATACATGAACAGTATTTGTGAGGACGACCATCAGAAGTAGTAGGTGGAGATCCCCGCCCCTCTCCTCTCTCTACTGAGTGCTATTTTCTTTTCAATTTAGTCTGCTTCGCTCTCTATTTAACTCGGCCACCATCAACAATGAGGATGTGTCAAGGCTTGCCCAGTCATGGATCAGAACATTCTTCGGATCTTATCCCCCATTTGTGGCATAATCCATCCACCCCTACTGTTGGAATCGTGTCCACCTGTTTTTTTTTTCTTTTAATGCTCTCTCTCTCTCTCTCTCTCTCTCTCTCTCTCCTCTCCCGTGGTTGAAAGCAGTGGATTGCAGTAAGGATGGTATTTTGGGGGTGTTTGGGCTTAGGACTGGAAATTGTTAATAACATATATGGCATATTAAAATAGATTGAATACAAGGGAGTTGGGTTATGGGTGTTTTGAGAATTGAGATTGAAATGTTATTTAAGCAAGTTTGTGTTCCTCCGTAAAAATGATTTGTAGTTTACGTCCATTTGTCTGGTCTTTAACTCGTTCTAATTTTACTATCATTCAGCTGTTCCTCGGACGAGTAGGGATGATTTAGATCAAAAGTCGAATGGGTTGTCTGGGTGTTGATAAGGGTTGGTGTGTTGGTCAAAACCTTTCATAGAAAATAGAAGTCCTGAGTTTGAATTTTATCTCACTTTAAAGGAATTACTCTATAGTTTTATGACTTTATCTAATGTGTGGGTAAAAAGGCTTATATATACTTCCAAGTCTAGTCAAGTGCTCTTAGATGCAACACACCTGTCATTAAAAAAAAACAACAATATTAAAAGATGCATTAATTAAGTTAGAGAGATTTAAATTCTTAAGTCTAGTATAGATCCCTTAGTTTGACAGAGGAAAAGACGGCTGTAAATCTTGGACCACTACACTTCCACAATGGTGGAGATTGGCGTAATTTTTTTAATATTTCAAAGATCAAATGAATTATACATATTTTACTTCTATTTTTATTTAAATGTAACGTAACATACTTATTATATATGATAAACTATATTTTTATTCTTTCATAAATGTTAAACTTATACATACGAAAATCCTAAAGCCTTTGGAGACGCATCTGTAACCAATCATAAAAAAATTGTATGTATATATTTTCAGGCAAGCCATAGAAACATCTGGATTTTCTTTCTCTACACACTCAATTTAAAAAAGTTGGATGAAATTATCATTTTGTCCTTCATTTTTAAAGGAGAAAATGACTACGCATAATTCGAGCAAACGTGTGGTTCGTTCAAATGGGTTCCTTCGAACGATGGCTGTGAAGTGGGATTTTCAAGCGAGTCTGTTTCTCGATTGATTTTTACAAACAAGATATCAAAATTCATCTTTTATGAATTTTATGAACTCTTGTACTGATTTTAAGTGAAAAAATATATAGTTTTGGGATTCAAAAATTGTACCCAAAGAATTAAGGAAAAATGACATTCCTTCTTAATTATTTGGGTACGATATTTGAGGCTCGAAATTATACCCTTTTAATTTAAAATCAGTCACAGAGTTTATAAAATTCAGAATAGAGAATTTTGATACCTTGTTTGTAAAAATAGGCCTTTGCGCGTGTAGGTCGGGTTTCTCGAATGTTTACAAACAAAGTATCAAAATTCATCTATTCTGAATTTCATAAACTCTGAAAATGATTTTAAGTGAAAATGGTATAGTTTTTTACTTCAAATATCGTACCTAAAGAATTAAGAGTGAAAACTATTTTTCCTTAATTCTTTGGGTACAATTTTTTAACTCAAAACTATATCCTCTTCACTTAAAATCAGTCCCGGAGTTCATAAAATTCAAAGTAGATAAATTTAATACCTCGTTTGTAAAGATCGGTCAAGAAACAGACTCTCTTAAAAATCTCACTCTACACCCATCGTTCGAAGAAACACATTCGAATTCGAACGAACCACACATTCGTTCGAATGATGCGTAGAGTCGTTTTTTCTTTAAAAATGAAGGGTAAAAAGATAATTTCATTCAATTTTTTTGAAATCAGGTGTGTAGAGAAAGAAAACTCGGGTGTGTATATGGTGGCCTTATTTTTAGAAAGAAAACTCGGGTGTGTATATGGTGGCCTTATTTTTAGACTGACCCAACTTAGACCAACAAGCTTACAAACCACGTAGAAGCTCCCCACCCCTATTTCTAATTTTCAATTTAATTATAAAGAACCCTATTTCTAATTTGAAAACCTATTACAAGATTTATTATTAGCGTGGACATACATGATATCAGCTATTCAGCTGAGACTAAACAGATGAAGGGGGTATCAATTGTCTCATCAGTCATCACTGCTGGTAAGTGGACTGCTGGATATGTTAAATTATCTAATTTGACATTACTGTATATGATTACAGAACTAATCACGTATATTTCACTTATAAGATGGAAAATTATCTAATTTGATATGCTCACCGCACAAAGCTTTTAAAAATCCGAGCCTCATATACATTGTTGACCCGAAAACAGGGGATGCTCGCTTATTGTCAGGTGGGCCCCGATCAACGCAAATTGGCAAAAAAAGGATTTCATGACGATGGTGGTCCCCATTGGTCTATATATTTAAATACTCATTATAATACTGGAAGTGAAATGACGATAGTGCCCCTTAACATGAGCCGTTGCTTGGAATCTTTATGGGGAAACTCTAATCCGACATGTCTGTAAAATTATTCTTTAATAAAAGCATTTATTAATAATATATTGATTATTAAATATTTTTATTTATTTAATTTGATATTAAGTAATGTCACTTTAATTATATAATTTATTTACTTAAATTAGAAAAGTTTTAATACTTACTGACAGTTTTTAAATTTTATATAAAATAATTAATTATTTGATTTTATAAGACTAGTAGTGTAGTAGCGCTTAATTTATTATAAAATATTATTTTTATTTATTTTAGTTGTGAGAAATCGTTACTCGGGGTTTTTTTTATTTCAGGGGTTTTTATTGGGGAGTGGGACTCGGAACCTTCGAGATGTGTACCTATGCGGCCTTAGCTACGTACGAACGGCCATATCGGGACTTCGCTACGGCACCTGCTTCTCCTGACCTCATTCAGCGGCGCGTGCGCTTTATGGTAAGCTCCTGTGCACGTGCCACGAGAGGGGCTTCCCCAACTGTCAGTACTCGCCTCTTGTCTTTACTGTGGAGTGTGGACGGATATATAACAGGCAGGGGTAGAAAAATCGGCCGGACCGATATTCCGGCCGATTTTTCATATCGGCCGATATATCGGCCGAACTTTTTCTCTCTCCTGCCTTTTTTTTTTAAAAAAAAAAATTCAAAAAATTTACAGTAAATGCAGATAATTATGAGCCTATTGAATATGTAATTTTTTATAAAATATCGGACATTTACATCTTCTAATATATTTTTGAAGTTACGATAGCGATAGCGGGAAAAATTATATAAATAGTAATGAAATGGTGAAAATTACAAGAAAAAGGATATAAATGAGGAAAATTTGTAAAAATAATTTCATAATTTATTTTCTTAGTCAACGAGTGTTATTTTAAGTTATGAAATTATAGAAATAAAAATAAATAAATAATAAAATGATTGAAAATTACATAATAATGTAGAAAAATATTAGAAAATGAAACTAATGGGGTCCTAATTACTTGAACTGATAACCACACAAATGTCATACATTTTTAATTATAATAAAAAAATAACAGCAAATAAGAAAATTTCATTTATTATTTTATAGGTTTTACCATTTACATTTATATGTCATAATCCATAGTTAATAATGAAATAATTACAAAAAGAAAGAAAATAAAAGGAAAAAATTGCATCCCTGTAAAAGACGTTAGTATACATTAAATAACAGCAAATAAAAAAAATTCATGTATTATTTTATAGGTTTTACCATTTTCTAACATTTATATGTCATAGTCCATAAATAATATTGAAATAATTACAAAAAGAAAGTAAATAAAAGGAAATTTTTCATCCCTGTAAAAGACGTTAGTATACATTAAATAACAGCAAATAAAAAAATTTCATGTCTTATTTTATAGGTTTTACCATTTTCTAACATTTATATGTCATAGTCCATAGATAATAATGAAATAATTACAAAAAGAAAGAAAATAAAAGGAAAAAATTACATCCCTGAAGTTAGTATACAGTAAATAACAGCAAATAAAAAAATTTCATGTATTATTTTATAGGTTTTACCATGTACTAACATTTATATGTCATAATCCATAGTTAATGATGAAATAATTAAAATACAGAGTAAGTGAATGTAAAAACTGTTGTTGTAAATTTTGACATGTTAGTAACAGTAACTAAGAGCAAATGAAAAATTTTCATCTATTATTTTATAGGTATTATCATTTTCTAACTTTTTTTTTTTTTTCATTTATGCTATTTTATGTTGAAATAGTTTACCCCTGATTACAGGGATGGGAATTGGCCCGGAAGGGCTAAGAACTCGGCTCGAGCAAAGGTGGGTTTCAGTAAAAGTTTCAACTCGGTTTTTAATAGGCCTGCCCTTCGAAAAAAATTAAACCCAATTATTATTCAGACCGAGCTCTTGAAAAGCCCGAGCCCAGTCCGGTTATATTGACATATAAAAACTATATATGAAGTTGTACAATGCACTTTATTTTTTTCTCCCTTTTTTTAGCTTTTTTAGAGTTATGAAAATCTGTCTGGTTATAATGAAATCTCACTTAATTATTATATTATAATAAATTTCATAAAAAAAATTAGATGAAGGTCACTTGATCACAACAGTCAAAATCAACGTAGATCATTGTTTCTAAGGACGCTTACTAATTATAACTACTAAAATCATTTGGTTTTAATTTAAGTTTTTGGGGTGAATTTGTTATATATGTAAGACAGTTATTTTTCAACCTATCCAATTGACTTTTTACTATTCAACCAAGAAATAGAAAAATAGAAAAATTCGTACATAATTGGAACTTTTTATCTAATATATATTTTACTTAATGGTTATTTTATAATTTAAAAAATAGATAATAATTATAACTCACTTTTAATAGAAAAAGCAATTTAATTAGTGTCTTTAGCTAAATATTTCATACAAAAATACTTGCTATTAGGCTCGTATTCGGGCTTAGGCTTTAATCAGGCTTTAATGATTCAGGCAAGACTGAGGCTTTTCACTTTATTATTGAGTTTGGGTTTGGGCTTGTGCTTGGCGCAATTTATGCCTAGCCCGCTTCAGTGCTAATATGCGCAACTTTGGCAATGGGTCAAGTTGGGTCAGATTTTATTCAGGTCAGGTCCATTTTGGGTCTTGTTAAATCAGTTAAGGTCAGCTTAGATCTATTTCAGATTCAAATACAGCTGAGTTCAAGTTGGGTTTACGCATTTATTTGACTTTTCTTACCATATAATGCTATATATTTACCAATTCAGGGGTTAATAAGTTTGTTTGAAAACTATTTTATTTGTGTACGTGAATAGTGAAAAATATATTGATTTTATTAATTAAGTTATATTTTATAAGATAATAATTTAGAATTAAAAAAATAATTTCAAAGTGTTCAAATTGAAGGCTGCGATTTCTTAAATGTTGCAAATTTCTATCTTACTTATAGTCTAGTACAAAGAACAAGGAGACTTTATTCATCAGTGTCAATTATGGGTCTCTGGACTTTTGTTGCTCTCAACGGGCGTTTGGACTTAAAATGCCAAATGTTTTCTATCTTTAACATGTTGAATCTTAAAATGAAAAACAAAACTTCAAAATTAGGCCAAGCCCAATTGAAGAAAAGAAAGGCCCATAATAGTGAAGTCATTTGACCTGACAGTGCAATACATGGCAATCGGAATTTAGCCACCGAATAGAATGGACCTCAGCCACATGAAATTGCAAATACAGCAAATAGTAGTCTACAGTGGCGCCACTGGGTTGTTGGATCTATTTCATTTTGCATCTGGGCCTGGCCCGGGTGCCCGACCATTAAGCCCTTCGAACATTTGCCCAAGAATCCAGGATGGATGTCATGCGAAAAAAAGAAAGAAGAAGAGGAAAATGCAGAAAAGTCCATGGGCCTGGCCACCAGCAACACATCATTAAACAAGAAGGGCCTCAGTCCCAAGCCAAGTGCACTGGACTGAGACTACAAATTCTTTTGGCAATCTGAAATTTTCCAAATCGGGCATTGATCAGCAAAACAGTAGTTTTGCTATCTTGAAACGAACAAAAAACAAATTAAAAAAAACTAAAAAACTAGACTGGACCATATGACCGAAATGGGTTAAACCGGAAGCGCAATGTCATGCTTTCTGGTTGTATCAAAATTTCTCCATTTGTGCAGAACTACAAGTAAAGTATCCTGATGAACTGTACAACTTGATTTTCTTCAAAAAATGTGAAAAAATTACTGTGAAAATAAATCTAAAACCAAAATTCTGTGACCTCTTGTACTATTTAGTGTAAAAAAATAAAAAAAATTGGAAATTTGTGAAGTTTCTTTCCAAACATATGCTAGAATTGATGGAGGGAAGAAAGGCTTTGAGAACATTCAAATGCACCCCATATACATGAAGATGAAGCCCATTTGGACCAGCCATGTACTAGAGCCTTTTCAGCACTGCTTTAGGCCTCCAAAGCCCAAGATATCAAGCCCATTTGCTGCCTTGAAGATGCCAACTCGAATTCGATGTCAGCTGCCACATTAATGCCCTTGTGGATTCCACTTAGGACGCCAACTTGGACTGGAATCTCTCCAAAATCAACAGGTCTGGGCATTGGGCTGTGTGAAACCCAGATTAGCAAGAATGTGGGTGGGTATGTGCAGCAGATTCTGGGCCTGGATTGTGACGATTTTAGCCAGTTAAAATCAGCAGGAATTTCAAAATTGTGGCTGAAAGCACTGCAGAAATCAGTAAGTTCATCAGCTGGGCGTGGGATAATTTGGGCCAGATTTTGGGTCTGGTTTTAGAAAGATCATCGAGAGAGAAAAAAGAAGAGATGGAAATGCCAGAAATGCAAGCTGTACACTGGAAGTAAAATGGGAAAAAAAGAGAGAGAAAAACGCAGAAATGTGGCAGCTGGCAAAGGAAAATGAATGAAATAATAGAAAGAAAAGAAAAGAAGAGGGGCCCACCCCCAAACGTTTTTGCATAGAGGAAACGAAGGCAACTCATGGTGCTGAAATAAGAAAGGCAAGCAAAGGACGGTGATCTGATGCCTTCTGAATTTAATTTCTGTTGAGTTAATTTTAATTAAATTATTATTTATTTATTTTTTGGCATTTTGAATTATGCTTTTAATCAGTGCGTTTTTCATTGTTTAGCTATAATTGGATTGCACAATTCAAGTTAAATTTTAAAAAAGTTATTGAGTTCAGATCGTAATTAAATCCAAGGACATTAAGTTTCTTCATGAAAATCTATAATTTGACTTAAAGCTTCAGATCTAAAATTCAAAATATAGCTTGCACTTCATCACAAATTTGACAATAGAATGACACGATTATAAGTAATCTTCAAAGGTCAAGAATGAGAGTACAAATTTTGTAATTTTTTTTTTAAATTAACTATTAGCATAAAATACAAAGACCCATGTGCAAAATATCCCTTTGTAAAGTAACATCAACAGATATATAGTAATGACTGAATGGATAAGAAGAAACCATGTAAGTTGCTTCAATGGAATAGAAAATAGGAGAAAGTTGTTAATGTGGTTTGGATAAGTAGGTAGGAGATTAAAAAATGATCTCATGTTAAAAATTGAAATGAAACTGAGCATAAGAAAAAAATAATGAAATTGAAGACCTTTAAAACTTAGATGGAACAAGGCAAAGAAGAATAAGATGAATTGTAAGGCTGCGGAGAACAAGTTTTTGATAGGACAAAACGAAAAATAAGAGTTGACGGTCGCAAAAGGTAGGGTTTTTAGAAGGATAAAAAGAAAAACAAGAGTTGACTAATTGTGGTTAATGATTATTTTATAAAAGAAAATGAATACAAAAAAAACTTAAGAGTTAAGATATGACTTTTACTCACATGTACTTGTATTTAATCAACATTTTTATTGCATAATAGATTTGTAATATGGTATAGATACTTTAATGACTCTGATAATAAATAAACATTTAACATTTTTGAAAATTATAATAAGCCAATGTTATTAATATAGTATTATAGTATCTGATTCAACAATCTATGGATCATGATCTAAACTCACTTATTGAAACATATGAGCCGCTAGTCTCATCCATTCGAAGTTGGTTACTGTGGACATTTTTATTTAGCATTTTCTTTTGTTTGTTATTAGATACGAGAGGAGGAATTGAAGAACCAAGAAAGTAAAATCTTTTTTTACACCCATATTATTTTCTAAAGAAAACAACTACACTTGAATTTTGAAGAAAAGTATTAATTCAACAATATTGTTTTGAACAAGAAGGGTATCGTCGAAGTATTGACCTAATAAGATTAACTCTCTAGAACTCGCACCGCCATTGTACTATACAGTCAGTCTGAATAAGTCAGTTGGTATCATCAGAAATCAATCTGAAAGCACTGAGACAACAAAACCTACGTCAAAGACGACTTGAACTACATGCACGGTGAGTATGAATTTTGAGAATGTTAATTCAATCAACACATGACATTTCAATTAAAAAGCTTAAAAATATGAAATTAAACAAATGGCGTCTTAGTATTAAATCACATTTTGTTACCATAATTTAACTATTAATAGGGCAACACTCCGCATCCGTTCCTTTCACTCGCTCCCAGTTTGAACTCAACTCAGTTGTTCCTACAAAAACCAGTGGCAATTGCGTAGTTGTTTGGAAAAAGCAGAGCAGTTATAGAAAGAGACTTCTCCCTCGTTCTTTCTCAGCCTGCCAAAGCACAGGTACAAAAGGAAAAGAGATTTCAAAACCCTCGTTTCTCAGACATAAAACCCCTCTCATTTGCCTCTTCCCCCCTTCACCTCCCGCCTCTTCCTCTTTCCCCCCCTTTTTTATTTCCCAAACCTTTCTTTCTCTTCTCCTTCCTTTTCTCCTAAACTTTCAGCCCTTTTCACCCATCCAATTTCTTCTTCACTCTCTTTGGTCCGTATTCACGTGCTGAAGGAAGGGAAGGAGATGGTCGTCTCTGGCTCGAGAATTGAAGGTGGGACCCAAATCATATCGGCCAGCGTCCGCAAGACCATTCAATCCATCAAGGAAATCGTTGGAAACCACTCTGACGCCGATATCTACGTCGTCCTGAAAGAAACCAACATGGAACCAAATGAGACCGCCCAGAAACTCTTGAATCAAGGTCTTCCCCTCCCCTTTCTTTCCAATTCCTTTTATTCTCCTCTCATTTATTTTTCTTTCTTTTGTTGCATTTCACCATCTAGTTTTGCTGATTGTGTTTATTGACTCCTAAGTGTTAGCCATCTATTATTTTTTCTTGTTTTTGTTAACTTGTTGTTTGTAATATTGTATTTGCTTTATGTTTCTATTTGTAGGATGTTGATTTTCAATGTGGAATTGCAGAATGTTGTTTTTATATTTTTAATAGAGCATCTTATTATCTGCTTTGAGTATTACTGAAGGAAATATTATCCCAAAAAAAAGTTGGAAGTTTATGGATGGCAATCTAGGTGCTGTAGTTGCGAACTGGGTTTCTTGTAATTATGCATTTCCCCTGTGGGTTTTTTTTTTCTTCTTCTGTTGGGTGTTGTTTTTTTAGTGTGGAGTTCCGGAATGCTGTAGTTTGGATTTTTAAGTAGTTATCTCTTTTAACTACATTGTGGAATTCTCATGTTAGAAACTGAAGATAGCAATCTGATTCCTTTATTTATAAACTGGGTCTTTATTTGGTTTTATTTGCCAGATGTTGATTTTAATGCAGAGTGTTGTAGTTTAGTTTTAACTAGGGCAATTTTTCAAATCCATTTTGTGGGGTATTCAAACAAGAAATTTATGATAGCAATCCAAATTTCTTATCCCTGAACTTGGTTTTCAGCAATTTCCACATTTCGCTTATGGGTGCTATTCGTTGGGAATCGTTTTTTCAACATGTGAATTTGCAAAAATTGCATTTTGGTTTTTAACTAGGCATCACTTTTATATCGTTTATGGAAATTCAAACTAGAAACTGATGATCAGAATTGGACACTACATTCATGAAAGAGTTGCTCTAGGGAGAGTGGGATATACATTTTCAATGGGAGACTGGACGTTTACCACTGGATTGGGGTTCCACATGGTTGAGTGTGATGGATAGAGGATTTCATGAATGATATGACTCGAGGGAAACTCTTCAACTTGATCATCACAACATTGTGAGATGGGCCATGGAAAATCAACGGCTTATGACAATAAAATTTTTAGTGTCTAAAATCTCAAGGTTAAAATGATTAGATGGGGCTCAAATTTTACACCATCCAAATGTCTTTGTTATTTTCTACATGTTTCATTAGAATATATATATTTTTTGAAAGATAACTGCATTTATCACAAAAGAGGAAGAAAAACAAAAGGAGACCAAAAAATCAAGGCAAAAGAACCCGCCACTCAAAAAGGAAAACCTTACAAGAAAAGCTACTCCCCAAGAAATTACATGAATTTAATTACAATTTCCGAAGACAATCAAACCTGGACGTGTCATTTCATCAGTAGTTGAATTTGTAGATTTTGGGACCCAAGAAACCATAAAACCAAAAGATGCAATAGAATGACGAACCTTTTCAACTTTATCTAAATCTTTTCAATTTTACATTACTTCATATATAATTTTTTAGGAAAACACTTATGAATCTTACGATTTCACAGTTTACGATATATGATATGCGGTTCAAGATGTATAACGATTTTACGATAGAAAATCCAATTGATGAATCGAGCATTTCTCAGTTTATTCAATCCAATTTCTCGAACAAAAAACTGTAGGACTATCCATAATCATTTAATTTATTTTTTTTGAAAGATAAATTCATTGATTAAAAAGAGAGGAAAGCTGCAAAACAACGCAAGCCAAGGAGGCTAGCCACCAAAGAAAAGAAACAAAAACCCAACCCCCAATTACATAAAATGATTAACAATTTCTAAAGACAGAGACACACCCTGACGGGCCAACTCGTCCACCTCCGAAGTAGCAAAACGAGGAGCCCAAGAAATAGAATAACCAAAAGTCTTAATAGAATGATGGATTCTTTCGATCTTATCCAAATAAATCCATGGACACATAGAACCCGAAGCCCAACCAACACCTATCTTGGAATCACCTTCCAAGATACTCCCAGCTGCCCCGAACTCATTCAAAAGCAGAACACCTCTCCACAAAGCATGTAATTCCACATCAAGAACGGAACCATTGGGGAAAGGGCCCGCAAAGGAGACCACAAAAACACCGGAACCATCTCGAATCACACCCCCAAAACCTCCTAAACCAGAGTCAGGCAAGGTGATCCGTTATCCCCTTATCTCTATGTGATTGTTGCAGAGGCTCTCCATCTTATGCTCAATGTTGCATCTTCCCAAGGGTTGATTCATGGGTTTCATGTTGATCATATGGTGTTTGATATTTCGCATCTTCAATATGCTGATGACACTATTATGTTCCTTTCGGCAGATGCTGATGACACAATCATTTAAAGTTATTTCCAATACTAAAAATCAATGGCTACCAATAATTTAAATTAAAAAAATACACATTAATAAAAAGCCAACATTGCAAGAACCGAATTCACAAATACAACATCCATATTACTATCGTCAGTTCTAACTTGAGTATTCCACAAACCAAGATGTTTTAATAAATCAAACTATATTACTCTACAACTTCGTGCCAACATCCCCATCAAAGCCACTAACTATTCTATCCATCTAGGGTCTACTTTCTAAATTCTTTCCCTTCCGTTCATTGCTATCAAATACCTTACGCTCTGCTACCCGCAATCCACCATATCCTTTCTTATCCCTTCACATTTGGTCTCCCTCCTCCTTCCTTCTATCTACATCCTTTCAATTTTCCTTTTACCTCTATTACTCTACAACTTCACGTATTAAAGAAAAAGGAACCTAGCAAGTAAATCCTACCAATTTCATGAAGAAGAACTCTAGGGAGACTTCTCAAAACTTCTTGCTGTAGTTGTTAAAATCTTACGATACAATATGATTTTTAAAGAAAATGATGTTATAATTTGATATGATTTTTTTTAACAACTGTTAGAATTTTTGTTATTTAAATGTTACTTTTACCAAAATATGATTCTCCTTTATGATCTAAGTCAATTTTCAAAATGTTAGTCTCATAAACTATTCATGATCACAAGTAATTATCAAGCCATATACACAACTTTCTTTTTGTAATCTTAAACAATGTTTACATATTTGACAATCATCAAAGTTATATATACAATACTATAATAACTTTTTGTCATTTTACCTATATGTTTTGAATACCAAGTGTATAGAATATAAAAAACTTATTTTTTAATTTTTTTAAGATTTTATCCTTTTTGAGAAAATTTTAAAAAATCTTACGATTTGATGACTAGAACGATTTACAATATGATTACAATTTTTAGAAGATTGCTCCTTGCAACCTAGTCAATCCATGTTGTCATATGAAATAACAAAAATATCCTTCTTATGAAGAATAAGAAAAGAAAAATATTATAATCAATTGCTCCTTTTTTTTTTACTCTTCAAAAAAAAAAAAAAATCATAATCAATTGCTTCTCATACGGTGCGCCTCATGGGCTTCTTCTCTCAAGGAATTTGGGAATATTTCTATGACCAACATCTTACGAGCGTGGAAAGAATGCTTTGTTTTTACATAAGTATTTGTATTAGTGTTGTGCTATTTTCGAGGGTGTATTGGGGTGGCAGACTGTTTTTTTTATTTGCTTTGTGCTTCTTTCGTATTTGCACCTTTGGTGCCTCCTTTTCTTTTAATATATCAACCGTTTTAAAAAAAAATCAATTGCTTCTCATAAAATAATAATAATATTCCATGAGAATTAATAAAATAAAGAATGAGGGATGAGCTTAAGAAAAAAAGTGAGGGATCACCATGAAAATATTTTAAAAAATCCCATGTGTAATTAGGAGAATCTCAAAAAACCCCATGAAAATTCATACTTCCAAAGAACATAAAATTAATAAAAATACGGAGTGCTACTTGTTCAAAAATAAATTAGTATTGGGACCAAGAGAGGGATAAGTGAAGATTTGTTTTTTAATATAAGCACATTTTTGTTTAGAAAGGTAATTTGGTCTTTATGAACATTCACATGGCAAGTAATGTGAATTTAAGTTTGACTTTTAGTAAAGGGGGTTCTTGAAATTCTCATGAAAACTTCGGGTTTTTTCCTGTTGTGAATTGACGTGTCAAATTGGCAACAATTTGTGCATCTTTTTATACTGATTAAATTTAATTGACATGTAAAACAGTGGTTTTTCAAAGATAGGAAAATCATTTTTTCAATCGATCCTTATGACTATGGAGTGTGGTTTTTGTTTTATCCTATTATCATTTGAGTGTGACACCAATTGAAAGTGACTTCGTACCAAATGGTGGGAAATTTCAATACACTGGGAAACTATAGAACAAAACGGAAGGTTTGATTTGTATATGGCTAGTAGGATGGAGATTTCTCTAAGATGGCAATTAGGCATGATGATGTAATACTGTATGGAGTTTAATGTTGAGCGGTGAAAGAAAGGCAGGCAGATGATGTAATACTGTAATAGTGACAAGTATGCATATGTAAAGATGGATGTGTAGTGCAGCAGTATAGAATAGAAATAGAAAGCTTATAGGCTGCTTTGGTTGAAGAAAACAATGAGGAATGTTGTTTAAGGTGGTTTTGGCACATCTGTAGACACCAAAAAATAGACCCAGTATGAACAGGATAAGGAGTACAAGTAGAAGGGACGAAAAGAATAGAAAGAAGAAGAGGGTTAAAGACATGGATTGAGTTAGTAAGACATGACATGATTGAACATGGGACGGCGAAGAACATGATTTGTCAATTAGTTGAGTGGAAAAAACCTTGGGAAGTTGACTCCAAATGGATTAAAGGCTTTGACGACGACTGTGCTTTGGTTGTTTTTTGACATAATCTTAAGTCTTTAGTGATCTTATGGTTATCCATGCATGAAGTCACTTATATACTTTCATAATGAATTTTATTGCTTTATTTTACTTCCAAAATTTTCAATTATTTTATTTTTGCTGTTATATCAAACAGATCCGTTTCATGAGGTGAAAAGGAAAAGGGATAAAAAGAAAGAGGTATGCTTTATATATAGTGATCTTCTTACCCTAGTCCCTTTCTCCTCTTGTTCCCCTTTCTTTTTGTTATTTTTAGTTATAACATTAACCTGCCTTTTCAAAATAAAAAACAGAGGATACGTTAACTGAAGAGATACCACTCTCTTATTTCTGTTGAGTGATTGGTCAATAAAACTTGAAACTTTTAGTTTCCGTTACGACCATCTCTCAGATTTTTCCTCTGCAGCCTTCAGTGATGTTGCCAAATTGCAACATTCATTTGCATTTGCATTAAGTTATTCATCAAGGCAGCTGAATGTCCAATTCTATTGTTTTGAGGAAACCTCCCCTATTTTATGTCTGGCTCATAATTGTATCCACCTCATGTTCTCAGAATACAGGTTACAGGGGCTCTACAGAAACAAGAAAACCTATGGAGCAAACAAGACAAGGCCCTAAGCCTCAGACATCATGGGATCAAAATGCTAGGAGAGGGGGCTTCACTCGGAACACTTCTTCACGTGGTAATGTAGAATCTCACCAATCATCAAGTTTAATTGTTGAGTGATAATTATCTTTCAAGAAAAATGATGACTTATAATTAACTCTATACACAAGCAGCAATCATTTTATTCATTAGTGCCTTGAGATGTTAATGGAAAGATCAATGCATGCAAAAAAGTGAAGATGATTTCGAAGGAAAATATTCAGTGCCACATTTCAGAGGATTGACAACTTGGACATGTATTTGTACCAACTTTCAGTGATCATTTTTGTTGTTTTGTGATTGGGTGAGCACAGTACTCCATGCAATCTCACCATATTTACAATTGGCTTGCAAAATGTACTTCTGAAATGAAAATATAGCCAATGGTCCATGGAATCTACAAATCATCAATCAATTGGGTGACTTGGATTGTCATTGGAGGATTGCATTTTACATTTGCCTATCCATGTTAACAACTACTGGATAAGCAGCCTGGATAACTGAAAGCGGTGCATTGCCATTTCTCATGCTTTGCCAAGTAATATACTAAGGTTGGCTCTGAATGTTTCCTAGAATTGTTGCATTTCTTTTCACCTGTTGGCCATGGTGAGTGGTTATGGTGCACTGAACAAATTCTGCAACCGGCGGACCTTAGACTAGATGTCTGAAACTGTTTTAGTTTTTTGGTTATTTGCATGTTGTTTGCAAATTATCATACCATGGATGTTGCAAGTCAGGAATTGGCGTGAAATATCATATCTATTGTAGTATTTTTGGTTGAACCAAAGCATAATAGTTGGTGGTATTGCATTTCCAATCCTTATTCCAGTTAACACGAATGATTTCCAACAACTGAAGGAACTTCATTCCCATGGTCTGGAGATTTATGAATTCATCATCTTTAATGGAAATTTATAATATTAATTTTCTACTATTTACCATTTGCACTGGAATAAAAAACCTTGATTTTTTTTTTATTCTATGTCAAATATAAATCTTTTTAACATAAATTAACTTCTTACTATTGTATTGAAATTAACAAGGAAAAAAGAAACAATACTTCTTATTCTCAGGCATTGTTGTACAACATTTTTTGTTTCTGCATTAGTTTATGTGTGGATGATAATGGGTAAGGTGTAGTTAGGTGTCGGAGTCAGCCAAGAATTTCGTGTAGTGAGAGACAACAGAAGTAATCAAAATTCAGATGGGGATAAAAAGCCAGCATTACTTCAGTGTTCAACTTCTGTCACTGAGCAAGGGGTTTCTAATGTTCCAGTAAAGAGGTATTTTATTTTTTCAGTTCTCATTTCCATAATTTCTTAAGATCTGCTGCTGGTGGTGACTCTGGTGATTGTCATTTAGTACTTCAATAGTAACATCTTTCTTGACAGAACATTCAATCAACTTGCAATTTCGCACATCCAAAAGCCACACCAAATTATTTGCTTGTGTTCCACAATAGCAAAAGCTCTTTTCTTCCTGCTTTGCTACACTTCTGTTCAGACTACAACCAATTGGCCCCCTTTGCCACTCCCACCCCAGTTTGCACTCTGTAATTTGGAAGATTTGTGATGTCATTCATTGCTCATGGTGGCAAATTTTGTCTTCACCACTGTGAAGTTATTCCTAGTTTATATGCACAATTGGTAACCTGGAATGCGAACTTCTCTCATTTGTGCATCTGCGAAGAGAATGAGCATGTGAGAGTCTCAAACCTTTCATCAGTAATGAAGTGTACAATGGATGTGGCTGATCTAAAGATCAGGTTGGATAGACGACCCTAACAGATAACTTGAAGTACAAAGATAAACATTAATAATCCTTATTTGGTTTGTGCCAACCTGATTTTGGACATGGAAAAATTTGTGGTTGTCCTACCTGATGCAACAGTTTAGTGGTATGGGCCATTGAGTTGGGCAGGTGAATAGCGGTCTGCATGCAGTGTTATTTAGACTCTTGAAATTGTTTCATTACGTTGATGGGTTACATGAAGGCATTGTCATATGCTGTGAAGAATCCTTATCCCACTGGTGATATTTGCCCATATTTTACTATACAATGGAAAAAATAAGAGAATGTCCCAGCGTTTCTAAAGAAGCGCAGAGAATGTCCCAGCAGTAAATCTTTTATTTGATATTTTTTGTAGCTCATCTGTTTATTTTCTTTCTGTAGCTCTCTGGGAATTCTAACTGATCAAAAGCACTCAGATGCCAGAAAATCTGAGCAGCACCTTTCTTCTCAAGGCCCAAACAGTGTCCATGATTCTGGTCCTGGCCATGCTAGAAATGTCAATCCGAATAGTGCTTGCAGGAAGGCTTTACTGGAAGAGCCAAGGTCTAACACCCCAATCTCAACATCGCAAGTTCAGGGGCAGAAACTGCACAGTTCTCGGCCGCATACTGCAACATCTTCAACTAGTTCTGTTGTTGGCTTGTATTCTTCGTCTACAGACCCCGTTCACGTGCCTTCTCCTGATTCCAGATTGTCAGGGGCTGTTGGGGCTATTAAACGTGAAGTTGGTGTGGTGGGTGTTAGGCGTCAGGCATCTCAGGATTCAGTTACTCGTTCATCCATCCCAACTAGTTCTTTCTCAACGTTTTCGGTGAAGGAGACATCTGCATCTACAGAATCATTTGGACATTCTCCTGCCATTGCCAAGATTGATGAGTTTGGTCAAACATCCGTGGCTCAACCTGTTATGCCTGGCATGTCAGTTGGTAGACCTTTCTTGGGGAATCAATATAATAGCAAACAACATCAACAGCCTGTGGGTCATCAGAAAGGTATATTTTCAGTTTTTAAATTCTAATGATGTATCAATTTTGAGAAATAGATAATGAATTGTGTGGTAGCATATGTTTCTTGGCTGTTCACCACTTATTGGAAAGGTATATTTTTATGTTTTAAGTTCTAATGATGTATCAGTTTTTAGAAATAGATATGAATTGACTATAGTAACCTGTAGATCTTTGTCTACTCACAACTTATTGGTTAATTTACACATTATCTTCTAGTTTTTTTATGTTTCCCATCTATACCTTGTGAGATTTTTGGAAGGTTCATATTGATGTGCATGTGTTCCATGTGCATGGTGGATGATCTGCCCGAATATTGTCAATTGTTGAAGAGACAAGTCATGGTTGTATAATTGATTCATAGTTGTGCCTCTCAACCATAGTTCTGCTTTGTCCTTTTAAGTGGTTGCTTTTGTTTCATTACTTGAAGGAGCATACTGTAATGTATAATGAAGTATGAACACTACTTGCTTGTATCACCCTGAATGCATGAGCATGATTCCCTGTGAACTGGTATATGTACACCCCTTCCTGCCTCTCTATCAGTCTCTCACACACACACTTCTGTTCACCCAAGGGAAGGGCTTTTTAGTTCCTTGGAAATAGAAAATTTTCTGTCACAAAAAGTATTTAATCAAAGCCTCATATACTGCTGCTATATTTCATGTCTCACCTGTAACACACAGAATAAAAAGGGAAGTGCAATAAGGAAAGAAAGAAACAGTGTAAACCAGTTAGCGAAGTCAATTCATAATGAATAATAATGCATAAGCAGAGTGTGCTATGAAAGAACCTAAATAGTGTATGTGGAAAACGTGGAAGGAAGATCGTTGAATCTTTCAACAGAAATGCAACAACAATCAACTAGTGAATCGGGGTATATCCACATGTTGTGTCAACTATCCATTGATAACTTCTTCTTATGCTTATAGGACACGAGATCTTTTAACGACATGATATTCGTCTTAAGATCTCCTTCCTCTTTGCTCCTTCACTCCATACCACAAAGCATTGAGTTCTGCTTCATTGGATTGGCAGTTTGAAGATTTAATACACTTCTGGTGACGTATTGACATCAGAAGATCATTAAAAAAAGGTGAAATGAGCTCTGTGACTGTTGGAGAACCCACCATCCCTCCAAGTAAACGGTGGGAGAGTTGCAAGTTGCAAAGAGTCTTCCATTTTCCTCTACATCTCATATATCCCAAATTCTTTAAAATATTTTCACCCTTTTCAGTAAGCCAGGTAGAATAGTCGACAGCTTCCTACATGTAGACAAAGAATCTATGAAGCATCAGAACTTTACTTTTGAGAGGTTCAGCACCAAAATTTTGTGAGCCATTGTCATTTTAATGGTTGCCTGCTCAAAGGATCAAAGTTGCAGGTCCAAATGGCTCAGTATGCTAGGCAGGAGCCACTTCCTCCTCCATCCTCTGCCAAGAGTCCTTAACAGTTGTGACCCCTGGCCCCTTGCCTTTTACTCAAGTAGTTCAAAACTCTATTTAGACAGTAAAATCAGACAAGGAAATTCAATCATCCTTGGGAAGCAGTTGATTGAAAAAGGGGAAGCTGATTTGAAGAAAAGTCTCATTGCTACCTTACCATCGACTTCCATCAACATTCCAAAGATTGGGGATTGGTTGGTTCTCTCCTAGAATTGCCTCGGTGGTATTTCAATTAGTAGGATAGACCCTCTCCATGCCCATCTCCCCTTTCAAGTGCAAGATGAAGCCCATCATCTTTTGACAGAATTTCCTGTTTGCAAAGATGTTTCCTTCTCTATGCTTGAATATTTGGAAGGTTATGGGCTCTGTCTAAGTCTTGATCTTGGAAGTTCTTGAGGAGAGATGGAATTTCCTGCGAAATGTTGTAGAAATTGACCCTTTCACTGCAGGTGGGAGACACTTCCTGTTTGCCAGATTTAGGGTTGCTTAGATGGCGGATCTTTAGACCCTAAAATCTATACCTCTAAAACTTGGAGACATTTGGATAGAGTTAAGGGGAAACTAAGAGGTTGGTGGCACTCTTGTTTTGGGTTGCTTTCTACATCCTTGGTTACTCTTCTAAATGGCATTGACCGAGATTGATATTAGTGAGCAATTGTGACTGTACTGAAGCCTATTGCATTCTCAAACAAGATCTACAGGACCAGTATAGGTCCAAGTGCATCCAAGAGGAAGTCAAATGTAGATAAAGGTCTAGAGAAAGTTGGAGCAGAGGAGATAAAAACACCAACTTTTTCCATGTTGTTGCCTTGACTCATGGACGAGTTAATCGTATCAAATCTCTCACAACTGATGATGTTCCTGTAGTAGATGAAAATATTATTATTTCATCTATTGTGTAGCTTTTCCAAGACATGTATATTGCTAACCTTGGGGAAGGCTACTTATTTCAGGATTACTTTTGAAATCCATCCCCCACCACCAAACATCCTCTTTCAAAAGACCGTTCTCGATCGATGAAGTTAAGAGTGCAGTTTGGGATCTTATTGAAGATAAGACTCTTGGTCCAGACAACTTTTCCCATTGTTTTTTCCAGATCTTTTGGGATGTTGTCAAAGATGATTTGATGGCGCTTGTGCAAGAATTCCATGATTGTGGTCAGCTATCCAAGGAGCTCGAGACAACTTTCATTGTCCTAGTTCTTTAGAAGGATGGTGCATCTATACTAAAGGACTTTCGATCGATTAGCTTGTGAGGTAGTTGTTGAAAGATCCTATCCAAAGTCCTAGCTATCATGTTGAAAGATGTCCTTACTATTATCATATCCCCGTTCCAAAGTGTTGGTGTCGAAGGCAGACAAATTATGAATGCAGTTTAGCACAAGCCATAAAGTCATTGACTCCCAACATAAATCTAACAAGAAATGGCCTCATTTGCAGCAAGGTGAGGCCTTTAGCTCTTTTATTGTTGAAAAGACCACCTTCAGCAAGGCGAGATAACGGTCTACATCTCTTTTTATTATGGTATCTAAGGCCTTTACTCTTCTTATCTCTAAAGCAGCAGAGCTATCTCTCGTTCAGGGTTTCTCCATTCAGCATTCCTCTTGACAGTTTCACGCTTGCAATTTGTAGATGACACTATTATTTTCTATGAAGCGGTCAAGGAGATTGTTAGGAACCTTAGAGCATTTCTGAGATGGTTTGAGCTATTCTCTTCTCTCCAATTTAACAATCACAAGAGCAAAGTTTTTGGTATCAATTTGGATCAGGAGGACCTCATTCGTTATGTTGATCTTTTTGGATGCCAGCTTGGATCTACTTCCTCTTTTTTATCTCGACATTCTTCTGTCTATTGGTTCCCCCGCATTGCTCTTTGAAAACCTATATCAACAAAGTTTCTAAGAGGCTAGCTTCCTGGAGAGGGAAATATCTATCCTTTTGTGGTAGAATAACTCTTTTGAAGTCAGTCTTGTCAACTCTTCCTGTCTACTTCCTTTCAACATTTAATTGTCCTAAGAAGGTGATTGATTTCTCGTAAAAGATTGAGATTTTCTTTGAGGTGATCGATAAGAAAAAAGGACCATTTAGTTGGCATCAGGTTTGTCTTCCTAATGAAGTGGGCGATCTTGGTGTCTGTCATTGTTGGAGTTAATGAAGCTCGTCTCGCTAAATGACTTGGAGACTTGGTTTTGATGCAGAGGCCCCTTGGAAATCTTTACCAATTGTCAAGTGGAATATTGGTGAGTCAGGATGGGAGGCCAACCTGGCTTCAAGAAAAGCTTCTTGAATGTATAGAGGTAATTGTGCTTGTGTTGATAAATTCAAGCAACCACCCAATTTTGTACAAATTGAGGTTGCCTGATTTGGTTTCGGCTAGATTTATGGTGTGGTTCTTCCCTTAATTGAGTGCATTCCATCCCTCTTCCACTGGTCGAACTTTTGCTAATGTAGTTATTGCAGGTTGTTTCTTTTATCATTAGGGATCAAATCGTTTGGGATTCGCTTTCAGAAGTTGAAGACTTTGCATCTCCCCTTCATCTTTTTGGTGACACCCACAGCTTTCCTTCAGAGGCAGATTTTTGGATTTGGTGGATTGACTCATCGGAGTTTTCACGTGGAGCAGTAACAATGATTTGTCCCTTTGGTTGGATCCTACCATCTGGTCCTCTAGAGCGCCTTTGAGGGTTGTTAGCTTCTTTTAGATTGCAGGTCTTGGCAAAATTCTTACTCAAGGCAACCTTTGGAAGGGACATAGAACTATGGTTAGTTTTGCCCCTTTTGCCCACATGCCTTTGAAGACATGGATCATTTGCTTCTCCATTATCCTTCTCTTTTTCAGTTTGGAGTTCTACCTTCAGCCTTCTTTGATGTCTAGGACAATGTTGGCTTCTATTGTGCTTCTCTCCTATGCTTGGATGACTTTTAAAGGTCCTCTAGATTCCCGATCCTTTGGCGGCTTGCTCATTTTGCCACCATTTGGAGCTTATTGTGGGAGGAAAAGAATAGGGTCTTTAGGAACAAAGAAGAGAGCTCAGTTGAGGTTGGTTAAAGAGTCAAGGCAAAACATCCAAGCCAGGCTTCCACTCTTTCAAAGCTTGAGGATTTCTCCTTTCAGAAATTTCTAGAGCCTAGAGGGGGAGTGTATTGGCTTCATGTAACCTTCTGAGCTTATTTCTTAGGGTATTAGTTGTGTATTCAAGCCTGTTTTTGAGGCTTTGGGATTGGGCTTTGTTACTGTCGTATTTTTGGAATTTTTTCCTGTCTTTGTTTCCTCTGTTTTGGCATTTTGTGCCTTTCTAATATAGTTATCATTTCCGAAAAAAAGAGAAAATCAACTAGTGAGTCTATATGGATTATAGAGGTATGGAACTCATAATATTTATTGTTATTGTTATTACCATTCAAAAAAAAATATATTTATTGTTATTGTTGTTGATTTGGCATTTTAGGCTGGGTTTGTAGTGTTTGATGTAATGGAAATTAAAAAAAAAAGTAGAAAAATAACAGAAGGCTGGGAGCAGAGATGGGTGATATCTTTTGAGAAGTGTGAGTACTCATCATAGCCACTCCCTTTTTCTCTCTCAGTTGCATAACTTTGTCAACATAGATTTAAGTCGTAATTTGAGTCAATCCATCAAAAAGATGCATGTGCTGCATGCCAATGACAAATGGTGTTTATCTTTGTTTTAAAGTGACATTTTTCTGAGCTAATAAGAATATCTTCCTCTCCTCAACCCACCCACTTAAAAAAGATATGCTTATCTGTTTCATTTGAGTTGGGACAAACTGTTCTGCTCTTTCAACCCTAGGTAACCTGAAGTTACATTCCAGTCCCTTTCTTGAACATAAGAAATATGAACATTGAAAGAAAACTTGATTGTTCATCTTTCTCAAGAATTTTGTTGACGATTGAATGCTGACTTTTGAATGCAGTGTCACAGCCCAACATGGAGTGGAAACCAAAATCAAGTCAAAAGTCAAGCCCTTTTGGCCCTGGCATTATTGGAACAACTTCCAAACCCACTTCATCTCCTGCAAATAACTCTACAATCTCAACCGATGCATTAGCTCACTTGCCAGAGAAGCTTTCACAAGTTAGCATCTCCAAAGATCAGCATGTGATCATACCACAGCATCTTAGAGTTCCTGAGGCTGACCGCTCGCAGTTGACATTTGGTAGCTTTGAAGCAGGATTTGATTCTACCAAGGACTTCATATTTGGCATCCAAGCAGTTGAGCATGCAGAAGAGTCTAAAGATGAACCTGCTGTGAGGTTTGTGCCATTTCTTGGTGTTGCTTTCTTTTTTTCCCTTTGTTTTTCTTGGTTTAAATTTGCTCCTTTTGTGGAAACATGAATACCACTATCACTATGTTTTCTATCCAAAATGACCCTTTAAGTAAGATTTGCAGTTTTATGGTGCAATTGGTCATGCATAATTCTCTGATGCATCCATTCTGGATGAGTCCATAATTTGATGGTCCAGGTATTGATTTTATTAGCATCACCATCTGCAGCTTATGCTTAAAACTTTCAAGATTTGAATGTGAATATTATAGCCATCCAAAATTGCCCTAAGGATATATATTGTTAAACATAAAATCTTATTTGTCTTACATTAGAGACATTGGGTGATTAGTAACTCAGGGTAGATTAATGATCCAGTGCAGGATGTATCCATTCTGGATGAGTAAGTCCATGATTCGATGGTCTAGAATCTGGATCATCAATTTTATCAGTGTTTTCATCAGTGGCATGCCGAATGATTTTTTAGATGAGATATTTGTCCTTTAAATCTCACCTAAGGCAAATTGGGCAATTGGCGACTTAGGATTGTCCCAAGCAATAAATTTCTGGATCACTGAACCATGTGGCCGACTTGTATGCAATAGTTTTATTTTGAATTATGAGGCAAATTGGGCAATGGGCGTGACGCAGGACAAGACAAAAGGCGACCCTAAATGCCTAAATGCGATTATGCTGTAACAATAAATTAATATGAGGCTGAAATTAAAATTAAAATTAATAATAACAATTAGAATGATAAAATCTACCACAAATAGTTAAGAAATTCAGAGAGTTCAATGTAAACAATTAAATCACAATCCAAATATAGTTATAGCTCAAAATAGAAGGCCTTTCAGAATAAAGGGGTTTATCAGATCTTACATGCACTTAGAACCACATCAAATTAGGACTGAAATTGGATTTAAATGGGTATAAAAGACTAATGGCAGTCTGGAAATTAAGGATAACAAAGGTCAGCTAACACAAGGCTGGAATATGTGGATTCACGACAAGTAGGGGCTGGGTTAAGGCTTTGTGATGGCTGTATGGTTTGGAAAGGGCTGGCTGGATCTGGGAAAGACCTGCAGTGGCTGTTTGCTTAGGAAATGGTTTTAAAACAAGATGTGGCAGCACTATTGGCCTTAAATGGGTTGCGGCAGCAAGGTGAGAGGATAGGGAGGGGTATTGAGAACAGGACAGGGGCCAAGGAGGGGTGGCAATGTCGGGTAGGACTCAAGGAAGGGATGGCGACACAGCAGATGGTAGTAATGGATGCAGCAAACAGCAGGTGGCATGGAAGGGTACGGTAGGGGTAGGGATGGGTGGTTTGGGTTTGAGTAAACCAAGAAAAATAAAAGGGAAGAAGAAGAGAAGAGATAAGAAGAAGAGAGGAAGAGTACCTGGAGATCGGAGGAGAGGGTTTCTCGCCAAAAACCAAGCCAAGCTTCTCGCCAAGGATTTCCGTAAAACTGGACTTTTATTTCTTTGATCGTCCCTTGCCCAAAAGGGCTACATAGCTTTATATAAGGACAAACATTACTTAAAATAAAATAAACAAAATTTACCAAACTACCCTTACTTAAAATACCCTTACTTAAAACAAACTAAAACAAAAATAACAAGTAAAGAAAAAGCAGGATGGCACCGCATCAGGGCGACTTAGGATGGTCCCAAGCAATGAATTTCTGGAGCACTGAACCATGAGGCCCACTTGTATGTAATAGTTTTATTTGGAATTGATCACATCTATAGGTGTTAATGCATCAGGAGTCCGTATCATTCTACCTCTAAACATGGAAATGTATGGATGGCTCCTTTATCATGATCAGGTGTGACCCAAGCGACCAGTCATATCCTATACACTTGTCTCCTCTAAGATGTATTAAGCCATGTTGACATGGCATTTTCACATAACCCAAAAGGAGAAGAACAATTCAGCTTTTAAGACCTATCACTATCATTATTAAGAAAGAAGGCAACCTGCAAGTGTGCCCCCTGCTTAGCTTAATACATCTTGGAGTGTATTAGAATTTCTCATATATGTATATATATATATATATATATATATATATATTTATTTATTTATTTATTATTATTTATTTAATTATTTATATTTATATTTATATATTGTGGTACTTTAGTCTCTACAAAATTGTGAAAAGGTTTATTATTTCTTTTGAATGATGTGGAAAAAAGAACTCCTAGGTAACCCGTGAGGGTTGACTTGATGGTTAAGAATCCTAATAAGTTGTGGGAGGTTTTGGGTTCAAGTCCCACTCTCAACATAAGGGCCACTCTCCCTAGTTTTACCCGGTGTGTGTGGATAGGGAGGTTTGCACATGCCCCAAGGACTTAGTCAGGTGCTCTAAGAGGCCTGGATACCTTAGACTTCAAAAAAAGAACTCCTAGGCGATGAAATGAATTACTTGAGCTTATAATTTGTCAACATGTACTTGATAATTAATTTTGTCTTAAAAAAATTATATGAGAAGTACTTATAGTTTTATTTTTTACTTTTTTTGGCTGCAGTATATCATTATCAGTTCCAGTTACCTCCAGTGAAGTTTCTGGTGGTGATGAGATGGAATTACTAGAAGACCAAGGTAGAATTTCTGGTTCTGATTCTCCAGCATCGGATGCTGCTTCTGGGAACCCTCTGCCTGAAAAAAATGAGTCCTCAAGTCCTCAAAATTTGGACAGTTGTAGAAGTGTTGGATTGGGTCAGAGCCCCAGCCCCCCGTACACCCCAGAAGAACCACAACAACAGCCAGATCCCCCAATTTTGTCGAGCTTTTCTGTGAGTAATAATTATGATTTGCAAGTTTTCAAAATGTTTTTGATTATTATTTGGAGGAAAAATACAAATTTACTGGAGTTGAAAATTGCTGAGAGCAACCCAAACTGGGGCATGGTTTGAACATTTTGGGGGAATAGAAGTTATGTTCTCCACTTTATGTTAGATCATTTTTTTTTTGGTGCCAACTGAATCTGGTAATTCAGGCTGATTAATGCTCAAGCAGTGCAAGTATGGCCATCGACCTTTTTTCTCTAATTCTTCCTTCGTGTAGCAGGCATACGATCCTCAGGCTGGTTACGATGAACCATTTTTCAGGTCTTCAATGGATGAAAATCTACGGGGTCAGGGCTTAGCATCATCGCAGGAGGTATACTTTTATTGTTATTGTTGTTAATAATTCTGAATCCAACAGTTTCTCTCCATTCTCAGTGAGTCGTCAGGATATAAGGTTGTGCTTTCAAATTCACTGTCAATCTCTGTCAAGCCAGGTCGTATCTTGTCTAGTGCAACTCAGACTTTCTGGTTTTAAGATTCTACTGGTTGTGGCTGTCACCTTATTCCAGTTTATACTTTGTCAGACCATGGTTTAGTGACACAAAATCAAACTTGAAGTCATTTTAAGTTTTAGTGGTACCATGAAGATTTTCTCACTTCACTTTATGTTGAAAATCCATATGCCTGCCATACCAATGGTGTCTTCCTACCATGTCCAGACATCATAGGTGCCTACCAACTTTATTATAGACTCTTGTCCTTTCAATTTTTTTTCTTGTTGGAACTACTGACAAATAAATTAAAAAGAATTTTTTTTTTATTTAACACGTCATCTTCAAAGATAAATATGGCTTATGCAATATCAATTAATGAGAGGGATGTTCATACGTCCACATGTACCTCAAAATTTCTCATGTTGATATACAAACATATGTGATAGAATGCTAGTTCAGAAGCAACTACAACAACAAAGTGGATGAAAACAAAGCTTTAGTGAATACCCTGCAATTGCCTTTTAGCAGCTAACTTGGGTATACTTTGTTCTAAAGACAATTTGGATGAACTACCAAATCTATCATAGGCCATAACAATAACTGATTGATCATCGTGTGTGTGTGTGTCTATATATATATATATATATATATATATTCAGTACATACATCATAGAAGACTTAGGTTGGGAGCAAGATCTCTAACTATACTTTTCAATGTACAGAGAAATTTACTATGCCGATAAGTACAACTGTGAGGAAAAATGCAAAATTCTCAAGATAAAGGATATCTGGATGTCAATTTCTCCAACGCGATAACACCCAAAATGTTCTAATCCACCAAAATTCCCAGACTCTCCAACATCTGCTTAAATGTGAATATTACATCCCCCAAAAAATTTCAAGCTGATTCTCCAACATCAACACCTTGTGCTTGGCCACATCCACCTCCTTCGAAGACTCATTATGTTCATTTGGAAGCACCAATTCTTCCTGTCCTCCTTTTGAGAAGTATAAGATTGATTTCATTGAGTGAAACTCGATGAACAACAGCGTGGAAGGCCTACACTTTATAACAGGAAGACCCATTAATTATATCCTGCCATAAGGATCACACAAAAATGCTGGCAACATTAAAAACCATAAAGCTTTATGCATAGCTGAGCCAAACCTTTCTATCTACACTTGGGATGAACTTACTATGGCAACAAACAGTGGAGTAACTGAACCTATCCCTCCCCCTGCTCACCCCAAAATACTCATTTAGCTATCTAATGATCAGGTCCACTAAATCGGTTATTGTAGACTAGTGATCTGAATACGATAATAATAGGCCAAAGGAAACTTCTCTTATTGCCCAATCAATTAAATTATTTTTGATTCTCATGAACGACTGGGAACTGTAAATAGCATTTTTCCTCATATCTTGAAGGTCCCCACATTCTAAACATCCTCAAGATTCCAAAGTTCATGAATAGAGGTCCAAGGCATGAAAATAGACACTATAGAGTGCCACAAAGAGTTCTAGGAATAATGTCATCAAGCTCCAAGACAGAGAGAGAGAGAGAGAGAGTTAGTTCTGAACTTTTTGAGAACCTGTCCATACTAAGCATCTTATGCACTTTCCTCCTTGATACTTGCAGGCCTTGAGCTCACATGTGACAAACAGTGCCCCTCCATCAACGGTGGCCATGTTGCAACAACCAGTGGCACAGTTATATCCGCAAGTTCATATCTCACATTTTCCAAACTTCATGCCATACCGACAGTTCCTCTCTCCAGTATATGTCCCACCCATGGCAGTGCCAAATTATTCTAGTAATCCAGCATACCCTCACCCTTCAAATGGCAGTAGCTACCTTCTAATGCAAGGTGGAAGCTCGCACCTCACTTCTGGGAACTTGAAGTATGCGGCCTCACAGTATAAACCGGTCCCAGCTGGTGGTCCCGCAGGTTACGGAAACTATACAAATCCAGCTGGATACACTATCAACACACCGGGGACAGTTGGTAATGCTGCTGGGCTTGAAGATGCAAGGGTCAAGTACAAAGACGGCAATCTATATGTTCCAAACCCACAGGTAAGATTGATGGTTCAATAATCTGCCATTTATAATGATTTAAAACCTAGCTCAGTTCATCTGTCTTGTCCATTAAGCATGTCAAATAGCTTTTCCAGTTTTAGGTCAAATTGGTGGGGAAAGGGCAACAAGATCCGTCGTACCAGGTAGTCAATCCAGGGCGTGAAAATCAAAATTGTGTTTTTTTTTTTTTTGTATCAAATCCCCTGTTCTTAAAAGATAGGTGCCATCATTCATGTTTACACACAGATGACTAAATTCCCATAATTGTTATTTTGGTCATTTGTTTTCTCAATGCTCAATTTGCTTTTGGCAAAGTGAGGAAGTTTCCAGTGTCTGATAATATGTGGGCAATTTGTAGAATAGAAAATTTGCCATGACTGGCCATACTTGTGCACACAGCTACTGATGCTTGTGGCACGAAAGTCCAGAAGTCCAAATATCCAAATCACAGCTACAATTCTTGACGAACTGTGGCTTTAAGTCAGATTAATGAAACTACTATACACTGATGGGTTGTTAATTTAGCCATCAGCAATAGTTCACTTTGAGTATCCATTTAATGGCAACACTATCTGCCGTTGCAGTCGTTGTTTAGGTTTTTACTTCTCTGAGTCATTTCTCATACATAATTGGAGCCCCTGTTTTGGACACTTTGAAAGTTGTTTGGATATAGATGTATCTCATATTGCCACTGACTCTTTGGATGAATGTTAAATAACTATTCGCAATTATGCTGAGTTCTGTGTTTTGCATAATGTACATTGATGCTGAAAATAAATCTACTGCTATATACGCACCCATTTCCAAGTATTGGAATGTTTTCTACGCTTGATTTCAAAAAGATATGCTTGACTTAAGCATGCCATGATTTTATCCTGGTGGGTAGCGTTAGATTCCACGCACCATCTAGTATTAGGACTACAGATAATTTGGTGCAAAGGGTGTATTTCGAAATGATAAACAGTAATTTGTTTAATGCAATACAATACCTTTTTTTTTTTTTAAAAAAAAATGATAATGGTAAAAAACATAATTAAGTTGGGGAAAAGGTATACACGTCTATACTGCTGGAAGAGAGTTTGGTAGATTATTGAAGCCACAACTATGAGAAGGCAACCACAATGCCAAAATTGTTTTTTTTTTCAATCTCTCCTTAAGAAAATTTTATAATCATTTTCTACTGTAGCTATTTTTTTAATATAAAAACAGAGGCTGCCGTAGTTCATTCGATGATATATAGTCTACACCGTTCTATAGTTGAACCCGTGGAGGACACCTTATCTTTTAACATTTGTTTGACACATTCTGACCATGCAGCCCCCACAATCATCAAATGCACTAATTTCCATGAGGTTTGGATTTTCTCTAGGCGTCGCTAAAAATGATCCAAGTTAAAAAGGTGGAGGGAGGAGGAGGACCAAATAGGGAAAAGATCTTCAAACCCCGGTGTGTGTGAAATTGGGAGGTCTTAACATGCCCCAAGGATTAGTCAGGTAAAGTCCCTTCAAGTGAGACGCCTATACACGTAGGTCATAAAAAAAAAAGGAAAGTTCTTTTGAGAAACTTTCAAAATCATTCCCTACCATAGCTCAATTTTCAGTCAAAAAAAAAAGCTACCATAGTCCATTGGATGATACACAGTTTACACCTTTCAATAATCAAATCATTAGAGGACATCATATCTTTGAATGAATTGATGGTGTTCTTATCGCTAGTGAGTTGATCCACTCATGGAAGAGGTCGAAGGAGGAGGGTATTTTCCTCAAGGTTGACATGGAAAAAGCATGTGATCACGTTAAGTGGGAGTATTTAGATTTTCTCCGTAGCAAGATGTGCTTTGGGTAAAAAATGGTGCTCTTGGATGATGGCTTGCACAGGGGATGCTTCTTACTGTATTAGTGGCTCTTCTAGCCCCCACTTCCTTACATCTAGAGGGTTAAGGTTGGGGATCCTCTTTTGCCTTTATTATTCACTTTGGTGGAAGAAGGTTTCGACAAGTTGATGCTCAAAGTGAGAGCTGGATCTGATTGAAGGCTTTGAGATGAAAAATGGAGGTCCTACTATCTCTGGTTTGTAGCTTACAAATGATTCTTACATTCTGAAGCTTTCAGTCAGTATTGGGTTTAGAGATGAACTTAGGGGAAAACATGATGATTAGTTTAAACCTTAGTGAAGATCTGATGAATGTCCTTTGCAAGTGCCTTGGTTGCAGACTAGGCAAGCTTCCCATGATTTATTTGGGACCCTGGCTTGAAGTTGAAATTTCATCTCGAGTTCAATTTGGTCTGGGTCATGTTGGGTCAAACTTAGGTTGAAATTAGATCAGATTGAAGCTGGTTAAAATAATGCTATAAAACTCATTTTTGACTCTGTTGACTTGGCCCAGTTAACTTACTCGAAGGGAAATTTGAGTTACTCCAAGCAAATTTTGGAGTGAGATAGGTCATACTCTAGGACATGGAAGTCATTTAAAATCCTTTAAGGTCAACCTTGGAAAACATATAAAGAACACATAGTACTAACCCTAGCATGGAATCCTCTAAGGAGGGACGGGTTTCCTTTCTGAGCTTTTTATGATGATTTAAGATATTTTTTTTTTCATGATTTTCCTAATTTCTAGTACATATATAAATATATCGAAATATTATTATTTTAATAAATTTGATTGAGACTTGTTAACTTGATCGAAACTCGCCCAAGTCTTCAAGTTGATTTAGTGCGAAGTTGAGTTTTGTCAAATTTTGAACTTTTCAGACCTCGGTTGACATGCAAAAATGCAAATTTTGCTATGAATAGAACTTCTTTATTTGTTTATTTGAACGATAATGGAATGAAAGATGCAAATCTTAATTGCCATGGATGTGATCCTTTCTGTGGGTTCTCTCTTTTGGTGTCTGGTCTGATTCTCACACCTTGTATTGCAGCTTGTTTCCCTTGTTGTGGCCTAAGATGGGCATTTTTGTTAAGTGTTTTGCTTCTTTGCAATAAATTTTTTATATTGATTCAAAATATAAAATAAAAAGGGATGGAGGATTTGAATTTTGGAAGCCTGAGATCAAGGGTGTTAGGTTTATCTGATAGAATCTCTACTTTGAACTGTCATGTAGTCCTGTACTCATCTGATTCCACACCAAGAATCTCACTACTATGTATGAGGGTAAACTGACATTTTATTAATTTTGGGCTTGGTATGGCCACTGTTTCATAGACCTCAGAAACTAAAGATGTAGATGGTTCATACGCATGGCTTGTTTTCCTATTGTGCCCAATTGCATGATACTACTAGATCTCCAACAGCATGTCCAAATATATGTGGAAGACGCTACTCTTTTTTTGAAGACCAAGATGCTACTCTTACAAGGATATTTAGTATTTATTTGAGGTGCTATGCATTCAATCGTTTATTTGTTCTTTATTTTGGGTTGTTTAGAGAAACTCGTAGAGGTGGAGGCATTCTAACAAAGGTTGGAATAATACTGAAGTGGAGGGGTGTGCTTCTATGAGGAGCCTTTATTTTCTCTTTGGGGTTGGGAAATGTCTTTTAAAACTAAATTAGTGATTGAACAGCTTTTGTCAATCAGTTAAACTGATGAGACAAAACCAGTAAAAAAATTAGATTAAAAACATTAAAACAGATAAAACGGGTTTAACATTTAAACTGGTCAAGAACATGCAGCAGATAGTTTTGGTAAGGTGCACCCAGTTTCATACAGGGCTAGGATAGGTGATTTTTGCTTTAACTGGTTGGAATCAGCCATCGCATCTTGTTTTAAGAACACTGGATGGGTGTATAACTGTATATTGATTCCCAATGTTTTACACTTGGATATACTTATGGCATATGAAACTGTAACTGCTGTTTCAGCTTTAGATTTTTCTTTGTGATTTGACAGGCAGAGACGTCCGAGATATGGATTCAGACCCCTAGGGAGCTTCCAAGCTTGCAATCTACTCCGTACTACAATTTATCAGGGCAAACACCGGCATATGTGCCATCGCACACAGGCCATTCATCTTTTAATGCTCCTACACAATCGACACATATGCCTTTCCCTGGTCTATATCATCCTCCACAGCCCACTGCGATTGCTAACCCCCACCATTTGGTTCATCAGCAATTGCCGGGGATGGGTGGAAATGTGGGAGTTGGCGTGGCAGCTCCTGGACCACAAGTCGGAGCATATCAGCAACCACAACTTGGCCATCTTAACTGGACTGCAAACTTCTGAATGATTGTTTGATCCCTTGATGTTCAAAGGGATGGAAGTAGGTATAAAATCAAGTTTAGTTTCTTCATTGTGTAATCAAAATGACTCTAATCTCATGTTAATGCAAATATGCAATATCCAAGTCAATGTTTATTTTTCGTTCTTTAAGCATATATCTGTGTCATTTACTCTCCATCCTATTTTCTTTTGTTGATGTCTCCTGGAATTTTTATAAGATTGCACTACATCCATAAATCGGTCTTCCGATGCGTTATGGATACATGAGAACTGTTGCTAGTTGCTACAACTTTCTCCGAGTAACACTTCAAGTGCCATTTTTATCAGGGACAGGGTCTCAGCACGTCTGGTTTTGTAGAACTCTAGAATGTGGAAAACATTTGATCCAATTGTTCGAAATACTTTGGGGTTCATAGAAATAGAAATACTTTTTTGTTTCGTGAGTACAAAAGTGAACGGAGTTGCAATTTACAATTTTGCAAATTCATTAGTTTGATTATGTATTTTTTTTTTTTATCATAAATATTCCGAATGTTTGCATACTAACCAAGATGAAATATGGCTAGCCCTACCAAGAGGGGGAAATTGGCGAGCCATTTACTTGGTAGGTTATGAACAGATAAAAGAGTATGAGTTGGATGGTCAGGGTTTTGAGCTCAAGGGGTTCTTCATTCTAACCATTGTGAAACCGGTACTGGTTCAGATAAAAGTTGTGTTATTTTTTATTATTTACACTGAAATACTACTGTGTATATGACACCCGTTTGTAGAGGATCTTATGTATTTTTTAATCTCTCTTTTATTAAAGTGGGCTAATTTAACAGCGGAGACCTGCTGCAAATCTTGAGCTCAAATATTGCTTAAAGGCCTGACTGTATGGCCCTTCTAAGTTGTAGTCATAGTTCAAAAACTTAAAAGAACTTGGCTGACTTGGTAACTTGGTATGACTTGACTCAATAGGATTTTGAGTCAAGTGAGTTAATGAGGTTTACTGAGTCAAGTCTAAGTTTGGTTTGTAGCCCATGTTCCCATATGATTCTCAAATCTCTCTGGATTCAGACCTGACCTAGAAATATGCTCATTTATTTTTAACTCGGCGTCATTGATTGTCAAATAGTTTAATTTTGATGTTTATAACACAGTTCATCCCTCTTTTTCTATTTAGTTCAACTTTAGAGTCAATGATCATAAATGATAATAGCCCGGCAGAACCCACTTTAAACAGTTTCCATCTATATAGTTTTTCTAATTTTTTTTTTTTTTGTATTTTTCTAAGTTTTTGTTTATTTGATCTAGGGCTGCAAAAAAAGGTCTGACCAAGATATTGGCCAATATTATATATTGGCGAGATATTGGTATCGGCCGATATCTTTCTCTCTACCCGATTTTTTCATTTTTTTTTCAAAAAATTCAGAAAATTTTCAGAAAACTGAGAAAATTATGAGCTTCATGAATATATATTTTTTTCATCAAATACCAGTCATTTACATGTTCAAATATTATTTTTAAGTTATGAACTCTAGATTTTCAAATCTTTTTTTTTTAAATGATGAAAAATTACAAAAAATATAGAAAAAATTCTAAGTGTTCATTAAATAAATCTTGATTATTTTTATATTAAATATTTATGACTTATTTTTGTGTTAGTAAGAAAAAATAAAAAATTATTAGAAATAACGAAAAATTTCATTGACGTGTAAATACATTAAGCGCCTATTGTTCACCTGATTTTTTGGGACGGTTTTAGCAAGATCTTCAAGGCTGAGATGGAAGGATTATCTGACAGCATATTGCAAGAATTTAGCATGCCTTTTGACTTTTATTTTAAGAAATATTAATTTTTTTTATTTTAAATATCAGCTTTTAACGGTCATCCTCTCTCTTTTTTTTTTCCAGAAATAATTAAAATTTACTAGTTCATTTTCATAAATTAATTGTCAAACGCATTTATACGGAAAGTACAACAATTTAACTAATATATTGTAACATAAATTAAAACATTGATTGATAGAAGGGAACTAACTTTTTAGGGACAGTTTTGCAAAAACGCTGATTGTAGGGAGGAACCGATTTCTAGGGACAGTTTTGCAAGAAAGAAAAATCAATGTAAATCTACAGCAAATTATAAGGAGAGATTTTGACTTGAAAACGGCAATAAATAACAAAAAAATAGCAGTAGATTAGAGACCAACCATAGTTGGAAATTTAAATTATGAAATATCGATCATGGGCAAAAAATATCGGTCTTTTATTTTTTCTTCTTTATATATATATTTTTTTAAGTTTTTTATCTAAATATCGTCCTTTTTTTTTATAATATAATAGAATATCGGCCGATATTTTAGCCGATACATATCGGTGGCATTGGTTGAGATTTATACTGTACGGCCAACTGATACATATCATATCGGCTAATATCTATCGACCCTTAAAATCCGATACATATTTTATAAGTGTTTTTTTAAATTCATATTCTAACAGCTGGATTTGGAGTTTGGACATAACTTTTGAGCAAAAGTGTTAGCTACTTATTTGATTTATTGTTCAATGAATTTAACATATGTTGTTGTGACCATAACTAAACTCAAGGCCCAAAATTTTAGTGTTTGGGAAATTCTTAGCCACCCCTTATATGCAATTTATCATAAAAAACCCTAATTATAATGGCAACTTTTGTACCTCTGTTGAGCAGTAGAGAAACATGATTGTCGATAGACTTAAACCAAAAAGTAATCTTTGAAAAGTTAATTATAAATAAATGATCAAAAGATTTAATGATGATGATTGAGAACTAAGCAGGAAGTCCTTCCTGTCAGTTTCTTTAGAGTCAAATTACAGCAACTTCAATTGCTAAACCATGGGTTAATACAATTTAATAATAGTTGATCAATCAGGTATATGTGGGAGTCAGGGAGATGTAAATGGACCAGGCCAGAACTATGCTATATTGAATATATGGCCAAGCCCGTGCCAATAAGCCCAACGCGAAACCCAGGCCCAATAAAAGTTTGAGTAGTAACCTTTCATTTATTTTGTTATTTTTTTAACTTAAGGTTTCTAGCTATCCTAGAAAGGCCGCGTCTTGGCATGCAACATGTGAGCATCGTAGCAATAGTTTTTTTTTTTTAACTAATCATATGTTGTTATCTCACTGCCAGTAAATGGTGTCATAAGGGACATTAGAATCCCTCTTTTAAAAAATTAAATTATCTATTAATTTCTAAGTCTAAGTATATATATATATATATTAGATTTTATGAAACTATTTAATCCACCATAGACTAAATATGAGAAGTACCTGATTTAAAAAATTTCAACAACCACCTTATACTTAAAATGATCAAACTACTCTTAAATCTGATTTAGTTGTAAGATATTTTTATACGTAGTTTAAAAATAGTTGTCTGATATGTTATTTTGATTATCTTTTTATCTACTCTAACTATCTATGTCTTCTTTATCAGAAAATTTACAGGATGTTTGAGAGCCTTTTTTTAAAAAAGTTAAAATTTCAAAATGGAACAACTAAAATAAGGGAGAGGGAGTATGACATATTTTACTTCATTCCATCTATGATTTGCCAAATAAATATTTAAACCTATGCTCACACTGACTCAATCGCATTAATAAACCAAATCCCTGACTATACATACAAAAACATAGTTAGGAAAAACTATAAAATGATGAGAGAAAACTTCTATATTTTCATTCTAAAAAATTAAAAAAATATGAACCTGAAAATTCAAGAAAACCTAAGAATTTCACCGAAGCGGATAAAAAATTAATATCTTCAAATCTAAAATCATTAATTTAAGGTCTACGAATCTTAACCTTTGAGGCTCACAAATATCAATTAATGTTTATTTGTAAAAGCAAAAGGATTCATAAAATAAGAGACCTAATCCGGTGCAACTCATTAAATGGTTAACACCTGGCCAATTTTTCTTTTTCTTTTTAATACTTTTGACATAAATTAATTAAAAATAATCATACAAATTAAAAATAGACTTGATGAGCAACTCATGGATCAAGTTCCACACAAAATATTAATTTACAACCACTTGATCTTAGTAATTAAAATCACTAAGTCTCCTCAAAAATTTTAAAGACTTCTGATGATTTTGATCACTAGGCCAACAATTGAATTTTAGATAAAATTAAATTCACATATAGTTCATCGTTAATTTCAATATGCACGGTCAGTTTTTAGAAGGCCAAATAATTTTTTTTTAAAAGAGAAAAATAGATAATTGTATAAAGAGATGAAAAAACACTCTTTGTTTTCTTTAATAATAGAGATTTCTCACAAATAATGCAAATAAATTTATTAAAAATAATATAGATTTCTCACAAAATAATGAAAAGAACTTTACTAAAATCATGTTTTGTTCCCTCTTCAGTCTCCAAAACCTAAATACATTTGGCTTTTGTGCAGGATAAGATTTCTTAATAAAATACCACATTACTTATTTATTTGTGGGAATGGATGTCACATTCCACAAAATTCTTTCCATTTTAATAATGCCTTTCCTTTTCATTTTTCATGAAAGGGTGACAGAAGAAATAATTTATTTTATTATGAGTTATCCATTCCTACAGTCATCGTCGACATCAATAATTTCATCATCTCAAGTCGATTTCATGATTCTTCATTTCTAATTAACTCTATTTTAAATTATATTATTAGTTACTCCTGTGGCCTATGGGGCCAGTGGGTAATATTTAAAATTTTATGTAGGTAATATTTAGGTTGGATTATATTATCAACTTAGAGATAGAGAAGCACCTTTCAAAATTCTGTATAATATATCAAATGGAAAACAAGGGAACCCATAAATACAATCAAACTTTTGGATCCATCTATACAGTGAGAGTTAAGCTATCTAAAATTTAGTAAAAAAATTAGTTATTCAGTATAAAATTATAAAATAGACAATTTCTAACCATCAAAATCTCAACTCACAACCTTATATTTGAAATTTTGAATACTAAAAACGTCCAATGGGGCTCAGTTTCTGTGCTTAAATAAATTTACTGACATCTCATTCGTTATAAATTAAAGTTCCTTCATTAATTCTAATTGACCCATTGACCTAACTGTTTTTTTTTTTTTATATATATATATATATATTTTAACAAAGAGTCTTTTGGGTGCATTTGAAAAAAAAAAATCTACATTTTTAATAATTAAAAAAACCTTTAATTTTTTATTAAAATTCTAAAAAGGCCCTTGACCATATTGAGTGAAGACTTGATATTTTAGTGTTAAAATCCAAATCTAATGATTGTTTGTTCTACTTGATTTTATAGATATTACTGATTCATAAAAAAGTTCTTTGAAGTCAATTAATTCTCTTAATAATATTGGACAATTGATAAATGTCAAAGCAAAATACCGGTGGTTAATAGGCCCCTTCAGAATTTTAATAAAAAACTAGAAACTTTCTTAAAATTCAAAAGATAAAAGGAAAAAACAGATCCGCCCGCAAATCTTGTGCGTCAAAGTAAGTCTAGGAAGAGTCAAACTATGACATCTGGCCTAATTCCAAAAATTCAAACTGAGTACAAATGTATCACACTATAACTCTTCAAAAACTTCCACTGCACTTATACCCATCACTGTAGGAATTTGTGTTCAAGCTTTCCCAGCCTATTCTCATCAACTCTTACCATTTATTCAATAGAGGGAGGCCCAAAAAATCTTAAAGTAATACTCATTTTGTCCCAAATTAGTTATCTTATATGGATTTTGAAATTATTTAAAAATAGTTGTCTCATTTATATTGGAGTAATATAAATTATGTTGAAAATGAATGAGATCACATGGAGTGCTACATTTATATAGAGAGTTCTTTAAAAAATACAAATCTTTCAAATGAGACAACTAAAATGGAACAAAAAGAGTATTTGATACTTCAACTCTCTACTGTGAGTTTGGTCATATACATTAGTTTGTAAATATGTAATAACTTGGAATATTAGGTGATTGTCAATTGGATTGTCGTAATGAGGTGTGGAGTTATAGGGCTGCAACTCGGGTCGGGCCAATGGTCGGGCTATAGGGTCGGGTCGGGTTGAGAAAAGAAAAACCCGACCGAAATTCGGGTCGAGTTGGGCTGAGGCCTTTAAATTTCAACACGACCCGACCCGACCCGAGAAAACCCGAACCGAGAAGACCCGACCCGACCTTTTCATAACTTAATATAAAAGTTGTCTTACCCTCAATGTCTTAAACCCTAGCAGAGAAAGGTAACACTAGATGGCTTCTACGAGTCTCGGAAGCAGAACAGATCTGAAGCAGAGACGTCGGAAGCAGATCTGGAAACTGGCGGCGGAAGCGGTGTTCGGCAGATCTGAAAGGGAAGAGCCTCCAGATCAACTGGCAAATTATCAGATCCGGCAGCGGCAGATCAGATCTGGCGTGAAACTCGTTCAGAGAAGAGACCTTAAACTGAGAAGATCGGACGCCTGCCGGATTTGTAACCTGCCGGTGTGTCGATGACGCACGGTAGACAAAGATGCCTCGCCTGGCTCCCCCTCACGGGAAACCTTTGCAGATCCAAGAAGAGAGGAGAGGGCCGGTGGACTTGGTCGTAGTCGTCCGAGATGAGCATCCCAAAGACGGAAGCAGAATTTGCAACCAATGCCGATGGCAGCCAAACCAAGAGAATCCTTTCTGGAGCTGTGGTTTGGACGCAAGGTCGTCTGGGTTGCAGGCGGAAGAATAAAAACTACAGAGATTGTTTCTGCTTCTTGTTTTTCAGGAAAATATCCGTCTAGATCTGCGGTGGTCTCTTACCGATCGAAGTCTGACTGATACCATGTAGAAAGGATATAAGGGAACCTTCTTTTCCCATCTTCACTCTCGCTTTGCTGCCTCTCGCTCTCCCTCTCTCCTTCAATCAATCCTTCAACCAATTCTTGTGAGTTTGGTGTCTCTCGACAATGACTCATATCCTTCAAATTTCTCTTTTTTTTTAAGAAATTTTTGGATGCAAAATTTGATCTCTTTTGTTTCATTTATCTCTTTGATTGGTTTGATTTGATGATGCTGTGGCACTTCTTCTTGATTTTCTTTGGATTTTTTTACTTGGTTTCACTTCTCCTCAATGTATTCTCTAATAGTGGTTGATGATTATGATTGGGTTACTAAAAATTTCCTTTTACATCATGCAATCTTCAAGACTTGATTTGATGATGGATTCGACTTTCATTTTCTTAAGAAGCAGAAGAGAGAGATTCAATATGATTTTTCTTACTTTGGTTAATAGAATTTCGTCTATTTTATTTAATTATGATCACATTTCTCTCTGCTGTTTGGTTGGTTTGACTCTTTTCTTTTTCTTAAAAAGAAAAAAAAACAGAAAGAAAGAAAAGAGAGATTAAGTTGGGGTTTTTTTTGTTAAGGGTCGGGTCGGGTCGGGTTGGGTTGGGTTAAGGGTATTACAATCTTGGGTTGGGTCGGGTTCACTATCTCGGTTTTTCGGGTCAGGTTCAGTATGGAGTGAGTCAGTTTAGGGTTGGATTTATTAAAACCCGACCCGAGTTGCAGCCTAGTCAAGAAGGACCATCAAATCCAATTTTTCAATGGTGCAGTTGTAGGGTGGACCATTTTTCAATATAACATGAAACAACCACTACTGGTTGCGTCACAAAGGCAAGTGAGACTGTCTCATCTCTCTGTTTCTATTATTTATAGAATGACCATGCTTGATGCATAAAAAAAAAACGATTACTAGAGAAGAAAACACAACACTAGCAGTAGCCCGCTGATTCCTTAGAATTGATCTTAGCCTAAACTTTTTTTTATGATCTAACATGTTCAGACTTTTTAGAGGACTCGACTAAATCTCAGAGCATGTGCAAGTCTCTCTACTCATACACTAAGTAATTCTATAGAAGAATGACTTTTGAAGTAAAGTGAGAATCAAACTTAAGACTCTCAGTTCCTGAGCTGGATTCCTAGCCATCACTCTAACTTAGGAATTTAAAATTCGGGCATCGACCGATATCTCAGTCGAGAAATTTCTCTTTCCTATATTTTTTTTTTAAATCACTTTTATCGGCCGATATCGGCAATATATATTGGATATCAGCCGATATCTCAAATCTCGACGTAACTCCTTTGAATTGACCTAGTCCTAAACTAAATAGATGAATGTGTACCCAATGTATGTAGTTATTTTTCGGGTAACACTCCTCCCATAGGTTTTTTGTGTAACCAGACAAAGAAATTAGTGGATTCTCGATTTTACCCTTCGCATGAAAAGTAACATCGGCTCGCCAAAATTCATACGAACAGTAAATCGGTTCACCAAAATTCATATGAACAGTAAATCGACTCGCCACAATTCACATGAACAGTAAATCCGCTCGCCGAAATTCGCACAAACAATAACATCGGCTTGTCAAAATTCACATGAACAGTAATCAGCTCACCGAAATTTGCATTAACAATAACATCGGCTCGCCGAAATTCGCATGAACAGTAACATCGGCTCGCCAAAATTCCCATGAATAGTAAATCGGCTCGTCAAAATTCATATGAACAGTAATATTGGCTCTCCAAAAATTTGCATAAACAGTAAATCGACTAGCCAAAATTTTACCATTCCATGTGAAATGTCCGATTTTACTGTTTATGCGAACTATAAAATCGGAAATCCACCAATTCCCGTGTCTGGTTATACAAACCCCCCGTGGGAGGATCGCTACCCTATTTTTCTAGAGAAATGCGGTACAAGTAAGCTGATGCATCCGACTTTAGATGTCTTAACACATTATTGAAATATTAATGTTTGCGTCCATCAATCAAGAGAGAAGAACATAACGACACTCATCAAAGATTGTCAGCGAGTTTTTACTAAAACATCTAAATGGTTCAAACTATCTAAATAGAGTGGTCTTGGGCCAGACCATGTTGACAACGTGAGGCAGGAAATGGCATGCAAAAATGCCACATATAAGCTTGGTATATCTATCAGCTAACAATAATAATAATAATAGTCTAACGTTAGGTAATAGGAGGTTTTTTGATGTCACTTTGCTGACTCATGAATCATCTACATAAAATTAGTTACACATATCCATCACAGAGATGATGACTGCACTGGCGAGAAAAACCCTATTCTACTATTCTATTACCTTTCTTCGTCTACCTAAAAACCTAAAAACATATCTGTTCAACAATTGAAGCACATCTTTCTTAGTTTAATGAACGTCACTTGTGTTTATTTAGAACAACTGCTGCCCCTCCAGCGGCCATCACCACTACTTTGTAACAATCGGAAATGATAGCTACTTTGCTACTTTTTCATCACTCAAGCAATGTGACAAAGACACAAAAGGATAAACATAACGTTTCTTGTTGTAAAAAACACTGGTATATGATAATAGAACATTTATCATACAAAATAACACAAAGCCTAAACCCTTCAATGCCGCCTTTTCCATTGGAATTCAAGTGGTTTTGTGTTGCACACAGCTTTCAAATAGAAGCCATTCCGCGTATTTCCATACTCACGGTTATCAAGTCTCAGCATAGACGGGTTTCCCTTTCTTTCCTTTCCTTTTTCTCTTTGTCAAGAAAGGATCCTACCAGCAAGCATAAATCGAAGCAGTTTACAAAAATCAACCTACAGTGTGCATATGGCAACTCCTTGCCGGCCAAACAATTGAATAACATGCACTGATTCGAAGAGAGAGAGAGTTTATACTCTTACCATTTTCAGTCCAGGAATATATCAACAAGAGAATTATTCATTAAATGAAATTGCAAGTTCTCATTTTCATCAAGAGAATTATTCATTAAATGAAATTGCAAGTTCTCATTTTCATTCTCAGACATAAGCATACATATATCTACAAAGTACAAGAAAAATCTCCTTCCCGAGATTAGACAAACCCTCTTCACATTCAATCTCTCAAATGAGAAAATTTCTGACGCAAGTACCTACTTGAGAGGGGCATGGATGCGGAGATAAAAGTGCATTTGGATGTACCCACAATTGCCATTTGATTGCACATTTGGTGCAATCGAACTGGAAAACAAATTAGGCGAGCAGATGTGATTGCCCACCCGAATTCACCTCAGCCATGGAAAAAATACACACTATTCCACCTCAGGAGATTTCCAATTCATGGACAGCAGCAAACACATATTCATATAGTACGGGCATCCATTTTATACAAGATACTAGATTGATTGGGAATTCGGGGTACATACAAATGCAGCCCGGGACATAGAAAACCTGCATCAATTACATTGATGAAACAGGCCTCGTATAGAGCCCAAAGAGGGGCCAACACCCCTTGTGAAAGTCAAAGAAAAACCATCTCTTCTTATCAGGTCAAGTTCTCTTGCCTCTTTGCCGATAGCCGCTTCAAAAATTCGTACGTAGTGATCATTGTGGTTGCAGATATGGACATGGAAGCCCACCGAGGACCTAGCCCTCTGTAACAAGCTCTCCACCCGCCTTCCCTCACAAGTATGCGAACTGTTTGTCCAACAGTTGGTAGCCGTCTCCCATTGTCCTCTCCGTCCAACACCTGCAATCTCGTCTTGATTGTATCCAACGGCATTGTAATCAGAGCTGACATCCCACCTGCCATTGCAGCACTCAAACCCTGGACTGCAACTACTGTTTTTGAATCCGGTCGAAACCCAACACTCCCCTTACAGCCCACATCTTCCTTCCGGCAATAGTAGTAACATCCCAATCCATCCCAAACAAGCCGCTGGGCGACTGAGTATGATGCCCACCACACGGCATTGGATGGTGCATAAGTCAGGATTGACATCCCAAATCCCCTGTACAGTCCTCGGATGCCATCAGATCTCATAATTTTTTGAAAGGCATCAATCCCTCCACGGTACTTAGAAGAAGACTCAGAAGGAACATTGCCCTGCACCATGAGGCGCTGGCTGATGACATCAACGGGCGTCCACACAAGTTGCGCCGCGACCGCAGCACTAAGGCCTGCAGCAGCATTGGCAACAGTAGCTGCCGTGGTCTCAGGGAGCCCCAATTGGATGGTGGCTGTCCCAACACTGCTCTTGGTCATCTCGAGCGCAGTCATGTAGAGCGCCCTTGCAGGAATGGTTCCCATCAACGAGGTCCCAAATCCCCGGTACAGGCCACGGAACCCCTCGTGGCGGAGGATGTTCATTGCAGTCCGGAAGGATGAGAATTGGGTCTGGGAGATCTGCTGGCGGGTCTTGAGGACGACGACTGGGTAGAGCGTTGCAGAGACGCCAGAGAAAAGTGCGGCGCCGAGGAAGAAGAACTTGGATTTGTCCAACATCTCCCAATCGATGTCAGCCGGTAGATGGATGTCCGGCGCAGGCTCTTCCTCGGCGCTCAAACTCATCTTCTCCACTTTCCTCTCGTCAATTCGACCAATCTCTACCCGTTTTTAACCCAAAAAAAATCAAATAAAAAAACCCTAACCCTAACTGTACAACAAACAAACCCTAACCCTAACCCTAACTGTACAACTAGTTGAGCCCGAAAATCCGATACGGGTAATTCCTCTCTTTTTTTTTCTGCCTTATACTAAACGCATAAACAGATCTGAAATAAGAGGCGATATTTCTCTTTCAGAAATAAGAAATGAGACAGATTGTATGTACAGAGATTTTGGGGGTGGTGAAATTAAGGGAATACATGGAGGATTGATGATATATAAATACCTGAATTAAGAGAGGATTAGTGAGTTAAGCCCGCATCCCGAAGCGGCGATGGAGGAAATGCGGATCTCTCCCGGAAATGGAGAAAACGGATGGCCAAAATGGTGATGGGAATGAGAAGACAGTACTCCATTTACAGGAGAAGAGAAGAAAATAGAGACGAAAGAGAGAGAGATTTCCGAAAGTGGGATTTGAAGGAGAGGTCAGAGGAGAATCGGGTGCTTTTTTAACTGAAAAAGAGGGTGGTGATTTTAATGCTATATGGGTTTAGGGTTTTTTAGATGGGCCCAGCCCGGCCCATACCGGCCCAGCCCAGTCCCTCCCTCCACTCTTCTTCTGTCCTACGCCTGTTTTCTGTAATTATCTGCTTAATTAAAATTAAAACTCTCATTTTTAACAACAGTAATTTACATTTACCGACTTAAATAGAATAATAGCTTTAAGCTTAATCTGTAATAAATTTTTAACTCTCAAAAATACATTAGCCTTTACCATTTATTCTAAACAAAAGGTTAAGAAAATTTTATGACTCAATTATATTATCTTACATTATAGAAACTACTTTAAAATAGTATAATTGAGTCATAAACTTTTCATAACTTAATTTTTAGCTATGTGACATTTAAAAATAAAATGGAATCAATGACCATATAAAAATTATTAAGATAAATTGTGGATTTAAAAAAAAAAATAGTTCTACAAGATATATGTAGTCTATTGAGTTAAATTTAAAAAAATAAACAGTTAAATTCGAACTCTTGTTAAATGTCAATTTCAATTTAGCTAAATCTATAAAAAATTAATTTCTTTAATAAATATATCAGCAATTTCTACTTCAATAAAAATGTAATTAATTTCATAATATATCACTAACTATTAATTTCAACATGAGAGTTTCTACTTAGTTAGATCCTTTGGATAGTGCGTATTATCCAAAACAGTTGTTTGATCGTCTGCATTCAATTATTCAATTGTATAATAGTATAAACCTTTGACATTTTAACAGGGAATCAATTACATTGAAAACAATATTTTAAAATTCAATTGTTTTAAGCGGTTAAATCCAATTCAACATTGATTTTAACTAAATACGGTTCAATTATCTTGAAAACATTTTGAAAGTTCAAACCATCAAAAATCCTTATTGACTTCAAAAAGGTTGGTATGGTTGACTCTCGATAATCCTTGAAAGGTTTTGAACCTATTATGTTGGATTGTTAGACTATTCTATTATCTATAATTATAACCAGTGTAAACATGACATTTTTATGAAAATGTGCATACTACATTTGTATATATATATTTTTTACTTATTAGCTTATTACAATATTTTTAACTAATTTATTGTTAATTAATATTATTATAAGATATCGATATGATCCGCGATAGAATCTGTATTGAAACCTATCAAATGAAACCTTCAAAATATATTTTTGAAAGTTTAATCCAAAAGTCAACTTTTTTTAACACATTGATTGATGTTGTCTCCACTTAAAGATATTTTTTCCACAAAATTTGACAGAAGTATGCACTATTTAACTTTTACATATTATAGTTATACATCTTAAATTTAATTATTATTATTGTGTCATAATTGAATTAAATTATATATTACCACTGATTTTCAGAATTGAAGATAATTAAATTAATTTTCTGAGCATTTCTAATCTAAGAATCCTTTTCATATAGATCCCACAATGCTTTTGACGTTAAATGTTAAATGTGTAATAACAACAAATAGATTAGATTAATTGTTAATTAGATAAAAAAAATGCACCTTGTTTTAAACATTGAAACCATTACAAAGAAACTCTTGACAGAGGTATCTTTTTAATATAAAATGTTTATTATTATAATTATAAAGTTTATTAAAACATGGGACGAAAATGGACGGTCGGGATTGAATGTTGTGCAAGTGTGGTTCATCACAACTGGATAAGACGTACGGCCCAGTTTGGGTTATGTGGACAAAGAACTTTCTAACTTGTATCCCCTTCACCAATTATGGAATGGACGGAAAATAGACGTTTTTTGGACTCATTTTGGTGAAATAGGACCAAGGAATGAGTAGACACGTGTCGGTTTCCGGTTTGGAAAACCTTTTTTTTTTTCTGGATTTACAACAGAGTCGGTGGACAAAGGAAGAAGTAGACACGTTGGCGGCTGTGTAAGGCCCTATCCAGTATCCACCAAACGGTTTCCTTACGCCCCCCGAAACACGAAATGAACCGGTGGGCGATTCCGACACGTCTACGTGTCGTTTCTCTCAGTAGTCACATGTGCTCACATGAGGAGTTATTCCAATTCCAAACGGGTGGGTTGAAACTTTGCAAACTGGAAGGGACTTATTCCTAATTTAAAATGAAATTATTTTTAAAAAAATCAAAATTTCTTTGAATTTTTTTTAAAATTTTCATAAATTTAAAATTGTATTTAATTTGATTTTCTAAAGTCTTGTGGTGAAATTGATAAAAATAAAATAAAATTAGAGATAGTTTAATATTTGGCAAAATATTAATTTATATAATTAATCAAAGATAACTTCATTTCTTATTTTCATTTTTTGAATTTTGCTGCAAAATATTGCAGCTGTGCTTCTGAGTTCTGATGGACACCCAAATCATTTTCCATTGTCAATAATTCATTGAATATTATGGGCGAGTATTTAATCACATTATTTGTGAGCCACTGGGCCCCACGTTTGGCACTCTTACAGTCTTACTACGTGCTGTCGGGAATCAACCCGGTGGGCCGCACACAGATGGGCCGACCAAAAGTACGCAGGCCGCCTTCAGTTCAGATTATAATTGTAGATTGGACAGTGACCTCATGTGGGTCACATAAAATTTGTGTCATAACTTTTAATTAAATTATTGAATAAATTTAAAATATAAAAGGAACAGATTTTTACTTATTTAAATATTACATTAAAAAATTATACTTATTTATTATAAATCGGTTAACAAAAGAAAATATTTTGAAGTTGATATGGATACCAATGTTTAAAATAATAAAAGTACAATTGAATTTTTTCATCACTTACATGATGATAATCAAATAAAAAGGGTAATCTCCGAAATTCTTATTATTAAAAAATATTGATGTTTTTTTTTTTTTAAATAGTAAGAATGCAACTTGGATTAAGCCTAATTAAGTCTAATCTAACATGCTTGAAAAGAATTTAAATCTTAACGGTCAAAAAATAAAATTCAATTTAAAATTTGATCATAAGCATAACATTTTAAGAGTCTGATCTAACTAGAAAATCTAAATTTAGATTTTTGTGCGATTTAAATTCAAGAATATATCATATAAAATATACATATTATATTGTATATTTATCTTAAACATCCTATCATAGTAATTTTAATTAAAGAAGTTACTTTAATTTAAGTAATTTAAAACCTTAACCATTCAATTTTAAACACAACCTAATCCTTAATATAAATCTACTCAAATCAATTGTTCTCACATCCACATCTCTAAATATAACTTTGTATTACATAAATGCTTTGTATAGACAAACTTTTCTATCATTTTCATCCCCATCATCAATGGCCACAATCTTATTTATCTGTGGCACAGGCAAACTTTTGTTATATTTGAAAAATGACCCATTAGTAATATTGAGACAGTAATAAAAAAGAACTAAGAGAGGTAAACGAAGAAAAGAGTTTAAAGACAAAAACATCAGATAGAGCCCTTATTTAAGATTCAAACCCAATTTAAAATAATTAGGATCCACTTGCGACTCAGGAGACACCTCAATCACAATAAGTTAAGAAGTGCATCTTATCAGTCATTCACCTCTCTATAGATTGAAGTGATGTTTTAATATATGCCTGACACGTTTGGTTTCAATAATAATTGTATATGGTTGCCTCCCGCCTCAGAAAATAGACGTTGCAAGTTCAAATCTCATGGTCTAACTTTGGTGTGCCTTAGGAGTAGTGGGCTCACCTTTAGGAGTTTTACGTTGGGTATTCCGTGATTTTCCACACATAAATTTTAAAAAAAATTATACAGCCGGTATGGAAACTATGTCTATGTTCAGTTTCAAGAATAAGCGTGAATGGAATAAAACAAGTTCAAGTATATCCAGCCCATTCCATTTCATTCTTAGAGAGAGAAAAGAATATGTTCCACTTGCATCAGTGGATTCCACCTAGAATTTGAAAATCTAAATTAGAGCAATATGAAAAGCTGGAAATCTTACTTCCAAACCTCGGAGAAGATTTACATATCTGCAAGGAATTTGCTCTTGAGCAATAATTTCTTAACAACTGACCAAAACAGGCCTATCCGCACCTAATGGGCCAAATGACCAATTGGGCCTGTTTCTCAGCTAGGCTCTTTAAGATTCAAGTTTTCCTTCTCAGCTAGGCCCAGCATTTAAACAACTACAGTATTGTTTGTCACAAGAAATTGAGCCGGAGCCTATCTCCTTAAAAATTTGAAACATAAGCAATAAAGAACAGACAAAACCAGAAAACCCCTCAGTACCTAAGCATGAACCACTCCTTTAAAATGAAGAGCCCGAAGAGGCCCAGATATTACGTTCAATGTCATGGACTCATGTCTCAGGCCTCAAAAACTGATGAACGAGCTGTACCCATGATTCAAATTATTGATCAGGTACTTTCACCTATTGATAGATGATAGATCAAAGGGAAAACAGTGCAAATGGTGGCATCGACGACTAACTTTAGATGATTCCATCACTTAGTGCTTCAGTCAGCCGTCGGTTTGATCGGAGAATCCACAAGGGCCCAAGCCCACCTAAAGACTGCTTTTGGATCATAAATATCAGTAGTAGTTTCATTGATGGAAATTAACATAGTTTGGATTGTGGATAATAAACCGTTTCCTCCACAATTTCAAATGAAGGAAAATCTCATCACTTACAAGAGAAGAACTGAAAAAAAAAAAACATTAATCATGTTCCCTTCAATTGCTTCATGCAATGGCAGCTTTTAGTCTCTTCCAATTCAAAGGTTCCAAAAACCTCTGCCACTGGTTGCTGATGGGGACCTCACGTTATCAAACCAACTCCAATACTCAGGGTTGCAGTGGGAAGGGGATGCCACGGCGGGCCTCGGTGTGAATGGGCCGGCCGACCCACGCCAGGAGCTCAAGCACTTCATCAGCACCTCCCCAAGCTTCCCATCTCCAATTGCATCATAAACCTTCTCAATGCACTCTCCGGGGCTGATCTTCTTTGCGCCGCTAAGCATCTCTGTTCCCACCTCTGTTCGCACGAATCGGTATATCGGATAAGTCCTGCATTTCTTAATCCTGTTTGCAATTGGGAAGTCGCCAGCATCGAATCTGTCTCTAGCCTTCGGCACCTCCTCTTGCAGTCCTGCCTTGAGCTCCTCCTGAAAGACGGGTATCCGCTTAAATACTGAATAACCTTCATCAGCTGCTTCACTCCCTCCCTGTTTGGCGGCCTCCTTTGTTATCAGTGCCTTCTCAACCAGTACTTCTCGCAGCTGAAGCAAGAGAGAGTAGGAAGGATTGGTGGGATCATCGAGATAGGAAAACACGGGCTGATGCTCGATTACTTGCCCAAGTTCCTTCTCGCAGAATCGAGATTCAAGCAAAGATCCATCTTCAGCAGAGTAAAGAGTCTTTCTTGATGTCTGCAAGACCACATGTTTCACAACTTCTCTCATGTTCTCCTCCAAATGCCGGAGATCAACGGCTTGGCAGAGAGCCACCATGTAAGTTGAGGACATGAGCTTCAAGATCTCAACTGCTTCGGCGCTCTTCCGGGCAGATATCAATCCAAGTGAGTTCACGTCCTGGTTGTGCTGCTCTGCGCTTTGGACATGGGTTGTGACCGGATTGGCAAGATACTGAATCTCCGAGCAATAGGCCGCCATGGCGATTTCAGCACCCTTGAAACCGTAGTCCAGGCTTGGATTTGGGCCACCACTCAAATTGGATGGCAGGCCGTTGTTGTAGTAATCACAGACCAGCTCAGAGAATTGGGCGAACATGAGCTTAGCAATGGCAGCAATTGCAATTCGGAGATTATCCATGGAGACCCCAATTGGAGTCCCTTGGAAGTTACCACCGTGGAGGGCTATATCACGACAGACGTCGATGAGAGGATTGTCATTGACTGAATTGATCTCCCTTTCAATTGAGTGGGTTGCCATTCGGATCACTTCAATTTGTGGCCCTAACCACTGCGGTGAGGTGCGGAGCGCATAGCGATCCTGCTTCGGCTTTGTTAATGGGTCCTTTTCATGGCGGATCTTTGCTTCTTTCATGTAGTCACTCCCATCAAGCAAGTATTCCATGATTGCAGCAGATTCGATCTGGCCGGGGTGATGCTTGAGCTCATGGGTCAGCGGGTCAGTGAATTCCGGCTTTCCATGCATCACTTCACAGAACATTGCGGACAGGATTTCGGCAAGAAGGGCCAAGACATTGGCATCAAAGCACACCGTTGCCGCCACAGCAGACCCAACTGCAGTTCCATTAACCAGCGCAAGGCCTTCCTTTGCCTGGAGCTCAAATGGGCCTGCAATTCCGGCCCGCTTCAATGCCTCCGTTGCTGTAATCTCCTCTCCCTCTGCTGTAACAACTCTTGAATTATGGCGGCAGGTGAGAACACCTGCAATGTAGGAGAGAGGGACAAGATCACCAGAAGCAGTGATCGTCCCCCTCAATGGTAGTTTTGGTGTCAAATTGTTGTTCATGAGCTTGGCCAAGGCCTCCAATATCTCCCAACGTATGCCGGAGTAACCTTGCATCAGCGTGTTCGTGCGAACGAGCATTGCCACCTTTGAGTAGCTCGACGGGAGTGTCTCTTTTCCAATAACTCCGGCATTCAAGAACCTAATCAGCTCTGTCTGGAGATCAGCCGTCTTGTTTGTCCGCCGCTGGGACGTAGCACCAAACCCAGTGGTCACACCATAAACATCACCACCGCGGGCAATGTTGTCCGCCACCCATGTAGCACTTCGGGTCACTCGGGCCTGTGCCTCAGCCTCGTCGAGAGTGACAGTCACACTGGGTCGGCGAGCAATTGCCGCAACTTGGGCCACAGTGAGCTTGGTACCTTGTATTTCTACGGTCACCGCTTGTTGGAATTGGTCAACCATTCGACGCACCTCTTCAAAGTGGGTGCTCTGAAAGGCCTCTGCAGCCTTCTTCCAGTGGGGAGGGGATGACACATAAGTATTCCCCGAGACAGATATCGGGTTCTTTCCGTCTTTTGGGAGGGGAAGCGTCGGGGGTCGGCAGACTTCAATTGGGCGGGGGATGCTGTTGGTGGTTGCCATTGAAGAATTTGACTGTTTAAGGGGTACTTGGATGGAAAAAGGACAGTGGAAGAAGGAGGAGGAGATTGAAAGAAGTTGAGTTGTTTGCAGTGTGTTGCTGAGGCTGAAGGAGGGATGAGTGGATTTTATAGTGGGAGAAAGTGAGGTTGGTGTGGGCAGTCTGAGTCAAAGAGGGGGGCTTTGGTTGGTGGATATCATGCATTATTATTCATAGACACTTTCATGGAAAGAAGGATAGTGGAAATTGTTTTCCATGTTTCTTGTTCTTTTCTTCAACATGGTTGGTGAATTGTGCTTGGTGTGGGGTGTACCCCACATGGTGTGTTTTGAGTGAGTGCCCTTTTTTGGTCTATTGACCATAGACTTGGTGTGAAGGTAATGCTATTAGGAATTAGGAATTTGGAGGGTTGTAAATATAATTTCGCTGTAATTTAGGTTATTTGGAATATCTGTTTAAACTCGCTTCTTTTCCTTATTTCCTCCTTTGCTTACGATTTAATTGCGTTTTAGAGTTTTTTTAACATGAATATCTCTATTTTACATTAAAGGTAAGACTAATCCCACGAACTTATGTAAATCTCTCAATTTGCATATGTATATTTAGTGGATGGAGAGTAGTCTTATGAAGAATAGCTTAAAGGAGCTCAGCGTAAATTGAACTCAAGCGCTCGCTTCGTGAAACAAACATCTTGACTTATACTGAGTTTAATGTATTAAATAAGACTTTAACAGGCTATAACAAATGTTTCTAAATAAAGTTGGAAAAATTCGACCTAATTCTTTAAATTAAGTGTGGTAAACTTTGATCTAAATTGAAACAAAATTTATTTAAAATTAAAGCATCTCATCATCTTTCCTATATTGTTGCTATCGTCAAAATCATTTGTCACATGGGTGTTGGTTTTTCTACTATTGCATTCTCACTTTTTAACATTATTTGATTCTTTCTCACAACAACAAAATGGACTTCCCTTCTTTTATAATAATGAAGTTGTCTCACTCAATGGAACCTCCTTCGCATGAATGAGCCCAAATCCGGCTTATATCAATAATAATAATGCCACTTAATACCCTCTAAATTGAGTCGAACTGAGTCACCGAGTTTAAAAATCCATTCCAAGGTCCAAACTCACTTCATCAAAGGCCAAAAGCAGTCAAAAAGTGGCATGTAAACATAAATATGTAAAAGAAAATAGAATTTGCATAGGTCATTCCACATTAATGGGTCAAGTCCATTTGACTGAACCACAAAGTGACCATTGGACCACCCACTATGATAGAGTCAATGAAGGAATATTCATCATTTCATATTTTTTTTTTTTTTGAAAGATCCATTGTCTGGTCTAATCCTTACCGTTCATCTAATTATGGTCAATGTGGAATATTGAAACCTGAATTCCCAAAAGTCTTGTTGGATTGGATTAAGAATGATGATTGATAAGAAACTATTACAACGGTCTTGCAACAACGTGTTTATGTATTCCCATTTACAATGCAGAAGGTTGTGGGTTCGAGCCCCTTTGGCCTAACTTTTGTGTACGTTAGGGGTAGTAGACTCACCCATAGGGGTTTTACGTTAGATATCCTGCAGTTTTCCACATATAAATTCATAAAAAAAAATTACAAACAATAAGTGGAGTTTCTTTTTCAATTTTTTTTTCTCAGTCTAGGTGACTGACTGACAAGTCTGGCTGTATTTCTCTTAAATACAGTCAAACTGCATTAATCTGCATCTAAGCACCTGGTCTTCAACGTAAAGATTTTAATTTTGTTCAGAGTTTGTTAGAGGAACATGATAATCTTCAGTTAATATTTTGATTAAAATACTAATTAATACTGTACCCCTACCACATTTACTGCTGGTTGTAGCTGATATTCAAATTCTTGTAGTCAGTAGAGCCCAGTGTTAAAAAAATTGGCTGATATGTTGTGTATATCATTCATACAATTAATTTTGTGGTTGATACCGTTAATAATTAGATCGTATCGTTGCAGACAGTATCATACTGTAAAGTGTCGGCTGTATATAAAAAATCAATTTAAAAAAAAAACGTTTCGATTTTTTTCAAGTTGAATTTTGCACTGGATGTGATTTTAAGAAGCTTTAGAAGCAAGACCTCAAGTGTGAAAGGCCTTTTTCAATTCCAAACTTTTTTCTTTAAAATTTGACCATTTTGAGTTATTTGCATCAATTCCTTTTTTGGATTTTTACAATAAGATAATTCTGATTTTGGGAAATTTTATGAAAAAATTTAATGGAATAATATTTCGTGCTTATGGAATTAAACGGAGATGTCTTAATGTGATTGATAAAGTTTGAAGGGTATCTGTGTGGTTTTACAAATTTTCCAAAAAAGTTAATGAAATTCGGATTTTCTAAGATAATTCATATTTTGAAGTTTCTTGTAGAAACATTAATGAAATGATAAATCAATGTTTCTAGAAAGGCTAAAAGACCAGGTCTCTTGTTGAGGTGTGGCTGCCCCCTCTCTTAAAAGACCCCCCATCTCCCAGCTACTTGAGCGATGTGGGACTTTGTCCCACACACCCAGTTCTAATTGGATGGGTGATTTACACAGCCACAACATATAGGTGCGTTGCGGTCGATATCTCAGAATTCCGCAACGATTCGACTGGTACACACCATATCGACCAAATTCATTAACCAAGGTCAAGAAAGACCCTAGTAGTAATACTCAATAAGTATTCGTCTGCCCATATTTTATTCATTGGGTTGAATCCAACAAATTTTTTTTTACGTCCAAGGTGTCCAAATCTCTTAGAGCATCTAGGTGATCGACTAAATTTCAGGACATATACAAGTCTCTTTACCCGTACACACCCGATAGAGTCCGACATATTATGAAATAAAAAACTTTTTCCTTCACTTTCATAACTTCACATAAAGAAAGAAAAAAAAAAAAAAAGTAAAGTAAGCACAGCATCCTAAAGAGATTTCTTAATAAATATATTGCATATTTTAAAGAGTAGCGATCCTTCCACGCGTTTTTTGCGATTATAGTGTATCTTTATTTTTCTGGTCTTGTTTTTTGTTCTTGCACCTCTGGTGCTTCTTTTTTATAATATATTAACCATTCAAAAAAAATAGTACCCAACAAATACTAGTTTGCCCATATTTTATTCCTATAGTTGAATCCTAATATTTTTTTTAAGTTCAAGTGTTGAGGTTTCTTAGAGCACCTGAGTAATCAACTAATCTTCAAAGCATGTGCAAGTCTCTCTACCCACTCATACAGTCACACCCAACTAAATCCAGCATATTATGAAATGCAAAACTTTTTCCTTCATTTTCATAATTCCGAATAAAAAAGGAAAAAAAGCAAAGTAAGCACAGCATCTTAGAGATTTCTTAATAAAAAGATTGCATATTTTAAATAGTTGGATATATTAGAGTAGGTAATTTATGTGAATATAAAGTTATAAAATTTCAGCACCAATTAAATGGTTAGTCAAATAATTTTATGTTTTTTAATTTTAATAAATATAAATTATTGATTTTTAAAAGTTTAAAATAAAAGAATAAGATCATCAGATGAAGTTGAAATTTCAAATATTCTTATTCTTGCCATCCGTTTTACATGGCACTCAATTATATAAAATTCAAAAATTATTTAAAATTTTGACATCAAAAAAAAAAAAATTAAAAAGTTTTTCCAAAGAGAGGTATTTTATGGGAAATCGCTTACACCACTACCATAGTCTGAGGAGACAGAGAGTCTTGAGTCTTTGGACTTGAGACTTAGAGAGTAATGGTGGGCCATGTACTTGGGTCAACCGTCCAATTCACACGTGACATATATGCAAGTCTGCGTTTGTATTTTAGACCGTTGAAATGGAAATGGATATTATGAATCATTCACATGAATTGGCCAGTCCATCCGTGATATGCATGCACCTCTATCCAAAATATCTTCGCAGACATGGGTCCCTTTTTTTAAAATAGATCATGACCCACCATGAAAAACAAAAAATTATTAGCCTCCTTTCGGAATTCGTAGATGCCTTGTTCACATTTGTTGGACTTTTCACATTTTGCCAATATACTTAAATATCCCCCTTTTCAATTTTCATATCTTTTAAATATTAAATATTTTTTGAATTTTTTTTAACTCAATTCAGTTCGATTCAAAATTTTATCAAGTTAACAAGTTTTTAGACTCGATTTGATAAAATCCGTTGCTCAATCTTCAAAAGAAACTCATTCTCCATTAGATAAATGGTGGTTATCTTATTGATAAAATAATTGGAATCACTTAAAACAGATGAAATTCTAACCGGTGAATCTCAGTTCAATCCAATCACCAACACATATTATATTTGATTATTTTTTAAAATTTTATTAATTGACCTGACTTGTTCTGACCCAATCACATATCGATTTTGAGGAATTGACTAAATCTAAGCAAAATTTGGTAAAATATAAAACTTGGATAAAATTAGAGTAGAATCAAATAAGTTTTACTTAATGGATTTGAATACATCCAAGGCGGTAGGTCGTGATTTTCGTTTGTCACTTACGGAAGTAATTCAATAAGAGAAAAGGTGACATGGATCTTTGTTAAAGTAGTAGAGTTCCAACAACTCGAAATAGATAGCTACGCTTCGACAATCATTAAACCGCCAAAGACGACCAACACAGAGTTGAGAACCGCAGAAGTACTAATCTTACGTGTTTTGTGTGCCAGCCGCCAGGCACAAAAATCCTGTACGAGTCGATTTACAGTGAATTTAAATTATTAAAATTATCTTTTTGTATTTATATGATGCGTCCCTACTTTTAAATTAATCATGATGAATAAAAATATTTATTTAAGTTTTAATAACTTTTTTATCTTAAAAAAATAATGAACTACAATGATTCCACTGCGTACCATTTGGACAGTTCAATAATTCATATCGTAATCAATACATCTATCAAACTTTTATTATAATTTGGACGACCCTCTGACCAAAGCCTTAACTTGGACGGTCATGAGAGGTAAAAAAGGAGTAGGTGAGGAAGGAGAACACTTAGTGACAGAAGGTGTACTCAAGCAGCTTCTCTGATTCTTCACTGCATTTGGCCGGTTCATAGTTTAAAATATAGGTGGATACGATATTGGATTTTTTAACTTAATAGATATATGTCGATATTGGTTGATATATCGATCATAATATCGGTTATTTTTTAAACAAATATCGGTGATTTGTGCCATTGACATATCGATCGATATTTTAAACTTATTTCCAGATATTTTTTTAAAAGAGTGCTTTTCTTTTTTTTTCTTTTTTTAATTCAAAAATAAACTAATAAATAAATAAAATTTTGGCTCAGATTTTTTTAAAAAAAAAAAAGAAAGGGAGAGATGATGGTATCGGTCGATATCTGATATCTGCGATATCATCAATATCGCCGATATCTCGATACCAGCAATATTTATACCCCTGGATCAGTCCCCACTCCCCACAAAATAATATACATAAGGTTTATCAGTTTCTTCATTATTCAACATGTAAAGCTACTGTGAGTTGATTTAGTCTCAATTGAATTTTGAGTTGATCAATATGCAAGTTAAAGAAAAACAGTCTTAATAAATTTTGAGTCAATTCAAATTGAATTTTGGATTTTTAAACTATTTGGGAATGTGAGAGCTGAAGCGGGGAGGAGCTTTGTATCAAGTGGTGGAGTCGAGACATTTTCTCCACCTACCCTTGCCTTCTGAGTCTCCTTCGAAATGGATAAATCTCTCATCGGACTCTTATTAAATTAAAGTGAAGATCTTATCTTTAATTTCAATTGTCTGAGACTAATAACCATGATCATGTGAGGAACTAGTTTCTTTTATCGCTTTCATGCTAGAACTTTTCTGCTCCCACACTTTTTTTTTTTAATTAGTACATGTGTTCACCAATGCCACGTCGTCCATGGGGACAATTATTTTTCCTTCATGTGGGGCTCATTAGGGTCCCATTTGAGTTCTTACCTTATTATATGAATTGAATCTCTACTCAATCGTAAGGGTGAAGCACTATTTTTTCTAAATTAGCTGTGACTCCAGTTTTCTCAGGTACAGAAAATGGAGCATAATAAAATTTCCATAAACCTTTTCCATTTTGTTTCCTGCTACCCCAACTCAAATTAATCCACAGGAAGGTGGGGTTCATGTCATAGTCGGATCTTTGCAAATTTACTGCAGTAGCCCAACAAAAGATGGGGCCCCTATTGGTGGTTCGCGTCTTCAAATAACCTAAACCCACCACCAAGTCTCTAGAATCATCTTCTATTAATTTTTCCATGAATTGTCATATTTTAAATTTCTTAAAGAGTAGATCATTTGATCCCTTTTTTATTTTTCTTTTCAATGGATTAGGGGAAAATACATGAAAAACAAAGTGGAATGGTTCATAACTATTCCGAGGGACTATCTATTTCTGTTAATTAGATGGGCCCCCATACAAATCAACAGCCATTGAAGTGCAGGTGACAAATCAACAGTTTTTCCATGATGAAATGTGCAAATCAACAGCTTGTACAAGGTAATAGTGTAATACATCTAATAAAATCAACTGAAACAAAGACCAGAGCAACAAAATTGGAATCTTAAAAGAGAAGAGAGAGAGAGAGAGAGAGAGAGAGAGAGAGAGAGAGAGAGAGAGAGAGAGAGAGAGAACATAACATCTTCCCACCGGCCTGCAGCAGCCACTATCAAGTATCTACTGCTATCTTGACTTTCTAAGAAGAAAAACTGGCTTGCGCATGCAAATTTGAGGCAATCAACCCAAACTTGCTCACAGCTGCCATCATGGTATTAGGCAAGGCGTTCAGGGCCAGTTAAAGACTGCCCAATTAAGGACTTGATTCATACGATCACTGCAGCACAATAAAAGCAGCATTGAAGCAGTGCTGGGAATTGCATCAGAGGCTCAGAGTCATGAAAACAATCCCAAGAACAGGAACCCTAAAACAAAAACGAATTTCAATAGAGGAGGGATAATAATATCATCATCAAATAAATAATAACATATTTTTAAAACTACACCTACAGCAGCATATTGCTGTCCCACAGTGATTGCAAAAGATGAAAGTAGATCATACATGTGTGCCCGCCATGCAAGAGGCCCGAGCAACAACAAAACTACACAGTTAGCAGAGACTACCAATACATAAGGGGTCCATCCCATCAAGGACGAGCTCTCTTGTTGCTGCTGCAAGATGGGCACTTGTACTGCTTGATATGTTCAGCCCTTGCCGGGGTTATCTTAACACACTTCCCATGGAACCACTTCTCACAGATGTCACAGCAGATCCAGAACTCATCCGAAGCATAGTTCTCGCCACAAGCCCCGCACAGTGTCTCACCGTGCTCATCCTCATCCTCATCCTCCAAAACCTCCTCTTCATCCTTAGGCTGCTGTGCCACCTTTGGATATTTGGATTGTGATTCAGAAACCCTCTGCTAGCAACAATCATGGGACTGAAAATGAATAATTATCATCATAAATCAAAGAGATTTGTCAGTTGAGAAAAAATTGAGAATACAATGTATATAATATTGGTATAGATGAGACAAACACTTCAAAATGGTTTTTTCATTCAAGCACTTAACCTGTACATTTATCCTCACTGGGATGCATGGGCCTCTCGGTAAGAATAAATGCAGTTGTAAAATAAAACCAGAATAAAATTACATAACCACACATGCCAGTACATCGTGCATGCAAGATCCAAGCTACCAAACAATATAGGCCTAATGAATAACACTTCAACCGGCCATGACAGTCCCATGGGTGACCTGTAGGCTGCCTGTGAAAGAAACTATTTTTTGTCCAAAACTCTCTTTTCTAAAACAACTCCTTTTATGGTTAAATGTTCTTCCTCCTAGATGGGTATCTCTGCATTTCATATATGACTAGAAGACACAAGCCCTACCTTTTTTCCCTATTATTACCATTTTTGGAGAAACACATTTTATATACTACCTTTGAACTAGATATGCCCATCAACCTGCTACCTAACAACTAAGTGGGGTCTAACCATGCTTAGAGGGCTGAACCTAAAACCATCATAGGTAGATATGCATGCACACATGTCAATAATTACACGCCCAAAGGTAGATCAGGATGGTTCCATGTCACATAGAATTGTCCAGGTAAGAACAGTGTGAACCTTGTGCAGTCTCATGCAAGCATACATGGCCATGCAAAGAAAGGCACGATCAACATACTTGATTCACACAAAATTTCTCTGCACTGGGCTTGAGTAGTTAAAATGACAATTAAAGCAACACATTGTTTTGCATGGGAACAAAAGAGTGTCCAAGTCCATTATAACCTTCTCAAAAAAGTTGTAAATCGATTAGAAGTCTAGAACCAACATGAGACAAGTTACATACAATCAACCCAGGATATGACGTACAGGATACAAAGCAGTTCAGGTTGACTGCTGAGTTTGAAGACGGGCTTTGATGACCCAAACAACCAACCCAATGGTTGCTATTGAAACATGTCATCTGCCAAAAATAATCCATTGAATGTGAGAACATCTTTGTATTACTTAACCATGTATCTGCAGGGCATCAACCAAAGAGTCACTCTGTCATCTGGACCATTTACTTCATTTGTGAGGCCCACCAGATTGATCTAGTTCAATGAACATAAGCCCACATGTATAAAGTTAAGGGCCTGATAAAACATGTAGCTCTTCCTAACAAGCAAGTTATAAATGACGGAAACAGAAAATACAAGAAAGCGCGGATTATAAGTGCTAGCCAACTGTTCAGGTTGCAATGCCCATTCCAATCTTCAGCCTATATCCAGCCCACTGGGTAGATTTCACTATCTTCGCCAAGTATAAGACCAAGTTTATTAATTAACTTCGATGTTCCAAGCTAGTCTGCAAGGCCTTCTATGGAAGTTGGCCCAGGACTGTGTTGGACCAATTGCTTAGCAAGCATGAAAGACCATGGGCTCCAAACAAGGTCAATTTCATAGAGCTCATAACCTCAAATGCACATCGCACAACAGGACAGGTCCAAAAAATGCCAACACAGTTGCAAACAGCACAGAAAATCAAATTCACTTCTAAATTTCATCAGAGATTTGATTAAAAATCAAGTTATAATTTCAGCCTCAACCATCAATTGCGGAATAGGTTGGGCTGTAACAAGAACCCAGCATATATCATGATAGAGAAAGAAGATTCTTTCCAGATCCCGCATTATATGTTCAAACAAGCAAAAAGATTTATGCCACTAATGAGAGCTCAAACGATGGGTTTAACATTGGGTTTACCCCTTTAGAATTTGATTTGGATTTGTTGCTACTGTGATTTGTAGCTGATGACTTATCCTTCACTTGCTTCTTTGCAGTTCCAGTCACCACTTCATATATAGTGGGGACATCGTTGATCATACTAAATAGACGTCTCCTGCATTAGAAACATCAAAATATTACAAGCAGAGACTGGGATTGATCCAAAATCTTCATGCAATATTTTCTGGAAAGTTATTCTTGCAGCAGCATTTCATTAGTTGGAGACAAGTAAGCAATCCGGGCACATGAACATCTTTAAGATGTTCATGCAATATTTTCTGGAAAGTTATTCTTGCAGCAGCATTTCATTAGTTTGAGACAAGCAAGCAATCCGAGCACATGAACATCTTTAAGATGTCTTAACTAGATAAAATAAAATGACACCATTAAATACAACAGGAGAGTACATTATGAAACACAAAACATGGCAAAACGAAAGAAGCACTTATGTGATATGCAGTGAGCAGTCACTTTTGATGCTCAGAGAAAGGTTGCAGATGGAATTTCAAGCTATTTGTGAACGTAAAAAAGGGAAAAAGTGCCTGCAATGATCACCATTCCAGTAAAGCTAGAGTAAGAAAACAGACATCAAACTTGAAGCATCATTAAAATCATAAATCCTTTAGGACAGGTACTTTTATATTAGTCGAGATACCAGAACTGTATGACATAGTTGTATCTAAAACTGGTCCTTATCTATAAAAAAAGTAATAAATCTAAACAAGTCTGTTGCCACGTACTCCAGTACGGATATAACCATATCATGTTTAAAAGGGCAATACGAATGCAAAAGAAAACAAAAAGTCTTAGGAGAAGATTAGGTCCACAGAAAAAGCTTGGACTGCAGGAAAAGTCCACTTCAAGCCCTCGTATCCTTCACTCAGACAACTTGAAAGTAAGTTGTTTCTAGATGATGTCTACTACCAATTTTTTAGTTCAAGCAAGCAAAGGATAGGTTGGAACTTGGAATTATGGAAAAAGACTTTCAAGTCAAGTGGTTTAACGATTATCAAATTTCTCCTCTTTGTTGTTTTAAAACGGCAATGTGATTCGACCCATGATCTTTAGAAGTGTATGTTAGGCTCTTACAAACTGTGCAGAAGTTTCATAGCACAAAATATATGGTCTACAAGTTCAGCAATTCTAAGTATAGAGGGGATCTCTATCTTTTTTTTTTCTTTTTAAGAGTAGGGATCTGGCCAAATTGAAAACCACTGAGCGAGACATTCTGATATATTAGGTATTCCATAACAAAATACTGAGCTTTTTTTTAAATGACGAAGAACCCTAAGACCCTCACCTCTCCCCAAGTACAAGGGCGTTGGATAAAACTCCGGATGCACGCAGCCCCCTTGCAAGCCACGGGCATCGGGTGACTACGGGACTCGAACCTGAGAGCTTTGGTTTCTGAGCCAAAGTGCTTGCCAGTTCATCTACCCCGTGCGAGGTAACCAAATAGTGAGCTTTATACATGGTAAAATAGGATTCTATAAAAAGGATTACTCTTGAGTGGGTGACATAAAGAAAATCTAGAAGCCTTTCAAAAATAAATGGATAAATAGATAAAGACAAGCAAGTCAAATCTCATATGATCATGAACTCCAATAACTAGGAAAGGCATCATATTACGGATAGACGTGCAATGTTATATGGAGCTGAACAATCGAGAGAAAATAAAGAACGAAAAATACATGTAAGATGCTAATGTTAAGGTGATGCATGGAGTGAAAGAAAAGATAGAAGGAGATCTCCATGTAGATCCAATAGAAAAGAAACACAATATGTTGTCTGAGATAATTTGTGGTATTCTTTAGCGAAGAAAAAAAAGTCCCGATACAATATATGAGTACAGGGTACTTCAAGAAAGGGAGGCCTATAAACACTTCAAACGGAGTATTCAAAAGTAGATAGTCACAAGGTACTTGGCCCTAACTCCTCACCAGACTAACAGGATGAGTAGGAAAGTAGAATTCCTAGACCTGACCTCAGGTACAAATTTTAACTGAAATCCAAAACATTAGCTGAAATTTATAGAAAAGGCCTGCTTAAAATCAGGCCGGATTCGACATATACATGCTCCAGCCCTAATTGTTTATACTAAATATACAGATAAGTTGCTAGCATTTTAAATAACATACTCACTTCACCTCCTGCCTGTATAAAAGAAAAAGAAAAAGAAGAAGTTAGGAAGGTTATAAGGAGCAAACAGCTCATGCATCCCTCTGCCATAGGTTCCTCTTCTACAGTTCTACCTCTACACTAGGGTTAAAGCCACAATCGCCGCATATAGGTCTCTCTCTCTCTCTCTCTCTCTCTCTCTCTCTCTCTCTCAGCCATAGGTTCTTCTACAGTTCTACCAAAGCCACAATTGCTTAGGTCTCTCTCTCTCTCTCTCTCTCTCTCTCTCTTCTACAGTTCTACCTCTACACTAGGGTTAAAGCCACAATCGCTGCATATAGGTCTCTCTCTCTCTCTCTCTGGCATAGGTTCTTCTACAGTTCTACCTCTACACTAGGGTTAAAGCCACAATCACCTCTCTCTCTGATATTCAAAATGGCTGATCTCAAATCTAATGCAACATTGCTTCATCAAGTAGGAGGACTTTGCCACCTTGGTTTGCCGGCAAACCACATTCCTACACCAAGTAAATTCTTTCTTCAATCATCTCCATTTTGTACACTAGAAGCCTAATGTGTTAATTTTTTCATATATTCACTTACATCCCTAAATATCACAAAACCCTAAACTACTCTAACTATCCAATCTTAAAAATCCAATATTATATTCAAAACCACGTAAAGAGCCTTTGAGCTGAACCACCTAAAGACCTCACCATAACAGTTCAGAGACTAAAAGTCTAAACAATATAAACCACATAATATTGGCTTCCCCATGCAAGGCCACTTAAAAGACCACTTTATAAAGTAGAAAGGATCAAATATTGCAGCAAGTAAATAAACATGAAAGTATAAGGAAAATGAAGGAGAAGAAGAAGGGGATTTGCTGCATGCAATATCACAATATTACAAATATGTGTTATATTCCATTTGAAATATAAACAGCCTAATCCACAATACTTGCATGGGATATTCCATTTCAGAATATAAATTCCCTATATGATTTACAATAAATTAAAGTAGGGGCGCCATTGTGATAGTTTTTTGGATTGAGGTATTGTTGGTTACCGGCTACTTTATTTTTATCTGTGTTTGGTTCCTTCATGTTTTCTTTTGTTCTCTTTTCTTTTTTGTTTTTCTTTCAGGTCTATCACTTTTAGACCTTCTCTAGCCCATGTACTCTTTTTATTATGAATGAAGTATCTTTCTTACTGCTCAAAAAAAAAAATTCAAATACTGGATCAGGCACTCCTCCAAAAGGAAACAATCAAGAAATACCAAAGTTGTAAATAACTTGCTACCTGAACTAAGAAAAATAAAAGCAAGCAGCATGCAGTAAGCAAACAACAAACATGAAATTAAAACTGCCATAAAAATGGGTTAAATATTGAATCACTATTGAGATATATATACAAAAGAAAGCCATATGACAAACACAACACATTCAATTTAGTTTAGATGGGATGATTGTATGTAGATTAAAAAAGTCATGAACAACCAAATATTTGAAATGGTAAAGATGATGCCCAGGCACTCAATCAAGTAAACTTCCAGCAGAGAGGTTTCACATCTATCAAGTAAAAAAAAAAAAGTGAAAATAACCTGTCATTTTTATCAAATCCAAATCTAGCACCAAAATAGAAAGCCACAGCAAGTAACCATGCATCACTGTGGACAGCTACCAAAGATAACCAATCTTTTTCTTGCATCCCGTCTCTGGCAAAGTTAATGCCTAAAGCAGGTTCAGGGAGCTCTGGGGGAACCTCTTCAGCAGGTAAGTTCACTTCCCATTGCTCATTGGGAAATCCATAAAGGCACAGATTCTCCTTCTCTGCAAGGTGTAATATTTACTGCTAAGTTCCAAACAACAACAACATGGAATTGATCACATAAAACAAGCACCAACAAAAACAAAATAAAACTCAAAACAGTTAATCCAGGTAGAAAGTGAAGAGAATTGAAGGATAAAATCAATCTAATACTAGACAATAAATAAGAAACCATGACACAATAACCATTGCATGATATGAGGGCAAACTTAAGGTGATTTCATCCCAAGAAAGTAAAAAACAAGAACACAAACATCATCAATACAAATAAAAAGAAGAAATATGATGCAAATTATAAATATATAGCTTCACCCAGCCAAATTCCAAAGTTTTCAGGATTTAGAAGTGTGAAAAAAGTCCCTTTTGGATATAAATCTGGATTTCCGCTACGTATGCAGTAATGGTAATTCATGCTTCAACCAATGGAATTCCAAGTATGCACATTAACCAGAAACAGAACTTCTCAGTAAAGAATTAATCAAATAAAATTCTGGTGGTACAAATTCCTTCACGAAATGATTATACATGATCATTCAACTCTTCATCAGTAGAGCTGGACATGTAAAAGGTTAAAATCACAATCATATTTCTTATCTTCAACGCTAGCAGAGAATAATTACATTGCTTGCAACCTAAACAAAAACAAAAATTAAGTAAAACATGACTGAGGAAAAAACAGATATTTGGCAAAACAAAAGCAAACTTCACTTGGACCCATGAACAGAAACTAATGTCACTCGACTGGTGAGACCGACCTTAAATTAGGCTATAACCATTAAATTACACTCTTAAAAAGGGAGATTTTCCTTTTTAAATGTCACTTTCGAGTTAGTCCAGTTTCGCATGGAAGTGGTAGGAAAACGATTTATTCTCTTGGATTTCCAACCTCGTGGAAGAGGGAAAACGTGGCCCAAGAGAACGAGTATACCTCCAAAATGGACTATGACTGAGCCCCACTGACAGGACAGCTCATCCATAAAAAAAGTGGTCCCACTGCATAATGCCCAAGCAGCCAAGAATAACAATTTATTTACTCTGGGCGTCAAATAAATATAATCAGCGAAACTGGCGCATCCCTAATTCTCTATAATATATGTTGAGGGGAAAAACAAGAAACTCAACTCTTACTTTTATTCAAAAATGGTAAATTAAATCTCAAATATATATACTTAAGAATGAGCAATTTCGACATTTAATAACAATAACAACAAAAACTAGTGTATATACTTTAAAAAAAAAAAAAACAATTCCAAATCAATCAACTTTAAAAAAAAATAGACAACAAAATAAATAAATAAAAAAGGTTTAAAGAAAACTGTCGATAAAATTGTAATTCGGATTCTGGAATAAAACAAAAGGAAGCCCCTCCTAAAACGGGTAAAATTTGTTGGAAGACATGGATTGGATGAAATTCCCATTCTACCTGTGTACCACTAGTCAAATACCAGTGTACCGATATAAAGAACATATACACAGCCGAGTGTTATAGGTAGACTGGTACTTGATGAACATAAAATTTCACTTCATCCGTCTCTTAACCAATTTTTACCGTGTTGATATGGCTGGCCTGAAACAAATAACAAGTTCCAAAATTTATGAGCGCCTCTTGAGATCCAGAGCGTCCATCATGTGGGCCCCACACTAGCCAAAAAACAGAAGATGACACCAGCATTGAGCCAGACAATAGAGTGGGGGCCAGCAGATGAGCGGCCAGGATCTGGATCCCTAAAAACAGCGCATGCAGAGAGGGAAGTCGGAAACACATACCTGGATCGCACTGCTGGTAGAATTCCTCCACATCTGCAGCAGCAGAACAAGAGACCACTTTCAAAACCCTAGATTTCAAAAGTAGGGGCTGCGACAAATCAAGAAATGTAAGAAAATGAGAGAAAAAAGTACCGGTAGTGAGGGCTTTGATCATGCCGGCCCTCCGGCCCTTGAAATCTCGGAAAACCTCTTCCACCGTCCGGGGATTATACGGCCCGGCACCGGCATCCATGGCTTGAAAAAGGAAAAATAAGTGAAAAATAAGGAGACGGGAAAAGAACAGAGAGTGTTCTGCTACTTGAGAGGATAGGAAGGGGAATTCAGGAAAGGAGAAGGAGAAAACAGCATATTTGAGAGAGAGAGAGAGAGAGAGAGAGAGAGAGAGAGAAGGGAAAGGGAGCTGGGGTTTTGAAAGGAGGGAAAAGGAAAGAGAGAACGAAGAGTTGAAAAAAGGCAAGCCCGGATAAACCCACTTAAAATGGACGGACCCATTAACTCGATTTTATTAAAAAGAGCAAAATCCTGGTGCACACTTGGCCATATGGATTATGAATGGTCAATGATTTGTCAATTCACACCATTTTGAGTGAGAACTGAGAACCTCTCCTTTAATCATGTAACACTACTATATAATCTTTATATTAAATTAGCAATTTTTTAAACAATTATGAGACTTAAATCATAATTTATATTTATAATTTTTTATAATGAGACTCTCGTGAAAGATATAGTTATCCATTATGATCTCCCCATGAATTGACGTGCATTCTAGACTGCCTTTGAATAGGGGTAAGGGTCACAAAGGAGTAGCCCCTCTCATTTCTAAAAATATTTTCTAAAAGTATTCATGATACTAGGGGTGCAACTACGGTCGAGTCGAGAATTTTGAGTCTACAGGTTGAGACGATAAACATCTGCATGGAATTTAGGTCGGGTCAGGATGAGGATTTTACAAATTAACCTGACTCGATCCAATTAAAATGAGTTCAAAATGCGGAATCAAGTCATAATTCGGATTTATTTCGGATAGAATTCGAGTTGAGTTGAGAACTTCAAGTTGAGAATTCGAGTAGGGTCAGGTTGATTCTGTAAATATCAACTCAAATTGAGTTAAATTTTAAGGAATCCGACCCGTCCGACCCAGATTGTAATCTTTTATAATACTTAAGATAACTTTTGGTACCATGTAAGATTACGGTGAAATTAGAATGATAGATCATGGGAAAAATAATTATTTATATAATTAAATGAGAGAAGCAAAATTAAAAATTAAACTACATACAAATTTTATGAATGACTTTTTTTTAATGCAGCCGTAACGTGATATATATGGTTATCCATTATGTTTTTCTTGTGCATGACTTGACGTACACTGAATTAATAGTTTAATACAGTGAAATTATAAATGATAGATGAAAGAAAAATATAATCATTTATATAATTTAAAACTTAAAATAGATAAGCAAAATTAAAAAAAAAAAAATGAAACCTCACACGAATGATATGAACAGCTATTGTGTTCTCGTTGTACGTGACTTGATGTACGTCAGATTAATGTAGTAAATTAGAAATGATGGATTGCATTATACCAAAAAATACATGGTCAGCCATACGTACACGGTCAAAATCTACTGGTAGATACGAGATAAGGATGAAATTCTCATTTTACTATTACCGGTGTATTGATCATCAAATATTGGTATACCGATAACATGTCGGTGCATATATATGTTTTACCTATCGGTAAATCGGTACTTGATGAGCAGTACACCAGTAGAAATAAAATGAGAATGTAATATATTCTGTATCTCCTAATAAATTTTGTCCGTGTTAAAATGGGCATCCAAAAGACATAACAGTGTATACGGTTAAATGAGGTTAGCAAAACTTCAAAAACTACACCTCAAAGAAATAAATGAAATATTCAGATGTGTAGAAAGCTACACATTATTACTTTGTGCATCTAAGTGGAAGACCCATTGGATTAGTCTTCCTTTTAATATATTACTCATCGAAAATCACTAGATTGACAAAGAGTATTAATTTTAGAATCCAACACTCGTATCCCAACTAGTTGCCTCCCACTACTTTCAGTGAGAGGTAACAGGTTCAATCCCTGGTGGCGTTAACTGGGGACACTTTATGTAGGTGTGGGGTGTCCCCTCAGGGTTTTAGGAGGGCGAGGCGTAAGCACACCTTAACAATATGACTATAGACTGCCAAGGTGGGCTCGAAGTTTCCCTAAGTCTAAAAAAAAAAAAAAAGACTATAAATTTTAGAGATTAAAAAAATAATTTAAAATGATAAAATTTTAATCTTTTTAAAAATATGGTTTGTTTAATTCGATTATAGTGGTTTTTAATGGACAGCATTTGAAGAAAAGATCATTCAAATAGCTCATCATCGTTCTATTTGATGAGTCTTCTACACAAGGGTTTCGAATATCAGCTGATACGATACGGTTTTAAAATCTTATCATATCGGCCGATATGCTGATATCTTGACCACATCATATCAGCTGTTTTTGGTAAAAAAAAATAATAAGGAGAGAGGAAAATATCGATCGATATATCGTATCGACGAATACCATTTTTTCAACCCCTTCTTCTACCTAAATATGCAAGATAACATAGTAAGACCCAACAACCAAGTTAACATCTGATGAGAAATAATATCAAATTGGTTGGAATGATAGGTGTTGATCAGCTACAAATTCACTGTCTGAAGATTATAGCAATCATTTAAAGCATCTTTAATTGGTTCAGTGATGGTGTCTTTTAATTAAGTGTTATTGATTTTGATATTATATGTAGAATATTTAACCATAAAAAAATCAGATTTCCTTATCTCAATCGACTATTTCAAAATATTCTAATTTTTAAAAATTTAAGATTGTTTGGCTTTAATGATTTACAGTGAAATTCAGAGAAATAGTTAGACCTTTTAGGAAATGAATAAAATGAGCAGGGAAATACTGGGTTAGTTACCTACATGCTTGACTCAAGATGGAGAGAAGATATGCAAAGGCTTGTGAATTATTTTTCTTCAGCTGTTAATGTTTATCATGAGAGAATATTTCCTTTGATCATAGGAAAAAAGAAAAAAAAAAAGATGGCAGAAGTAAAAGGGCACTGATTGTGAAAGGTTTTTTTTTTAATGTTAAAGAATATAAGACCCTGAGTCTCTTCGAGTACGAGAGCATTAGATAAGTATGAGCCGCCTCGATTTGAGATTTTGGTCCCGGACCAGTTAAGCTATCCGTGTAGAAAGAAGAAAAGAAAAGGAGAAAGATTATCTTATAAACGAAAATATTAACCATACATGACTTTGCTTTGAGATAATCTCCATTTTGTGTTTTTCTTTTTAAAAAAAAAAGATTCAATGAAATGGTATTTAGTGTTTATAGAATTAAATGGAAATGCTTTAATGTGGTTGATATATTTTGTAGGATGTTATATGTGATTTTTCTAATTTTTCAACAATTGCATGAAATTAAGGCTTTTATGTGAAAAAAGCATTTATCGTAATATTAGAAGATACAAGTCATTATGAGATATTAAAGAACATAAATTTCATATTAGGTGTTGACGTATATTGGTTTATCTAATTTAAAATGTATGGACATTTTTCATTTTTCTATGACATACTTTATTTGTATTAATTTTTTTCTTAAAAACGTACAATACTCTATGAAAAATGACTTTTTTAACCAAAATATGTTCACTATAGGTTTTTCATTTTGTTCTTATTTTACTCCCTCCGTCCTATTTTAGTTAGTCTCATTTGAAATATTTGTATTTTTTAAGGAACTCTCTATATAAAGCTAATATTCCATTTGATTTCATCCATTTTCAATACACTTTATACTACTCCAATATAAATGAGATAACTATTTTAGGACAATTCCAAAATCTATATAGGACAACTAATTTGAGACAGAGGGAGTATATTTTTTCTCAAAATTTCAAAAGAAATGGAGTTCTATGCCATGTACCGATAGTATTATGTATTGACTCATGCATACCGGCCCCCATTTCTTAAACCCTTGGTTAAGTCACATAACTATTTTAATACTAACAATGTTTAGCATTTTATTGGGCTACCAATCTTAACCAACTAAATTAGATCTTGTCAATATATTGATTATCAAAATAAATTTCTTTTAAACATCTTTACTCATTTAATTTAAGTGAAGTTGATAGAAAGCTCAACTTCAGTCACTAATATTATGTAGTTTAAATAAGGTAGTTATAAATGTTTAGTGAAACTGATTGATTAACTTCTTTTAAGTACTAATATAAATAACTATTTCATTAATTTTGTAGGTTCACTGCACCGATATCATTCTCTTCCGAGATTTAAACCCTTATTAACAGTCAAATTTTCAAAATCCAAGATTTAAGGGGTGAAATGATTGGATGAAAATAAAATTTTGTCCATCTATTAATATCTATTGTACATCTTGTTTAGATATAATTTTTCAAAATCTCATGAAGGTGGCAATTGTTTGGATGTTATTTTAAAATGGTTATTCTATTATTTATTTTTAGCAATTTAAATATAGAGATTAGTCAAATTTTAAGTTTAACAGTAATTTAAAAGCCTTGCTGGTCAATTTTCAGGAAATTATATTGAACCTTCCTTTCAAGTTTCAACATTTTCAAAAAAATGCAACTCAGGCATCTAAATAGCTTTTAAGCATTTTCAAAAAATAATTTTGATAATAAATTATTGTAAATTCATTTTCATGTAATAAAAAGAAATACATGTAATGCATTTCAATTGAATTTATTCAAATCAAAGGAAATTTATGTGGCAAGAGAAAGGTTGTTTACATGTTGGGTTAGAATCGAATTTTACTTTCATTATGTGTAGGGATTTAAATCTCGGATATCGGCTGATATTTCGGCTGAGAAATTTCTCTCTCTTATTTTTTTTTTTAAAAACCCACCTTTATCAATCGTTATTGATTATATATATTGAATATCGACCGATATTTATTTCCCTCATCATGCGTGAGCCGATTGATATTATCAAAGATAAAGGTCATACATATGTAGCTCATTCTATTTCTATATTAGAGCCCAAGGCCATCTATTGAAGCTCGTCCATAAAAAAATAACACATTAAATGGTCTTATAATGGCCAACTTTAATATCTGATTTTAACATTCAATTAGATATTTGTCCTTGTTTTATGAATTGCTAATAAGATATGAAATATAATGTATTTTTAATATTTTAACAAGATTTTTAGAGTGGGTTAAGATTTGCAGTAAGGGAATATAATAAAGACTTTATATAATCGATTGATTGGGCCTAAAACCACAATGGGTTTTATACTTTTATTCAAACCGGATTTAAACCCTTAAATAGCTTTACTCAAAAGCTAACTCAGAAGGTATGATTTAGATTAATAGATGTTATTTATTACTTTCAAAAGTCAAAACTACCTCCAATGAGATCTTGAATCTGTGGGGTCCATTTTATGATCGGGTATGATTCCCATGTGAGATATAACGTCTGGAGTCTGAAGCAACATACTGTCAACTAAGTTGTATCAATGCTGGTAAGTTTTAATTAATCAATCGATAGAAGGATTCATCAATAATTTTGTTTCTCAATGTGAGAATGGGGTCCATCTAAGCAAGCTAGGGGTTCTATAGAAACAGGGTGCCGACACTTAGTTGCCTATCTGCTTTGTCTGAGAGTTAAGTCGGTAAGAATCAAACTTCAGTAACTCAAAAAATCCATGAAATAGTCGGTAATTCCCTCCACAGGCTTTTCAAGTCGCCTAATAAATCCAAAGATCTCGATTACGAGGGGTTCGTGGTTCCATGTTAAATCTAATAAGTCAATTCTTCATTCAAACAATCTATCGATTGTACTACTATTATAATTCAATACAACGCAAATAGTTACCTTTTTACTAAGATTACCACCTGACGTCCATTGACTTCTTGAGTCAATCGAATCCACAATGAACGTTCAATGTTAAATCTATCAATCAATTCTTCATTCGAACAAGCTATCGATTGTACTATTATTATAATTCAATAGAACATGAATAGTTACCTTTTGCTAAGATTACCACCTGATGCCCATTGGCTTCTCGAGTTAGTCGAGTCCACAATGAACGTCTTATATTTTATCGAGTGATAATTGATCCATGTAGACAAAGGTTGTCTTTCCAATTCTCTTTCGATCAATCCAGTCCCATTCTTTGTAGCCTATTCTATTCCATTAGTCTTCCCGTTAAGGCGTTAATCGATCAATTGATCCGGGTGGGTTGGTTCTGAGTCGACGAAACAATCTATCGTGGTGGGTTCTCCTAGTGCCTTGATTTCTGCTTGGAAGTTATAGAATGACGAGTGCAACCACTCAAACAAGCACTTCCACAATCATCTCTGCTAACAGTAGATGAAATCGAATATGGATCATCGTTAACTTCCACGTTATCAATATAATATGCCAACAGATCTCTTTATTCTCCATAGATGTTATAGAATAATTCGAAATAATTATTAAGATTAAAAATATCATTAGTCATTTAATTATAATTTATTAAAATTAATAACAATCTCATGGTTGATTTGATATAACTAATTCTAATAACTAAAAAAAAAAGTAATTGTAAATTTAAAAGATGAAATATTTATAAGAAGTAAATTTCTATTACCTTACCTAAAGCAACCATAGTCAGTCACCATTATTGCTACGACGTCATTGATCGGCCATGAAAAGGTTGAACCGACAGACGGCCGGCTTTCCAAAGTCGGCTGATAGAAATGGAAACAATAGACGTTGATTTTCCAAGTCAGTTAATTGCTGGCCACAGTCGGTTGAAGCTTACGTCGGCCACAAACGACTACGAAGACGAAGCCGGCAGAAGATTAGAGTCTTGGTAGAAAGGCGGTCGTCTGCTTCATGATAACAGGTGAGAATAAAATGCAGTGATAGAAAGGAAAGGAGCTTGCATTCGAGTCTATTTCTATTTGCAGGAAATAAAATTATCTTTTCAAATATTTTGTTTTTTGGATCGCTTAAGCCAAACAAACCAAATAACTTATTCCCCGTTATTTTTTAATTTTAATTTTTTTTTTTTTTTTTTGAGTTTCAATTCTATGATAATTTTTAATTTTGAGTTTTTTTTTAAAAAAAAATTAATAAAATAATACTCAATTCTTATAGAATTTAATAGTGATGTGTTAATATATTCACGGAATTTGTAGTGTGTCTGGGTGATTTTCTAAAAATTTGATAAATTCCTACGTGTTCTAAACCTCTCTTCGTCAAGTCAAGTTTGACGGCCATACCTTATGCACAATTTTGACACCAATCTTGACATTCGTACCACATCATTGTGTCATTGAGTCTCGACCCGTGACAAGTAGCTTCTGCATTTAACAAGGCAGCTGATCTAAAATTCAAACCAATGCATCTATCTATAGTTCTCTGACAGGGCACAAAATGTAAATATCTTGAACAAAGTCCATTGAGTAAGGCATGACACAATGTCTGAACCAGAACTTGCTGAGGGTGAAATCCATGGCAGTGAATGAATTTTGGCAACGAATATTTAATGATTCCAATAAGATCCCAATTGCAACAGAAGAAACCTCACTGAAAAACAAACGACTTCCTCTGTTGATACGAAGAAAATCACTCGAAGATGTTCTTTAACTCGTCATATAAGAATGATCGCAAAACCGTCTCCTCTGTCAAATCAACATTCTTGTTCTTTGGGATCTTGACATACCTTCGGTATCTGTGAATGAGGATACTAAGGATGACGTTCACCATGACAGAGCATGTGACAAGAACTCCTTTGACAACTAGAATATCCCTTTGTAGATTGATCTTGCTGTTTGTTTTTGTGAAGAAGGTACCATTTGGACTTGTCAGTGGTTCGATCCTCCACTTTGATGAAGATTGTCGCTCCATTGTCGATGTCTCTTCTCCCCTACAATAATGGAACTTTCAATTTCGAACACCTCCCATCTCTAAGCAGTGAAGCGCAGCACTAACTGCAATCATCTCTAGCTGTCAATGCACCTCGCACAGAATAGCTCAATTGGGTCTCACTAGGGCTCATAAAACAGAGGGCCCAAGTTCTAATCCCGAAGTCATCCGATGCTCATGACTTGCAGAGTACACACCGAGTAAATCGATGGACCTTACTCTATACATATTCCCATGGGAAGTGACCCTTCACTCGAGAGCTCCCATGGTTTTAATCCAAGACCTCCCTCTAGATATCTTGCTCCCAAACCAATTGGGATAAAACAAAGGGATTTGATTCTGTTTTTAAAATTAAATTTTTTCTTCCGATTCTGCTGCATCTCACGCTCACATCCCAGCCCTTGAAGTAGATTGTTTGCCTTCCAAACTACTCAAGAAATCAGGCCCATTATCGCTGGATCTTGTTTCTCGTCCCTGGCCCATCTTTGGATTCCTTGCTGTATTAAAACAGTACGTGGGTCGGTCCTTCCATTCCCAAGTCATGCACAACCACGTCTTCTTGGCTGCTGATTTAAAGTGTTTTTCCAGTCCAGTTGGCATCAGTGGGGGCCCACATGGGCAGTGACTCATGGCATTTAGAGTTGGGTCCATCAGGAAATCAAACAAGTTTCATTTATTGGGCTTTTGGGCCAAAAATTCATAAAAATTACTTTTACTTTTTTTTTTTGTAAAAAAAAATGCTCAGTCTAGGTTTTCTATTTTTTCTTTATTTTCGATCTTTTCTAGGAGAGAGAATTCATATGAACGATTTATCACCGAAACACTACGTATCGCAGATACATAAAGAACTATTCATTTTAAAATTTTCAATAAAAAAACTCAGGTTTAATTTTTTTGGGCTCTTTATTTTTCTATAGTTGTTCGTTGTCTTCCAATTATAAAGAATAAACAGCATAGAAAATATACATTTTTCTTTTCTTCTATGAAATGAAGGTTCTTTGTGGAATAAAAAAAAGTAATTTTAAGAATCCTTGTTTCTTCTTAAAATTCTCTTTAATATATTTAATTTCTTTTCAGCTGATCTATGGGGCTCTGAGAAGGAAGATCCTTGAATCTATTCTTAACACTACCCAAGCGACCATATTCAATGTGTCATCAGTCAATCAGGCTTTCAATAAATCATGGCCATTGCAAAAGGCAAACAAATGAAGCTGTGAATCGATTGGGTGATCCATTTTCTATATCTTCTTAGATAAAATGGGCTGGGCTGAAATTTCAGCCGAAATTAATTGGTCCCTTGGGAGACCCAGCTGAACCCAAATTTAATTTGGATCAGATTTTTTTGTCCGGCCCATAACCAATGTTAATGTTGTCACATAAACCTTAGCCCCTCATATTAATTCAGATCATAATAATACCTATCCAGAACAAATGTCCAACAAATGTTGGCTGATTTATCGGATACATCAATAGACATTTTCTTTAGTATAGCTGATGTATGACTTTTACATATTGTTATATAAAATCGGACCTGTGAATTTAAAATTGGGCTTGGGCCAGCCCATTCACATTCACATCTTGGGTATTGAATTAGAATCCCCTCTTTGACATGAAAATCATACAATCAATCTAACAGCGAGAACATGACAAATGTTACGGAAATCCTTTATTGGACCCTTCTAAAAGTATGATGATTGGTTTAACCACTAAAAAACTTAAAAACAAGACATAGTACATCATCTAAAGTTTAACAAAAGGATCACTCTCTTTAGTTCTGTATCCGGTGTGTGTAAATTGAGAGATTTATACATGCTACATGGATTAGTTAGATGAGATACCTTGGAAAATTCGAGTGAGATCCTTGAATACCTACCTTGATCTTAAAAAAAAAAAACCTAAAGTCGTGGAGTTTATCATTTATACACTAGCTAGTCATCTAGATCTAGGGTGAGGCCCACTGTGCATGTGTGAAATGAAACCACTGCTTTAGGCATCTCTAATCATGTTGTTGATTAGATTAGATTAGGTTAGATGGGAAAAGAAGAAGAATAAGACTATTGGATTCATTGAATTAGTGTCAATGAATGTTAAAAAATCTAATCAAGTTCAAAGAGAGTCTACGTTAGGTGAGTATTGATGCTGAAACTTGAAACATGAAAGGGTCAAAAGAAGCACCACCTGATTGATTGATTGATTTATCTTTAAAAAACATGATTTGTCTAACATTTATTTTCTTAAAACTTAAAAAAAAGTATAATCAATATCAATGGCATGGTGGGAATAAAAGGAACACATAGCATTTATTATCACAGAAAAAATATTATCCAGCTAAACCAAATTGCCTAATGATTATTGACCTGACCTTCCAACCCAACCCACTTGACTCGGTCTGCAGAGTTTTTCAAAGATTAGGTTAGTGTCTTATCCATATAAGGTCGATTTAAAAAAAAAAAAAATCTAATTGACATCTATTATAAATCATAAAAAATAGTAAAAGAAAAGTATAATTCTAACAAAAATCAATAATAAATTACTTAATATCTCCTTCTTATAATTTAATTTTCAACATCATGCACGGATCATTATCCAAAAATAATTTATGAAAGATTTTGAATTTCATGAGTGGTAGGCCCATGCGCCTCTAGTCTGGCCCACCTTCATCGGATTGACCCACTTTTGGGCTCTGCATGCCACAATGATCAGTGGTCGGGTTGAGGGAAACCAAAATGAGCCTGGCTTGAGGTTTTGGTGGCTGCTCTGTTTTCTCCAACATTTATTCCTTTGCCTGAAAGATCGACAGATTCCAATTTCCAAGGACCTGTTTGGATGCTGTTCCTTGAAAAAGAAAAAGATGGAAAACAAAAGAAAATTCCCAGGTCTTGTTTGAAACGAAAAATGATTTTGGTTGCTTTCATGATACATGGGCCTACAGCTATTGACAAAGTCATCAGACCCAAAATAATTTGTTTTCTCTGAATTGCTGGGATGGGATGTTTAAGATTTTTAAATTATACAATTACAGGAAATGACTATATTGGTCAATTTTAGAGTTTTTAGAAGATTGGAATTTTTAGGTGCAAGCAGGGGTATAAAAATAGGCAGTTCGATAATATCTTATATTATATTATTTTATCATTTTTTCCATCATATTGGTCCCATTTTTTTATTAAAATAAATTAAAAATGTGAAAATGTGGTTATTTTATTTTTATTTATGGAATTGAAAAATCTAAAATATTAGCCGATATCGGTCTGGGACCACGGCCAATATTGGTTGAAATATTAGGCTGGGACCACAGCCGATATCTGACTTATTTTATTTTTTACTTAAAAAAAATGATATCTACAGATATTGGACGATATTTAACAATATCAGCAATATCAATCAATATCCTAATAGTAAACTCGAGATTTCTCGACCGATATGATATATATATATATATTAAGATAGTTTTTAAAAAATAAATAGCATGAAATATAAAGAAAAAAACCTTATTTACAAAAGGAAAAAGCTTTATTCCTCCCATGTATTAGGAAAAAAATGAGGTTTAGTGATTTTTTACCAAATTTTTTCTTTACCTTTTTTAAATATTCTATATTTTGAACTCTTATCTATTGTTTTGAGAAAATATAAAAATTATTAAAGCATATGTTGTAGTACTAAAAAGAGAGAGCGAAAAAAAAAAAAAAAAGACAAGTGAGAACTGAGATATTTAAATTATTTGTAAACTATATATTATAAGTATAATTTGTGTGTTACAAAATATATTTATGTACAAATTCCTTTTAAATAATTTGATTGATATGAATATATACTATCAGCAACTTGTCAACTGGTATAGTAAAATAATAAATAAGAGGAGAAAATTTCTTGTGGAAGTACTCATTAATTTCAACAATATTTTATGTTTAGATGTGAATCTAACCCCCGCCGGCTACCTATCGATGTTGACACCTTACCCATAGGATCCCCTTTGAAATGTTCAACAGATGCAGACTTGAGGGGCCCATCACTCTTCGGGTCATTATCAAGAGGAATGGACGGCCCTAATGTAGTTGGGTAGGCATCCGTAATGGTATATGGTGGGGAATATTTGTGGGGGAAACTTGGTAGAATTTGTGATGGTATAAAAATGATTTTGTTGACACGGTCCTCCTTTTTTTCTTTTTTATAACTAAGCTGTCAAGCCCAATATGTATAGATCTCTTTACGATGGAGTAGGAATTGAACTTGAAAATCCCATTTTATAAGGAGATGGTTAACCATCAATTTAACAACTTTGGATTCTGACGTACATTAAAACATCTATAATGCATTATTATGTAAAGTTATAACATGTCTAAAATAATTTCGACAGTTGGTCATGACCTTACGCCTATATAAAATGTAATAAATCTCTCTAACTCAATATTCAATATAGAATAAAATGTACTGTCCTGACTATTTTGTTAAGTAATATTCCATATATTCAGAATACAAAATTACTTTAAAAATGACTAAAGACCTTACAAACACTCTGAAAAACCGATTTATCGATACAGACGACCGTTATATCTCTATCGATGAATCGATACATATCGACTACAACAGGCCGATACACATCTATCTGCACATGTCCATCACCTATTGGACTCTGACCACAATGCACCAATATATTACGATCGATACATATCAACTTTAATTTCTCATGACATTACATATCGGCCGTAATGTATCATCCACATTTTTTGCACGTGTAAGGTGAAGCTCATACCTAAACGTGTACAGGAGCCAATGAATAGGGATAGTCTATGACGAGCAAAAGTAGGATCTTGTAGCAAATTTTGTCTTGGTTGCGACTTTGAGGGTGTTTTGCCATTGAACATCTTATAACAACTTAAGTACATATTCAACATGATGAAGCTATTGCATTTCCGACCACTTGGCATACTTAGATTATGTGCATGACTAAATCATGGAATTTAATTGTTCCAACAACATCCTAGGAAATGAGCCTATGGTAAAAACATTCCTTTAAACAATTCTTGAGATTTTGGAAATGAGGTATAGAGCCATTTTTCAGTAAGAAAACATGAAAGTAGTGGATTTATCCGTAGGGGGTTTTACGCTGGGTATTCCGTGATTTGTCATACGTAATTTTTTTATTTTTTAAAAAAAAAAAAACTCAATTGGGGTTCATAATACCCTCCTTTGAAGTATGGATAAACTAGGCTGATGTGTCTTGAATCTCTTCCCCAACTTGGGATTTATTTATTTCTTGATTCTATTAGATTATATATTCTTTAAATTATTAGTCATTGGCTACTAAAAAATACTAAAGGACATCTCTTTTTGTATAAAAAATAAACTTATCTGCCGAGTTAAATATATTTTAAATTAGTCTACTAAAGTCAACCCACATTTTCTTAATGCAACTACAAGTTTTTAAATAACTTAAGTTGCATTAATGTACTGATTAGCACCGTCTTACTTCAAACCAAATGAAAAGATATATCTTCAAAATCACATTCCTTGAAAATTATTGCTGAAAATAATTTAATATATTTAAAAATCATTTCCAATCAGGGTTATAAATCTCGACCGATATGGCCAAAATCTCACTGATATCGGCCGATACACATTTATACAATCGAGATTTATTGAAAAAAAAAAAAAAAAAGAAGAAGGATATATACAAAGATATCAATTAAGATGATATCGGCGATTTTTTAACCCCTACTTCCGATCTAAGAGTAAAACCTTGAAGAGACCCACTACTCTATCTAAGGAAAGTTACAATGCAAGACATCAAAACAAAAAGAAAGATACAGTTTTTACTTTTTACAAAAGAACGACTAAACAAATGCATCTTCAAATCATAGCCGTTGATCCTAGCCAATTGATACTTGAATCTGATTAAAAGAAATGTTTGACTTGTAAGCCTTACAAATGTAAAGAAAATCATATCCAAATGGATGGCCGGCATTGAGGCGGCTGTTCAATATCAGGTAACTGAGAATGGTAGACTGACAATACTTTCTTTATATGAATGAACTTTGTACTGATTAACGTTGAAAATTGATGAATTCACTCATTTGAGAAGATTCTTTTTTGCCTCTGAGATTAAAAAATCTCTTCAAGTTAAATAGTATTGTTTCTAATTAATTAGCAATTAATGTGTAAACAAGTCTCTGTTTGAGCCTATTGGATTCTCCATGTGAGTGGGCAGTCACCTCAAATGGTGGTCAAGACTAACTGATCACAATTACATTCGACTTTTATGTTTATTCATATGCTAAAAAGTCATCCTAAATCAGTGAGCAGCGGGTCCACTGTGTATCGTCCGAATCGATATGTATGAATTGGTAATGTCAAAGAGGACACCTCTAGGCTCTTGTAAAATGACCATAACTTTCTTATACAGACTTTGATCGAGGTATAAACACATTAGAAAAATAACTCAGAAAGATATGCGAGGGAATAAGGATTGAAGGGGAATTTTTTTCCATACTTTATTATTGAAATTGAGATTATTTAAGAGTCGAAATTAAAAAAATAATGATAAAAATAACTCAAAATGGTCATTCTTTAGGCGAACATTGCTAGACTTTGATTTCCATGTTTCACGAAGTTTTGAGATTTTTTCTACATTCTTTCAAAATATTTTAAATTCTCGATTTTTACAACTTCAATATCACATTTAAATGTCTAAATGACTACAAAGTAATGATAAAATTATATAGAAATGACGCTTAAAATTTCTTGATTTTTTGTACTTTTTCAAAAAAAAATGGAAAAAAAAAAAAAATCGGACGAGAGAGAATTCTATCAACCCATCACGGCCGGCCGCATCAACGAACCAAAATTTTCTCCCAGATTTAGTCACTCTAAATGTCCACACTATAATTATATTCGATTTTAATGTTTAACAACTTTAAATCTCTACATATTAAAATCTCTAATTTATCAATAATAAAAGATTTTAATATTCACAACTAACTCTTTAGATGAGATATTTCTTCATGAGTGACTGCGCATATATATAAAATTCCTGTTAACTAAGATTTTACAAATGCTTGACATCGTATATGCAATGTCCATCAAATATGAATGTGGGCCTCATCTCATTTTAGAAGTTAATATTCCACTGATTGGTCCAATTACTCATAGAAGAAATAATTATTTTAGTGGAAGTTTTAGAGCTTTAAGATAGAGCACATGAATATAAACATTATTTAATTAGATAAGGGTAAATGTCAATCTGTGATTCTGCTATTGTTTAGACACTGGAAATAGTTGGACACTTGGACCCCAACTGGCTATATTGTCTGCATCTTTTCCTAGGGACCCCATTTATTATTGGATTGTTCTTGAAAATGCTTCTTGTTTGACCAATTTAGAGGTGCTTCTGTTGAAGTGGAATGGAAGTTTCTTTGAATTATTTTAGTGGCAGACTCAATGACTGTACTAGAATGATCCAACAATGGTTTTAAATATTGATATTGAATTTTGTATTAGAGTTTGTACAATGAAATATATTGGATGATATAAGCTTAATTTCATTTATTACTCATTTAAATTTTGTCTAGTTGTTATTGACTGCAATATGATCACAATTCCTTTTCTTGATCAATTCTAGCTTGTATTGGCCCTTGTCAATTTAGCACATTAACATGGTGAATGAAATAAATGATTGGAGGTGAGCATCTGAGCATTAAAAAGCTTAGGTGGTGGGGCATGATATCGCGGTAATAATATCAGTTTCGAGTGAAATCGAGTATCAACCAATACTATTCTCTCTTCTATTTTTTCTTTTTAAAAAAAAAAAATATCAGCTAGTATTTTTTATTTAAAATTAAAAAACAAATTCTTTTTAAAAAAATCTGAAAAAAATGCAAATACCAGGTCGATATCAGCCAATGATAACCTGATATCGGTTGAACCTACATCTGATATTAAATCATTATTTTTTGAAAAAGGCCGATATTATTGAGATCAGCCAATATTTATTTCCATGTATGATATAATAGAATATCTAATGATGGAGAATATACTTTCAATAAAAATAATTAAGAATAGAATTTTAAAAGACAATTCAAATAGATGAGAGAGACTTTAATATTAATGATCATAATGTCCGTCCAATTGTTAAACCTTAAAAGCAACAAAGATGGTTTGGTACAATTTCTCATTCTCAAAGCATCAGTATTTATATAAATGATTGTTTATTCAAAACAATAGCTTTAGCCAAAGGCACCAAACGCACGACGATCATTTCATAAGAGATTCGAGGCTTACCCACGGAAAAAAAAAATAAAAAATAACCATATTCTTTTTGTGTAACTAAATATGAGAATTAGTGAATTTTCTACTTTACGCTTCACTCTTATTATACTGATAATTTAAAAAATAAATTATCAACGAGCAGATTACTCCAAAACGATGAGCATTCAAAATATACGTGATATTAAAAAAATTATCCTTAAATACAATTCGTAAAATATCAACTGTACGCTAGTGCACGAGGAGCTTTTTCATTAAAAAAAAAAAAAAGAGAAGAAGAAGAATATGATTAGGTGTATGAGGCACCTTGATAAAAATAATTAAAAAAAATTAGGGGCATTGTCATATGAAATTATAGATTTTGAGATTTTTTGTCAAATTATCCCTACAATTTGGGTCATATGATAAATGGTACACATTGGCTAAAATTATTCAAATCAACAGAAATTTCAACAAAAATTTAGAATTCTAAGTTTTAATATATTCAACTCTAAAAAACTGAAATTAATTAAAAATTGGAGTTTTAATGAATATATTAAACTCTTATAATAATAACTAAAAATAACATTCTAAAATTAAGGAGAAAATATTTTGGTAATGAATGAGATGTGTTGGCCCTAAAAACCATTGTAAAATTTGTTACTTAGAGTTGCAATTTTCACTTTACACATGTTGGACATGGCACAAAATAGCGTGAAATTATGATTTTAATCATTAGTGGTGCACCTTTTGAACCATGATGTGAACCTATTAAATGTGTATGTATGGCTTTTAAATTAGTAAAATCCACATTTTCTACAAATCTAATCTAAGCAATCCTCTTTCATTATCATGATGAATTTAATATTTTTGCTTGTCCCTTCAATTACTTTTGAGTTTTGGGTTGATTTTTGTCACAAAAGTAGGTAAAGTGGGAGTGGTTTTGTTAAAATCTAATTAATCTATCAAATGCATCTATAATTGATTTCTAGAAGTTGGTAGTTGTTCTTATTTTTTAATAGGTCAGTACAAGGTTTCCATTTTAAAATATTAAGCATAAAATCATTCTACAGCTTTATAAAGACCAAAATAATTTAAATATTTTTAGGTAAAACGAGAGGTCAAGATATTGGCCGATACGTATTGTATCGGTCGTACACAGTATTTCTCGGTCGATATGGCCAATATATCAATCGATATATAGATGTCCGGTATCGGTCGATATTCATAATATCAGTCTTTTTTTAAAAAAAAAAATTTCAAAACTGGTGTGGGCCCGAGTTCATATCTCGGCCCATATATCATCGGTCCTAGATATCAGGTCGATATTTTCGTTTTTATTTTTTTAAAATCAACTTCCTTTTAGATTTTTTATTTCTTTTTAATTCAGAAAAAATAAAAATACTAATATTAAAAAAAAGAGGAGAGAGAAATTTATTGATCTATATCTCAGCTTTTCTCCACTGGGTAACACTACAGTGCTTCTTGACATTTGACAAATAACTTTACAGAGTCCTTTTACTCACAGAAGGATCCGACCCAAATAATGGGTATTGGCCACTACAGACCCGACCCATTTTTACACATCAGATGCTGAGAGCCTGAGATAGCAGCAGACCAATTTAGGGGATCAATATATTTACATAAATTTCAAGTATAATCCACTCTAGGGTAAGATATCTAAGTGACACGTCTTTGTGACTTAATTTTAAATTACAAATGCTTAGGCATAATGTGGATTCGATAAAAAATAATTTTTGATATATGAATTTAATAGAAATTGGTCTTATTATTCCTTTATAGTCATCTGATTTGAATTAAATATATCTTTTTTCAAAAAGGTCCCTGTATTTTAGATTTATTTGAAAGAATCTATTATGTTTCCTATAATTCTGAAAAAGCCCTTAACGTTTGACTAAATTTCTAAGAATCCCTTCAATTGTATTGACAAATGATCTATTGATGTTTTGTTTTGATTTTTTTAGATGTATATCTTGGAACAAGGTTTTAAAGTCAAATTATGATTAAATGTGTCCAAATAGATGTATTTCAATTAGTAATCTCCCATTTTGAAAAGTAGAAGGTGTCAAGTTCGAGCTTCCATGACTTTATTTGGTGTGTTCTAAGGAAAGTAGGTGTTATCCGTGGAGATTTTACACTGGATTTTCTTAGTTTTTCAAATGTAATTTTTTTTAAAAAAATGATTAAATGTTATATACTTCACATTAGAAAGGCCATTGTGATATTTTTATCTGGCAAAAATGACAGATCACTTCATAAAAAAAGGGGAGACTCAGACCTCTAACCTCTTTAAATTTTAACATTGCTGCATGGTTGACAGTGAAAAGAGTCTAGCACTGTAGGTGGGAACTGGGAAGAGGGAGTAATAACAGTAAAATAGTAAATTAAGGGAAAAGTGGGTGAAAGGTGGGTAAACTGTTGCTGTGGATGGCTCTGTCACGGCTTTTCGCCTGACGAGTCAAGTTGCATATCACTAGGGTCTGTGACACAGGCTTCTAGGCCCTTTCTACAGAACAAGAAAAGCACCAGCCATCTTCTTCCTTCTCTCTCTCTCTCTCTCTCTCTCACTCACACTCAGAGTGGATGGGGTGGAAATCATCTGATCTCCCAGATGCCCATAAATGGCCATCAACGAATGGTTATATTTGCAGTGGGACACACCCATATTTCAATCATGTGTTTGTCATTGGACCAGTGGTAGAGATGTTGGTTTATAAAGATATTGGCAGATATGTGCGACACGTGATATTAGATATCCTCGAGGGCTCTCCTCTTTTTTGTTTTTGTCAAATATCAGTTGATTTTTTTAAAAAAAAATACAAGAAATGACTTAAAAAAATTGGAAAAAAAACCCTAAATATCGATCAGTATTTTGACTGATAGGTGGTGGAAATATCATAAATCAATTTTTTTTAAATAACTAATTTTATTATCGATATTTAGCCGATATATATTACTGATATATCAGTCATATTGGTCAATATTGTGATTGTATGACGGATACATACTGTATCAATCGATAAATATCGAATTTAAAAACACAATAGAGCTGATATTTCATTCCATACTTTGGACAATGAGATATACATTTCCGTTGATGTCGAAGTTGCACTAAGGTACCATAACTTTTATTAGCATACAATATTGTCGTACCATAGATAATAGATAATGAGATTTTTTATTACATGTGACTATGTGAGCATTTGAATCGATTATTATGTTACATTTACATATTAAACTATTCATTAATGGGTTATAATAATATAATATATTGATCCGTTAGGTTCTAGTAATAAACTTGTACTGAGTTGCAATAATCCAAGTAATACATATGAATTTTTCAAAAAAATTTACACAGTATTATCAACTTAATTCAGGCACAAACATTAAATTTTAGAATTTTTTTTTTCTGAAAAACAGATATAAGTTTCCTTGATGTATAATGCCATAGGCTTTGAAATAAATAAATATAATACTCTGTCAACTACTATAGAGACCCATTTAAATTCCTATAATTATAGGCGAAACATGTTTAAAAATAATTTTGAAAATTGCAAGGCCTAACTTGATTGGCCATATTCAACATGGTACAATCTAATTGTCATGAGGGACTCAATTGTTACTTGAATATTTTTTATGTTTTGAATTACTATTTTTTGAGGGCTGCAACTCGGGCCGGGTTTCTTAAAACCCAACCAGATCCGAGTTGATATATATGGAACCCGACCCAAATTCTCAACCCGAAATCTAGAACCTGACCCGACCCGAATTCTAACCCGAATCAACCCGCATTCTGACTTGACCCGCATTCTAAGCACAATTTAGTCTAATTTTAGTTGGGTTGGGTCGGGTTGGGTCAGGTCGGGTCGGGTTAACTTATAAAATCCTCAACCCGACCCGACTTGGATTTCATACGGGTTTTTATCTTCTCAACACGATCCGACCCGCTGACCCAAAATTCTTGACCCAACCCACATGATTTCTCAGGTCGGCTCATGCGGGTCAGGCCAAAATCCGACCCGAGTTGCGGCCCTAATTTTTTTTGTTACTTGAATAATTCATCAGTCACAGAAATACATGATACTAACTTCACCAATTCTTTGCCCATGCATTTTATCTCACTTTTTTTTCTTGGCCAAACATGCGAAAAGATTTGGAACCCTTTTGTCGGCAGAAAGGAGTAGGAGGGTGTTTTGGACAAATAGTAATTAAATAGATCTTTAATTAAAATTTCAATTTTATAACAATACGAAGAAAATGATGCAGAATAGAGATAAATAAATAAATTTCTCTAGTATTTAATTATTTCAGTCTTCTAATTTAAAAATTAAGAAATTAATCAATAGCCATCTATGTAAGCATCTCCGAGAGTCCAACCTCGCCTAAACGAAGTTTAGAAGCATCTCCGAGAGTCCAACCTCGCCTAAACGAAGTTTAGAATTAACGAAGTTTATCCATTCGGATAAAATCGGTTTGGAGACACGAAATGAAATGAAATTCTCATTTTATTGTTGGTGTACCGCTCATTAAATACCGATAATATATCTCTTTTTATATATGTGTTATGCATAACAGTACCACTAAAATGATAAAATTAAAATATAAATTTCACTGTATTTCAGCATTGAAGCAAAACCAATTAGGTCGGCAAGCGTCTAAATTCTGGAAAGGACAAGTCGCAAACGGGAGATTAAAAGAAACTCAGATGGGCAATTAATGATCTCTAATTAAGTATTACTTATAATAATCAATTTATAAGAGAGAGAGGAGGGCGGCTAGTTGGCTTGTTTACTGTAGGGAGTGTGAGAGAGAAGAGGGCATGTGTAAATTTATTTATGGAGGGAGAGACAGAGAGAAAGCTGAGAGAATAATAAAGAGAAGCAAAAAGATGGTGTGATGGGGAGTAAGTGTAGGAGTTGAGGGAGTGGCAATTGGCAAAGGGGTTGTTTGGTGTATTGGCATTTGGAAGTTGTAAATGTAAATCACCACCATATTTCTTCTTTTTCTTCGTCTTCTTCTTCTCGTTTTTCATGTGCACGAAGCAGCAGATTTAGAGAGAGAGAGATCATCAGCATCAGCACCAACACCGACACCAACAGCTTCCAAAGGGTTTCGAGCGAGGAGACATGCCCGCGTCAATCCCAGCAGCTGCTCCCAATCTTCCTTTACCCAAAGGTACTCTCTCTGTTCCCCACTGCACCCCCACCGTCCTTTTACTATTACTATTTCCTGTGCCGCTCATTTCAATGCTTCCTTTCTTCTCTTCCATTTTCTTCATCGTCGTTCTTGTCCCCTTTTTTTTCGGGGAGGGGGTGCGGAATGGGTTTTGATTGGGTTTGGGGAGGGGATATCCATTTTTTTTTTTTTTTAATTTCGTTAACTGATATGTTGTTGTTGGGCTTGCTACGATCACTGCATTATTTATTTATTTTTATTTTCGGGTTGGGGATAAGGTGGTTTACAAGTGGGAAATGGCTTGTTAGAATCACTACTCTTTGTCTCTGTCTCTGTCTCTGTCTCTGCCTCTGTGCATCTCTTCTTTCTATCTATCTATTTGTCTGTATTTTGTACATTTTTTCTGCCCGTGAAGGGCGGCGGTGGGAGCTTTTGTCTTCCTCATCTAACGCTGGTTTTTCCCCCTCGTTTCGTTGGGATCGCTACTTTGTTCCCCTTCTATTTATTACCTTCTTTTTCCGGAAAGGGGTGGGGGGGGGGTGTTGCAGGTGGGGGAAACGTGTTTTCATAGTTTTATTTATTTTATTTTCCCCTTTTTCCTTCATCTAATATATCGTTGTTTGGCTTGTCCTCATTACTACTTCATTTCTTTCTTCTTCTCTCTCTCTCTCTTTTTTTTTTTGTGTTTTTCTCTTTTTTTTTTTTTGTGGGGTGGGGTGGGGTGGGTTGATGTTTTTTGTTGCATGTGGGAAAAGAGGTTTTGATTGTTTTCCCCTTTGTCTATTATGTTTTTGTTGAGGTGGTAGCGAGGGTAGATAGTTTTACTTCTCTTTCCTCTTCTAAGGGTCTAAGGGGTATATTTTTGGAGTTTACTATGGTTTCTTTGAAAATAAAAAGTGGGGATTTTCTTTTTTAAATTTATGCGATAGTGGTTCTATTTTTTGTTTCCTATATTGGCTTCCAGAAAGGCGTTTTCTATTTTATGGATTTTAGAAATGTTAGCATTACCTTTTGGGATTTTTTTTTGTATTTGGTTGGATTTTAATATCCTTCTTCAACGTTTTGGAAGCTTGGGATGGTTGAGAAAATGGCGTGGTTGAAATTTCGAAGTTGGTAATGTCTTTTATTTTCCCAGTCCGAGTTATTTGTTTTCTCCGAGTATATTTATGTTGTGGGTTTCAATGGTGGGCCTTGAAAGAAAAAGCCTTTTTTCCCCTCCCATTTTCTCTCTTTTCTACAATATCTTTTTTGGCCTGATGCTTAAATATTTTCCTTTTCTTTAACACTTTAATTTAGCCTAAAATAAGAAATGGCTTATTAATTTTTAATTTCTTTTAATTTTATTAATTTTTTGGGTTTTTGTGATTTGGGCTTACTGTTCTGGATCATTTAATGTTGATAGTTCTGATACTTTCTTTCTTGGAATTTTCATCATTGTTATGAATGGATGCTTTGGAATGACATCGCTTTTATTTACACCTCAAGAGTGTTCTTGTTAATTCATGTTAGGAGCACAAATTGAATGATTCATTTCATAGGTATTCTTATGGTTTAACTCTAGAATACACGTTTTCATTTTTTTGTTCTTATGGTTTTTGTGATCTGACCTATTTCTGACCTATTTATCTGTTGGATTCTTAATTATTTGGGCTGGTCTCATGGATCATCCATTTCTGGCAACTTGTTTATTGTAATCGAGTGCAGAGACTGGAGAGTGATCTTATAGCCCAAGTTTTATTGTTTTCAGATGCTTGATGGCTATTAGAATTTACAAGTGTTGTTCATTTTTTAATGAAATATCTTGGCATATTAGATGTTTTGAGGTCTTTTAAGTCTTGATGATTTTCTTGGAGTTGAGAGAGTGCTATGATGTACTGAACACTGCTCATGGAGACCTATTCTGTCAGCATGAAACCGTTTATAAATGATGGTCATGGCCAAGTTGTTGCTACATATTGGAAAGTGCTTATGTACGTTGTAATGAATAGCAGCTGAACTCAATGCAGTTCACCCACTTGTTAAATACTGGGCAAAACCAAAGTAGAGTACACACAACCTTTCTTCAAATTACATATGTCCCATGTGGCAAGCATGAGATTGAGGAATCTTTTTTGGATACGATAAATCTATAACATTACAAGGAAGATATACAGCCATTGACAACAACACTAGGGAGGGCCAAAATTGGACACAGAACTATATCAAAGTAGTGGCATGAATGGGATACACATTACTAGTGTATGCATTTTCCTTCTTCCATTAGCTGGAGAGTAGTCATTCTCCAAGTGAATGTCAATGAAGGATGCCTTCATCAGTGGACATATTTCCTTAACCTGCACTTCCCCTTAGCCTTCAGGCCAGGTAGCCGTGGTATACAAGTCACTTCTATTATTTATTGCATTTGATTGTACTCTGATCTATACAAAACTTGCACAAAGTAACAAACATCGCATGCTGTATACTTTTTGAAAGCAAACATCCATTTTGATTTATACATTACAGACTTCATGATTAACCTGGCCTCTTAGCTGAGAATATGTTTGTAGTAGGGTCATCTTGATTAATGAACTTCATCTGTGCTGTTAAGATCCTCATAAGATTGTCATTACTAAAATATCCTTAATAAATTTGCCCAATTTTTGACTTCATATTGCATGCCCATTGCATATTATACTCTCTCTCTCTTTTTTTTTTCTTTTTTTAAATGGAAAGCTTTGCTTTTCCATAAAATTGTAGTTTGGCAAAAATTGCTTGTAAGGGTATTTTTTTTATTATTTTAGCAATATTTGATAAAAGTGTTTGATGGTCACCTGGCATTGATTATATATGGTCCCCTTCCCCTCTCATTTCTTTGCCTTCTTTAGAGAGGCAAGTGTTAACAAAGTAAAATATAAAATAACTGTTTGGGTGTTTGGCATGACAATCTGACCACTCCCAAAGAATAAAAAGGCATTAAGAATGAAGGGTTTAACCAACAAAGAGTTTGATTGAAGTTCTTCCCATGCAACATCTACTTGAGTTGTTAATTGTTTTTCATGATGGATCTCAACAGGAACAATGATTCTACATTCTTCAATTCCCAAGAGTTTGAACTTGAACTTGGACTCTCCCACACAAAATTGTCATCCCACAAAACTAGGTTTCCAATTGCAAGACCAAGAATCATCCTCAACTCAATCATCTGGTCAATCACATCGTGAGATGGCGAGTATGGGCTCAAGGAATTCTTCTGGGCATTACATTTCAGGACAATACGGTATAAGTTACTCTCAATTCATAGTGGAAGTTATTTTATTGAGTACAATTATCGTTAGAACAAAATATGCCTCCCCACATTCCCTCAAAAGCCTAAAATTCGTTTTTGCTTCTATCACAAGCTTGAATGCCAATTGCTCTATAGTCCCACTTCTAGCATCTTTTAGCCATTATTTATCGTTTGGGTCCAATATTATATTTCATCTTTATGTTATTTCTTTTGGCCTTCAACATTTTATGGATGTATTGCGCGTTGATGTTATAAGTGCAAGTCATTGAACTCTATATGCGAAGGCCTTTGTCTAAGGACATGTTTGCACAAGTTGAAAATGAGACTTTTCCATATTTATTTAACACGTTCCCGAGGACTTTGAATCCTTAGGAAAGTAATCCAAGAATCTTCTTCGCATTAAGACTCATGGAGAAATGTTTTCTCAAGAAAATTCAACCATTTTTAATCATTTTGATTTTATGCATACCTTACTCTACACATTTATTAAATAGGTTAACCAATCTTGACAAGGTTTAAATGTGGTTTATTTATTAAATAGGTTGATCCCAACTTGAGCCATTTGTTTAATGTATTGACCTGAGCTGACCAATCTTAAACTAGATTGACCCAACCCAACCGAACCCACACATTAAAAGAATTACCCAATCTGGTTTCTATTTGATGAACCCATTTATTAAATTGGTTGCTTGAAACTAGTCCAACCCTTTTATTTAGTTGGGTAACTAAACCTGCTCAATTTTAAATGGGTTGATCCAACCTAAACTTGATTCATTTATTTAACTCGATCGAATTACCCACTTGAGCTTAAATGGGTTGATCTAACTTGTGCCATTTGCCCATTTGTTAAATGGTTGACCCAAATTGACTAGTACCTCTCTAACTTCTATGGAATGGATTGGCCCAACCCCAAACCCAACCCCAATCCATCTTAAATTGGTCGATGTGACCCATATCTTACCTACTAATTTATTGAGCCCAACTCGACCATTTGTTAAATGGTTGGCCCAACTTTACATCTACCAAACCCAACCCATTGTTTATATGGGTTAACCAAAACTAGTTCCATTCATGAAATGAATTTATCCAACCCAAACATTCTTAAATGGGTCGATCAAACCATACTAACTTGATTCACTATGTTGCATAGACTCTTCAAGATTTGTGATGTGCCCATGTTAGACACTTACACTCGTGCTGGACACTCATACTCATTCTTCATGGACTCTTCTAGTACTTATTAATTTTTTTGACTTGAGATGACTAAAATATTACTACATCTTTCTCCTCTTAAAACCTAATTAAAATATTGATGTGTTTGTCACTTGATTCATTTAACACTTTCCTCCCTTATTTGGGTAATAATTGCGAAAAAATGTAGGAAAGTCTTTAGATCAGAAAAAAAGATTATAACCAAGTTATTTTCTCAAGAAATTGAAAAAGGTGAACTATAGGATAACTAATTTAGAATTAGTTTCATTTGGGCGATGCCACCCTTTAGCAGCATTCCTATTTGTAACTGTATGTGGGCCCCACAGATACTCTTGCTCCAATCGCACCCTTTTTTCCTGTTTGAATTCCGTACTAGATCTGAATCTATTTAGAGTTAATCTCGTGGTTGGATTAAAAATCCATCCAGAATTTACCCCATCTCGACTGTTGATTTTTAAACCTTTGAAAATGGATTGCTTTTTAAATCCAATGAATTTAATTTTTTATGAGAAGCATCATCTTGAAATACCTTTCAAACAAATCTATTGTTCTACATTAGACCCCAATTTGGTGGCCCCACATGGCCTACATGGTGATGATGCTCATGGGTGGCATCACTAGGTGAAACTGATTCAACTAATGCTAATGAAAAATTGATGAATAACACCAAGTGAGTAAATGTACAAGGGCAATGAAAAAAAGGAAAGAAAACAGGCAAATAGTTTGGATGTACCATGCTAAACTTGTTTTCTCAAGAGAATCCACTTTTAATTTTGTTCATTGTCGGACATGGTTAATGTGAAATCAACCACACCCAAGGCTTTACCTGCTTAGTAGTTTAAGATAGGGCGTGTTCTATCCCCATCTAAAGATTGTTGGGAAGCAAAGAAAGGCCACTGCTCATTCATTTACTTAAGAGTGGAGGATTTCATAGTTAATTTGGCTTTTAGACCTTAAAAATGCCTATGGGATTATGGGTGGTTGGATTCTTGATTGTTACATTCATTGCTTTAATTGCTTGACAGCCATTATTGAGAGCTAGGATAGATGTGGTTCAAGGGCACTATAGAAATCCCTTCCATAGCTCATAGTTAGTGAAAGTTTATCCACTGAGCTGTATGACCTGAATATGTAAGTATGAATGAGATATGCACTCAGTATGTATTGAATATTTGTACGTGTAGGACATATACGTCACACCTTAATACAAAATATATAAACTTTTCCTTCAGTTGCTAATTATATTTATTGTGAATCCATACAATTAATTGTGTATTTATGTTGTACCTCTCTATCGCTTGTTACGGCCTTGACTGATGGAAACCATCTTGATGTCAATGTTTAAACTTGCATTTGGTTTTCTTATACATGGAAACTTGCAAACTTTCTCCCTGCAGCTTTGAAACTTATTTTAATTTGTCCATGGGTAATTGCAAATCTTAAGCTTACTCATTACTCATGCATCTGTATCTATTGCCTAAAAAGAATTGCTAGTATTGGCTCATGAAGACATTGTTTTAAACCCTGCACCTCCTGGTTGTTCTACCCTGTTTAACCTTGAACTTTACTAGATGCAATTTGGTTATCTATAAAACCTTTTTGAAGTTCAAAGCCACAAAACCCGTCAATGACCCACAATTTTAAAGGGTTGGGAGGCCCTCATCATCATCATCAAATGCCACAGTCCCATTTATTTGAGATAGACTTTTCAAGTTCTATTTCTCCATTTGACCTTGTTAAAAACCATAGCATTTGTCACTCCACTATCTATCATGTCTTTCTTTATCCTTTCCCTCCATGTTTTCAGCGGTCTACCTCGTCTATTGGTGCTTGCTATTTCTAACCTTTCAATTCTACACACTAGGGTTGTCTCTGCTTTTTTCACTTACAATGCCCAAACCACCTCAAATGACTTCTGCATTTTGTCATCAATTGATGCTATTTCTAAACGTCCTCTAATTGAGTCATTTCTAACTCTATCTTTTAGAGTTGGACTCATCCAACATAGCTTGCGCATCTCTATTACCTTAATTTTGTCTATTTGTATTTTCGTTATTGTCCAATACTCTGCTCCATAGAGAATTGTGGCCACTTTAGGTGATGTAGGACTCCTTATCGCATAAAACTATGCTATCTTGTCGAGATTTTACCCTATTCACTCCAATCCTATTAGTGGTATCTGAGTCAGATCCTCCATGGGATTCTATCAAAGAGCCAAGTATCTAAACTTATCTCAATAACTTATTAGGCCATTTTCAATTTTGATGAGGTTGCCCTCACTATCTTTAGCTCCACTAGAGTCACATAGGACAGTTGAACCTCAACAACCAGCAAAAGGTATGGAACTGTTTTGTTGGATGTTGGACTATTTTGTAATTTATGATTGTAATTAGCATAACTAAAACATTTTTGTGAAAATGTGATTATTAACTTTTTTAATATTTTATTTGTTTTGTATTTGACATTTTGCATTTTATAGTTATTTACAAATTATTATATTTTAACCTATCTATTAGTAATTGATTGATTAATTAATTAATATTATTTATGATATCATGTTGATGTCACGTGTTTGATCAATTTTGACCATGGTTGAACCTCGGTTAAACCCTATTTGACCCGAACATTCTCATAAGACAGTTTGATCCTTAGCTTGGTTTCTAAAACGTTGATGAAGTCTGTTATGTAGACATAATCAGAATGTTCATGAGATATATTATTTAAGAAAACCAAACTGACCCCCAACATGTGTCAGTATTTTAGGACAATTATCATTGTTTTAGTGGTTTGGGAAAATATGGACGATAGCTAATGCATATCTTTATATGTAGCAGTATTTTGGTTTAGCCTATATGATTTGGGGTTCACTTGGTGCTGATGCATATGCATGTTCAAAGTGAAGAAACACCAGTAATATATTTTATGTAGCATAAATGTGTATATTAAGATGGATGCTTGGATGACCAGAAAAAAAGATTCACAAATTGCTATAGAAGATCAAGGGATGTCATGTAAGGTGGATTGGGTATGCTGAAAGATTGACAACGTTCCCAGTATGAAGAGTTGCAAGAGCAAGGAACTAGGGGAAGGGGAAGACCAAATAATGCCTTTAAATGAGATGATAAGAAACGGCTTCTTGGATTATGGAATGATGAAAAACATAGCTTTTGGTACAATTTGAAAAGTAGTATTTCAAAGGCCAACTCAAATAGAAGGGTATGTTCGATGATGCCAATGAGTAGAAGGGTATGTTCGATGATGCCAATGAGGACTAAGGTGGTTGTCTTCATTTGGAGCCCTTGCGAACCATTTCTGAAGATCTATTTAGTTATATGTTGACTTTATTTTTGGAATGAGTCCTATGCTGACTGTTATTCAAGGTTTTTAATTATTTCATTGTTTTCATTTTCAATTAAGGGCTAAAGTTTAATGATTGAATCAATTGGGATGATGATGACAATGATGATGATGATCATGCAAACGCCCATGGCACAATTGAAAAGGTTCTCTGGCTAAGACCACAAAAGATGCAGGTTTGAGTAATGTTTAGCGAAAAAAATGGTGATGGTGATGACTATAAAGATGATGATGATGATGATGATGATGATGATACTATAAATTCTGAAATTATCACCATCATCCCAACCACTTTTTTACTCACCATGACCACAAGCACCACCACTTTTGTAGTTTAAGTAGTTAAGAAGTTTCAGGATATATACACACATGCACATACACTTTTGCCCTAGTAACTCTTATTATTATACTTGTTACAATGATTCAATGTTTTTTCTATCAATAAAAACCTGGGACTAAATACATCAATGTTGGAGATCTCAGATTTACTTTTAGGATTTTGTAATATTTTAGAATGTTGATGCAAGATTCATTTTATTCAATTTTATTGGTTATCGTTTTGATTGTTCTAGTTGTTATCATTATTTTGGTGAGATTACCTACGTTGTTTTTCTTGGAAGTGTGTCTGAAAATATCAAGTATTGAATAGATTCAGTCCTCTGTTATTGGCTACCTTAATTACTTTTCTGTTGACTTGATGTTGCAAATTATTTTTCCTTGGCCACCCTAGAGATTATTGTGTTTATAGTTTTCTCTTGTAAATATTTTATGTTGCTGTTCTGTTTTAGTCTCCTGTTTTCTTCTAATCCCATTGCATCTCTATTAGAACAGCAGTTTTTCTGTCATTTTTCTTTTCCACATTTATGAAGAGGTAGACTTGTGAAGATCGCCTTGTTTGTCACATATGGCATTTTTCATAAATGGTTCAGATGATGAAAATTCTGGCTTTTAAAATTTGTGTGTGGACATCCATCATATTTAAATTACTGTTTTGGACATCTTTCACAAAAAAATCACTATTTTAGACAATCCCATAATCCAAGGTCAGATCTATGTCATGGATTGTGGTTTTACAAGTCAAAGGTACTAGAAAAGAGGGAGATCATTGAAGACGTGGCTTTAGGTTGTATTGCGTGACCAACAATATGATTGTTAGTAGACTTGTTTGCAGCCGGGTTCTGCTCTATGACTGCCCGAGCCTGCCCAAAGCGTGTCAGGCCTTTGAGAGTAAAGGCTTGAGCCCAACCGTTTAAAAATCTATAAAGCCCGAGCTTGCCCGTTTATAGCCATTTATTTTTAAACTATTTTTTTCTGTCAAACCCCAATCTAGAGAAAGCCACAACGACCATGGCTGCCGGAGAGAGGGAGGGGTGATTGCAGAGAGAGAGGTTTTGCTAGGTTTTGTTTTAGTTTTTTAACTTATATATAGGGTACGTAGATACACACACACACACACACACACACACACACACATATATATATATATATATACATATACATATAGACATATATATACATATACATATACATATACATATAGACATATATATACATATACATATACATATAGACATATACATACATATACGGTGTATATACTTACATATTTGTATTATATAATATATTATTTATGTAGTTAAATGGGCCGTAAAGCTAGAAGGGTTTCGATGGGCTGAGTTTGGCAGGTCACATGCCAGGTTCAGACTACATGAACAACTTTAATTGTTAATAGCGTGAGAAAGTATAACTCAAAAAGCCAAATCAAGATAAATGAGACAAACTGTTTTAATGATAATGAGTTTTACTTTGTGTGTTTGGGGGTGGACAAATGATTATAGTGTGCCATTTACTTTTTAGACAATCAGCCATGCCTCAGAATTTAAATGATTTGTTAGAGGTGATTAATGGTGATGAGTTTGTCATTGTTGTGATGCTTTCATCAAGTGTAGAAAATGACAATATTTTTACATGTAACATTTTCACTTTGGTATTTGAGTTTATGTAAAATTTTCTTAATTTTTAATTCTGTACATTGTTACCTTACCTTTAAATGGATTTTTTAATATTTATATTTTAAGCAATTTTCATTTATTTATATTTTTTCTATGCTTTGAGTGTTCTATTTTTAGAGAGATTTCCCTGTAATTTCATCAGATAACAACCACCATTTAAATTCTATGGGTATTATCCAGAGGAGGAATTTCTGGGGACTAGGTTCTGGGACAATGTAAAGAACAGTGATGGTAAATAAATCTCCCTTTTGCATGATGACAAGGGACGAGCCTAATTTCGGTTTGAAGCTGACACTGCATAGAAGAAAGAAGTAAAAGACTTACTTTTGGCTATGAGGGTGCCATAAATGGGAGATTTATGATTGCCAAAGGCACGGTGCATGCTAAATTGCATAGGCACTGGTATGTGTTAGTGTCCAACATGAGTGAGGTTTTGGACATTGACAAGCCAAACAAAAGGGACAAAGGGGACATTGCACCATTTTAAATAAATTTAAATATAAAATTTATTTTAAATGAAAATAAGGTCTTGGAATAATAGTAATAGAATTGAGGTCCTCCTTTTCGATTTGAGCCGGCTTCGGTTAAGGTTGACAGGTTTTAGAAGTTAGTTGAAAATTGGGAGATAAATCCTATGGGTCTGAAGGGCTACTGTTTGCTGCAGAAGCTTAATATATTCAGAGGGTAGGTGAAGATGTGGGCTCTAACTCGAGTGGGAGGATGAGAAAGTTGAGGAACAGGGGTGGCTGGATGAGTTGCAAATTCTATCTCAGCTAGAGGAGGTAGGTCCGCCTTCCCAAGAACAACTTATGAGACAGAAGGAGATTGAAGTCGGCCTAAAAGAGAAAGCTTTGATGGAGGAGATAAAGTGGAAGCAACGGTCTCGCATTAGGTGGCTGAAAGAGGGGACAAAAATACTTAATTTTTTCATCAAAGGGCTAGTCCTCGGAGAAGAAGGAATTACATACATTCTCTTCTAGTTCAAGGGGTAAGAATTGATAAGAGATCTAATATTTGTGAGGAAGTTGTTCATTATTTCTAGCAACTTTATGAGGTTCCAAAAAGGAATTCCCTATTCCTACCTTGCTTCCATTTAAAGAATTGAATGCTGAGCAATGATTATTGCTGGAATGTCCCTTTGAGGAGGCGGAGGTGAATGATGCGATTTGGCAGTTGAGAGAAGATAAAGCTCCAGGTCCAGATGGATTTCCTATTATGTTATTAGTCTTTTTAGGAGTCGGTTAAGCAGAAAGTACTTGCCTTTGTGTCGGAGTTCTTTGAAAGAGGTAGTTTTAAGGATTTGAGGGTTGGTTTTATTACCTTGATTCCAAAGAAGCCTGGAGCATCTGCTCTGAACGATTTCTGTCCTATCTCCTTGCTTGGTAGTCCCTATAAGATTTTAGCAAACAATATTGGCCAATTGGTTGAAGGAGGTTCTTCCTGCTGTTATTTCTCTAGTGCAAAGTGCTTTCTTGGAAGGGAGGTAGATTGTAGGTTCGGTTGTCGTGGCACATGAATGTCTGGATTCTAATTTTTTATCAGGGGAAGAGGGTGCAATTTGTAAGTTAGATTTCCAAAAAGCTTATGATAATATAGATTGGCCTTTTCTGGACTATGTTTTGGAGAGAATACACTCTGGTGATCGTTGGATGAGTTGGATGTATTTTTGTTTATCTTCGGCTCATCTGTCTGTGTTGGTGAATGGGAGTCCCAAGGGGTTTGTTAAGATGGAGAAATGTTTTCGGCAGGGTGATCCTTATCACCATATCGTTATGTCATTGTGGCTGAGGCTTTACATCTCATGTTTCAGGTAGTTTTTGACTTTTTCCTCAGGGCTGGATTTAGGATTTCTATATCGAGCATTTAGATATTGAGATTTCTCATTTGGAGCAATGTTATCAAAACGGGCCGGGCCGCGGTTGAACCGCAGGTTCAACTGTGACCGGCCACTTCCTAACCTGGTTTGGCGAGAAAACCCTTAAGTGCGAAGACCGCCAAAAACCGTGTTGACCCGCGGTTTAACTCAATTTAAAGAAAAAAAAAAATTAAGAAAACTTCCTTAGCTAGTTTTAAAAAAAAAAAAAAAAAACAATATTTTTAGTACAATGCTATGTAGCTATATAAGTATGGAGTTTATAATTAATTTAAAGTGACAAAATTTAACTACTTTATAAATATAGAGTTTTGAGTTGGTCCAAATATTAAGTATAAATATTTTTAGTTAAATTAATTTTATAAGTTTCATGTAATTTGCAAAATGCTATGTAGCTATATAAGTATGGAGTTTATAATAATTTAAAGTGACAAAAAATTAATTAATTTATACATATAGAGTTTTGAGTTGGTTCAAAAATTAAGTATAAATATTTTTAGCTAAATTAATTTTGTAAATTTCATATAATTTTAATGCCACAAAAATTTAGAGACAAATTATTTAAAGAGATTAAAATTTTAATCAATGGCGTGTTTGATTTGATTAAGGTCTTTTTCTTTATTCATATTAAAAAATAATCTTTGATTTAAAATTTTATTTCAACTCATCAATTAAATGTTAATTAGTATTTTAATATTATTTATAATATTTATATTAATTGCACGGGTTTGACTACGATTGAACCTTATTTAACCCAACCTTCTAATTAACGTTTCGATACACGGTCCGGTTCTGATAACATTGATTTGGTGTATGCCGATGATACGGTTCTCTTTCTTAAGGTAGATGAGGAAGTTTTGAAAATGGTCCGGGTGGTTTTTCAGTGGTTTCAAATTTGTTTAGGGTTGAAGGTAAATTTTGATAAGAGCAAATTGATGGGGGTGAATGTTGAGTATAGGCAGTGTGTGGAGTACGCGTTGTTGATGGGTTGTAAAGTTGCTTCTTTTCCTTCTATGTATCTTGGGATCCCTCTTTATAAAGGAAAACCTCGAAATGTGTGTTGGGATATGATTATTGATAAAATGGAGATGAGACTTTCGATTTGGAAGGGCAACTACTTGTCACTTGGAGGTAGGATCTTATCTAGCCTTCCTGTTTATTTTCTTAGTGTTTTTAAATGTCCAGTTACGATTGTAGAAAAATTAGAAAGGACCCAACGACAGTTCTTGTTGAATGATGATAGAGAAAAGCGGAAATTCCATTTGGTTATTTGGTCTAAGGTTTGTTAACGTAAAGAGGAAGGTGGTCTTGGGATTCAACCAATTCGTCAGTTTAACGATGCTTTGCTGGGGAAGTAGTTATGGATGTTGGATGACTCTTCCGAGGGTTTATGGAAGGATATTATCTGCAGAAAGCATAAAGTGCAGGACTATGGGTGGACGGTTGCTAATGCTAATAGGAGAGATTCAAGTTTTATGGTGTTTGTTCTGTGGCGATGGCTTTTGGTCGTCACATCAATTACCGAGCATATTCAAGAGATGCATTTTATTTTGGTTGGACAAGTGGCTTGGTGATGCCCCTTTGTCTCAAACTTTCCCTGTGCTCTTTTCTCTTGCAGCAAATAAAGAAGCTATGGTTAGGGAGTGCTATGAGGTAATTCATAATAAGGTAGTCTGGGGTCCTCAATTTCGGAGAGATTTGGAGGATTGGATGGTTGAAGAATGGGTGTCGTTAATGAACCTTTTGTGATGGGTTATGGGAAGGATAGGCGGATTTGTGAGCTTGGTTCACATGGCTTGTTTTCAGTGAAGTCTTTCTATAGGAAGTTACTGATGGCTGGCGAGGTTCCTTCTGTTCACCCTAAAATTTGTGAGGGGGTCTCTCCTTTTAAAGTGAAGGTCTTTGGATGGTTTGCAGGATTGTAGAAATTTTGTCTATTGATAATTTCCGTTTGGGAAGATGCTTATTGTGAATGCTTGCTTTTTGTGTTTATCGGATGCTGAATCAGTAAATCATCTTTTGCTTCATTGTTGGTTCTCTCATCAGATTTGGGTTCACTTTTTCCTTGGGTATTGCTTTTTATATGCCTCGTGCATGGTGTGAGTTGTTTAATGAAGAGGTGGTGATGTTCTTTCTGAAGAAGTCTGTGGAAGGTGACAACTCTTAAGTATTGTTTGATCTATTTGGCTGAAAAGAAATAAGAGGGCTTTTCATTGCAAGGAATGTTCCATTTTGTCCTTCTGGATGCCATCAAGCTTCGGGCTGCTTGGTGGATGGTCGGGTTGACAAAGTTTCGAGGGGTCTTTGTTTCAGATTTGTGTAGGGATTGGGCTTCAATAGATTTGGTTATTCATCATTTGGATTCTAGACCTCAAGTTCCTTGGTCTCCTCCTAATTGTGGGCTTCTCAACCTCAATTTCGATGGCAGTTGTATGAGTGAGATTGGTCTTGCAAGTTATGGACGGATTCTTCGTAATGACTTGAAGTCTACTGTGCTTTCATTTGTGGGCCCAATTTCTAATAGATCAATAATTGAGGTGGAATTGTTTACATATGGAGAGGCATTTTGGAGTTGAAAGAGTTAGGGGTTGATGGGAGCTTGGTCGAAGGTGATTCAAAGGTTGTTATGGCGTGGGCGTTGGGCTCCCAATGTCTGTGGATCTTCTTAGACAAGACAAAGAGGATTTGGCATATTATTAATGTTTACGATTTTAAGGTTGGTTGGGCTTCTCGCCCACTTAACTCTGCTACAGATGATATGGCTCGTCTGGGGTTGACTTTAACTACGGAAGTTGTAAATAAATTTTTGTAATTTTGGGGTGGGGTTTTGTCTAATTTTTCCTTGCTGGTGGTCCTCTTTTGGCCTTCCTTATTTGTCTTTTTGTATCTCCCTTGTGAATTAATGAAGTTACCATTTAAAAAATAATACTAATAGAAAATAATATACTAGTTTTACTCTAGATTAAGTGACAAACATGTTTATCTTTTAATTAGGTTTCAAGTGTCCGGCATAGGTGTCACATCTTGGTGTGCATGCAACAGTGTGTATGGTTTTAGTATGGTTTATACACATGAAATACTGGATGACATGAAATCGATGCACTTCAGTTTTGAAGTATTTTCCATGATGTGAGTACTCTTTTTTTTTTTTTTCTCTTTTTTCGTAAAGTTGATCTCATGACGTAATATGTTTTACTATTGAGAATTCATTCTTGCAGCTATCTCTCTCTCTTAAATGATAATTTGCACCTATTTTCTATTACTAAGTTGAAATCAATGCTTGATGACTTGTTGATCTCTCTTTTTGTAAGTGCTGTTTTTTTAGTTTTTGTGACTTGTAGCTGTTTTTGTATTTTTTCTTTTCACTTGGGTCCGAGTCTTTTAGACCTTGTGATCCTTGTTTTTGTAATTGTTTCTCTTTAATATAAGTTTTCTCTATTACCGCTCAAAAAAAAAAATAAAAAAATCAATGCTTGATGATGTCATTTTTGTCCCTTTCCAGGACACGAGGAAACCCTTGGTAGACATGTTGATGGACATGTGAAATCAGTTCTATCCCTGGGAAGTCCAGATTATTTCTTTCCAAAAGTGGATTATAGTCAGTCAGTAGTAAGTTCAAACCATAAGCTGGTCCTGACTTTACTCATACTGTCATATTTATGTATATTCTTGTATGAATTGCTGGAATTTTTTCTTAGGCTTCTATTAATCTACATTACAGGCTCACATTCCATGCCCTTATACTGATCCACACTTTGGTGGGGTGCTGGCTGCTTATGGGCCACAGGCTTTTGTGAGTAGTTTGTCCTATCTTGGCTTATTTGATAGCAATTTACTGCTTTTACATGGTTTTGTGCCTCATGAATTGTGTTAGGGTATTAACACTAACATTTTTGTTACTTTCTGATAAGACAAGAAGGTGCAACGTTGAGTAAACGGTGTTGCCTATCAGGCCTGTCCAAGTCTGTTCTGTCTGTTAAGGTGTCTTGTTTTGTTTTTGGGCCTGTGTTGTACTCTATGTTTTCCTCCTTTTTTTCATGAAATCATCATTCAAAAAGTAAAATAAAATCAGATATCATTCTTATTTGCTATATATTTGCTTATGGGGGCATTAGTTATTTTTTGCTGTGCCCTCTCTGTATGATTGCCAAGCTTGTTGATGTAGTGGAATTGCTTTTCAAAGGAATTATGAGACCCCCTTAATTCTGGGATGACTTTGAGTTCTACACCAGGCAATTTGTGGCAGAATTTATCGTTACAAAACTATGTTTACAATGGGTCTTTGAAGGTAAAATAAAGACTTATCTGTTTATAATATGTATCTGGCATTTTGTTTCTCAAATCAGTATAGTATATCTAGTAAGATACATCCATGCACAGTTCATACATGATGCATATCTGCTATGATGCATCTACTTGAGTATCTTGTTCTGATTTCTAGTTTTTTATTTTTTACATTGTATTAGTGGTAACAGAATTTACTTTCTGCTGTCAAAATCATGAAAAACATGCTTCCATTCAACAGTTCTTGTGCTTGCAGTCTGTTCATGACCAGGGTGTCAAGCCTCGGTGCTGATGCTTTGTGGATACTTTCCAGTGGAATTAGCTAATGGAGAAACCCATGCATTTCATTATTGTTTCTTTATATTTTACTGTACTCATTGAAGTGTTTTTGACTTTTTTCGTTTGAGTTATTTCAATATGTATGACTTTGTTTTACATTCAATCCAAGAAATTAAAGGTCATTGTTATTCTTTTCCTTGTATTCATCATTTATGATGTTATTGATAAACTAGATGCAACCCCAAATGCTGGGCATGCTGCCGACACGAATTCCACTGCCCCCTGATCTTGCCGAAGATGAGCCAATTTATGTAAATGCAAAGCAATATCGCGGAATCCTCAGGAGGAGGCAGTCACGTGCCAAATTGGAGGCTCAAAAGAAGCTAGTCAGAGCTCGAAAGGTATGTGCAAATGCTAAAATGAGAAGTACGTTGGTAGTCTGCTGTCCTTTTTGGCATAAGAGGTGCGCCTCCCATCTTGGGGTCTTCAACTGTATAGCCGGTGGGAGGCGTCTGATTTCACATGATCATGTATTTATTGCTTGAGCCTCTCTCCCAGTCTAGTTTCTCCACAAATTTCTGAGTATCAATACTCTGAAAATCCTACTGTAAATTGTTCCAATCAATTAAAACTATATTATCTTGAGATTGTTCTCAGCGTCAGTGTCTTCAGTATCTTTTCCATCCAAGGTAGGCCTCTTTTGTCCATTCAAGGTTAGGATTTCAAGCGTTAAAATTGGATTGAGTATAAATAACAAGACTTTAGTATTCTAAGAAGGGAAAACATTTCTAAATGTTTCAAAAAAGTGTAGGTATTCACTGCCCTTGCTTTTTTAATTCAATCGATCAATATCGATGAATATGTAAAATGAGGCATTATCCTATCTTGTCATCCATATGGTGAGGATGACAGCCAAGGGTGGCATTTGGGGTATGTGAGGTCCACATATTAAAAAACAGGCTGTTGATTAATTTTTAGACACTTGCTTACATGTACGTATCCTTTCAGATTTTGTGAAACTATTGGAGTCACCATTGGTGGATGGATCAAATGAGAGGTGTTGGATAAACTTTGTAGATTTCTCCTCAAGTATTTTACATTTGATCCATCCAATCGTGGGTCCAAGAGATATACTTGTAAACATGCATTTAGAAATTAATGAACAGTTTGAATTTTTCCATGGATGGACCCCATGTACCTCAAATGTCACCATTTGCTCTTACCATTAGGTTGATAGCATTGGATCATTCCTCATGTAAAATCTGACTCTATACATATGACTAACACTTGAGATTACAAAGAGAACCCAATGCATATGGACGTAATTGTGTGTCATATATGTCTTTCCTTGATGCCAAATTTCAATTCTTACCTTCTCATTAACTTAATACCAGGATAGATCAAAGTCATTTATGATGAGCAAGTCTATTTGGATAAAACCATGTGTCACCTATGAAAGTTTTGAATTTTCGATTGTGGATCCACCGATCTTTGTGGCAACCATTAGGTCACAGCCTGCCCTCTTGATATAGGTAGCTGAAATCTCATCCAGATATTTTTTTGGAGTAAGGGAAGACATTATTTTGGTCTGAAAATTTGAAAACAGAAAGCACTGCAAAGAAAAGAGAAGCCAATTTTGTAGGTTTTAGCTTTGTAGGAAATCATAACTATTACCTTTGTGAATCATGTCTAACAAAAGGATGTGGCATAGTTGGGAAGTGCTTATTGTTGTAATCATTAAGGTGGTGGATTCGAGTACGTGACCCTCTCAATATGTATTATACCAATTTACCAAAAATTGTATGGTTTTAGAAATTGAGGTTCATCATCATCATAGCCAAAATTCTATCTATTTTAGCTTTTTGAGTTCTACTTCTCCATTTAACCCTATTATACACCTATAGTTAATGACTTCATTATCTATCATTTCTTTCTTTATCCCTTTGCTCCACGTTTTCAATGGTCAACCTCTCTTTGTGCCTTCAACTTGTAACCTCTAAGTATAAAATTCAAGTTACTTTCTATAAGAACCTAATTGAATCATAAGATTTTGATAACAATGCTCGGTGCTGGAATTTTCACCAAATATACTGTTTCAGGATGTGTTCTACTCTGGCCTTCTGTTTGATGGGGGCTCACCTTGAATGCTTTGTGTTTTCCTCGATCATAAATAGACTCATTCTTGCACCAGTTGGATCATGTGCTTAGAATGAACTGGTGCTTAAATGAAAATGATCATTCATACCTCCACAAGTGTATGTGCATAAATGTTTGGATTAAGCATTACTTAAGGGTAGGCCTCATCTTATGGGTTGGATGCAACACATGAAACCAGTCTGTTGAAAGAAGAGGATTCAAAGGATCTTGAACCATTTATGACTTTGCTTCCTGCTCCACAATCTGGCAGGAACTGTTGTTAACGATCCCACACAACTGCATAACCATGTGGATTGGGATTCCTTGCATGTCTCCAATATTATAAAGTTATATGTTAAATTGGAAATAGATGGAGAGAATTTGATGCAACAATTGGTCTAGAACATATATTATACCTCTACAATAGCTAAGACATGCTCCTGGATGTGTGGGTTCTATGGCTCAGGAACTGTACATTCCCTGAAGGCTCTGGGACTGCTGGACATTTTTGTTGAGAAGACTTGCTAATTTTTCTCTGGACATGCTTGTGATTGCCCTGTATGGGACAACCTGATCTCTTTTGTGATTGGCTTAGACTGTGAGCTTGACTGAAAAAACACTGTTTTCCATGATTTATTATTTGCAGCCGTACCTTCACGAGTCTCGGCATCTTCATGCAATGAAGAGGGCAAGGGGATCTGGAGGCCGCTTTCTGAACACAAAGAAGCTCCAACAATCTGAGCAGAGTCTAACCACCAATGGTGACAACACATCCGGTTCAGCCCCACTGCGGCTCGGTGGTAGTTTATCTGAATCTGAAGTTGTCCAGTCAGAAAATGGCAATGGGAGTGCTTCTGCCACCTGCTCTGATGTCACAAGTGTTTCCAACAGTGATGACATTTTCCGGAAGGCTGATCTTGGATTCTCCAGTTTCCATTTGCAAATGGTTGGGAGCTTGCAAGGTGGTGGCATTATGCGTAATGGACCCCAGCACCGAGTTTCTGTCATCCATTGAGAGATGGATTTTCTTCGAAAATCAGGCCTGATCGTGGTGAAACATGTGCATTGGATTGTGGAGAATCGTTTCTAGTGTGTTTCATGGGCAATTCATCCTTGGCTTTGGTAGTACTCGTTTCCTTAGTTTCCTATTGGCTTTTGTATCTTGAAAACTCGTTGCTGCAACTGTTCCACTCTATTTGTTATCTTATGAATCATGTAGGCAATGTGAATCATGTAGGTTGGGTTTGATCTGTAATTGGATCATGAGCGCTCTTTCATTTATTTTTCATTTTTCTGGTACTCTGAAACAACTAAAGCTATTATGACACCTTCTGCCTAACTCGCTATGTGGTTTAATCTCTGTAAATTTGACTAATTGCTTGTAGATTGCCTTTCAAGATACTGTATGTTAATTTTTTCCCCTTTCAGATTTGGTACACTTGCAGGTGATCTAGACCACAACCAGATGAGCAAGGATCTCCAAATACGTCTTGTGAAAGACGGATCTTCTAATTAGTTGTGATGCAAGATTGAATATTGGCCAATATTTATCTTTTTTCTTTTCTTTTCTATACAATTGATATGAAATCTCATATATTTGGCTATATATTGCTAGGTATATAATATGACTTAAGACATTGGACAGACTCAAATTATCAGCCTATATTTGTCAGGTTTTATCAAGGTTTTTAAAACTAGAGTTCAAGAGAGAAGGATGTTTTGATGATTTAGCAACAGAGCAATGTAAACCTATGTTGGTTCTCACATGGATTGGAGGAGGTGAATGAAGGCCTAAAAATTATAACTAAAAATGAAGGTGAAATCTCAATTACAACTGAAAATCTAGAATAAATATTTCTTTTGATCCAACTAATGTTTCTTTTCATTTGTAGTCTTTTGGACCACATCTCTTTATTTATGTCATTTAATTATATTGATTCTTTGAGTATTTCTCATGTACCAAATATCTAAAGCCAATATTTTTTCCTCACAATTTTCAAATTCCACCATCTTATTTTCAGAAAATCTCTCATTATTTTGTTTATAATTTAGTTTTAATATACACATCTAACATGGTTACAAGACTATTACAATAGATTTATAATCTTTATTTAAGGTGCTTACCTTGTGTCATGACAAAAAATAATCTAATTGGGGTCTATTTCTCTCACTGTGGGAATACATGTGGTTTTCTTCTCTCTTTTTTTTTTTTAAAAGAAAAGAAAAATGTATTAACCATTACCAGATTAAAACCCATAGCAAACTCTAAAATTGATTCACCTATCTCAATCCCCTCTCCATATCCATACTGCCCTATATAAATTTTATTTCCATCATTTTAATTCCCATCGTCTCATCTGGTTTGCTCTTAGGGCAATGGGTGTCACTCGTGGGGGTTTTACGCTAGGTTTCCTGGGATTTTTCACACTTAAATTCAAAAAAAAAAAAAACAAATGTTGCGTCAGTGAAAATTGAAATTTATTTCAGGCTAATTCACTAAGGACATATTTAAGCATGTGCTCGGCTGAAAAACCTGGATAAATTGATTGTTATATTAAAGGGTGTGATTGACTCTGATAAAAAAAATTAATAGTTCTAAATTATGAAGTTTTTTTTTTTTTTGAGGTCCTAATATATGAAGTCATTTGACTATTTAAAATAGACTTATAACATCATCCCAATTCTATTTGTTGAGATCAAAACTAAAATATTAAATAAACATTTTATTTACACCGCTCAATTGAATAATGAGGCTGCATTATATGAAAGTCAATTAGAATTGAGTCTAAATTTTAAATAATTTGAATTTATTGTAAAATATACCTTATATGAGACCTATTTCACCTCTTCACAAATATTAATGAATTTACACAGCTTTAAAAGTCAAACTAAAGTGAAAATTATTGACCAAGGAACTTTTAGTAATGTATATTCAGAAATCAAACATAACAAATCATCCCATTAACATTATGATAACTTCATCACTGTACAAGAGTGTCTTCTTTCGGCAGCTTTTCAATCGATCAATTCTATCTAAAAGAAACTCTTATCTTAATATGTCCGTTACTAAATGTTTTCTATTATTGTTTGGCAAAAAAATTAAAATTTTCTATTATTGTATATACAATAAATTTTGTCAATTATAAATTTAGGTAAGTCACATCTAATTTAATATTTTAAAGTGAAAAGAATTTAAGGAAAAAAAAACAGACACCTAAAGTTTGCCTCATATCAATTTATGGTTAACATTGTGGAAATTAAAAAAAAAAAAAAAGTGTTTGATACAACTCATTTTGCACCTCTTAATTATAGTACTTTTTTAACAAATGGATAAAAAATATAAAATATTTGAAATAAATAAAATACTTCCAACAATCTATTTGAACGAGAGAAAAGCAAGAGAATGAAGTAGAATAAACTATATTTACATTGAGTAATATAGAGTTGATGCAAGGGTAATAGCAAATCGCCCTTATTAGTTATTTCAATTACAAAAACTGCTACTATAATTTTAAGGGAGGCACCCGGAAATTTTGTCTCAATACACTCGATTCCAAAATTTTGGGTGAAATGACCGTTTTGCCCTTACACTTCCTCTTCCACTGAAGCCGTTCCTTCGAACGAAAGAACGATCGACTGAATAAGGGAAAAAACCGGTGGGCCCCACCGTTGATTGAAACCCATGGTCTTCCTTAGCCGTTGATAGGTGGGCCAAGGGCGATCATGGTGCTGTCAATCCTAGGTGGAGAAGTGAAGGATCGATTCGGATCTAAAAAAAAAACCCAGAAAATTGGATTTCGGACGCCCAAAACAGTAGTCGAAGAAACTGGCCAGAGGAGGGTCCCACCATACTCCGATTAGAGATCTGATGGTATAGATAGATTGACTATAAAAAAATGGAATGGGTATGGTGGGACCCATGCGGGCAAAAACCTTCTCCATTACCTGATCTAATTTTAATAGTTGCTAAATATTTTTATCTTTTATCTTTATCAAAACATGTTTTATTTTACTGACATAATTGAGTAATGTGACTCTCGTAATTCAAGCTGGATTAAATAACATTTGAAAAAGAAATGGAGTTTATTGGTCTTACAAAATCAAAAAATTATTATTGATGTGATATTTACAATCATCAAATTTTAGTAGAACTGTGTCTGAATTTCCCACACGTAAATAAAAAAAAAAAATTAGACTAAAAAAAATAAACAACTCGAAAAGAAACTCTTTGTTAAATGTGAACTTTTTGGCTTAAATCAAATGGATAAAAATGTTAAATGAAAGTTCATTTTAAAAGCGTAATATTAATAATCTGTAATTTATTTTGGAAAAATTATTTTTCTGATAAATTAATATATTATTAAACTAAAATACTCCTAGTGAGATATACTCTCAAAATATATTTATTAAAATGAATGGGCCAACACTTATATTTTTTATGACTTATCTCGTGGAGGAAAATGTTTCCAACTCTTAATCCATGTGATTTTTGTGCTTATAATATTTGATGGAAAGTCTCATTAAAAAGTCTCACTCGAAAAATCTCACCAACTTAACTTCGTATTAAAACTAGAGGTGAAACTTGGGTCGGGTTTTAACTTGACTCGCATGATCCAACCAGAGAAATCAATGGGTTTGGGTTATGTTTTTGTATATTTTGGGTCGGGTAGAGTTGAGAAAAAAAAAACCTGCATGAAATTTCCAGTTAGATAGGATTGAGAAATTTAAAAATAGTCCGGCCCGAGTACACCAAGTTATAAAATAGCACCTTGGTTGAGTCGGGTCGGAAATTCAGATTGGGTCAAGTTGAGTAACTCGAGTCAGTAATCAGATTCGGGTCAAGTTCAATAGTTTTTGACATGGGTTGAGTTGGGCTTATTGCCCGACCCGAGTTTCCGCCCTAACTAAAACATAAGAATATATTCTACAATTCTTGAAATGATGTTGTTAGATTGTATTATATGATTTGTATGAAGGAATATTAGTCATTGTACATAGGGTAGTTTAGTATTTTTATTAGGGTTTTTTAATATATTATTGTATTCTTTTGCAAATCAATGAAGATTAAGAAAATCTTTCAAAAATAATTTTTTAGAATTTAATCTTTAGAAATTGTAATGATCCTCTTAGCTTTTCTCTAATTTTCAGGCAGATTAGGTACATGTGCTCATACATGCACTCTCAATGAACCAACTTAGCTGTAGGAGGATTTGATTTACATTCTTTATAGGATATTGATACAGATTAGGATCATGCTCATATGTTTGATACAAATTTAAAGAAAACAAAGGCAATTTTAAAATTCACACGAAATTCAATGTGAAATATTTTAAATCAAAAGCTATTAAGAAAATTATTCAAAATCATATATAAAAAAATAGAAGATTCGGATTCTGTTGTCCCTTTCTCATCCTCACAATCTTTATCTTACTAGAGTTGAAAATAACAAATTTTATATCCTATATGGAAAACCCAAACCCAAAAGCCGAGGACTACCCATTCAGAGTCAAAATCTAGAAAACTTTAAACTAAAATTCAAGAACTTTTCTTAAAAAAGGAAAAAATAAAGAGAGAGAGACCAAAGAGAAAGAATAAGCTAGCCCATAAACTCTAAAATGATATATGGAAATCTAAAAATATCAGAACCTTGAATTTAAGAACTTTCTTCAAAACTCAACTAACAAAAATAAATAAGAAATGCAAAAAAAAAAAAAAAAAAAAACACTGTAAAAATTGAAAAAAATTGTATCTAAATTTATAAATCATAACCCCCAAAAACCGCATACTCAAAACTCTCTCAAAATCATTGTACTTTGGAGGAAGAAAGATTGAACGAAGCCCTTGACTTTCTGCTTTAGAAATGAATTTTAGGGAGATAGAGTAATAATATCCATCGAGAGACAATGAAAAGGAAATGTACTAAATGTTAGGCCTGTTTGGAGTTTGATTATATGAGATGCATTGTTGATCTTACTCGTATCTTTGCGAATCAAGCTCTACGTGCTGAACACACAGAGGATCAAAGGAGGACAACACCCCCTTGTCCAGAGGCAAAACTCTCTTAAGGCAACATTTTATTGAAAGAAAATTTTGTAATTTTCATATTGTTCTTTATATAAACTCTGTAAATCTCTATATTATGATTTGATTACATGTGTTGAAGTTTTTAATTCTTAGATTTTCTTTTTGATATTATTATTTAACATATTTTATTACAATAAAACACTAGATTGAAGAAAGAAGAAGAAGAAAGCACAATCAATTGTCTCAAAGAAGGCTGTTTCAGCCATCAATAATCAATATACGATAACAAATCGTCTTTCTCACACTGACTATGGCACACTGTACATCAAAAGGGCAGAATAGCTCAATCCCTACCCAATAGCCACCCAATTCCAACACCTTTCTTCCCTACTTAATGCACTTTTTAGGCTTTGATCAATTGATCCCACAACTGTGAATGATTAAAGAAAAGAATAAAGAAAAACCCATTCCAAAAGGCCTTAAACTAGTAGTGATTTTCCAAGAAAGCAAGCAGACAAACACCCATCAAGCCACTTGTGGATTACCTCTCTATGTCCATGGGCCCAAAGCTCATTCCCCTTGTGAACAAAACTTTGGTATTCATCCCCTTTCTTCTCCAGAGACTGAGACTCTAAATCATTCTCATCGTCTCTGTCATCTCCTTCCTTGGTTAGAGCCCTGTACTCTGCCTTCTCCCCATACATTTTCAGTAGAACCAGATAAAGGGTCATCCCAAAGATGGCGACACAGACTAATAACCAACTGAATTGAATGGTAACGAGCGATTTTGCTCGGTGGAGAGCGCTCTCTGCATGACACCTCACCACAAAGTGGCCGTCTTCTGAATTCATGAAGCAGCCCTTTGGGACTAGCTGAGGAGTCCACAACACGAACCCCATGACCATAAACCAGATACCTTGGAAGAGAATACTGAGTGATCTAACAAAGCCAATCAAGAAACTTCGAGGGCGACCGATCCCCATCAGCGTAGTAGCCAGCGAAACGAGAACTATGACTTGCAGCAGCAAGTGATATTGCCCTTCCATTCCCATGTGGTCAGCAGAGTGCATGTGAAAGAGAAGGAACTGCTGCGCAAAGGCGAGAGCGGCGAGCGTTTGGGTAAGCTCGTAGCAGGCCTTGAGCTTCAAGGAAGTCAAAGACGATGGCGAAAGCGGCGTAGGTGAAGAAGGTGAAGGATATGAATGAGTGCTCAAAGTTGTGAAGATGGTTTGATGGGATGGTCCAGTCTGGGTCGAGTGGTTGGTGGCGATCGGGGCCGATGAAGAGCTCCATGGCTATGGACAAGCAGCTCCCTGCCATGATTAAGAAGAGCTCAAGGTACCTGTGAATTGAGGTTGGAAACCATGGAGGAGATGTGTAGGTGTTTGGGTGGAGAGAATGGAGCTTGATGTTGTTGAGCAGGTGCCAAAGACCGATGAGGAAAAACCCAAAACCTGGAACAACATGGCCTACCAAGGTGCCCATGTTCCTTTGGATGATTTTTTCTCGAGGAAGGAAGGAAGGGGTGTGCCTGTGGGGATGTGGGGGGAAAGGAAGGAGGTTTTTGAGAGTTTGGATGGCAGGACAGGGGAGGGCAGGGCAGGGCCTTAAGAAGGTGATTCTTTGGATTGGCAGCCTAGAGGATTCCACCAGATTTGAATGATAAAAAGACTTGAAATGGACTTTCTCATCTGGAGCTTGAGGAACAAGCAAGAATGCCCTTGGTTGACCTCTAAATTTCCTCTCTTGAGAGAAAATTTCCTCTCAATACTCGATGCAAGTGTCTACATAATTTTCTACGGTTGAAACTTAGCTCGGGTTTTAATTCAATTTGCATGACGCGACTTAATGGGTTTGGGTTATCTATTTATATATCCCACTTTGAAAAAATTTGCACAAAATTTAAGTTAAATTGAGTTGAGAAATTTAAAATGAACTTGATCAGATCTGAGTGCACCAAATTATAAAACAATATTCGAATTGAGTCGGGTCAAAAATTTGAGTTGATTCGGATCGTGTTCAAAAAGTTTTAACAAAGATTGATTCAGTTCGGATTCTATAAAATAATTATATATTATTATTCTTATGTGGCTACTATGAAGATAAGTGAATCCACTGTTTATTTTAAAACAAACAAATTCAATAATTGATAAAAAAAAAATCAAAAATTAAATAGATTGTAATTATCGATCATTATAGTGACGTTATTGTGACAACATATGATCAAAAAAGATTATCGGTTGTCTAAATTTGACAAATAGAGTTTTTTACGTTGATTCTATTTGTCTTACAAATACGGTTGAAGAATGTTAACTGTCATTTATATGGCAATTGGCAAATGGCGTTTTTACACGCAGACTGCCACCAACGTGTTCTCAACAAAACTTAGAATCAACCTTCTAGAAGGTTGGCCGCTGCTAAAAATGGAACTGAATTTTATATTTTACGTTATAATTTTAAAAAAAATTGATTTGAGCATAAATTTAAAATTCATTCAGTGTTTTCCCATTCTACCCTTAAATTGAACTTATTATCACAGTGATGGCAAAATAGAAAAACACCATATGATAACATAGTAAAAATACTAGTGTTCATGTGATGACCCGACTCTCCCATTTAGATATCGTCTTCTGTGGGTCTACTAGATCTGCACAATTTTGTATTTTGATCTGGCTTACTTTCCAGGCACAAAAGGCCTCTTACTTGGGAGAGGGGTTCTCTCTTCTAATAACCCATCCTTAGATCACCTCCCTAGGATGATGTGGGACTCTTTCCCACATGCCCAGGTGGGCAGTGGCATCACAATCCACCCCTCTTGAGTCAAGAGTTGTCTTCAGCTCTACCACATAATACAAACAGAGGGTTGAACCTGCACTGATACCATTTGTGACGATCCAACTCTTCCAACAAGATATTATCTGTTTTGGACCCATTTGGCCCTACACTATTTTGCATTTGAACCCGACTCACTTCTAGGCCGAAAAAGCCTCTTGCTTGAGAGAGAGGCTATCTCCTCTTAAATCCACTCACGTACCTAGACAACCTGGGATTCTTTCCCACGTGCCCAGGTAAGGGACGTTACAATTCAAATCATTTTCATGAAAATTGTGTGAATTACACCTACAATTTACAATTTAAATTTTATTTTAGTTCTAAAACCTTATTTATGAAGAAGCACTAATGACATTTATTAAGTAGGAATTTAGGGCATCGCTCATTCACAAACTAGTTCAGTGAGGCAAAACATCGGATTCAGTTAAGAAATTCTATTAAAAAATGTATATTATATCTTTACTAATTAAATGGTGTGTTTTTGTTCTTTAAAGGACAAAAAAAAAACATTAGCTAACCTCATATTGATTGGAAACCTCTTTTATAATCAATTTCTCAAAATCAGAAATCATCATTATTATTAAATTTAGGGTAGCGATCCTCCTACGGGCATTTTGTGTAACGAGACATAGGATTTAGGGTATTATCCATTTTACCCTTCTGATTTCGTACGAATGCATTTAAAAAAATTTAGTGACTCGGTCAGTGATCCGATTCAGTGATCCAATTTATTGTTCTTTATGAAAAAAATAGTCTACTTAGATAAATTTTCAGTGAGTCGATTTATACCACAGTAGAAGGGTCAGTGATCCGATCACTGATCTAGCGAGCCTATTCGAAGAGCAAAATAGACAATACAGTAAAATCCATGTCGGAGTTACACAAAATGCCCATAGGAGAAATCAGCCTCCTACATTTAGAATCATAATCTTTATAATTGCTTTAATAAAAACTTACAAATGTGTTTTATACCTTCTTTCCCGCTCTAAATTGTTATAGTGTTATACATCTAATATTTTAAATTTATCATTATTATAATTAAAGTTATTATTCAATTTATTTTAAATTAACTTTAGTGTCAATTATTCATGCGAATCAACATTAAAAATCTCTTTTCTAACACTTATATAAATTATATAATATTATTTAAATTAAACCCTTAAATGAATCGATGAATCTAATTTTTTATTCTCATTTGATTCAACTCCGGTGAACAATGGCAATGGGCTACGCAGAGGAATCTTTTATTTTCTGAGGGTAATTTCGTAATTTGCATTTGAGGAGTTAAGCGGCGTCGCCACCTTCAAGACGACGGCGTTTTGAGTTGGAATTCTAAGCACGGAAGCGGACTTTTCTTGACAAATTTCACTTCTTTCACGTTTGGATTTGAAAGTCTTCTTCTCTGCAATTTCTCATCTCATATTCTCATTGTTTAAATAGAAAACCTTGGGAGCCTTTCCCTCTCATTGGCTTTTCAGTTTATAAAAGGGCGGGACCCAGCTCTTTCTCCTCTTTATTTGACCAATACAAATATGTACTTTTCACATTCTTTGACGAAAGTAGCATCGAGAGATCGTATTGAATGATATAATTAAACATTAAATTATACAATTTAATATTCATCACTTATAAAATACATATTATAAAAATATAACATGACTTTATTTAAATCATTATTTATTACATATGTATCTATATACATTGGACTCGTGCAGATAATGCAAAATATAAATATTGTCTACCTTATCATCATTATAAAACGTCTCTAATCGATTAACAGAAGAGATGAAAAAAAAAAAAAAAACATTTTCATTTTCTTAAGAGGAGATGCACTAGTATTTTATTTTACTTTGAATGTACCCATTTCAAAATATTTATCCCTGTAAAATTTAATTAATAATTTTGTCACTAAATTAAAATAGAGTAGTCATTACTGTTATAACTTGTGAGAGCTTTTTTTATGATCAAAGTGTCTAAGTTTCTTAGAACACTTGACCGATTCTTGAAATATATGCAAGCCTTTCTACCGGACTTTCGTATAGTGACACAGATTTCTGACCATCACTTTAACTCCTTTCGATTGACTTGTAAGAATTCTTGGACAGCTCCATATCATTAAAAGATCTTTCTACCAATCATGAAAAATAGTTAAAGTAGACCCAAGATAAAATGAAAACCATTGAAATTTAAAAATAAATTGAAGTAACATTTACAAAACATAAAAACATACCTTCTAAGATTTCACCACATAAATTTTTTTAGTACAATGTTCGTAGATGTAAAAAATGATCCAGTAAACCCATCTTATGGGATAAAGTTGAGTCCCACGTGAGATGAAAAGTTTAATGATCAAAACATGTGGTGAGGATATGGATTGGTTGAAAATTAGGGTGGTATTAGACAATATAGAATTACTATTTATTGAAATAACACGACTCAATTATGTTATGTTTAATTTTTTTTCTAAAACAAACGCATTAAAGAAGTGTTTAGCCAGATTGGCTCGAATGGGCGCTTTTTATACTACTACGTCATTCTTTATAAAGTTATAATTAATTATCTGATGAGATTAATGTAAATCTTTAAATTAGAAAATATATATTCTTCAAATTTGATTTATGTCAACTCATTCAGACAAGTTAACCCACATTGGCTTAATTCAACTTTTTTTTTCTCTCTATAATTTTTTTCTTTTTTTATTAACGTGTGAAAAATTCAAACACAGTTTACTAAGGATAATTCCACTACTTTTAAAATATATCAAAATTAGGCCATGGAGCTTCGATCCCACGACCTTTATAACGTACTTCGTAACTCGTAACTATATTAAGATAAATCCTTACATAATTGCTGATAACCTTGTACCTTTCTTTTCTTTTTTAAAAAAAGGTAGATAATATAAATTATTTATAAAAATCCTCATCCCTCATCAATTTTAAAAAGAAATTCAAATTTCAAAGTAGCATCAATTGATGGAAGACGAAAATGGCGGCATTGAAAGTCAATACCGTTACGTCACATGCGAAATGTGAGTGTGGTGTTTGAAAATTATAATTGAATTCTCATTCTACAATCCATTCACACAAGACAACTACGCTGCATTAAGTCAACTGAGAGATTCATTGGTCTCACAGTGATCGTGTGTTTTCTAGACCTTCTAGATTTGGAGATGAAATTTGGATTGAGTTTTAACTCGATTTGAAATTAAGTAGATTGGATTTTACATATGTAAATTAAGATTGAGAGAAGTTTGAAAGAAAAAAAAACGAATCAAATTTAAAATTAACCTGATTTATTCAAATTGATTTGACCCAATCTACTAAAAAAATTTAATATAAGCACTTGAGTTAGTCGGGCCAGTACTCAGATTGAATCGAGTAGAGTTGAATTGACCAATTCGATTCAAGTTCAATAAATTTTGAAATAGATCCGTTGGATTTATTAAAACCAGAAAAATGGTCACAGTGCCTTCTCCCCCTCGCTTTTTATCATTCTGAATTTTCACACACACTCAAATCATTTTGGGCATCCAGTTCTCTATTGGGGTTGAGATCGGTAATAAAAAATGAGGACATTAGATCTTTGAGATAAAATTTTCAGCGAGTCCACCTGCATATAGTGGAGAATTATTGTTTTAAAGAGAACCCTCTGACAGTGTGTATTACCTATTTTTTCATTTCTTAAATTATATTTGTTATTTTTAACAATTTCAATGTTAAGGTGCCTGAGTTCTACATCCTTGAAATTAATAAATTATATATAATTCCAAATACAGAGTATGTAAGAAAGTAGTTAAATTAAATTTCAATTTTTTATGTTCTCGTAATTATCCACCAAAAATGGATTTGACTCAACAATTCAATCAACTACACAGGACTTTGTTTTGGTTTCAGCTAGAATTTAAAATCACATTTCCCCATAAAGGCTGCATTTGGAATTTTGGATTTAGAGAGTTCTCAAAATTATCCAAAAGCTGGGTAAAGATAATGATTATTTATTTGCAATTTTAGTGTGTGTTCGGATTGATATAAAGTCTAAGAGAATTCTCCCAAGTTCCAAGCAAATACTAAAGTAATATTATACAGCGATCCTTCAACGGGGATTTTGTATAACGTAATATGGAGGGTTTTACTTTATTGTCTATTTTGTCTTTTGAATCGGCTCGCTAAACCCTTTGTTATAAGTGATTGGAAGGGTTCGGTGAGCCGATTCGAAGGTCAAAATGGACAATACAGTAAAATCTGTGTCAAGTTACACAAAAGCCCGTAGGAAGATCGCTACCCTACATTTAAGGGAGGGTGATGTGATTCAAATAATCTCATTATATATAATACTCTCACATTAATTTGTATGAATTTTGATACAAATGGATCAATTCTCCTCTTACTACCTATCTACCACTTGAATTGCACTTATATCTAATTTGACACCAATTCGACTTTTAAAGTTCATTAATTTCACTCAATGGATTCTCATCGTTAGATAAATGTGAAATTTTAAGGACTTTAAAAGTCATGTATTTTTTTATCCAATCAAATTAAAATTTATAAGTGTCATATACAATTCAAGTTCTTTCAAACTTATCCATCCCATAAATTGCTCGCACAATAGAAACTCCATATAAAACGCATTTGTAATGATAAGGTTGGATGATTTTGAAAGATCTATGTGTATATATAATGTCTATAAAAAATCAGTTTAATTAAAAAACTCTAATGATGGTTCTGAAAATTTTGAACATCAACAATAAATAGGAGTGTAATTTTATCAAATTTAACCTCATTCTTAGAATCATTGCATCAAACTAATTTTTCATATGTATTACATACATTCATAGATCTTTAAAAAGACCTAACCCCATAATTATAGGTGGACTCTACATAGAGCTTTCACTAGCCGAGCATTTTATGGAGTGTGTAGCTAATAATTTCCATTAGCTTCATAATTCCAAGTTAACACCAACTCACTTTGGATTTTATATAATTATAAATATAAAGATAAATTTTAAATTGATGAGATAAATAATATGATTTTTTACTTATTTTAATTATATTGAATTATTTAACTTCACGATCAAATACTCTATAAAAAATTATCAGATTTAAAACTAAGATATGGAATAAATGAAATGTGAGAGCTCCTACGGATGGCTACTATCCGATAGTATTAGGTTGAGCCCACGTCGGCAGAGCCAACAAAGAATTCCGTTTTCACACGTGGCCAGCCATATCCAGCTGCTAGATAACCTCTTATTTAATCAAAGAGTTCATATAGACATTTAGAAAATCTTTTCCTACACATCTATTTTTCAAATTTGAATGGAAATTACTTTTTTGTCCTTCCACCTAAAAACGCTACATCCTCAACGGGTGATTCGTTTGGATGAATTCAAAAATTCGTTCGAACTAATAGGCCGTGAAGTGAGATTTTCAAATAAAACCGTTTCTCTACCGATTTCTATAAACAAGGTATCAAAATTCATTTACTCTGAATTTTATGAACTCCGGGATTCATTTTAAGTGAAAAGGGTATAATTTTGGATTTAAAAAATCGTATCCAAAAAATTAAGGAACTTCCCTCTTAATTCTTTGGGTACTATTTTTTAAGCCCAAAACTATACCATTTTCACTTAAAAATCAGTCTTCGAGTTCATAAAATTCAGAGTAGATGAATTTTGATACTTTTTTTGTGAAAATCGATCGAGAAACGTCCTCGTTTGAAAATCCCACTTCAAAGCCCATTCGTTCTAATGAATTTTTGAATTCGTTTGAATTTTTTCATTCGATGAATCACCGGTTCGGAGGATGCGTCGTTTTTAAGTGGAAGGGTAAAAGGATAATTTCCATCCAGTTTTGAAAAATGGGTGTGTAGGGAAAGATTTCTCGGGTGTCTATATGGGCTCCCTTAATCAATTGTGCCAAAATCCAATACGTAGAGATTTTTATATATTTTGATATTTGGAATTTTCATGAGCTAAATAAAAAAATGTTTTTTTTTAATTTACTTGTGAAAATTGCGGGATACACAGCGTAAAACCCCCAAGGTGAGACCACTACCTCTAGGTAGGGGTGAAACTCGAGTCGGATTTTGGCCCGAACCTTCATGACCCGACTCGACCCGAAAATCATGCGGGTCGGGTTATTAAAGTCGGGTCAGCGGGTTGGGTCGGGTTGAGAAGTCAGAAACCCACATTGAATTCGGGTCGGGTTGGATTGAGAGATTTTTAAGTTAACCCGACCCGACCCGATAAAAAATAGGCTAAAGTAGGTTCAAAATGCGGGTCAGGTCGGATTTTGAGTTGAGTCGGATTATAATTCGGGTCGGGTCGAGTCAAGACGTCCGGGTCAAAAGTTCGGGTCGGATCAGGCCGGGTTCCATATATTAGTAACTCAGACCGAGTTGGATTTTAAAAACCCGACCCGACACGATTTCAGCCCTATCCGTAGAGCACACTAAGATTAAGCCCTGTGGGCTTGACCCCGCAACCTCCCACTGAAAATTTGATATCCAGAAGTCTTTCAAATTGAGTCTCGATTGATCATCTTAGTTTTCGATTTTAAAGATTTACAATTGAGTGATTGAATTGATCAAATATTTCAAATCTCAACATTTCTTAATGGATACCATCATTATCAAAATCACAATATCATCTATTTAAAGTTTGACTTTTTAAAAAAACCTTTTGTTTTGTCACATTTATCTTTGATACCTGTCCTTATCCCTCTCCACGTATTAGAATTGTCTCCAAATATTCTACCTATACTTCCAAATCACCTCATTCAATCCCTAAAGTGGTTGCATTCTATTCATATTATTCATCAAGTGTTATGAAATTCAGCTGCGTGGAAGATTGTAAAACTTAATATTTTAATTATTTGCATCAAAATCTTTATTTTTATTAAAAATAACAAAGCATTGTCTCGGTGAGAAAGAAAACCCTCCTTATTTTAAATGTTAGAATCATGGAGGAGAACGTTGAAGTCAAATAGTTTGAAAATTAGTAGAACTAAAACATAATATATAGAATCTAATTTTAGTGGGTTAGATACTAATAAGAGTTATTAAATAAAAATTGAAAATGACTTTGTTACACATGTGATAAGCTTAGATACTTAGATTCTATATAGAGTTTTAAAGATGATTCAACTTAGATATAACTAATAGAATAAAAGTTGAGTGGTCAAAATTAGATAAGCTAATGGCATTTTGTGCAATTAAAGAGTTCCTCTTCGTTTAAAAGGTCGATTCTATGAAAAAGTTATTAGATCTGTTAAGCTATATGCAGCATAGTGTTGGATAATGAAAAAAAAAAGACAAATAGACAATATTTAGACCGTAGAGATACGTATGTTTCATTCGATGAGTAGATTAACCCTAAAAGATAGTTTTAGAAATGAACACATGGAGAATAATTTAAATAACTCTAATAGATGACAAATTGAAAGAAACTCATTTAAAGTAGCTTAGTCATGTTTGTAGAGGACGTGAGGCGGCCTCAATATATAGAGTTGAGAAGCTACATGTTGTGAAGGCATTAGGATGAGAGACTAACCACTAAAAATGTGGAGGAAAAGAAGAAAGAATGACATGTTAGATTCTTTCGATAAAATATTCTCTTATATGAGAAATGGATTCTTTAAAAGGAGAAAAAATTTAGTAACCACGTGTATCTTAAAACTATATATTCATTTAAGTTCATCTGATTGGTGGAACATATTTTAATGTAGCTCACAAAAATATTTAAATCTAGAAGTATACAATGCTACCCTACGTGATACAATACTTTAGTGTTCCTGTTCCTATCTTACGTGTATCACATGTGATTGTGCTCTTGTATTGGAAGCATGTCTTGATTAAAAGACAATGACCATACACTAAGCCTCATTAGATTTTTTTTATTACACCTAGGAATGACATTTTTTTATATTAGATTAAATTTATAAGAGATAAGATGATATATTTTGGTAAATTTTATATTGTTCGAGTGATCATTGAAAATGAGGGTCAACTGAATATTAGCCGTCAGATGTATATGAGTCATGATGTAAGCAGATAAGTGGGTAATATCAACCATTGGTCAGATTATATAAATCTATGGTCTAACTTGTCATTCACACATGAGTTTGAAAGGTGGATGGCTCGTGTGAGTTTATAGGAATCATATATGGACAAATCTAATGGTTGTTTGGATTTTCAATGTAAATGGATAGGCACAAGAAAGACTCGTTCGTTGTAAAGGTTGAATCCCAAAATATGAAAATATATATTTTTATGAATATTTATAATATTATATTGATGGTCACAGGTTTGATCGAGTTTGATCATGGTTGAACTCGGTTGAACCTTTTCCTTGGAGACGGTCCAGTTCATAACATTGGTTGAATAACGTTCTGAATTTGAATCTGAAAGAGGGGAGGTGTGTCAGGGCTTGGGTCGGGCATCTCTGAGGGACAGGTCAGACGGGCACGGTTTGAGGCTCGTTGGGAGTTGGACGGGTCAAGTTGCAAGCTTCCAGGCCCAAGCTCAGGTTCAAGTTGACCCAGATAGGATCAGATCTGGGCCCTTTCCGGGTTGGCACAGCTTAGAACCAGGAGGAGGGACACAAACACTTGAGTCGGGTAAGGGAAAGGATTACAAATGGATTCAAGCTTAAATGACAAACGCAAGAGAAAAATTGAAAATGAATCATTTCTATTGTTTCGTTATCATCATGAGGTGCAATCTATAATTCGATAGAACCTACTTCTCAACAATGATCATCATAATAATCATACAAATAAAAATAACAAGTATTATATATGCATTACATAGTTAACAATTTATATTTTACTAAAAATGGTAATATTATGTAATAAAAAGTGCATCTGGGTCAGGTTTTGGGCTAACCCACCTTGATGTAATCAAGAATTTATAATCTAGGTTGGTGCAAGTTCATTCAAGGGTCAGGATGTAATTAGACATGTCATATGAGTTGAGTTGGGTTATGGGTCAAGTAATAAATCATAGACATTTTGTTTGGTTAGGTTAGACCGTAGATCTTGAGTTGAATTGGATCATAGGTCAAATATGGTTGAGCTTGGGTCATGGGTTAGTTGGTTGAGTCTTGGATTGAATAACGGATCGAATTGTTAAGCTCATCTGGGTCATACATTGAGCCATGGGTCAGGTTGGATCATGGTTAATCAATGGGTTGGATCGTTAGCTTTCAATTCCACAACTTGTAGACATTGTTTTCTGATGTCTCTCTCTAAGAATTTAATTCTACAATTTTTTTGTGAAAATGATCAAATCAGAAAAATATCATTTATAAAAAATTTAAAACAATATCAATTAAAAAATCATTTTCTAAACTACTAAGATTAGACTAGAGATTTTGCGTTTGACTCTTGCTGAGCTTACTTAATACACGAGGATTACGGGTGATTTCGTGTATCAATAGAATTAGTCTCATCTCCAACATGGGATGAGGATACTCATGTAATCTTAAAAATATGTTTTTTTCTATAGAAAAACATAAGACACAACCTGCTTAGAATTAATGAAGACTCTAATCAAAACTGCACTCAATATTCCTTTACAGGTCAGTCAGCACTTGATCGACTAGACTTCCTCCTAAACTCAGTAACTTTTAATTTTCTATTCAGTTTTCTACCTACCAATTCTTCATTTGCATAATCCAATTCAGAGTCAACTTGATTAGGTTTCTAGTCAACTTGGATTTTCAAAATTTATTTTAAACATGTAATGGGTTGAAAGAGGATAAATAGTAATATTTTGAAACTGGGCTGAAAAATTAAAATTTTTGATAGGTATTTTATCAGTTTTTAATGGACCAATAATGACAAATAGTATATGAAACTGATAAAGAACCTGTAAAGAATAGGTAAGGAACTGTGAGACATAAAATAACAGCCAAAATTTTGATTGGTATGTATTGGTTTCTCAAGTACCTTCATGGTAATAAAATCCAATTTTTAGAACTTTTTTGTAATTTCTCTAATATTTTTACTTTAATTTCATTGTTATTCCGTAAAAACGGATTTGATTTCCCCAAACAAGTTTGAATTAGGAAGATGCATAGTTGAAAATCTATGTGTAGTTAACGTTTGTAAAAATTAAATTTGAAAATGGTCTTAAATTAATTATCTATCTAATACTTATATAATTAAAATTGATAATATGTTATTTTCAATTTTTAAGTGGATGTAGAATTCAAGATTGACCCTAAAGACACTTTTTGTACAACTTTACTACAAAGCTTGGCATGCTGTATGTTTAGTGGACACCAAGTAAAATTCCACCAATGGTCCAATGCCTCAAAGATTATGTGGCCTTTGAGACACATTTTTGGCGGATGCTTTGTTATTTGCAGTCAATGATCCATTCATTCAATTGCTGATGAGAACGGATTCTGGGAAATATAGGATCTTTTTTAGAAAGATAATGGTAAATTTATTCCAACAATAGTTAGTACAAATAAATAAAAAATAGTTAGTACAGAGAATGGGAAGCCTAAAGATATTTGGGGTCAGCCACATTCGATAGATTAAGAGCACATTTAGTTCTAGAAATTCTGAGAGCAGAATGGAATGAGCTCCATAATCTTGGACCTGAACCATGCCAAGTTCATCAATTTTATTACATTCTATGAATAAAGCGAAATATAGCCTGCAAAATACAAACCCTGATCGTTCTAATCAAAGAAGATCTGAATAAGGCCTTGTTGACAAATATTCTGGGCTTGCATTCAAATACAGGAATTAGGATTCAAAAGGCTTTTACATAGTAACATCTTGAAATGGACGATACACAAACAAACACTGATTACACAAAGCCAAATGGACGATACACAAACAAACACTGATTACACAAAGCCGGGAGTCCCTTGCTTGAGGCCATCGGCATCCATCGGTATTCGACCCACATCCATACTCTTACTGCTGTGAAGCTTCTCATACTCGGTCAACATGCTCCTGGTCACACATTTTCTCGCTGGTCTCAGGCAAAGAAATGCTGTAAAAATCATAATTCCGGCGAGTATCCAACTGAACTGCAAGTTCGCCAACACCATAGCCCTCAGACTTGCATCCTTGGACCCACAAGAGACTGCCCCATGCATGTCATTCTCTGGTAGCCTCAGGTTACAACCCTTTGGAACAAGAGTTGGGACCCATAAGGTGAACCCCATGTCTATAAACCAGCATCCTTGAAACAATATCAACATTGAACGAACAAGAGCAGCTGGGAAGCTGCTTGGAAAGCCAAACGCCGCCACAGATGACAGAAGTGATGCAAATACTATCAGCTGCATGAGCCAATGATAGTGACCTTCAAGCCCAACATGGTCAGCTGAGTGGAAATGTAATAACAACAGCTCTTGGCCAAACACAGAGGATGCAAGGATCCCAACCAAACCTGAAAAGATTTCAGCAGTGTGCGTCAGCTCAACAGCAAGTGCAACACCTGCATATATGGCGAGATGTAGAAACATGGTTGCATGCTCAAAGTTGTTGGGTTTGAAAGAGAAGTGGAAGAGAGGATAGTCAAGGAGTTGCAAGGCAATGACAAAGCAGGAGAAAACAAAAATTACTATGAGTTCCAAGTGTCTGAAGACGAAATGGATGCTGTTAAATGGATACCAGGACCTTGATGTAAAACTAGAGGGGCCTGTGAGCATATAGGCTTTGATGGTGTTTAAGGTGTGCCATAGGCCAAGGAGAGCAAACGCAATACCAGGGACTATATGCCCTACAAACGTGCCCATGACTGTGAGCTGAATCAACTCCTACCAATCCTGCTCCAGCTTAAATAGGAAAGCTAAAAGAACCTGAAGCTTTTAAATGAAGTGAAAATATATCATCCTCAGGCTGAGGATATGCATGATATCCTCTGGTACTTTTTTTATACCACACCATTTCGAAAATGGGCTCCTGTATAGCTAGGAATATAGCATTCCTTGTTGGGTTATCAGTTGAAAATATTGTCACCATCCACATCGAAGAGTCTTTTGTTCATCCATAATCTATAATGGGTTCTATCAGATCAAAGGCTGGATCATAGAAACTGAACCCTCCACCTGTTAAAACTTAAAAGAACAGATCTGAAGATACCCTGCAAATCCTCAATACAAGGATAAAATAGTTCCTTTATGTTGTAATCAAGCAGTACCTTCCACTAAGATGAGCCATGCAACAAAGATAAGTGCTATGTGCTAAATATGATGTTTCCACTAGTAAAAGGTGACAAACAATGTGGTTTCCACATGCAAAAGTAACAAATAAGATGTTTCCACCAGGAGGTAGACATTGCTTGTACGTTATTAAGATATACCTATAGAAGATGAATATTCCTTCATAAAAGCAAGTCTCACCCCAGTAATGCCTTGTCTCTATCTCTTTTTTTTGACCTATACATCCCTTGCCATTTTTATTCCCACAAGATAAATCACACTGAATTTGGAGGTTGTAGACAAGCAGGTAAAATAAAAACAAAAGATATTAAAGTACAATGACTTACATTAAAAAAATAAAAAAATTAGGTCAGGTGATGCAGTGCTATTTTCTACATAAGAGACAAATTTAAAAATAAAATAAAAAAACACAAGATATTAAAGTGATGGGTTATTTAAATAACCCCTGATTGTTGGTTGCTATTGGGATGCCCCAAAGGCTCAAATAAATATATCACATGACCACCTTCACATCCATGTCAGAAAATGGATCCAAGTTTTGAATTGCAGAAAGTGTATAACGACAACCACCAACATGTTCAAAATTGAAATATCCAAAATAACCAACATAAATGATCCTATCAGAACCCCAAGGGGCACAAGACCTCATGATTGAGGTCATGGGTTTAAATCTTGGCAGCCTCAATGAAGGGCTACTTCCCATGGGGTTATTCCCCATTGAAGAACCCGGTGTTTGTGAAGGGAGGTGCACACACCCCAATGGATTAGTCATACAAGACGCCTGGACACCTTCGGACATCAAAAAAAAAATTGATCCTATCAGTAACTACCCCTAAAAGCTGCTGCCTGAAATAAGGTGAAGACATTTCCTTCCAAGGTAAGATGACTTGTCTAGAGACACTCTTGTATTAGGCAAGTTACACATGTACCACATGAAATGTGAAACACATACGATAATAAGAGTATCTCTACCACTTGGACCAGGAACCTTATGGTTGTGAACATAATTTTCATATTTGACCAAGTTTCTAGTCAACATGCCAAGTCAACTGACTTAGTCAAATACTTGGTCAGTGGGTAGAGTTAAACTGGTGGAACCAAGTTTTAACTTGACTAGGTTGAGTTCTTAGTCAACTCACCAAGTCAACATGACCCGGTCACATACCTTAGCCACTACGTGGAACTGAGTTTTGATCTAACTACGCCAAGTCACTAGTTGACAATTATGGCATGGTTAGGCCACGCCAATCAAGTCAAGAGGCAATTGAATCGCATGATTGAGTAGATTATATCTTCCAAGAAAATGACTGATTTTTTTGAGCATGCAATCCAAATGCTACTTAGTATTTTTATTCAGTATACAATCCATAACACCAAGTCAAGAAAGTGACTGATTGTTATTCATTAAAACATAAGACTTGGGTGAGTTCCATTTAGCTTTGGGTAATGATATGAATTTATGTGTGACTATGATTCCTGCCTATATTTATTTTGATGATCATGTTAGAGGCTTCATTTTGTCTTTGAATAATGATTCCATTTTATTGCTTTATTAATTAAATATTTTTTAGTAATTTTTACATTTTTTCTGTTACCAACTTATCTTTAAAAAATTATATTTTTATCAGATAAAACTATATAGATCAATTGAAATTATTATATACAATTGAATCAAGTCACCTAGTTGACCCAACCTGGTAACTCACAGATCATGGTCAAAAAAATTATTTTAAAAAAAAAAAAAAAATCTGACTGACCTGGTTGACCACCAAGTCTCCTGGTTGACCCAACATGGTAGGTGGCTAAGTTTTGATCCTAGTCCTGGTTGAAAACTATGGTTGTGAGTATCAAAACTTTCCAACCATTTTTTGAGCTGGTAACATCCAAAGGTAATTCAAAGCTGCAATCTTTATGGTTGCACCAATGAACACTTGGCAACCAAGCTATGAACTCTAGCACCTTCCAGCTGAGCTACAGATCCTGCGAAGGATAACATTTTCGTTGCTACTTTGACAGATTCTGATAGCTAGGAAAAACATCATAGAGTTACCTGTTAGCATTTAGAACATGAAAACACAGCTAATGATAATAAAAAAGTAAAACATATTACAAAAACATCAGAGTTACTTGTTAACATGTAAGCAAAACACAGTTCTCAGAAGATTGTCATCAACCTATTTCTGTTTCCTTTACCAGACAAATAATAATGATATATAGATTAACTAGTTTAGCCAGTAGTGCTTATGAAAATGCAAGAAAGGAATAGAGAATACCTGAAAAGATTCTCTTTTTCTGTTGCCTTAATGCTTTTATCAGTGTTCCTCAGAGAACAGGTACAAGTTCAAAACATATATGAAATATAAATGCACAATAATGGAGTTAACAAATGGTCATTTTCCAACAATGGTCCACAATAATAGTTCCTCTAATTACCTTTTTTATTTTATTAAGTCATGTTGCATCTTTCCATAAGTCTCAAATCTAATAGAGGTTAAAATGAAGTAGATTAAAATAAAATAACATCATGTAGAGTCAGCAAATCTGAAAGCTAAGCCGCAATTTTCTAGTAAATATCAAGCAGCAGGATTTTACTCATCATTTGAACTTTTACAATTTAAAAACAAAGAATGCTCAAGCCAGAATTAAAACACAATGCTCGTTACCAAATATGTCGTTACTTCCATATTTTTAGTCTAGTGCATGTGAGGAAACCAAGAAGCAGAGCTACTGCCACCAAAAACACCATCACTATTTTTTTTTAAAGATAAAAATTAGCATCATTATTCCCAGCAGATACTCATAAAAGCTTGGAAATGTGCACATAAATTAAAGCAAACTGTTTTGCCTTCAACTCAAATATCTTTGTAGTAGTAGTGTCAAGTCTCATAATCTGATCAGTGAAGTAAATCCATGAAAATTAATTACAATAATAGCTTTTACATGGTGCATGAGCTTCAATCTGCAAGACTAGGACATCTTCAGACAAGGTAACATCCTTGTTACCTGATATTAAACCTATGGCCATGCATATACATTACCAATCCCATTGTAAATATATCAGTTTGCAACTCTCCAAAATCCATTCACCCAAATATTCTTCCTCCATTTTCCAATTGGACCAGGTTAACATGTTAACATGTCCAATACCACAGTGTCTCAAAGCATTTCTATATTTATTCACTTCAGAATCATTCTTTTCTTTTCACATACACTAAGAATCATCCGTTCCTCCCCATATGCTTCAATGCATTCACATACACTAAGGTATCAATGTTTTCTCCTTGAAAAGCATCCCTTATGTGGGCTTTTAATACTATTTTCTCTAGTGAAATCCAGGAACATTTCTATGGGAGACATCTTGCGTTCTTGGAAAGAATGTATTGACCTTGCTTAGTTGCTTCTTTCAGTGTAGTTTCCTGCTTTTGGTGCTTCTCGTGGGTGTTTCGGGATTGCGGGCTTTTGTCTCTTTTTCTAGTCTCTTTTGTTTTTGTATTCGCACCTCTGGTGCCTCCTTTTCTTTAAAATAATCACCATTAAAAAAAATGCATCTTTTATGAAGTCATTTCCATTATTCCAATCAGTATGACAAAGGTAGAATTGCATTACTCTTTTACCAGAAGGGAATAAAAAAGATGTTTGAAGAAGAAAAGCAGACAATTATTAATCCAGTTTCTTCCAAGCATACTTTGGGCCATCTTCCCTGTTAATGAGTTGAACAAAGCAGTTTAAATTCGACCATGTAATGCTATATTAATTTGCCAATAGCTGATGAAAGCACGTTAAAAGTACATAATATTGTACCATCACCACCCCACCAGCAATCCAGTTCTTTCACAGTTGGAACGACAATGCTTCACTGAAGCCTCGTGCCATATGTATAACAGAACAACTGAATGTTTCACAGAAAAAACTCATGCAGCACTAGTCTTGATCAACTCTACACCTTTGCTGAGCCCCTCAATCAAAGAAATATAGGTACTGTCATCAGGGCTAATCCCTTTACTCACCATGTCCTTGAGAAGCTCTTCTGCATGATCACCTTCCTCATTCTTACACAACCCTTGTATGAGTGCATTGTAAGTAAGAACGGTTGGATTGAAACCTCTACTCAACATCTCATCACGAACCTTAAGTGCATCCTTCATATCACCTTTCTTACTGTACCCACTGATGAGTGTGTTATAGCTGACACAATCTGGTTCAATTCCCCTTCTTTTCATCTCATCAAGAAGGCCACGTGCCTCATCAGCCTTCCCCACTATACATAGCCCTCGCATCAATGTGTTGAATGTAACCTCATCTGGTGCCACCTTCTTTCTATCCATCTCTTTCAAAAAAGCAAATGCCCGATTCATATTTGAGTTTGAGCAATGCCCATCAATCAACACATTGAACATTACAATATCTGGCTTCAATCCTGTACTCTCCGCCTGTTCAAACAGCTTATCTGCCTCCTTCATACAATTTTTCTTACAGAGGACATATATAAGTGATGTGTAAGTCACTTTTGTTGGATTGATTCCTTTCCTCGACATGTCATCAAACAATTCAAATGCCTTCTCCGACTTCCCTTCCTTGCAATATCCATTAATTAAAATATTGTATGTGATGGCATCATGGCCCACACCCTTGTGTTCTTTTTCCTTAATCACCACATCAACTTCTTCCATCTTCCCCTCCAAGAAAAATGCATGCAAAAGCAAATTGAATGTACAAATTGTTGGTTCAATCCCTCTTCCAACCATCTCATCCCGATATCTCAATGCCATTGCCAAATTCCCTTTATTACAATACCCATCTATCATTGTATTATATGTGACAGCACTTGGAACTAGCCCTTCATCTGTCATCTTCCTGAACAATGCCGATGCCTCATCCAATCTCCCCAACTTACAGAGCCCCCCAATAAGCGATCCATATGTATATGAATCTGCTCTCATTCCCTTTTCTTGCATTTCATCGAACAGTTGGAAGGCGCCATCAATCTTGCATCTGGAAGAGTACCCATGAATAACAGTATTATACGTTACAACAGTGGGCTTAAACCCAAAATCCCCCATGTAAGAGAGAAACGCTTTTGCCTTCTTTAGCTTCCCTTCCTTGCACAATACATTGATCATGATATTGAAAGTGATCACAGTCGAACGGATTCTCAACCGGAACATCTCAGCATACAAAACCCAGATGGAATCCCATTCATTCTGCTTCGAAAATGCAGTGAGAAGCTCATTGCATGTTTCAATTCTCGGGAGGACTTTGAGGCTTTTCATCAAATAGAATGCTTGCAATCCATCGCGGGGCCGGTTTGAATTGCAGAAGGCTCTGATCAGGAGGTCAAAGACGTTGGTCGACAGGGATTTTAATCGCTTCCGCGCCAATGCAATGGAGTCGAAGACCCGATGGGTGGGGAGGTCATCGGAGCTGATGATGTGTTTGAGGAGGTGGAGGGCGGGGAGGGGGGAGCGGAGGTCGGAGATAATGACGGCGGAGAGGAAGAGGGAGGGGAGGTCGAGGCGGTTATATCCAAGGCGTTGGATTAAGGCGAGAGCGTGGTCAGGGGAGGAGCGTATCTTGAAAAGAAGGGTGGAGGTTTGAGATGGGGAGAGGGTTGGGGGGATGGATGGGAGGGAATTGGGCTGAGACGATAAGATAGATTTGGGAAGATGATCGACGGTGGGATTTTCTTCTATGGGGGATTTGGACGGGGGAGATGAAGAGATGGGACCGGCGAGAGTGCATCGTCGTCTGAAGAGAGAGAAGATGAGAAGATGGTCCGACAGCCTGCGATGATTTCTCATTGTCTGACAGTAGCAAGCGTAGCTTTGTGGTTCGGTAAAGAACTCAACTCAGAAAGAGAGGACATAGGAGACGACTGTCGAATGCAGGAGGAAGAAGGGTTCAGGGCTTTAGAAGACGAAGTTAATATTAATAAAAAAAATTATTAAGATTTATGATTAATACAGTTTAATATTAGATTTGAATTATATTCCCTCTTTTCTATTGTCTCATTTTGAAATATTTGTATTTTTTAAAAAACTTTATTTATAAAGTTAGCATTCTGATCTCATCTATTTTCAATACACTTTATGTTACTCCAATATAATTGGAACAACTATTTTGAGACAATTTAAAAATCAATATAAGACAACTAAATTAGAACAGAAGGAGTATTAGATATGTAGGAAAAATTAAATTTTTAATTTTAATTTATTATTTTAACCTTGTGATTTGGACTTCAAGATTTTAATAAATAGAGTTTATAAGATTTGAAAATTTAAAAATAAGACTTTATTTATTCCTCTAAGTTTAAGAAACACTCAAAATTTTTTATTTAAGGTGATTTATTTGTTTCTCACATACTTTTAAAATTCATAAAAGGTTGAAAATTTAAATTTAAATAATTTAAAGTGTTTAAAAAAAATTATTCACTGAGCCCCATTTTCATACATAGGTCTCAACTAAACTCATTACCTCAGTTGCAAACTTCAGCCAATTTTTTTAGTTATATAAACTGTAAATTTAACAAATTTTGACAAAACTTTTCAAAAACCCATAAGAAAATTCTATAGATCAAAATATAAATTGGCTCAACAGATGGAGCCAAAGTAGAGGCCATGTTTGATTGAGAAGGTGAAGGATCATTAAATAATTTAAAGCCATCAATTTTTTAAGCATAATATGATTCGGTTAATCCACATGGCATGCCAACATGGTCTAACTTTGTAAATTGATTTGAGAATGTCCTATTAGGAAAGTAGGGATTTGGAAAATGAATAATCGGTAGAAAACATGATATAACTTTTTAAATAGATTTGAGATATCGAACGATGTCGGATTTTAGTAAAATTAGATTTGTTGTGAAACTCATTCAATTTTCTTTGCAACAAATCTAAATTTGCACAATATCGACATACATAGATAGAGTTATGACTATTAAACTATATTTTTTTAGAAATCGTTCTATTTTTTTTTAAACTATGAACTTTAGTAAATTGGAGGCATGGACAACCGTTGTATATATAATCAAAAGTTCAATTTAATGGAAGCTTAAAACTTTGGGTATCTTCTTCATGGTGAGTGTTTTTTCATGGGTTTTCTTGTTCAAATTTTTAAGTTATTTTTCAATTTCTTCTATTCTACTTCTTAAATTTGTTTAAAGTAAATTATTTCTAGATTGTTAAAATTCTTATATTTTCTTGTATAAAGTTTGCATGGCTTTAAATTTGTATAAGGAAGTCTTATCTTACCCTTTTAGTAAGAAGTTGTGGGTTTAGTTCATCTATTCGAAGCTCTATTTATTTTGGACAACTGGGGTGAATGATTGAGTGAGTTACTATATCGAAGTTGATATGAGGATTCCATAAACTTGGAATTCTTTAACTTCGGATTTTCTTAAAAAGTTGTATTGAATTTGAGCAAAATTTTGTGGAGCAAAATTTTGTGGAATTCTACCCTTTTAAAGTATGGAGTCATATGTAAAAGTTAAACCCTATTATATCCTTTATCAGCCATCTAATCTAAGATATAAAATTAATTATTATAGTTGAAAATCAAATTATTTGAATAGAAATAATATAAGTATTTGAAATTTTGTATTTTGATGAATTTAGAAGTCTAATTTCATTTTGTACGATAAAAAGGAGTCTAATCATATCAAACTGCAAATTTTTTAAACAATAGATTAAAATCTATGACAATATATTGAGTTGGGACAAAGGGAGTTGTTTTTAAAAAATTAAAATTTGACATAGCTTTTGATCCCATCTAAATACATGGGACTAAAAGAGGCCCTCTAGATTAATTAAAATAACAAAATTTATCTTTATAAAAAATTGTAGCCATTTAATTAAAGACCATAATTAATGATTATTGTTGAAAAATTACATAGTTAAAAATATCATATATAGTCTTTTGGGAGTGAAAGAAAGTGAGAGAAATCAAGGTCTTGTTTTTGAGTAATCTATTTGATAAAATTCTCAATAAGAGAAATATTATTGATATCATATGATGACATCATTATTATTTTTATTTGAGAGGAAGATGATTTATACCATTTTCATATTGAAAACCATTATATATTTTTTCAAGAAAATTATTATAATTTCTTCTAAATACGTTTAGTTAATTTGTTTATTACCAATTATTTCAAAAGCTTTCTCTTTATTTTAGTAGAGTTTTACTTCTGTTTTATACAGTAAAATAATGTCTATATTCATGTTCAATTTCAATTTTAAAAAGATAAATTGAAATGTATATATGAGGTTTTTTAATTTAAATTAAAGAATTTTTGAAACTTTTAAACATTTTCTCCTACTATAAAAAAAAATATTTTTAAACTAGAAAAAAATTGAGACTTCTTTACAAATACCTCAAAATCTTATTGAAAAGAAATTGATTTTTCTCCATCAGATTAGGCAAACAATCTTGCCCAGTGCGATCAAGAGCTAACGAGGAAAAACAAGGTGACCAGTTGGAGAAGAGGAAGAGAGAGCAATCGGAGTGGGAGCCGGATGGGGACGAGAGAGGTGTACGAGCAGAAACTCCGCTCTGGGAATCTGTACCACGACCCAACCATCAAGCCAGGCCTCGGCTCCCCTCGTTGTCCCCGTTGCCTTTCTCTCATACACCCTAATCCTGTATATATGCTTCTCTCTCTCTCTCTCTAGCACCCATTTATTTGTTCGGAATTCCAGAATTCCAATTCTGTGTAATTGCTCTTGTGCGCGTTTTTATTTTTAATTATTTTACTTATGAGTTCTGCTTAACAATCCCCGGAATTTAAATTCCTCTATAAGAAGGAAAACAACCATCAACACCAATTTCGTACATATGGAATATGAATTGATACGCTTTCAATTTGACTGCCACATAAAAAATTCTGTTTCTCAAGGACCCATGTCTATGTTTCCCCTCTCAGTTGTATATCTATTTTACGAGATCCCTGTCATTCGTTCCTCTGCCATCGATGGGCCATATCATTGATTGGTCACACGACCCCCCTTCAACTCTCTCTCTCTCTCTCTCTCTCTCACACACACACACACACAAAGAATTGACTAGGAAAGAGCTGGATGTCAATGGAGCTCTGTTTTACTCATGTTTTCTTGATTGCCATTTGTTTTCTTTTGTTTGTCATTTCAGCAAGTGGGTTATGTTTGTATAACCACTTTGATGCTTAAGGTATGGGCTATCTCAGGTTTGACGAACCACTAGGATCTTAACATTTGCCTCTAGGAAAAAATGTTAATATGACTTTAAGTTTGTGATTAGATATTATAAAATGGGACGTTATCCTTCTAGTTTTATATGGTTGCCACCATACCAAGAGTAAAAATATCCAATGTTCCAATTATCAGTCCGACTTTCCATTGAGAGAAGGTGACCATCAATCAGAAGTTTTCCCATAAGTTGTATGTATTCAATATTTATGTACTAGTATTTTTTTCTCTGGTTTTAAATTTGAGTGTGAGTCACTAGAAGAAATTCCATTTTATTTTGTTTCCCTATATTAATTTTGAAAAATTTGTCCAGGGAAATGCTGAATGGGCGATAACCACTGTTCTACATGATGCAACTGCTGTGGTATGTTAAAATCTGATATTGATACTTGTTTCTAAGAAATTTCACATTGTCTATGTAATTGTTGGTTTGTTGACTTATTTGGAGTTTTTAAGTTGCTTTGCTCAAACACAATGTGTGAAATTGCTTATACCTATGTAGAATACATGGAAGGGATTGCTCATACCAAGGAGGTCAACAATAGAAGCTATTTTTATAGTAAGCGAACTCGTGGAGAAATTTAAGAGAGAAGATGAGGAAGTTATATATAGTTTTCTTTGACTTAGGAAAGGCTTATAATAGGGTACCATGGAAATGATATGACCAAATGTTGAAAAATAAATGCATTCTTAATTAGTATCTAGAGATTATAAAGGATATGTATGAAGGAGCGACTACTAATAACATTAGAACAGTGTGTGGCGAGATGGTGGAGTTCCTAGTTGCAGTAGGACAGAACTAATGATTTGCTTCAAGCCCATACTTGTTTGGTCTAACAATGGAGAACTTAACAATTGGTATCCAAGATGAGGTGTCGTGCTATATGTTATCTGTAGATGATGTAACAGTATTTACTGAAAAAAAAACATAACTAAAGAATAAGCTAGGACTATGGAGAAGAATCTTTGAGACGAATTATTTAAAAATTAGTAGAACAAAGACAAAATATGAGTATAACTTTAGTGGAATAGAAAATAGGGGGAGTGATTTGATTGAAATCGGTAATGACTTAGTGTTGTATTGTGATAAGTTTAGATACTAGGGCTCAAAGATAAAATCTAATGGGGGATTTGATTAGATATGATACATAGGATGGAAGTGGGGTTCGCAACATGTAGACAAACTAGTGGAGTATCATGTGATAAAAGCATGCCAAATCAGCTAAAGGGGTGATTCTATAAGATGGTCATCTAACCCAGTTTGCTCTACGGAGTGAGTGTTAGACAGTGAGGAAACAACAATTAGACAAAGTTAAAGTAAACAGAAATGCACATTCTATAGTAGATGAGTGGAGTAACTCTAATAGATAAAGTTAGAATAGAGTACATTATGAAAGCTTTTAGATTAAGTCCAATAGATGATGAAATGAGAAAAAAAACTCATATAAGGTGATTTGGTTATGTTAGTAGTAGACCAAAGATGGCCTAAATACACAATATTGAGAGTTACAAATTGAAAGGTACGAGGATGAGAGAAAGATCATTGAAGATGTGAAAGGAAGGGATAAAGAAAGACATGATAGATTGTGCACCGGTGGATGTCATCGTTTCTGATGGGTCAAATGGAAAAGTAGAACTCAAAAAGCCGACCCTAGATAGATGGGAAAATGACAAATGATGATGGTAACGATGTCTCTATAGAGCATAGTATATAATTTGAAACTTGGACAACTTGAAATCTGATGGTCAAGTAACTTGTTGAGTTAGTTTTTCAGTTTTTAAACTAATCTGTGAGAAAGTGAAACTTCTTGCTTTTATTTCAAATATAGTTTTTAATTTCAAGCTGTAGCAGGTTTGTTTTATGTATTTTCACAGAGCAGGCTTTTAACAATTGGAATCTATCTATTTATAGTGCTGGCTGTATATTTAATTAAGCTTTAGTATTTTTGTCTGGATGTACACAATTTAAGAAGCAGATGGAGAATGGATATTTTGACTTTTTTTACCATGGTTAGGTATAATTTTGATGGCATGGAAATTTACTGCAATAGGCATTGTAATGTATTCGGCCTTTTTCTGCGCCAATCATTATTTGCAGGTGGAAAATCAGAAAGATGTTTCCCACATTATGCACTTCTGATTTTAAAATAACTCCAACATGATGCTGTGGAATTTTGGTTATATTACCTTTTTTGTCTTCTTTTCTAGCTTTGTTCTTACTGCTTGTAGATGTGTTATTGGGTTTGATGATGATGATATTTGAAATGGTCATTTTGGAGATCATGTCCCTCCTAATTATCTACTATGCATTTTTGTAGGCTGGCTCTTGTGCAGGTGGAATACTTAGTGCAGTCCATGGTATCAATACAGGTACAGTATTTGGTGCTTCAGCTTCATGATCTGATAATGTTCATTATCCTGTCAAAGCGAGCATTTCTGAACTTTCATTGTCTTTAGTGAGCATTGCTGAATTTATCTTGGGGTCTAAGTAAATTTAAGTGAATACCATGGATATTCTTCTCCTCATGATTTGGCCATGTTTTTTTTTTTGGATTGTTTGTTTGTTTTCTTCACTCCTATTGGGAGAAGTGGATGAAAAGGAAGGTCCTTAGTCACTAATTTATAGGTCAATGTTGAAAGCATCAGGATGTTTTTCCCATGTGGACGATTATTTTAGCTTTCCCTGCCCACAGTCGGGTTCATCAAATTAATGGTGTAGATTGCAAAATGTGGGCCACTCTTGTTCATATCCCAAGGCAATATTGTGCAAATCCTGAGGTTAAAGGTTGTAAAATTCCTCCCTGGGCATGTTTTGTAGAGATAAATTCATGAAAGTTCAATCTTTAGTGGTATTAAAGTTAGGGTAGTAATTTTAAGAAATTTGAAATCTTCATTTTTGAGAAATTTCAAGTTCAGTCCGGTGATAATAAATCAATGATTTTATGGATAAATGTTGATTGTACTAGATTTCATATTATTCAACACTAGAAGTTTTCTTCTATTGGATTGAACATCTAAAAATATGCTTGGAAATTTGGAATAAGTGGCAGGAAAGATTAAAGAATGAGATTTTTGAGAATTTCTTTCTCTTTTTACAAGATTTTATTTCGTGCAAAATAAAAAAAAATGCCCCTCTTTGAATGTACCCTTTTTTTAATATTGAGCCTAGTCTATTATCAATTCAAGGCTTCCCCACCTCATTCCATCTATTGTCACATGCCTCAATTTGACATCTATCAATTAATAGCCACCATTGAATTAAATTCATCTCAAATCATTCAGTACTAACCACAAAAACATAGGTCACCATGATCAAATCGAGGTGAGGTAGGGCCCCTTGGGATCATCACATCATTCGCTATATGTTGCCCTTAATCCATAATTTGAACAGTGAAAAGTAGGCCACATAGAGGGGCAACCAATAATCTTGTAACATATTTCTATTTTTTCATCTTTGTCCTTTCTGATTTCCATTTGGCAGGTGCAGCTGCCATTGATTAGATTTGAGAGAGAGAGGTTGTTGGTTGAGAGGGAGAAGGCTGGGTGTGGTGATATACTGTTTTCTCATGTCACTTTTTTAGTAATTTTTTTATTTTCTTTGGTAGGATTTGAACGTCGGTCTTTTGCTTGACAGAACTAAGAACTTGCCTCACTCAGCCATGTTAGAGCGGGAATTTGTGATATGGGATTTTTGAATCTCATGGGAGGCTATGAGCTTGCTAATCCTCAACAGTATGAGGATTTGTTATCTCCAAAGACTTGTAAATAAAGGATTTTTTGCCACACCAAATATGAGAATAAGAATCATTGTAGATTTTACAAAAATATAAAATCCATTGATTTGTTGCCACACAAATGTGTCCTTCCTCATGATAACTTTTACAGGCTGTTCATGATAAGAACTTCTTTCCTTTTTCATCATTAAAAAAAAACTTATTTCCTTTTTCATTTCTCTCCTCTTTTCCCCAGGAATGCCATTTATTCAGAAACATGTGAAGGGTCCAAAGTGGCTTCAACTGCTTATCGGGGTATTGATTTGTCTGTTTGGTCAACTTCTCATTTCTTGTGAACTTGTATCACATTATGCGTAGAATCTTGGTATTATTTTTTATTTTGAACTGTATGCATATTGTTTAGAAGTACATGGGTATCAAGACCATATTTGAAACTCATATGCCTACTTAATGTGTGATCCTCCTCTATTCTAGCTTGGTAATATTCACGAGACAATGAGACTGCTTCTTTATGAAGATGGAACTGTATGAGAAACCAAGACATCTAACAGAATTAAGGTGCTTTTGGACTCTTTTGCTAGTTTGCTGCTATAGAATAGGGAAACGACATATAAAACTAATTTCCAGAAGTTGTAAAAGCGAAAACAAAAATTGCTATGGTTTGTCATAAAATCATTATCGTCATTAAACATTTTACCATCTACATGGTTCCTTTTCTTATCATCCTAACTATCAATTTTTTTCTCATTGGATGGAAAGTTAAAAATGAAAAGTCTTTAGCCCAAATTCAGTGGATGAAGTTAGATGATTAGAGGTATCATTGTCCCATCAGCCTAGTCCTTTGGGCTATACTTTTATATGGGTCCTGCTGTTCCATTGGCCTTGTATTGGATGAGTTGCCATTGCCTTGTGGAAGATGCAGATGGAAGTCTACCGTTTTGTGATTTTTAACAGCATGACTTCTGTTAGTGCCTTGTGTCCTTGGACTTGATCAACCTTTTTGTCATTAAAATTGTTTCTCATCATCATGAAAGAAGTGATTGATGGAGCATATGTAGTCCATCTTCACCGGTTCACCCTTCTTTTTCACAAACCCTTTTTGCTTAGAAAGTGTTTTTTTTTTTTTGTGAAAAATTTAGAATTTCTCTCTCCCCCATACCTTCCCACACAAATACAAACATCTAGGGAGAAGAATTATGCCGCAGACAAATGCATGAGGTGTGCTGCACCACGACATATGTAAGGGAGAACTGTGAGATGGTGCAAGCTACAAGGCAGACTTTCGTACATGCAAAGAAGAAGAGAGTCTTACCAAAAAAAGAAGAAGAGAGAGAGAGATGTAAGGGGAAAAGTGTGAAATGGGGCCAAGTTGCATGGCAGGCTTTGGCCCATGCAAAGAGAGGGGGATGGGGCAGAGAGAGAGGCAGTGGAAAGGATGACATCTTCTAAAAGAACTTATCACACTTTTTTTTTGAAATGTTGATAAATTTTATTGTTCAACAAAAAAGAATACACCTGCAAATCTACACCAAGGAGCATGATGTTACTGCTGGTACGAAATACCTTCAAATGGAGAAGTAGAACTCGAAAAACTGACTTCAAATAGATAGGAGATTAGGAGTTTGGCTTTGATGATGATGATGAGAAAGAAGAAAAAGAAATCCAAAAATCCTAACCAGGCCAACAACCACCCTGATTAAGATGTGGTTACTTTTGCAGCAAGTCCACCCCCTTCTTTTCTAAACTATCTACCTTGTCATTGCGGACCTCAAAATGTGGACCACTTGTAACTCTTCTTACTAATAATCTGTCTTACCTCCATCTTGTCTAACAGTCTCCATGGGCACTGAGAGGACTTGTGGCAGATGCCATGCATGAGGTAGCATGCACTGGAACCAATGTAAGGGTGAAAGTATGAGGTGGGGTCAAACATAAATTGGGTCCCACTGCATCCTAGGAGATATTATGAGAGTGATGCTGTGCATAGGAATAGGTCTCCCATTAAGGTGCCCCATGGCATTTGAAACCCACAAGGTGGGTCTAGGTGGGCCCACTTCAAGAGTCCAGGTGATGATATGATTCGGATTTTTGTTTTTCCATTAGAAATGTGACACAACTCAGCAATCTTGGGTGCTCCTCTAGTTGGTCATTTCCCATTTATTGACAGTTTTAGTTTATTAAGGAAACAAGCAATTTACAACAAAAAAAAATTTGAGTGGCTGACAAGCTAGCAAAAACCCTACTTTTCCAGGAATCTGCTTTGTTTCAGTTTGCTTATTCAATGTCATTTTTACTCACGCTGAATCCTTTTTGGCTATTTGCTTAAAGCTTTTATATTAGCCAGGATTCAAGAAAGGTGCATTGATTGAAGTCCAGTGACGCTCAAGAGTTTTGGGAAAGTTTTTGTTCATTACCATTTGTTCATATAGTTCTCTATGAGAAAATTCCCCCTCTTTTGTGGGTTTTTCCCTAACTGTTGAATTCTAGACTTTAGCTGAAAATTTCTCTACTTCCAAGATTGCAATTGGTTAGCTCCTGGCATTTTCTTTTTCCCCTTAGATAGAACAACATTTTGACTATCAACTCAGATATGGATAACTATTTTCAAATGATGATTTGGTGTTTTTTTTTCTTCCCTATTTGAAAACTTCTATTGATTTATAGTGCAATGTCTTATTTTTTGACAGATTCCACCACTTCTTGTGTTCTCTGCTGGCAGTGCTGCATTTGGAGGTACAGATCTACTAGAATATATTAATTTTTAAATAACTGTATGTTTTGCTCTGATATCGTCTGGTAGTAGTACACATCATGCCAAATGCTTTTTGGATTTTTATTCTAATCCAGTTAGGCTTTTTCGACTAGGCTAATGATGACAAGTTGATTGACCATACAGTGATAAAGACCATAATGATGCGTGATGAGTATCATGCTGTGGTCATTTCTGAAGTTTATCTGAACATGCTAGATTGGAGAAAAAGCTCATGTATCAAAGAATTGAATCTGAAATTGATATTAAATTCTGAATTGAAACATACTTTGGTATAAAAAAATCTGGCCTCACGATAGTGTTTCAACACTCACTGTTGAAAGGCTACCTTTTGTGATGCCCGGACACAACATGGATATACCAGGGACTGATAATACGGCAAGAACATAGATTTGACACAGACACATTGTCTAGATTGAAGTGTTTTGCAATGTAGTCTCCTTGTGTGTCTGCCACACATACACACACCATTGGATGCTATTGGTCTCTCTCATGGAATCCACTTGAAGAATTCATGCAACGAGAAAGAAAAGAGAGTGGGGAGAGAGAGAGAGAGAGAGAGAGAGAGAGAGAGAGAGAGAGAGAGAGAGAGAGATTGCAAGATCTGGATTTTTAACTTGGCTATGGAGAAGACTCACGACCATGTGAAGGGGAGAAGAAAACTCAAGGCTATGCGTTGAGGGTGGAGAAGATACTACACAACGACCTTTTGATTCTAAAACACATGCTAGCTTTGCATGATATGACATCTATTGATCTATCCATCTATCTATCTATATCTATATCCATATAAATTGATACTAGCTGTCATTGTAATTTAATAAGATACAATCTAATCCTAATAACTAAATAAGATAGGATCAAATCCTAACCTTTTAATATAGTTTTTTTTAGATCAAATTAAATCTACTAAAAGTTCGTGCTTCAAGATATCTATAATTTACACAAATCCACCAAATTATGTGGAACCCAGTCCCTTCATTGTGTGCAGTTGAGTCATCGATGAAATTTAATAAATGCACATTTGGGGGTTGGTTTACTATCTGGACTTGTCGTCTATGGCCTATTTTATGATGTTTTATAGCACTGGGAAGAGAAAGATTGGAGCCCGTAGAAAGGATTTGTTTTCAATCAGTAGGAAGAGGAAGAGAGGGAGTATGAATAGCATGATGCTATTTTTAAGAGAGAACTTTGTATTTAAAAACCAAAATTACAACCGTAAACCAATGTAAATGATGGATTGCAGTAGTATTGGCAATTGTACTCCTCAACACTCTCCCTCGTTTGGTGCGATGATGGCGTATGTTGAGAGTGATTAAAACCCAATTCCAATAGCAATTGTTTTAACAATAACAATTTATGTGTTGTATTTGCCATTGCATGATATTCTGCTTTAGTACCGAGCATTACATATTGCTTTCATTGCATTATGAAGCAAGATTACCTAGTAGAGAAGTACAATAGCTAGATGTAGAATACATTCAACTGGAGATTGTGCCCAATCAACTCTAGAATAATACTGAAATTAAAGAATGCCGTTACCTAATGACCCTGTTAGATATTGAAGAATTCTAAAGACAACGTCAAGAAGAGTGGTGCAAGGGGAATTTATAAACTGACTAATAACACCTACAACATATGAAAGATTTGAGTGGAGTTATGGTAAGCTAAATCTATTTACCAACCACCTTCTATTAGTAGCTACGATTGGTTAAAGGAGCACCATCATTATGACCGAGTTTGTAGTTTTGATGAAATGTTGTATTGATGGGTTTACAACCAAAATCCCTTAAATCTTGGGAGAAGATCAAGAACATATTTGCATTGAGAAAGTGATATGCCCTTCTTGGAATAGGCTATACCTCTTGAGAAGCTTTGAGGATGCTCCAAATCTTTGATTTTAAAAATTGACCTAATGGACTGCGGTCAGCGGCTTCAAATGCTTTCATGGGCTTTCAAGCTGATTATTTCAATAGAATCTGGGCCTCTTTTGAATAAATTATTTTTTCATTCTGTTATTTCTGTATGTTTTCTGTTTTTTAAGCCATTGGTTCAACTCCCTGTTGGGCCTGGCAAATTTTGTTTCTTTTTCAGATTGTACCTATTTTATTTGGAATATAATTATTGGTCATCTTTCAATAAAAAGGAAAAATGAAAGAAAATTCTGTGATCACCTTGTCATCATTAGCCTGGTTGTTTCAAGGCTTTCCAGGTTGGCACATTACCACACACACACACACACTTTTGATGCGATGCATAAACAATGTGTGTATAATTCAGTTCATCAGGGATTCCATCCACGATGAAATTCTAAACAGGTGTTTGGAACGTCCACAGGCTATATAGTGCCGAAATTTGCACAGCTTTCTGTGACTTCCTACTATGCTGCTTCAAGTGCTTCACATTATGCCATATCACGCATCACCAGATTTGTTGAGGAGGCACACACTCAACTTCCACAAGAAAATTCAAGGTGATCGGTCAGTGTTACTCTTGACAGATTTCAGCTTGGTTGATAAATTCGATATTCCAGTTTCAGTTGTATAGTACCATTCCTCCCTCCCAAAAAAGAGTTTTGTTTGAGAATTTTGGAACAATAACAGACCATCTTGATCTATAGCCGTGCATGTTCATTCCAGTTTATGCTTACTCGAGTGTTACTGCTGACTAATTTCAGCTTGGTTGACAAATTTGATATTCCAGTTTCAGTTGTATAGTACCATTCCCCCCTCCCAAAAGAATTTTGCTTGAGAATTTTGGAACAATTACAGGCCATCTTGATCTATAGCCGTGTATGTTCATTCCAGTTTATGCTTGCTCTACTGTTCTCATTTCTTAAATACTCTTTGTAAGCAGCTAGACATTGTGTTTATTCCTTTTTTTTTTTTTTTTTTATGGCCATGGTATCCAAGAGTTTCACTTGACTAATCCTTGGGGCATGTGAACCTTCCAATCCGCACACGCCGGATACAAAATTAAGGGGAGTGACCCTTTTTGTGTTGAGGGGGACTTGATCCCAAGACCTCCTGCAAATAAAGGTGGCAATTGACTATCAAAGCTAACCCCTCAACACAAGGATGTATTAAATTGGTCCTATATGCTGGATTTGAAATGATTAACTAGGCTGTAGAACATTACAATGGGCCTGTTTGGTAGCTTGAAAATCTCAAATGGAATCAGAATTTTTAGAATTTTTTTTTTTTCATAACTGCAGCCAGTCCTGAATCCCATTAGAGAGTGCTGGACCATCAAACAGGGCCTCGAGGCCCAACATGTTTTCTGGGCCTGCGATGGCCCGAGTTCAATGGGTATCAGGAAAGTCTCGTCTTTCATGATCGTTTTCATAAAAGAAAATTTAGTTACTGACCCTTTCCCATAGAATCAATTTATGTAGGATTAATATTTATTATTAAGATATGATCTGTCAATCAATTTTTTTACAGCATAATCGCATTTCATTTTCCCAAGAGAGAGAGACACCCATTTTTCATAAAAAGGTTGTCAATTTCAATGATCCTTGACGTTCACCCATCATATTTCTCAGTTTTTTTTTTTATCATATTTAAGACTGTTCTCCTTGTTTTCGAACTTTTGTTATTATTGCCCTTTTACTGAAAAGTAATTGGAAAATTTTCAAAATGCATTTAATAATAATGTTTTTCTCTGTAGACACATTTTGACTTATGTACGGCCCAATGGTCCTACTTAAGCTCACATGGAGAGTGGGTTACTCATAAAATTTTACAAAGTTTATTGTCTCCAAAATTTCACATTTATCTAACGTTGAAAATTTACTGAGTTAGATCTATTGACTTTAAAAATCAATTTAAGTATGGATGTAATTCACAGAAATAAATAGGTCTGATTAGGAGATAGATCTATTTGATCTATTATGAACCCCACACTTCAAAGCATGCATCAAAGTTCTGTGCAAACTTTTTTTATGGCTTATTCAGTCAATATCTTTGATATATGGTGATGGTTTTGTATCTAAGATCAATTAAAAGCTTATTCACTTGGCTCCAATCCTTCAACGAGTGAATAATGAGGCTTGATTGCCACGTGTACATTATTAGATAAAAAAAATTGATATTTTTTATTTTTTTTATAAAGAGAGCACTTCTTATATTTCTCTTAGCAATTAAATTAAGACATCTAATAGAGAGTGCTTAAAAAAATATTTCCCGATAAATATATATGAAATAAATGATGTCGGTGATAATTACTTCTTTTTTTTTCTTTGAAACGAGAATATTTACCCTTAGATATCAAGCATCACAAAATAGAAATATACGGCTGCCACTGAAAATTATTTGTGCATTCCAACAACATGAGGTTTTTTCCTTCACACTCTGGAGGACTAGTCACGTGCGATGTCTGGACACCTCCAAACCTAAAAAGAAAAAAAAAAATATGAGGTTTTCCTTCTATTTTAAAATATGCCTCTACAGCAATTTACTTGAACCATGGCCAGGTGACTCATCCACCTTTCTCATTCATATGCTTTAAATTTCATCTGGTCCTCTTTAATTTTAAATTTTCGTGCGGAAACTTGATCAGGGTATATTTTAACATATGAAGTGAAGAATTGCCATTTCAATATCTACTAAACTGGATTTATGCGTTAATAATTTAATATTGGTTTTATGCATTAGTTTTATTTTATGTGTTAATATTGGTAATGTGCACTGGTATTTATAAATATATGTTAGTTTTGTTTTATGTGCTAGTCTTGGAGTTTATGCACTAGAGTCGTGGTTTTATGCGCTAATATCATTCATGATGTAAAAGTGTTTTGTGTGCTAACGTATGAGACCTAATGCGCTAATTTAGGAATAGAATCTTTGCATACATGTTGCTTCGAATGCATGCAAATAGATGGACATTGAAAAATGAATCTTCAATGTTTGCTAGTTATAGAGGCATTTTCATTAAAAAAAAAAAAAAACTAAACGTATAAGACACTCTGCTCAAAATAATTTTTTTTGGAAGCACTCTCACTCAAAATAATAATTTTCTATTTTGTCAAAATTTGGGTTAGGTAGGCAAGGGACCATCTTGAGTACCCAATGTCATCTCATCTCATGTTCAATGTTAAATCACATCACAAGTTTATATACACCCGTTAATGGCGGAAAATGGTGGGACCCACAATAATGGGTCCTATCATCTATCGTTTCAGAGGTGGGTGAGTGCCAGAGTCGGTACTGTGCAGGAGTACTTCTTCTCTTCCCTCTTACAAAAGGTGATACCCGCCTGGCCGTCTTCACTGAGAGATTAATACAAACAACAATCGCTTTTAGTTTACGTGTGCGAAACTCTGAGGTACATAAGGCAAAATCTCCACGAGTGAATCCACTACTACTATGGCATACCAAGGTAGGCCATGGGAGCTCGAACCCCCAACCTCCTACTTCCTGAAACGAAAGACAACCAGTTGAGGTGGATCTACAAGTTCCTTGTTGAATTCATAAAAAATGAACGGTTTGGATTTCAAAGTCATGAGTTTTTCTAATTCAATTATCATTCTAATTCCATGTGATATTTACATATTATCAATATATCAATTATAAGGAATAACTTTCATTTTAACATCATTATTAATTTAATCTAAACAAGTTAAATTAGATAATTGACATGATTTTATTCCAACTACCTATTTCATTTGACTTAATAAATGATTGTATAAATTTAATGAGAATAATTTCTTTTAAATTTGCTTATCATTAAATGTTTAAAAAGTTTTGTAAAACTGTTATACCCAACTTCACTGTCAAATATCATAAAACTTAAAATTACGTCATGAAATTATTAACTCAATTACTCGCCTCAAGAGTGGTTCTTCGTCTAGTCTCATCTTTACTTATAATACTTATTAGCATCCATTCAAGAGTTGGACCTACCATAGATTAATCACATGTGATCGATGTAATAAATTTTATTGACTTTCTAATTGAGTATCTTCTTATTTAATTCATCCAAAAACTATTATAATAGTTTTATAAAATCTAATTATAGAGATGCATGGCAGAAAGTAGTCAAGAGTATTAATATCAGCCGCTATATATATCGTATCGAGTATCTAAGATGTATAATGTACGGCCGAAATATATCATCTCAGCCTATACATATCGACCCTTAAAATTCTGAGAAATTTGAACCTTTATTTTATTCATAGAATTGGAAACCTGCTTCTTCCAATGTCCATATGCCAACTTATCTTACTTAATATCCCATGAGAATCTAATCCATATTGGGCAACTTCGAAGGGCAGTAACTGTTGAAGAATGTAGACCCATTCTTGATTGTCCTGTGCTTCAAATTCCAACCTCTACTGTAACTCAGGGTGACCATGAATCAAGAATCACTATCGCACAATATGTGTCTGTTTTTTTTATTATTGTTGACTTGACAAGACTCAAATTTCTATAAAATTAGATAAAAAAAAAATATGATTTTTTTTAATAGAAAATGATTCATATGGAGCCATTGGACCGTAGGAAATGGAGATAATGGGCTAAGATTTTTTAATTTAGGCTGATGTACATGGATAAAGCCAATGAGTTAAAAAATTGGAAGTTAAATGGTACTTTTAAATTGGGGTGAGTTGGGTTTGGATTTATGATCCTTCAATCCAACTTAACCCAAATTTATTTTAAGTTGGGTTGGTAGGGTCATGTCAAATTAAATTCTTTTCAAGTTGAATTCTAGAATTGAGTTAGAAATTGCCACAAATAAATTGAAAGTATTTCAAAATTGTAAGGCACTAAAATAGAAAGACTACTTTAAGAAAGGAAGAAAGTTAAAAGCGAAAATTAGGACTACAAAATAGAACGAAAATATGGCCTAGAAGCCCGAAGGACTGAATGAACCTAACCCACGATAATAGGGTTGATGCAAGTCTAGGCCTGGCTTCAACGAGCCCATTTTTTATTTTATTAGTGAGACTTCGGTCCAATATCAAGAAAGAACGCAACCCACATTAATAGGACTTGGAGTAGTGCAGGGCCTAACCCAAGCCCAGCTCATTTCTAATCCTTGTCACTCATTGATGGACAATCAATAAAAAATTATGAACGGGTGGATAAGTAGAATCTTAAAAAAGGGAAAAAGAGGCAGTAACAGTGCGAATAAATTGAGACTTGAAGAAGATGACTATGATGATTTTATGTAAGTTAAATACATCAATATTATATATTTGAGTAGGGCCAATTGCAGATTAATTGGATCTCATGCACATCTCATACGGTTTGGGCTGGGCTTTAATAAATCTAATTCAACCCATATAAAAAATTATTAAGTTTGACCTGATCCACTCGAGTTGTTGGCGCCATAGTCCGACCTTTTTACCTCAAATTTGATGACTCAAATTTGATGAAAAAAATCAGCAGCATATTTTTTTTATATTTCTTGAAACTTGGGTGGGATTTGGTAAATTCGGGTCCAATCAAGTTAATTTTAAATTTCTGAGTCCAATTCAGTCCGAATTCAATGGTTTTTTTTTTTTCCTCAATCCAATCCGACTCTAAATTTATAAATATATAACCTAACACACTGATTTCTCTGATCAGATTATGCAGATCGAGTAAAAATCCGGTCCAAATTTCAACTCTAATACAAACCATATCCACTCTCAACTATTTTTTTTGGCAAGTTTCATAGTACCCACCTTAATCTAATGGAGTTGGTGGACCCCACCTTACATGGACCCACCTTGGATTACGGCTAAAATGACATTAATTGAAGACTCTGGTGGACCAATGCCTAACTGCTTTCATTTGACTGGTGACTCCAATTAGTGAAAGTTGAGACTTGGAATTGAGGTGGTCCACAGTCCACGAAGAGCCCAAACCCGTATTATTTTGTGTCTATTCTACCATACATCCGTAAGATGAATTATCTGAAGTCACAAACAGTGGGCCAGAGACTGCAATGGTGGTCCGACAGATTACTGTTCTCAGTAGTCCCAATGTCCTTTCACATTCACTCTGAAAGTCACGTGCGGGCCCCATTGTCAATCACCGTCCACTCCATGAAAAAAAAAAAAAACTCTGCCCAGACGAATATACCTTAACTGATAATCTCCTATCTTAGAAAAAGAGAGGTATCATATTTGAACTCCCATAACCTCACTTGGTGTACTATAAAAACCGTGGATATCACCCGTAAGTATCACATGACTTTCTACATGTAAATTCAAAAAAAAAAATCTTCAAATTCAATTTAATTAATTAGGAGAGAATTTTACATGAACAGAATAAATAAATCTAATGCTGACAACGACATCTTAATTTAGAGTGCACCTTATAACTTAATATTTAAAATTTAAATGCATGACATGTGACAGTGAAATGAGATCTATTAACTTTCTTTAATCAAATATAAAGAATTGTGAAAAAGAGAGATTAACTTCAATAGACCGCAGGACTACTGGAGTCCTAGTGAAATATCTAAGGGGTGGTTGCAACCATTAAGGCAGTAGGGCCACAATGAAGAGTCCACAGTATTCTGAAGTTAAAACCTTTCAAATTCTTCATCAGTCGATCGTTAACATTCATAAAAGGGACAACAGTTTCTCTGCAGGCCCATTACTCTATTGGTTACAAATTTGGATTATTTTGGAGGAAATAATTTCAGTAAAATTGAAATTAAGTAAATAATTTTAAGAAATTATTAAAAAAAGATAGTGCAAAAGAAGCTTCAAAAGATGCAAAAGTAAATTAAGTAAGAAAAATCTTCAATTCAAATTGTAAAATCCAAGTATACTCCCTCTGTCCTAAAATACTTGTCATTGTTTTTGTGCGGAAACGCACCAAAATGCTATTAATAGATTCTTTGAGTCAATACAAACCTGATGCAAAAAAAATGACATCTGGACAGTATCTCGTTGTGTAGATACTGTCGATCGGATTCATCCACAGAACCTCAATAATGTTTTTCTAAATATGCAGCAATGCATGATTGAGATTTAAGATGACAAGAGTCGGATGTGAAAATAATTACAGAATACTGCATTTGGGCAAGTCAAAACTTATAAAAGAAGGTCGTCTTCCCATCATTTTAAAATGTGATTTGGAACTTATCGAGATAGTTAAAGATTTGATTTAATGTGAAAATAAATGAATAAGAAAAGTAATTTGAGATAATTGTAAAATGCATATAGGACAAGTATTTTGGAACAGAGGGAGTATTTTATATATGATGCTATTTCCTAATTCTAAATAGGACAGATAATATGACTTGAATCTATGAGAGAAAACATTAGGATTTTACTCTCATATAACATAACATGTTACATATTTGTTAATGAGAAACAAATAAATTTTAGATTTGAATTAGAGCTTGGGTTTAAAAGTTAAATGAATCTATTTACATTCATGTATGTATGATTGATTGTATGACAATAATTATTATTCTTAGTTTTAAGATGTGATACTTATATGTTAAAAAACATCTAATATACTGAATAAAATAAACGACAACTCTCACGTTTTCAATGAATTTAATCCTATAATGATTTGCCCTCCTTTAATGTTTCTGATCATTACTTTTAATAATTAAATACTTATATGTCTGCAAATATAATATAATATAATATAACATATGCAGGAATCTATGCAATCCAATATTTAACAGTGACATTCGGAAACAAAATACATTAATTCATTTGTTGTACCACGTTACAAAAGCATGTAGGCCACCTTAACCATTCTAGTTTTCTTAGATTCTACCCAACGGTCTAAATCAATCTTTATCTTATTATGTAATTGATAATATAACTTCAGCTTAATTTTTTAATAAAAGATAAAGATTAAAAGTGATTGTTAACCATTTAATATAAGGAACATCTTCAAATAATCTTTATTTTATTATGTAAATGATAATATAACTTCTATTGTTTGATACAATGGGTCATCAGATCCCATCAAATTAAAAATATAATTATTGAGTAAAAGATTGAGATAAAAGATGATTGTTAGTTATTCAATTCATATTTTACGAAATAAATGCCAAAATCACCATTGATTGATTTTTGGCCAACGATCCTCCCATGAGCATTTTGTGCTTAGCGACACGAGTTTTAATGTATTCCTGATTTTACCTTTGCATGAACAGTAAAATTTCAATGGGCTGATTTTTACTGTTCATATGAATTCGGCCAGCCGACTTGAAATTTCAGAGAGCCGAATTGTACCATGAATTTTGACGAGCCGACTTGTAATTTCGGAGAGCCGAATTGCACTGTTAATGAAGTTTGGCGAGCCGACTTGCAATTCTAGTGAGCCGATTTGCACTGTTCATGAATTTAGGCATTCTTTTTTCTTCAGTATGACAGATAGAGGGCAAATTAGGCATTATAATAAAACCCGTGTTTGTATACACAAAATGACCGTGTGATAATCGCTGGCCTTGATCTTTATGAGTTTAAATTTAACAACTAAGCTTTTTCTTTTATTCTTAAAGTTTTGAAATACTCTATAATTAAATCTTTCATAAGATATGCTCTACCAACCCACATAATATATTAAATTAAAAATAATTTTATTACTTTACTAGAATAACAAAATTATGTTTCTTTCACACTTCCGTCATATCTAAAGAAATAAAAATATTATCAATATTGAAAGTATTTCTTTTTAAAGGACCAAAGAAATGTGAGTGGTCCATTTTACCTAAAAGCATTAAATATAGTCTACAAGTCACCTCACTAAAAAATAATTGTGATCCACGACTGCATTTGAATGAAAGGTAAATTTTGTTGGAGTTTTTCTTGAATATGAGTTTCTCTTATCTTGTTTAGTAATAACAGTAGAAATAATACTCCTTTTGTCCCATTTTATTTGTTTCATTTAAAATATTTGTATTTTTTAAACAACTCTCTATATAATACTAGCACTCTATATGATCTTATCAATTTTCAACATATTTTATACTACTCAAATACAAATGAGACAACTATTTTAAAATAATTTTAAAATTTATATAAGACAATTAATTTGATACATAACTACTAAGAAGTAAAAAAAAATTACTCTAAAAAAAGGTAAAGTAAATAAATGGATAATAGAGAGTTACTCTTAATTTGAGAGAGGGAAATACCAACTTTGCCCAATTCTCTTTTGTTTTTTTTATACGGAATGATATGTGAAGTTGTGAACATTTTTATCTAATAGAAGGATAAAAGGGCTGCCCTAACCCTAGGTCTAGAACATAGAAATTCCATAGTGGGAAAGCTTTTGTAAGCTTCCAAATCCAAAGCCAGTTGTGGTCTGTACTTTGGACTCGGTGTGTTTAAATGGCATGGCATCTAAGTATTGGCAATTGCAGTAGTTTTGTAATAACCAGTACCCATCATGGGCCCCACACGGCAGAACAAGTTAAGAAAGCACTGGTATTTTCAATTTTGGGGAATGTAACTCTGAAGGAGATGATGACTGATGACGAAGAAACAGAGAGTGAAGGAGAGAGTACAATTCCCTGGGACCGCTTAATGATGCCAAAAGAGATTGGTTGGAGAGAAGAGATGTGGGCCCACAAACTGGCTTGGACTTTACTTCCAATCTCTACCATCTGTTGAGGGGGACCCCACTTCAACTGAGGACCTAAATGAGAAAGTAATGCAAAAAAACCTCAAGAATGGCATGCCACACTCATCACCACCAATTTGTTACAGAAGAAGAGCCAAATGCTAAGGTTTTAATTCTGCAATTATGAAGGCCAAGTAGCGTCTCTTCTGTGAAGGCAACGCTCACCTTAATGGCTGTTTAATCTCTGATGTAACATTTAAATTGATGAGGGGAGTTATTGAAGAAAGATTTGACTCATTTATGTTTTAGCCTAGTCTAAGGCAGGAATTTCTAGGTGAGTAATAGGGCTGAAACTCATATCTGTCAGACTGTATTTTAATAAATAACTTAAAAGAGTATTGAATATGACTTCTTTTGATCTGAATTGTTGGGAAATTGTTCAATTCAATTTGATATGAGTGTTGATCTGAATCAACTTAATTATAATATTAATTTTTTTTATTAAGACAGGTCGAGTCAATTCAGATTAATTGGATTATTTAAAAAAAAATATTATTCCATCTCAAGTCAAATTTAATTTGAATTTTTTTTTCTGTCAATTCAAATCAATCTAAATTTTAAACGTGTAAAATCCAACTCATTTGATTTCTCAATTCGATTTATTCATGTCGGATTAAAATCCAATTCAAGTTTCACCCCTAATGAGTTGTGATCATAGAGTTTATATTGTCTAGAGTATTGTCTTGTAGAACATTACTATTCACCTACCTAACGAATGAGTGAAATTTTGACGGATGCTAGATACAAATTTCTTATTTTATTTGAGATATGCTGAGATGTCACTCGTTCATTAGATGACAACTCACTATTCTATGAAGGAGTATTTCATAGTAGGGGTTCAAAATTCAGTATGGATCGATATTATTCTCTCTCTTTTTTTTTAAACAAAAACGGTCGATATCGACCGATATAATACAGCCGAGATATCGACATATCGACCGAATATCGACTGATATTGGGACTCCTGATCTAGACGATCTATGAAGATTCATGACTATGTGGCTGGTAGATCCATTATTTAAAAAAATCTAGCAACATGCTCAAGTTTTTAAGCATCGAAAGAACTGGGTCTTTGTGTTACAATCATTATCTTAAATAGATTAATTACAAATATTCTATGAAATTATTATTTTTTATTGATACATTGTCACCTGTAAATGTAGGAAACCAAGATTTATAGTCTGCAATTAACAAAATAAAATAAAATAAAGGAAGTGAAAATTTGATGGCTAGGATCTTGCATTTTAGAATGTTCTGAGTCGTCCCCACTTTTTGATTAACAAAAAAACTCATTTTCCCTATCTTTTCTGAATTAATTTTTCCATTGTAGTATAAATTACATTGAAAATCAAATTCAAATTCAAATTCAACAAAATCATGCTCTTCATTCATTTGATTCTTCTCCTCTTTACCATGCATTTCCCATCTTAACAAGTATGGTCCAATGTAACAATTGGTTCATCCCACATTTGATGTTAGCCGATCTCTGAATACCATGTGGTAAAAAAACAACGTGGTAAAATGATTGGAAAGCAATTTTAACTGTACCCAGTTGACAGCAGAGGGAATTGTACAGTAGAGGGGGACAATAATAGGGTTAAAAAGGAAGGGGTAAATCAAGTACAAGCCTTGTATTGTTACGTGAACTTGAAACTACTGTTATATGATTCTTCTTCCTTGAAGAAACATGAAGCTGCTTCAGTGGTTGAAAGTTGTATACTGGGCGAATAAAATCCTTTGGATATCAAGTATCAATCAACCCCTTCTGGACAGTAAAAAAAAGGGACAAATTGTCACTGATTCAAAGTTATTACAAGGAACAGGGCTCATGTGAACGTTTCTTTTCTTCAACTACCCCAATTAGACATTGCAATCAAGGCATCAATTCAATATCTAACTTCAAAGAGATAGGACAAGGAGAATATCATTGTATTAGTGGGGGACATTGCTGTATTAATTGGGCTCTAATTGGGACGGAAAATCCAATTTGACTCGAGTTACTAATATATGGAATCCGACCTAACCCGATTTGAACTTTTGAGTCAGATGTCTTGAACCGACCCAATCCTAATTATAACCCTACTCAATCCGAAACCCAACCCGACCCGACCCACATTTTGAACCTACTTTAGCTTACTTTTTACTGGGTCAGGTCGGGTTTGATCTGGTTAACATAAAAATCTCTCAACCCAACCCGACCTGAATTTAATGCGGGTCTCTGACTTCTCAATCCGACCTGACCCGTTGACCTGACTTTCATAACCCGACCCACATAATTTTCAGGTCGGGTCATGCGGGTTCGGGCCAAAACCCGACTCGAGTTTCACCCCTATGTATTAATAAGAGAAATGCTTAGTATTATTTTGGGAGTCCTGCAATTGAATACTGCAACAGATAGTCTGAGGACAAAACAATGAAACCCAATGAATTCTGAATTGGTTGAAGCAATTTATAAGGCAGAGTCAATCAAGTACAAGTGACTGCATCACTGAAAAGAAAAGAACTAGTGGTGATATGAGAGAGAAGGGTCACAAGTACTGACCAAACTAACACTTCAATCTTAATAGATGCAGATGGAAGATCAAAGGGCCCATATGTACCTTGGAAACAATTGCAATAATTAAAATGTCATAGGAGAACTGTGGAATTTTCACCTCAAAATGGAATTGGTTTGCTATAAAGAAAAATATAGGAGGAGGTTGGGCGAAGGATATCTAAAGTAGGAATTATGACTATCACTTTCTAAAGTAATTATATCTAGAATATCATATTAAATTTCTTGTCCTTATTCTGTAAATATATTAAAAAAGTAGTTCAGTTGACCTCATCTTCATGTATTAGATTGAAGGTCTCGGGTTCAACTCCTCTCTAACTGATCTATGGCATTTTGTTAATAGGTTCATGTCTTAGTGGGATTAGCCTCACCTAGGGCTGAAACTCGGGTCGGGTCTGACTTGACCCTAGAAATCATGCATGTCGGGTCATGTGAGTCGGGTCGGGTTTGGTTGAGGAATTTTCAAGTTAACTCGACCTGACCCAGCCCAACCGGGCTAAAATAGGGGTTCAGAATACGGGTTGGGCCAAAATTCGGATTGAGTCAGGTTAGAATTCGGGTCAAGAATTTGGGGCCAATAGCTCGAGTTGGGTCGGGTCGGGTCGGATTGGGTTCCATAAATATTGACTCAGTTTGGGTTGGATTTTAAGAAATCCAACCCGACCCGACCCGATTTCAGCCCTAACCTCACCTTTAATTTGGAGTGAGATACCCCAAGTTAACTAAAAGGAAAAAATAAGCTGTAGATTTTGACTAGAATCATATCTCATTTGGGCAGTGATGAGCCAAACATTCTGTAAAGATTAGAGCTCCATATGACATCTACCCACAATCATGGAATGGGTTAGTTATAAAGGTCTATATTTTGATAAAGTATATTATAATAGTTAATTTGATTAGATCAATATATGTATAATTTTTAATACTTCATGGTTAAATAAAGGTGAAGTTTTATTAAATTTCAATTTAATGGTAGATTTGGTAGATTGTCACACCAATCAAAAGAGCATTTCTATAAGACTACAGAATGATAGATAGACAATATAATTGCGAGAAAGATGTTCCCGATGAGATGGTTGTATATTACCATTTGACTTATACGGTCCGGTTGTGTGGACAATGGCGATGTGGGCACCGGAGAATGGCGATGTTGGGTTAATACCTCAGAAATACTCTCGTTATCCAAAAAAAAAAAGTTTAGTTTTAGAAACTAATGTATTAAAGAAAGTATAAAGGTTGATGAAATTAAAAAAAATAAGAAAGTGTCATTGAAGATGATTTTGGCACATACTTAGACGACAAGAACATCAATGAATTGAGAAATTAAAGTATTTTAAGTAAAAGATTAGGAAGAAGGAAAGGTTGTAGAAGAAAAATATTGTGATGCTAAGATAAAAAATGATAGAATTTGGGCTGGTAGTTAACATGATAGTTAATAGGAAAAAATGAAAAAAAGTTGAACTTCAATGCCATCCCAATTATATGGAATAAAGGCAATCAAATTAGATGCAATAAAAGCTTTGAAGATGATAAATCTGACAATAGATGTAATTCAATCATGGAGTTGAGTTGAGATGAAATTATTATTATTATTCAATATTCTTTTGAAGGGGAGGAGAGTTGAGAGGGTTACCACTGAGGTCTATTGGATAAAAAAAAGGAGTTCTTACATATATGGAATTAATTAGGTCCTAGTTAAACATTTATATCACACACAACAAATAATTATATATTGTCACATAGATGCTAACTTAAATAGTCATTCTTTAGCCATTTACTGACCCATCTCTTTGTTATCACATCTATTAGATTGATAGGGTGAGAGATGATTAACATAGTATTTTATCCTCTTCTTATCCTCATCTTATTGAGTTGAAAGAAAAAGTTGGAACTGTGAATGAACTTCACATTAAAAGTGTAGACGGAGATTTAGGGATTTATAAAGAATTTGTGTGACTCCACTTAACATGTTAGTTTTTTTTTTGGCTGGATACAGATCCTAATAAGTGGTATTAGAGTTCGGTCTCAGACTACCTCATGTGAACTTAGGGGATCCCCTAGACGGACGAGATGACTGGTCTCGTTTGAGGGAAATCATTGGAACCGCAAACGAATCCCATGTTAGAAGTATAAAGGGATATCTAGAGATTTATAAAAGACTTGAGTCACTCCATCTAATAAACTAGTTTTTTGGATTGAACATCCAGATCCTAACAGAGACTAATTCAGTACATAACATAATACATGTAGAGATGGTGTCGGTGACACAATAGGACTGAGAAAGATAGAACCACAATCAAAATTTTAACATAGTAAACATGTGAACAGTAGTTATAATGCAGTTGGCAACATATAAATTTTTTATATGCATGTATTTAAGTGTATAAACACAATTAAATTGAGAATTGAGGATTCAAGTTGCTGAGGCTCTTCACTAGCTATTGATCAAGGAGTCGCTCACTGTACTCGATCGTCTCCATCAACCCAACAACCTCTAATTAGAAAATCTTCGACCATAAATTCCTCCAAACATTTTTAATAGATTCTTGAATTCACAAATCAAGTTTCTCTGGTACCACTTTGAGTTTGAGGGTGATAAGCTCGTCATTATCTTTTTATGAGTTGGTAGATCTACGATAAATTCTTGAAATTTCCATTCAAATACATCAATCAAACTCTTCATACATGGTGGATTGTTTGGTGATCATATGTTCCATGTGATTTTGTTCAAAATTGGGCTCTAGTGTTGGATATATGAGATAATGAAGCATCTTCTCAATCAACAGTAACAGTAACAGTCACTCATCACCTTATCTATCTGACAGTGGCTCCACTATTGAATAAAATTGAATGAGAAGTATATCTTGAATCGCCGGATAATTTCATTTTGAATAGTTAGAGCCAACGAAGGTAGATGCAACGTGCTCCAAATTATGACATTAATGTGGTACTAATGCCAACAAAGATCATTTTCCTGCCTATGAATAATACTCCATCTGTCCCAATTTAATCGTCTTATATGCATTTTGAGACTGTCTCAAAATAGTTTTCTCATATGCATTTTGGAAGAGTTATAGGATGTTTGAGTGAAGTTCATAAGTCTTTTGAGAGTCCTTCTTTAAAAAGTTTAAATTTTAAAATGGGACAGAGGGAGTATTGTTATTACAAGATCTAAACCTAAGATACCCTCATTTTCCTCACATTGAAAATCCATGATTTGTCGTTTTCTTTTATGATCAAGGTGTTCAGATTTTTTAGAGTACCTGACTAATTCTCAGGACATGTGCAAGCCTTTATATCTACACACAGTGGATAACTCTACCAGGACTGACCATTTGAAGTGGAAGTGAGAATCGAACTTAGGACTCCCTACTTCGTGAAGTGGGTTCCTGGCCATCACTCCAATCCCTTTGAAGTTGAAGCAGTTTTGTGATAACTTTTTCTTTTTATTTTACAATTTTGTAACCTAAGTTCAATAATTGTTCTAAGTCTAAAATTTTAAAAACTATCTATCTACATGGAGAAGATGTACCCTCATTCCAATTTCAATAAAAAAATTATTGGTTTTAAGGCAAATTTTGAAGGCTAGCCAACGATAACAAACTTTTTGTCTAAAAACTTAGTTGATACGTATTACTTTGGCCTAGATTGATACGTGGTAGCTGATACTTATCAAATTGCCCTCTATATGGCATGTAGAGGCAAATATGACCATTAAATGGCCAATGTGTATCGCCCAAAAAAAGGGATATACATGAGCTACATTGGCTGTGTCCAATTTTTTATTTAAAAAAAAAAATACTGTTAGGATTGTTTCTTCACTTTGAATATTGTATTGGTATTGGGTTTGATTTTAAGAACATTTAGAAGTAAATTCTTCATGTTTGAAAGGTACTTGTTCATTTTGAGTTGTTTTTATCAATTTATTTTTAATTTTACTATACAATAATTCAGATTTTCGAGGTTTTTTTTTAAAAAATTATTTAATAGAATGATATTCATTGTTTATGAAATTGGGTAGACATGCCTTGATATGAGTTGTATAGTTCATTGGGTGTTTGTGTGAATTTTCTAGATTTTTTTTTCAACAATTTCATAAAATTAAGGTTTCTGTATGGTAATTTAAGGAAGATAAGATGAGAGAGATTCATATTAGGAGTAAGATATTAAAACTAATGCTACTACTAAGCCAAGGCTATATTCAGCCTTCTGACGACTTAAGAGTATTAATGCGAATTGAGGAAGATGTGCTAAGTTGCATTTAATTTCCATGCTAATCGAGACCAGGAAAAGGTAAATTCTAATGATAATTTCAAATTCTTATCTAATCAAGTTAGTATAAGAATAATAAATATAGTGGGAAGCCAAATTTGGCTAAACATATTGACATAATACTGTAACTACTAACTAGTGTGTGTCACATCTAAAAGATATTTTTGAAAGGCTCTAACGTACAATTATCTAAAATTATAAAACGAATGGCTGCCAAACATGGACCACAAAAGTCCTTTACCCTTGCCTGTCGTTGTCTTCTCTGTTAAAAGAAATCAAAAGTATTACTATAACAAAAAATTCATTACAACTAAGTATGTCTTAAAAAATTGAAAATATGTTTAAAACTGCTAAAAAAAATTAAAACTAATATTACAACACATCTAATATGAAACCCACATTCTCAAGTGCCCTATAATGCAATCTATCTTCTATTATAATTTATAAATTTTTTTATTAAAAAATTAATTGTATGAAAATATTGAAAAATTGAAAAATTAAAAAAATCAAAGAAATATTCTAAAAACTATATCAATTGCATTCACTCATCTCCATTCAATTCTACAAACGTTCATTATCATTTTTATTATTTTTTTCACAAAAAATCTTAAATTATGGATTATCTTAGAGAAAAATTAAAAAAAAAATTGATCCGAATAAGTCAATTGAACAAATCTAAAGAAAATGAGATTGAAAATGAAGTAAATTAATTATTCTAACTTTTAATTTTTAAAGTTAATATTAACCTAGTACGACAATCCATTACATGGAATTAAAAGTATTATAAACACGTGTCACGTCGTTGTAGGCCAACGAGACTGCCTAGAAATTAGTTAATCGATCGTTTCATAGGGGTCCCTACCAGTAGGAGATAACATTAAAGTTCTCGTCACTCTTGTCAATTCTCACACGAACTTTCTATAACTGGATTTTACTGGATTGTTGTTGCAGTAATGCAGTAATTCAGTAATCCTAAAGTTCATACCGACCACTTTATAGAAAAAAGATCTCAAATGACAATTTAGCCTTTTAAGCCACCGAAATCTTTGGTTCTATTGGATTTTTCACGATTTTTCACACATAATTTTTTAAAAAAATTATTCTATTTTATTTTTTAAGTGGCCGTCCAGAGACTCGCCATCTTCACCCTTTTGCTTATCTTATATTAGATTTGTTTCTACCACTTTCTAAGAGATTTGACACGGACAAAGGTATTTTATATAAGAAGAGATATTCATGTATATATATATATATTATTTTTTTTTTATAAAAAAAGTAAATAAAAAGACAAATATAAATAAATGGACAAAAAGATAAATATAATATTCTTTATTACGAGTGTTGTAACCAAATAAAGTTCCTTATAGTGCTGAGGAAAAGCCTACAAGTACAATTAGTGTGGTGTACTACACTTGAAGTATTAGAATCAATCTCTTTGGTGTGGGTGGACAATTACATCTCTCATAGATTGCTTGGATATCACTTTAGCAATTGTTTGTACCAGAATCACATGCTAGACATTATGCAGCTTCTTCCATATAATTAAGTGAAAAAAAGTTTAGGTAACTAGTGATTTCTATATTATTAAATGTTAAGAATAGGTATCTAGCCCAAAGGACTAGTTCATTGGGTAGACTCAAGTTCAATATAAGTCCTTTGATTCTCCCCTTCATAAATGATGTGGGACTCGTTCTACTGCCCAACAATCTATCTCCTTGAACGAGGCTTTCTGGTGGATAAAAAGCCACTAGTAATCCTATTTGATTAAGGGATCTCTTGCGTCCATCTGCGGTACCTTGGGACCTGACTATGAAATTACTTGTTAGGACTCGGTGTCCATTCCAAAAGACTAGACTATTAAGTGGAGTGATCCAAGTTCATATAACTCCCTTATTTACACCGATGTGGGGCTTGTTCGGCTGTCCAACCATTAACATACTTGCTGTAAAAATAATGTTCAAGGTAAATGATCAAGGGTTCAACCCCTTAAAACGAAATCCAAGCCCATTGGTCTGAGTTCGTGTGGGAGAATCTTCTGATTATAACCTCATAAAGGGGTTGAATCAAAAGTGGCACCATTGGTAGTCATTTTCACAAATTTTCCAACAGTAGCCACATTTCATATGTGGTGGAAGCATTTCCATAAAAAATTACTACTAGAATTAGTTTTAATTCGTTCAACCTAATTTATTGGTAATTTTGTTTTCAAGATACATGAAGTCTTTGTTATTTATGTGGAATTTTCATGATTATTATGGCAACGCACTTTTATAAATATCATCTCAAATAATCTCATTACACATTTAGAGTATCATTTGGTGGCTTGAACACTTGGTTTAATAAGCGTTTAGAAGTTCTCTTAGTTTCAGTAAACTTATAAACGTCGTCTGATATAAACAGGTATGGGTGAACACTGGCCTAGAATGAGTTGCAGAATTAATCAAGGTTCCAAGGAATTGTAGTAGAAGATCAAATATTTTCATATATGGTACATGTACTATTGTACTAATGAGGGAACTTCATTGATTTGACAAAATAATAAAATGGGTCATTTTCTTCTTGGGCCATTAGTTATAATTACAGTGATGGGCTTCAAGTTTTAAGAAGAACACACTCATCCACAGTGGTTAGGACTTGAATTAATGGGTTTAATCAGAAAGATGCCCCATCATTAAAGAAACCCAGAAAAGGAAAGAGAGAAGGTTTTGGATGCTCAAATTTGTTCTTTTCACCCTCGAGAAATCGGATCCGAGATTACGTGGTGTGTTGAATCATGCTCAGCTCTGTTATTTTCACGATGATGCTGATGGAACTGGAACTTGTTAACAAAACCAGGGTTGCCAGCCAATCTTACTTAAAGATGTAAGGAAAGGTATGCTGCAAGTAGCAAGTCAGCTGTAGAGACTTGTTATGGGCGAAACAGAGGAATGATCAATGAAAGAAAGTTATTTTTAATTGTTCTAAGGTGTACATAAAAGGACGACAATGCATGTTACAAGTCGAAAGATGATTCTTCCTTGTGTATTGATGATGAATCATGTGAAAAGAACCCTTGACCTTTTTCTATTGGCCTCTTAACAACATTGTAGTGTCACATTTAAGATGCTCTGTGGTCCAAGCCCTTTCATTCCGACAATATGATCATCCCATTCCTTGAGAAGACCATCGGGCTTTTAAGACTTAGACCTATCCACATTGACATCAGGATTGAATGTAGGAAATCATCCTCTTCATGTGACAGTCATTTATGCTGGTTTCTTCCTCATGTGTGGTCCAAGGGCTCATCGCCATCTCCTCTGTATTCTAACACTTGCATGCTTTCCTATCCTCATATTCCATTGAAATATCTCCTCATATATCGAAATTGCGCTTACTTAGATCACTTGCACATGTGTTTATGGAGCCGATGTTGGAGTGCAAACTAGAGTCCCACATCGGTTGTGAGGGGGGAAATTAAAAACTTATAAGGGATTGGGTCACTCCACCTAATATGCTAGTCTTTTGGGTTGGAAGTCCAGTCCCAACAACATGTGGACTCAAAGATCCCCTAGCTGAACGGCATTGTTGGAGTGAAAACAAGAGTCTTTTGGGCTGGAAGCCCAGTTCCAACAGCCGACCGGCGCGATAACCACTGATTTGGCCTGCCCATGTTCACTCATGAAACTCATGATTGTGCTTGTATGAATGGCCCACTCAAGTGTGTTCTAGCACCGCGACAAGAGTTCGAGAGCAACGTCGCACTCAAGCCACCTAATGGGAAGGGTATGAGTGGGAGGAGACAGCGACGCCTTCAAGAGCGAGCCAATGCGGCAGCTGGAGGATGCATTGATGCCATGTTTAGCCAAGCCAATGCCTTCTGAGACAATTAGGGCTTGCACAGATGGTGACCCTTTTACTTAGGCTCCTAGACGACGCTTAGCTCTAAAAGGGTTGAGGCAAGCTCTTAAAACATGGTCCCCTCACTGTGACTTTATGGTAAAGGAGGTTGGCATCAATGAAGGTTGTTGTTAGGGTTGGAAATGTGGGTGTTAGGGTTCTTGGGTGGGGCTCTTGAGACCAACCCAAGTACTTTAAAATCAGCCTTAATTGAAGAATAACAACAATTGATTGTCTGACAGACTGCAAATAGCCATAAACTTGTGGTCACACCTAATGTATTGTATACACTAACCAGATCAAGGAAACTGAAATTCCTTGAATGATCCCAGCTTTCGATTTGTTTTCACATCTATCTGCAAAATCTGAAGCATGGTTCGTCTCTCCGACGGCCAGGATTGCTGAGACATGGGCTTTTAAACATGTACAATGACATTATTATGGTCCATTGTACAGTAGCGGAGTATCAAATGGTGAGCCTCTTTAAGTTATCACAGCCACAACCTCAAGTGGTAGATGTAGGAGGAAAGCGACATGTCCTGGAGTGTAGAGGGTAGAATTATGAGGATGTGAACGGTTAAGAATAATTGCAGAACAGGTCAAGCATTCACAAATAAAGCAATCTGTGGACAGTAAGGGCATTTTCTTCATTCCACACCAAATCATTAAATTACTATAACAGCTAAATCCCATGCAAAACCACAGACACCTGAATTCCAAACCCATCAAACTTAGAATTTTAAGAGAAAAAAAGAAAGAAAGAGAGAAGACGACCAACCTAGGGACACCCACCTCCACAAGTGCCCCAAATGGAAAGGTGTTTGGATTACTATGGTAAAAAGAAAGTCCTTGAAAACAGAGAAAGAGAAGAGAGAAGAAGAGTGGGCAAATGTGTTTGAAAAAGACAAATACGTCCTTTTCTGTGTCATATAAATAGAAAGCAAGCACTTTCTCTTACAACCTCTTACAATTCCATTGACATTTTAGCACTTAAGTCCAATGTAATATGTATTTATTTTATTTTTCTTTCTGGAACTAAGGGAACTCAAACAAGAAACCCATCCACCGCATCTTTAATTAATCTACAGGGTTAGGAGTAAACCCTACGAAATATCCAATCAACGTTAAGTGCTGCTATTCTTGGCTTTCTACAAATTGAGCTTATTTTTTATTCCAAATCAAATCATATTGCCTGATAGATATAAGTTTCAACCATAAAAATAAACATTGGTAATTTATTTTATTTTTTGAAAAACCCACTGAGGGCATACATTGGTGTTTCTTTTTTTCTTTTGAATAACATGGGTATCCTTACTTCACATTAAGTCTATAGAAAGTTATTTGTTGAGCTTGAGTGTCAATCGAACTCAAAATTCTACATGAGACAGACTTATTAGATGTATTGAGGTTTGTTGTTTTGTGACATTTGGATGATGATAATGACTAATAATTAGAAATCTTTATAGTGCATGATCTGCTATTCTTTCACTCTCATCTACAAGTTCATATAGGTGAAAAGAATCTGAGAGATACAACACTCCAATGAGGGTACACTGAGAGTGTAAGACCTATGACCTTAAATAAATTGTACAGATTGCAGTGGATAAGTTAAAATCGTTAAATGACTCCTTGACCTTATTTTAGCACAAGTGGTGAAAATGGAGAATGAATCTACTCTTAACCATTGCTTTTACAAAGGCCAAACAAAGTGAGCCGACAGAAACAATGATACCTTTGCTTACACCGTTCAGCTTTATCCCTATACTGAACATAAACCCTCTTTTTACTTGACAGCAGGTTAAAAACAGTGAGTGTGAGAGAGAGAGAAAGGACACAGGTGTAATTTTCTCCAAACAAACAAAAAAATGAGATGAAGAAAAGAGAAAAAAACAAGTACTTGTTACCCTACTTGTGCTGCGATGATTTCTCATTTTTCCAATCGTGTAATCACCCAACACTGATGAACCACTTCGGCAAAAACCTGTGGCTGCCATAGATATAAAAGAAAGAAAGCAGCTATAAAGAACCAACACTAACTAGCAGTACCTGAAATGAGAGAGACCCACCAATGGATTTCCTCATTTTTTCTTAGTCCCTAGTCGATAGGCCAGCTATCTTCTTACAGACAATTTGTGTTTAGCGACACGGGTTTTAGTCTATTCTCGAATTTACCCTTCGCATGAAAAATAAAATTTCAATGGGCTGATTTTTACTATTCATGTGAATTTCGATGAGCCGATTTGAAATTTCGGAGAGCTGAATTGTACTGTTCATGAATTTTGAAGAGCCGATTTGTACTGTTCATGAATTTTGACGAGCCAACTTACAATTTCGGCGAGCAAATTGCACTGTTCATGAATTTTGACATTTTTTTCTTCTTCAGTATGGTAGGTAGAGGGCAATTGAGCATCACGGTAAAACCTGTGTCTGTATATACAAAATGTCCGTTTGAGGATCACTGGCCCCAGTCGATATCGTGTCGTCGACTCATCAATGTGAGTCAAGATTTCTAATATTCATTAGAAAATTCAAAATTTAGACTCAATTTGAAATCTCATCAAGTTGATTAATTCAAATGAATTTTTAATTTTTCAGAAAAATTCAATAAAATTTACCAACTCACTTAATTTGAAATCCTGTCGAATCGAGTCATTTAAACTATTGCAAGTACAATATATTTTAAATCTTTTTTTTCCTTATTATTATCACTATAGTTATTTATAAATGTATCTTGAATTAAATTATATCTGAGTTGTATAAAGATAAGAGTCTCAACCCCACTAAATATGAAGAACCAACAAAAACTAGAATTACTTAAGAGATATGAGAGAGAGAGACCCACCAATGGCTTTCGTCATGTCTACAGTTGACACCAGTTGACTCTTTGGTGTGACCTGACCAGTATTTATCTCCAGTGTACTGAGTCGCAGGAAGTTCCTCCTTTTTCTACTTTTTCTTTACGTACCTCGTAGATGAAGTTCTTTTATGTATATTTTCTAAAACAAAATTTACTGCAGTTTGAGTTCTTACCCTCACCTAAGTAAAAATTAGTACTTTTACTGTCAAATTTCAAATTTTAAATCACCTCAATTTTCTATCAGTTATCGTGAAGTCATGAAATGAATAATTAAAAATATGAAAAATGAAAATCCTCCTTGGTTATCACTAATCCCTTTTATGGCCTCATGTTACTAGGGATTTGTGTAACACTTAAGATTTTTATCACTCGCCAATCACTGAATAAAACTTGTGTGCAACATTAGGTTTATCATCTTAAATTATGAAATACAAATGGTTGAGGGTGATGTAGATGTTTCTCATTAAATTCCTCATGATTCTCTCATGCAATGTTGCATTAAGATATTTACTCATCAACTATAATATCTATTTGAATTGATCAATATGTGAATCAACACTAGTTTAAAGTACAATGTGAACCAAATTGACCACAAAATTCATACTACTGAAGGAAAAATCTCACCCGATTGACTTTCCATATTTGTCTTCAGTTGCTCTTTGATTCTTTCTTCATTTAGGAGTTTTGTATTTTATATAAATATTGATTTCAATGACAAAGGCTTTAGGCCATTTTCTTCAATTTCTTCACTCGACGACTAGGTACTGAGTTTGAAATCAAGGAGCTTACCTACTCTTCACTATTTCTCAGGACCTTGAAGTGACTCGTCTCTCTCAGAGGTTATATTTGTTTCAAAATAAATACACCATTGACAATCTTCGCTACAGTAAGATGCTTGCCTTCAAATCCTGTTCGACACCTATTGCTGCTAAGACTCAGTTGTTTTCTACCACTAGTGACTTGCTCGCAGATCCCTCTGAGTATCGCCATATTATTGGTGCACTTTTATATCTCACGCTCACAAGGCCAGATATTACTTATACAGTGCACATCACCTCTCATTTCACGAGTCAACCTCACACATCTCATTTAGAGGTTGTCAAGCACATCCTCCGCTATCTCAAAGGCTAAGTAGGTCATGGTCTGTATATCAGGCGTGCGATAAAATCCTTATGGCTTATTGATTTTCTGATGCTAATTGGGTCGGTTGTCCCGATAGTCGTCACTCCACTACTAACTATTGTATCTTCTTGGGTCCCAATTTACTTTCTTCGGCAGTGCAAAGAAAAAACTAACTGTTTCTCGGTAAAGTGTCGAAGTTGAATATCGGGCCATTGCCTATACTTGTGTTGACACGATTTGGATACAGAATCTCTTACGAGAGCTTGATTTTCCTCTCACGTCTCTAATACTCCTTCTTTGTGATATTCTCATTGCAACATACAACGCAGTCAATCTTGTGTTTCATGCTCGGACGAAATATATTGAGCTTGATTATTATTTTATACGTGAACGTGTGACTGCCGGATCTCATTTGATTCAGTTCGTATCTTCCTAAGATCAGCTTAGTGATATCTTCACCAAGGGTCTACCGAAGCCACTACTTCTTAGTACTTAGTTCCAAACTCGTTCTCTTTAGTAAAGGAAAATCCTCAACCAATTGACTTTCCATATTTGTCTTCCGTTATTCTTTGATTCTTTTCTGATTTAGGAGGTTTGTATTTTATATAAATATTGATTTTAATAGGAAAGACTTTAGGCCATTTTCCTCAATTTCTTCACATACACTTAATGCAGGAGTTACTTTGACAATAACATGAACACAACAATGGTGGAATCTTTTGATTAAAAATGCTTCAATTTTTTTTAGACGAGTCATATATTTGAAGTCGACAGAATAAATTAAGTTGTTCAATCTAAAGTCATAAAATGTGTTCTAATGTCTTCATTTCAAATATCAATTATATAGATTTAAATTAAAGGATTTAATAAGCCGAAAGATGGTGTTATAGCATACCCCTTCTTACATAACAAAGTAGGAACCATCTATAATTAATTGCATTAATCAAACACAGTTGTGAATCATCATTTGTTGAAATTTGACACCAATCCTTGAAATTGTGACAAAAATATTACACTCTAAATATCATTCAACTTTAGATCATTTAATTCATATCTTAGAATCTTTTATTTTTTAAAACATTATTTATATAAATACTTTTTAAACCCATTCTCTCTCATTATTGAAATGCATCTAAACACATTCTTTATCAAAGTTGTACCCTTCTTGTTATCAATTTAAATTTGTTCTAATGAGTGTAGTTCAATTGGTTAACCTCCTGCTCAGGAAGCAAGAGGTATCATATTCGAGCCTCTATGATCTAATCTGATGTGCCCTAAGGACATTGGATATCACTTATGGAGGTTTTACGTTAACTTTCCTATGATTCTTCGTACGTAAATTTTTTAAAAAAAATTGACTGAAAATTATAAATTAAATGTCTAAAATCCACTAACCCAACTAACTTTTTACTGATTATACTACGCCTACAGTAAGGCCTACAGGCCACGCTCCATTGACATGTGTCATCATACTATATCTAGTCTCTCTTGATAAAGAGACTCCTTAAAGTTCTCTAAAATGCTAAGTTGTGCAATGCAATGAAAGGATAGTAGGGTGGGTGTTGGTGTTGGTGCTGGTGCTGCTGTCTTCCTTATCCTGCGCACCCTTGGCAGTACTTTGAGGGAGCCAAAAAGCTCATCAACACTGGTGCACTTGTCAGACCTTACTCCATATGAATTGTCCACAGTTCCCACCTTTGTAGGCCCCAGCCACCCGTTCACACCACCCCCACAAGAAAAAGAACCCCACCCCATTATTTTTTCTCCCTCTCTTCTCATTCCTTCCTTCCGTTCCTTCTTTCTTCCTTCTTCCTTCCCCCCCTCTCTCTCTCTACACACCAGTGCAATTGCAGTCTCTTTTATCATACTCTCCCTCTCTCTTAATTCTTATCCTTTGAATTTTTCAATGGACAAGGCACAAATGGAGACCCATGACTTCATGAGCGTGGACTCCTTCTCACAACTTCCCTTTATACGCCCGGCGCCCGTTAGAGAGAAGGGCATTCGCCTCTTTGGCATAGAATTCGGTGGGGGCAACAAGGACTCGACAGAAGTGGCCACGTCGGAGTCGGACTCCGGCGATGCCAACTTGCGGGAAGAGACCAAGGATGGCGGGGAGGACGGCAACGGGCGGAAGTTCGAGTGCCACTACTGCTGCAGGAACTTCCCCACGTCGCAAGCGCTGGGCGGCCACCAGAACGCGCACAAGCGCGAGCGCCAGCATGCCAAACGTGCGCACCTCCAGTCCGCGCTAGGGCACAACAGCATCTACGATTCTGGACACGTGTACGGCCTCGTCAACTACAGGCTTGGGCCGGGGGCCGGGACCCAATCGGCCCGGTCTTTGTTCGAACCGCCTACCGGACCCACCCCTCTCTACCCCTCTTCTTGGAATAACCGTCTCTACACTGCCCAGCAACCCATCAACGGCAGCCCGCTGCCGGGCATGTGGAGAATCCCCGTCGTCCAAAGCAACACCCTCCACCCATCTCTAAATCGCGACCGCTCCTTCCCGCTGCTTGCAGCTGGCGACGGTGGCCCTTCCCAGGCTCGCCACGTGTACGACTCCACGGCCAGCAGCGTACATGACCACGTGAGTTTGGATCTTCATCTGTAATTTTCTCCTCAAACGACAAAAACCCAAAAAAAAAAGGGAAAAAATGAGAGAGCTTTCTAATCAAATTACGTTTGTTTCTTCTTCTTCTATTATCTTCTTATTTTTAAGATTTGTTTGCTTTTCTCTAACCTACGTATGTAATGTGTAGCTCAAATCCTACGCACAACATTGTGATAGTTTCGCAATAATCGAAATACCCTTTTCCAGTACCATGTATTTTGTGCAGTGTCGAGTGGTTGATACGTACCTACGTTCCTGAAATCTTCATGGGTTAGAGAAGGGACTTTTGGACAATATAATTTCATCACTCATTACAAAGTATAATTTACTATTACTCTAAAATATAATTGCAAATTTTGGGTTTTCTTGGGGAGGGGAAAAATGGTAAATTGAGAATGAAATTGGAACTTGTTCCTTTTTTATTATCATTATCATTATTTTTGCAACCAGAACAGCTGAAGCTTGAGAGAGAGAAGAACCCATAGCAGTTTAGGTGAATAAAAACAATTCAATGGATTGGAATTTCTATGCACTAAATTTTAGTATTTCGGGTAGTTGGGTTTATGAAAATCAAGCTGCGTCAAATAGCTCCATAGAACTGCTTACAGAAAAAGAAAAAAAACTCTATAGAATTTGGTAGGTTTAATTGGAGCATTATGTCTAAGTATTGTTTGGATTTCTACGAGTTCAGCTCAGCTAAAAAAAGAAGAAGAGAAAACTGTCGAACTTCAAAGAGAATTAGGTTAGGAATTTCTTTGAAAATGGTCTGATTTCTTCCCTTCAGTGAAACACTAGTAATCTTTCAAAGTTTTAGGTATTCTAGAAGTAATTTACAAGTTTTCATTATTCATATACTTTTTTATATTCCATGCATGTTGGGACCTTTAGAAATGGATCTCTCGATTGCCTCTTCCTCCCTTCTAAATGGTAATCATAAACATAAACATAATCATAATCATAATCATAATCATCATGATAAGAGTTATGATTATGATAATGCAATATGGAAAAGTGAATAACCTAGTTAGATGATGTACTGCTCTCTCTCTCTCTCTCTCTCTCTCTCTCCTTATTTCCATGTTTTTTCCTTTGCATCATTCCTTCTTTAAAAAAGAAATTTTTTAATTTCACTGGTCATTCAAATGATGCCCTAATGAGAAAACTCATACACCTGCCCCATTCACCACTGTACGGTCACACAATCAAGCGCACCGACATTTGAAAAGTATTGATATTTGTTTTGGGCCCTACTTCATTTGCCTTGCTAACATCAAACCCACATTTACCTGCGAGAATGTAGCATTTTAGCATAGCGTGTGGACCCCATCAGTTGAAATATTAAGTGGCCCAATAATGGATGGTCAAGTCTTCAGAAGGGGCCGACGTGGTATGATAGCAATAGATACATTCACAAAACATACCAAACCTCTGCCCACATTCAATTTACAAGACTCACCCAAAAGAGTGTGAATGGCCTTACTTCATCCTAATTGCCTTTTGCTGGGCAGCTGAATGACTCCATATCGATTGTGAAGACAGAGATCTAGGAACTTATACTGGACTTTAGGTCACTATATCTAATAGGTCAGTCTTTTGGACTGGATATCCAGTCTTAACAAGAGAGCCATGTCTTAAGCTACTGCATGTAAACTGAGGAGATCTCTTAATCAGACGGAATGGCCGGTGACGTTCTATCCGTCAGAGGATCCTCGTTTACTAATCTTTTGGAACTGGATATCCAGTCCCAATACCTCTAGTCATTGATGAAGCTTGATTTAGTTGATCTAAACTATTCAGGCGTCTTATAGTTCTAAAATTTCACAAAGGTGCCAGTTTCAGTCAATTAATTTTAAAAAATATGATCAGCTCTCAAAGTTAGACAACAATTAGTTAATGTTTACATATTATCCCTTACTTGTAAGGCAATATCTCAATCGCAATTGCAATTTTGTTGACGGCCAAGTAATTAGATCAGTGTTTGAACCCATGGTGTGGATCAATAATAGCTGAACCCAAACGGCAAGGGATTGCGAAGAGCAACCAAGAACGAGTTTGGGTTTGGTGCAACTAGGTGATCTATGCTCCAGGAGAAACTTTTTTTGGCGGTAACTAAAGCCTACAAACTTAAACATTTTATTTGTATTTGAAACACCTTAAAAGTCATTAAGATCTAAGAGTGAACAATTTTTAATCATTTATTCTTCGATAATATCTTATACAACCTTTTGCATTATCTACTATTTTTTTATAACAAATGCATGCCCACTCTACATTAGAGGTGAGACAAATCTCACGCATATGTAAACCTTTCAATTCACACACATTGATAAAGTCTACGATGAGTGGCCCATTGAAGTTGAACGTGAAAAAACTGAGGAGAAAGAAAGAACAGAAAAACACACCCTAAAGATCAAAAACAATCCAAGATTGTTGTTGGCCTGCATAAAGGTTTTTATAATGGCTGGCCGATGCAGGTTTTCAGGCTGAATTTTAAGGTCATATCCCAAAGAAAGGGTGGGATTAAAGAGTAGTAATTGGGGCAGGCAATTTACTTTGGTATCTAATGATTATAATCTATGTTGTATTGATGCATTTGACATTTTATTTTAAGTGTAGAATCTGTGTTTTGTTCCAGCCGTGTCCTTGTCGTGTGCAGGAATTATAAATTATGATAAATCTAGTTCAAGTACTCCACCTTCTTGTTCATGGCTTAGATGGGTCACATTCTCCCATGTATAGAAATGTTCAGTGTAAGAGCTGCTCGTGATGTGAGTGTACAAAGTGGAACAGATCCATTGTCACGACTCCAGACTACACTGATATGTGCACTGGATATGAAGCGAACTATCCGCAAACAGTATATCTGAAAAAGGAATGACTCAGAAAATATTGGCAACAGGCCCACATCTCAGCTGTAAAAACCTTCAAATCCATTTTCACCATTTCAGGGGAAGAAGAAAAGGAAAACCTTCAAATGCAGCCATCTGTGGCAGGGTTCATGATGGTATGCATGACAATCAAGTTTGGAGGAATTAGTGTGTTGTATTACTGATATTAGGAGGGGAAGAAGTGTTTCAGGTCACCTTTTTGCGGCCTATCATGGGTAAAGATGATGAGACTTATCTTCCTATGCAGTGGCAAATATGGAAATAAAAGGGTCTAATTTTAGTTGGATTAGGGGTAGGTTTATATACTTAAGATTGAAGTGGTTGATGATTTTGAGTCTAAACACGTTTAATTTTGATGGAATGTATTGAGTTAAAAAGGATTATTAAATGTCTCCACTTCACATTAGAGGTCAAAGTAATCCCACCGACATGTATAAACCTCTCAATCCATGCACATCACTTAAGTCTAGAGGGTATAGACCATGAAGATTGAGTGTGAATCGAACTCAAGATCTCAATTTATAACACAGATTTCTTTACCGTACAAGTCCACATGGGTGTAGCTCGACTGGTTAACCTCTCACCTCAAGAAACAGGAGGTGCCAAGTTCGATCCCTCGTGACCTAACCTGCTGTATCCCAAGAGCAGTTGGTATCACCCTGTGGAGATTTTACACTAGGTTTCTCACGATTTCCCACACGTAAATTCAAATAAAAAAAATTAAAACAAAATTGTAATCATTCATTCTCAATGGTTTTTGAAATATTATTTGCTTGGGACCCACATGTATGTCATGTAATTGGGGCAACCATTTGACCAATAGGAGTGAGCTCTTTGAACATCTGTACTCATCCAACTGTGGTACACTGAGAGAGTGGATAAAAAAATACAACTTTTACACGAACCATTTGAAGTTTAGTGATTTAAAGCCTAGAGCTACTACAGTGATTGGACTAATATTTGGCCATTCCCTCATCCACAAGTTACACCTGTCCCTCGTATTGTATACACTCCAAGTGGGTTACACACAGTTCACTTTGTAGAAACTCTGATGTCCTATTTTTGCAGGTGAACAATCTTATATTTTGTCTAATAACATTAATATATATATTTACGGTAGTGATCTTCTCACTGGTATTTTGTATAACGAGATAAAGGATTTAGAGTATTGTTCATTTTACCCTTCCACTGGCGTACAAAAATATTTAAAAAAAATTCAATGATCCGATCAGTGATTCTTTATGAAAAAAGCATTCTCACTTAGATAAATTTCAGTGAGCCAATCAGTAATCCGGCGAGCCGGTTCGAAGGGCAAAATGGGCAATACAGTAAAACCCGTGTCGGGTTATACAAAATTCCCGTGAAAGGATCGCTATCCTACATTTATCGTACAGATTCAAATATCACTCAATGAATTTTATATTTAAATTATTTTATATGTTTTAATTGTTATTTATCGTATATGATTAATTCAGTCACGTTCAGCAATATTGTATTAAATATTGTCGAAATGCTTGCATATTGCTAACATAATGCCATTATAATTTTTAGTAGTAAAACTATTTTTAAATCGATATTGTCACTTATAGTTGATATTTTTCAATATGATACATATTATCAATACATTGATATTTGATTACATCAATTTTTAAGTTTATATTTCGACCCCTAATTCTTCCATCTAATATCATATAATAATAGATATTAAACCTTATAAATCAAAAATAAGTTGCCTACTTTTGGGCTTTCATGTAGCTCTTTATATATATCTTTCGAAGGTTTGATAGTTACAAATAGTCTCTTTGACCTGATTATTGGACTATGAACAATTCAAATGGTACCGATTGACTCCACCGTCCTGATTCATTTACAAACAAACCCAATGATAATTTAGAGGTTGACCACACTAATTACTTAGGTTTTGTTGATAATCTTGGGTTTTTAGTTTCTTTGTTGATCATAGATAGTGTTGAAACATGTACTACCTCTAGATAGTTTCTATGTATTTTATCTCTATTTGCCATTTAGATATTTAAATGTGATTTTGAAGTAGCGAAATCGAGAATTTTAAAATATTTTGAAAAATGTGGAAAAATTCCAAAAAATCAAGAAATATGGAAAATAATTCTAGTAATTTTCTTCTAATTTTATCCTAAAGAATGATCATTTTTGTCATTTTTTTTCAAATTTTGACTCTTAAATAATCTCAAATTCAGTAACAAAGTATATACAAAAATTTCACTTCAATCCCTTTTCTCGTCGCACAGCTCTCTGAGTCATCTTTCCAACGCCTCTAAAATCACTTCAATTGGAGTCCATATCACAAAGTTTATGTCTATTTTGCCAAATGTACCCCGTTCATTATTACAGACCGATATGTATCAAACGCAATGATGTATGATCATACAACATAATGCACATCAGCTGCAATGATGTACAACTGATACGGTATGATGCGCATCAGCCACAACACTTATGATTTCAATTTTCTGATTTGATTCGATATGTAATGTATCGGTCGAATTCATAACGGCAGGATATAAGTATTACTTACCCTTGCTTGGAACACTAAAATACAGAAGTTTACTTAGTCAGCCAAGTTTAGAGACCTAAATTCTCATTTATCATCATAAGATGGAAGTGAAATTTGGTCCCCTCCCTCTTAATTGGAATTGGAATGTATCATTTGTGATAACTACAATTGTACAAGGGCATGATGATTATTTGTTTTAAGGACAGAAAATGAATGGTCCCAAAAACGTATGCTTTTCGTTTTTTTCTAGATATGTCTCCTCTTAGTACAGTCCTCGTCCCTAGAAATGACTAATTCCAAAGTGTAAGGTAAAGTGGAAACCAATGTAGACCTCCCTCCCCTAAAAGTATAACTTAATTTATTAAATTAAAATTAATTTATTAAATGAAACCCATGTAGACCTCACCTAAAAGTGCAGACATGATAGAACAATGTCCACATGACACGTGTCAGTAGGAGAAGACTCTTCTTCTCACTTTGTCACAATGGGATAAACATTTTATTGATCTTAGAATGATTGCTAGTAGATAAATTTTTTAATCCAGTCCACATAAATCCTGTCATTAGAATGATTATATGTTAAGAAATATCGGCATAATGCTCAAAAGTAGATGAAATTCAGCAGTATAAAATTTCCACGGGTGAGCTCACTTATCTTTAAGTCAGATTAAGTTTAGATTATGGGAGCTCGAACCCACAAAAATTATTGCTTGTTTGATCTAATTAAGTGAGTTTTAGTGACCTCTATAGGAATTTTCAGTTGGCCAATCATTACCAATAACAATTAGTGGAAACTAAATGTACCATATTCTGTAAATATAATAATAATTTAGAATTGTTTAGAAGATAACTTAAACATCAAAATAGTTAACAATGAGGGATTGTTTTGCTGGTCAAAATCCGCTCTCCTGTGAAGAAAATCTTGGAATCAAATACTCCTCAACACAAAAAGAGTCACTCTCCATTGTTCTGTATCTGGCTTGCGGATTGAGAGATTTACATACACTCCAAGAATTAATCAAATGAGACATTTGAATACTTTAATCTTAAAGAAAATGTCAAAATAATTTTCCAATTTTTAGAAAGATGACTTTTTAATAAAAAAAATACTATAAATATATTTTTAAAGGAATCCAGTGAAGCCAAGCCAAGCCACCTTATAGGTGTAACTTGTGAAGAGAAGATGATGGCATTCGTGCCATTGTTATCTATGAAAGGCGTGACATGTTTTTTTATGGAAATTGAAAGGCAGTAATACATCAGTTGAGGGGCCCTTGTATAGGATAATTTTTTTTAAAAGAGGGAAAGAGATGGGAGGAAGCAGTTTGGTGAGATTGACAGAGGAGACATTGGCCAAGACAAAATTGCATTTAAGACCTTAGGATTCTTTTTTTTTCCTTTCTAATGAGTTACATTACATATGCAGTGAACAAATCATATGATTCTTGCCCTTTCAAATCATTAGGTAGCATAGTGGTCACGGCAGCAACAGCTCAAGAGCAAAAGCAAGAGCAAGAGCAAGGTGGTTGCTTCTTTTTAGGATATGTCACTTCAAATATTTTTATAAAATTCTGAAGGAGAATTAAATAAAAATGTATTTTTAATATAATTTTTTTATAAATTCTTCTGCCACCGTAACCTACGTAGTGAAACTGAGTTAGGTAGAAATATATGAGGCTAAGTCTGATCAACTCGTTTAATTAGCGGATCATAATAGGTAGAAGTCAAGTTGGGTCAATTGTTCAATAAATGAGCCATGTTTGATCAAGTGGCATGTTACGTTGCTTCGACTGGAAATGAGAAAGAAGGAAATGTTAGACTCTGCAGAACCTGATCATCAGAGATGTATTGGTGCAGACACGTTCAGGGTCGATTTTGTAATTCCACATTGCGTCTTATATAAACCCTAATTAGGATAGTATATATTTTCATTTTGTGACAGAGAAAGAGATGTAATGAAAGTTGTCACTTCTTTCTTTTTCGCTTTTGAGTATAGTGGATCGGTTTGAACCTCGTGGACGTACCGAAAAGGAACCACGTAAAATTTGTCTTGTAGTTTGTTTCTCTTCATTTATTTTTCTTTTCTGTTTTCGATATTGTTGTTTCCATGAGATAGGAAAGGTGTTTCCTCCCAACAGGAAAGACTTCCAAAGCACACCCACAAGAGAGTGGTAAGTTTTTACAAATTGTTAATTCTATTGTAACTTTATTTGATTAGTATTATGAGAAACTAATGCAGAGAGGTAAACTCAATTTTAACACATTTATTAAATGTGTGAGTTTAATTCTTTGAAATAATTTCATTCTTAAAAAGGGCCAATACAGGCCCATGTACATTGCTATCAAGCTGATACACTAATTTGGTCAATGCTCCAATGCACATCAACGGGCCTATCTTTTAAAATAATGCATTGAGGGTTTTAAAATAAGTGGGTCTGTGTCAATCTGACTCAAATCCATACAAGTCAATAGTTTGCCAACAGGAGTACAAGATTACTAATTCAATCTAGAAAAGTAAGGTTGTTTTTTAATTCAATAACAACAACACGTTTAATGAAATAATTGACTTGACTCAAAATCATTTAATAAATAAAGTTTCACACACGTAAATTAAAAAAAAAAAGAAATAGATCAATATTCTTACAATATTATACACAAAACTTACTTTACAAAATGTTCATGCAAAGACTTTTACCAAAGCAAGACAAAAGCTTTCACAAAGATAAGTAAAAGTGAGGGTTCATGAATAGGTGATTCACATTCCTTCATATTTGTCACTATTTTGAATATTAATAAGTATGTATCATTTTTTTCCTTTTTCAAAGACCTATATGGATAATATAAAGGTAAAAAAGCATATTAGTTGAAAGAGCATTGTTATGATTGTTATTAAATAATTTTTTTAATTAAATTTTGACTTTTTAAAAATCACACATATTTTAAACAAAGATGCGTGATGCAACTGGCACTCCAAACAAGGGGAAGCCCAAATTGAAAGTGTAAGCCCAAGATAATATCAATCAAGCCCAATCCATTGAGCCACAAGTAATGCCATGGCTCATTTACATGATCCAACCATGAAACAAGGAGTAGTTCCATGGACGTACCATGCATGGAAACAATTGCCTTCATTCCTAGCCAAAGTACAACTATTAATTTATTAGAAATATTGGTATTAGGGGTGAAACTTGATGATTTGACCTGACGAAAAATGAATCAGCATAAAATTTGAGTTGGGTCGAGTTGAAAAATTTAAAAGCAACCCGACTCGACCCGAGTGCACCAAGTTATAAAACAGCACTTAGGTAGTCGGGTTAAAAATTCAGGTCGGATAGGGCTGAGTAACTCAGGTCAGCAATTCGAATCGACACGGGCTTATTCAATAATTTTTGACATGAGTTGGATTGGGTTTATTGAATCTGACCCTAACCTGATCAACTAGAAAAAACTCGATTTTAGAGCTTAGTGGGATTCGGTTTTAGTCACTTTGAGTTTTTCGTGATCAAGAGGTTGTGGAGCGAAGATTTTACTTTTTTTCCTTCAATCATCATCCTCTATCCACGAAATTGGTGATCATACAATGCAAGTATTGAATCTTTTAAAGAAGGTATTTATTTATTGGCATGATGTCATTTATACATTAATTACAAATTCGAAAATACCTATATTTGGGTTTTGAATGAATCTTGTTTCGACATTTTACCACATTAAAATATTCATCTCAATAGGATTAAAGCAAGGACCAATCAGAGGTCTTGAAATGTGTTATGGTGAGCATGTCCGTAAAAAAATGCTAAGATTATTTTTTCATGAAGAAATCTAAGATCTCCATTTCTCTCTAAGTACAAGGACATTGGATAAAATTTCAAACGTATGCAGCCTCTCGCAAACCATAAGCATCGAATGATCAAAAGTGCTAAAATGTGAAAGATATTTTATGAACAACTCTTGGTTTTTATAAAACATTCTCTAAAGAAAAATTGATACTAAAAAGAAGAATTTTTGTCTCTCTCAACTGCACTGCTGGAGACGTGTACTAATCGATAGGTTGAGTTCCTCTTATCAAAGATATGTATTGAACATGGCTGGTCCACATCCATTGGATCAATAACTTGAATCAACTAACATTAGTTCTTACTCCATGTGAAAAGTGAGTGATCACTGAAACCAACAACAACCATTATAAATAAAATTGTGATTGCAAAGCATCGAACTTCAAATATATTTCAAACTCATTTATAATTTTTCTCCGTATATGGTCGCCTTATGAAATTTTCATAGAGCAACAGCCTTGTGACACCCACCTTTGCTCCAATTACACCTCACTTCAACTCATCTACTCCCTATAAATTCGATCTTTATGCAAAATCAATCAGTATTGAGTTAGATGAATCATTGCTCTAATCCGATGAATTTTTTTTTATTTTTTTGAAATGGTTCATATATTAATAGGATAAAAGGCACCAGAGGTTCTGATACAAGGGAAAAAAATGATAAAAGAAACCAAGATACAATATCTAAAAAAGAGCTCCCTCACAAGAAAAGCCAACACCCAGAACATAGGAAAAAAGCCTCAGGATTCTAGGAACAGAACTTCAAGGTGAAACTGGCAGGCAAACATAGTTGGTTTCCATCCTTTTGTAACGGTTGTAGTTCACAGATGAACTGAGTCGTCTGTTGAGTTTACGGGAGGTCCCGTCTTTTCATTTTGAATTTAAGGGATCTGATGAAGTTTTTACCATCCAATAAAATTGAAATTTTGTATTTAAAAAGTACGGCTTTACTTATCAAATTAAAATGATTTTTTATAGACATCTCATTCAATATAAGATATTTTCAACCAACCAATCCACTTATGCCTATACCAGTCCCACGCAGAGGTACCTCAACTAAAGCAATTTCCCATATAATATATCCATTTTACAAAGCAGCAGAGACTGTAGGATTCTGCAAATTCTATTTGCTTGATCCAAACCAAGAATCTCTTTTAGCAATAAGAAAATCTTTCTGAAAATAATAAACATAAATCCATCCTAAAAAGAGCAAAGACGAGAAGATAGTTTAGCATTGGATGTTTTCAAGGGGGAAAGCATTTATGGGCATTTTCAATGGCAATTGAAAGGTGTATGTGGTGGGGTACTTGAAATCTTGAATGCTAAAGCATTTACAACTCACAATAACTTCATATTCAATTATATGGAAATGAAAATAAGTTATGAATAATTAAATCCCATGTGGGTGAGAAGTGTGAAAATGGGGTCTTAGCCATTTTTACATCCCCCAACCACTAGTACCTGTCCCATGGCCCTACTACATATGAGAGCACTAACCAGAAAGAAAATGAGGAGAAGAAGAAGTAAGTAGTACAAAGGGCTTTAAAGGTTTAGGACCACTTAATTTAATAGAAGGGGAGTCCCACAGTCCAATTGTTTCTGTAATGTTACAAACGAGGAAAGGGAAGGTTGCTGGGTTCTACTTGGATCGGTCACTTTCTGAGTTTCTGTAACGTGCTTCGGGGCCCACAAGAAGGTGGGGGAGATGCGGCCCATGGAACATGAACCATTGAAGCCTCCAGTTCATAATCTCCTTCCATTAATGCAACCGAAATTATAGGGCAAAGTTTATGAGGGAAGAACGGATTGGACCACCTGAACTATGTGGTCCCTCCAATCTGCAGCTTCCACCGTGGCCTTTTTTTGTATAAAAAAGTGATGTCTCCCGCGCACATGGATACGGTGTGGTCCTCCTGCAACGTTAGTGATGATGGAGAGAGGTTCATTTAAGAGGAATATGGAGAGTCAAGTCACATAAGCATGCTTTTAAATAAGATTTAAAATGGTTAAATTCTTTTAAAAACTTAAAGAATGATTTCTCTCTCTAATTAAGATCTTTTTATTTTCTAATAATACATTGAAGGATGAACCATTTTATTGTAGTAGTATCATTATCGTTGCTGGCTCCACTCAGAATGTAGCAAGAGGACGTCAATTACGATGTGAAATTAGAAGTTTTTTTTTTAATTGTTGGGTAAGTGTTCATTTAAAAGAGGGAGAAACTCTCAAAAAAAAAAATTACAAAAAAGAAGGTGAAATCAGAATGCTTGATGTTGGGGTCCATGTCGTCAATCTAGATCATATAGGGCAGGCAACCTTTTATAATTTATTCAGCACTCTAATTCACCTAATTAATGAGTGACATCTCAGCAGATATTTATAACATTTACGAGGGTGACATTCTCCATAAAGCACTACTCTAGATGATCTGAATTCTCATGTTATATGCTCGTATCAGAGAATTGGACGTTGGACACCGATCTTGAAAGTGCATATCCACTGTATTATATAGTTTCCTGACAATCCACACATATTGAGCCTAGGCTCGGGCCCATTAAGATGAAGCCCGATAACAACCAAACCCATTAATAAGCGACCCACTAAGGCCCAACCCAACTGGCCTATCTTACCGCGAGCCTGCCTTCCTACTCACCTAGAGCTCAAACTCATGCTCATTGCTTGACTCGACCATAGAGGACAAGTTCACACATAGTTCATAGGTACATTTGATAATTTACCAATTGGGCCTTCCAATTCAGTTATACCACGGCTCAATCCAACTCAACTTAGGAACTCGAATATTTGGACCATTCTAGGCCCAATGATCAATCACCTCAATCAATGCCCATCATCAACTTAGGCCGAATGCCTAAAACAAAGGATCATCAGTATCTATCCAAAAAAAATGACTCCAATGCAAACAACTACAAGGCCCTGCTCAACTAATTGTGGTTTGGCCCAAGCCAACATTCAATAGCCAAAACTCATAAACTATGAGTAGGGTTTGGATACAATGAGAGGATATGTTAGGTCTATTCTCGTGAACGGTCCTGCATACTTACAACTAGACTAATTGAAATTAAAACAAATTAGAAGCATTTTTTACAAAAAATGAGAATGGCAAGGAGAAACATGGAGTTAACATGCCATGCAATGGCAATCAAGTGAAAAACTGAAAATAGAGACCCATCCCATATGTGCTCTAATCAGGGGTCCAAATCTCGGCCGATATGAGATGTATCGGCATTATAGGCGAGATCTCTGCCGATATCGGCTTATACGGCCAAGATTTGGTAAAAAAAAATGAGAGAGAAAGAAATATCGCCCGATATCGGCCGAGGCTCATGTTATCCGAAAAAATGTACCCAGGATATTGTGCAACGGTCCAAGCAAAGGTTTGGCCCATATTGTGCTTAATATTAGAAAATTAAGATTCTTTTGAAGAAAAATTTGTTGTCATTATTTTTCTATTTTTTTGGATGCTCAACGCATATGCAGAATTTTAGAATGACACAAGGGTGACAAACATATAAAGTTTTATTAGAGTTCAAATTGTTGGGCCCGAAACTTTGATGTTAAATTATCGAAAGGCACACCTGATGATACCTGCAAATTCCTGAGGGTTAGAGTTTGTTTTTTTCAGTAGTATCAGCTAGGGTTGCAATCTAGTGGTTGGACCTTCAGTTTGCCTGGGCTCGAGCCCATTTTGTTATAATTTGGTAAAGCCTCAACCAGACTGATCCCTGTTTACAAGACTTGGGCCCAATTTTAAGCTTCGATTGCACATTCAGGCTTCTCTGAGCTAAATCATTTCTCGGACCAAAGTTTAGATCAACTTGAATTATGTTAACATCAGCTAAAAGGAAACTAAATGAGTTAATTACCACCATAATTCAAAATAAAAGATTTAAGTTTCATTGACTGTTTTCATTGTCTTATTATATGAAATAGTTAGAAAATTGGGTTGAAGGTAGTCTTTTGCAGTAGAAAACAGATTTGTCTGTTGATTTTCATTTTGTGTGACTATTTCATAGCTTCAACTGGTTAACATTCCATCTCAAGAAGTGAGAGGTGTCATAGTTCGAGCCCTCATGGCCTAACTTGGTATACCTGAAGGACAAGTGGATATCACCTGTCGAGATTTTACATTAAGGTTTCCCACACATAAATTCAAAAAAAAAAAAAATTAACGAAGTCTATTCATTTGGTGTTGAGATTGATTTTATCTATTCTTCTTAATCATGTATAGTTTGACATCTTGATCTAAGATGAGATCCCATGATATGATGTTTGCATGTGATAAAGTATTGACTTACTATTAATAGATTGCAATTGTAGAGGGTGATGCATCATTTGTTTCTTATTCTTCGATGAAAGAATAAAATATTTTGACAATAATACGGCATAAATGTCAATTCAAAATAATTAAAATTAATGATTTTAATATAAATAATGATGATGGTTATAAAAGAAATGTTATGCTTTATGATTAAAACATTGTATAATATAGAATAAAATATTTGACATATTAAATTAATAGATATCAATGCGCAGGGCCTATCACACCACACACCCAAGCTAAAACACTAGGGGTCCGACATGGAATGTGACATGATGGGACTTATTTTATGATCAAAATAGATAGTTGGATAATTAATCGAGCCTATCAAATCTTCGAAATGGGGCCAATCAAATCATTTCAATCTTAACTTTTTAAAACCAAAATAAGACTACTGAATAATTTTTTTACATGCATGTAAAAGTAATCTAATTTGATTTAGTTTGGAGAAGAAATTTTCGATAGTTTAGATCGATCATCACATGGCTCTATATTGAATCCGTATCTTAATGGATAAAATATCCAAGCATAATATAAAGTAAAAGTCAATGTATCATTATTGACTATTATAAAACACAAATTTAGATTATGAAATGAGCAATAAGTAATCAATTATGGAGTTGTAGGGCTCAAAGCAATATCACTTAATCACCCATTAATCACCACCTTAGATGTGCAGAGCTCTAATATTAATTAAACACTCCCAACCAATATTTGGTAGACAATTAAGAAGTCAATTGATTCTTGAGTAGAGACACCAAACTAATTGGAACCTTCTCCAATTGGAACCATTCCAAGAAGTTCTTGAAGTCATTGAGTTCTTAAGAAAAGGAAGAATAATAATATTAAATAATGTCCACAACAAAAAGAATCATTTCATTCTAGTAAGTAGTAGCTGGTAAATAATTCTCTTGGAATGAAATGTTGGGACAACAACAACATTGTCAATGATAATAGATGATTGTGCACGTTTTGTTTAGATAATAATGATATTTATTGAACTATCATTGATTAAATTTAACAAAAGAAAATCATTAAAAAAAAGTTTAGCCCATAATAATGATAGATAATGATGTAGTATCCCTAGATTAACATTGTTAGCTGCATTATTGTCAAGTGCATACATGATGGAGTCTTCTGCAAGTAATCTCTTATTTTATTTTTTTGGTTTTTAATTAAATATTAATCATCACCAAATGTTTATTCTATTTACCATACATAAATATCTTTGATTTTTTTAAGGACGCTTTAGTGATTTTGAACAATATGATCAAGTGGTTAAAATTTAAATTTTGAGTTGAAATATAGTCCACTTTACTTCGTCCAAGTTTGCATTCAATTCATACAGTTGGTTTCTTATGGATGTGACAAAATTGAACACAAGATATGCACAATAAAAACTAGCGACTAATCGTTATCGTTTATGTCCAATTGACAATGATGTAACACATTCTATAATGTAACTTTATGCAATTTTAATTTTTTTATTAATCTCTGCTTAATGCAAATCTGTGTAACCGTACTGATCAATAACAATCAAATGACTCAACGAATCATAACAAGAGAAATCGACAAGTTTTTAACTATCACTATCATAAGAAAGTAGGGTTTTTATTGAATGCAAATTATGCCTTGTGATTGAATTAAAGATGTTATAGAAAAGTGTCTTTTAATATTTTTACGCTTACGACGTCGGTGTCTATGCAAAGTATTGTTATGCAAAGTAAATTTACAGGAAGTGATCTTTTGAGTGAAATAAATTTAAATTCAGAAGTCAGGACTTTCACGTCGTGAGACATATTCATATAACTATGACTCTAACTACCCACATGGGTGTGACTCAATTGGTAATTTTCTGTTTTAAGAAGTGGGAGGTGTTAAGTTCAAATTCCTATGACCTCACCCAAAGGTAAAGACATCGGCCGATACATATTGTATCGGCCGTACATAGTATTTCATATCGGTCCAATATCGGCCGATATTCATAATACCGGTCTTATTTTAAAAAAAATCAAAATGGTGGTGGGCCAGAGTTGATATCTCGGCCGATATTTTTGTTTTCAATTTTTTTTTAAAAAAAAAAAAAATAGTTGGGTTATTTATTTATTTTTTAATTCAGAAAAAATAAAATAATAAAAAAATATTGATATTTTTTTTTAAAAAAAAGGAGACAAAAATATTGGCTGATATCTCGGCCTGGCCGAATTGTTCACTCCTGGCCTCACTTGGTGTACCCTAAGCAAAGTGGGTATCACCTCTGAAATTTTTCGTAGTTTTCTACATATAAATTAAAAAAAAAAGAGAGTTCTCTCTAACTCTTCTGAGTTAAAAGTGTTTTCTAACTGAATTAGTATAAATATGATTACGGTCAAATTACAATACACGAGCATGAATTTAAAATTAGTGTACATTAAAATTTAATTTATTTTGATTACTCTATTTAAAGTTAAATAGATAAAATCACAACTCACAAGTTACATATAGGACAAGGGGGCCGACAAAATCACCACCACGCCAAGTTTCGAGTCCCATGCAACAATAATAAAAATCCATGGAAAGGGCATTTTTGGCTTTGGAGAAAGTTTGATGTGTAATTTAGTTTATATTAAATTCAGTATATTAAAATTATTATAATTTATCTAAAATAATATCGGCAGCAACTGGTCTCGACCTCGGGACCATACAAAATGTAAGAAATCTCTCTAACTCAATACTCAATATATTTAAAATAAAAAATGTATTTTTCCAACCATTTTTTAAAATAATATTTCATATATTTATAATACAAAATTAATGTAAAAGTGAAGACCTCACAAATTACATTATTTAAACTCTAGAAAAATAATCTGAAATAGACTTCTGGGTAAACTTCTTCATTAATTTAGAAGAATAAATGGAGTGATTTGTTTCAAAAAAAAAAACCTAAAAAGATATTTTAATGCTAGATGAGCATTGTAAAGAGATTTTTAAAAATGAATGCTGGTAGATCATCTAAATTAATAATTTATATAATATAATATATATATTATGGTCCCAACCATTTACATTATAAAACTTTTAATGTAGTTTATTTAGGGTCCCCATTTACACACCCGGAAAATCTCTCTCTACACACCCATTTTCGGATGGAGGTGGGTAATTACCATTTTGCCCCTGCTTTTCCATTTGTTCGAACGAATTCCCAGTTCATTTCGTCATTCGTTCGAATGAATGGACACATGTCCCATCTAATTTGATTCGTTCGAACAAATTCCCTTTATAAATCCTTTCGTTCAGACGAATGAAATGGATGAACAGTAACGTGGGTTACTGTTCACCCGTCTTTGAATGAATGAAAATGGGTGAACAGTAACGCGGGTTACTGTTCGCCCGTGAATGAATCAATGATTCATTCGAATGAATCGTTTTTTTTTTTTTAATTTCAAAGTTATTTTTTAAACACTGTGTATTTTTAAAAATTTTCAAATTCAATATCTGAACTAATTAATATAATCTGATAAAAATACTTTAAGACTTCAAGGTCTTTTGACACTCCTAAATATTTAAAACACAGTATTTTACAAATAAGGGTATCCCTAGGGCATGCCGAAAACATATCTAGGAGTGTTAAAAGACCTTGAAGTCTTAAAGTATTTTTATCAGGTTATCGTAGTTAGTCCGGATATTTAATTTGAGAAATTTTGAAAATACACAGTGCTTAAAAAATAACTTTAAAATTTTAAAAAAAATTGATTCATTCGAATGAATGAGTCTGACTCATTCGAACGAATCAGTCTGATTCGGTCGAATGAATCAGTTTTTTTTAAATTTCAAAGTTATTTTTTAAACACTGTGTATTCTCAAAATTTCTCAAATTAAATATCCGGACTAATTACGATAACCTGATAAAAATACTTTAAGACTTCAAGGTCTTTTGACACTCCTAGATATATTTTCGGCATGCCCTAGGGATACCATTATTTGTAAAATACTGTGTTTTAAATATTTAGGAGTGTCAAAAGACCTTGAAGTCTTAAAGTATTTTTATCAGATTATAGTAATTAGTTCAGATATTTAATTTAATAAATTTTAAAAATACACAGTGTTTAAAAAATAATTTTGAATTTTTTTTTAAAAAAATGATTCATTCACGAGTGAACAGGAACCTGCATTACTGTTCACCCATTTTCATTCATTCGAAGACGGGTGAACAGTAACATTGGTGAACAGTAACCCACGCTACTGTTCACCCGTTTCATTCGTTCGAACGAATGGATTTATAAAAGAGATTCGTTCGAACGAATCAAATTAGACGGGATATGTGTCCATTCATTCGAACGAATGACGAAATAAACTGAGAATTCGTTCGAACGAATGGAATCGCAAGGGGAAAATGATAATTATCCACCTCCATCCAAAAATAGATGTGTAGAAAGAGATTTTTCGGGTGAACCCTTTATTTATTTATATATTTTTTAACCTTTAATAAAATCCACTAACGCATCAAAAGCACCCGAACGTTCCACTTCCGCCTTCCACAACCCGCCGCCCTTCATAACTGTCGCTCGTCTAAATAGGTCGTCTCCTCCCGTAGCAGAAGCCCTACTGGATCGATCTCCACGCGTCGGTCACTGATTGGAGAGGCTACACGACTGTCAGTTTTAGCATTGGCAGCATTCATGTCTCATGTGATCTTGACCCCAACTCCCTCAGCTCCTTAAGTCTCATCTGCGACTCTTCCGCTTCACGGAAAGGAATAAAACCGGAAAACAGTAACTACTTCGCGAGAGCAATAAATTTGTGGTCCCGCGCCAGTATGTTGAGCCTTTTTTCCCAATAAGAACTTCTAACATGTTTAAGACTAAGGCTGTCATGTACCATCAAATGATTCAAGAGTCTAACTGTAAATATATTATGATGAATTATTAGACAACTTTATTTTTATAATTGTAATTAGTTGAACAATTTTTTTATAAAAAATATTATTAATATTTTATATTTTATGTGTTCTGTATTTGATATTTTATTTAACGATCAGCTTCGCTCAACACAATATTGTTTGCTTTGAATTTGAACGGACATGCTGATTTGCTTTGGATTGTGCGCCTTTAGATATTCAAAAAGACATTGTGATGAAAGGAAAGAGAAGTTAACATATATTCAGAATCATGAAGTACTAGTCCAGCCATGTGAGACTTTGGAAATCTCACCTTTCTTACAATTTTCTCTCCTCCCGTACCCATCCACTGATATTATAGCCTCAATAAGTATGAATTTGTGCTACAATTTATAAAATCCAATTTCTTTAACAAATATTGTGTTTAAATATAATATTCTATACAGTATAACTTATACTGTATAGTGTATCGCAGACCAACAATAAATAATTCTTGTGGATGGCCAGTTGATGATTCTCATAAATAATTATAGAGAGATGTTGGGGCTTTAGAGTTTTTTTTTTAATTAAAAACTAAGATGCACATTTAAAATAATGTAACTTCACTGTACTTACAATCAATGTTTTGAAAATGTATTGTTGATTGAACCATTTTTCATCACAGTTTGTCCAATTTAGGGCTACAAGTTGAGCAAGTTGGGCTTCACTTTGGGTTGTTTGAGCTTGAGTTTGATTTGTAATTAGAGGGGTTCAAGTCCAGGTTGACCTGATTTGGCAAAGCCAATCACAGCTTGAATTGTAACAGTAAGACCCAAGCCCAATTTCAAGATTGCATATGCAGGTTTATCCAAGGCAGGACTTCTTTGGGCCTAAAATGTGTTTGTTTTATATCATTCTATAAAAGCATAAAGTATATAACATAAATTTTATATTTAAATACAATATTTGTTAAATAATATTGGATTTTATAATTCTAGTACAAATTCATACTTTTGGGTTGAACTTAAGTCTTCATGTGCTAGTCTCAACCCAACCTGAATTCACATTTGGGCTTGAAAATAAGCTTATGCCTATTCATGGGTTAGGCTCACGCCAGACTTTCCTTTTATCTCTGTTTAGATTGTTTAGATATAGAAAGGCCTGAGCTTGTATAAAACCCATTGGGATTTTCAAGGCTAAAATCTAAGCTTGCCCATTTGAGAAGTACAAAGCTTGGCGGGTCTACTTGACGCCATTAAAAAAATTCAATTGTTTGCATTGAAAATAGATATGATGAGCTATAAATAAATCGAAAGTCAATTAAAACTCAATTTTCAACCAGTTGATTCAATAGTTGAAATAACTAGGTTTTCTGAACTTGATGATTTCAACCACTAAGTTCAAATGGCTAAACATCTAACTTTAGATTGAAATTTGATCTACTTATACATCAAGAAATCAAGTCGAACATGAATAGTTAGTTTTTTAATTAATTTCACAAAATTCAAATAATGAAGGACAAATTTACATGCACATATAACTAGGTGGGTTTTGATTGGGGTAAATAAAGCCCGAACTTGGCCTATTAGACTATTAGATATATTCAAGCCCATACTTTTTTCTTATAGGTTTGGGTTGGAATTAGGCACACAAACATGCCTACAAGAGCTTGACTTGAGGCCACTTTTTTTATAATATTATAGAATATATGAACATAACTCATCATTAAAAACCGGCTTATAAGGAGAGGACGCATATGTGCTTCTAAACCTCAAGATCCAAAAGTTAACTAGTAATATGAGACTTTTTGCTAACACTCTCCCTCAGCATCGGAGCTGGAGATATTCGGCTCTCCTCCTCTATTCAGGACTAGAGTTCTGAACCTGACCCAATGGTATCCCGTTTTGATACCATGATAAAATACATGAGTAGAAAATCATTATTAAAACCTTGCGTGGAATGAGAGAGTATCCATATATTTATAAACTCTATAATCTAAAGGACCATAAAGCAATGTTGGACATGCTAACAAATATACAATAACTCCTTTCAGTTAGAATTAGCTCAAGTTACATTCAATTGAACGGTCATGCAAGTAGAACATAAAATAATGTGACAAATTATTATATTAAAAAATAAATAAGTTGTGAAGAGTTGAGAATTATATTTCAACCATGATACTGTAACATCAAATGGTGAAATTAACAAACATCTAGGATGTTTTGTGCACGTAAGCACAAGGGCCTCATATCGAGTCCAATTAATGATAAATTTATATCATTAAAATTGTCAGTCTCCTTTTAAATTTTGGTCAACGACCCCTTTTTTTATCTATTTGATGCATTTTTACCATTGATGTATTCGAAGGATAATTTTTTTTTATTTAATTATTTTTTCATCTTAAAAGTCACAAACTGTGGATAAATTAATCACTCTCATTTTAGACATTGCCCAAATGATAATTTATCCTTCCAACCATTTCTTTTAATATCATAGACTAAAATACTCCTTTTAAAAATAAAAATAAAATTTTAGTAATAAATTTTAAACAAACCGAATCATCCAATAAACTGAACTATCTTTGAAACCAAGTCATATTGGACTGTACAATTTAGATGCATGTTTCTATAGTAGAATTTAGAAAAAAATAATTCAATTTTTTTTTTTTAAAATTTAGAAAGGCCAAGGAATGCGGACTACGATTTTAAATAGAAGCCGGACTATCATTCCCCTTCAGGTAAAAGCTATGCAGCTGGAGAAAAACTGAAAAAGCAAGTCAGTCGGAGAGAGAGAGAGAGAGGACTTCTCTTCCCCACCTCTCTCCCCCAGTGATTGGAAAATGCAGGCTTTTTCCACTGTCACGGTATCGCTTCCAAGGCAAGTAAAAAGGAAACCCTAATTCCTCTGATGCACTTTTCGCCCTTCAAATCCGCAAAATTCCATAATTTCACCTTCCTTTCCTGAAATTCACTCGTGCACCTCTTCAGGTAATCTCAGAACCTTCGACAACACTCCAGATTGACAGATTCCATCACTTCCTCGGCTTTTGAACTCTCATTGCCATGTTTCCCTTCATAAACTGGTGAAAGCCGGATTCATCTGCAGATTTCACGTGTTTATGAGAAAAAAATTGAATTCGAGTTCTCATGGAGTCGTGGGAAGCATTGAAATCAATGAAATCAGCTTCTTCACCTTCATCGTCACCAGCAACGTCGTCACTGAGGCACGCTCCAGAGGCATTGGTTGAAGGTCAGGTTTCTCCATCGGTATCATCTGTGAAGAGCAAATTGCAGTCTTTCTACTCGGAGAGTTCCCAATTGGATGTGGAAAGATCCAAGGAAAATGTCACGGTTACAGTGCGGTTTCGGCCCCTCAGGTTCGGTTACCTCTTCTTCTTCTCTCACTTTTATGATTTTGATGAATGTGTGTGGAATTTAGCTTGATTTGATCCCTTTTTTTTTTTTTTTTTTGTGTTTGGAGTAGTGCACGGGAAATTCGGCAAGGGGATGAAGTTGCATGGTATGCTGATGGAGACACTATGTTGCGGAATGAGTATAATCCATCCATTTCATATGCATACGGTATGCAGTATTGAGAATTTAGCTTCCTTTTGTCGTTTAATCGTGGAAATGGAACCTTTCAAAAAAATTGTGGAAATGGACATGTATGTATGTGTCTTGTATTTAATTAAGGTTAATGCAACGAACTTCAATGTTGCACAGCTAATGCAACCAAACTTTGCTTGAACATCTTAGCTTCTCCTATGCCACATTGTCCCATTTTTGTACCTGTTGGAATGTTCACCATGAGGTCAATTTGTTTTTTTGTTTTTAATTCACAGAGCAGGCTGGCCTTTCTTTTTTGAACTTATATCTAAATAGGCCACAGTTTTATGATGTTTTGTTGGCAAATCTGCAATTGCATATGCTTTTCTGTTCAATCTGGATGTAAAAGGTGCTAGAGCTATGTACAGAAAAGCATCTGTTCTGTCTGGCTGTGTCTGGAAATCAGAATGCTTCCTTACAATCTTTGAATTTTCTCATTTCCTTGGTTGCTGACATAGTACTTGAATTTGTGGCTAGACTTTGGTAGTTTTTGCTCGAAATCACAAGCAGAGGGGAGGAATTGGCTCCTCGGACTATGAAAGGAAATTTGAGCATCTTTCTGTTGTCAAAACCAATGTTTGGACCTACCTACAGGGAATTGCACCGACAAGTCACCTTCTCTGCTTAGTATTAAAAAATTCTAGAAGTAGGAAACTTGAACATATTAATGCTTGGTAGGATGAGGAAAACGAATTAATTTACAGGAAATTTTGCTTCTTACTGATGACAATATTATTCTCCAATGCTGATTCTGATTTTTATTAAGTTCTAGATGGAATTAGCGACGCTTGTTTAAGTGAGACAGCTGTTTTGCCAAGTTGCCTGAGGTGCCCATCCATTGTTCATCCAGACTGTTCATAATGTTGACACATCTACCCCATTACATGTCCTGATTGTTAACATGAATGTGTTGTTGAACCTTCAGTTTTCAATGCAAACTATCAATTTAACAAAAATGATTATCCGATTGGGATATTTCCACAATAGGTGCATCTAATGGTGTGACCTACCAATGAAAAGCCTGGATCACATAAAGAGTGACCTCACTACCCGCTGGCTGAAGCACAAAATGTTCTCTTGTTTGATCACAAATAACACAATAATTCCAAACTCTAAGGGTTCTTTGTGCCTGGGTTTCCAAAAGTCAGTCTTTAGTAGTTTTATTAATTTTATATTATTTTTATTATCACTACTATTCTTAATAACTTCTCTACATGGTACATTGGTCTTGTTTTCTTTATTGCTAGCTTTTCATTATGGGGAATTAACTCCTTTTGACCCTCTTTTATGTCTATATATAGATATTTAACATATTATTGTCTAGATCCATGCATGCCAACCTTGATTTGGTAGTGACTATTTTTTTTTTTTTTTGAAAAATAAATTAATGACTAATTTCTGCCTTTTTCTCAATATTGTACTTCTTTTTTCGTACTTTCTTATGTAATTTGTTTTGAGTCCCTAAATTCATGCATCTGGATCTATGAGTAAATTGTGAGTTGTATATCACACTGTAACAACTTACTAACTTATTGTCATATAGTTTCTATTTAGTATTACATAGATCATGAAGTGCAACTTAACTTTTATCTTTCAACTATTACAAAGCCTCCAGTTAAAGTCAATGGACTGACAGACTTGATACTCTCAAAAGTTTAGGATCATACAATGTACAGACCCTGCATAACATACAACAGTTTTGTACACAATCATATGGTCTCTTAATGCAAATAAACTATGAATTACAAATTTTTAGCACTTCAGATTTTTTTGTTTTCAATTTCTACTTCACATGGTCATAAAGGATCCTTGCTGATGCAGGTCGATAAAATTCATGGTTGCCCTTGGCATTTAGCAATCGTGTCTTTTGGTTGTTCAGTATGCTACCTTCACTGCTCTTGGGAACCTTGATGTCAAATTTCTAGTTAGTTGTATAGCACTTCTCAGTGCAAGCAGATCATAGTTCATCATTATTCTGACTGATTTGGTTCTAGAACAATGATGCATGTACAACATACTTGCACTTTTCTGACAATGAAAGGCTTGACTGCCTTGACTTTTCCTGCTCCTCATCTCAGCCCTTTGCATCATTATAAGCATTCCCTTGTCTGTTTACTTGCTTGCATACATACATTGTCATATCTCTGTACCTTTGTTACTTACCCACCTAGTTATATTTCAAGGACCTTTATTTTTCACCAGGGATAAAAGATCTATAGTTTTTCTTCATTTAGTTCTCGATTTTCCTTGTAAGTGTTCCCTCTCACAATTGGACCTTGAGTATGGTGGTGATGGGTATGTTTTTATTCTTCCAGATCGCGTATTTGGTCCCACAACCACAACGCATCATGTATATGATGTGGCTGCTCAGCATATTGTTAGTGGTGCTATGGAGGGCATAAATGGTAATAATTTGTATTATTTGCAATTAGGATGTTCTGTTTTTAGATATATATTTTGTAAATTATGTTTTTGATCATTCTGAGTGAGGTAAATTATGTTGGTGGTGCCAATTAACTTGGAAATGATATATCTTGTATTTTTTGCTTTTCCCCATCCTTTTTCTTTTTCTCTATGCTATGTTTTGTGAAATTGTCCCTATTGTTTTTACCTTTTTTGATTGGACCAAGTAATTTTTTTTATTATGTGAAAAGTGGGGATTCACAAGTGGTTTTGGCAGTTGAAGATTTTGAATCTAGAGATTCTGAGATTGGGACTAAGAATGGTATCTTGTTTGGCTATCGCTAGAGGGAGAGATTGGTAGCTGTTAAGAGTGGCGAGGGCCTATGGAAATGAGAGGGCTCTTGGTGAAATACTCAATCTAAGCCCCAACTAGGAATTACCCATTTTTTTAAAATATATAGTCTTTATCTATTGTTTGCCAAATGGGCAGACTGAATCTCTGATTTTTTGGAGATTGAGATTCCCAATCTCTATAAATTCAGGGTTACCAAATGCACACTAACAAAGACACTAACTTATACAATGATATATTAGGGTAAGTAGGTATAAATATGCGAGAGTGGCTTGTCATGAAATAGTTACGTTAATTGAATTGAGGTGTCAGGCACAGTAATACAGTGGTACATTGGCTTTAGGTTTTTATAGAGCCCAGTCTATTTCAAGTGATGGGCCTTTCTCCTCATTTTCGATTAATTATGGATAGTGGCCCACTATGGAGAGGCTTTAAAATGAAGGTGGATGGTTGTTCTGGAAGAAAACCGTGTCCTTCCAAATGCGTGTTATTGAAGCCGAGCTTGGGGCAGTTGTTATGACTTCTACGGGGATGGTGGCTTTACTAGAGTGAAAATTCTGACTGTAAGAGGCTTCTAAATCATGTGAGATAGATTACATGGTTTGGTGTTGGAAGTTCTTCGAATTCCATTACATGGCTAAGGGCCTGTTTGGTAGCTCATTCATTCAAAGAATAAGATTGCTGACATGGAAATGGATAACTAAGAATGAGAATGACTAGTTCAAGCCTGTTTGGTAGTCCTGAATAATTGTTTGGAACCTATTTCACTCTCTTGATTCCAGTAGCTGTTTGGTAGAACCTGTCTGGAATTATTTTTCAATATCCTGATTTTATTAAAACCTGTTTGATACTAAATTTTATGATAAAAAGTTCATAAACTAAACAATTATTGACATACATATTGGCATTGTACTTGTAAAAAGAATTTAGAACATTCATATAAAAATGCAAATTTTTCCATAGAGATTCACATGAACAAAGTATGGCATTCGTATCAACATAAATAGAAAGAGCATCATCTAACCTGTAATCATTTGACTTGTAAACCATGTCTCATATAACTTGTAACCTTATTAAGAGAATTTACAAAAACATATATCAGTCCAATTACACGTGCCACTTCATGGTCCTGTGGTACTTACTTTTGGATATGTAAGTACCCAAATAATTTGGCATTATTCTGTAGATTATCAAGTTAGGTTTCTCAAATGCTACTGATGGGGGTCAATTTGGAGTTAGAATGGAAAAGTTATGGTGTATGCAAAAAACTGCAAAAGAGGAGGGAATAATATTATAATAATACATGCAGCCACCCAATTATTTGGCTGCAATATGGCCAACCCAAGTGATGGTGGCCATTCACTGCCCTTTGGCCATATTTCCTTTTATGTGTGCCCTCTCTAGGGCTCATAATTACACCTCTTGGGATGGGGTGGGGGGACTTTTTTTTTGAAAGGTAACTTCATTAATTTAGAAAAAGATACAAAACAAACCGACTGCAAAACCCACCAAAGGAGAGCCAAACAAAAACCCCCCTAATGACCTAAAGTTGTTAAAAATTTCCGTATTTAAAGAAATCTTTTGCAGATAACTTTTTGAGAGGATATTTAAAGGAAAACATGAAAATCCTTGAAAAAGCATAGGAAAAAGCTTTAAGAACTTCGGGAAAAAAATCTGCAACTTCTTTTTTTCTTTGAAAAAATTTACAGCTTGGTTTGGGGTCTTTATCTCTTCATTGAGGGTTGCTGTACTTTTTGAGGTTGCATCTTGTTAGTATTTTGCACAGAGATTGTTTAGATAAATCCTAGAATTTTCTTTAGGATTTTATTTCCAAAAAAAAAAAAATTCAAGATTCTTTGGTACATTTGGGAGGGCAGCTGGTCTGCTTGTACACCTACTCAGTGAATTCTTTCTAGAGTTCTATCTTCTTTCTTGTTCTAGCCAACCCGAAGATAGATGGGATTTGCATTTGATGATTATGATGATGATAATGATGATTCTTTACACCAATAAAGGATTTTTGTCCCTAAAACTTAGATACTTTAAACCCAAGACGGGTTGGCCTGACTGTCAAAAAGCTCCCCTCATGAAAGGAGGTTTTGAGTTCGATTCACGCTCAATACCCCTTTGGGCCACTCCCAGTAGTTGCTTACCCGGTGTGTGTGGGATTGGGAGGCTTGCACATGCCCCAAGGACTAGTTGGGTTAAAATGTCCCCTTCCCAAATACATGTGTGAGACCTCTGGACACCTTGGTCATAAAAAAAAAACTTAGATACTTTAGAAAAACTCCAATTTTCTTCTTGAGTAGACATTGGACCTTTTAATTTCTCCACAAGGAGATACTCATAGGATAATCTCCATTTTTTGTTTCAGAATTTTTTTGAGAGATTTTAAAGGAGGTTCAACATTAATTATTTCAATCTCCTTGTGGAAATGGACTAGCTGGGTTCTCCACTAAGAGACATTGTGGTCTGAAACTCTCATGTACAAAAAATACATGCCAATGAAATATGTGATGATGTTTACATTTGAAAAATCATAAGGTGCTCATTTTCTCCTTGTATGTAGGGTGACAGGTTGGTCTTCCATTGAGGAGACATTGTCTTGTTACCCAGAACATTTTGTATCCGTTGTTGAAGAATATTGAATAGGAGTCATATTTCTGGACTATCAATTTTCTGGGACTTAAAAATTGGTGTCTACAGATTACTCTAGACTTTCGAGAAATTTATTTTGAATTAATTACCTTTAGAGAAGTGGAATGCATTGGAAAAAAGGAGTTTTCCGCAATCTGCATTACATCTTGCGAATTGTTTCTCTGATAGGGTTTGGTGATAGGAAGGAGAAGAGCCTTCAATTGTTAACAATGATGGAGGAGTTAATGTGCTGCTTGTAGATGAACATATTGGTTTCTGGCTTTTTTGGTTGCACAAGACCAAATAGACGAAGATAGCTACTTTAACATCATGCATGCTTTTGCAGAAAATAACCCTTTGTGATCTTATTGGATTCCCAGGGTGCAATTACATTACTTCCATATCAATAGATGACTGCGTTCAAACTGCCCTCATGTTAGCTGTGTGTCTTACCCTCATGGGTATTTAGTCTTAAATCACAATGAATTGAAACCTGTCCAGGAGGGTCATTTTTTTTGGGTGGGGTGGTTATTCAACCCTCTGTTTTAGTATGTGTTTTTCACTTCCATTTTTTATACAGGTACAATCTTTGCTTATGGAGTTACAAGCAGTGGGAAGACCCACACGATGCATGTGAGAGTCCACTCTGAGTTGTAGGTTTATCATTTTTTTTTTTTTAAATTCGAGTACAAAAAAAACTACTGTTTATGATTTCCTTGCTAACTAGAATTCACATATATCATCTGTCATTCATTGATATCATGCTGTATCAGGTGTTGAGTTATTATCAGTCATATTTGTTTCTAGTTTATAGTACTACTCATAGTTATCGTTTAAAAAATGAAAAATAATTTTTTATTATAATTGATAAGTTACTAAATAAGCAAATATGTGCTTCCTGTTCTGGATTGGCAAATACATTGAACAAATTAATACATGGTCGTCCATCCAACTTATAAACTTTTGCTTTTATTTCTACCAAAATAATGATGCACTTGCTTTGTCAGTTTGGTTTTGGTTTGATGCTTCCCCCTTTTTGGTGCATTTTGGATTTCTCTTGATGTATTCCTTTTGCAATTGAAATAACTGCATTACAATTTTTTTATTTGAAAAGAGACAGTAATTGATATCAGAAGATTAGACTACTATATGGTGTGTAGACCTTGTATAAGAGAGTTATACAAAGCCATACACTCCTATAACACACATAAAGTGCAGAAAGAATATATACATTAAAGTGATAGATTCCTAGGTGGTAAAGTAAACCCTGTTCCCATGGTAAAGGAAACCTTGTTCCCCATACACCCCAATCTTGGTTGAACAAGGCATGGTTGAGGTAGGCATGTATGTATGTATCCTAGCTGTGTCTGTCTTGTTTCCATGTGTTCCCCTTGTTGTACCATGTCCTCATGTGGACACAGGGTCTATGCAAGTGTCTGTGCATCACAGGCTGAAGGTCCTGATTTGTTACAAGTAACCAGAAAGGCAGATGCTTCACGCCTGAGAACTTCTCTTAGGGGCAAGACATTGGTTAGGGTGTATATATATATATATATATATATATATATATATATATATATATATATATATATATATATATATATTATTTATGTTTGCGTTGCTAATATCTATATTGCTTGTATGACAGGGAGACCAAAGGTCCCCAGGAGTAATACCATTAGCCGTGAAGGATGTTTTTAGCATCATTCAAGAGGTAGTTCAGATAGATCATTCTCTTATGTTCTTTATAAATGAAGCATACAAACTTACAGAAAGCTACTTTATCCATGTTCTAGACTCCAAGTCGGGAGTTTCTTCTTCGTGTTTCATATTTGGAGATTTATAATGAGGTGAGCTTCTTCATTATTTTAAACTATTTTGTTGTTCCTTCCGTGATCATAAATCATTATCCCTGTATTTCATATGCATTATGTGTATCCTTTGATGGGATTTTTTTCCTTTTTTCTTTTTAAAATGATTGAAGCTTTGTCAAATGAGATAAAAGAATCGCAATAAAATACTGAAAATAAATTAAAATGGCAACAGTCTTTAAAAAAAAGATGGCGACAAAAATGAAAAACACTAATAGGATGAAATCCATTTAACAAATTCCATGTCTGGTTAATAATATGGCTGACAGAGTAGTAGTTGTTTTTTTTTTTTTTTTTATATTTTATGAGATGGGGAATGGATTTCTTCCTCATAGTGTTTTTTTATTTTTGTCGCCATCTTTTTTTTTTTTAAGGATTGTTGCCATCTTAATTTTTTTTCAGTATTTTATTGCAATTCTTTTATCTCATGTAAATGAATGTTATGAAAAGAGAAATTTGCACGATGGATGACTGTTCAAAAGTTGGGCATAAATGACTTTTTAATGTTAAGGAATTGATACACCTTTTAACTTGATATTGTTCCTTAGCCTGAATTACCAATTTCAGCCAGGAGAATTTTTTCGTTCATTTCGGATGATATTTGAAAATTTTGAGATATTTTCAAAAAACACAAATTTCAGCCCAAGCCCAAGCCAAAAAAATTGTCCAAAATTTCGGATTGTGGCCAAAATTTGTAATTGAATACTTGGCACATCACTCTATCAACATAAATAACTCTTTGGTGCTGAATCACTTGCAAGAAAACTTTTAGAATTAAAGTTGTACCGTTTGGCGTTTGTGCCTTCTCCTCCTCCTCCTCTAATTCTGATATCTTAATTTTTCTTTGATTTCAGGTTGTTAATGATTTGCTAAATCCAGCCGGCCAAAATTTAAGAATTAGAGAAGATCTGCAGGTGTTTATCACTTCCTTTTGAGATTCTCATTTTAGATGCGCTAATTTTCTACTTATATGCAGTATTGGATGGTTTTTTGTTGGTTATTTTTGCTTCTTTTGTGATTGATATTCAGTATTAGAGGCACCGACTTTTACTTTGTTTTGCTGATCTGTTAAATAAAGGGTAATAAATGGGTTCATCTTGAATAGACCCATTTATTTCGTTTGGAGACATTATGATTCATTTGAACATTCTGATAACATTGAGGAAATTTTAAGAGTTCTACACATTAGTATGCATTCAAATTTGGAAATGATATATTTTTTCATCTAAAAAAAAACAAACTTTCAGAAAAAAGGGTTCAAATGGGTAAATGGGTTAGGTTGGATATGGTAAATTAGTGGGGACCCATTTAATAAATGGGTATGTGGCTTTGGGTTGGGATGGCTGACTTATTTTAATATGGGTATGGAGTCGGGTGGTCAACCCCTTACCAGGTGCAGCAAGGACCTAAAGTTCTGGTGGGAACCAAGCATTCAGGAGAAGAGATTTGATGTTGTCGACTTCTTGCAATTATGACCAGAAGATTAATGCCAGCTGAACAAGAACAAAATTGACTGCAATGGATCTAGAACAATTTTACAAGACATTTTTCATTCGTTTCTTCGTTTAAGATTTCTAATGGGCCCCAATCTGGTGAAGCCATCAATTCGTCACAGCCAAACTTGTGAACTTTTCACCATATCTTTTTTTTTTTTTTAATTTTTTATTTCATTGATCTATATATCTCTTTTCTGTGTTGTTGATCTGTGACAGAATTGGGAAATGTGTAATTTAAATTATGAACTATAGCTGTAAGTTGCTGCATCTCACTTTGTGCTTTATTAGAAAGAAAATTTTCATAATTTATGCGTCTTCCTCTCACCTTCCCTTTTTAATTTTCATAATTTATGCGTCTTCCTCTCACCTTCCCTTTTTAATCTCTCTCTCTCTCTCTCTCTCTCTCTCTCTCTGTCTCTCTCTCTCACGCGCGAGAATATAACTGATTGATGATATTTGCTAAACAGGAAATTTTAATGTTACCTTGAATGTTGTAGTTGGGTATCTGTTCAATACACTGTATGCATGTAATTCTTTGATTCAGCATGTGGTGGGCTAATGTCTTAAATGTTAGCTATTATTTCTTGTGTTTGATGATGTAATTTATCTATGGAGTGGTAGGGGACCTTTGTTGAGGGTATAAAGGAAGAAGTTGTATTATCTCCTGCTCACGCGTTGTCTCTTATTGCTGCAGGCGAAGGTAGAACTTTTGCACTTTACTATTCTAAGAGACATTATTTCTTCAAGTATATATATATGTGTGTGACTGCTTCAATTTCCATGAATTGGTAGCATATTGCTTTTACTAAAAATTGTTATCAAGGATTCTCTTCCAGATTACCCATCATCTTTTAGGTCAAAATACCTATATTTTTATTTTATATGAGAGTTCTGATCTTGAGATTAGTTCTACTTCTCTACCTCTCTTGTATTAATCTGACAATAGTTTTATTTTAAGATAATAACATTTTTATAGATGTAAGGATGATGGAATTGGTTAAAAGAAAAGTGTAGTACTGGGATCCACAACACTCCAAACCATAAAATAAAACTTGAAAAATTGACCTTGAAATTTATTGAGCTAAGTGAACTTAAGACTCGACCAAGTTACAACGGAATGACCTACTGTTAATAGATATCTCAAATTGTAAATATAAAAATGAATAATTAACGAGGAAAACATAAATAGGGGAGAAAATATTACCTGTTTGGCCTCTTCTGCTATGTGTGGTCATCTTTCTATTCCTCTTTCTTGTCTTCTGATTTGATGACCTTTCATTATGTCAAAGTCATTGTACATTTGAGAGAGAGGGAGGGAGGGAGTAGAAAGAATGTTGATCAATGTCATGAGAAGAGTGTTTTTTTTTCTGTCCTGAACTGATAGCAGGTGTTAGATCAAAACCTGATGTTAGTGATAAAGGGCAAAAGGAATGTACGAGTATAGGGAAGGGAGAAATGGTTCTACAAAATATTTAAAGAGTGACATGCAATATTTTCTATTCCATCTTACTGTTTAAAAGTCACTGAAGACCAGTAGATAATGTGCTTAGGCAAACAGTGCTCAAAATGTTAGATCAAAACCTGATGTTAGTGATAAAGGGCAAAATGAATGTACAAGTATAGGGAAGAGAGAAATGGTTCTACTAAATATTTAAAGAGTGACATGCAATATTTTCAATTCCATCTTACTGTTTAAAAGTCACTGAAGACCAGTAGATAATGTGCTTAGGCAAACAGTCCTCAAAAACTTAAAAAGTCAACTGGACATGATTTTTCATTGGGTTGAGTTGACTCGGACGAGTCTTGACCAAGTCAAAAAGTTAAGACACTGTTAAGTTTATTAAAATAATATTATTTTAATGTATTGTCTATTACATATATATGTGGTAAAAATTATAAAAAGAAAAATCATAAAGGTTAAATTTGTATGATAAATAAAAAGGAAATGAAATATGGGGAAAAATCAGAAAGAAAAATGAAAAAAGAGAAGACATGAAGAAAGAAGTCATACACGAAAGGAAAAATGGAAGAATAAGAATTGGAAAAAGATAATTAGAAGAGACCAAAAAAATAAATAAAAATAAAAGCTGAAAACTGAGAAAGAAATCAAAGACAAAATAAAAGAATAAAAAATGCAAGAAAACGAAGAGGGTCAAAGAAAAAATATAAAGAACCAGTAGAAGAAGAAAATGTAAAAAGGAGGCAACAGAAAAAGAAAAAGAAAAAGAGAAAAGCATACAAGATAAGAAACTTGCATTGTCTCTCCTTCCACTCTCGTTTCTCCCTTCCCTCTCCACTCTCTCTCGCCTCAGGGTTAGGGCAACAGTTGTATATATGTACCTGAAAATTCTTTTCAAGTTTCCCTTAAATCTTTGCAAAATAACGAGTGTCCTAATATTATTTCCATTTTGCTGAATGATCTGATTCTTCTTGACTCGCTGAGTAACTTGGTGAGCCAATCTGCCCATAGGAAAACTAGAGGGTAACTGAAGTTTTTATTGAGTTACCTGTTTTTCTCATTGGATTTCGTTGACTTGCCTGAGTCAGTGAAGTCAAACTCAAGTTTTAATACCATAATGTGAAGTTGCACCTTAGGTGCCTTTGCTTGTTGCTTCTATTTACCCAGTGGGAGAAAGTACATTACCATCCTAAGGGAAACTCCCAATATCATCAATCGTTGTAATTGAATATCAAATAATGATGATGATGATGATGATGATAGTAATAATAATGATGATGATAGTAATAATAATAATAATAACAATAAAGCAGTTTCTAAAACAGATTGAGTAATAAACTGTTAACATTTTTTTTAATGTTAATGTTGACTCGATGACAATATTATTAGTAAGACTGCATTTAGACTGGAGAATAAATTCAGAAGAGAAGGGGTACTCCTAACAAGGGATTTTCCTTATGCCGAGAAGTTAGGAGAACATGAGTTCTCCCACAGTGGTATGTTAATTGAAATGAGGGTGCTCTTAAGTAGGAAAATATGCTGATGCTTCATGATGCCACTTCATTCGCTTTCTCCTCATTTTTTTTTTTGAAACAGTAACAAATAAATTCATTAAATAATGTAGAGGGTACAAATGAGATATAACCACGTATAAGAAAGTTATACATGGTTATTGGATAGAATACAAAGAGAAACTCCTCAAAAATTACCAAACAAGATTTTGAGGAGAAACTCCTTTTCCCTACATCATGGATATACTACAATGACATGATTTTACATGTAGAAATGAAGTATCTGATAGGCACGACATAGGAACAGTGCCTACTTTGAAGTGTTGAGGTATTGAAGTCTCTGGCCAACATATGAGATGCTAAATGTGAAACAATCCTATGCAACTAGTTCTAGTAATTATTAATTCGAGTTTTGTGCTATTCTAAAAACACCTAAAATTCTTCATTAATGTTGACTATTTTTCTGTGATTACTAGCTGAAAGGAGAGAGTTTTTTTTTGGATACTTTTAAGGCAACCTTTTCTGTTTCGAATAGATCTTGCTGATTGACTTTTTCTGAACCATTCCTCACCATTACTTGAGGACTGTTACATGCACATTTTATATGGTCAGTGTTCTTGTTTAGCAACAGCAATTCATTTCCTGTTTTACTATTGCCAATATTTACTTTTACTAGAATTGAGTCTGAACTCTCCACCTGTATTTAAATACACAGCCTTTCCTAATTTGTTTTATGGTAGGACTATATAGATTTGTCAAAGTATAAAGTATTTGCAAGCATTGAAGTACATAAGTTTGGCTTAATAAGATGACATCTAACTTGTACAGTTGGTGTTTCCTGAATCTAGGGAATCAGATTTTAATAAATGCTTTTCTTGTTGTTTGTCTGTTCTGACATACTAAACTAGTACAGAAATATGTAATGTTCGGGACGTTATTCTTACTTTCTTTGTAAAGATCGATGGGTGATATTCAACTTTTTTTTTCAATGGATTAGTAATTCTAATACATTTTCCTTGTAATTGAAATTGGTGTCTATTATCTCATGTTTGATAAACAAAAGTTTGTAAATGATGACAGAGCACAGACACGTCGGTTCCAACAATTTCAACTTACTCAGCAGCAGAAGCCATACAATATTTACACTGGTATTTTAATTACAATTGTTAGAGGCTGGATTTTACTTATATATTCTTTGATCACATAGAGTTTCTTCTTTTATTTAATGATTGCACATGGAACTCTTGAATGCTGTTAGTTATAATTTTCAGTACTTTTCAATTGGACTGAATGAATGTATAGAAGACATCTAAACTTATTTGTTTTAGTGTATTCATGTGATTTGGTAATGGATTCTTTTTCTTTTTTTGAAAGGTGATTTGGTCATTCTTAAACCTTTTTGGTCCTTTTTTGCAATTGAGCTTTTGGAAGTGAAATATTATACATTTAATTGTGTATTCAGTCATTTTTTTATGCCATTCCTTAACAGACAATTGAGAGTAGCCCCTGCGGTGAAAATGCTGAGGAAGAAGCAGTTAACTTATCACAGCTAGTAAGCCTTCAATTTATTTTACTTCCCAACCTACCTCACACTACTAATTGTTGCCAGCTTTTATGTCTCTTCTTTTGTAGCTTGTTCAAATATACTTTTGGACTATTTAGATAATATCTGCTACTTAGGTCTTTATTTTCTTTATATGGCAATGATATATTTCAATATTAATGGTATGTTTCATCATATGGTTGATTGATTTCTTATACCTTTTGGTATTTTACTTATATGTGCAGAACCTCATCGATCTGGCAGGTTCTGAGAGCTCAAGGGCTGAAACTGCTGGACTGCGGAGGAAAGAGGGATCTTTCATCAACAAAAGCCTGCTTACTCTTGGAACTGTGAGGCCAAATTTAGAGCTATACAATTACTTTGGCAGCATTTCTGATTAAAATAGAACAATGTGCTTTAGAAAATGTACTTTAAAAAAAAAATCCAAGTTTTTTTCCATTTAAAAAAAGGGTAAGTCTAAATCATTTTTTTAACACCATTTAACTGCTTGAACTTACTGAATTGGTCATCAGCTTCATATATATATATTAACTGCAAAGTATCAACTAATATGGGACTATGTTGGTCAAGTAATTGCTATTTTATTTTGGATCGTATCTTCCACATGCCAATGGATACATGAAGAACTTTCAGTTGCAGCCATACTGTGGGTCCTTCCAGGCTGCAACATCAGTGGCATAGGGTGGGTAGGAATATGAAAGCATCGTCTTATCTGGCTCCAAACATCAGCTAAATTGAAGTCATGCTAACTATTACATTGAAATTCAAAATTTTCAACCGTTTTCAGTCATTGATCTTTGTGTCTTTATAATTCATAGAATTAGTCTTCTGAACTAAGTGATTTTGGTGTTAGGAATAGTAGACCATACATGGATCTCCTGTTCCCATGAGGGCCCCATGATCTAGATTGCACTGTAGTAAGTCTGACCCAGTTGCAACTGAAAAAATTCTTATGGATAGATGTATCAAGGGCATTGCATGGATATAGAGAGAACAGGTTTTTTACCGAAAGTGTGATATTATGACATGATTTGAATTTATTATCAATGGATATGTTGACTGCTGCAATGTCAATATGCCATTTAGTGCACATATTCTGTGACAAAACTCCATCCTAATAAAATTGGGCAAACATGCGAAAATATTGTGGAGGAAGATCCATAAATGCCTTCATTTTATTTGTCCTCTCCTTCTAAATACTGGTGGAATTGACCAATTCACATCACTTACATGGATGAAGCAGCAACCATGATGCTTAAGTCTGGTATGTATAACCATAGTGGTGGAAGTGCAAGGCGTCCTTAAAGCTACGAACCTAATTTTGCCAGGCACACTGGTATACACTTAACGCGTTTATTCAAAATGTGGTGTCTAATAACATCGATGTTCACAAAATGCATGTCATCTAAATAACGAAAAGATCATAACAATAAGAATTAAGACTAAAATTATGGCCTCTCCTAAGTGCAACTAGGTGCTTCTATTTCCTTAGCTAAAAAAGGTTTGGTTAGGCACAAAGGTGCCGGGTGCTTCATTTTGCACCTAGACGTGCCTTTGATTACAATAGTATCAACTCGGCAGTTTGGGACTAAGTTCTGGAAAACCTGAAGAGTTCAGATACTTCGGTGACAAATCCAACCTGTCTTATCCTGTTTGCCATTTATAACTTTTTAGGAAGTGTACTTGTGTGACTTCAAGTTGCTACTTTTTCCCTCTAAGCTTTGTCTTTAAATTGAGTTAGATGTTGCCTTCATAGTTCTTGTCTGATTTATCAAGTCTGCTTGTGGTATTGCAGGTTATTGCAAAATTAACTGATGGAAAAGCTACTCATATACCATACAGGGATTCTAAACTAACAAGGCTTCTTCAGTCCTCTTTAAGTGGCCATGGACGTGTATCTGTAAGTTTCACCAAATATCATATTTGCACTAATCATGCCTTTTCACTGGATATGTGTCAATAAAAAGGTCAAAAAGGTGAATTAGAGGTAGCTCTGAAATGCCAAATTATTCTTGTGAAAATAGGTAACATGTGTCCAAATAGTTAACAGTCTTAACATTTTTCTGGAAATGTAGCTCATTTGCACTGTTACTCCTTCATCGAGCAATTCAGAAGAGACGCATAACACATTGAAGTTTGCTCACCGAGCAAAATGTATTGAAATAGAAGCATCACAAAACAAGGTATACTCTTTCAAACTCTCTCTTTCCATGGCACTGATTATTTCAACAAAACCACGTTTCTTCTATTTCAGATTATCGATGAGAAGTCTCTCATCAAGAAATACCAAAATGAGGTCCGTAGCTTAAAGGAAGAGCTGGAACAATTGAAAAAGGGCATTGTGTCTGGTCCTCCACTGAAAGATGGAGAAGATGATATTGACCTCCTAAAGCAAAAAGTAGGTAAATGGTGGTATGGTCTATGTAAATGTGCAATCTCAGATATGCAATTTTATGTCTGTATTTGCATGTTAAATTTAACTAATAACCATAGCATCTTGGAGTTGGTTTACTTTGATAATGGATTTGCGGTACATCTATAGCTTCTCTAGCTGTTTATTTTGCACCAAATATGGACAAATGATATGCCATCAGTTAATCTGTGTATGAGCTACATGTGAAAAACTAATATGATGAAATTGATCACATTTATTTGTGAGTTCTAATTTGAGATTGTTGTCTGGTTTTCAGCATTTGCGTCTCCTTTGTAGTTTCACATTCCACTTTTTTTATGTGTGTTTGCTACATGTAAAACACCTTTTAGTTTTACATTCCACCTTTTTTTATGTGTGCGAGCTACATGTAAAACACTAATTAGATGAAATTGATCATATTTATTTGTGAATTCTAATTTGAGATTGTTGTCTGGTGTACAGAATTTGTGTCTCCTTTTTAGTTTGACATTCCACTTTTAAACTCTCTCTCTCATGTGTGTTGTGTGTTGTAGGGCTTTGGTAACTCAACTTCTTTTACCTGTTATTGTTTTCTGTTTAACCTAGAAATGGTAAGGGTTAGGTCATGCTTTACATTTCAGTCATGGAGGGTGTTTAGGGGTTACAATTGTATGTTCTCCATTTTCTTTTAAGTATGTTCTCTTTCATGTTCTAAGACATGATGATTTATTATTGTGATTCACTTTTGCGAACCCATCTCATAATAACCAGGAAATATTTTTCTGACTGTGTAGCTGTTCTTCTCTAGTTGGGATAAATAGTGATGACGATGAAGATTGCATGTCTAATGAAAGCTTCTTTTATTTTGATGTGATATCAAAAGCTAGAAGATGGCCAAGTCAAGCTGCAATCAAGACTGGAACAAGAAGAAGAAGCTAAAGCTGCTTTGCTAGGAAGGATACAGAGGTTGACAAAACTAATTTTGGTTTCCACTAATTCTCCTACACCATCATCAAGATTTCCCCAACGACCGGGTCCAAGGAGAAGGCATTCTTTTGGAGAAGAGGAGGTTGTGTGTTAACTTTGTTTCCATACTCATTGAGGACCCTAATATCAAGCCTTGGTCTTGAGTCATTTTACTAAATGTTAAAAGTAATAACAGCTGCTTCTAAGGGTTTTCTGTTGCCTGAGCTAAATTCTGTTGAACTGATTGTAGATATTTGTGGTTATTTTCAGCTTGCTTACCTTCCATACAGAAGGCGTGACTTGATCTTGGATGAGGAAGTGATTGACGAGTATGCTTCTCGGGAAGGCAATGATGACATGGTTAATGGTTCTTGTAAGGAGAAAAAGAACCGGAAGCATGGGCTTCTAAATTGGTTCAAGTTGCGGGTATGGACTAGTGAAATTAATTGGAATGCATGCTGATATTTAATGAAATTTTCATCAACTAACACCAACTTGATGCAGGTGGTATACCAAGTCCTTAAGATGTTAATCCAAACATGATTGCATCATTTCTTTTTCTTTGAGGGGATAAAAAATCTTTTGTTACACTTCAATCCTTGCACACACATACGCATGGTCCTATATAAACGTGCCCAAACTGTCATAACTATATTGCTTGATTTTCTGTTCTGTTAATGCTGAACATGGATTTTATCTTATATTTCCATTCCAATTACTAAATCAAGTCCAGGAAGTATTACTTCTAACTCTGTCCGTAGTGTAGATAGTCCAGTTTGACTGGTTCACTTGTAGATCAACTACAATTTGGCAAGATCTACACCCATCTAACCTATGTCATGTTTCTAGTACAGGAACCCTTACCTTGGGTACCTTCCATCTCTTGATGATCAAGCAGTCAAGTTTACAGCACAGCGATATTGGTTAATCTTGGAAATTCAGACAATTTTTGTGATCTATGGTCTTTAATTGGTTATGAATGTTGCCTGTCTTAGGATCCTTGCTTATTTTTGATATTTCCTCTACTAAGTATCAAAATCTTAGAAATGTGTAAATTTTGGTTTTGTGGATTACTTGTTGAAGAGAATGTTTTTTGGCATTGGATGCAACATTTGATCAAAGCATGTCTTGCAAGAACATCTTTCTCTATGCTGGCAAATGGTCCCCAAGATTAATGTTTTATGCTTTTATGGGATGGAGACAAGGTGATCCTCTTTCTCCGTTCATTTTGACATTGGTGTTGGAGGGTCCAAACATGCTTATGATGAGAGCTAGCGAGTTAAGGTTCTTAAAAGGATTTGAAGTTAATTGAGAAGCATGATGACAGGTATTGTAATGGTACAACTGGCTTTGTGCATTCGGCACAAGACATGGAAGCTGTGGATGACTTAGCAGGGGGCCAAAGAAACATAGAGTCCAAACTCCATGGCATCCCCGTCAAGCATGTACCTTTAATTTCAATGTTGATGGGCTGCTTGAGGAAACTAGGCCCAACCGGTATAGGAGGCTTGTTGCGTGATTGGAATGGGAGGACGTCGGTAGTTTCCTCAGAATCCATAGGACGACGAGATTCTAACAAGGCAGAACTTATCAATATTAGGAAAGCATTGACCATTTGGTCTTCAATAGGAAGAGGCAAATTGATCATCGAAGGGGACTCTAAAATGCAATGAAGTGGGCGGCAGGGTTAAAAAGACCTCTATGGAAAATGATCACAATAGTAAGAGAGATTAGAGCGTTATGTTCAGGAAGGGAGATTGCTTTCGTGGCTATCAAGAGATATGCAAATGGGGTTGCTAACTTTTTTGCCAAAAAAGGGCTGAATTCTAATACTAGTGGTGTGTTTTATCTATGAGATCTTTTGGGGAGACTGGGCTTTTGCTTATGTTGGAGGGCACTATTTGTACTTTTGCACTCTGCTCTTTGTACTTTGCTCTTTTCTTTCTGGCTATCTTGGGGTTTATGTCTCTTAGACCCTTTGATGACATCTTTTTTATATTTTTATCATTAATATATTTTTTCTATTTGTTACTGTTCAAAAAAAAAACTTATTTGAGCCTACTAGTGGGTGCAAATCTTCGGGCAAAAAAAAGCCTTGTAGGATCCTGTTGTAGAGAAGTTTGAGAAGAAACTAACATGGAAAGAGAGTTGTTTATCCTTATGGACAAGGTTACATTGATTAGATGTCTAATGAGCAAAAAAGAATTTAGGGGTCTTTTCTTTTTAAACTTGGAGAGCGATTGCATTGCTAGTATGGAAGGTGGTTCCTCCAAGGAAAAAAGTTAAAAGATAAATGAAAAGAAGCCCGCTTGGGTTGTCTCAACTTTTTTTTTTTTTAATGTCCATGAGATTGGCAAGAGGCAAGCTTAGGCAAAGGGCTTGGAGGAGTATTGCATGATAAATATGGCAAGGTTAAAGTCTTTTCTCAGCATTGGTGGGCATTGAAGGATCCAATAAAGTGGATCTAATAGCAACCAATGAAGCATAGAAAATTGTTAAAGAGAATTGAAGTCAGAGTCATTGTTCTCTCTCTACCGCCTATCACTCTCTCCTTCAGGTCCCATTTCAGACTTCTACTCAGTTATTGGTGATCAAGTTGTGTGGGACATCCTTCTCAGGTGGAATCTAACAGATGTCGAGTCTGAGGATTTTTTGAACCTTCTAAGTATCCTTAGTTCTTCCAGGATTGGAGTCTCTGATGAGGATTCTCTTATGTGGTGGCCGGACCCTTCGGGCTCTTTTTCATTAAAGTGCTTCTACAGTCTGGAATTATCAGAGTGACTCATGTACTGTGGTCAATCTTGCCATCTAGTCTTCCAACGCCCTGCCTTGGGCTATTAGCTTTCTTTGGACTATAGGTTTAGGAAGAATCATTATTCAAGATATCTCACGCAAAAAACGAAGAATGATAGCTAGTGCATGCCTTCTCTGCCTTCAAGCCTTTGAAGATGTAGATCATCTCCTTATCCATTGTCCGTTCTCCTCAGTAGTTTGGAGCTCTGTTTTGGACCGGTTTGGTTTCCAGTGGACTATGACTTCCTCAAATTGCTCAGCTGTCCTACACTTAGGATATTGTTAAGGTTTTCCCTAGGTGTGCCTCCCTTGTGGCGTCTTGCTATTTTTGCCACTTGTTGGAATCTTTGATGAGAACTTAACATGGTATTCAGGAACTTGGCTGAACCACCTATGGTCTCTAGTAGGATCTTCGCTAGCAAATGCATCGTGGATGAATTCAGGAACATCTCCATGAATGAAATTCTGTGAGCTTGGAAATAGTGCATTGGATTGTCATAAAGTCCTATTATGGTACCCCTTTATCTTATCTTTCCTACTTCAGGTTTTTGTGGGTGTACTGAGTGTTAGAAAACCATGACATGATAGCATTCTTAAGGTAGAACTCACTCTCAAAAGCTAGCCATTGAGAGAAGGGTGCCTCAAGTGTTATATGGAGTCGTTGATTTCTCCAATTAACCGATGTGACTTTTTGTCACTTCACACATGTGTAGCAGCTACACGTGGGACCTGCTCTCATAACATGTTAGAAAACCGTGACATGATAATATTCTTGAGGTAGAACTTCCTCTGAAAAGCTAGCCATTGAAAGAAGGGTGCCTCAAGTGTTATATGGAGTCATTGGTTTCTCAAATTAACTGATATTGGACTTTTTGTCACTTCACTGGGTTGCTAGGTGACTTCTTTTCTTTTGTCCCTTTTATACTTGCATCTTAGGTGTTTTTTCTCTATTAATATAGTAACCATGTCGAGACTTTGTAGAGGGGGATTCTTCAAATGCCATACCATGGGATTTTGGAGGTAAAATTGCCATTGATACTTTCAATAATCATAAATGAAGTTAAGGCTTTAGGAAGTTTGTAGTTCTCCATCATTCCATTTTAACCATTTCAACCTTTTTCACTTTATTGCCCAACTTATAATGCCTACCAGTTAGAGCCACCTCAAATGACATCCAAACCCTGACCCAAGCCATCATCATTATCATCATCATCTAAGCTCTTTATCCCATCAATTTGGGATTGGCTTTTATATTTGGGTTTGACAAATTGTTTCCATGGGCCGACTGCCTATCTAAACCCTCACACAACCCTTTCTACAAAACCTACACACGGGAAAAAGAAAAATATTTCTGTCTTGTCACAAGAATCTCTACACACTAGTGTTTATACCTCGAAGTAGCAAAACTTGCCTTTCTCTGGACCTGTCAAAGACTCCCTACCCTGAACTATACTTTCTCTCTAAAAATCAAATACACTACTTTTCCTCAATCCTCTCTCTCTCTCTCTCTCTCTCTCTCTCTCTCTCTCTCTACAGCGCTGCCTATTATTCTATACATCTAAATCTGATGTGCTATACCCCTTTATCCCCTTTCCATAATAACATCATTCTTGATTCTCGACCATTTACTTCAAAACAATCTTTAATTGATGGTACACTAGCTTGCAATTAAAAAAATGCTGATATGGTACACTGCTACTGTTACTACTATCACCACCACTACCACCACTATCTTTTTTTTGAAATGGCCACTACCACCACTATCATTCTTATTATTACTACTATTGTTGTTGTTTTATTGTTATTTGCTCGTGATATACTTTTTTCATTCATACTTTTTTTAATCTTAGTATTTCATGTCCAGAAACGAGATAGTGGCTTGGAAACATTGACAAGCACGGATGGAGATTTGTCAAGTGGGACAAAATCTGTAACTACACCATCAACACCTCATGCAGAAAGCATAAACTTTCATACAGATTCTAGAATTTCCAATTCTTTAATTACAGAGAGTGCTCCTTCAGAAGATGTCTTTTTGGAGGTACTGAAGGACAGTGAAGTTCCTGATAACAATTTTGCTAGACAGGAGACACCTTTGGTATGTCATTCATGGCCTCAGCCTCTCAATATAACGTAATGCGTGTATCTTTTCTCACGGCAGCATATGCCAACTGTATTATTGGCGTATAAAGTTACATAGTATATAATAACAAAATCCAATTCAGAACATGTCAACAGTAAAACCCTCTGAGGCAAAAATAAGTTGTAACCCTTTGTTTTAGGAGAAAGGTAATAATTTTTTCAAAGAAAGGACAAAAGAATATGTCAGGCATGCATAAGATTACAATGAATTAATACTACGACCACTAACTTAACCAATATCAGATGCTAGATAGAGGGGTAGAATTTCAGAGGAACTGTTGCAACCACTGCCCACCAAAATATCTTTCCTTCCTGCGTCAGTGTCCCAAGAAAACTTGTGTAACTTTACTTCTACTGATGATGATGAATGTGCATTTAGCATGCATTGACAAGAAAATATTGTACTAATTCTTGTTCTAATTCCATCAATCTTTCCAGAATATTCTTCTCTCAAATATCAGTCAAAAAGTTTGGATTCCATGGTATTCCACCTATTAGTAACCCAAGATTCCACACATATTATAATGGGAGAGAGAGAGAGAGTTGATGCTTTCTTTTTTGGCACTTGTAATTTGTGAATTGTTAATGAACTAACTAGATTTGGCAGAATTTATCCCGACATGTCTACCCAACCTAAACCCACCCTATTTAGAGGTTAATCATTCTACCTATTTATTAAATGAGTTGGTCGAACTAAACTCACTTATAAACATGTGGGGTATGGGTTGATCATGGGTTGACCCCTTTGGTCAGTCATGTCAAGTCAACCTGACATTATTAGTGAATGGGTGATATATAAGGCTGCAATTCAGGCGGGCCAGGTTGAGTTTTGGGTTTGCCCAAGCCCGGGACTTAAATGCAATTGAAGAGCCTGAGCCTGAGCTTGAGCCTGAGCCTGAGCCTGAGCTTGGGTTAACTTGAGTTAGTTAAACGCAAGCATGGGCCGAATTGTATTTGTAGGCCCTGAGTCCGATTTCAAGCTAGAAATGTATATGTGGGCTTATTCAGTCTTCTTTGGGCCTAAAATGGAATTTCTTTTGTATTATTGTATAAAATATAACTTTATGTTACATCAATTTTATATTCTTACACATTAATTAAATAAAATGTAATTCAAATTGGGGCTTTTGGGCTAAACTCGGGGCTTTAATGTACTAGGCACGAGCTTGACTCAAAATAGTAATTGGGGCTTGATAATATTGGGCTCAAAATCAGCCTGACCCGAGCCTGGATCAACTTGAACTCAAAATTTTCAAGTTTTTTTCACGTGGGCTTAGGTTAGGCTAGGCCCAAGTTGTACCCCTAATGATATATGTCTAAATAGGTTAGGATCTAGTAGATGTGTTTTTTCTTTGAAAACACTTTGATTTGTTTGATATTTTGAGTAAACTGCAAGGGTGGAACATGGAGTACCCAATCCTAGCCCATGATAAAAGAGAAAAATAAAATAAATTTGGACAAACTCGGTGCTCCTTTCATTGTTAAATTATCTGCTTCATGCAACTGACTTGATTGCTTACCATTTTACTGCATATCTGATCAAAATTAAGCATTTAAGATGTTGATGTGCACGCAATTCATGCTTTAGGAATTTAGATGTGAAAGGACCATTTGGCAAGTTATCTCAATTCCTGTCTTATTCCCTAGTTTCATGTTTAAATTGGATATTTAAAGGTAAATGTTGGAGTGTGGGGCTTGTATCCTCTATGTTATATTTTTAGGTTATTTCTTATAAGCTTTATTACGCTAAACTATTGCATCCATCATTCCTCCTTTGAGAAAAGGGGAAAAAAAACCAGTTGCTCAATCTTTCGGTAAAAGTATGTGACTCTTTTTATTGCACATGGCACATCTAATCGAAACTAACCATCACATACTTGGGATGGGCTACAGCCTAAAACTTGTATAGGTCTGGCAATTTTTAAATTTTTGGGATACTTTTAAGGAAATTAAAAATTGATTGTGAGAGAGACCATTTGAAAAAAGTTTCCATAGATGTTCATTTTGTTTGAAAGGTTCCCTCCAATTTAGTGGTTTGGATTTTCTGATTAATGTGGTTTGATCCATCATAGTGCGTATAGTGAAGAATTTGGATCTCTTATATCTCTTCCACATGTAGACGATAGTCACCAATTAATAAAGTGGATTTAATAAAAACCTTAATGTTTCTGATGTCTCGGTTATTTTATCTCTTCATTCTTCATTTTAGAAAATGGCAGTGTAAGTTTGATGTATGCTTTTCTAGTATCTAACTTTCAATATATCTATACCAGACTAGCATAAAAACCATAGACCATATTGAACTACTAAGGGAGCAACTAAAGATTTTGTCTGGAGAAGTTGCGCTCCATTCAAGTGCCTTGAAACGCCTGTCCGAAGAAGATGCAAATGATTCTAAGAAGGAACAGATCCAAGTAATCACTCAACTCTTAAAATCTCTGGTTATTTTTTACTAAATGCATTAGTGAGATTTGTGAAGCCCATTCATGTGCAGATGGCTGTTCATCTGCAGTGACAATGTGCTTCATGTGATGTGTGCACATGTGAGCGACATTCAAACCATTAAACTGGTGGATTACAATGCAGAAATGTGGACAATGTTTTGAAAATTTCGTGTCTTTTTGCAAGAAAAGCGTGAAGGGGCGGCAAGTTTTGATCCCATCTATCATTGGAAAACAGGGTTTTGCTTGAGCTTCCTCAGTTTAACAAATGGGTTGACCCAACCAAAATCCAATTAATAAATGGATTGGGTTTGGGTTGGAGCTTTACGAAATCTGACCTGCGTCTGAGACTATACTAATATGACCAGGCAATTTACGAACGAACCCGTTAACCTGATGTGGAAAACAAGGTTTAATTTGAGTATCTTTACCCGTTTAATAAACGGGTTGACTGACCACTAACTAGATTTTAATGGATTGGGGTTGGGTTGAGGGTTTGAAATAAACTGGTTAGTCGTCCAAACTGAATCCTGCCTATTGTCACCTGTAGTGTGGAAAAGATAAATATGATATTATCACTACATTTCCAAAATAATGTTAAAAAAACCTCATGCTGGTTTTACATGATTTTACCTAAATTCTATGTATTTAAATTTTTGTTATTTTACTGTTGAGAAGTGTTTCCCTATTGCAAGAAAGTCCAGAACTTTAAAAAAGTCCCAGGGTTTTTCCCTGAATGAGTTTCTCTCTAAGAATTGCCACAATGGTAGATCCCATGTGCATCCTAAAAGTCAGGCCGAGCGACTCATTGGAGAGGGGGAGGGTGGGGCTCATTTAACTGCCATCTGTCTACGTGTGTGGTCCATCACATGATTGGAGCCATTTTGTACCAGGTCATAATTCTTGGAGGTCCATCTATCATGTGGTTTGGATGTGGCAGATGTGTTCCATTTATCACGTGTTGTTTTACACTGTAGCTTGGCAGAACTCTGCAGTTAATATGCCTAAGGGGCTTATCCTAAGTTTTCTTGGTTTCAAAGATGGAGATAACAAAACTGAACGATGAAATCAAGTTGAAGAAGCAACAGATAACTTCCCTAGAGAAGCAGATGGCCTCTTCTGCCCTTGCTAGTAAGAGCAATATGAATGAAGTGGAGTTAACTCAGGTAAAGTACCTTTCTTAGTGCTTGAGAGCATACTTGTTTCTTCTATTAATCCATTACTTAGCAGAAGGTTTTTATCTTCTTTGCAGTCTGTTGATGATCTACTGGTACAATTGGATGAGAAGTCTTTTGAACTTGAGGTGAATTATGCTATTTATTTTCCTGTTCTCCATTTGAGAAATACTAAAAATGCTTTAGTGGTTTTGTTTGCCTCTTGACCAGTGTCATGCAATGTTTGAACCATCAAAACATATTGAATTGTAAACCGTATCATAAATTGTAAGATTTTTAATGAATTTCTCAAAAATGTACAATGTTTAAAAAGTAAGATTGTTGTGCATTTTATTTTCAAACGGTTATTGGTAAGATAACAAAGATTTCCATAATTGATGCATTGTATTTTCAAACCATTATTGGTTAGATGACAAATAAGGTGGTGATATTGTAATATGTAAAACTTGATTGTCATTTATAGAGATGGAAGGAGACTGGGTTTGGGCTGGGCCTGTAGACTGCCGAGCCTGAGCCTGAGCCTGATAGTGCAACAGAAAACCCAGGCCCGAGCCTCACGTGGGCTTGATAAATGGGTGCGAGCCCAATCCTGATGAGCCCGAAGGCGATGAGAAACCCAATTTCTAAATGTGGAAAAGCTAGACTTTTGACATGTTTTGAACATTTGAAACTTTGTAGGCGAAGATAAGAAAAAAGAGAGTTGGTATTATGATGGAAATGAGAGATGGCATTAAATGCCTACTATCTTTTGATGGAGTTTAAGAAAAACGAGGCAAATGAAAAGTTGAGAGGGAAATTGAGCATTTATTGAAAATTTGCGAAGGAAACGAAAAGACATTGCCTACATGTATACATTGTGTAGAAAATCAGGTCAGGCTTCGAGCTTGAGTTGAACCCCGAGCCCAGCCTGAATATTTGCTGGGCTTGAAATGTTTGTTCAAGCCTGAGCCCATTTATTATTCAGGCTGATTATGAGTACTCAAGCCCTATTTTTTTTGGGCTGGACACGTCAGGCTTTCAGTTGATTGGCTAAATTGGCGCCCTAGTCATTTATGTAAATATTGTTTTAAGATTACAGAAAGAAACGAATATGTATGGACTGGTAATTACATGTGATTATGTTACTACTGTTGCTTTGAAAACTGACTTGGATCATAAAGGGAGAAACAAGATTTTGGTAAAAGTAACATTTAAATTTAAAAAAATACTAATGCTGTAAGGTTTGTTTGGAATTTATGCATAAGATTCAAATAGTTTTTGGTAAAAATCATATGTATCATAATATTTAAATTGTAACCGTAAGATTTTAATAACTATATTTTCATGTTCTAGTTTGTACAATTTCATCTACTATGTCCAATCACTGATGGCCTTATTTCCAAATAATATGTTCTATTAGATATAAGCTCCTTTCCACGGTATCCATACAAAACATTGTGGTGTTGACTGTTACATGTTATCACCATTTTGTTGAATTTACCATTGTGGCCTACCTATAGAGAGACTACCTAGAATAGTAGAACCTTGCAAAGTTTGTGATTGCCACGATGAATACCTTCTATGAGCTACAGTCTCTTGTTAATCATTACTTTTCCATTGCCATGATGAGAAATTTAAGATAATTTAAACTTGCAAACTTCATGGTTTGCCACAATGGTTACCTGCCAAATGCTGCAGTCTCTTCTCAGTTGTAACTTTTTGACTGCTGCAATAATGTCCTGCTGATTTTGCACATATTTGCCACTTCATCATGTTTGCAATGATGATCAATTATGCTAACATATCCGCTGTGATTCTCTTCAATGAGATTTCACTAAAGAAGCAGACCGCTGTTAGATTGTTTGGGGATGTAAGCAGACATTCGAAAATCCAAAAGTCCGAATCATCTGATCTTAAATAAATGGATTTTAAATTTTGGATCCAAATCTGCATTCAGATTTAACACCCATTTGTTTTGGTTGCCGATTTGCATCTAACCATACAACCCACTAACCTGAACGTTAAGTAATGTAAATATTAATATATTATTAATAGATACGTGCTGAGTTACATGGGGAAGAAACCCTAACATGTACTCCATAGCTCTTTACCGTATTATCTATCATGTTTGAAGTTGGAGGTAGTTTTGCATGGGAGAGTATATAGTTGGATTCCATCTTCAAGTTAGAGGTTCATTTTTGCTTCTTTATGCACTATTTTTCTCTCATATGGGTATTAAAGTAGTTTTTTTAGATTACTTTTCTATGTTTTTGTTTTTCTAATTTTCACTAATTATATACGTTGTGGGATTTTGATTTTTTTTTTTTTTTTTAATTTTAGGAACTTGACTATTTCATTAATCTACTTTCCTTTTGTCAAGAAGACTGAAGATTTTTAGTTTATGGAAATGTCCATGTCTGGATCCAAGTTTGACATGATTAATTGCTTGTGGGTTTGGATTCTGCATCTCTGAGTCGTCCTACTGATGCGGATATGGATTTTTCTGAATCTGATTTTAATCCAACCCATTTATATCCACTAAAAAAATATTGGGACAAAGGCATTGAGGAGGATGATTTGATTTGATTTCACTCTATCCCTCGTGTTTCGTTGTTTTGTCTATTTTATTTAGATCTTATTGTCCTCATGACATCATTTCAGGTTAAAACTGCAGATAACAGAGTCATCCAAGAACAGCTGGACCAAAAGGTTAGTCGTATAACCATAGAATTGCAAGGTTTGTAACTCAAGGCATGCCATTAGAAGGAAACCGTCCTTGCATTATCACATCTGTTATCATGGTGCCCATGCTGTTATACACAACAGAGCCTGCAATGGAGGTGTTCTGGACCAGAAATTAGGACAATCTTTGCTTAGATGCGGCACCGATATGAAACAAGTAGATGACTTGGAAGGTCATCAATGGTCTCCTTGAGCATGAATATACACCTACCTGAGTAGATTCCCTGTTTTCTATGTCAGTTATCCTAGTGGTGGGGTCCACTGCATGTTCCAAAGATTTGGTAAGTTTTGCATTTACCAAGTAGATTTAACATCTGGTTTTGTTTCTTATCAGATCTGTGAATGTGAAGAATTACAAGAAATAATTGCTTCCTTAAAGCAGCGGCTTTCCTCTGTGCAACACTTGAGTTCCAGTATGAGCTCAGCTGACTCTCAAAACCAGTTGGGAACAAGAAACTTTCCCAATCAATTATATCAGGACAGAGAAAATAAACCTGCAGTGAATGTGACTGAAGAATTTCTTCAAATGGAACAGGTACTTGCTACTGCTGTTGTTGTTTATAATGGTTGTGACGGGAGCATCTTCAGACTGTCGTATGGCACTTGGTAGTTCTATTTTTATGCTCTTACAGTTCCATTATGTCTGAAAGATACTTGTGCATGCGGTAAGAGATGCTAGAACCTATTTATCTCAGACGAACACCTTTACCAGGCCACTAACTAGACATTGTTCTTCATTCATTGACATGTCATAATATGTTTACAATTCAATCAGCCAATGTTCACTAATTGAACTATTTCTCGTCTTTCTGTTCTCCAACAGATGGTCTGTACATCATCCGTGTTTGTTTCGTTATATATGTGGTTGTAATGTATCACAGTGGAGGCATGAAAATTTTGTGGGGCACTCATTGATCGATACTTCTTTCTGGACTGTAGTTTGCCCTTGGACAATGCAGTGTAAAGGGAATTTTGTGCATATGCATATAACTTTTGGTAAATATAGATCATCTCCTAGCTTGTGGGCCTCAAATGTATCAGACTACATTTATGTTATGCTACAATCTTTGCTTTATTGTTATTTAACTTATTATACAGTTGACTCCAGATACATGGGAAATGGTTGATAGAGATGACTTTGATATGTACCTTTTTGGGAAGATTAAATGAAACTATTTTTGCTAGAGTTCACTAAAATGATCTAACTGTTCCAGCTGACCATATCTTTGTATTTCTAAATCAGGTATTTGAGATGAACGAATTGAATCAGAAAGTAATTGAACTGACAGAAGCAAAAGAACAACTTGAAGCCCAAAACCGGAAGCTGCTGGAAGAGAGTTCATATGCTAAAGGGCTTGCCTCTGCCGCTGCAGTGGAGTTGAAAGCCTTGTCAGAAGAAGTTGCCAAACTCATGAACCATAATGAAAAACTAACTGCTGATTTGTCTGTGCTGAAAAATTCCTCTCAGCGGAGAGCAAGTAGCGGAGGGAGGAATGGTAGAAGAGATGTTCGTGTAAAACGAATTGAACAGACCTCTCAAAGTGCTGACATGAAGAGAGAGCTAGCACTTAGCCATGAGAGAGAGATGTCATATGAAGCTGTATTGATGGGAAAAGAGCAAAGAGAGGTAGAGCTTCAGAAGAAATTGGAGGAATCAAAACAGAGAGAGGCTTATCTGGAAAATGAACTGGCAAACATGTGGGTTCTCGTCGCAAAGTTGAAGTCATCAAATGGAATCGATCATACTGAGCCGTATTTGAAGATGGACGGCTAGTGAACAGAGAAACTTCAATTGTTGCAGGATGCAAGAATGAGAGGAGTTCGAAAAGTTCCCACTGCCATTTTGTACTGCCTTCGGGTTTGGTGTAAGTATCAAAAATATATATAAACTTGAAAATCAATTCTTTGTGATTTTGCACATCCTCTAGTCTTCCCCTTCAAATGTGTTCATATTTAACCTCACATCTTTGCTTGGGAATTGGGATCATACTACTGGACTATTACATTAAGAAAGGTATCCAGAGGCTGTTTTTGAACCCTCTACACGATACTAAACCTAATATCCGAGAGCTGTTTCCCTTGCATTAAACCTTACATTCGCATCTAGAGAGAGCTACACAAGTTGCCAAACCTAGGGCTGCAACTTGGTTGGGTAGGGTCAAGTTTCTGTTAACCCAACTCAAGATGTTTAAACTTAAATCCAAATCCAGTCCTACTTGAGATACTTGAAGTCTGAGGTTTAAATAACGTATTGGGGCTGCATATCGCCGATACTCTCTCTCTTTAATTTTTTTTATTTTGGAAAAAATACAGAAAATCAACTGAAAAAGTGGAAAACTTAGGATTTTTTTTTTTTTTTTTATGAAAGTAACTGTCATTTTTTGTAGAACCTTAGGCACTTAAAAGTTGAAATTTTGATAAGTTCTAAAAATTTAAAAATTGTACTACAATTTAGAAAATGTCTAAAAATTTTATATAGAAGGAAACCAACACGAGGAATCATCTAATATGAATTTTATGTTTTCAATTATTCCCTAGTGACCTATTATAATTCATAAATTTTTATTGTAAAGTTTTTTGAGTTTCATGAAAATATGGAAATATTATATAAAGACTCTAAAAACTCTACTAATCACATTTAGGGCTCTTCATTGTAGAGATATTTGTATATCATTTTATTTATTTATTTTGAAAAGAAAATTGAAAATGGGAAGCACTTTAATTTTAATTTTATTTTTATCGATTTTTTAGATTTTTTTTTTTAAATCACACTTTAAAACCTATGAAATAACATTAATACATTTTCATTGAATTACATAAGGACCGGATATTATTTCGTTAAATTATTTGTACAAAAAAATTGAATTTCTAGATTATCTTCGAGTTGAAGTTTGAAGAAATTAATGAAAATAGTTCGAGTTGAAGTTTGAAGAAATTAATGAAAATAGTTCAAAATTGATGAAGATTATTCAAAATAACTTTAAATTGAATATCTTCTTTTAAAACTCTATGAGTGAATATAACTCAAAAATCAATCAAATTATTATTTTTTAAATTGGAAAACCTTGTATCAGATTATAGTAAAGGATGTATAGTCATGCAATGATATCTATTGGTTGATATAATATACAGTTAACAATCCTATATGTATCAATCGATCGATATAATACGAATTGGCTAATTCTTGTCTCTATGACTTTAACTAAATAATTCATAAAAAATAGTAAAAAGCGTGGACCCAACTTGGAAAAATGACCACGCGTTTAGATTATTGAAAAAAAAAAAAAAAAACCTTTGAGAATTCCCAGTAGGGCTCATTATATATCGGCTCATCTATCCATTCTATCTATCTATGCTTCACAGGTGGATCCATGAACTAGCACGAAGAAAGATTGTATTTGTTCAATCGTCAACGATGCTAAAACTGAAGTATAAACTCTATATTCTTTATGCAATAAGAAGGCAGCACATATAGACACTTGGAAATTCTATTCTAATACATCCGATTTCAAAATTTTGAGTAAAATTACCGTTTTACTCTTCCATCGCACCGAACGAATCAACCGAAGGGTTTTTCATTCGTTCGAAGGATATACCACCGAACCGATTGGGAAGAGAAAAAAAAACCGTGGGCTCCACCGTTGACCGAAATCCCAAAGTCATCCTTAGCCGTAGATAGGTGGGACAGGGGCCATCATGGTGGTATCGATCCTACAGTCAGAAGTGCATGATCTACTTGGATCTAACAAAAAAACCCAAATCATGGATTTTTGGACGCTCAAAACAGCAACTGAAGAAACTGGCCAGACGAGGGTCCCACCATACTCCGATCAGAGATCTGATGGTACAGATGGTACAGATGGATAGACCATCAAAAAACGGAATGGGTATGGTGGGATCCATGGGCAGAAACCTTTTCCATCACTTGATCTAAGGCCGAGAAGAAGATCTGGCGGCACCAATTTCTTCGGCTTCTGTTTTGGGAGTCCGAAAATCCATGATTTGGGTTTTTTTGTTAGATTCAAGTGGATCTTGCACTTTTGACCCTTGGATCGACACTACCATGATCGCCCCTGGCCCACTTAACTATGGCTAAGGAAGACCATGGGTTTCGATCAACGGTGGAGCCCACCGGTTTTTTCCTTATTCGGTCAATCGTTCGTCCGTCCGAAGGAACATTTTATTCGGCGAAACTGGAAGGGCAAAATGCTCATTTCACTCAAATTTTGAAATCGGGTGTCTTGGGATAGAATTTCGGAGTGTCTATATTGGCTGCCAATAAGAAAATGAAAAGTTTTCTAGTAGTGTACTTCACATACGTGGAGAATGCCGCCGTTCACCCTAGCCTTGCTCTTTTTATGTGGTCCACCTGTGTGATATAGGTCATGCGTTAGGGTTATCAGCTTGATTATTCTTTTGTTTTTGTTTTTCCTTTTTAATGATATATTCAAATGTATCAAGAGCTCTCTCTCTCAGCTATTTCCCGCCACTCCAACTCCTCTTCCAACGGTCTTCTTCCATCTCTCATCTACATCAAATCCATTCTCTCCTACTCAAAACTGCCCTCGATCGCGACCCATCCTCAATCGCCTTATTTCTCTCGTGTTCGTGCTCAATTTCCGTCGCCTACACCCGATCAGTCTTCACTAGCCTCTGTGCAACTCCTCCCCTTTCCGCCTGGAATTCAGTGATTAGAGAATTTGCTAATGGCCCGTGTTCTTCAGAAGCCATCGCCTTTTTCTCTGAGCTGCAAAGGGCAGGCACTCGACCCGATAATTTCACTTACCCTTTTGTATTGAAGGCATGTGCACGTTCTTCCTTGTTAGGAGAAGGGAGGATGGTGCATTGCTTGGCTTTCAAGGCAGGTTTTATATCGGATTCATATGTTGCCAATACCCTTCTGCATATGTATGCTGCTTGTGGGGAAATTGGATTTGCATGGAGAGTGTTTGACGAAATGTCTGAGAGGAATGTGGTTTCTTGGAGCTCCATGATTGGTGGATATGTCCTATGGTAGGTATCATTGTAAGTTTCCTAAATATAAGCTGTAAGTTTAAATTTTTATTGATTAACTGTTTAATGAATGGTCACGTTCTGATACATTGCTACATGCAACCTGCATGTAAAGTATCCCAATGCCCTTATCCGAACTCCTCTTTGGATGATCTCCGCCATCTAATATTTTTATGTATATAGAAGTTCAAGAAACACATTAAGCTGTCCAGGTGGAAGGAGAAAGGATGTAACCATTTCCTTGAGGCGTTATCAACACCCTGATGTATCAGAACACTAGTTTTCAACTCCTGTCAAGAACTGCTCGATCAGTTCATATATTTTGATGTATAAATGTGCATTGTTATTTGGACTACATCTTTTATCTAATTGGGCCCTCAACTTCATGGGTGTTTCATAGAATTCTTCTCTTTCCTCCCTACTGGAGGATCATTTCAATGCCATGTAAAGCTATTTAATTGACCATTATTTGTTTCTCCAACTATATGCCACTAACTGAAGGACTATTAGTTCCCAGTCTGGGAGATTTATCACAGCCTGTCAGTTCATGGTTAACCAAAACATTTGCCACATCACTTGTATGGACTGGCTTATGGGGCCTCTACTAACTAAACATGCTCTATAGCAAATTAGCAACATCAACATCGTCATGGTCGTCGTTGTCATCGTCATCATGATATGCCAAAATCGCATCCATTTAGGGTTAGCTTTTTGAGTTCTACTTCTCAATTTGACCCTACCATGGATCATACATGCTCTGTAGAAATAGAACCTATAAAAATTCGTACAAGTTAGCTATGAAGTCAAATAGTAGACTTACCTCCTTGTTCTGTTTAATTCTATGATTTGCTATGACATAATTCATAATTTCTTACTTCCTCAAGTCCAATACCTTTTGCAGCAACCATCCATTTGAAGCTTTGACAGCCTTTAAGCAAATGCAAGTGGCAAATGTGCAACCCAATTCTGTTACACTGGTAAGCCTGCTTTCAGCTTGCACTCTATTGGGTAGTCTAAGAATGGGAGAAACCATTCACTCTTATATTACGGTGAATAAGGTTGAACTGGATGTTGCTTTAGGAACTGCTCTAGTCGTCATGTATGCAAAATGTGGGGACATAGAGAAGGCCTTTCAAGTTTTTAACTCTACGAAGGTGAAGAATTTGCAGTCATGGACGGTCATGATCTCAGCATTTGCAGACCATGGTCGTTTTAAAGATGCTGTTTCATTGTTTACCCTGATGGAATCAAGTGGCGTGAAACCAGACAGTGTATCATTTACTGCATTGTTAAGTGCTTGCAGCCATTTGGGCATGGTTGATGAAGGCTGTTGTTATTTCAATCAGATGGTAAGTAGATATGAGATCCATCCAACAATTGAGCATTATGGTTGTATGGTTGATTTATTTGGGCGAGCAGGGTTGATAGAAGAAGCCTATGAAACTTTAAGGAAAATGCCAATGCAGCCAAACTCTGTTATATTGAGGAGTTTTATGGCTGCCTGCAGAAATCATGGAAGATGCATTCATGTAGATGATAATTTGATGAAACTTCTGATTGAAATTGAGCCTGACATTGGAGCAAACTACATACTTGCCGCAAATGTTTCCGCTTTATCTGCTTGTTGGGATGGCGTGGCTCAGCTGAGAAGCAACATGACAAAGAAGGGTTTGAGGAAGGTCCCGGGGCGTAGTTGGGTAGAAGTCAGTGGGAGGAATGCAGGTGGTCTTGTCACATAACAGAAAGGGGTAGTAATGGTTATCTTATGGCACTTGACAAAAGTAGGGCTCCATCATTTTGAAACTCTCTAAAAAGGAATGTAAAAAAAATGTGAATCCCACACCAAACGATCAGCACTCATATTTTTGCTCAGTGTGAAAATTTGAATCTTTCATTTTTCAAGAAATTGGCAAGACACTTGGTGATGGGTCATTGCAGGGATGGGGCACCACCTGAGGTTTCAAAAGTTTTGAGCTAAAAGATCATCCTGATTGAAGTGAATTGTACTGTCCTTCTGGAACAAGGTTTCACTTGTGTTTTATGAAATTGTGTTGTTGGATGACAGAAGCGACATTTGATGTCTAGAGAAGGCCAAAGATGTACTCAATGAGAGTGTACATTGTGGTAGATGGTTTGTGTACATTGTACAAAAAGGTTCTCAACGAGTGTTTGGTTTTCTAAAGAAGTTCTAAGAAATTTTATTTGCAGTCAAGTGCAAATGAATGGCTAATCATATGCTTATTAAGCTTAAAATTATGTGCAGATATTTCCATTTCATGTCATCCTGGGCGTCTGCATTTACATGATTCAATGAAAAGTAGATTTATGACTTAGTGTGGATATGAAAAGGGCCTGCCAATCGTCATCTTGATGTTGGAATTTACTCCTGCATGTAGTTTTCTTCTACTGGAGGCTAATCTTCGTTTTGAGTTGCAGGTTTCGCTAACAGTGTCAACATGCACAGTGAACAGTCAGTCCATTCTCACTAGATACAAGGTAAGAATGAGGCCCTGTTGGGTGCATTAGGATCTTCATATTCTATGATAATTGCCCTGTATCATCACAGAGTACTTGCATAAGAAAACCTTAACTTGAGGGCAATGCACCAGTTGTGAGAGACAACATCCTGTCAGGCAATACCATCGTATAGGCAACCTGCAAATGCTGATAATGGGCAAATAGAAAGGTAAAAGTCTGACCGACCATTCAGCTATATTAAATTTTTCTAGCCACAAGGTTTTTGGGCAGTTTGTCCCACTTAATGAAACCATCATCCAACCTAGCCAATTTGTATTCAGGATATATTTTCTCTCTAAAATTGACATACTGTGGCTTGAATGGCCAAGAATTCACCTCAATAAGCGGAGGTCTTGTGTTCGATTCATGCTTAACCCATAGGACCACTCCCTGTAGAATTTACATGATGTATGTGAATTGAAGGTTTACACATGCCTCGAGGATTAATCGATTGAGACACCTGAACACCTTGGTTAAAAAAAAGTGTCATACTATGTAAGGCCGTGGCACTCCACCCACATGAGGGTGTGGGAAAAAGTCTCACATCGTCCATGAGGTGGGTGGTGGGGGTGAATATAAGAGGGGGCAGCCCCTTAACCAATCAGGCCAGGCCCAAAAGCAAAACCGTGCAGGCCTCGGTGGGGCCCACCTCGGACAATATCGTGTTGGAGATCGGGTCATCACAAGTGGCATTAAAGCACGGTTCAACACTTAGACTGTATGGGCTCTCGACTTGTGTGACGTTGCCTGCCTGTGTGGACCCTCTATTTGTATAACGTGACAGAGTCGGAGACGGCTCTAGGTCTTTAGGGAGGTGGATTATGGCCCCCGACCCACATGAGAGAGTGGGAAAAAAGTCCCACAGCACCCATGAGGTGGGTGGTGGGGATGAATATAAGAGGGGGCAGCCCCTTAACCAACACAAGGTCTTTTGAGCTGGGCCCAAAATAAAACCTCGTAGATCTAGGTGAGGCCTACATCGGACAATATCGTATTGGGAATCGAGTCGTCACAAAAGTCATTTTTTCATTAACATTCCCAAACCACCTATAGTCCTGTAAATAATGTTTTCCATTAGATTATTTTCTAGTCCTAAGAGCTTCTTGATCATTTTGTTGGACTCTATCTTTCCTCTAATCATTAATCTTCTTAAGCAAGGGGTCATGAATGTGTACGGTGCCAATGTCTGATAGCGTCCCCTTCTTCCTCCTCCTAAGCCAGATGATACAATTAGACTTGCCAAAATTCATTTTATTTTAGCCTTTCATCGTTGCCTCAGAGGCTCAGTTCAATGATGATGAATTTATTTGATACACTCAATATTGTTCGTTGTTTGGAATTTGGGTTTTATTGTTTGTTGTTGTTATATTATTTTTTTTATATTCGGATTTATTTATTTTAATTTGAGTACTTTGCACTAGGGAAATCGGCCGATATTTTATATATCTGTCAATATTCGATATATATCACCGATATCGGCCGATATTGGTCGTTTTAATAAAAATAAAATTAAAAAAAAAGTAGAGAGAGACATTTATCGGCAGATATATCGGCTGTTACCATTTTTTTAACCCTGTTTTGCACGTTGGTCCTTATAATTTTGAGTCAATTGCAAATAGGGCCTCAAATTTTCAATAATTGAAAATCATTTACAGTTGAGTCATTGCTGCATTAAGGATGTTTGGGTCCATTCTTTTACTGTAGCAAAGTGGAAGAAATGAGGGTAAGTCGTATCTTAGTGAAGATCTTGATGTAGAGTACTTTAAAATTAAAAAATATCTTTGCCAATATAAATTAAAGATTGTTAATATGAAAACCTCGCGACTTTATTCTAATATTCTTATTAAGGGTTACTGATTGAAAATTCACACGACCTTTTGTGAACCGGTTCGGTATCGATTCCATAATAATTCCACAACAAAAGATACAAACCCTTTTTTCAAGATTAACCAAAATTCTTGTACACTCTGCAAAGATCAAAGAATCTCTGACTTGTGTGAGAAGAGGAATCCCTGTGGTGTTGAGCATACCATCTTTCAATGGAAAGCCATGAAAAGCAAATTAGGTCTTAACAGAACGGAATAAAGTAACCAAAAGGATCCAATGTTGAAGCACTGCGTCAGAGTTTCCCAAGATCCTGACCGTTCATTTGGCAGGCCTGTCGATATATTGCTAACTTGTATGAGATCCAGCCACCTGTTAACAGATGACATTCATATCAGGTCCATAGTGGACCAAGACCCGATTTATAAGGTGTGGACTCGGACCTAGTTGGACCTGTACCCAGCCAGCCACAGATCTTTAATAGTAAGAAAAATTTAATATTATATGCAATTATACATAAGAAAGGAATTGTAAAATGTAGACAAAAAAAAACCTAAGGGGTTGGCCGCCTGGAGAGCCAAGAATCTGTTTCAGGAAACGAGAGTCTTGTTTTCGATTCACGTTCAATTCTAAAAGATCACTCTCTATAGTTTTACCTAATGTGTGTGGATTGAGAGGTTTTTGCATGCTTTAAAAGATTAGTCAAGTGAGACGCCTGAATACCTTCGGTCATCAAAAAATGACTGCGAAAATACATAACTAGAAGTTACTTTCTGAATTGGATCTTACGGGTCTTCAGAAACTTTAATGCCCATTGGATCTCAAGGCCAAGAACGTGTAGATACAGAATCCCTTAGTGTGATTATATTTATATGCTACACATAAAGGAGGAAAAGAAAAAGGAAAAGTGAAGTGAGGAGTGAAAAAGAAAGAAGGCATCAGGCAGCACTGTATGAGTTTATGATAATGAGAACAAAGACAGACTCTAATCCATGTGTTAGAGCTTCAAACTCCAATCACCCATCAAACCTCTCTCTTATTAAAATAACAAAACAAAACAAAAAGGAAGTCCAAATCAAATGTCTGAGGAAGTGCATGTCGGGGCAACGCAAGGGAATTTTTCGATGAAAACAAGAGCCAGATTCTCTCTAATTTAACTTCAACTATTCCATGCACGTGACATCGGCTACAGAGACTGAAAAATTACAACTTCAAAAAACTCTTAACGTTACATTTATTTTATTTGGTTTTTTAAGGAGGTTGATATTTATATTATATTATAAAAGTTCAACATTTGAAAAAAAAATTTCACATAATCATCCACACAACAGAACCCAAAAGACACTGCTGCAAAAGACACAGAGAGACCAATAGGACTATCACCCCTAAATCTTTTTTATTTGATTTATTTTGCAAAATGCATTTCCTCTCGGTTTTGTTATAAATCAAAGTTCAAACTTGACTGAAACTTGAAGTGAGTTTTCACTTTTTTTAAAAAAAAATATTTTATGTTTGGTTATTTTTGTGTCATCTAATATTCATTTGATATGTGCAGACTACTTTTACTCAGAGATTAAAATCTAGGTATCGACCGATATCTCGGCCGAGATATTCCTCTCTCTCTCTCTTTTTTTTAATTAAAACTACCAATATCGACTGATATCGGTGATATATATCGAATATCGGCCGATATCGTAAATATCAGTCGATACATATTGTATTGGCCGATATATATAAAGGTTTTAAAAAACTGATATTTAAATCTCTAGTTTTACTAAGATGGTATATTAAGACCATTTTGCTCTTCAACTTATCACAACAAATAAAAAAATAAAACTATCTCGATGTAGCATCTTAGTAAAGAGTATCGGTTCACAAATTAATTTCCTTCAGCTAAGTCTAACTTGTCTCCTTCAACTCCTGTGTTGTATCTCACTATTTTTTTTTTTTTTTAATTATAATTTTACCAGATCATTTCATACTGTCACTTCTTCTTTGCGTGCAGTTTACAATTTATTTGAATTTGGCTTGTTTAACTCTGCCTTCATGTATTTGTAATAAGATTATTTCTGTAGAATAATATACTAAAATCATCACTGTAGAAGACAGATTTACCTAAAAAATCTTCTAAGGGAAAAAAACCACGGAAAAGAGAGAGAGATTTAACAATTTCCATGAATCTCCTGTCTGATTTATTCGCAATAACCCAGAAAAGGCATAAGATCCAACTCTCGGCAGTGCCAAATCTTGTGCCTTATAGGCTTATACTACCGCAAAAACACTAGAGAGAATGTCAAATTCTCTGTATTTAGAGAAATTGTCTGTTAAAAATTTTAAGTTAGGTCACACACCTACATTTGAGATGTTAGAAAATGGCAATCACAGTGGATTGTTGAACTTCGATCAACTCCCAATGTTTTCAAGTTTCAACCTTGTGATTTTAGAAATAAATCATTTATCGATTTTACCGTTACCTTTTGACCAATACTAAAATTATCATTTCCATCTCTAATGATAAAATCAATCACAAGATAATTAATCGAAATGCACTTAAATGTGATCTTATTGTTTAGTAGACAAAAGATCTAAATCAAGTAATCAACATTGTTTGACATATGATCATCAACTAGTGGATTTTCTCTTTTTGTATTGAATGTCAAATCAGGGGTTTAAAAATCATCTCTACCGAGATGTCGGCCAAGATCATTCTCTCTCTCTTTTTTTTTTTTTTAAAAAAAAAATGTTGGTTGGATTTTATCTAAATTAAAAAAAAATAAAAACAAAAAAAAAAGATCTTTTTTTTTTTAAAAAAAATCTAGAAAAAATACATAATATTGATCGATATCAAAGCCGCTATGGCCAAATATCGGCGATATATCGGTGGGACCCAGCACCCATATTTGATTTTTTATTATTTTTTAAATATCGGCCGATATTCAGGATATTGGCTGATATTTTGAGGCGATATATCATGGTCATATCGCCGATTTCTCTTTTATCGGGCCAATACATATCCTATCAGTCACTATGTATTACGTATCGGCCGATATTTTAACCTCCAACAAATGCCCTTTATTTGAATCTCCTTTATTCATCTTTCTTTCCTGTGTAGGAATCGACAACTACATGATTGATTTCGTCTAATGGTTGAATTATATTATGTGGGGCTGAAAATTCGAGTGGAGCCATCATTGAATGAAAGATTATCATAATTGTAGAACTTGGCTCTGATATTGACGTAGGGAAACCAAAAGTAGAAGAGAAAAAACACTATCTTTCTCTAAAATTTTTAAAAAAAAAAAAAAAAGAAAAAGAAGAAGAGAGAAATAGAAAAAAAAAAAGAATCAGAAGACTTTAATAATTTTCTTTATTGAATTTGTCACTCTATATATACTCATATTTAAAATCCTCCACAAAATCTAACATATTGCTTAAAGAAAATCCTAATCCAACCTACTACAAGTGCAATCTTATTTTAAGTATCGTATCGTTAAATAATCTCTCTTTCGACCTATTAACTTAACTTGGTTGTGACAAAAGGTTGAAGAAAATAAAAAATTATAATTTGCTTAACATAATATAAAATTACTAACCTATTAGATATGACATAACTACTAATTCTAATTTAATTTTCAACATGAGAACTTTTATTGATTCAAAAGATTCAACTTCGAACACGCATGACTTAACCTGGTGTACCCTAAGGGCAGTGAACATCACCTGTGGAGGTTTTACGTTTGGTTTTCTGCAATTTTCCGCACGTAAATTAAAAAAAAAATATCCAAATACTCTCCTTTTGCACATTTATTATAGGTTGAATTTACCTTTAGATAGGATGTGTAGGCATCTATATGGATAGAAAGTTGTTGGGAAGATTCATCTATCTAAATATGGTAAAGTTATGAAATAGATTATGCAAAATTAATGACTTTCAAAATCTAAAATCATGTCATTACACATTCCAATCACAATTGTTGCTCTCAAATCAAAACAATAATAATAATAATAATTAATAGTAGTAGTGAAGAATAATAATAATGATAGACAACTTAATCATGGAGACTTAGACAACCTTTCTAATTTGTTTATAAGAAAAAATCTACCAAGATTCAAAACCCAAGATTGTCCTCTAATATGTCTTAGATCCCACATGCTGGATGTGTATATAAAGAAGATCATATGACTGAGGTACATGTGAATTCGCATGCAACTGGTTATCACATTTCTTAATTTTAAACTTTTATATAGTAGTGTCTTATAAATAGATTGATTATTTACTAGTGAAACTTTACACACTTCATAGTTACACTCTTCCTATATGGAGTTTGAAACCCATTAGAAAATAATTTTGATATTAAATCTGAAAACAAACTTTGACTAAGGTGAATTAAGTTTTACTGAAGTGTTAGGCACTTGATCAATACGCTTAAAGCTTCAGAGCTAATGGAACAAATGAGATGAGGCCTTTTCTCTTGTGCTATTCTAGGTTGACCCAAACCCTAAGATGAACCTCACTGGACACATGATAAGTCTTACAGTAACCTCTTTGCCGACCTACTCTAATGGCCCACCATTCATTAGATTCCCTTCGTTGGGATTCAAACAAGAGACATGGTGTCTACTCTGATACTAATTATTAGACACTTGACTAATATGTCAAAAACCCTAAACTCAATGGAACCTGTGAGATCATGTCTTCTTTTCCTATGTTATTCCAAATTGAACCACAAAATAAATTAGATTCTAACACCACCAAACAGGTGATAAACTATTGGAGTCTCAACGTGAAATCCTTTATTTGGTGTTAACAAGCAATTTTTTTTTTTAAATTACTCATATATTAATAGATAAAGATGCAACTCTCTATGTTAGAACGTTGTAGTGTCTACAAATCCGTGGTGCCGAACTTACTCACCATTTTATTTCTTCCCCATCAATGGGTTTTATCTTTCGTGGAATTTTTTTTATTGGATCGACGTAGCAAACAGTGCAAGACAACACCATCCTCTTCTCTCAGTTCAACTTTCTAGCACGTGCAACACTGGTTATACTTCAAATATGGAGCCAAATGCAGGGTGAGAGAGCAGAAGCCGAGGAGAAGAAAAGCAGATATTGTTGCCGCGAAGGGAATCAAATCTTCATCTTTTACTGGTTGAGAGAAAAAGAAGAGGCAAAGGCAAGTAACAGAGAGCGAATGGGCCTTCACTTCTGCATGCATGTCACGTCTGCTTGTAATGACAATTGTGACTTAAAGGCAATGATTGTGGCTTAATTGGCTCAAGAAAAGAAAAAGTGAGAGAAGAGGACAAGAACAGAAGCATTACAATACAAAACTACTCAAGACAAACTTCTCTAACCTTCTTATAAAGCTCTTTTTTTTCACTGGGGCACTTCATTATTACCCTATTAGTAAAAGAAACTGTCATTCACTTATATATGTTGCTTCATATCCCAATGATTCTACCATTTTGCATGAACGGCTGGCTCCATCATGTTTATCATTGGAGGGCTATCACTATTGTAATTAAGTTGACATGAGACCTTCTTTTTCGAAAGTTAAGATGAAATTACCATTTTGTCCTTTCGATGTGCAATTGATGAAAGATTTTTCAAAATCACAAGGGCAAAATGGTAATTTTACTCTAAATTTCGAAAAAATTGTGTCTCCTAAAAAAAAGTCGGGTGTCTAAATGGTAGTTTTTATGATGAAAGTGTTTAGGCGTCTCACTTGTATTATCGGATAGAGGACAATTTTAATCTAACTAGTCATTGGGGCATGTACAAGTCTCCCAATCTTACATACACCGAGTAAGCAATCACGGAGAATGATTCATTGAAATTGAACGTGAATCAAACTGTCACGCCCTGACCCGAAGGGTGGGCCTGGAACGCGACTGATTTTTTTTTTTTGAAGTTAAACTAACTCAAACATTCTAACTTGGCCAGATCAACGGTTAGGCCCAAAGATCACACATGATCCCAGCATGTGGACTCAAACATATACCATAAGTCTACCCAACAAAGACGGAACAACAACACATAACATGATCACATAAATCCAATCATTGAATTATCATTTCAAAATCAACATCAGAGTAACTACAGAAACGTAATAGTCCTAGTACATCACATTAATACAATCAAGTACCATACTCGGTACTTTACAAAACTAATGGTTCCAAGAACCAAAAAGAAAGACAAGGGCATTCCCCTCAGGGGGAATCCCAAAACAACGCCGCAGCTTATTCACTTTAAGCTTCAAACAGAGGGTTCACCTCCTAAAAGGTGAATGGGGTGAGTTAACTAGTCAAGTGAAGGAAATATAACAGTGCAGTTTTAAAGTAAACAACATGTTAGTATATAATCAACAGTTGCAATATAATATCTCATGCTTGACAATAAAATTCACAATATCAAGTAAAGTCTCATCATCGTCTTTTCATTTTCTCATCATCTTTCAATTACTGCTGTTATCCAACGTAACCCCTAGATACTATACTGACAACAATAGTATTAAGTCCCGACACGGTCAAAATACATCATTGCAAGTACATCTCCGGCTCTCCCATAGCCGGTACCGACACCCTTAAGTCAGCAACTGTAGACACCCATGGTCCAATAAACGTAACCGACATACTCAGCTCTGCGATGATTCAGTATTAAAAAGTACGTGGAAGCAGTATTTCACAATTCATAAGATCAACATCATAACATTTATCAGCATCATAAGCACTCTTACCATGGTGCATCATGTCTAGGCACATGAGTGGGTTCATCAAATTGAAACCACTCATTGCTCAAGATCAAATAAACCTGTTTACATCAAGCTGCAAAGTTAAGTTCTCTCACCATGACTGTGTGGTTTCGCGGTCTCTTCACTGGAGTTCCTGGGCTAAAATCCGGTCTTTTGAAAAATCTTCCTTTCTTAAGCTATGGGTGAAAAACAGGGAAGAAAATCAGTGAAGGGTGGTCGGCTGGGTTTGGTCTGAGAATCAGAGAGCTGAGAGGGAGGAAAGAGCTGAAGTTGCTGGGAGTTAGAACTGCAGAGGAGGGTTCATTTTATAGAAAATCTGCCGGAAAAGTTGGCCGGATGGCTACTACATGTGGCTACATGCAGTGCCTGCTTACGTTTGAAACAGTACCCGTACTGGTTGCAGATCAGCCCTTTTCAAATTTTCATTTTGCAAATAAGTCCCCTATTTAGATAAAAACTGATTTTTAACTAAAAGCATGATTTTAAAAACTCAAAAACTTAATCCAACCTTATAGATAAGTTGGGTTTTAAAAACTTTAATCACCATAAAATTTTGAGATTTAACTCTCACTAAAAACCATTGATTTAAATAAAAACAATCATTTAACACTATTTACTTAATTAAACAAATGCTAAATAAAACAACTTAGAGACCTCATTTTTGGGGTTCGAAGAATAAGTAGACCATAATTAAAATGGTCTAACATAAAATACTTGTTCCCAAAATTATCTCATCTCCAAAATCTTTTAAAATAATTATTACTCCCTTTCGGGGTTTTGATGGGCGGTTTTAAATACCATTTTCTGGAAATAAAATTATTTTGAAATCAGGAATATGAATCCTTTATTAAGGAGGATATTATCATCCAATAAAAATCACATAACAACATAATTTATAAAAATAATAACAAGAAGCGGTAAATTACCAAAAATGCCCCTCCAGCTGGACGAGCTGAATCACTGAGCTCACGAGCTCGGATTGGGCCACACCTAGGCTTTCCTCAAAGCCCTAACCGTAATATTTGAGATTATCCGGTTAAACAAGGTTTATTAAGCTAAAACATGTCTAATCTGGAGCAGGGTATTATACAAACTCAAGACATTGACCGTCAGGCCAACCCCTTATATATATTAAGAAATGGTAATGAAAATGTTAAGAAGTTAAAGATAAAATCAAAATATGTTTGAATGAACATTTTTGAAATTCCCTTTTAATTCGGTTGTATTTAATATGTAAAGTTTAGGCTCTTGACATTAATGGTTTCTAACCTCAGAGTGATGAGGTTCAATGTCTATCTTATCAAATGTGTCAAATGGTGGGACTCATATAAAAAGAATCCCTTGTTCAATTATCTAAATTTCAAGCTCATCCAAGAGTTCTTACAATTAGATATACATAATAAAATAAAATGGACAATTTTTAGCAAGACTAAAATGATTGGAATCAAATGAGTTTTATATTAAATCTATATCATTTTCTACACTTTCTACCCATTAACATTGCTCCCTTCCAGGGGTGCAAAAAACGCCCCGGCCGATATGATTCTCTCTCCTCCTTTTTCTTTTATCTTTTTTTTGTAAATATTGGTATTATTTTATTATTTTTAATTAAAAAATATAAAAAAACCAAAAAAGAAACTGTTTTTTTTTTTAAAAAAATTAAAAACGTAAATATTGGCCAATATTTCCACCCGAGCCCATCACCGTTTTGATTTTTTTTTTTTTTAAATACCGATATATATCGCCAATATGTCGGCCGAGAAATGGGTTGTAGGCTGATACAATACGTATCGGCCGATATTACACGGTTGTTAAAAATCGATATATATCGGCCGACACGTTTCGTATCGGCCGATATCTGTACCCCTGCTCTCTACTAATAATAATAATATAATAATAATAATAATGGATAATTGCCATAATTAGAAAGACTTAGACCATCTTTACATTTTTTATGAAAAGGTCTACCTAGCAATACACAAGGCTAACTTTAAATATGTCATGAACTCCACATGATTGATGTGATATAAAGAGGATCAAATGAATAAAGGCAGGTCATAAACCTAAGTTTATTTGAATTCTATACTTGCCCTATCTTATGATCATGATTGGTTTAGTCAGATTTCAAATACATATAAGATCAAGATATTGAATTGAGTTCAGCCAAGTAAAGTCAGACTCATGCAACTCATGATTAGGATGGATATTAATCAATTGGTCAACTTAGATGAGAGATGCTGAAAGAGATAGGTTTAAGTGGTCATTTTACACATAAAACTTATTCATACTTGAATGACAGGTCTCGACTCAGTAAAATTTTAGATAGGTAAAACTTAAACATTTCGATTAAACTCGAAAAAAATCAATATAATTCAGTTAGACTCAGCTCAAATTTGGTGAAAAATTAAAACTCACATCATTTCCCTACAAATAAATTTCAAACTTACTGCTTTTAAACCATGATTTGAAAGTAAAATTCCATGAAAGGGGAAACTAGCCATGAGCTATCAGAAACAAACTAAAAGCAACTTTTCTCCGACATGAACTTCACTTTCATTGCAATCCTAATCGAGTGAGTTTGCCGCTCCTGTGCTTTACATTGTCAATTCTCCCTTTTAATTTTGTAATTTCTATTTCATATTATGAGGATAGAAACAGCCTACGTGTTAAAAGAGAGAATACTTCATAAACTTGTGATATTTATTTCTTAACAAACACATATTTACAGACATAAATATAAGAATTATAGATAATCTCATACTCTTAATCAATTCTTCATACTCTTAATCAATTCTATCATTTAATTAGAGACTAACACAAATTTAGACAAGCAGGCATCATAGGTCTCCAGGGTTCCAATCAAGAGGAGTTTAAGTTAACAAGAGTATAAATCTAACATCTCAACAAATGCAGTGTTCTAACTTTGAAGGATTGGCTTGGTGGTCAAAACCCATACTTGTTTATCGGAAGTTTTGAGATCCAAGTCTCCCTCAATTGAAAAAGGACCACTCTCCATTATTTTGTATCCAATGTGTACAGATTGAAGGTTTACATATGCTTCCAAGGATTAGTCAAGTGAGATGCTTGGATACCTTATTCTTAGAAAATAAAAACAATGGAGTGCCCTTTGAATGAATCATAACTCAGATGACCTCAATGTATACAAAATTTAATCTTGCAATGTGACCATAAATGTATACAATATGTACTTTTGCATCATGAAAACTGAAGATAATTTTGATGAGAAAAGATAATTCATCCTCAAATGCTTCATTTGAATGACCTAAAAAGAGGTTTGTAATATTGGAAATGAACAGCTACTTTAGGGAATTGTGGAAAAGCAAATTCCCGTGTGATAATGGTCTTGAAATATGAAGATTCTATCACCTCTTGTGGGGCAACCTTTCTTTTCATCACATTGTCGATGACATGGGAGTGAACACTAGCAGCTGTAAAAGCCTCTTTAACTTAATTCCATGCCAGTGCCATAAGAAGAGTGCTCCACAGCTTGGATTTTCAGACCTTTCTTCAGGAAAAGACTGATGATATTCAGTATCTATTCCAAGCCAAATCTTCCCAAGTATTATGTGGTGGCCTGGATAGACTGACTAGGGCCACCAGATTTGTTTGGTTCAGTCTTTGGATCTTACTGACTGGTAGGTGGCTATCTGTGAGATGTTTTGGTTAAGTCACTGAATATCTGGCCCACTTGTTCTTCATGAAATGCATAAATCACATCCTACAATAGTTGGAAAAGGTTTCATTTGGGGCCTATTTGACAGATCATAAATTATCAGTGGAAATGCATATTTTTTAAAAATTTAATACTCATTTCAATAAGGTGGTCTACTTTGTGGAGCTGCCCCTAATGAAATTTGTCTCCAGTCACCCCTTAATGCATGATAATGACCTAAACCATCGATTAAAACACTGCAATGATTTGGGTTATGAAGTTGATAACATTTTTTTACCATTAATCCAACAGTGAAAACAATCAATATGAACGTGGATAAATTTTACAACCTAACAATTTATTCAAAATATTGTCAAATAAATTTTAGATTAATGAAAATGGGTCTCACTCAAGATTGTTCAGGACATTTGAAAATCGTTTTGATTATTAACCATTCCTACCATCCAATTGATAAGCATATTTTTCTCTCTTTTTAATAATGGTTTTGATTTTAGAATAACCATGCCTCATCTGCATCAACTGCAAGTGTGGCTTACAAGCCCAACCAGAGATGACATTGGACAAGGAATATGAGCCGTCAGATATTGACATTCTGCAGTGGTTCTTTGGGCTTTATTCTTGATTCCCTTAAAATTTTGCTTTCTCACATGGCTGACCTACTTCTCTCTACTCTCATCTACCCATTCCCTCCTTCACAGCTTTTCATGGCCACCACCTCTACCATTTCAACCATGTATACATCAAGCAAATAAAGAAATAAAAAGGCTGAAAAAAGAAAAAGGCTATGTAAAGATAATAGAAATTCAAGATGTGAAAAAACAACCCTAAACTTTCTTAAAGAGCTTGGCCTTATCAAACTAAATTTTCCAAGCATACGTCTTTGTATGAAATTGGTAAAAGGAAAAAAATGGGTCTAGTGGAGTTTTAGTGTGGGACATCGATCTTTCAAAATTCAGCCCAATAATCACCAAATGGTAAGGTTAAAGAATGATAAATGATACAATCTCATAATTCAACCAACCATCATTTGCTCAATTTGCAAATATTGGTACCTATAATCATAATTAGTGATTCTTTGTCGTCCTTACGTACTTTATCAAAGATATTTAAATTATATATGTATATTTGATATCAACATATAATGCATGTATTATGCTTATAATGTATAATTTACAAAATCATTCAAGTATTTTATCCCTTTGAATCTAAACATTTGACATTTAGAAAAAACATAAAAGAGTAACCAATTAAATAATTTACAAGAGTTTTTTCTTTCTTGCCTAACATATATTATAAATAACCCAAGAAGGGGTAGCGTGACTGTCAAGATAGGTCTTGAGATCGATTCACTCTCAACACCTCTTTAGGCCACTCTTCTAGTTGTTTATCTGATATGTGTCAAGATTAAGAGGTTGACACATGCTCCAAGGACTAGTTAGGTTAAAATGTCATCCTGTTCTAATACAGGTTAAACCTCTGGACACCTTTGGTCATAAAAAAAATTATATTATAAATAAAACTTTCTTTTGAAAAATAAGTTTTCAAATCATGTTTTTTTCTAAATTTTATTAAGAATGATATTTAGATAATTTCAACTTTTCTTCCAATCAAAGTGCACTTTTCCAATTGCCAGATGTTGTATATAGTGAGAATGAGCTGAATAGCATTGTAAATAGGCCCACTTATCTTACTAGAGAACAATATTGTAGGGCCTAAAATGTTTAAAACAAAAGCAAAAGTAAGCAACAAAGCAAGAGAAAAAAAAAATGGGAGAAAACTAAAAGCAAAAAAAATAAAAAGCAAAAGGCCATGAACGGCCATGCATGCAGTTCGTGAGAATGTGAAAAAAAATAAAGAAGAGACGTCTCCTCACCTTTGCCTTTATCCATCTTTACTGTTTTCCACCGGCTTTTGTCTCCCAATCCAATTCACTTCCTCCTCTACAATTGCCCTCTCTTCTTTTCCTCTCTCGTCTCTTCACTCTCGTCTTCTTTTTCCTCTCCTTCTCTTCCACATATATATATATATACAATTCTTCACTCTTTCGCAAAAACAGCAACTACCCATTTTATGATTTCATCTCTCTCATCATCAAAGAAAAAGACAAAAGCAAAACCAGCCAAAGAACAGAGATAGAATAGTAGTAGAAGAAGAAGAAGAAAGAAAGAAGGAGATATGATGGAGATCTTATCTCAGATGTGGTCTTTCTTGGGCCTTCTTACAGTGCTCCAAAACGTACTCCCTTCTCAGCTTCTCTCCCTTCTTCACTCGCTGTGGGAATCGGTGCAGGACTCAATGAGTCCCTACTCCTACTTCGAGATCCCTGAGTTTAACGGCTACTGTGGAGTTGACGTCAATGATCTCTACCGTCACGTGAGTCTGTACCTTAACTCCCTAGACCCGACTACAACCTGCCGTCGGCTGACACTGACCCGACCCAAGAACTCGACCCGAATCTCCTTCACCGTAGCCCCAAACCACACGCTGGAAGACTCCTTCTTGGGCCACCGCCTCATCTGGACCCACCACGTGGAGACCGTGCAGGACTCGTTGGAGGAGAAGCGGAGCTTCTGCCTCCGCATGCCCAAGCGCGACCGTGCACGCCTCCTATCTCCCTACCTCGCCTCCATCTCCGCTAGGGCCGAGGAATTCGAGCGGGTCTCGCGGGAGCGCCGGCTGTACACCAACACGGGTCATGGGTCGTACGAGTCGGGATGGGCCTCTGTCCCATTCCGTCACCCCTCCACGTTCGACACCCTCGCCCTCGATCCCAACATGAAGGCCGACCTGACGGCGGACCTGACGGCGTTTGCAAACGGCCGTGAGTTTTACCACCGGGTAGGGCGGGCCTGGAAGAGGGGCTACCTCTTGTACGGCCCACCTGGATCGGGTAAGTCGAGCCTCATTGCTGCCATTGCCAACTTCCTCCACTACGACGTCTACGACCTTGAGCTCACTAAGGTGTCTGACAACTCCGAGCTCAGGGCCCTGCTCATACAGACCACCAACAGGTCCATTATCGTGATCGAGGATATTGACTGCTCGCTCGAACTGACGGGTGACAGGGGATTGAAGAAGAAGAAGAAGAGGGCTCCATCCAACGGTGAGGATTGCCAAGATGACGGGCGGGTTACTCTTTCGGGTCTGTTGAATTTCACAGACGGGTTGTGGTCGTGTTGTGGGGAGGAGAGGATTATAGTGTTTACGACCAACCACAGGGACAGCGTCGACCCGGCGTTGGTCAGATACGGCCGAATGGACGTCCATGTTCGTCTCGGCACGTGTGGCTACGAGGCATTCAAGGTGCTGGTTGAGAGGTACCTTGGCGTGGCGGTGGTGGAGGAGGAGGTGGAGGGCGGCGAGCGAAGGCGGCTGATGCAGGTGGTGGAGAGCAGCATCGGGGCAGGTGGGGCGCTGACGCCGGCGGAGATTGGTGAGATTCTGCTCAAGAATCGAAGGAACGCCGAGGTGGCGATCAGAGCGGTGATACTGGCGCTGCAGAGGAGCATCGTCGGTGATCTGACGGATGGAAGCAGAGGCGAGTCGGACGACAACAGCGAGGAGAAGCTGTGGTTGGACTCGCCGGGTGGGAAGAGGAGGAAGGTGGTGGGACCCACCTGGGAGAAGAAGGTCAGGTTTCTGGCCAGGCTTAGGAGCCTCACCAAGTCGGATTCCGGGAGGAGAGGGGTGTAGCAGTCGAGCGTATCAGTCGGTGGGGCCCATTGCCACTGATCTTCTAATCTCCGGTGGTGGGAGAGTGGGCCCCACAATGATGAGGACTATGTAGTCGTCAAGACTCGCAAGAGCAGCAGCTGACAACTAATGGGTCTAGGGATTGTTGGAGTAGGCTAACTTGCGCCTGATGCCGCTGCGCTTCTTAGCCGGACACGGGCAATTTTGGGTTCGCAATGGGCCCGGTCCTGGGCCTGGTTTAAACAAGTGAGGCCCAGTTAGATCGCTTGAGCTCTCACTCATTTTGGGATTGAGATCTGTGTTTGCTTGTAAAGATGAAAATGCGACGATCGAATGAATGATAATTTCATAACCTGCTTTATTATTTCATTTTAATTTTGTGATAACATGTTAGAGTTTAAGGATGGAATGTAGTCGCAGACTCGCAGGCACGTTGGTGTGGTCATATAGTCATTGATTTTGTCAAGAAAATAAAATGAAATTGTTACTTAATAATATTGCTGAATAATTTTTTGAATAAATTTTACTTGGAGGCCTCATGTGGGGTCCAATGGAATCCACATTCATAACTCTCATTTTCACATCCATCTATTCCCATGAATTGTATCTGTACTTTATTTGAATCTATTCCAAATTTATCTCGGATTAAAAATCATTCAAAATTGATTATATTTTCACTGTTGACCTTTTAGCTCTTGAAAATTATGTCTTTTCATATGTAACGAGTCTATTCTTTTTATAAAAAGTATCATCTTAAAAATATCTTTCAAATCTATCCATTCCTATATATTGGACTCCACCCTCTGAATTTCAAAGGCCCAAAGACAATTGTCGCTTTTCGGTGATCGAAAGACTGATATTCGAATTTTATTTGGTCTACAATCATCATCTTGTTTCAAATCTTATGTTTGGACTAATCTACTTTCTAGTTTCTACATGTTATATTCATATTCATTTTGACGATGAATCTTGGAAAGAATCCCTTGTCTGCTTGCCTAAATAAGAAAGCGTTGTTAAGGGCCATGGGTTTCTGATTTGTTCCAACTTCCAACATTTACAACTTGAAAAGTTTAGTCCGAGCTCTCTTGAGCTGAAAATGAAAAGGCCCAATTTCAAATGGGGTTAAATCCAACGCAATTAAAAGCCCATTCTGAGCCTTGGACCAACTTAAGCCCCAAGGTCCCATTCACTTCCTATAGCTAATTTGCAAATTTTGTTGAAGGCTTTTCAAATAGGAAAATGTTAAAAGGTAATATTGTTTTTTTTTTTAAATGATTGATGGTGTTTAGATGTCTCACCCATAAATGATTTTACTTAACTAATCCTTCGAGACATGAGTACACCTCTCTGGACACATGTACCAAATATATATTGTCTCTTTGTTTATATAGATCAAGTATAACATCTTTCTTAATTGAATTTCTTTCCCGATTATTGAATTGTGAAGTAAACAAAATAATCATTTGGGTATTAAGTATTTGTAAAGTTAATGGATAAGAGAATTTGATGGGATTTTGGCATTGTATTGAACAGAAACTTGTAGACCAAACTCAACAAAAGGACGGTGATTAAAAGAAACTTGTGCTTCCCAATCAAACTATCATTTTCAACCATTCAAGACAATTAAGAGAAAGTACGTACAAAAGTAAATGATAATAAATAAAGAGGAGCCATATAGGCACTTGAAAAATCTTTCCTTATACATCCGTTTGGAGGATGTAATGTTTTTAAGTGAAATGACAAAAAGATAATTTTCATCAACTTTTGAAAAATAGGTGTATGGAAAAAGATTTCTCAAGTGTCTATATAAGCTCTCTAAATAAAAAGATAATTATTTGCTGGCCTCACACTTAATGAAACTCATCTATGGAAACAATCTGTACAAGTGAAAGATAAAGAGGGTCATTGAGAATTAACATGCAAGATGGCCCGTTGAAAACTGTCAGAAAAATAACCATCGTATTCAGTTGAGAATTGAGTTCAAGGACAAAGGGTTGATTTGAGAACTGAGTTGTTAATTGTTATCACCATCACTGGCTCACTGCTAAACCATTTTGTCATTTATATCCAGTTCTTGATTAAATAATTAATTAAAATTTTTATTTAACATTATTTATTAATCTGGCCGTTCCCAAAAATCGTACCAATGCCAAAATCCCTGAAACCCAAGACCCCATCATTTATCATTTCCGAGTCGAAGAAGGAAGAAGAAGCAGCAGCAGCAGTAGCAACAGGAGCAGCATGAAATCTCTATTTTTCCCTCTGTCATCATCCCTCCTCCCATCAACCCAATTCCCATACTCTAATTATCCCACTTCACCCATTTTCATTCTCCCAAGACCACCCCATCAACCCAACAAAGCTTACAGCAAAAAACCCCACTGTCCCTCTTTTCCCATTTTCCCACTTCGCTCTTCTCCCTCTCGACACGCACCACCCCTCTCTGTTTCTAACCAAGAACAACAACCCATCTCCCTCTCCTCCGCCATCCCAATCGAAGAAATTGTCGAAAAGGACTGGTCCTTCGTCGATTCCGACTCCAGCAACTCTCCTTCCCAACTCGCCCATAAGTACTCCTTAGTCATCTCCTCTGCCCAACTTACACACAATTCTAGGCTTCTAGTGTCTCACGGAACTCAGCATTTCATCGAACACCTGGTGGGTTCAGTGGCGCCAGATTCACCATCACCACCATCAAAGCCCTTTGAGCGTCTACTCGTTGTTCATGAGTCTCTCTTCGTCTTGGCCGAAATCAAGGAGATGTATGACGATGGCGTCAAGTGCTGGCAGGGAGGGATTGCTGAGGTGCCGATGAAATGGGCGCCTTTTGATGCCATATTCCTCTGCTATTGGCCCGGCTTGGGCCTTCCACTTGATCAAACCTTCGCTGCCATTGCTGCTCGCTGCTCGCCTGGTAATTCCCCTTTTTTTTTCTCGTTTTTATTTTTGAAATCTGTTTGCTTAATTTCTACATGATGAGAGTACGAGACTTTCCTATAGAGTAAATAAGTCATGTAGATTTAGAAAAAAGAAAATGCTATATCACAAACCTTAAGGTTGTGTTCAGATGTGGTGAATTCGTTTTCCCTAGAGGAAGGCTGGTTTAACCTACTAATTACTATAGTAGAACAAGTGAAGGTAACTTGTACTAATTTTCATTTTGTTTTTTATTTGAAGAACTTGAACTAAATTTCTGTCATCTGCTAGGACGACCAAAATCTCTTATAATGGTAATGGATTCACCATTTTCCCTGTTCTAATGGCTGCAAGCTTCGCGCTTCTTTCGTCCCTTTTTTCAATGAAAATCCCAGTTCAATAACCTAACTGGATGTAAGTTGAGAGGCTCAGGCGTGTCTTGCTAGACTCAGTAAAAAAACTAAACTTGATCATTATATGAGTCAAATCCAAGTTTTGAGCTTTTCGGACCAACGAATACCAAACAAATTTGGAACTTTCATGAGAAATTTCTCCATTATGAGGTTTCTCCAATAGCAGAAAATGTATACTTTGGCTAACCCACTTTACGCACCACCAAAGTTTCATATATTTAATGAAAGATATACTAACTGCATGAGCTTGCAATCTTTGGTCCTCAATTGGAGATATCCTGTTGGGTGATAACAGACTTTCATCCTGTCGGTCGAACTGAAGATGCCCGTAATACAAGAGATCACACTGATAGAACAGCACCAACCATCCTGTTAAGGCGTTAATAGAATTTTGCCAGTTGAATATAAGCTAGTGACCCTTTTATATTAGCCATCTCTTTGCAGGCCATAGTAGGAGGCCACTGAATCTATGGCAACAGTGCCTCTGAGTTGAAGTTTCAAATATTGTGGCCAGTGCATGTTGGACCTCTCTTTGAGTGTATTTCAAGGCAATGAGGTTGATTATCCACTTAATCTTGTTTTAAATTCTTAATTCTTTGTCCTAACCAAGTTTGGCTGTATGTTAGATCACTAGATTAGTTTTCCACTACTTTAGTGGATCCGAAAGTGGAGAAAGATGAATTGATTAACATTGAAAATGATTTAGTGCCACATTGTGATTAATTTCAATACTTGGGTGCACCTACAGAACCAATAAGAGAATTTTGCTATCTAAGTTGGATATGACAAATAGGACGAACACACGATGGCTTGAGTACAGGCAAGTTATTGGAGTGTTTATGCTATATGAAGCTGAAGGTTAGGTTTTGAAGAAAGGAAAGTTATAGGGACACCCGTGTTTTTGATAATGAGGGCCGTCATTTAGATGATGACAAGTGGGCAAAAGGACAAACTCGGTTGCTTATTATAAAAAAAACACTGGTGTCCCTATCAATTCCGTGAAGGAAAGGCAAGTAGATAAAATAATAGTATCAGAGGCACATGTTAAGATGAATATGTGGAGTAACATAAATAGGTAGTTTTAAAAGTGAGTGTTGGATGAGGGAACGTCTTTTAAGATTGGTTTTAGTATATACATGTGAGAGGAGAAAGAACTGTAGTACAAGGAGTAGTATTAAAGGTAGAAAGTAATGGAAGGGCTTTAAAGAATTGGATTGAAGTGATAAGAACAAACATGTTAGATTTTTGAGTGGTGGAACAAAGAATTCAGAAAGTCAACCCCAAGTAGATGGAAAAGTGATTCTTGATAATGATGATAATGACAATGATAATTGGATTATCCATGCTACTGTTGGTAGAACTGATGAGACCTACCTTCATTCAGTTCTGGATCAAAGGCAAAATACAGGTGGGTCCCATCAGCAGATTTCCATTGATGGGAGACAGTGATTTTGTGAACCACAGATTTAGTGACACATGAACCCTACATCCCAATTTCTATGGGGGTGTTTGGATGTGAGAAATTTTGGGTGTTGAAACCAGTTGCTTTAGAGGAATATGTTTCTCTTTTGATTGCTGCATTGATTGAGAAATGTGGGCTTTGCTTCAGCAATTTTTCCCTGGCTTCTGATAAAAAATGCCAAACTCACCGTTTCTCCTCCATCTCACGAATGCCAAATGGGAGGTTGAGGTTTCTCTGCATAGTAGTGGTCTTACCTTCCTTACATGTCATTTCTCCTCCATCTCACTCCCTTTTTCACGATTGCCAAATAGGAGTTTAAGTTAAATGTGAGGATTCTCCGCATAGTAGTGGTCTCACCTTCCTTACATGGCAAACACCCTCCATAGTTTCCTGAAAAACTACATGAACTCAAGCCTAAATTTGGGGCTTTAAATTTGTAAATATGGCATCATAGCTTGGCGAAGCACACTGTTGGTCAGTTCTTGCATTCCAAAAGTATTTACATTGGAAAATTTATCAGAATCTCATTTGGTCTGCAAGAAGATAACAATACAAGAGAGATCCACATTGTCATCTTCAGCATCATCATGAAAGATATTTATCTGTCAATCTATAATAGTTGTTCATGTCAATATGAAATACGCCAAATATGAACTCTTTGATATATCCTAGTTGGATATTTTAGGGTGTGGACTATCCATGAGAGTCCATCAAATTAATTGTATAGTTCTCCAAATCATAGACCGCAGAGTTTTTATGTGCCTCAGAATTGAGTACTTGGGATCATGCTCCTTGATGGGCCTGCACCCAAACTAAGGGATACCATCTCCATCACCATCATCATCATTTTTTTTAAATCCATTTCTCCTTATGTAGGGTCGACACACCGATAATTGGATTTAATTAATTGTTTATAAATTGTTTTAAATGGGCTGGCTGCCTATCTGAAACAACCCCTCAACCCACCCACTCGAGTCCTCAATGTTCATAATTACATTGTTGAACTCTTACCAAGGGATACCAAAAGAAGAAAAGGGGTGGATCCTTTTTCTTACTAATACAAAAGAAAATCCCTGATATGACCAGCCAGTTCTTTATATTCTTTCTGTGATTTATGACCATGAGATTTTGATGCAATCATATATAGATGCAAGACTGGTTATCAGTTACACCCAGGGGAGAGAGATTGTAGCAAGGCATATGCAGCAGTATCCCGATATGGTGACCTCTAACTTGCCTGATAGGTTCACTCTGGAGAAGGTCGCTGCCAATCACTCATTTCAAATTATCGAGTTTGTAGATGAACCTTCTTTCTATCTTGCTGTCTTGAAGCTCTCTGCGGCCCCAAATCCCACAGAATAGATTGGAGAAGCTCTTGAAATTTTTGTCCAACCATTTGTTAAAGTGATACGAACTGAACGTTACATTCAGCGAACAGAAATGGAAGTGTTAAATATCATCAATTATTTTCTTCTGAATATTGAAAGACATTATGTGCATAGTGCTTTACTTTCCTGTAGGCACTTCCAGATTTTTAGTGGAGACATTTTGAGAGCAGAGGCATATGTTTCAGTCCGATCTTTCAGTAATGGCAGAAACTACAAAAATATCTGTTGCCCAGGCACAAGGCCCTCATGTGGGGCCTACTTCATGGTAAATCCAAAATATTTAAATTGTTATTTTCTTTTACAATTAGATTCAACCTTTTTAGATCAATTTGATGCATTTGTATCGTTGGATTAGTTATGATAGGTAAAAAGTATTTATCCAGTAATTTGTTTTTTTAATAAAAAATAAAAAAACTAGAATGATTTAATAGGTCTCATTTTGTACAGTTTGATAGTATCTATGTAATCTGTCCATCCATATAATTTTTTGACATGGCTTTCAAATCCATCCAACTCTAGGTGGGTTATAGGATGTTACTATAAAGAGGAGAATGGTTAGAAGGATCAAACTTCTTTTAACACTTTTCTCATATGTCCATCAAATAAATATTGGTAAAAAATAATTTATTAAATGATTGCCTCAAATTCTATTCAATGTGTTGTGTTCCTCGCAAGGATCTTTAATTGAATGTGACTTGAATAAAATCATCTCAGTCTATATTAATAAACCATTTTTAAGCTCACCATTTTAGTAGAACTTCAAATTGTTATCTTCTTTTTTTTCACTAAACTGTATTATCCTATTTGGTGCTCGGCAGGACTCTTTGAATATATCTTTTCATTCAAGAAGATACAAAAAACAAAAACAAAAAGAACATGACATTTAAAAATAAACATCATGTCCATCTAACATAGAAGTATTTCTTTAAGTTCCTTAAATGTTTCCTAACATTTGCATGGGACATTTCGTAAGGGAAGCCTCGTACGTTACGTTGTTGGGAATTGCCAACTGTGCACGTTTTTCTCGCGTCAACTTCCATTTCTACCCTACCACTCAACGAACTAACGACCTGATTTCAATTTCTACAAGACGAGGGTATTATATTTCACATGTATCCGGATAGACTGGTGATACAACTATTGAAGTGATATTTTTTAATATATTATTCATAAAAATCACTTCGATGAAATTGATCAAATAATATTTGTAAAGTTTTCAAAATTTTATTTAATTTTATTATTTAAAAAAATATAACTTAAGCAATCTGACAAAATAACTTTTGATGGTAGAAAAGACCATTTTAATGAATCCATCACTATCCCATTTAGTATGTCCCATGCTTTATCTTCATCTTCCACTATTCTGCTATTTTCCAGGTGAGAAACTTCAAAGAGAGTTAAGAAAAATGGAATAAAGAGAATGATTTTAAAAAATATTAGAAAGTCACATCATTAGATAAAATATGTAAGAGACTACATGAATAAATTATGTCCAATTATATTTCTATTTGATAATTTTAATCTTGTAATCTTAATCCTTATAAAGTGCAATATTATAAGCGATTAATTTTATACGGCTTAGTATTGAAGAATAATTCAATAAAATCACATCCACATTCTATATAGTCACATCTAATTACATTCTCTAATGGTAATTTTTAAGGTGATTCTTATCTCATTCTTTTTAATTAATTCATCCATTCTCTGAAAGGTTGCCCTTCTAATTTTCATAGGTTTAAAGTTACGAAGTGTAGAAATAAAGAATTATTTGGAATAACCAACAACGATTTATTGGGACATAAAAATACTGCTTTTTTCAAAGGAAGACACAACAGTTGATCTGACCAGACTGATTCAATAAAAAATGGGGCAATCAAAATTGACAAATGTGGGCTGTTTTCTAAATTTTGACCAGTTCGATCAGTTCTTGAATTCCAACCATTTCCATACCAGCGTAGAACACGGGCACATTTTACGCTTACAAAAATAAAAGAAGAGAGACGAGTAGCAGCACAAGAATGAATTACGGAATCCTGATTTACTGGGACACAAGTACAGATGGGTCCTATTGTAGATGGCGACATCTTGAAAAATCCAACAGATTGTAAAGATCGTGGCCGTATATGAAAGAAGTCTAATCCATGAGAAATACAGCAATTATTCAGAAGGGAACAAAAAGGACGGCTAGGATCTTCCAATTTAGATCTTAACAGCTGCTTCAATTCATACATTCCCTCAAGGTACCTGTGAAAGCCATGGCCATGTCTTTTAATAACACTGGGAAGGTTCCAGTACGGTTGGTAAACAAACAGATGAAGGCTAAACTAAAAGCTAGAACAATCCAATTTTATATTTGCCTTTTCTAAGTTCTCGTATTCTCGGGATAAAGCTACATGAAGAGACATTACAAGTTCACCAAGAAATGAACATTAAATACTTCAACATTTATGAAAACTGACCTCATAGAGAAAAACCTTCAAATATTTCTCTCACTCGCAGTTTTATCTTCTCTACAATCAGGGGCGAAAAAAATTATAAAAGCAACAAATGGAAGGGCAATCAACTAAATAAAAAACTTAAAAAATAAAAATCTCAGAGAAAATGAATGTCTACCGAAACTACAAGCTCTCAAACCTTCATAATTGACGCAGGGAAAGGGACCAAAGTCTCCCCAGCACCCCCTTGCCTCTTCCCAGTAGAGCATGTCAGAAGAATGAAAATCTAGCTCCACCACTTGCAGCAAACAAGCTGTACTCTTCGATTGTGGTCTCTTTGTTGGAGCAATCGACATCACTCCGAACAGGAGCTACTGGTGATTTTGGAGAAAAATCTCCAACAACTCCACTGTTTACAGATATTCCATTTGAACCGTAACATTCAACCGCTGCTACAGGACCACCAAAATGAAACAATGAAAATGTTGAATTTTCATTGTGGGATTTAAGTGGGTTCACAAGGCTTCCACCGTTTTTGGATGATGGTTCTTTCTGTGGGAGCTGTCTACTGGTAAATGGCCTTTCCACATTAGGTACACAAACACCTTCATGTGCTTCACCTAATTTAGAAGCCTTAGTTTGGTCTTTTGGGCTTCCGACATTGGCTTTGTTCAAAGCATGGTATGATGGAAATTGACCCACACCAAGGGCGGGAGTGGTTAAGGATTGTATACCACCATATTGCATGCAAAAGTTTGATGATTGATTTGTCGATAAACCATAACTAAGTGGGCCAGTGTACAGATAGTGGTTCTGAGGAAATGTCACCAAACCATTCGTAGGAGCTGCTGCCCAGGAAGCAGCAGGTTGATGGTAATAACCCATGGTGGAAGGTGTAGGGAAGACAGGCAGATGCATACTTTGATTGTGCCCCGGTAGAGCGTGACGTTGCTGACACACATCCATTGAATCTCCTCCATAATCAGAATTACAAACATCTTGAGAAGGTAGGCCCACTGAGAAATGAGATATGTTGGGAGATGGAGGAAACTGGTTCACCATCCCACTTGCGAGAGACTCCTGTTCATTTATCATGTGCTTCTCATCTGCCCTAGTGTCTGCACAATCTTGCAACACATTTTCACTGGCCCTCCCTTCTGAATGAAGACTTGCATCTTCCGAGTCTGACGTGGACAGAGATTCTGCATTTTGAACACCCGAGGAGCCAGTGCAACTGTCTCCCTCGCTGAGACATGACGAGCAGTTATCAGAACTAGAAGTGCTCATTGAAGGATCAGTGCTGTCGTTAGTGGGGAAGACAAAGTCATTTTGCATCATAGGAAGAGAGTTGCTTGATGTTTCAGTGCCATTTGTATGACTTCTATAACTATTTGAATCATCACATTGACCTGAATTTCCTGAGATCTCAGACAAACATTGCCGATCAAAAGATTTGCGTGAATCATGGGTCTGCTGGTATCCATTCTCATGTCCATCACATGCATCAATCGTGCAATTAGAAGACTTCAAGGTGACATAAGAGTCTGAGTTGCTTCTGGGGCACTTCTTACGTGTTTCCGTTGGCTCCCACACTTTCTTGGCATGTAGAACATCTTTACTCAGTGGCATGTTAACCGTGACAAGCTTCCCTTTGGGGATTCCATAACCATCTGGTGCATAACACCCATGATTGTACTTGCTACTGCGATAGAATGGCCTATCTAATGGTGAATCCACACTATTGACGGTTCTGAAATCCCTACCCATTCTAATTGGGTTACAGCCGCAGGAGTTTAAGTCATACCCATCCTGTATTCTATTGTTGGAACAGTGAAACTTCTCACCATACTTTGGACTGCAATTTGCTGCATTGGACTTCATTGTGTTGCTTCTTGACTGTCTGTGTCCATTGACGCACCTGGCAGAAGCTCCCCTGTAACCATTCATCTTTACATCACATTCTTCAACATAAGCACCACCATCATTGCCACCCATGGGTCGACGTCTATCACACCATCTGGAACCCTGATCAAGTGGAGAATCTTTCCTGAACCTTAATTTTCGACGAGAAGATTTCAATTGCTCAAAATTAAAAGAAGAAATGTCATCCCTTGAATTGATCCCTCCATTAAAAGTGAAGGAGTGCCGCAACACATCATCTTTTGGGGTCTCTGTCTTGGAACTGATAGACTCATTTGAGGATTGCTCATCGATGATATCAGAAGAGAGAGAATTGGCTTCCATGACAACTTCTGAAACACTAACTGAATCGCTTGAGTGGGAAGTATTATGCGTTTCTTCGGAAGGACTCGAGGGTAATTCTTCTGGGGATATTTGCATGTCAACAAGAAGTTGCTTCTGTTCAACACATTTTTGGTCTTTCTCCCTTTCTTTTCCTTTTAGTCTCTCCTTCCTTCTTAGCTTCTTTTCTCGCTCCCTTGCTCTCCTCCTCTCCTTGCGTTCTTCGTCTTCACGCTTTTCTTTTTCCTCTTCTTCAAGAAGCTTGATCTGTTGAGGCATTTAAACAATCCATGCGGCCATCAGGAACAGAGAATGAGTCCACCATCTTCATTGACATTAGGAAATATATGATGTCTAACTTCAGTATTGGCTTGGGAACCCACAAAATTTAAATGAGTCCAACCTTTTGGTGACAAACTGTGCAAATGACAGGTCCCATCTGAATGGGAGATGGACCAAATATCTGCCCTGCAGATGATTCTAAATGTCTGAATTCCCCTCATCATATGCAGACCATTGGCTTTAAAGATCCTTTGCAAGCCACAGACTGGATACCTAGAATCATCAAATAAGGGAGACATTAGGGCCCATCCAATGATGGGCCCACCATTTGAATGGCCCCCACCACATTCTAAAGTTTCTTTCTAAACAAACCACATTGTATAAGACCTATTTTGAGTTTGTAAGCAAAACATGTACAGTGTCTAGCATACCTGCTTTTCTAACGTGATGATCTCTTTACATGCAACATGAACACGCTCTTCCAGCAACTTTAAGGCAAGACAAACAAATATACTATGTGCATTTTGCCGGGCCGTTCCTTCTCGAAAAGCCTTTTCTACCTGAGATGGTACCATCCATAATTAGTCATAAAATAATTTAAAATACCAAGAAACATAGCAAGACAGTTTAATTTATATATACTGTCATCATCATCATCATCAAAAAGCATCCCATCTATCTTGGGTTGGCTTTATGAGTTCTTCTCCTCCAATTAACCATATCATAAACCATACCTTCAGTCACTCTTCAGTCTAACATGTCCTTTTTTTATGTTTTCAAAGGCCAACCTCTCCTCCTAGTGCCTTCGATCCAGAGCCTCTCAACTCTACACATTGGAGTTGTATTTGGTCTTCTACTAACATAACCAAACCACCTCAAACTAGTTTCCTCTCAATTTGTCATCTATTGGAGCTATCTTTAAACTATCTCTAATGCATTCGTTTCTATCTCTATCCTTTAGAGCTAAACCACTTATCCAACGTAGCATATACATCTCTGTTGTCCTAACTTTGTTTATTTGCCTTTTTTTTCTATTGCTCAACACTTTTCTCCATATAGCATTGTATATCTAATGATTGTTTTATAAAATTGTGTTTTTAGGTGAAGGACTCTTTTATTGCACAAGACCCAGCTAGTTTATCTACATTTTGCCCACCCCGCTCCTATTCTATTCGTTACATCTAAGTCGATACCTCCTTGAAATTCCACCACAGAACCTAAGTATCTAAACTTACAATAATGTACAACTAAGTCGTTTCCCATTTTTACCAAGTTGCCCTCACTATCCTCTAACCCACTAAAGTTATATTCCGTGTATTCTATTTTAGTTCTACTAATTTTCAAACCAACATTCTCCTCCACAAATCTAACTTTGCATTGAGTTGTTGTTTCATCTCACTAATTAATACTATATCATTTGCAAAACGCATGAACCATGCCACCGTTTTTTAAAAGCGGTGCAACATGGCCACTTCATCTTGGATTATTGATGTTCAATCGTCCATGATTAGCAAAAACAAGTATAGGCTTAAAGTGGATCATTGATGGAGTCCTACTTCAACAGGGAAATCTGATGTCTCACCACAAACAGGTCTAACATTAGTGGTTGCACCCTCGTTTATATCTTGAATAATCTCAACATAGTCATTGAGGATGTACTTATTTCTGAAAGTTCTCTGAATAAACTTCCTTGGTACTCTATCATAAGCCTTTTCTAGGTCAAAAGAAGTCATATAAAGGGTTCTTTCTCTTCTCCCTAAATTTCTCTATAAGTTGTCTTAAAATAAAAATAGATTATGTTGTTGACCTACAAAGAATAAAGCCAAATTGATTTGCAGATATATTTGACTCTTATCTTAGATGACCCTCTATTACTTTTTCCCGAAGTTCCACTGTGTGACTCATGAGTTTGATCGCTTGAGAATTGGCACAACTTTGAACATATCCTTTGTTATTTATAAAAATGGGACTATATTGCTCTTGTGTCGCTCATCAAGCATCTTTTTAGGCTAAAATTTGTTAAATAATCAGGTCAACCAACACACTCCACCTTCACCTAAAATAGACAAAACTTCCATCGAGATGTCATCCAGTCCTAGCACTCTATTCTTACTCATCTTTCATAAGGCTTGATTCACTTTTGTTTTTGTTCTTTTGTCTACCATCCCCTCATTTGCCTCTCCTTCCATATTACCTCGACCTTCAAATTGAGTGTACAACAAGTCTTTAAAGTAGGTTTCCCACCTTTCTCTAATTTCCTTGTCTTTCTCTAAAACCCTTTAGTTATCGAGTCTAGACATCCTATCCCACATCTCATTAGGATTCGAATAATCATCCCACTCTCCATTACTAAGCACCTTGTCTTTTATTATTTTTGTTTTTTCTCCTCTCAAATTTCACCATCAAATTTTCAGAGGCCCCTTTTTGCTATTTTTTCTGATCTAATCTTAAAAAGTGAGTTCAAAATTAGAAGTCTATGTCGTGTTGTGAGGCTTTCACTAGGAATGATTTTGCAGTCCCTACAATGGGTTACTTCTCTATGTCTAAGTAAAAAGGCACACTCCTAAATGTAATAATATGTTCTATCTTTTGGAACATGGTAGCTATGATTAACTCATAGGCTACCATGAAATCAAGAATTAACTCCCCCATGTCATTTCTTTCTCCAAACCCATGTCCTCCATTTGTGGTTCTATACCCAACATTGCTACTTCCTAAATGTCCATTTAGGTCACCTCCAAATATGATACTCCCCTCCAAAGGTATACTTCGCACTAGATCATCCATAGATCTCCAAAAGTCATCCCTCACAGTAATAATAGTTGAGGTTTCGCAATCCAAAATCATTTTGATCATGATAATCCTACCGGTTCTCCATTGAAAGATCTTCTTTTTAATAGTTCCATTATCCATTATGCCTACACCATTTTTAGAGTTACATTCCCCTATGTAGAATAGCTTGAACCCATTACCTAAATCTCTAGCTTTGCTATCCTTCCATTTAGTCTCTTGGAAAAATGGTTCTTGGTTATTATAATGCTTCCATCAAAACTAACATTCATTTTACTTAAAGAAAACATGGTAGTGGAACATTATCCATTTTATTAACCCATCTTTTATAGAACATGAAGACCATACGATGAGAGATGATTTTGCATCAGAATCAAAGTGAACTATACTAATTTTCATACTAACATACTTATGTTGAATAAAATGTTCTATGTATACATGACATATTCCTTCTACTGACAAGTCTGAAAAAATAGCACCAAATTAACCATTCGAAACAATAGGGAAAAAAGGTTTTTTTTTTTAAAGGAAAAGGATATAGCATCAAATTTGGATTGATATGCAAGCATAATCTTACAGTTGTATATTATGGTCTAAATTATCGTAAAAGTTTGAACCATCACTTTGAAGAGTAAAAACAAATCAAGTGTGTTGATAAATGGTGTATATAAATGTAGTAGAATCAGGAATGGACAAGTTTCATATCATTTATAGCAAAAAAATACAAATAATAAGTTTGATATCAAGGCAATGTAAGTTTTTTGTTTTGAAAAGCAAATTTTGATTTTTCATATGTGCTGAAGTATTAGCAGAAATGTGAATAAGCAAGAACCTTGTGTGGGCTAACTGTTGGCTCTTAGTTGCTAGCCTTTGTTTGGATATTGGTTTTTTTCCTTCTAATGAAAAAGCTTTGTTTGGATATTGGTGTTCTCAGAGTTTGCTTCATATATAATGACAGTTGGACTGAAGTGTCAGCATGTAACAAAGCAAAGTGATAAATAAAATTATATCATTGTTAGTATTTGATCATGGACAAAAAGCTAGTAAATTGTATTCAGTGATGCTACAATAATCGTTATATAATAATATCATATTTAATCTTTGTAGGGTCTCTTGCAATAAACTTTAAGCACTTGGTTAAAAAATCTATTAGCACCCAAGGCATGATAGTGCAAGGATGAACAGATTCAGTAAATATAGACAAGGGCACTGGGATGCATCACAAAAAATGTGCAAATTTCCATGAAGAAGCCATTTTCTTTCAGAGAGAAACCAGGGTTACATAGATCAACCCCGATCCCCCTCCCTACCCACCCAAAAAAAAAAAACCACCTCTGTGGCATTCCCAAGTGTTCCATCATAACTTACACTTTTTATTTTTCTATATAAAACACATGAAATGTCAGATAAGATGGCGCTTTTGCCTCTTGATATTTGTATTTTTATTGATACTTTCAAATATAAAGAAATTTAGAACATTAAAAAAAAGCCTGTGAACTAGATTTGTTGTCATGCCACAAATGCGAATCACAATCTAGTGATCTAGGTAATGATGAGATAGACCAAGTTTCAAAAGATGATGTACAAATTTGGTGACTGCTTCATGCACAGTTCCCATATAACATCCCCCCACAAGAACTAGAGTACATAAATAGCACAAGCCAAACATATAAAATATCTACTTTTATCTCCTTGTACAAGTAGAAATAAAATGAAACAAGCCACTCTCCACTTCAGTGTATGTTGATGTGGTTCTAAACTGCCCACTTTGACTTCCTTTGGAAAGCCTCTGAATGGACAAGAGCCTTAACCAGAGTACGTGCTCATTGTTGCAACCAAAAGATTGGGCATTAGATAAGGCAGTATGCCCATTGAAAAAAATTGCCAAATTAGATGGGATAAATGACTCTAATGGCGATGAGTGTGGCAGCACTTTGAATGCTACCTAATCCATCTCAGTAACTTGGTGGTTTGTCATCTTTATCAGCATACATGATCTGACTTGAGTTGCTCATGTATTAAAAAAGGAGCTCTTTATTTGATAGTTAACCAGAAAGAATGAAATCCATAGTATCTTTCCTCTTTTCTTTCCGAAAGTCATAATCATCGTCATCAACAACAACAAAACCATTATCTCATCTTTCCCAAGGTAATAAACAACAAAAATTAGATTGTCAATGCTGCTCTTTATTGATATAATGCTTCTTTAAAAAATCTCACAACTTTAAAAAAAAATCTACAATCCAAAGGGGTTGGAGTGATGGCTAGAAACCTGCCTCAAGAAGTGGGAGTCCTGAGTTTGATTCCCACTCCACCCTCAAGGGCCACTCCCCATAGAGTTACTCGGTGTGGTGGGTAAGGAGGCTTGCACATGCCCCGAGGAATAGTCGGGTTCTCTAAGAGGCCTAGACACTTTGGTCTTCAAAAAAAAATTTAAAAATAAAAGTGAATGTGTTTCTTTCTGCTCAGACTTGATTCAGAATTGAACACTGACAATCAGATCCATGCTAACCTCGTAAAATTGTCAAGATCCTATGGATTCATGCTAAAATAAGCATAGATACATTTAAGTAAAACTTGCACCATGGACTAGAAAGAGACTATTATAAATATGAGAACTATAATTAATGCCCAAAAACATGCCTGCTCTTTGAAAATAACAGTTGCAGCATCAAGTAGAAATTCGCGAGCAAGTTCAGGACTCTTTGCATGTTTTTGGGGACGAGAGCCATCTCCATCAATCTCATTCCCATCCTTGTCAATGGAATCATCATCCTGCACTAGTACATCAACAGAATGTCACAAGACGAAGCCCATTTTCAAAACTAGAAAGGCTTTCAGCTCATTATTGTCAGAAAATAAATATAAAATCTCACATCCTTCAAAAAATAGTAACAGGACAAATGTTGTGCTGAAATTACCTCCTCTTCTTCAGTTTCTTCAGCATGTTCAAAGAACCTTCTGATACTATCCCCTTTTGTTATTGTCACAAATCCATCTCCCACTATAAGTCTGCGATGGACACATGGTTGCCCCTTCAATGCATGGGCTTTTACAGTAAGTTCAGTGCAACGGCCATCTAATTTCCATGCCCTCAATGTAATAAAGCATGAAGTGACCCCACCAAGATCAAGACCACTCACTTCAACACCACCATTCATACCAATATCTTCAAACTCCAAAATGTCAGATTTTCCTTCTCCTGTTCCAATAGCCCATTCGAAATGATGGTATGTTCCATCTGTGTCGGTGAAAGATTGGTGCCAATCAGCTTGGACTGTGTCTTCAGATACCTGACAATTATACCAAAAAAATTCATCTGAAGGATGAGAAATGGGTAAACACAAAAGAAACTAATGCAGCTGGGAAAGCACCCAAATGATGCATTACACAAGAACTACAAGGGACCTCAAATCGTACATGGAAAAAACAAGCAAAAATGGAGGACTGGAGAAACCTTCTTCCAAGAATGACAATGACGCACCTCATATTGAAAAGCTGTATCTGGAACACAAAACCAATTGGTGCAGCGAGGTTCCTTGCGCATGCGTTTCAGTTCCTTCAGCTCCTTGAACTCTCGAATAACATTTCTTCTGCAATCTCTGCAAAACCTCTTGCTGTCAAACCTGTGACATGAGCATCAATGCTTAAGATGTTGACATAATCTAAAGAGAAATAGCTTGTTTAAATACGACATCGGCTGGAATCATCATTCTTATAAACCTGCAGCACGACAGGTGAGGCTTCTTGTTACAGTCTAAAAGTCGTGGGTTCAAGTCCCATGAGCGTCATAAATCCAAATTAAAAGGCCAACCCCAAATAGATGGGATAAATTACTTAGATGATGATGATTTGGTGATTCAATCATGACAAAGGCAGGAGTGTTGGCTGTCCCAAGCTGAACTATTAATTCTAAATAAGATAAGTTTGAGTCGTGCAACCTTTGGGAAGAGGTCTAACTGAATCTTTATAGAGGTACAACTTTGTGCAGTCAAGTTATGAGTCAGCTGTTTCTCCATGTTGATGAGGAATGATGCTCCCTTTATGGTAATAAAGCTCCTCACTGAATGCGGAAAGCCATTATCTCTATTTACTCTAGAATTTTTATTGACTGAATGGGGATTCACGACACGCTCAAGGCACAAGTAGTGGATGTTGTGGTCCCATTTTCCATCTTTTATCATATGAAACTGATCTAAAGTTGCCTTTCATAAAGATATCATTTCAGTTTTCAAAAAATAAGTTGCAATTGACAACTCCATTATGATCTCAATTGAAATTAGAATAAACAGAAAAAAACCATGTATTTCCAACTGCCTAAGGGACAGACATCAGTACAATTTATTTAGCCAATAAGAAAAGCAAATCGTTATGCCATTAGTTATGCTTTGTCAATATATATATATATATATATGTCCATAGGTATATAACAAAAATACAAAGGGTCCTGTATTTTGTTGTCATACTACTTCCACATTTCTTATGCACCAATAGAGATACACCATTAAAACAATTAAAAAATTTACATCAGCATTTGTTCATATAAATTACTTGGGATTAGTTATATGACTATATCCACTAAGCCAACAGAAGACGTTAAAGAGCACCTAAAGCAAGGTTCAGATGCTATCTCTGACCAGTAAAGAAAATGTTAGTCTATCTAAAAAAATTGTAATGAGAAAAAATAATCTGCAGCAGATGAAAGACCATGAAATCCATTTTAGAATCCCACATCCTCAGGTATGATGTTCAAATAAAAACAACTGTCAAGTATTTGAACTCCCTTTTTGGCAGAAACTTAAATTTAAAACACACACACCAAAAGCCCACTGCTGGGAACATAAAGCGAAATAAGAACTAACCTATAAATAAGCCTCTCAATGAAATCCTCCTCTTTCATTCGCAGCAGAGATTGACGAGTTTCATCCCCCAAGGCTGACCAGAAATCCACCAGTGTGTCACAAGAAAGCCTTGCTGTGTGCAAAGCACATGTTTCTCTGGTTCCATGCCCTCTTCCATAATTAGCCATTCCTTGGCTTATCCAACCCCGACCTCCACCACCACAGGCATCAGGGTAAAGCAACTCACGTTCCCGTTCTCTTGCACGTGCACTATCAAAAACCTGAATAAAGGATGTGTTAAGTCAATATAAAGAAGCTAACACCAAATGAAACGGTAATTCGAGACATCATCAGATAATTCCCTTACTTTTTGCAGTGCCTTGAGAGATGTCTCGTCCACGAAGCAGTCTAGCAGTGTCAGTGTCCCATCTCGGGTCACAGCCAAACCTCCCCAAGGATGGACAGAAGGATCTTGAACATCATCTCGACATCTGGATGACATTATATCTGATCCATTATCAATCTGGTTTCTTGAGGTCCCCATCTTTCCAGGGAGGTGCCCACTGCCTTCCTGTAGTAACGACCTCCCATACATGACAATCTGTGAAAAAGCTTCCAGCAGCAAGCCATTGCATCTGGAGCAGTAAAGATTCTTCCGTGCTTGCTCAAAAAAAGTCTGCTTATCAATCCTTAGGAGCTCCTGCCGGCCCTCAGGTGATAGCTCACTCCAGAACTAATTCAGATAATCACAAAACACAAATTAGAAATTTGTTGCAGTTATTTGTTTCATTGATGACTCATTTGGCAAATATATTCACATAAAAATAAACAAATAACACAAATATAAAAAAAAATGAAGACAAAACAACTGATTTTAACACTGCCTTTTGTTTTTCTATATAATAGAAACATCATTTTTTGCAGGGCAACAAAACTAAACTCATAGTTGCAATTTCGAACAACAAGAATTGAGCAGGCAATGTCTGTCTTCAATTATGATCTTTCTGGAAAAAATACATAAAACAAATTAAAAAAAAAAAAAAGGAAAAAGATGCAGTAAGCAAACAGGTGCAGTCTACTAGTAGTATGAAAATACATTAAATTCCAAGGGGCCACTAGTGTTCATATATATTGTAACATTTTTTATTGAATTGCATAAATGCAATACTATGACAATAAAAACAAGTGTCAGAATGCACAGGCAAATACAGAGTGATACAAAGAAAATATTCAAGTAGGTTCATATTGTGATACAATTGTCTCTGAACAGTACTTAATTCTATTGATTGGATTACATCAGAAACCAATACATTTGAATAGTTCATCACACCACAGTTCTCTATCTTCCATTAAAATGGCGATGCTGTTTCTAAATCAATCTGCCAAAACAGGTGCAGCATGCCACGAATGTCAATCCCAATGCAGAGATTGACAGTTTCTTTTCGTGCAAACTTTTCCATTCACCTAACATGAATAACCACAAACTAACAGTCAAACAAACAACAAAACCATATACCATAAAGATTCAATCTTTATCCATAATAGCTATATATTCCCAGCTCTTGATCAATTCCAATTGACAAAATCCAAAATCTACAAAAAATGAACCGCGTGTAGCATTAAATTGCTAATAAACCAGAAGAAATGAATAGCTCTGGAATCCAAACAATCACAGACGGAACAAGAATGAATAAAGCACTAATCAAACAATCTCAATTCAAGAGAGAAACAATGAATTTATATACACAGAGATAGAATCCAATCGAAGCGAATCGAAATCAAGAGAGCTACCTTTTGGAGTTGATCAAAGGTGAGATTGCCGCTGCGATTCTTGGACCAGATCGCGTTGTTGGAAACCGATCCGATGCATGACAGAGAAGCATTGCCGAATTGAGCATTTTTATTCGCGAGTCCCGGCATCTTCTTCAACCTCTCAATGATACGTTTCTCCAGCTTTCCATCCGCTTTTCGAAGCGACTTCTGGATCGGATGATAAATCGAATCCGATGAGATTCGATCGGATTCGAGATTCAGAGGATTGGAATTGGATGAAGACGGATTTATTCAGATTGAATGAGGTATGGAAGATTGAAGGAAGCGAGAATTCGATCAGATTTTAGGGTTTTCTTGTCACCCTTTTGGTTCTGGTATTGAGATTTGATAGAGAAGAAGAGATGGAGAGATGGAGAGATTTGTAGAAGACCCTATCGTGGAGAGCTTTTGATGGGGCGCAGGTGCGCACGGGTAAAATAAAGCTGGAAGATGTACTTCCGATGTTACAATATTACAACATGACGAGGGCAAAAATGGTATTAGCCGAATGTTCTATCAAGTCTCAAGTCTCAACACCCCTTTATAAAAGCTCGTCCTCGTGGATGTTTTGAACGTTTTTCTATCTTGCACTTTTATTCATCCATGCCTCTTGCCATTTCATTTCATTTCATTCAAATAATTATTTTGTCATTATTAAAAAATAGATTTAAATAACTATTTTATTAAATATTATTTTCATTTTATACAAATGTCACTATTTATGTAAGAAATGTTTATTATCTCGAATTAGAGTGATAGTAAAAAATTCATAAGTGAAAATTCTGAGTTTTATTTCTACTTTACCTTTAAAAAATTCGTAGTTGGTAAAGAGCTTGCAAATCTTTCGAAGATTAGTCGAAAACTCTAAGATACTTAAACATCTTAGTTATCAAAAATATTAGTGCCAGGTCAATATTCAATTTAAAATTGTCTAAATGAAAACTAAATTAAAAAAAATTAAGATAATGTAAAATTTAAAAATGATCAAATGATATTATAATACGAAATTTACTTGAAATCATTGTAAAATGACACGAATATCCCACTCTACCTCTTGATTTATATATATCTTTTCAATTGATCTAAACATCTAGAATTGATATTTTTAAGTTAATATCTCAATATTATTTTTCAAAATTTGAGACACATTGCATTGATATTTTTCAAACATGTTAGCTTATAATTGGGACTATAAATATTTTACCATTTAGTACTCTTAATATAATTGAAATGTGTTGCATCTTTATAGTTGTAAACATTATAGATAAATCAAATATTAATCAATTTTTTTAATATTTAGGTGATCTTTCAATATTCAATCCCTCCACTTATAACAAATACTCTTAAACTAACTTATCAAAGATGAAAAAATAAATGAAAAAGTACAACGATGACGATTTACTTTTGATTTATCTTTAACTACTTTAAATGCAACATCAATCAATCGAGTGGACCTCAAAACCACTCAAAATTGGTCTATCACTTTATCAACGTAATGTCATTCATTCTAGATTAAGCATGTGATCAGTTGGCTGATTATATAATATAAAAAATTAAAATTACTTGGTTATCACAATTAAATTCAAATAGTAAATTTAAAAGTTAGAGTTTAATATAAAGAAAAACCATAAAAAAAATCGATGTACATTGGCTCTATATTGACGCTAAAAGCTTATTTTTAATATAATATTATTTTACATTTTTTTGTAATTAATAATTAAAATAGTCTTATAGCATAGTTTGCTATAGTGTATTAACATTTACATTAAAAAAAAAAAACTACAATGTTGTTTGTTCAACTGTACCTATCAATATAATTATAACGTACTTGTTTTAATCATTGACCCAAACATTATCACCAGTTCTTTGATGAAAAATGAATTTCATATTAAAATTATTAAAAATTCAAAGAAATGAAATAAGATCGATAGCAAAATAATGTAATTAAAGGAAAATTGGCATAAGATGTTTTGAATGAAAGGTTAGCAATGCCTTTGATTTATATTTTTATTAGGGAATTTCAATCATACTTTGAATTTATTGAGTGTGATTGATTTTTGATGTATTACTATGAAAAACATGTCATATATCATTGACATGTTAAAAAAATAATCAAATATATGTTAGAACGTAAAACAATATTTTAAATCATGTCCAATAGAATAAGACGTGCACAAATTGATGATTAATGTGTCTTGCTGTAGAAAACTATGAATGATGGCATTGGCAGCCATTCATATGTTTATATTCAATGTTTCTGTCGTAGATTAAAATTTAGTCAAGTTAGACTTATCTCAAATACAACAAAGTTATGTAATTTGTTCTTAATCCATCTTGTTAAATCTAAATTTTAAAGTTTTGGGTGTAATTTGGATTGATGGGTCAGATTGAGAGTATAATCTTAACATGTTTTGTAGTAAAATTGAATTATTACATTTTTGACACAACTCATATTTCGACCATCTTCTAACTCACTCAAAATCTAATTTACTTTTAAAACTTCAAATTCATTTTTTTTTAAGCCAACTGTTTTGAGTTAAATTGAGTCACAAGTCAACCTATATAATTAAATAGACAATTATAATTTATTTACATTATATTGGTGTATATTAAACGAAAAGACATCTACAAAAAATATTTATCACTAAAATACAATCATTATAAAGAGTTAAATCTAAAAATTATAAAATAGATATCAACATGAATATATATAATCTCCAGTTGATATATCATCTATCGAAGATAGATTTTATGAGTTCTTCTCCTTTATATATAATTTAAATAGCCCGACTCAAATTAATAATGAATGAAAAATATTTTATTTATATTAAATATATTGAATTAAGTTTGCTCATATTGTCAAGTCAAATTATTTCGACTAAGACCAAGTTGCACCCTCAGCATCGACTATGGTATGAGATCGGGTGTACAATTTACGGAGCACCTGAGGTGTATACTAATGTGCTGACCAAAAATGGGAGGAAGTGAGTCAGGAGACTCTAACGTGCGTGAGCAGCGAAACTGCGGCCGGAGGACGTGGGGACGTTTTGGAGACTTTGGACTGTCTTGGCGCGCCGTAACGATATTTTGGTTCTACAGTTTCTCTCGAATCGGAGGATAACGATATAATCGAAAGTTGGGTAGCTACAATCCTTCTCAACCATAGAAGTATCGTTATCAAGATATTAACGAATATAGATAATATTAGACTATTTTTAAATTCTCAAATTTTCATTAAATAATTAATGAAAAATGTCATAAAAAATAAATATTTAAAAATAAAAAATGTAATATTATTCATGGCCTATAAATATATTCTAAAATATAATGAGCCGTGCTGATTATCACACTAAATACGTAAACCTATCTAAGCAATAAGAATTTCTATATCTACTATGAATCAAATAACTACCAACAAGGATATTAACTGAGTCATTTTAATGGGAGGTAGAAACAAAGATCTAGAAAAATATAAATATAGTTTTTTTTAAATAACAAATGTCATCAAATTTATAATAAATCAATTCATTACAATATTTATTAAATAAATAGTTAGAAAATTCAGAAACATACCTTAAAAATCTAAAATTTGTGACAAGATCACTTAAATATTTACCGATATTTTTGTGATAAATTCCAATTTACTAACGGTATTTGTGTTAATAACCTTTACTGATTCGACCCTTTAAATCAAGTTGATTGATTTGAAATTTAAACTATGTTTAAACTTTTGACTCGATTTAAACTGATCCGAGTTAACCTACTCAGAATTCATAATCCTTGACTCAAAGATTTCAACTCTTCTATCTTACTGTCTGAAAGTTCTGAAACCCAGACAACCATCTTTAGCTTTCAACATATCAAGAGTAGCTATTTAAATCTAAAAACTCTAACATGACATAACTAAGTCACAAATTCTACTGAGTAAATAAAATTGGTAGTTGATAACTTGGACCATCTATTTCACTTGGTTTAAATCAAGTGGCTAAACTAATTTCTTTTGAATTTTTAAATCATCTTATAAAATAATTAGACTGTTAATTTTTATCTAATTCAAATTTAAATTTATTTTTAGAGAAGCATATCCCACACATTTGGCCAGTTGCCGCATATGGAAAATAATAGAGGAAAATTTAATAGGGGAGAAGAGTCGGTGGATCTGAGGCAATGATGACAAATAAGGAGTGGACTGTCGTTATTTTAACGTGATTATGTTGTCATTTGTCTAAATAACAGTTATTTTGAGGTTACCTAAGCTGATTCGAAATCTAGAGTAGCCTTTCGTTCCTCTTTTCTGGTGATTCACCTCAGTTACCCCTCCGCATTTATGAAATGACGGCTGTATCCTCACGACTATTATTTGAACGCAGATGAGCTGCACTTTGGTTGTTTTTTTTTCTCATTTAATATAGAAAATTATCGACTAAAATTGCATTAGTTTATCTATGCCACTTTAATTAGAGAATTTGCTCATTTTTTTTTAATTTAGTCAAGTATTATTAGTTCATAGTGCAAAAAGTGATGCGATTAATAATTAAATAAAATTTCAATTATGCATAATTATTATAGTATTTTAGACTATAAAAATTTAATTATTATAATTCATTATTTTTTATAGTATATCTTACAAAGCTATAATGATTAGAGCGAACAAATTTTCTAAATAATTTTTTATCTTATGGTCCACTGCATATTCTACAAATTTTGTAAACCCCCATTATAATAAATGAGTTTTTCTAATGAGAAATAAGTTTTTTTAATTACTACTTTAACCTCTTTTAATTGGTCTTTTGGCCCATCACTCAAAAGACAAATAGTGTAGAAATTATACTTTCTAAGTAAAAGTGACATGACAGAGGTATTTGAATTTTAAACAATTTGGTTTAAAGACTACTCAATTGGAGTTTATCACATCCTTTATTTCAACCAATCAAAATTCTTTTTGAGAAGCTTTAGGAAAAATAAAGTGCTAACATTCACTACAAAGATTGTACAATTATCATGAGGTAGGTCAATATAATTAAATTGAATAGTTAGAAGATCTCTATCATATAATTCACATGAAACTTCTCTATTTAATGATCACAACATTCACTAAGTGGTCCATTCTTTATTACTCCTTGTTCAAGCTGGCCTTTAATTTTTCCTTATCCACAAGAGGCTATGCCGGGCCGGCTCCCTTCTACCCTCTGCCTACGCCCGAAATACCCTGGAGAGCTCAATTCTCTCCTTTTCCTACTTTGTGTTCAGTCTAGGGTCGAAATGTCGGTCGATACGATGCGTATCGGCCAAAATATCTCGGGATTTCTATGGCCGAGATATCTAGGCCGATACGCATAGTATCGGCCAGAGACAGAAAAGTTCGGCTGAATATCAGCCGATTTTTATTTTTTATTTTTTTAAAAAAAACCAAATATCGGCATGGGCCCGGTCGATATTTACATTTAATTTTTTTTAAAAAAATAGCCTTTTATTTTTTTAAATGATTTAAAAAAAAGTCACTGAGATTTTCAAAAAAAAAGAGGAGAGAGAAAAATCTAGGCCGAGATCCAATATCGGCCGAAAATTCAGCAAAGCCGAATTTTCGACCCCTGGTTCAGTCTCAATTAATGGGGAGTTCAGTCAAGATGAGGTTAGACAAGCGTTGGGTAGGTTAGAATGGGATAAGGCTCCTAACTTGGAGGATTTTAATTTTAGACCTTATCAAGATTTGTTGAGAGACGGTGGAACTGGACTTTTGAAGAGGGAGTTCTTAGGACTTGGGTATCCAACTCAAAATATTAGTTTATTATGTAGAGTGATACAAGCTCTTTATAAATCATCACTTTCAATATGGGAATCGTTCGCTAGCCCCAACAATCTCCCCTCGAACGAGGCCAGCCATTCTGTCCATTTAGGGGATCTCTTCAGTCTACATGAGGTAGACTGAGACCTGACTTTAATACCACTTATTAGGATCTGTGTATCTAGCCCAAAAGACTAGTCTATTAAGTGGAGTGACCCAAGTCTTTTATAAATTCCTCATATCTCCCTTTACACTTCCAATATGAGACTCGTTATAGCCCCAACAGGAGAGCTCATCCAAGTTATCATATTCAATACCTATTTGTAGGTTGCGTATATAAACTTTTGGTTGAGGTGTTAGCAAGTAGATTGAATGATGTACTTCAGAAAATTATAGGGAAGTCACAGAGAGCATTTCTGGAAAATAGATAGATCTTGGATGATGGTGTTCTTATTACAAACGAGTAAGTATATATGAGAAGAAAGGACAAGAAGTCAGGTCTGCTTTTCAAAATTCATATAGAAAAGGCTTGTGATTTTGTTGATTGGTCTTTTTTCAACAATTTGTTTTAGAGGATGGGGTTTGGCTCTAGATGGAGGAAATGGATGATGGCATGCTTAGACGATTCGACATTTTTTGTGCTAGCGAATGAATCCCCAATACAATCCATCGAGGCATACTGAGGTCTCAGGGCAAGGGGACCCATATCATTGTTCACATTCACGGTAGTGGGAGAAGATCCTTAGTAGGTTAGTGGAGAAGGCTAGGGAAGTAGGATTAGTGAGGGATTTGCACTAGGGGAGAACAACCTGACGGTTACTCATTTACAGTTTGTTGATAACACATTATTCTTCTGTGAACCATGCAAAGAAGAGGTGTTAGGTTACAAGATGATACTTAACTGCTTTGATCTAGTGTTAGGACTTTAGGATAAATTTGGAGAGTGATGAGAGAATTTTTAGATGATTAAGTTTGAGATGAATGTATAAAGATTGAAGAATATGTAGAGATCAAGGTTATTAATTAATAATAATATATTATCTAATATTAATTATAAAATGTAAAATATATATTAAATATCATATGTCTTCAAGTTAACTCGTGCTTTTGAGTCTAGTCTAGGCTGTAAGAGTGCAAGGTCCAGACTTGACTTGAATTTAAATTATGCTCTAATTTTAAACCTTAATTAGAGCCTATGTCGTAATTGAGTAGACTTAGTCTCCAAATTTTAAAGGTTGATCCACGTCGGCACATGTCAGGCTCAACCCGACTTATACCCCTAACTATAACTTATCTCAATCCAAATATAATTGAGAAATTAAAGATTTTACTTAACGATGCTGTTCCCTACACTTTGTAACCCATTGCCAACCGCACACTCATTCACTCCTAACCCAACACGATGCTTTGTTTTTAGATTTAATTGAGTGGTGAATAAATATTTTTATAATGTAACTTAGAGTCATCTTACGCATGTGATAAGTGTTGATTAGTGACACCATAAATTATCTAATCTTATAATATTAAATGATTTAAACTCGATACTACAGCAATAAACTATCATCTAGTTTTGCATCTGCAATGCTGATAGACTCGGTTAGATGTGACTGAGAAGAACATTTATCCAATTATTATATATTTTAGTATGTTTTATGCTCATGAAAAATCCAATACATTAGAGAAGTTAAAGTTGAAATTGCTGAGACATTTCTCATAGAAAGGGCCGTCTAATCCCAACCATTAAAACGTCAGATGGCCAAGTGATTTGGTGTGAGTGTTTTTTTTTTTTTTTTTACACGTGAAAACTGTATAATACCGAGCATAAAAGGTGAGCCAGTACTTTAGGACTCACTTGTACTAGAATTCTATGGTAGATACAGAGAGTCAGTGTACTTAAAATATTTTTAGGTTGGCCTTGGAGGAGGGAGAATGAAAGATAGATATGAAAAGGATTGCTGAGGTATGATAAATGCTTACAGTCCTTTTCATGCCATATCAAACTATGTGCCTATGTTTCTAGTATTTTAGACATAAGGCAGGCAACTGGGCCCGAGAGGCGACGATTCAAGAGTCTAGCTCACAAAATAGTTAAAAAAATTGGTAGGTGTATTACGGCCAAAATATATTGAGTTAAGGCAGGCCACTATTGAGTTAAGGCAGGCCACAGTGCATTGATATATAGTAGGTACACGTTGAAGCTGTCGAGTACTGTGGGCACCACTTTTCAGCTGCAACCATTGAGTAAGAGTCTACTTTCTTTTTTTTTTAAATCAAATTTTTCTATAAATTAGGCTAGCACTTCTCCATACCCACACACAACATATCCTACTCTCTTTCATCCTCTCTTATTTTTCCAACTCATTTTTTTTTTTTTTGCATTTTTACCTCAAAAAGATTTGATTTTCAATTCATTTTCGATGATCCACACCGTTGATCATGGAGTTCTTTGCTAAATGTACCACTTATGTGAGTTTTTTTCTCAAATTTTTGAAGAAAGTCTTCATTTCTCAAAATATTAGCTTCTGCAGAACTTGTTTTTCCTTCTCATTTCTCTTATAGAAGATAAAGATCATGTTTAAATACCAGATCAGTGTTTAGGGCTTAATATAATGTTAAAATGTTACATTTCATGTATTTGTAAATTTTTTTAAATGAAATCAAAATTTAAAGTCTAAAGAATCATAGATGTAATTTATTAAATTGAGTTTATTGTGTTTGGAAATGGTACATGTAGTGTTAAATGTGGCATTTGTAAAAAAAAAAATTAAAATTAAACCCGACTTTTAACTGTAAACTTCATAATTAAAAGCGTTGGTTCCGCTTCGCTTGAACCCAGTTCGTTGACATCTATAAAATGATACTCCCTTCGTCCTATTTTAGTTGTCTCATTTGAAACATTTGTATTTTTTAAAGAACTCTCCATATAATGCTAGCACTTCATGTGATCTCATCCATTTTCAACACACTTTATGCTACTCTAATATAAGTGAGACAACTATTTTGAGACAATTCCAAAATCCATATAAGACAACTAAATTGGGGCAGAGGGAGTAATTTGGAAGGAAAAGCCCACCTAGAACCTCACTCATTTGCATCTTAAATAGATCTGATGAATATATATTGAATCATGTGAAATGGGAAGTTATTTAATGTAGAGCCCTATTTAAGATCATCCGACCATTTGACACTGGTCTAAAAAATTCTCCAATTGTTGGGTTGAGGAGAATTCAACTCACTATGAAGCTATCTCCTCCATGGTACACCCATCAGTAGAGAAATTGTCCATTGTGAATCGATGACTAATTTTTTTTATAGAATTTGTATTAAATGGTGAGTGTGACTTGATTTGATAGTCTACGTTTGAATAAGAACTGTGATAAAATTTAACTTGAAAAAAATTATTCTAAAGTGTAGGTTTTTAGGCTAAAAAGTTCTGATCATCGATAGGACTTGAGCTTAATTCCACTGTGAGTGTACATTGAAATGAATTCAAATTGGATACAAATTCATTTCATGAGATAATAATAAGTATGTGGGATAAAACTAGTATAAATATAAGTTTGATAAAAGATTAGTTGTTAGGTTCACAATGAACTAGTTCAGAATGAATAATTTCTTCCCATAGATAAGTTGGATTAAATGATTAAACATAACTTCTTTTATATGTAATATGCAAATTCTATCTTTTGCTTCAATTGTTAACAATTTCATATTTTTAATAATTGAAAAATATAGTCTCTCTATCTGACACCACTTTTGAACATTTATATTTTCAAAATACTCTTTTAACACTCTGAAGCAGGGGTACAGATATTGGCCGATATATCGATGATATATATCGGTCCGATATCGGCTGAAATGATTTATATCGGTAATTTTTTTAACAAAAAAAATCAAAACAGTGATGGGCTCGGGTCGAAATATCAACTGATATCAGCTGATATTTACATTTTCAATTTTTTTTCCAAAAAAACAGTTTTTTTTTGGTTTTTTTATTTTTTAATTCACAAAAGTAAAATAATAAAATAATATCAATATTTAAAAAAAAATAAGAGAGAGAAATTTATCGACCAAAATATCGGCCAGACCGAATTTTTGACCCTGCACTGAAGAGTTGAACCATAAGATGTGCCGTACTCTAAGAAAGACATTCCATTAAAATTAGATAGGCTCACATGAATGGAAAATGCATCACATTAAATATATATAAAAAAATTGTTAAAAAAGCCAACACATAAGTGTTCCATTGCATATCCATCTCTGTTAAAAATGTCTTTCAATTGGATGTCAGTAATGAGATCTTTTCTCTAGGCCCCTTCATGGCAAGGGTGCAAAAAACGGGAGATCCGATTTCTTTTTTTATAATTTTTTTTCACAACCAAGTTTTTTTTTTAAAAAAAAAAAAGTTGAAAAACATAAACATCGGCCTAGATTACCAAGGTGTCTAGGAGGTCTCACTTGTATCCCACATACACCGGGTAAACAGCTATGGGAGTGGCCCGGAGATGGTGTTGAGCGTGAATCAAACTCAAAACCTCCTTTCGTGAAGGAACTTCTTGACCGTCAGGCCAACTCTCTCTTCAGTTCATCAAGTATACCTTATTGCGAGTCTGAATCTTCTGAAAGTGAACTTACTGATAAAATTATAGAAGATAATCTCTAATTGGCCTCTTCATAAAAAAAAAAAAAAAACTCTTTACAATTGCATTCGTTGCATATCTACCCCTCTTGCCGCTTGCCTCTTCTGAATCTGAACCTTTACATGTAATTATCCTTGATCCTATAAAAATGTTCGACTAGGGCTAACTGCATTACTCATCATCATATCCCCCTCTACCTTTGGTCATCTTTTTGAGTTTCTTTTAGTTCTTTTTATCCCACTCTACCAAAATTAAATCCCTAGTCTCATTTACCTAATGACCAAATTCCTAAACTTTTCCCAATTATTCTATTATATAAAAAACTATATCATCTGTTACTAAAAAAATTCATCATACTCTTTATTTTCAATTATATCTACGATTTAATAACCTTCTCCATGGGGTATCCAATTTCTCTCAGATAGAAGAAAATAGGAAAAAGTGGGACCCTATTTTTGGCTCTCCAATCAAACAATAAAGGCACAAAGACAATATGGTGAAACTAGGTCTTGTCTCTCCCTTTCTCCTCCATGCAGTCAAAGGTCTTCTCAAGACTAAGAGCTTCAAGAATCTATGATTTCTAATGTAAAATCTCTCCCAAAAGGAAGCAAGGCTCTCTTGCCATAGGGCTTTCATGACATTGTATACAACTCAACCATTAAACCAACATAACAATGTCTTGGTGTTAACCCTTCAATCACAATAAAAATTAAAAATGACTAAAATACCCTACATTGTGATCCTAAAAGACTCTTTAATGAAGCAGGTCATGAACTCTTCAAATGGTGCTAGAATTGGATGAACTTTGGCTCGGTAGATATGTAAATGAATGAGCCATCCAATGAATCCAATTTCATGCCACTCCGACATCACATTAGATATAAGATAGGACCAAGATTCAAAATCATAAAATACACCAAAGTTCAATTTAAATTCATATAATCTAAAAATTGGTCTCACATCTACATCACAACTCTAAACGCCCTAGAAGGAAAATCATGTCCATCGTCCTCATTAAAGTGACTACAAATGGACAACAGAGTTCCATGCAGTGAATCTTCAACTTCAAGTCACCCTCTAAGAAACCTGAACATACACTAAGAGCTGTTTGCAGCACATTCACCTATCCTATCCTATAATATAGCATCTGGTCTTCAAAGAAATAACACTTGCAGCATAATTTAGGCAAAAACCAACTACAGAAGACCAACAGTTTTCTAAGATTCATCAAGGTTGACTATTAGGAAGCCTGCTGAGAACAGAGTGCTCCGGCTTATGATCACACTCAAAGTCAAGATGAACAAAAGCTCGTTCCACTTCAGGAAGTTCCTCAATCTTTATTTGCAAAGACTCTCCAATTGCATGAGCTTCTTTCAATGGCAAATCTTCTGCCAGTTCAATGTCAACCTGTTTCATAATTTTCATTATATGAATGAAATTCAATATACAATAGAAAGAAACTCACAATGAGCATAGATTCGCTAGTATTAGCCCTGAAAATCATTAATATTGATAATGCCTTTCTGCTGTTCTGCTGGCACTAAATCATCTCCATGGCAAGTTGGAAGTTTAGAAGTTTTGGTTTTGTTGAATTTGGTTTTTGTGTTTCAAGACTGCTTGTTTTTGTTTTTAAACATTGTTAGGTTCCTTAGCCTCAGTGGGGCTGGTAGTCATTCAGTGGAGCACCAGACTTTGGTGGCTCAGACCATTCGTCAGTAAGGCCACTGATTTCCATGGCTTATGCCCCAACGTTCACATTGGAAGGTGCAAATATCAAATATTTGTCCTTGTTTTCAGACCATCGTTGCCTTCCTTCTCTTGAACATGTATTTGTTGGCTACGGCTGGTCACGATCCTACCATCTGGAAGAATTTGAAGCATACCCCTATCCAAAGTGTGTAACCGAACATATCAAACATAGAGATCTCATATTATACTGGCTGCTGCTGCCACCACTACTAATATTATTTTGTAATAGTGCAGAAATTATTTCTCAACAGTTGAAATTATGTTGGAAAACGGGGAAATGTGAACTATTCAGAAATATTATTGTTGTGATATGAAATTTTCTAGTTCCACGTGTCAGCGGAAACCAGCCCTCTTAAAGACAGAAACATCTGCTAACCTGGTATGGAAAGTCCAATTTTTAGAGGGGCGCCTCTGAATTTTGGGCTACAAGTCACAAAATGAAAAACCTAAAAGATGAGTATCTTGCCTGAATTTTTTGTTTGTCATCTATCAGTCAGGGCCATCCAATTAACAACCTGGATGTCCCACATGAGTGGAAGGTAGGCATGTGTAATTGTCCATTAATAGGCTCCATGGAAATAGGTGAAATTGTTAATTAACTAACCTCTACAAAATAAAGAACACCAAATGTGTAAGCTCGGACAGTATCAACACGCTTGATTTGCTGATGATGCCTTACTACAAGGTATGTTAATTTCTGTAGCATCTCAGGAGGTGCCGATTGTCCTACCAGTGAAACTGCAATAAGAAGTATCATGGTTGTTTAGACAAATAGATCATTAAGCCATCTAAATTAAAAAAAAAAAAACCCCCCTAAAAAAAGACCTCCTGAAGGACAGAAGCATTACTAGAAATTATCTTTACAATTGTATTTATTTGTTATGGTTTCTGTATCCTGAAATGAGGACCAATGTGAAAATCAATCGCTCAATTTATGCTTGTCAAAACGACATTGTTCTTTCAAGAACGACATAACTTTGTAAAGAACTCAAACTTGTAAAGAAATCATGATTAAGTTTCACTTTGACAATGGTAAAGAGAGCTAAATACCTGCATTTTCCAGAACAGTTCCGGACCAATTAGAAATTGTATAAATTGCTAGCATAATTGCACCAACTGGATCTATCCACCAGTAGAAATAATCACCAAGAACAGCAGCAGCTAAGCCAACGATATTTGTTACGACGTCGAAATAGTGATCCTAAATATCAGTATTGAAAGTAGCAGTTAACTTTGTGAGATATGAACTATAAAGTGATAAAGAATACTCGTCAAAACCATGAATATAAGTAGGGTGGTTAGGATTCAATTGAAGTGCCATTTTTGAAGTGGTATACATTGTAGATATAACTTGTAGGTTCACTGTGGCAATGGGTTAGCCAGTTTCAAATTTTACAAGCCTATGTTAACCATCAAGAAAAAAATTCTCTATATTCATGGTACAAAGAACCAATCCCTGCATTTTTTAACCATTGATGTAATGACCTAGGTTAACAAAATGGTTATGGGACTAAGAGGACTATATGAATCGTACGATTTTACGATTTTCGATTCACGATTCACACTCTAGACCAATTTCGATATGATTCGAGTTTGATAACATTGGGTAAAATTGGAGAATGCAATACACTTAGAGCATTGGGAATATTTGTAAAATTTCTTGCTCACAAGGTGTGTGACAATATGTTTGAGTGAATGTTACCTTGTGCACATTCCAATGTAAAGTTGGGTAAGGTTATGGTTTGACCTCTTTATGCCTATGTGTGATTGATGTGAATATATTGTATCACATACATATGTATGAGTTTTCCAAGTTCCCTATGATTAGATGTTTACTATAATTGAGAATTCATAGATTTGTGATGTGTTAAAGTATGATAGAATGTATGATAAATCAAGATTGCCCAAGATTTGTAATGTAGGGCCTTGATAACCTTCCCATACTTGTGTATGGTTATGAGTAATATATGTATCAAATGAATTCTCATGATTGTGATTGGGATTCTTAGATGGGTAACTCATATAATAAGCATGATGAATATGTTTTAATGCCATGCTTGGATTATGTGATGATTTGTAAATCACTAGTGAGTACTTATGTTGATAATGGTTGTGGTGGATCGACCTAACCATGTGTAAAATGAATTTCCATGATTTGAAGAGGAACTTGGTAAATGATTAGACTAAGTGATATGAGTGAGTTAAGGTCAAGTATCTTAGAACCCAAGGGAGGTTAACTTGTGCTACAATGGGGATGGGCTAGCATGATTGAGAATGCATGGAATGCAATGTAAATGCTAAGAAAACCTTGTTTGATTTCCCCAAAGTAAAAGTATGACCACTCCCCAATGTCAACCGAAATGTGAAAATAATAAACTACGGTTGATCTGATCCACTATGTGGTACGTAGGCAACTGAGAGTATTATGCCTTAGCTCGATCAAAAGATGCATTGTGTCATCCATTTATATCAAGGATGATGTAAGATGTTGAGCAAATGTGAAAGGTAGAAAGGGATTAGTGAGATATACCTTCCCTAATATAAACCCTAATACTACGTGTTGGATCCCTTGAAGGCGGCCCGAAGAGGTTATGATGCCTTGGGAGTCCCTATATGATGAAACATATATGTTTGTTACTAGAGTAAAGCCTAGAGTGGCTAGAGAACTATGAAAATTCTTAAGATGGACAGATGAAGACTTTAGCGTTGAGGTGTATGTGACTAAGTCACTTGATTATATTGAGACGTGGTGTGGGTACGTCTCTCATGTGATGATTATATCGAGACGTGGTATGGGTGTGTCCCTCACGTGATATTGATGATTGAGGCGTGGTATGGATGCGTCCCTCACTTGATATTGATGATTGAGACGTGGTATGGGTATATCCGTCACGTGATATTGATAACGTTATGCCTCAATCCGTGGAAAAAGGAAACTGTCTGATCAATAGATCATTGTGTCTCACCTTTGTATAGTTAAAAGGATGAGATAAGTATATAAATTCCATGAGTAAGACCTAGAGTAGCCGTAAGACCGTGGGAGCCTCAATATGAACATACGGAGACTGTGGCACTGAGATGTATATATGACTTGGTCACTTGATATTGAGACGTGGTATGGGTACGTCCCTCTCGTGATTATGATGGTTGACTGACCGTTCCAGAGAGATATTCAGGACGGTGGGGTCGGCTACGGAGACTTGGTCTCATAGGGTTGCAATCGACCCTCACATGCTACGCACTGGAGGGCGCTCTCACGGCTATTTAGCACACTTGATGTGCGTTGATGCGCAGAGCTAGATACTATTTTACCCCATAGGGGTGGTGCTAGCTTCGTTAGACGCGGTCCAACCGCCTTAGAAGTTGACTGAATCACCCATGAGGTGACGGAATGCAGGGCGAGGTAGATTTGATCACGCCAGTCATAGGTCTCCCGCTTAATAAGTCATGGGCCCTAAGTCTTACTAGGGGTCATGGTATATTTATGATATGATATGATGATTTGATATTGTTGACACAGTCACGTAGTGATTCATTCCATTGTTGTTCCTACGGATAGAAGATCTCATGGTAGATGATGTGCCCCTGGATTAGTTATGCCATGGATGGATTATATCCATGGAGGAATTATATTCATGGATGATTTGTATCCATGAATAGATTATACTCACAGATAGAGTGTTAGCAGGGATGGATGTGTATACCCATGGATGATGGTTCCCATGGTGGTTTGGATTCATGTCCGGATGTTGGCCTTATGGTAGATTTGTTGGTCTTATAGTAGACGTATTGATCTTATGTTAGGCATATTGGTCCCATTGTAGACCTGTTGGTCTCATAGTAGACGTATTGATCTTATGTTAGACATATTGGTCCCATGGTAGACATGTTGGTCTCATAGTAGACGTATTGATCTTATGTTAGACATGTTGGTCCCATGGTAGACGTATTGGTATTATGGTGGACATGTTGGTCCCATGGTAGACGTATTGGTATTATGGTAGACTTGTTGGTCCTATGATAGACATATTGGTTCTACGAATGTATGAGTTATGCTCATGGATGGATTATACCCATGGAGTAATTATATTCATGGATGGTTATTACCCATGGATAGATAATACTCACAGATGGAGAGTTATCAGGGATGGATGATGAATCCCATGGATGTTGTTCCCATGGTAGGCATATTGGATTCAAGCCTAGATATTTATAATATGGTAGGCCTATTGACCCCATGATAGATATAGTGGTCCCATGGTAGACGTATTGGTCTCATGGTGGACGTGACGGTTCTATAGATAGATATTATTTTCCCATGGATGGTTATTCCCATGGAGGGCTTTGTGACTATGGATGAGTATTGTATACCGTGGATAGATATTCCCATGGAGGGCATTGATTCCATAGAGGATTGGACCCATATTTAGAGTATTGTCCCCGAGGAGAGATGTACTTATGTTCGGGTATAGGTCCCATGGTTGAGGTTTATCCCATGTGTGACATTGACCCCATGGTTGACGGTGTTCCCATAGTTGGTATAGACCCATGATTGGCTAGACCTGTGACAGATGAGATATATTCTACTGATGAAGCCCATGATTGGATAATTAGAATGTCTTGATGTGACATCGAGAATAGCACGGGGTTAGAGCCATGAAATAAATGAATTGAGAACTACGCAAGATCTGATCTCCATTGGAGTATGTAGCTAGCTGATAATTCAGTTCGATCAAATCAAGGGTCCAATAAGTGTTGTGATCCGTACGAATCTCGCAACACATGTAGGTGTCACGTGTTTGGACTATGAGTTGTGTATGCTTTAAAAAAAAAAAAAAATTATTGTATCTCACATGTCCGTTGGGTCAGGCCGGGACAATTGACAATTTGGCATACTGGTCACATGGCCCATTTCGATTAAAGCATTACCTGTTTTACAAGTTATAGCACACATACCATTTGCTAGATGGTATTTGATGAGCATAAGGTCCAACCTCAACTAGAAATTTGAAATGTTCTAGGGAAAAACCTTTGCATAAGCACGGACTATATCACTCCCTGACTTTCTGCAATAAAACCAAAGAACAAGTTTCACTAGAGTCGCAGACAGCATAATTGAATATAACCACACTAATTGGTCATGGGTCATCTTTGTAGTAGATTCATCAGAGACCAATCGTTCTACAGCCTGCACCAGTACCTGAAAGCCTAAACAGAAACAAAAGTATAAAGATAAAACTAAAAATATAAGAGGAGATACAATGTCATTTTAGAAAATTCATTAAATGTCCTTCCAAAAGAATCTCAATTGCATAAGTGTGTTGGAATCCACAATCGGGATAGTTTGTCCATCATCATCAGCAGAGCTATTGATTCCATTTATTTGGAATTGGACACTCATAGAAGGACTGGAATTTTTTTTCCTATTGATTTCCCACCTACCCAATGCCCATAGTACTCAAACCCACAACCTTGTGGTTGCAACAATGAGTAACCAACTATGCCAGAGGATGGGTGTCCAAAGTAACAGGAAAGGAGAACAGCAAGGCAGATCCAGTATAATAGAAATGAAATGATCTCATTCTGTTTTGGCATGTATAAAAGACGAGAAACACTTCAGATACAAAAGAAAATGAAGGATTGCCACTTCAAGGTACAAGGTGTGTGGTTTGGCAAATCCCAAAACATAGAACATGGATTCCACATAATATTTGCATAAATTTGAGTAAAGATTTACATTTTATTTAAAAATGATGTAAAGATAATAACCTACAAAAATACCATACAGGTTTTACTGTTTCACACTAAACAATCAAGTAACGAACGTTTTTTATTTTCTGGTAAGTAATGAACATTTCAGTATTTTATTTAGGTTTCAAAAAAGAATCGACACTTTTGGTGGAGGGATGGATTAAAAACAAGAATTTGGAAGGATGTGAGGATCAAAGAGACACCACATGAATGTACTGACGTTACACTTAATTATCATCTAAGGAGGAGGCCCTCATGAAGATTTGCAAGGACCAATTGCTAAGGGAAGTTAGCATGTTAGGAGACATCTTATGGACTTCGAAGTGGCATGGCATAGACGGGTCCTTAACATGGTTCATGCTGCAGTTAAATCATTTGATGGAGAGGATAGAAGGCATGGAGAAAGAATCAAATGGTATCTTTTCAAGAAACTATTATCTTCCTTGGTTACACCCACATTTTACACTTACTTCCAAGTTGTTTTGAATTGTTTGGCACCACCTCAGGTATGAGCATTTTTTGGGACAAGTGCCCTAATAATTCTTAACTTTTTTCTATCTAAAATTTTTATATTTTGTTGTCCCAATTATGTGCTTCCTTTGTTGGACAAGTGAGAATCCATTGACCACTTTTCTTGCATTCCAGATTCAATGTAACACCTACTTGTCCATATTCTTTGGTCTCTTCTCGAATCCATGGACCCATTCTGCAATCTTTCCTGCCTCTAATGAATTGGTGGGATTCAGGATCTTTCAATTGGAAAGGTCAGAATAAATGGAAAACAGTTCAACATGCCATGGTTTGTGGTGCATAAAATGAAACAAGAGACATTCTCTAGGATAAAGCATAATTGCATCCATCCATCCAAAGTGATGACACCAATTGCATATTAATGGAGTACATGGAAATGGAGTTTTGTGACATTATGACTCCAGATGCATATAACTTGGAAGGCAGTAAGAGATAGTTAGACAATTGCAGGTCTAGCTACATCAGGGCCCTTGGGCAATCTAGCACCATAAATGATAAGTTTCCATTTGTTTAGATGACTGAATCATCTTTTCTTTTTATCCTTTATCTTCATGGAAAAAATGCGTACAGTTATTTATTCTTACTAGTTTCCATTTTCTCTAAAAATTTCTTCGCTTTTATGGATTTTAGGGTTTAGAACGTTCAGAATTTAATACTTGCGAGCTATTGGCAGTTAAGTTGCTTATAATATCCAAGCCATAGAAAAAAAAAAACAGGGATGGAAAACACATAATGGTTTGAAAATAAGACTAGGACAGCAATTTATTCATCAGGGCGTCAATCAGGGCCAACCCAGTCCACCGTAGCCATAAATTCAGAATCTCACGAACTCTTCTCTTCCATTCCTTGTGTTTCAAACAGTTGTCCATATACATGAAAATCATTAACATGAGTGAATGTCAATCTTGTATTACAAGGTAAACCAAGAATAAGACCTCTTTATCCCATAGGTTGCAGGTTATTAGAAAATTCACAATACAGTTCATATTTATGTTAGAGAGACACAGACACTGCACTACAATTTAGCATAGGCTTCAACGGCATTTACAAACAGAAGTGTGGGTAATAAGATAAATGTTTACGAGTTATAAAGCCTAGTTCCATAAATCTTGAAACAAACAGAATGTGTATCTGTCAGATAATCTAATTTACATGTGAATAAGGATTTACGAGACACAGCATACACTAGATCTCTGAGTTTGAACACAAAGACTAGCCAAGTTGGTGATATAGAACACACCACCCCCCTCACCACCCCCCCCTGGCAAACACAAGAAGGGCTTTAGATAACAACTCTTCAACTAAAATATATTGCTTACTCTTAAGAAGGATGAGAGAGCAATAATCCAAGTTTGAGACCATATGGACTTAATATTGACATTTAAGATCTTACATGTGCATCAAAACATGACTCACCACAGGTGCATCCAATTCTCAGGTCAGGGTGCAGTCTGTGCAAGATCAAATGGATAGATGTAAGGTAGGTGAGGGCCAAAAACTTTCATTACAATGAACTTGTGTGTGTGTGTGTGTGAGAGAGAGAGAGAGAGAGCATGTGTTTGCATCCGCAAGTGCATCTCTGCTTCAGTCGATGGTGTACTTATCAGATGATGTCAAATTGAAATGCAGGATAATAAAATAGAAGGGAGATAAGGTCCCCAAAAAGCCCAGGTTCTCTAACACTCAGTGTCAAAGGAGGAGCCCATCTTCTAACATGGCCAAAAGGATGGATGGATGGATACAAAGCATATGGACTATGAGACTGTTGAGCTTGATTAGATCATCACAAAAATTATTTTGAGATTTTAGAGTTAAAACATTAGATATATTCCACATTTTATTTATGCTATAACCAACTTTGAGGATTATCATTCAAAAAAAAGTGAGTACGAGTCAAACAAGAATCTACCCTAGCCAGATCTGAATCTAGCGGAGGATAGAGAAGCACATAGAGTGGTTGTATTAGCCCCACCAATAGACTGTAAACATAGGAGGGATTCCCACCAGAGGATTTTTTAGATATTTTCATCCACTGCGGACTATGAAAACATGCATCCAAGGATCATGTACATCTACCCAACCCAAGAATCATATAATTCCCTCCTAGATGAAAATAAGAATTGCTGATCCTATATAGATGGTATAAGGTTTCATTGACAATGATGATGTTTATGGAAACTAGTGAGCAAAAGAACTGGTATGCTTTCCATTAGAAAAGAAAAATAAACTTGATTATGGACATCATCAAACCATCACAACTCAAACATCACAGGAGACACACCTAAAGTAGCCATGATAGCAGCAAAAATGATTATTCCCACTGGCTGCACTCGTAGCTTGCCGATGGGATACTTGTAGATATTTATGCTCTTCATCGACAAATGTGTACACCATAGAATTAGACCAGCCATAAGATCTAAAAGGGAGTCTAGTGTCGAGGCAGCAATTGCTATGGAACCACTCCTTATTGTTGCATAAACCTGTGTGTTGAAGTAAAATCTTTAGTTTGAAAATGAGAGCCAAATTAAAAATGGAACTGAGAAGTCATAACTGAAAAAGAAGAAAAAAAAAGTAAAAGCATTACGAAAATTCATAGAAAATTGGCAGACTCAAGATTTAGAGATGATATTTTGGGTTAAATCTTAACTTTAACTTTCTTGATAATTACAATGTCAGGCAATGAGAGTCATGAATTACCTTAAATCCCAAAAGAAAAACATTTGCAATATTAGATATCTTCATTGCCCATTCCTGCTGCCGTTGTTCAGCCTCATTTTCATTATCACCAGTGGATGTATCCAAAGAGTCAACTTCCTCAAAGGATCTTAGAGTTGCAAATTGTCTTTCATAGTATTCTCTCTCTCCTAGAACAAACATGACAAGTATTAAACATTTGAATTCTGAAAAGGTAATGGAATTTAACAGATACACATTAGAATAGAAATGCAACAATTAATAACTGTCATTTAACCATGTAGTGATAGTAAAAATTCTGTCTATATGAAGTGTTTCCAATTAATAATGCTGTATTACTGTCATCAATAGTCTAAGAATAAGAGATCTCAAATGCCTCCCCAGCATATGACACTTTCTGAATATAACCTGTGGTAAATCAAGAAGGAAGAATGTATTACATGAAACAAAACAAAAATCCATTAACAGACTCCATGGAGAAGTCTTAAGGGTAGAGTTTTCTAGATATATGAGATATATTAGACCCTAGAGAGACGTCTAGAGAACAGGGTGTTCACGATACATGAGACACTTAATGAGACTGGCATGTGAGCAATAATTAAAATGGCATTCATAAACTCCTACATCCAGATTAGTGTAAGATGTTCAACTTCAATGTAGAAGTCTGATTCAACCACATGATATCCATTTGTATCAGGTTGCACTCAAATAAATACGCTCGTTTCACGACAAAGCTTTAGAAAATCACAAAAAGAGAGAAGATTTCAGATCAATATGGAAGCCTCACATCAGAGTGAACCAAATCAGCCTCTACATTGACTGAATTCTTATCTTAGTTCTACCAAAGAATAAAGTGCATAGCCAACTACCTACTAATTCATGAACTAGTAGAAGAGGGGAATGCAGATTGGCAGGTCCAACATCATCAATTTGAAAGACAGATAACTTGTGTCATCATCGCGCTCTGGCAATGCGCACTTTCTCTCAAACTTTCGAATTTTATCAGGTCCCTCGAAGTAGACATATAAAATGGAAGAGTCTTCTTAAACAATGTGCTCGATAATTGATGGCTCTTTCAGTTTTTTTTACTGTAACCAGCTTTTGACTTTTGGAACATGGATCCATCAAGGAATATGTAGTAGTGCATGGGAGAAATATTGGCATTCAAGAGAGAGAGCAGACACAGCAACAATCAAACAATACCCATATCAAGAAACTCCACCTCAAACTAAAAATATCATCAGAATGAAACAGTAGAAATGGCAAAACATTCTACAAACATATGATGCAGCTACCACTTATCAAAATCAAACCAGTATAGATATGAAACAGACATCAGAAGAAAAACATGACAAGATTGTGCAAACTGCAAAGGCTCTACATGCTGCCAACTTAAAGATTGAATGTTTGAAAATTCGAGTCACCACTTATTTTATTTTATTTTTAAAAAGCAAAAAAATTATCATCGACCCAAAAGAACACAGCAAACAGCAAAACCGCACCTTTCAACAACCCTTTGGTTCTGGACAGATCGATGTGAGAAGGCTTCTCGGGATCGGCGATCCCACATCTCACCTTCTCAGGTAACGTCGCAATGAATTCGCTTCTCAGTGAACTCACTGAGCAATTATAATTGTTCCCCTGCGCTTTCTGGGGCTCTTGCCGGTTCAGCAATGGATTTCTTATTTCTGAATCTGAACCACGTTCCATTTCCAGACAACACCACCCACGAAAGAAGAGAAGAAAACAACAAAACCAATACCCACAACAAGGACTACAGCCAGAATCAACACTTGGGTTCTCTTTAAAGCAGACCACCCACGAAAGAAGAGAAGAAAACAACAAAACCAATAGCCAGAACAAGGACTACAGCAAGAATCAACACTTGGGTTCTCTTTAAAGGTGAAAATAAAGCACATAAAATGATGAAAAAAAAAAAGCCAATTACATGAACTTCCACAACAGCCGGCCGAACAGTTTCTATATGTGCTCGGTATTATTAATATTATTATCTATTTTGATCAAGGAGATGGGCTCTTTATAGTTCAATCGGTGGACCGTGGTCTTAAACAAGGAAGATAACGGCTATGCCGAGCGACATGATAAGACGTACGGAGTTTGATGCACTGACCTGATGATTTTAGAACAAAAATCAGTGAAAATAGATTCCCTGAAACGGGGGAGACTTGGATTTATATGATTTCATAGTACTATACTCCTATCCGTATACAAGACAATTTAGGATTCTAGGCTCAGGTAAAAAAAGGTTTCACTTCATTTATTTATATTCAAGGTTGCAAGTGATTAATGCAATGAATTTTTAAAATAATAAAAAAAATTATATATATATTTTAAAACTAAGATATTCAAATGTCCCATATAAATTTTTCAGATGTCTTATCTTACTAATCTTTAGAACATGTGTAAATCTACGAATCTACATACGCCAAGTACAAAATTAAAGGGAGTGATATTTTTTGTATTGAGGGAAATTGATTATTAAACTAATCTCTCAATAATTTGATTATATCGATCAAATTATTTTTAAAAATTATAAAAACATTAAAAATTATTTTAAATTATTAAAATTTAAAAATATGATTTAGTAATTCAATTATACTAATTTTATCTCAAGTGGCAATCACAATTCACAACAGATTGCACAAATAACCTTTTTCAATATAAATGAGATTTATAAAATTTTGTCAAAAATGTGAACACTTTGCCTGTATCTTAGTATCTACAATAGTTCAAAGAAGGGACCATAAAAGAGGAGCTGTCTTCCGGAAAATAAAAGGGGTATTTGATTAATTATTTATAAAAAGCAGCATCTGCCCTTCAAGAGAAGGCAGCAATGCACATGTCGTGAGTCATAATTCTTGGGCAAGTGGGCGTTCAAACTTGATGCTGGACTCTTGTCTCCATCTGAGACTTGCAAGTTGTCGGTCGGTGTCAAAATTCAGAGTTAGGTTAGGATATTTTTTTTGAGGTCAAGTTAAGTTAGGTTAGGATATTTTTTTGAGGTCAAGTCAGGTTAGGATATTCCTCCGAGAACGTTTAAATTTTAATAAATAACTCGCCTTCTTCCGTTTTAGACAGTGAAAAGTACATCAGGATGTATCTTAAATGTAGTAGACTCATTTGTAGAGTTGTACATTAGATGACTTTACAATTTCTCATACGTAAATTTTAAAAGAAAAAAATTTAAATATTTTGTAAAAAAAGAAGGAAGGAAAATATTTGTTAAAAATAAAATAAAAATAAAGATGAGATAAAGTCACGAGAATATGTTTAAGCACACTCAGTAGTACAATTAAGGATGCCATTTTAATTGAGTTCAATATTAAACCCACTGTCTAATACAAAAAAATTAGACTCCAATTTTTTTCATATTACGGCTCAAACTTAATTTTAAATTCAAAAATTGAGGCCCAGTTAAGTCTGAGTGAGATATGAGCTTTGCATTTTTAGGATCGGACTCTTTTCAAAAGCTTAGGGTAGATTACATCAGATTTCAATTCATTGATAAAATCAATAGTTATAATTACAAACTGACGACTGAGTTCTGTTGCAGTCGTAAGTGAAATGTTGGGAGATTACTAAATATCAATGTTTATTGTGCGTCGGATTAAATTAGTGAACCAGCATGTGCAGACCTTTAAAAAAAATTTTTTTTTAAAAAATGCTTTTTAAATATCTTAAAATAAATAGTGAAAATTTAAAAATAGATAACATGATCTAGTGATATTATTATAAATATGTCAGATATCTACTTTAGGGGATATTTTGTGATGTGTGTGCAAGATATTGACCAATATTTCAAACTCACCAGTCATTCTAGTTTTGATTTTAATATGGTCAAAATCAAGATTAGAATGACCACTGAGTTTGAAATATTCGTCAATATCTTAATAAATGATAAGAATGTATCAAATAAAAATTATAAAAAATTAAATTAAAATTAAAATAATTAATCTTAATAAATTGAATTAATATAAATTGGATCTCACCTATGACCTTCGTACCCTGTGCCAAAAATGTCCAGATTATTTTATAGTTTTCCTAATTTTGAAAAGCAGTCAGTTAAAGAGAGGTTTTCATGTTCTCCCATTCACTTGAGAAGAATACCCTGTTGAGTTGTTGTGCACTTCGGGTTGTAACCATTAAGGATAACAGTGACGTGTTTATTACAGATTATTTTAATTAGATCAAATAAATTATATTTTAAAAACTATATAAATATAAATATGATTTAATTAAATTGATTAAAATAAATTTTTATAAGTTACATGTTTAAAACATAAAACTTATTATAAGACGAACAATGCATGTCCTTGAGATTTCAAAGGCCCTGAGATTGTGAGTAGAGTCATTGATCGTATTAGTAGAGATCTTAGACGGCGGTCTACTTAGACTATAGACAGGCCGGCCCTGAAAACAAATCAACATTAGAAATAGTAAACTTCACCTACATATTCACACATGCACAATGCATAAGTCTAGCTATTGAAACCATGTAAGCATTTCCATCCACACTAAAAGTCCAAGGCCAATATTTAAAAATTCGAATCTTTAACTTTAGTCTCATCGAGTAAAGAATTTGCCTGAGTCTTTAATTTAGTTGAATAAATTTGTTAAATTATTTATCAAGTGAAGTTGAAACTTTTTTAATAATCAAAGTGTCTAGAGCATCGACTAATCTTTGGGATATATAAAAATATTTTTATCGATACACACTGAATAAGTCTATAAGAAGTAGTCCTTTGGGATGAAGTAAAAATCAAACTCAAACTCTTACTTTTTGACGTGGGTTCCTAATCAGATTTCTGACATTTTTTCGACCCCTTTGAATTGTCAATTTGAACTAACTTGACTAAGTTTTTCAAAATTTTAAAGAATTATCTCGTCTATTGGAAAATGGACCCACTACGGTAGGAATGCATGGTTCCTCGAAATACATACATGACGATAGCCTCTAATCTGCCGAATCTTGTTTATTAATTCTTAGATGAACAGCAAAACATGTAAACAGCATTATATAATTTTCAATTCAAGTACAATAATTACGAAACAATGATTCCCATGGCCCTTTCTAACTCAACTACTCAACATTGCTAAACAAAAACAAACAACGTAAAATGGACAAGTGGAGAATAGTATCACACCCATTTCAGCTTAGTTTTGGCTCTTTATAAATCATAAGTCTTAATTATTTTTGGACTTAGTGACTGAAAGTTCCTGTCATTAGACATCAAGCCGGATCCTTTGATAAAATAAACAAATAAATAATATAAAACTCGTGACCCTGATTGCATTTTATTTTTAATTGTACTAGCATGACACTATATGATTCTGTAGCAAGTTTAATGATATTGTGCAAATGTGAGCAGTGTTCAGCTGCATATTTTATGAATGATTTTCACTGTGAGATATTGAAACGGACGTCATCAATTATAGTAGAGGTTGAGGTGAGACAATTCTTATTTTATTTTTTATGACAAGTGTTAGTGTCTCGTTCGACTAATTTTTCAGGAGATATGCACGTCTCTTGACACATTTCAGAGAGAGTGACTCTTCATTAGAGTCACCAGATATTGAACCGAAGACCTCAATCTTGAAGTCTTTGTCTCAACATATTATATATAGGAATTAAACTCACTACTCTTACTTCTTGAGGTGACTTTTTTACTATTGCTCCAACCCCTTAAGGTTAGAAGTACAATTTACTTTCAAATTAGAAGTTTTAGATAATTTTTATTAATCTTATCCCTATTTCTAATTAATTATCAGAAACCCTCTATCAAAAAGATAAAAGGGTCAATTCTTCCTTCTACTAAACAAAGAAAAAAAATCAAAAGAATCTCTTTTTATTCTCTTCTCTGAGATCAATACATACTAATAGACATACATATTATTTTATATCTACATATAGATAGAATAATAAAAATCTATAAGGACCAACATCTCTGATTAAGAATTCTTATTGGGTGTTCAATGTTGAGAGAAAGCAGTGTAACATGTAAAAGTGATTAAGCTTAAGGAATTCAACAAGTACATAAATTTGGTAGATATTTTAAGTTTTAAGATTCAATCTCATTCATCATTTCTAAGAACATGATCTCTAAAGTGATAAAATGGTAACAAAATAAAATTTTGAAAAATAACTTTTAAAAATTATTTTAAATTATATAGTAATCGATGATCTATAGAATTGTCCTCTTCTTGCAATATTCACAACCCATTCTTTGGATTGGGTTCCTCTTTTGAATGAAATAAACTAAACCTCATTAAAGTCAACGAATCTCATCTAATTCAGGCATTGTATGAATTTTTTATATACACACTAAGTATTACCTTAGATTACAGTGAGGTGATGCGACAGGGACAGCCCAGCAGTCGCAACAATGGCCCACAATAAGAAAGGAACAAAAAAACACAGACGCAAAGAAATGCTGAGGCAAGAGGCACACTTAGGGTGACATTATCATCATAATTTTCTTTTGATATAATATAATTATACTTATAAAATCATCATATTATTTAGTGAATTGTTCCGGCACTACATTTTTTAAATAGGACACTATATCAATTTTGATCTTTATTTTATCATTGATAAATTGTAAATTATTTTCATGATTTATTATATCTATTTTGAGTTAGTACTTATAATTGAGGAATGACCTGGTGTTATTATTTTAAAAGTATTTTAGAGTATGTAGGGTCGACATATTAAAACTTTAAATTATTTATTAATTTTTAAACACACGTTTATATATATATATATATATATATATATATATATATATATATATATTTTGTGGAACTATTGAGTCCATTTTTAAATTCATTAAATAAATGAAATCAAAGACATGTGATAAACTTTAAGAATTTTCTCATCAAGTATTTTCATTTTGATTCATCCAATAAAAGGTCTAATAATTTATAAAATATGAAAAGATACGTATATATGAATATATGTTTAAAAACCAATGAACATTTTGAATTTTTAACAAATTCCATGTGCCCCAAATTTCACTATTTGTTGTTAGGGGACGTCTAAAGAGACTAGGGTACATAATTTGAATGAACATACTGCACAATTATCATGCGATAGATCTCACACAGTAGAGTAAGATGGATAAAGAATTTCATGGATAGTATAATTTAAGAGAAACTTTTCAATATGATCAGCATAACTTTGTGATGTGTCCTAAAAATTAAAGATTTTGTACGAATTAAATTTTTAAAATCTAAAATCACAAGACCCATATAATCAAATGGGACTCAAATTTTGCAGTCAATGTCTTAATCATCACTGTGTTTCATAAAAAAGGGTCAACTTCAATATTTAAAGACCACTCTCCCTGACTAAAGAAGCTTGAGAAGCCTCTATAAAGTTTCAATTGTAATTCTCATAGTCCTTACCATTAGAATGAGAGCCTTTTCAATGACAATCTATAGACTATACGTAATTCATATACTATTAGAGCCCACAATTTTTAATATTACAACAATAAACACTTATTAAATGTGCTTATGCGGTCTTAAACTGACACCTAGGATTGTATCTCTCCTCTAACTCTTTTTTCAAGCAGTGGGTAAAGTTTATTATTCCTATAAAATAAAAGAATTAGTATCGTTAGACATTTCTAAGAACATATAAACTAAATTAGATAAATAGATGAGGTTTTAACTCCATCAAGCTACTTGATTGTGTGGACCTCTTATCCAAACTCCTCCAGATTTGAATGGAGTCAAGAAGCAGTAATTTTAAAGCGAATCTAACGAGTTTGGGGTAGCTTGGATGAGACTCTGTCCAAGTGATTATCAAGTAGCTTTGGCCAAATGGTTAAGGTATGAACATCTTAAGTTCATAGAATCATCAAGTTTGAATATCTCAGGCAGGACCGACCCTGATTATAGATGGAGTAGGCCCTAAGGCTCCTAAAAAGTAGGTCCAAAAAATTTGAAAATAAAAGAGGAGTTGCAGTAGAACTCCATCTTAAAAATTTGCCTAGGGCCCTGAGATTTTATCGACACTGATCTGATGCTATATTTCATGTTTCTTTTCTATAAAGGAATTAAAACATTTGATTTAAAAAAAGAACATTAAATAGATGTAGATATAATTTATAGGGAATGCTCATTTGTTTACCCATTCAATTTTTTTTATCATTATCTTCACTTTAAATTTGAAATCAGTTTGTGTAATGAATATTTGCTTGATCTGTACCATTGGATTACATTTGAAAATAGAATAGTTAATGATGGTTGAAACTTAAATTTAACACTAAGAATTAAGAGCATTTTATAGGATTCACTCTTTAAAGCTTCTAATACATACATACACCTATCCTTCTAAAACCGTATATTAGAGAAGCATTTAAGCTGCCAAAACACTAACAGCATGACTGAGTCACGAGCCCTTCTGACTCAGTTAGGTTCTCTTCAAATAATTATATTTTTATAAATTAATCTTACTAGATTAAAGATGGATTATGAACATGCCAATTATGAAAAATAATTTTTCATTTAAACTTTTCTATTTATTTTATTTAAACAAATGAAATTAATAAAGACCGGAACCTCTAATTATATATATTTTTGGTTTAAACCAAGTGGCTTTATATATTCAGTTAATTCTCACACAAACTATGGAAGAACGTAAGATTAAGATTAATAAATTCTAATTTATTATTTTAATTTGAATCACGAGAAACTCATCTTTCTTCCCAACACTCATACTGTGTATAACCAACTATTATATTTATAGTAAAAAAACTAGATGAACTTTTCTAGAAAAATGATCGAGAAAGGAATACACAGATCAAATGGCACTTAATACTAATTCGAATGCCAACATTTTTCATTAAATTTTTTAGTTTTTTTTTAGATTAATGTGTGGAAAACTCAAACACAGGCCTACTAAAACTCCTACAGATGAGCCCACTACTCATAAGGCACACCAAGGTTAAATCATATGAGCTCAAATGTGCAATCTTCCACTTCCTGAGAAAGAAGACAAGCAGTCGAGCTTTTAATATCTATTGATGTGAAAACATATTTGGATGAGCTTAAAATAAATAAAATTGCATTTCCAGAAACTCAAAAAGTTCAGGATTTTTCTAAGAATCCCCCTCAACCCCTAAAATTGAGATTTTGAAATTTTTAAGTTTCATTATCATTATTCGTCACAAATGTATGGATACTAAATTCCATGACTAGGTCAATTTGCTTACATCTTTTATGAATTTTATTCATATTCAATTTAAAAAAAAAAAATTGATCATTGATTACGAATCGATCTAAAATTCATAACAAATTTAGAACTTTTAAATTTAATAAATTTGATTAAAAAAATATTATTGAAAATATCTTCTAAATACGCTAATTTCTTATCCACTAGAGGTGGAACCCGCTTGACAGATAGTCACGCATGGCCAACCATTACTCAGGTGACAGAAATTCATAAAACCACAAGTTTTTATTAGAAAAAAAAAACAGATAGTCACGCATGGCCAACCATTACTCAGGTGACAGGAATTCATAAAACCACAAGTTTTTATTAGAGAAAAAAAAGGGCAGAGCCCGTCTTATATAGGAATAGATATTAGTAACTGTAAATTTGAGACTTTTTCTATCTTGTCTCTATCTTTTAATTCATCAAGAATGACATCAAAAGGCAAATAAGGAGAGCACCAAATTTATTTCATCTCATATTTCATATATTAAAAAAAATATTGATGTGAAAATCAATTACTTTTAAGCATTATTATTAAAAATTTATAATTCATTCGTATCATACCATTCATATAATATAATAAAAAAAATGATTCGTATCTATTAAAAACTCAGTGAAAATATACAACCTTTTATTTTAATAATTGTTAAGCCTTGAGTAAGCATTTTAGACCTTTGAATTCTTTTAAAAAAAATTAATTCATTATTGATTTTTCCCAATATATTTGAATTATATCATCTTATACTTTTGGAGAGTTAGAATATTAAAATTTGAACTGAACTAATTAGATAATATTCAATTTATATTAAAAATAAGTTGAAAAATTATTCACAATATTATCTTTTAGTTATATTTTACATTACTTCATATATTAAATATTTAAAAAAAAAAAACTCTTATGATTTTCCAGTTTACAATAAACAATTTGAAGTTCAAAATATATAACGATTTTACAATGTGATTCGATTTTCACAACATTACTTTTAAGAAGTTTTAACTATTCAATCGGTACAAAACACCAATCAAAGTAAAAATCAATTGCTATAAAAAGACATATTATTTTTTTTTTTAAATATATCATTTACATCCTTATTATAATAGGTGTAATCAACTGTTGAGCAGCAACCAAAAATGGAACGCGAGAAAAGAACGAAGTTGATAATGGGTTGACAATTATATAAAGTACTATTTAAAAATAAATGAATAATATGGTCATGCTTAAGTTTCATTTTAATAATTTTTTATATTAATTAGTCCAAACCTCTTAGCCCATCTGATTAATTCCTAAGTATTTGTAAGTCTCCCTACCTACACACTAAACAACTCTACACACAGTGGTATTTTGAGATAAGACTGAGAATAATTATACTCCTGTGATCCTGTCTCGTGAGGTGGATTAAGGGTCATCACTCCAACCCCTTTTGGTCAAGTTTCACTTTAATCTCATGTGAATAGTTTATTAGAAAGATTTTATCAAAATATAAAACCCATTAATAACACATTTTATTATATTTGTGAAATTATATTTTTAATTTTAGTCACTTTAATTATTTTTACTTTAAACTTTAGAATATAATTTATTATTAAATCATTATTAAGACTAAAAATAAAATCAATCATAAAAATGAGAAACAGGATATCACTAGTTCCACCACACAATTTTTTTTTTAATATTAAAATATTCAAGCATCCCATCTCAATTTTCCAGGCGTTCCATCTAATTAATCTTAAGGATATATATAAACTTTCTAATTATATACTGAATATAGAAGTAAGGAGAGTCGTCCTTTTTGTGGTGACCTTTTTGCGATAATTATGAATAATAAATGAAAAGTCGTAACCCAAATATGTATTTCCAAGATCAGTAAAATATCACTGTTTTATTTTTCTTTTTTAATTTTTAAAATCCCATTAAAAACGCAATCCACCCGAAAAGGAAAGAAATCTTTCTATATCCCCTTTTTTATCTTAACCATCGCTTTCATTTAAAAGCGAGCAGGAAAAATTATTAAAAAGGCAATCCTCTCCTTAATCACTCGCTAATGAGATCCTAATTAGATATTTTCTCTTAAATTTACCTTCAGACGATTAAGATAATGATGATGAAGAAAAGGAAGAAGAAGAAGAAGAAGAAGCAGAAGAAGAAGAAGAAGGAGGAGGAGGAGGAGGAGGAGGAGGAGATCTGACCTTTGGATGAGGAGAGTTTCCGAACGGACGGAGGATCCTTGACGTCATAGTTTCCCTTCCAAGCTCCTCGAAGTCGATGGAGGAAATTGGCCCGAGCAGCTTGCAGAGAATCAACAACAGCTTGTAGATCTGGATTGAGTAAGGGATCCTCCTCACAGAGCCTAGATCTGTCCATCGACACCTTGCTGCTTCTCTGGTTCTCTCTTTCAGCTCTGCAATTTATAGGATGATGGAAAAGGATTGAAGACGAGAGACTGGTTTTACGGGTTGGACCGGGAAATGAGCGGAGAGAGTTTCATTGAAAGCTGAACGTGCAGTTTTATTGACAGACACAATTGTTCCAGGACGATAGATTTTTGCTGACGAAGTTACGACTCATTAAATATCAAAGCAAATAGACGGTGGAGATTTTGATTTTTGACCGCGGCTCAATAATATTAGGGCGCCTCGTTCAGACATCACAATTTTGTGGAGATGAAAATTTGTGGAGATGATATTTCAAATTTTCAAGTAAAATAATAATTTTGCACTCTCACTTTTTATCATTTTCTACATTTTAAATAGTAAAATTTCTTTTAAAATTTTAAAGTTATTTTTAAAATTTCTAAAAATTTTCAAATTGAATATTCGGACTAATTACGTTAGTCTCATAAAAATATTTTAAGAATTTAAGGTATTTTGACACTCCTAAATGAGATAGTATTTTACAAATAAAGGTATTCCTTTGATGTGTTGAAAATATATTTAAGAGTGTCAAAAAACTTTAAAGTTTATCAGATTATCGTTATTAGTTTGGATATTTAATTTGAGAAATTTTGAAAATACACAGTGCTTAAAAAATAAATTTAAAGTTTTAAAAGAGATTTTATTATTTAAAAAATTATTTTTTAAGCATTGTGTATTTTCAAAATTTCTCAAATTAAATATTCGGACTAATTACGATAACCTGATAAAAATATTTTAAAATCTAAAGGTCTTTTGACACTCCCAAATGTGTTTTCAGCATAGTCGAGAGATACCCTTATTTATAAATACTGTGTTTTAAGCATTTAGGAGTGTCAAAAAACTTTGAATTCTTAAAGTATTTTTATCAGGCTATCGTAATTAGTCTGGGAATTCAATTTGACAAATTTTGAAAATACACATTGCTTAAAAAATAATTTTTTAAATAATAAAATCTCCTTTAAAACTTTAAAGTTATTTTTTAAGCACTATGTATTTCTAAAATTTTTCAAATTAAATATCCGGGCTAATTACGATAACCTGATAAAATACTTTGAGGTCTTTTGACACTCTCAAATATATTTTTGGCACAACCGAGGGATATCTTTATTTATAAAATACTGTATTTTAAGTATTTTGAAAGTGTCAGAAGACCTTGAAGTGTTAAAGTATTTTTATCATGCTATCGTAATTAGTCTAGATATTCAATTTGAGAAGTTTTGAAAATAGACAGTACTTAAAAAATAACTTAAAATTTTAAAGGAAATTTTACTGTTTAAAAATTTAAAGGGAATTTCACTATAGCATCAACATGAATATTAAAGGATCATTATGATCTTTGTGCAGTCAAATCGTCGGAAGGAATAAAAAAATGAATTGAAGAATCGTTCCAATGATAAAATGCAGGAGGACAAAATAATAATTTCATCTAAAATTTTGAAATCGGGTGTATGGTGACAAATTTTGTCTGAATGGGGCACCTAATTGTAGTTTTTTTTGCTTCGTACGCATTAAGTAGATCATTAGTTTAGAAAATTGACTAATCATCACTCGGCACACTAAATGTGCATACTTTAATCAAATAAATAATGATGAAATTATTTAAATAATGTCTTGCTTCAATATGTAATTTATCATGAGTCGTTTTGATTGAATTTATCACACTATTTTTAAAAGAATTATAAATTTAAATAATTTAAAATGGGTATCATCCGTTGAACTTTTCACAGTTAAATTCAAATAGATAATTTAAAATGATTAAATTTTGAGAACTTTAAAAACATGATCTGATATATTAAAATGATTTTTGGCATATGATAAATTGAAGGAAAGGTTATTCTAAAAGATCTATCACCACTCCATTTCTATGCCGACCAAGTGTATTAAGTGAATATCTAATTTAAAAAATTAATTTGTCAAATTAACTAAAACTCAATTTAAGATTTTTTTTTTACTATATCATATTTAGTTAAAGTTATTATTCTCGTATACCTACAGGTGGAACTCACTGTTGATTTGGCAATATTTTTCTCCAAAATGACTTCTTATTTTACTATTTTACTCTTGTACTATTAAAATCCACAATTATAACAAATATTTATGATCTCTATTTATAGACTTGAAGTGAAGGGCACAGGGGAGGTCATAAAGGGTGCCATAATGATTTAGAAAAAGGTTGTGGTGGCAGTAACTTCTCTCAACAACCGACTGTGGAACTAGAGGGCAGAGTGGAGGAGGACCAAGAATACCATAATTTATATAAGAATTCAAAAATAGAATGTGAATAAAGTTTCATTATAAATTAATTAATTTAGTTATATAATTTTATATTTTTAAGTTAATAAATAAAAGTCATTAATTTTTAAAAGTTAAAAATAAAAAAAAGTATTATCATGTAATCCTATTTACATCGGACTCAAGTTCGTAAGGACTAAGCCCTTTTAAATTATGATGTTAATAATGAGTTTTGGTAAAAAGTGTTTAATATAATTTTATCTTTTTTTGAGAGCTGTTATACTTTTATATTTACTATTCAATTTAATCTAAAACAATTTCAAAACTTTGATGAACGACGATTTCATTTCCTATGGGTTGTTTCGTAAAGGTAGATTAGTATCATGTCTCTCATGCAGGACCGGCCCTAAGATCTCTTAAAATCTCAGAGGTCTTAGATGGAGTGAGATTTTAGGGGCCCTTTCTGACTGGCTCTATTAAGGAATTTATGTGTATGAGGGCCCTTTATGGCTGGAGGCCCTAGGTTGCGGCCTACGCTGCCTATGTTCAGGGCCGGCCATGCTGTCATGTTTGCGAATTGGGATCTATACAACTTTCCTAATCTTTCATCTTAGAGCCCAAATTGTAAAGGTTTAAGTATGTTAAATTAGATGGACATTTTAGAGGATTTAGCTTTTTCTTAACACTGCAAAAGATATTAAGGGGTATGAAAACTTAAGATTAAAAGGTTAAGATAATCTTACCGTAAGATCTATATCTGAAATTTAAAAATACAGTATTATACCTGAGACTCTGAGAGTATATAAGAACTTAAGAAGTTTCTTTACTTATTTGTATAGTAAAAAATGATAGAAAATTTTTGTACTAAAAAACAAAAGAGATAATTATGACTTGATGAAGGAACGTTGAACACTTTCATTTCAAAGTATTTAATGTAGAGGGCTCCTCAGTTTTACCATAATATTACCCAACACTAGGTATCCAAACTGGTTGTCTCTCACTACTTTCAGTGAGAGGTAACAGGTTCAATATCTAGTGGCGTTAACTGGGGGCAATCTATATGGGTATGAGATTTCCATCCTAGGGTTTTAAGAGAGCAAGGCGTAAGCACACCTTAACAACATGACTACAGACCGTCAAGGTGGGCTCGAGGTTTCCTTGGGTCTCACAAAAAAAAAAAGATTTACCATAATATTTTGTTGATCTACATACAAATATACGGGTATACATCCCATTTTTGGGTTAATGTAAATAGTAATTTTTTATGTGCGTTTGTCTGTTTATAGAGGAATTATATGTAGAATTATGTAAATTGGCCTATTGGAGTTCAATGGACTTTTAAATCCAAGTAAAAGCCTGACCCATTTAATACACAGGTCTCAGCCTTCAGACCCAACACAGGCAGGCAATCAGATAAAACGGGCCGTCGTCAGGGCCACAACCAGCCCTAAATTGGCCCTTGCCAAAAAACTCTTAGTTCTCTTCACTGATCAAATGAGGCAATAACCCACGAAAATATTATGCTATTGGACTCCTACAGAAATATCCAACGGTGAATATAGACTATCAATCACCACCATCTTTTTATTAGGAGGATCACATTCACAGTTCGGCCCATATGATGACGGGCCCATATAAGTGTGTCATTTTCAAATCCGCGACAGTATGGGATGCAAGCTTGAGTCATAAGGGCCTGTGTCAACTGAGGCTGGTCTAATTCTGTAGACAATCAATGGACCCAATAGGCAAAAGAATAATAGATTGGTGAGATTTAATGAAATTGGGAATCCTAGTAGAAAATCATGACTTATAACATTCTTAAAGTAGAATTCACTCTCAAAAGCTAGCTATTGAAAGAAGGATGCTGATTTTTCAATCTAGACAATATTAGACTTTTGTCCACTTCACATATCCTGTGGAACAATAATAGTGTCGATTCACTCGAAACACCTATTGTCCTATTTATCTCATTGGTTTTCAAAAGTTTCCAGTTGATGAAGACAATGTAGAGTGCATGGCTCCATTGGATGTCATTAGGAAGATGGTAGATCGTTTTCAAAAGACACTTCTGTTCTGTTCATGTATCAGAATTATAGGTACTGGGCCTATCAGGTTGGAAACAGACACTTGAGCCCACATTACTCTTGGACTGGTTCACTTGGGCCGCTTGAGACCCACAAGACTGATATGGTTCCATTTGTATTTGTAATTGAAGATGACACCTTGTATACTATTGGCTTCATATGGCCCTCACTGTCGACAATGTAAATGCTTTCATTTATCATATAAAATAATACATTTGTAATTGGAGTATTTTGTCAAATATTGCAGTTAATATATTATTTTTTAATTTAGTGTATTTATTGAGCATAGTAAAATAGATTTATTATGACTAATAGTTTTACCAGATTCTATAGTTAGTAAAACCAGGAAACTAGTGGTTGTAAGATAAGTTTTGAAAAGATTTATCCAAATTTGAGGAGAAGCCAAGGTAGCTAAGACAACTGATTAAAAATCGGGGTCCAAACATCGTATCGGCCGATATCACAATATCGGCATTTTTTTAAAAAAAAAGGGAGAGAGAAAAATATCGGCCGATACTGAATTTTGCACCCCTGTTCTGAAGTATCATAAGTTCATAATGTTTAATTTAAAACTAAAAATAATTTGATCTGTAATGTTGTTGAACAGCAAGAGGAGATTGATGTAAGCTTGATTAGTGTTGGAGGATAATTCAGATTGAGCAAATGCAATACTTTGCACTAATAGATTAATGTATGATGAACACTGGCAACTTGGCAAGGACAACAATTCGAACAGATGACATGATAATATTTTTAAGGTAAAACCCACACTCAAAAGCTAATCATTGAGATAAGTGTGATCTTAAGTGTTATATAGAGTCATTGGTTTTTCAAATTAGATGATGTGAAACTCTCTTACTGTAACAGTCCGGCCCATAAAAAAGGCTTGGGGTTCGGCCCAATAAGATATTGTTCGCTTTGGGCCCACACGTGCACACGCGCGAGCCGGCATGATTTTTTATCGGACCCGGCCCAAGTCCGGGTCCAAAAGCGTCTTGCTAGAAGAGGAGGGTAAGGCTACTTATAAATCCCCTCTCAAACTCCTCAACTTCTGATGTAGAACCTTATTTCCACCCTCAAGCACAGATACACACTCTCACTCCACTCTCTTCACTTGGGCTTGGCCTTTAGTGGACTCGGCCGTCTGGGCCAAGTCAGGGTCTCACACTTACCATTTTACACCTGCCTTCACATGTATCTGATTAACCTCCCTTACATGCTATACATGGAACCTGCTTTGACACCATGTTAAAAAACCATGACATGATAATATTCTTGATCTAGAACTCACTCTCAAAAGATAATCATTGAAAAGAGGGTGTTTTAAGTGTTACATATAGTAATTGGTTTTCTCAAATCAGATGATTTGAGATTCTCTCGACACTTCTACCAGTTTTTTTTTTATACGAGACCATCAAGGTCAAGATCCAAAAGCCACAATGTCTCAAACTAGATTGGTGATTGGTCTACAAGTACAAAATGTGTGTATGTTTTAAAAAAAAGAAGTTAATGCACGTGTTCTATTAGTAACACAGAAAGGAGACTATAGGATAACAAACTGCATAAAGGTGTGTAGCTCAGTGGCCTCACCGGGTGTGTAACTCAGTGGTCAAGATAGGAAGTGAATTTGTTCTGCATATCCTGTCTTCAATCTCTGGCCACTCCCTACTTATGAAGTCGGCTACGGTGCCCCGGCAGATTAGTCTTGGTACACCCCTCATTACCCAAAAAAAAAACTGCATACAAATATTTGTGGATTTTTTAATTTATATTTTTATCTTTTTAGTGTCAATTAATTCAAGAACTTAGGCTGCTTTGTACTCCACTCACTAGTGGATTGAGCGACGTGTCCCCTAATTTATCGAAAGCTAGAAATAGAGCATTAAAAAATGTCTTATAAGGATATAAAATATTAGAGGACTACAGATGTGTGCTTCTCTGAGTGACGGGGCTTGCATTAATAAATAAGAAATGTGGGAAGATGATTGAGTTGGAAAAATGAACACGTCCCCAAAGAAACCATCACTAGCATGATGTGCCTATTAATAATAATAACATTAAGGACATCGCTAGATTAGAATAATTGAGTTCCGTGTAACTTACATTTAAATAAATAATATTTTATAACAAATGAAATTCATTAATTTTATAAAATCAAATAATTAATTTTTTGTGTGAAATCATTTTTTGTATCAAGAAAAACTACTTAGTCAAATATACAATACTTCTTAAGGAGCAAAGGTCTAGTAGAAGTTCACAGTGTCTTATTTATTGCCATACACTAAATCATAAAAAGAATTTAATGTTCTAATTCATAAAATGATATTTTGTTACCGGATAATGATCTGTTCATCATGAATTTTTATCATAGTACATCACCCTTGAAAGAAAAAGACTATTTTATTATTACTTTTCTTTTTCTCTCTTTTCCCTCTTTCAAAAAGAGTGGCAAAATAATCTTTACCTTATAAAGGAAGTAAACCATAGTGAATACTCATAGTGCACGGATCATTATCCTTTGTGATCATTCATGTTCATATATATCAAGAATTTTTAGGCTAATTCCGAGAGAGATGATTCGTTTGTAACTTTAATTCAGTCCATTGTGTCTATTTTAAATATGAGTAGTCGTTTTTCTAATAAATTATTTTAAAATCATTTTAGCAAAGAGAAAATGGACTAATGTACAACATATAATAGCTAAATGGGTGAGAAGTCCAATAAGGTTTTATTGACTTCTAATAAAAGCTTGACCCAGCTCATTTAATTAAACAGACCCAGATTTTTAGTGTTAGCCCGGTGTAATAGATCGTTATGTTTGTTCAAATTAATTCATTTAATTTTTTTTAGCGGTAAATTTTTCTTTTTAATAAAAAGAGTGAATACAAAACAAGAAAAACTCCTTCCAACATATACAAAAAGCCCTTCAACCCCCCAAAAATAAACAATGAAACTCAAAACGATGCTCACCATGATGAAGACAAAAGAACTCCATCGTAAGAACTTAAGAATGGGACGGGAAACACAATACATATAGATGATCACCTAATACTTAAAAAAATATATATATATATCAGCAAAAACCTCCTAGTCTTTTGTATTTTTAATCTCTTAAGATCTTTCTTTTTATATGTCAAGACTTTACAATATTTTTCAATTTTTTTAATCATTGACTAAAATTTTAATTAGATGGATCACAATTATTGTGATATTTTTAATATTATGTATATATAAGAACTTCCCTTCTCTATCTAATTAGGACAGACTCAAGCCCAAATAGTTTGGATGCTGAATGTCAAATTGTCAATATAAAAAGACAGTCGTTTTGAAAATATACAATTTTGACCGACCCTTGTCGGGGCCCACTGTACAGTGTAGCTCTTCGAAATTATCATCTTCAATGTAGAGTGTGGACCACGGCCCAAAAGTCCGTCCATAATCTTTGACTTTTGGGCCGTCCATTAGTGGCCCACAAGATCAACGATGCCGGTCATCTTAAACCCGGCGCGTGAATTAACTTTCGTAGGGACCACAGAATCAATATCGTACACCGCGGGAGCACAAACTTGGGATTCTCTCCATATGCTGGAGCCACTAAAGAAGTAAAAGAGGTCCCCTTCCTCGATATTCCACTAATAATTAATATATTGTTTAGAAAATTCAGAACTTCAAAATGTCTCAATAATAAACAGAAGAGTCTGACACTTCTCATGGAGCACTAATTTTATTAATTGTAATTAAGGGTCACAATAGATCAGATCATGAGGTTTAAACGAGTAATTTGATCATGATCTGATCGACTTGATTTTCTTCTTTAGAATTCTATTTTATTAAATATGGGATTGAATCCAATCTCATATTGTGATCAACAAGCAGTCTTTTTGGCTCTCTTGTTCGCACCATATGTCACCGGTAAATTACATACATACTCAATTTGAATCTATTTTGAATTAGATCTCATTATTAGATTAAAATTTCATTTAAAATTAATCTCATTTTGAATATTTCAAACTATCTTACTCTTATACTTAGTCTTGCAATAAGTTGATTTTTTTTTATTTTGCTCTTACACTTTATTATGCCAGCGATAAATGAAGAATAAAAAGAGAAAATATCAATTTATTACAAAATGGTGCCTGATGTTAATAAAAAAATCAGTGCCCAACTTAATTCTCAAAATAAAAATATCTAGATAACAACACATTATCAATAATATTTAAATTAGAAATCAAATCTTGAAATTCATTAGGTTTGAGTAATGACTTAGAGCCCTACAGTCTACATGTAAAGAAGCATAAACATTAGAATTTAGAGAAATACACCATAATCAACTTGATTTGAAGTGATCATGTTTGTATCAAAGCCAACTATTAGATTTATCCTATAATTATCATTATCACAACTTTCAAAGCTATTTATCTTATTTATTTATAGTTGTCACTCATAATTGAATTAATTTTTTTTTTTACTAAATCAATTTCTATACGATGATCATGAATCTCATATGCTACACTTATGGACATGAAAATAAGTATTTACCAATTATTTTAAAAATTCTCTTGAGTATAATATTAAAAAGCCTTTATTTTTTTAAAGCGAAATGATTAAGCTTACTACCATATATATATATATATATATATATATATATATATATTATTTTTATTTTAAATTTACGTGTGGGAAATTGCGGGATACGCGGCGTAAAACCCTCATGGGTGGACCCCTAATCCTAAGGCACACCAAGATTAGACTATAGAGGCTCGAACCCGTGACCTCCCACGGGTGGGAGGTAAACAGCTGAGCTACACCTTAAAATTTGTAAATTTTGAATTTACTTTCTACAACTTACTGTCTATTTGTAAAATTTTGAATTTTTAAAATATAAATGCTAAAAATATAAAACTAACCATATTATACTCATATCTCTACAGGAGTTTTTTCTTTCTATAGTGACTATGAAGGAAATCAATCAGTGGTGGGGTGTGCGTACGGTCACTACGATGAGATAGAAAGAAATAAATGATGGACTAGTGTGTATTTCTGTACTGGTAAATTTTTATCCGATTTATGAATTTATTTAATTGGATTTGGATTATAGAACTTTTAAAAATTTAAGTTGACTCAAAGTAAATTCAAGTTGAATTGAATAAAGGAATCCTAAAACCAAACTCAACTCAAATTTAATTTAATTAATATTTAATTCATTTATTTTATATCTAATAATTTTAGTATATATACCCTCTTAAAGATTAAAAAACTTAGATGTAACGACCCGACTTTCTAGCAAGATATCTGACACGCACAGTTTTGCATTTAGACCGGGTCAATATGACTATACTCAAAAGGCCTCTTGCTTGGAGAGAGGGGTTGCCCTCTAATATCTCCTCTTGACATCTCCATCCGGCGATGTGGGACTCCTTCCTACACGTCCAAGTGGGTGTGGGCTTAGGGCGTCATAATCCACCCCTCTTAGGCCCAAAGTCGTCATCGGCTCGACTACAATACAATGGCTCATACAAACAGAGGTTTGAACCTTACTCTGATACTATTTATAACGATCCGATTTCACTAATAAGATATTGTCTTTTTTGGACCTATCTAACCTGTACAGTTTTACATTTAGACTTGACCCACTTGACCAAACCCAAAAGATCTCTTGCTTGGAGAGAAGGGCTTCCCTTTAATATCTCCTCTCGACATCCCCATCCTAGACGATGTGGAACTCCTTTCCACATGCTCAGGTGAGTGTGGGCTTGAGACATCACATTAGATTACTGTCTTAATTTTTCATATCCAATAGATTCGTATATAAAGGAAAGCTCTCTAATAACTTTTCATATTTTTTAAAATATTTTATAGACATTTAAGTTGGATAAAGTCTAATTAGATTGAATACAATAAAATTTAAGTTTAATCAATAATTAAAAAATGAATTAAATTAAATAGTAAGTTTGAAAACGGTGGAATGAATTGAAGAGTGAGAGTAGATGAGGCAGTGGCACATGGGACTATGGGAGAAGGAAGGAAAACGTCAAACAGGTAGTGAATATTCAAATTTCAAAGAAAGCGTGTTGGAAAGGAAAGAAAAAAAAAAAAGAGAGAGAAAGAATAAAAGAAAGAAACAAGGAAAAAAAAAGGGAAGGCCAAGACAAAGGCCGAAATCAAAGGCAAAGCCAATCCCTTGAAAAGAACGCACCATTCTCAGCCTTCTCAGGTAAACAACAAAGACTGATTTTACAGATTGATAAAAGCGTGTTTGATAAGGCAACTCTTAATCCCACACGTGCATATTACGTTACGGTAATCGAAGCTAAGACTGTGTTTGGACCACTAGTAAATTTTACAGTCTTAACTGGATTTACTTTTCATCAGGGTTTATTCTTTTATTTAAAAAGAAATTTCAAAGTGAGAAAAGAGGGATTAAAAAGTTGATTTTTTTTTTTTCTCTTAATTACCAAATAAGGGTAATAGGGGTTACTCTCATCCAGATTCAGTGAAGAAGGGCTTGGTTCGATGGGGATGCTCTAAGAAGAAGCAGATATTTTTAAGAATTACGAGAAATGGTTATCCTCATTTAATATCCATTTTAAAATAAAAAAATTTACTCAAAAATTAAATAGATGATGGATTGATCACAGTGTATAATTATTTTATTTAAAAAACTTTAGTGAGACTTTCTTTGGAAATGACCTTTAAATTTTGTATAATTGAGTGTGATGGAAAAAGAATCATGTGATCATAAGACATGGGTGTATGAGGTTTCAATTCATATGATAATTATACGTGGGTCAAGTCTCGACTTTGCTTTTCTCTATCTCAACCCAATCCATTTTGGACATTCAAAAGCCCGAACCTACTTGCAAGTTGCAATTTGAGTCTGCTCATTTGAAAAAGTAGAAATTTTAAGCCTACTCATTTGATATCATTAAAAATTCAATCATTGATGTTGAAAATAAATGTGATGAGATATGTATATAGTTAGAAATTGATTTTTGCACTGAAATTTTCATCTGTAAATAACTCATCGTGTATATTATTAATTGCAACATATTCTCCTTCTATTGAATTTTGAAATAGTTAATAAGAATAAAATAGACTAGGTATGTACATACACATAAACTTAACTAAATAAGTTAAAAAACCCAACATACTTTCAAAGACTTAAATTAACTTGAGATACATGTGTTCAAGCTCATTCGTTTACGACGAGTTCGAGTGAGCCTCGAACCAATATTGAACTTGTGCTCATTATTATATAATATTAATATTTTTAAGTATATAGTGTATATATTTTTTATTTTTGTTGTTTTCATGATCATTATTATTGCGGTTATTATTATCATCATCTAAAAATAAGTACAATCAAGTTATAACCTATACTTCACCCACCTAACAATTAAAAAAAAAAATCATTAATAAATTATTGTAGAAATTTTTTTATCTCACCAAACTAAAAAATAATATCCATCGAAAGTAATTGAGAAAACCAATTTTCACATAAAACAGTTGTGCACAAACATGCCTTTTAGCTCTAAGGCTTTCAATTAGAGAAGTTCTTTGACATAATAAGTGAAATATATATAAAGTAAACTATGAACATTTAAAAATGCTACTTTTGTTTGACTTACTAAACTCCATTAATTTTGTTGAAAATATGGGCTTAGCTTGAGTTAACTTTGTTGAAAATTTTCCCCGTCGACTTGGGAGTTGAGATTTATAGCTTTCTACTACTACTATCAATGGTTAAAAACTTAATGGATATCTCAAAAACTTTAGAGCTAATAGAATACATGAAATTCAAGTCTTTTATTTAGTCTCATGCGGTCCTCTATCTTAAACTGGATTTCTACGTACATGTGACAAATCATTAATGAATTTCAACACTTTGATCATTCAAAAATTAAAAATGATGAATTCCCTCTAAAATTATTTTAAGTTATTAAGACTTTAAGATATAAAGTTAAAATGATCATATAGATTTTGAATTTTATAAGCTGAATATGTAATTTTTTTTAAAGAACATCTCTTATATATATATATATATAAATCTTTAACATAACTCATTAAAAAAAAGAGTTAGTGTTCCAAAAAAAAAAAAAAATGAGAAAGAGCTCAGCAAATATCGGTGTATTAAAGTTGATTCAACCCAAGTATGCTGTATGCAGACTTAAACTTACCCGTTTGACTCAATTTAAAATATGCGGGTTGAGCCGTTGCCCTCAACCCGACCCGCTCGTCTCCCAAGATTTCTCCCATAAGAACAGGTGTGGCTCCTTGTCATTCCATTAAAGAAAGGAAAGCACACAGGGGCCAGTAGCCATTTATTGTCTGCTCTTTACTACAAACAACACCCGACTTTTCGCCAATTTCCTGAACCTAGTTGAAAAAACAACTCCGCACGCGTGAGCAGTGAATCTCTTTCTTCTATTTTTTTATGCACTTATTTTTACCTCCTTTTATCCTATCCTCTGGTCTTTACTCGTCTGTTCTCTGTCTCTCTCTCATTATATACAACAAGAGCAGGAGCAGCAGATTCATTTCCATCTTTAGCTTTAATTCAAGTTGGACCAAGGTAAGTTGGAATGTTTATCTTGGGTGAATCATTTTTAGGATCATTCTGCTTTTTCTTTTTTTCTTTTTATAATTTCTTTCTTTTTTTGTTGATAGAATATCTTTGGTTTTTGAATTCATAGTAGACTCAGAATCAATTCGAATATCTATCTTGGGTATATCTGTTTTGGGTCCTTCTTGCTTTCCTCTTTTCTAAATGTTTTCCCCTTTAGCTGATGGAATGGGGTTAGTTTTGGGAGTGAATTTAGCTATTGGGTACTCTTCTTTTTAAGGGCTATTAGTTTAGATATTTGAATTTCAGTGTCCAAGGAAATGGATGTGTGTATTTTGACGACGCCCATGCTGATGGATGAGTTTTTTGCGAGGATATTTTTTGATGAATATGGTCATTTGCTCTTTTTTAATGAGTTTTTAATTTGGTGCCTGCAAGCACTGCTTATTTTTGCGATGTGAATTTTAGTACTGTGAAAAGGATGTATGTCTTTAATGATGCTCATGGTGATGTATAATTTGAGAAGAATATGATATTTAAGAAAAAAAATGGTTTTTGGAGTATTTCATTTATGGGGATTTATTGCTTTTTCGAGGTTTTTTTTGTGGAAATTTGAATTTTTTTTAAAGCTGTGAAAAGGATGCTCAGGTGGATGTGTTTTCAAAACTTACAATTTTAAGGAACTTTGCTTAATTGATCCTGTTCTGTGGATGGGCTTTTACTTTTTCTGAGGCTGTTTTGTTTGGAGTTTGTGTATAAGATCAAATTACACGATTTCAGGTTGCCCATGGGATGTCTTTTGCTTAAAATAAGAGAATGATTTCCATTGCCAGATGGATGCTGTTCTGGTTTTCTGCACCATTCCAAATGCTTGGTGAAAGATTTTCTCAAGCTAAAATGTCTAATCTGATAACCATATGCAGTTTCATTTAGTAACCTCTAGATGGGAGGATTTTTTATTGAATTTATTTTTGCTCTTAGTAGATTCAATTTTTGTACTCTTAAGATTTCAAACTTTAGTACTTGATTCAACTCCTCTTGTTGTGGAATTTAGGATTGTAGAGTTTAGAATCGTAAATTTAGAAAATGGTTTTTCAGCATTTAGGCATAAACTTACCAAGTCTCGTGTGTATGAACCATGAAGCCATCCAATGATCAACATCAGATCTAGAGATTTCTTCAAAATTTACGATCTCCTTGCTCATAATTTTTTTGTCCATCTGCCTCAAGTTTAATAGTGTTTGGACAGAGGTATTAGAAGCTTGTTCTTCCTTGAAGGGAAATAGCAGCAAGAAATCTCTTGTTGCTTTATATACTGGGTATGAGTAGAGTTTTTAAGGCCCTTCCCAATTTCTGAATCTGAATTTTGATGTGACCATCACTAGAAACTCTATATGCACCTCCAAATTTTCTTTTGATAACTGGTGTGGCTTGAAACAACCTTCGTGTAGTACAACTAGAATCTTAAGCTTCTTGTTGGATGTGGAACCAAAAAGAAAAAGAAAAAAAAACATATTGAAGTTGATATGCCCTAAATTTCTTTTCTTGTTAATAATGTTTGTGACTTTGTATTAGTGGGAAATAAAACTGATGTTTTAAAGAAATACTTTGTTCTTTAAAGGAGGTCTGATAGCAGTTGTGTTCAAGCTATCATGGAGGAAGTGTAATTTTGGTGTGCAATAACTGAGATCCAGTCAACTACTCAAAGCAATGGACAAACATAGACCATTGCACCTGTTGTAATCTCACAATACAATGAACTGATGTGATGTAGCTTGGGCTGCATCTCTGAAGGCAGTAGGTGAGCCTTCTTGATCTGAGTATTTGCATGGTTACTCAGGCCATTAGTATCTTCAGTGGTCCATGCCATTGATCTGATGAGCTGCACTGTGTAAGTACCGCAACATAGAAATTTACTTGAGGGTGATATCTCACTCCTTGTATGATGGATTGCAAATGGGTTGTCAAGAAGTAAATAGTAGTTTCCACATTTGATGTAAAGAAAATCAAAATAATTGGTTTGCTAGAATCTTCTACTCTGTTTTTTTTTGCATGTTCCATCCATAGTCTCCATTCTCAAGGCCCATGGATGTAACATATATCATCAGGTTGATGGCAATTTTTGTGAAACTCTTGCTATCTTCTGTATTCATTTTAAGTATTTAGATGCATTCACCTTTTCTGTAGAGGATATATAGATACATTCACCACTTCCATATTATAAACAGCGTACCCCTTTTTTAATCTATTTTAAAATTCAATTGTTCTGGTAATAGAATCTTTCTTTTCAAAGTATGAAAGGGACTATCTCATTTATGTGTGTTTTATTCTTCTGGTTTAGATAAGCTCAGAAATTGACTATCTAGTGAGTCAGTTGTCAGTTGCTAATCATTATTCCGTGGCATTGATCTTGCTTGATATTATAATTTGCAGAATGGCTCCTGGAAACAGCATTTGCAAAGAAGTATCCGAGTCTCACTCTACTCTTGCTGATTATGGTGTGTCAAATGCAAATATAGAAGTTGAAAAGGTATCAGGCGCAAGATGTGCCATTGCTTCAGTTGGGAAACCTGGAGTATCTTCAAGCAATGGTGTTCATGAGCTGCTTGATTGCCCTATTTGCACATGCTTGATGTACCCTCCCATTCACCAGGTTCAATCTCAGATCAGGCTTATGTTATTTTCCCATGTGTTTCTACTTCCCTTTCTCATTTTTGCGAAAGTGATTAATGATTTTGAAAAGAACTTGCACTAGTATCAAGCGTACGTGTTTACCATCAATTCCAAAACCTGAAGTTGGAAGAATGGAAGTTGTGTTACTTGCCAATATATTTTGAATATTTGTTATTTAGGAATTTCCTCTATTGCATATTTTTGTTCTTATTGCTTGAGTCCTGATTTTTTTTTTTTTTAATTTAATTTGTTTTTGGGATGAACCCCTTACCTATGGCTATGTCCATCCCAAATCATGATCAGGTTGACCATTTTGATAGAAAATATTGTTAACTGTTCCCTTATAAGTTTCCCTTAAAAGAAAAAAAAAAAAAAAAAACTGTTCCACTATCAGTTGGGAGAGGCACTGTGAGATTAGGAATCACATTATATGGCATACTGTTTGCTGACTCCTCTACCTCAAAGTCGTATTCGAGATTGCTTAGTTGGAACTTTCACCCTGATTTGGGATTGACCCTTCAAGAGCCTGCAAATCCCCATCAATGTATGGTGATCCATGTTATGCAGCTACTACCTTACAATGCTTGTACTGGGTCATTCCTCTACGACCATCAATCACCTGGGACAGAAAATGAAGGATAAAATGTGTTCCATCATTTTCCACTATGAGATTTCTCTTATCAGCACAATTCCAATTGCATAATTAAACAGGTAGACAACTGTTTTGACTCAACATTCATTCCTCGAGTTTGGTTAATTCCAAAACCATTTATGTAATAGGTGCTTGAATATGTCCATGTTAAGTTTGAACCCATAAGTTTGTTGGGAAGGTCACAGAGCTACTTTGCATGGGATCCTCTTATTGCTCATCCCTAAAATATTTCTGTTCTTAAATCACTATGCATGGTTTCTGTTTCCTTCATCATCATGACAAATAGAAGGAAAAAGGATAATGCATTCAGGTACCCTGTTCCAACTGGTTTGATGATCTGGGAAAAAAGAATATAATTCATTATACTGTGCATTTGAGCAGCTCATAGGTTGGGAATCACCTGAAATAGTTCTGTTGACTTCTTTTGTTGTAAAACAATGTCTGGATATTGATTATGGATTGGTTCTTGAGGCAAGTCCTGAATGGACAAAGTGATCGTCATCTAAAAGTTTTCCTTCTCCTTTTTCCCCCCTCAGTTTAATTGACTTGTTTACTACTTCATTTATTTAATATTTTGGGTTGTGGAGAAGGGAGAATATGCACTGTTTCAGCCATAGCTTGCTTCAATCGCCATACATGCATTTGTCTATCCATTCTTGTGTGCGGCCAATGATGCGTTTAAATTTTGTATTGCAGTGTCCAAATGGCCACACTCTTTGTTCAAACTGCAAGCTTAGAGTGCAAAACCGTTGCCCAACTTGCCGCTATGAACTTGGCAACATACGGTGTCTGGCTTTGGAGAAGGTGGCTGAATCATTGGAACTCCCTTGCAGATATCAGGGCTTGGGCTGCCATGATATATTCCCATATTACAGCAAGCTTAAGCATGAGCAGCAGTGTCGATTCCGACCATACAACTGTCCGTATGCTGGGTCTGAATGCTCTGTTGTGGGTGACATCCCGGCTCTAGTTGCTCATCTCAAGGATGACCACAAGGTTGACTTGCATGATGGATCCAGTTTCAACCATCGATATGTGAAATCCAACCCGCAAGAAGTTGAAAATGCCACGTGGATGCTGACAGTAAGTTGTTTTGCATCCTTATAAGTTACCCCACATGTAAGATGCACCAATTTTTTCTTCATGCAATCTTAAATTTGAAGAGTCACATTTCCTGGAACTAATATAAATAAGAAGCTTTGATTTTGAAAAGAATCATATAATGAGGCAGAAGGCATTCCTGTCATGTAGCATGACCATTTTAATTTTTTGAAGAAAAAAATGAAGTGACATTATTAGGGGTTGTATTGGCTTCTGTAATGCTATATTCTCTGTCTGTCCTTGATAGTGTTTCTGTTTTGTAAACGCCATTAATGAAGGAATTTTCTTTTCTTCTTCTTTTAATTATTTTAATTTAGATGGTCATGTGACTCAAATTCACAAAAGCTGACTGTGTTACTGGCTCGTTTAAAGGTTATTGTTTAGTTGTTTCTACGATGAGTTATATATGCACAATCCTGTAAGGATATGTTAAGGTCTATTAGTATCTAGATTAGGAGTGATTGAATTGATTAGAATTATGATTAACCCTTATACGTTAGACAGTATCATGAAGATCATGATTTAATCTGTGAAGACACTGTTTTTATTTATTAGTTTTACTCGGTAACAGTTCTATATTGTAGATTATGAATGATTCTATATAGATCAATTTTCTAATGAAAGTATACACTAGTTTTGTGACAGTTCTCTCTTAATTAACAATAATGTCCAGTAATCTTGGCTGTTAATAGGAATGTACTACCCTCCCCATCCATTCTTTGCCATTTCATTGGTGCTTTACTGCTTGATTTTTCTTTTGACTGCTTATTTGTATGAAAGTTGGAAGGCTAGGAATTTCAATCAGATCAATAGTATGGATCAAGCATTGTTTTATCAAAGATCTATTATTCTTCTTCTTTCCAATTGCAGTCAATTGGATATTAAAATTTGGGTGGTCTTGCTATTTATTATAGCCAGTTCCTGTGATATTCTTTTGACAAATTGCTTGAAACTTGTATCTTGTGTAGGTTTTCAACTGTTTCGGTAAACAGTTCTGTTTGCATTTTGAGGCCTTCCATCTTGGAATGTCACCGGTATACATGGCTTTTCTGCGATTCATGGGAGATGAGGATGAATCAAAGAACTACAGTTACAGTCTTGAAGTAGGAGGGAATGGCCGCAAGCTGACGTGGCAGGGCGTCCCAAGGAGTATCCGTGATAGCCATCGGAAAGTCCGTGATAGCCAAGATGGGCTGATCATTCAGAGGAACTTAGCACTCTTCTTCTCCGGTGGTGATCAGACAGAATTAAAATTGAGAGTTACTGGCCGCATATGGAAAGAACAGTGAGCAACATACTTGGAAATATTTGGAATTTTGTTCTGGTTCAACTGTGTTGACCACTGCCTATATGTAGAATGAAACCAAGAATTTATCTGTAAATTGCTCGAGGAAAATAAATTTGTATCTGGGAATGCAATGACAGATTGAAGTTTAAGCATCTGGTTTCAATCTATACATCAAAGTTTGGGTTGCTTTCATGAGTTTCATCTGTCCATCAATACAAGGGAGCTGTTCCAATGAATACAAGGACAGCAGCAGTTCCTTCACACACTGGCTGGCACTTGTTTAAATTGATTTGGACTTCTGAATTTTGACTTTATTAGCAGTCTTATAGACCATGGCCCTTCTTAAAATTGAGTTCACACTTCACACTAGTTCTTTCACATGAGAGTTTTAATTTGTGTACTAGTATTGTCTTTTAAAGAGGAGTAAAATAATAAAAAAAAAAAATTTACATCATCTGATGTCCTCTTTAAGAGAAGTAAAAGTATTGGTGCACAAATCAAATCTTCGACGCGGCATGTTGGGACATAAATTTTCTCCACTCAGACCAAAAAATCACCACAATTGAGTGGAGGAGAAAAGAGTCAAAACTTTATGCAGATGTTGCTTAAAATTTTGATAGTAGATAGTTATTTTCTCTTTACTTTACAATTTTTTCATAATTTTTTTATATTTTTAGATATTAGCATAAAAAGAAAATAGGTGTTTTACGGCTTCTAATTGTTGGGCTTTGCACCATTTGTCTTTAAAGCACCTGATAACTGTATTCATAGCAGCTCACATGGGTCAAATGGTTGGAACATCCCTCTGTTGTAGCTATTGAAATGTCAACCAAGTGTAATTTGCAACGTCAACCATTACAGAAAAAAGGGTGGGGATGCCATCGTACATAAAGGTTGGATTCAACAACAAAGAAGATGAGAAAGGACATGGAGTTAAGGTCAAGATTTATGAGATAAATTGTCAATAAGTTTTTTTATGACCAAGGTGTCCAGGTCTTTAGAGCATCCGATTAATCCTTCTAGCATATTCAAGTTTTCCTACCCACACAAACTAGATAATTGTATAGAGAGTGGCTCTTTGGAGGTGGAGTGGGAATCAAACTTGGGACTCTCAGTTCTTAAAGCGGATTCATGACCATCACTTCAACTCTTTTTAGATTAAATGCTAATGAGTTTTTTATCCATAATTGATGTAGTTTACCTGCAAGAAATTTACGATACATTACATAATGGAAGCTCACAAGTAGAGTTAGGCTTATGCAGAGGTGGCCTGGATGGGCTCATTGAGATTTGAGACTTCTAATGGTGTGAAAAGTTCACAGTAGAAAATCTTTAGCACTGACTTTTGGATTCACCAAAATAATCAGTCATTGAAGAAATAAGGAAAAGGTGAGGATGGAAGATTTTACTTACTGACTAGCAAATGGCATAAATCACTCAATCATAAGATCATAGTCGTGAATATAAGGCCTCACTCAAAACTCGATTGGATACTTGTTGGGTAGAGAAAGCTTTGAAACCGATACTGAAATTATAGAATAGTAGAATACACAGGGCAACAGTGGTAGCGGGACAGAGAGAAAAATAGGAGTAGAGCCTTCAGTGGGCTTCATAAACCAAGCATTTGAAAGGTGCACAAGGTCAATAGGTCCGTCAAACAAGAAAAGTTGACTCCATTAGGACCTATTTACAATTTTTTTGAAATATAAACCCATTTTACAATTAACTAAAATATGAGTGTGCTTTCGTCAGTAAAATATAGGTGCACTTATACGCCCGTTCTCTTTTCGATTTTTTTTTTTTAAAACAAAAACAATCAGAAAAAATACATAAAATGAAGAAAATTGTGAGCTTCATGGATATGTAATTTTTTTATTTAATATCGGTCATTTACATATTCAAGTCTTTTTTTTTTTTTTTTTAAATTACGATGTCGAGAATTTCAAATGTTTTTAGAAAATGATGAAAAAATCAGGATTTTAAATTATTTATCAAATTATGGCCCAAATAGTTGGTATGACCGAAATACCAACTAGAATTTTTTAGTTTGGGCAAATTGAGTATAGAGTATAAACTATAGGCTGAAATAACGTGATTAAAATTTCTATAATTCAGTTGTAAAAAATATTAAAATAAAAATGTTTTTTTTAATAATCTAAAACATGATAGAAAACCTTGTAAAAATTTTACATGATAAATATCAGCCTAATCATGATTTTTTTTTAATTTTCAAATTTTAAAAAATGAAATATCACCCAATATCCAAGCCGATATCTCAGACAAGATATCAGCAATATTTGGTGGAGCCCACTGCTATATATTGTTCGGCTGATATATATTAGTGGTGAAAATCCCGATATGAATAGGCCAATATTTCCATCTGAGGAGATAGAGAGTGAGAGGCTTGGCAATGGGCAGTCCGTATTGACAATGTTTTGTAGAGAAGAGAGAACCCTAATGGGTGATTTGATCATTGGATGATAGGATCTTACACTGGGAAATTTTACGTGTCTGGCCTCCATTCAGGGTCCATCAAAATGTGTTGTATTGAACATAAGAGCCAAATTCTCGGGGCCAAACTTCACAATTTTGAAAGAAAGATAGGAAAACATATTATAATAACTTTAAACTTTTCCCATTTGAGATGATAGAAGGTACAAAAATACAAGGATCTGCCATGAATAGTAAGAATACAAAAAACCTGTTTATCTATATGGTTGTTGCCTCGTATACACTCCTCCATTAGATGACCTTTGACATAGATTCCCAAAAATGAATAAATAAATAAACAAATTAGTAAAAATCAATTCAAAGAAAGAAAAATCTCAAGTGAAGGCAATAAATCCAGCAAACTTAATTGAAAATAATAATGAGGGAGCAGTCGACCTCACCGTGCAAATCCATCAGTGACCACAAATTGTTTCAAACATTCAGAACTCGGCACCAAACTTTCCATTTTTTTATCATCAAGATGACCTTCCAAACTGCTTCAGAACATTTCCATGCTAACTTGACTTCCAAAGGAGTAACGGATCCAACAAATTTTTGGGTAAATCTCTAAATTGAATAAATTATTGGGTAAACTTAAGTATGATGTAACCGGAATTAAGAGCCGTATGAATATTTTGAGAAACAGATAGTCATCTATCCTGCAATCAGTTTGTCTGCATGGGAATCTGATTTCTCTGTTTCTTCTGCCCATTTGTGATTTCCAAACCAAGCACTCCAAAAGCAAAAGAAGAACGGTAATATTCCGATTTCAAAGCTAGTCAAACAGATCACAAATGGGATACTCTAAAACACACCCAAGATATCCAAAGTACCCATTAGATAATCTCCTCTGGTGCCCCACCCATTAGATAATCTCCTCTGGTGCCTGGGGCTCTTGCCTGCTTTCTTCCTCTCATTGAAGCTAAGGGAACAAAACCCAGCAGGCAACATTGGACTGTCATTACTGTCTCCTCCTCCCCCTTGAGATGTACAATTGGAGTCCTCTCACGACTAAAAATAGAATTTGCTTGAGACACAAAACGGGTTCTGTCTGATTATTCTGAACAAGTTTCAATCTGGGTCCTATTAACTCCTAATTTTCCATAGTAGATGTTCCAGTAATTAGCAATTTGTTCACCTTGCAGACTTCCCTTGAATAGATCAGATAATATCATTTTCTTGTTAGTTAAGCTTCAGATTTGAAGTGGGATGATCCAATCGTGGTAAAAGCTTCATCATGTCGAGGTGCTCTAGAGGCACTTCTCTGATATCTTGGAGTACTACCACATGGACTGTGATCTGCATGTAAGAAAAAGGGTAATCACAAACCAAACTGAAGGCTAAAACAAAAGGCAAAATCTAGCAAAGCATACTACGACTTCTTTCAGAGAATACCATGACAAAATCGCATTGTCGTCAGTGTGATGCAATATAAGAGGTATTACTCATTGGAGAAAAAGGCAATTTGTTCAGCTGAGAAATGCCTGATAGAAACATTCTATGCTTCCTTGCAAACTTACCTCCATTGGCACTGAGGAAATCATCTTCACAATCAGATCCTAACCAGGCTTGTGAATCGAAGAATGTTTCACCTTTACTACCTGTGTAGGTACAGAAAAAACATAAATTGGAACAAAAAATAAGTTTAAAGGAACAAATAAAAGGGAGGTCAAACATGAAAAATGGGCATCATTTAAAAATAATGAAATCCTTGTTTATTTGGAAGACACAACACAAGTGATAGTAGGGTTCAAGAATGCCAAATTAATGAAATAATTAACCAAGACAATGAAACTTGATTAAGATACAGATATTTTCTGTTTCACAAGCACTGGTGAAGCGGGGAGTGTGGGTTATCTTTTAGTAACACAAAACTCTTGGGTGGGTCCTCTAAATGGCATGTATTACATATATTGTGACAACAAGAGTAACAGACCAATTGGACGATCCTAGTTATTCAATTATTATAACTACTACTTTTTATCTTCTAGTCATCTGATCAATCACTATTTGCTAGAAACTAAACGGTCATATCCAAGTGGACAGTTCATAAAGACTGATAGGGGAATATTCAGAGCATTCCCGTCATATGATTTCAAACAATTTGGACACAAAGGATGGGAACCTTGTATTTATAGAGGGACAAGCAAATTATTTAATTTTGACTTCTTATCTCCTAGTTGTGAAGAGATTAGTATGATAATGTCATGCTATTGAGAAGATGACAAGTTGGAATTGCCGTATTTTGATGAGGTGAGTTCTAATACACCCATTGGACATGTACATTTGGAGTCTCAGACTAAGTGAAACATTAGAAATAAACTAAAAAGCATCACATACTTTTTAAATGATAAAAAGGAAGATTGGTGGAACATAACAGTTAATAAAATGGAAAGAAAATATAGAAAAAAGCAAAGTGATTGCAGAAAAATAAAATTAGACTTCGAGAACATGCACATTATGTTAATATGAAAATGTGAAAGGAAAAAGGAATGATGGAGAGAAATGAAAAGTTTGAAAATAAATGAAATTCCTTTCTTCTGATTTTCTGTGTTACAAAAATGTCTTTAAATAGACACTGAAATACACAAAGAAGGGACATCAACTTAGCAATATTATGGTACACCATGACACTATCTGAAATAATACAAAATACAACTTATTGCCAAATTTGCAATATTCACATATTTATGCACGTATTCTACAAGACTCCATTTCAAGCTGGAGCATAAATGTCAATCAAGCCCAGCATGCCTAAAAAGTCATCTAGATGCAAACGAAACGAGACATGGATTTGGTCAGCACGTCTACAAGTTGGTCTTTGGACGTGACATAGGGAGTGATGATGGTGTGATATTAGAACAAAGGAAATGACAATCAATTTCTATGTGCTTCATCCGTTAATGAAAAAGGGCGTTGGCCTAACGGTCAAGAAGCTTCCCTCCCCATCGGGTTACTCCTCACACTTGAACCCAGTATGTGTGTGCAAGGAGGTGTGCACATGCCCCGAAGGATTAGTCGGGTAAAGTCCCCTACAAGTGAGATGCTTGGACATCTTCGTTCATTACAAAAAACTACGTTAAAAGCAATACTAATTGCTACTTGATTGTCGTAAAACATAATGAGCGGCTCAGAAGATGAGAATCCTAATTCAATAAGAAATTGTTGAAACCACAATAAATTCACAAGTGCTATTAGCCATTGCCCTATATTCAGCCTCCACACTAGATCAAGTAACAACAATATCATGAAAGTAGATGAGATAAGGAATGTTGTGAAATTAATACGAGAAAGTTGACCATAATATATCATTAGTTGTAAATTGATTATTCTTTTTATTCTTTCCATTTTTGCCACTTTGATTGGCTCCCTGTAATCTATTTGTATCGGTGTCCTCTTCTTCTTTGAAATATGAAATACAAACATAGATTAACCTCTCAGTTTTTTGTCCCTTCTTTTCATTATTTTCCTTGTTTTATTTGATGATTTCTTTTCATTATTTTCTTCATCTTTATATTTTTCCTATCAACATGGTATCAGCTAGAACGGACGGTCTCTAACCTCTCTGCTGCAACACCTTTTTACAGCAACTCGTCTTTTCAGAAGATCCTTCTCAATCATTTTCGAGAGATTTTTTTTCCTGCATTTTTTGGGGGGTTCATAGGACAGCCTCTATTTGTGCCCTTAGATCTGGAGGCTTTCTTCGGATTTGAACCTAAAACCCCACAACTCTATAGTCGATTTCATAGGGCAGCCTCTGTTTGTGCCCTTAGATCTGGAGGCTTTCTTCAGATTTGAACCTAAAACCCCACAACTCTATAGTCGATTTTTGCCCTACATCAATTTGTCCGACACAATTTCGGGATTGCATGCTTATGGAATCCCTTTAGATCGGCTTTGGTTCTGAGAAAAAAAAAACATCCAATTCTGCAGAAGTCCCAGTTTTTTTCCCAGGATGCGGAACACCATTTTGTCCTTTGAAAGACCTTCCTTGATCTACTTCACTGGAGCTCCGATCCTGACAAAACTTTGTCGTTGTGTTCGACCCTACCCCTACTTTCTTTGCCTAAGGTTGACTTACGGTTTCGATCAGAGGTGGGGTCCCTTTTGCTGGTTTTCGTTTTCATTCCCAGCAGGTGACACTTACCTCAGTTTTCTAAAAGTTTGGCTTCGATCAACTACATCGACACTCGGATCTTGCTGCAACTTTACACATCTGATCGCCCCTGGCCCACCTCCCTCTCTCGCTCTCAACTAGATGATGTTTCAGCAAGCTGTGCTTAATCGATATCTTCGCACCAGCTTGAGGGGGAGTGTTTTGAACTAATACAGGAAAGTTGATCAGAATATATCAATAGTTGTAAATTGATTTGTGACTGATTATTCTTTTTATTTTTTCCATTTTTGCCACTTTGGTTGGCTCCCTGTAATCTATTTATACCGGTGTATTCTTCTTCTTTGAAACATGAAATACAAACAAAGAATTAATCTCTCAGTTTTTTGTCCCTTATTTTCATTATTTTCTTCCATCTTTATATTTTTCCTATCCACAAGAAAAACTTAAGAACCAGTGGTGAATCAACGATCATTAGAAGACCCAGCCGAGTCAGCATTAGAATAGCCACAAATAGTGAAATTTGGTTGATTTGGAGAAAATAAACCAGACCCATGGTGTGCTTTATGGTAGCAAAGAACTCAGGATACCACTTGGAGATTTGCAACATGTGGTGCATGGATGAATTGACTCACTACCCCAATAGCAAAGTCTGGTCGTGTTAGTGAGAAAAATCAACTTGCCTACCACTTGTTGATCAAGAGTGTTTGCAGGTTTGCATCATGTACCCAACTTCCTGTAGAATGTCTAATGCATATTTTCACTGAGAGAGAAGCAATCCCTTAGAGAATCGAGCAATTTCAATCCCGAGAAAATAATGAAGGGATCCAATCTTTGATGTCAAAGAAATGCCTTAAATGTTCCTCCAGAGCATGCATATCGCATTTTTTTTTGAAAGATAACTTCATCAATTTCAAAAAGAATTACAGAAATAGAAAGAAAGACCGAGAGAGGCCTCCCGAAAACACATTACAAAAAATGAGAAACAACTTCGGAATCTAAACTTAACCCCTGACAAGTCAACTCATCTGCAGCCGAATTAGCTGAACGATGAACCCAAGCGATCTTGAAATCAAAGGAATCAATAATAAACCGAATTCTTTCGATTTTGTCCAAAAATCTCCACAGGCAAATAGAACCCAAAGCCCAACTCAATAGCTTGTGAATCACCCTCTATGAAACACCCATAGATCCCTTTTTCCTCCAACTCCAAAATACCACGGCATAAAGCCACTAATTCTGCCTCGATAACTACCCATAAGGAATGGGCCCAGCATAAGCAAACACAGAAGGCTCAGAGTCGGTACGAATAATCCCTCCATAACCAGCCAGACCAAGATCACGCATGCATCTACTATCAAAATTCAGTTTGAGAAGCTCGTCGGAAGGAGGACTCCAACAAACTTGATGAGAAGCTCCCAGATCACGAGTATAGGAGTCCACAGAAGCCCAATCTCTGCATATATTTGAAATAGAAACATCCTGACGCCGAGTTGGCCCAACCAACCACCAAACTGCCCGAAACTTAATTAAATCTAGAATAGACAAAGCAGAGTGAACCTTACTATGAAACACCCTATTGTTGCGAGACAACCAAATAGCCAGTAAGGACAATGTCATATACATAAACAACTAAAAAAGACAAAATGGTTTGACTAGCCATGATGAAACCCATATTCCAACAAAGCACCGCTAAATTTGTCAAACCAAGCTCGCTGAGAGCCTGAGACTGCTTAAGACCGTAAAAGCCTTCTAGAGTTTACAAACTTTGCCTTGCTCCCCCTCTTGGCAAAGCCAATTGGAGGAACATATAAACATCTTCTTTAAGTTTGCTATAAAAAAGGGCACGTTTTACATCCAATTGGTGAAAAAACCATCAATATGTGGTGACAAGAGAAATCAAAATGTGGGTTGATGTGAGCTTAGCTACTGGGGTGAAAATTTCCTAATAGTCAATGCCATAAGTCTAAGTAAAGACCTTTTGCAACCAATCGAGTTTTATGGCGAGTAATCATACCATCTGAATTGTATTTGATAGTAAAAATCCACTTGTAGCCGACATGATATTGTCAAGAGGTAGGAGAAACCATCTCCCAAATCTGACTCTGTTCATTTTCCATTTCGGCTTTCTAGGATGGATCCCAAAGAGCAACATCAACCCTTTTAGGTATATGTGCCTCATCTATTGAAGTGAGAAAGCTCTGACTAGAGGGAGAAACAGAGTCATAGGATACAAATTTAGCAATAGGATGCCCGGCACAACTACGTTTGCCTTTCCTTGGGGCAATGGGAAGGTCGTGATTGGTGGAGGGTTGATCTAGAACATTGGAGGACGATGGAGTGATGGAAGGTGAAACAACCTACTTGTCCTTTCGTCTTTAATAAACAATCAAGGCTGAAAACAAATTTAGGCTATTCAAAATAATCAATTGGAAGCCAGACTATGAGTAAGCAAATCCCCCTTGGTGAAGATGGGTAACATCCTAATAAAGTTGATAAATGTGAGCAGAATTGTCTTTCTGGGAATACATACTGCAAACAATATCCCATATATCTTTTGCAATGGAAAACATATAGACCATGTGTCGAATATGAGGTTTCATGGAGTAGAGCCAAGTCTGCACCAGATAATTATTAGCCTTCCACTCTTTATGCGATAAATCTTTAGAGTCAGATTCCATAATAATCCCATAAATACAATAGGTCTTACCTTTGGCATTGATTTACATTTTGGAAGTGGGACCGCTGAAGATAATTATGTTTATCCAACAGTTCGGTAGTCATATTGCCAATACGCGTTGAATCAAAAGAAGTAGGCATGTTCACAGGCCAAGTTTGTCAAAAAAAAAAAAAGCCCGAGCCTGCCGTTTAAAGCCCATTTATCTTGCACCTAGTACTATTTTTTTCTAATTTATACTTTGTAATTTGAAAATCTAGTTGTATAGATTGAAAATAGACTTAAAGACCTAGTACCAATTAAAATTTCAGTCCAAAACTCAATTTTTAGTCACTTAATCTTAAAGCCAAAGTTGGCAAACATCATTGAAAAGATTCAATGCCTCGTGATTTTGACCATTAAGATCGAGTGTCTAAAAATTGATTTTTGAGATGAAATTTTAATAGGTGGAATACCTTTAAGTCTGCTCTCAATCTATGCGATTAAAATTTGCAATTTACAAAACAATTTTTTTATAAAAAAAAGTACGAGATATGACCTTGTGATATATGTATATAATATATAAAAATAAATGAAAGCCCGACAAGCCTCAATAGGCTTCGAGTAAAAGCCCAAGCCCAGCCCGTCGGACAAAAATATTGTCCAAGCCTGTTTATTTAAATAGAGTTCGAGCCAGACACGGGCTGGTTTTGAACATATTATAAAAAGAAGGTTTTGAACATATTATAAAAAGAAGTCCCACTAATAACATCATTATTGTCCATGGAGGCCATGAAAGTGCTCAAAAGAATGCAAAATAATAGCTCGTTTCAAACTCAGCCCCACAAATTGTGAGGTAAGAGCCACGTAATATAATCCAAATCTAAAAATAGATCTAAAAAAAAGGATGGTAAAGGTGATTCTAGTGGTGGTGATTTGAAATAGAAAAGGTAACAAGAAACCCAGATCTAATCAAAGAATTAAAAAGGAGCAAGAGAGGTCCAGACTATTGCAACGACAAAATCCAGTAGTGGACCCCACACTGTCTGAAACCCTAGCGAAACCAAATGGATAGAAAAAAGAGGCAAGGGCGGAACAGTTGAATCGTGGGCAAGAGGGTTGTTTTCCATTCAAATGTTAGCAAAAAAAGTCAAAAACTAGGGTTTTAGACGTCCCAAATTTGGTTCAGAAAAAACACCAAAATGGGCTCCACAAAAAACCGAAACCTGAAAGGATCCTATAGGATTCTTCCTAGGACCAAGGGGAAGGTGATTGTGAAGTTTGAGAACTAGATACAAAGAAATGAAAGAGATTTGAGAGTGAAAAATCTGCCCTGTGAATAATGTTGCAGGCAGTGCCTAGGGTTCTTCAATAGCAGAATAGACAAAGGCAAACAATCGTTCTAGCTGAAACCATGTTAATGTGAAAATACGAAAGGAAAAGAAAAGAATGAAGGAGAGAAATAAAAAGTTTGAAGATGAAATGGAATTCCTTTCTTCTCAATTTCTCTGTTACAAAAGTGTAGTTCAAATAAACACTGAAACGCACAATGAAGGAAAGTCAACCTAGCAATATTATGATACAACATGATACTATCTGAAATAATACACCTAATTGTCATATTTGCAACATTTATATATTTACACACATCTATAACATGTTACTAGTGAACGTTGTCTTGAAGATAGAATTTTGCGAATTTTGCCTCCCTCATAAAGACACAAACCCAATATATAGAAGCATAGGATTGCTGGCTCAATGTGCACTGGACACATTGATTGTCCTCAATGATCTAGGCCAGCTATGGTGCACTCCAGCAAGCCTCCTTGACTGCTACTAAGGTTTGTCTCCAAAAAATTAAGGAAATGAAGGAAAAGTTGCAGGGAGAGATTAGGTTGAAAGAAGTGGTCTCTATCTGTATATGTCTGTATGGACCTGTTTAATCTCCCAAGCCAAAATTTTGTAAATGCTCTATAAAGAACTTTAGCTTTTAATCAAATGTTACGACACCATTTTGTTAAAGACCCTTTTGTGTAAGTTCAGTACTGTTCTAAGCACATCACTAAATGAGGATAGGCAGATTACAAAATACTTTCAACTTTAGTAACTAAAAAGAAGGGAACCTAAGATTATACTAAGAGACATTGAACACGCAATATAAGCAAAGAGAATGTAAAACAAAGAATACCTCATTTCAGGCAATTATGAAACCAGAAAATGTCAGTTCCATCCATTCTTCATCCAACCAAAAAAAGGCCTGAAAAAAGTAAGCCAAAATCATAAATAAACGAAATATATAATATATATAAAAGAAGAGAATACAATTCAGGTTTTAGAAATTCATAATAGATACACATTCTCAAAGGATTCTAACCTGTTAACACTGGTCGACCTCTCATGAATATTGATCTTCGCAGCTTCTGACTGGCCCATCATAAAAGATATTCCAACTCTCAATATTTATGAAATGACTCAAATGTACAATTACTGAGCGGAACAAGATTGTTCTTCAGATCATATATGTTCAGTACCTAAAGAACACCGTTTTGCAAAGAAAATTCTAGCACACCAACATATCTCATTAGTCATCTCTTGCTAGAGATGGCTGGGTAAGACTTGAATGCTCAACGGTGGATATGAATAACCTCATATGCGATGGGACCAGGCCCCGTTCGATAAGGTTCTCAGATATCAAATTAGCTTCTCTTGAGCAGCCAGAGATACACAACCCATGAACCAACGTAGTATATGAAACTTCATCCAATATTAAGCCATTTCGAGACATCTGATCACATACCTCAAATGCCTCTTCCATTTTCCTTTCCTTACAAAATCCATTAATCAATGTATTATAAGTCACAACATCTGGAACAGTGCCACTCTGAACCATTTCATCTAAAAGCTTAACTGCTTGGTTGAGGTTACCCACTTTACAGTACCCATCAATCATGACAGTATAGGTAATCTTATTTGGAGCTATGCCATCCTCACACATTTCCTGCAAGACGTTCTTTGCTCCCTCCATCTGGCCCTGCTTACAATACCCACCAATCAATGCTGTATAGCAGACAACATTGGGTTTCAAGCCCTCTTTTCTCATTTGAATCAGAAAATCTGCAGCCTCTTCAACACGGCCAATTCTACACATCCCATTTATAACGGAAGAATATGTCACAACAGTCGGTCCAGTGTTGTTGCTTCTCATTTCAGCAAGAATTCTCAAAGCTTCACCCATATTTCCAACTTTACAGTATCCAGCAATTAGTGTGTTATGGATAACATCATTGGGCTGTATTTTCTGAGCAACCAACTCCTTGAAAAGATTTTCTGCTTCAAAAATCTTATAAATCTTGCAATAGCCATCAATCATCACACTATACATAAAAATATCAGGTACCAAACCGTCTCTCTTGCTCTCATTCCAGAGCCTAAGAGCCTCCTCCATCTTTCCCAAATTGCATAGCCCGTGTATCAGTGCATTGTAAGTATAAGCATCTGGTTTCAGTCCCCGTTTAAGCATATCATCTTTCAATTTAAACCCCTCTTCCACCTTTCCCCCTTTGCAACATCCCAAGATTAGTGTGTTGTATGTGACACGATCCAAGGCCAAACCTCTCTCAAGCATATCATTGAGAAGCCTAACTGCTTCTTGCATATTGCCCATCCTGCAAAGCCCATGAATCAAAGCATTGCAAGTTACAGTGTTAACAGCATACCCTTTCTCCGACATCTTAAACCAAATCTCCTTTCCCTCTTGATGCCTTCCCTCTTTACAAAGCCCATCAATTAGCTCTGTCAGAATAGCATCATTAGGTCGTAAGTTCCTCAGCATCATTTCCCTAAAGAGCCGAACGGCAGAGTCGAACCTCAATTTCAAACAATGCCAATGTAAAATTGAATTAAATGCATCAGCATTCACAATAATGCCTCGTGATAACACTTCCTCTAAAAAAAATTCAGCTCTTTCCATCTGACCACATTTACATAAACCCTGTATAAATGAATTATATGTAACAGAATTTGGGTTGACCCCTTTATGCAGCATCTCATCCCATAACTCAGATGCCTTTCTCAAATTCCCAACTTTACAATACCCATCAATTAGCGTGTTATAAACAACCACATTTGGGGCAATCCTTTTTTCCAACATCTCATTCAAAACAGAACCTGCATCCTGAAATCTCTCCAATTTCACCATGCCATTTATAAGAGCACCGTAAGTGATGATAGTGGGCTTTATAGAATTGCCAATCATCTTCTCTTTGAACCTAACAGCTTCATCCAAATCCCCACTCTTGCAGAGACCATCAATCAGAGTATTATAAATAACAACACTCGGTGGGATCCTTAACTGCTCCATTTTCAAAAACAATTTGATTGCATTCTCAACTTTCCCTCCCTTGCAAGACCCATTTATCACAGCACCAAACGAGTACACATCCGGAGTCACGGATTGAGACATTATCTCAAACACCTCATTACACTTATCAAACTCATTCACCTTCACAAGTGAATTCAGCAGAAAATTACATGTCTTGAGTGACGGAAACATGCACTCCCCTGCACACACCCGAAACACATCAAAAGCAAATTCCACCGCCCATGACCTGAACTGCGAGCAGTAAACATGAATCAACAAATCAATTGCCATTGTTGATTCAACACGGGCATCTACATCTGTATCAATAACCAGTCTGGCAATCTCAATATGAGCTTTTGACGGATTTTTTAACAGGATGGAGAGCTTCTGATCGATGAGCCGGATGAGAATCAAGCGGGCAGGTGAGATGAGACCAGATTTGAGGAGAATCCTTATGAGCGTACAATATGATTTAAGCGTGAATTTGAAACCACAACAGTCAGACGCAAAGGAAAAGAACTGTAAAGCAGTCTTCGGATTAACAGATGGTCGGATTTCGACAAAGAGGAGATCAAAGATATGGGGCGACAAATGGGTCACAGTTTCTTTCGATTTTGAAACGTCAAGAGATGATTTTGAGAATATTGTAATCAATACCTGTTTGAGAAGAAGAACCTGATCTGGGTCTTGGTCGTATGGATGCTGCTGCTGAAGAGGCTGCTGATGCTCGTGTTTTGGGGAAAGGGAAGGAGAAGGAGAGGGAGAACAGGATAAAGAGAGAGGGGAGAAGGATAAGAAGCGAGAGACGGAAAGGAGCTTGGAAATGGTGTTGAGAGATGTTGGAATTCTGAAATCCATAGGCCAGAGGTACACGGAATTGGGGAGAGAGAGGTTTGTTGTTCCTCAGTTATCTTCTGGAGGAGGAAAATGAGAGAAAAGGGGTCCGGTAGTTTCGTAAACTCTGAATCGTCACTGTTGGATCCAGACATCGGCTGGGCCTGATTTGACTTCAACAAACGTCGAAAGTACAAGCCATTTGTCGCCGTTAGGGTTTGAACAAAACCATCTTACAAACGGCATTTCTCTTCCCTCGCTTCTCCTCTCAGGTACCTCTCTCTTCCCACTCCTCTCGCCTCTCGCCTCCCTCTCTTAGGCTTAGTTTGGACTTTGGATTGGGGTCAAGGAAGGGTTCTCAAAAAACCCTCTAAGTAAGCCCTCATATTTACTTGTTAATCATTCATACACGTATAATAATGTTCACCTTTGCACGCACTTAAATAAAAAATCGTAACAGACTCATTGGACCATATTATTTATAAAAGTAATAATTGTAAATGAATTAATTAAATTATATTTTTAAAATATTATAAATTAAAAAATTAAAAAATAATTTAAAGTATTAAAAATTTAAGATCTTTAAAAATATAATCTGATTAATTAACTATGATATTTTTGTGGATAAGATATTGAATTAAAGAAGGTCCAACAAATAAGGATCCTTTACCTAAGTGTATAAGGTAATAATGTACAGCTCAATATGCCAATGGAGGTCCTAAGTTTGAATCACATACTAACTGGATGTATGTAATTTGCAAGAATCTAGATGCATCTAGAGTTCTATTCACCGTGTCCCGTCATGTGGGCTTGAAACACCACTTGATTATTTAGACACCTCACTGTTTTTTAAAAAACACCACATTTTAAAATTTTGTATGAAATTATTATCATACCCCTAAGTTTTGTGTTGAGGAATTATATTTTTTTTGTAAATTGAGAGATAAAATGATAATTTTCATATAAAATTTTGAAATAAAGTACCTCTTTTTAAAAAAAAAAAGTCTAAATAGCCCCTCTATTCTTTTTATAACACATAGAGAGAGCCTATTCTATCGATGCCCATATGTGATTTGGGCCTTGGAAGACAAATCTTGGTCAATTAATTTATCAGAGATAGTTGCCACGTCTTGCCTCCTCCTTCTTCTCATCGTGTAGAGGTTATCTGGGGACTGTTGAGATCCAGATGCCCCAAGACCGGAGATGAAAATGGTTGCTTTTCTATCTCCTCCACATTGGTTTCGTTGCCCCCATTCTCTCTAAGATCCAGAGTGGATTAGCCTTTCCAGGATGTATTAACAAGCATTCCGGATTTGCCTCGTTCTACTTTTTGCCTAGCCTGGAAACGGAAGATTTTCTCCTATGATGGACTCTGTCCCTTCTTCTGAATCAAAACTTCATCTTCTCCACTGCACATTCATAATACGGGGTTGACTTCAGGTTCTCGATAAGTTCGTTGGAACTTTTGCTTCTCATGCTATTGGTGGTAGTTACTCCACCAACGATCGCACCTTCACTCATCTTGATGTCTGGATCGACCCCCAGATTGATATGCTCTTAAGAATTCAAAGAACTCTTGCTTTCATAATTCAGTATGGGCTGCGTCTGCAACATCTTCTACTGTTGGAGAAAGGACAATATTCACATGGCTCGAAAAGACCGGTTGGGTTTGCTTTGGTCTGAGACCATTCAAGATATCACAACCAGTATATTCTCCTCTTTTGTAACTAAATTCATCCCGTTTTGTCCCTTAGTTTTCATGCTTGGCCCGGGACATGGGCTTATTTTGTTTATTTTGGGTCTTCAGTCTTGGCCCGAGATGTGGGCCTGGGCACATTTCTCCGTTTGTCCGCTGTGCCAGTTTTTACCCCTGCTGCACTGATACTTCGTTTATATCTCGGAGAGTTACCCTTTCTGTTTTGAATGATACTTACTCCAATCATTAAGAAAACAGAAAGGGAACTGAAAAGAATTTTATAAAATAAAATTATTATTTATATATATATTTTACAAATGGGTTTTTGAAAAAAGAAAAAGATAAAAAGAGATTATAAAAAAGAAAAATAAAAAGGAAAAGAAGAAGAAACATGTCAGAATATGAAAGTAGAGATAAATATGTTCTCTCAATGTGATGAGGAGAGAGACCCTGATTCACTGTATATATAGGAAAAGACGAATTACAAATAAGGAAGTCAATTTAATTACAAGATAACCCCAATATTGAAGATGGGGAAAGTTCTATTCTAAGAATGTATAACAGCTCATTTGACACTCCCCCTCAAGTTGGAGCATATATGTCGTCTATGCCCAACTTGCTAAGTGAGCTGTGAAAAACTCTGCCTGTAACTGCTTTGGTGAGAACATCTGCAAGTTGATCTTCGGATTTAACGAATGGTACATCAATGATCTTCTCCTCGAGTTTCTCTTTGATGAAATGTCTGTCAATTTCAACATGCTTGGTTCTATCATGTTGCACTGGATTATGTGCAATGTCTATTGCGGCCTTGTTATCACAATGCAGTTGCATGGCACGTTGGGGTTTGAATCCCAATTCACCCAACAACTCTTTTATCCAGAGTAGCTCACATACTCCGTGTGCCATACCCCTATATTCTGCTTCAGCACTTGATCTTGAGACCACTTTCTGCTTCTTACTTCGCCAAGAGACCAGATTGCCTCCCACAAAGGTAAAGTATCCAGAAGTAGATCGTCTATCAGTAACAGAACCAGCCCAATCTGCATCAGTGTAACCCTCAACATCTAGGTGACCATGTCGTGAGAACATCAAACCTTTTCCAGGAGCTGACTTCAAGTATCTCAGAATTCGGGTTACAGCCTCCATGTGGGCTTCACTTGGTGCATGCATGAACTGACTCACCACACTTACTGCATATGCTATGTCAGGTCTGGTGTGAGCTAGGTAGATTAACTTACCCACAAAGCGTTGATACCTTTCTTTGTTGGTGGGTACCTGATCAGGATATTCACCAAGCTGATGATTCAACTCCATTGGAGTATCTGCTGGCCTACTGGCTAACATTCCAGTTTCAGTCAAGATGTCAAGAATGTATTTCCGTTGTGATAGAAATATTCCTTGTTCTGAGCGAGCCACTTCAATGCCTAAGAAATACTTCAGAGCACCAAGATTTTTCATTTCAAACTCACTTTCCAAATGGCGCTGTAATGCTGCCTTTTCCTCTGGGTCATTCCCTGTAACTACCATGTCATCAACATATACAATAAGGGCAGTGACCTTACCTTTCTTATGTTTCAGGAAAAGAGTATGATCTGAGTTACTTTGCTTGTAGCCGAAATTCTTCATTGATTTGCTAAACCGTCCAAACCACGCTCTGGGTGATTGTTTCAATCCATAAAGAGACTTTCTCAGTTTACACACCATGTTATTCTGACTGAACCCCATCTTACATCCTGGAGGGGGATCCATATAAACTTCTTCTTCTAGGTCGCCATGTAGGAATGCATTTTTTACATCAAACTGGTGTAATGGCCAGTCAAGGTTTGCTGCAAGAGAAAGGAGCACTCGAATTGTGTTGATCTTGGCTACAGGAGCAAAGGTCTCCCCATAGTCAATCCCATAAGTTTGAGTGTAGCCTTTCGCCACTAGTCTTGCTTTGTATCGTTCAATGGTGCCATCTGCCTTGAACTTTACTGTATATATCCATCTGCAACCAACTGTTTTCTTCCCTTTAGGAAGGGTAGTCATCTCCCAGGTGGAATTTTTCTGGAGGGCCTCCATTTCTTCATTCATTGCTTGGGTCCACTTGGGATGAGTTAGAGCTTCCTGCACATTACTTGGAATAGATACAGTGGATAATTGACAAACAAATGATACACATGACGGAGACAACCTATGTAGAGACACATGATTAGCAATAGGGTATTTAACCTTTGCTTTAGGGTCAGGGTCATATTGTTGTCTAGGGATACCTCTAGTTGTACGAGGGGGTAACTGATAACTTACATTTCCTGTATGACTCGACTCGGGTAAAGTGATTGAGTTTGAGGGTTCAGGTACCTGTGTCGGATCTTCAGGACGATCTTCAGGACCTGATTGGATGAGAGGTGGTGGTACTGTAGGAGGGAGCTGATCTGAATGCGTCTCTTGCTCTTGTTGCATCACTGTAGTTGGTGGGTCAGTAGTCATCACCACATCCTCAGGTGTTGGCTGATGCTGGTCTGACACAGTCTGTGAAACGTGAATGATCTGATTCTGAGTACCTTCTGCAAATATAGAGCGCTCCCCCTGCAGGGGATGCTCAGAATCTCCCCCTGAGTAATAGAATTCACTCTCGTGAAAAATAACATCTGCTGTAACATGCAAAGTCTGAGTAGGGGGATGGAAACACTTATAACCCTTCTGAGTGGCAGCATACCCCACAAAGACACACCGTAGGGCACACGGATCAAGTTTACCACGCTGGTGCGGATAGACTTGAACATAAGCAACGCAGCCAAAGACACGTGGTTCGAGATTTGGTGTGGACGGTAAGGTGAGGAGAGTGGTCAGTGTTTGGAATGGAGTCTGATACTGAAGGGTACTGGAGGGTGTTCTATTGATGAGATAAGCAGCCGAACAAAGAGCCTCCCCCCAAAAATGATGGGGCATATGGGCCTCAAATAAAGAGGCACGAACAACTTCAAGAAGATGACGGTTCTTACGTTCTGCGACACCATTCTGTTGTGGCGTATAGGCACATGTGGTTTGATGAACAATACCATGAGAGCTCAAAAAATTGCGGAGGTCATTGTTGACGAACTCGCCGCCATTGTCAGACCGAAGAGTTATGATCTTCTTATCAAACTGAGTAGCAACATATTGATGAAATTGTTTGAATTTCATAAGAACGTCGCTTTTCTGCTTTATGGGAAAAACCCATGTCATCCGGGTGCAATCATCTATAAATGTCACAAACCACTTAAAACCACTAATTGTAGAAACTCGGGATGGTCCCCAAACATCAGAATGGACAAGCATAAAAGGCATAGAACTTTTATTCAATCTTAATGGATAAGAAATGCGATGACTTTTTGCCAAAATACAAGTGTCACAATGAAAGTCTGATTCAGCAAAAGTGGAAAATAAATCTGGAAATAAAAGTTTTCGATAACCAAAAGAAGCATGCCCTAATCGTCTATGCCACAACCAAATTGTTTTCATCCGAACGGACTCATCTCCTCGAACATGATGTGCTTGACCCAATCTCTTACTGCAGTCTTCTGTCAAGTCCAGATAGTACAACTTGCCCCTCCTAGTACCACATCCAATCACGGCCCTGGTGAGAAGGTCCTGAAACAGACAATACAAGGGCCAAAAACACACAGTACAATTAAGGGAATCAATGATTTGAGGGACAGATAATAAGTCATAATCGAGTGATGGGACAACCAAAACATGAGATAGACTTAATGATGATGTAAGAGATAGGGACCCTTCTCCCATAACAGGAGAGGTGGTTCCATTGGCACTGGTGACATGTGTTCGGTTTGAGGGTTTGGGAGAGTGTAACCCAGTAAAACTAGATGTCATGTGATCAGTAGCGCCAGTGTCAATAATCCATGATCTATTACCAGTAATGGAAGATGTGCAAGGGGAGATACCTGAGGTAGCCAAGGCCGTGGAGCCGGATGTACCTGGTGGAAGTTCGGACGTAGGCTCCTGGGATAACGCAGCGGATGCGACTGATGCTCTGCTCGGCTCTCTCTTTGGCCCTTTGTGAACCCACCCTGCTGGATAACCAATGATCTCATAACAACCTTTAATGGTATGGTTAGCTAAACCACATTTGGTACACTTCATTGGAGGCCGGGTACGAGTAGAGGCGGAGTTCAAAGGGGGTGGCCGAGATGGCTTGAACCGTGCGGCAGCCAAGGCGGTGGCATCGGATGAAACACCAACGTCAGACATTGTTCCCTGTCGGTTACTCTCTCGTTTAATATGTGCATACACGGCCTCAAGTTCAGGTTTAGGGTCCATCCTCAAAATCTCTCCTCTAATTTGATCAAAGTTCGTGTCCAAACCGGCAAGGAAAATATAAACGCGGAGACGGTCAATCTCCATGCGTCTAGTTTCAATGTCAGCCGGATGCTGTATATGGCTGGGGCATAATTGGTCAAGCTCCTGAAATATCTCAGTGAGCTCACTGTAATAAGCGGTAACAGGCGCTCCATTCTGTGTCGTCTTGAATGACCGTCTGTGGAGATCAAAAATCTTCGCCTCATCGGAACCATCAGAATATGTTTTCTTGATAGCATCCCAGACCTGCTGTGCGGTGTCATAACGGATAAACCGTTTCATCTGAATGGGTTGCATAGCATCGAATAACCAACTTTTGACTTGACAGTCCGATGCACGCCATTTGTTATATGTCGGGTCTGTGGCTGCAGGCTTGGTCATATCACCGGTCAAGTGACCATGTTTCTCTCGTCCGGCAACCTTCATCTCCATAACTTGGTGCCATAGGGAATAATTGTGGTCGTCCAGTTTGATTCCAGTAGAAAAGGTGGTAGTGTCTCCGTGAACAGTGACAATGTGAGGAGGAGGATTAGATCCACCAGCACCTTTGGAGTCGGCCGCAGTTGTCATTGGAGCTGTTGGTTGGGCCTGTTGTGGCTGGGCTGTGCGGACGGGCCTGTGTCAAACTGGGCTTACGGAGCGGGCCTGTGTCAAACTGGGCTTGCGGAGCGGGCCTGTTGCAAACTGGGCCTGTTGCGGGCCTGTACCAAACTGGGCCGACTGACGGGCCTGTACCAAACTGGGCCGACAGACGGGCCTGTAGAACTGAGCCAGGCGGGCTGGAGAGAGAATCGGCGCTGCTTTTTCCGGCGTCTGCTGCGGTGTCCGGCGTCTCCGAACGGCAGCTATGTGCGCCGCTCGGCCGGCACTGAGTTGGCCGTTTCCTCTGTGCAGATCTGAGAAATCAGATCGGGGTGCGGCCTCTGGCCACCGGCTATGGTTCCTCTGCTGATGTCCGATCTGGTGTGCAACCGATGGATTGAAGGGAACTCGGAACCGAGAGACACGGAAGCCAAGAAATCCCCTTTCAGGTCGGCTGCTGCGGCGCCACGTCCGGCGGAGTTCTGTTGGCAGAGCTGGGAACGGTGATGGGGCGCACTGAGAAGAACTGGATCTGGGTTCAGATCGGGAATCCCGTCACTGATCTGAGGTTGTATGTGAGCAGAGGCGCGGCAGAATCGGGCGCCGGCTGGCTGATAGGGACGACGCTGCGGGCGGAAAACTGCGTGAGGAACCCGAACGGCGGCCTGCTGCTGCCGATCTCTCGTCTGTCTGGCCTGGCTGGCGGTGGAGATGCAGAGCTGGCGCCGGTGTCTGCGTGTTTCCGGCTGAATCTCCACTGAATGGGGTCTGCTATGAGCGGAAGCGGGCTGATGAGCCAGCGTCCCCAAACGGCTGCGATGTGCGCCGCTCGCCGACGTCGAAGCTGCAGCAGCGATTGGGGCTCGAACTGAGATCTGGGTGTTAACTGCCAGATCTCTGCGATCAGCCAAGAGGTCTGATGAAGAGCAGATCTGCAGATCTGGGAAGAGAGAAGGAAGCCAAGACGTCTGGTGACGCGCAGAGCTGAAGATCCAGCAGGTCTGCTTGGTTCCGGTCGATAATCTGTCGCCGGCGACGGTCCTCTCGGCAGATCGTGGTGGAGATGTGAAACGGGAACAGTAGATCTGGTCGGGAAGCCAACCACTGTTTTTTGTTTTTGTTTTTTTTTTGTTTTTTTTTTTTTTTTCTCGAATGTGCCGGACGTGCAGGGGAAAGAGAAAAAAAAAAAAAAAAATTCAATAATGATCGAATTAGGCTCTTGATGCCATGTCAGAATATGAAAGTAGAGATAAATATGTTCTCTCAATGTGATGAGGAGAGAGACCCTGATTCACTGTATATATAGGAAAAGACGAATTACAAATAAGGAAGTCAATTTAATTACAAGGTAACCCCAATATTGAAGATGGAGAAAGTTCTATTCTAAGAATGTATAACAGCTCATTTGACAAAACAGAGAAGGATAGAAAGATAGGTGAAGGAGAAAGAAGCCGCTAGCTGCAGTAGGCAGCTAATGAAAACAACGTAAAAGAGGGACAAAAGAGGGAGGAAGAGAAGAGATGGGAGTATGGAGAGTGATGGGGAAGAGACAAGGGTAGAGAAAGGTAACATGGGAGGAAGACTAGCGCCGGGCTTGGATGATGGAAGGAGTTCTTAAATATTCCAAATTTCAATGGAGTATTAAATAAAGTGATAAAGACGGGTAATTTTTAAAATTTTTACTCTCACTTAGAGTAATTTTCCCCTTACCTCTATTCAAACGCAACCTAAGGAAAAAAGAAGAAAAGATGCATGAAGTACACATGAACCTCTCAATCTGCAAAAGTCAATTATAAAACTAAGAGGAGTAACCTTTTTTATATTAAGGGAATTTGATCCCAAACCTCCTACAAATAAAAATGAAAATTGACTATCAAACTAACTCCTCAAGATTTTTTTAATATATTTATATAAATTATCAAAGTAGAAAATATTTAGGAGTCATTTCAATTGAATATTCACTTTGTGAATTAGTTATTTCATTAAAAAAGTTTCACTAATAAATTTAAAAATAAAAGTATACATTTCATAGATCACTTAATAAAGTTAGATTCAAAAACTTATTTATTTATTTTTTTAATTTAACATTAATCTAAATTACAAAAATTGAGTTAAGTTCTTTAGACAATGTCAATAAATTATTTATTTAGAGAGCTATGTAATGATTGAGTTCGATTTTTTTAATTAAAATTGAATTAACTTTATGATTTAAAAATATTTTGTAAAGAATAGTTATATATTATAGTATTATACTTAATTATTATGCAAAATATCACCAAATGTTAGGAACCTTAGGCCCTTTTGCTAGTTCTATTATTAGGTTAAACCTTTTCGCCCTCGCCCCATCCTGAGAAAGATGGGTGGGCTCTAACTTACGTTAGGCCAGAAACTTGTTAGGTAGATTTCAGAGATTACTAGATTGAGTCAGTGCTCCCGCTATGCGTCTATTCTCTATTTAAAAACACAGAGATTCGGACATCCATGTCCTTGATTGATTGAGAGAGAGAGAGAGAGAGAGAGAGAGATGACGATTCCTCAGGCGAAAATTGCACCGTCGATGCTGTCTTCGGATTTCTCGAATCTAGCATCAGAGGCCGAGCGCATGCTCCGATTCGGCGCCGATTGGCTGCACATGGACATCATGGTAACGTTATTTTATCTTTATTCTGATCAAATTATTTTTTTGAAAGGTTATTTTGATCAAATTATTGCTCCTATTATTTAAGCATTCCAGAAATTGGGCGCATTGCACTGCGCAAGAGTCGATTTTTGTTACGTTTTCTCGAATCATTCTTTTAACCCATGCAAACCCAGTTCCCTTTTGAGAAAATCACTTGGTTACTTTTGGGAAGCTTGCAAGAGTAAAGTCAAACCCCATTCAGCTTTTGAGGATATGCAAACATTTAGAATTTTGCAAAATAGAAGTACCTATAAGGGTTACTTGCAAAGTGCATCTTTTAATATTTGGGAATTTTTTTTATGGGTTTTGTGCTCTTAGATCTTTTGAATTCACCAGAAATATGTGATTATCTGTCAGTTATGTATTAGAGGTTGGCTCAGGAGGGTTGAATTTAAGGCAGCTGATCAAATATTTTATTATTATTTGTTATTTTTTAATAAGCAAATGCTATTCACTGATTTTGCAGAGCATTTGCATCAATGTCATAGACTTGAACACATAATAAATTTTACGAATGGATAATTAGAGAGACACTGTATGAGTCTGTCGTGTGTGTCGACCTAGTCTGTGCAATCTTGCTTGCACAACACCCTGCAGTCAGATGATATGTGTTCATGGCACTATGGGCACTTGCTCACTCTTGCACCTTTCAATGTTGTGGATTCAAGTCAATATTCCTATAAAAAAGGAGAAAAAGAAGCATGTGGATAGCTTCATTCATGTCTGTGTGTTTCCGTTCTCTTGAAATCCACAACTGGTTTGGCTTGATTATTTGCGCATGCACCACTTTGCAGAAGTCATATGAGAATTGAAGTTGCGTCCAGTCTGGTCCATTCCTGGCAACAAATTGGCCTTAACTTGCTTGTGAATGTCTAATGCTGATGAGCAAACCAGTTATCCAGATTATTTTAGAGTATTTATAGAAGTATTATGAGGAAGTGAGAAGAAAACAGTGGTTATTTGCACTTTGCAGAACTCACTTATGGTGTTTGGGAAAAAGATTTGAAGTTTTGAACTTACAAATCAAATGATTTCCCACAAGATTTTAGTCAAATTAAAGAGCTTCAAGGTATTGTCTTTAAGCATCACCTCTGATGAAGCCTATAATCATCCATTAGGTGGCACTGTCATATGTCAAAAATAAAATAATTTGTGGTACACCGTGTCAAATCGATGCCTTCAAACACTGCAGGACCCTAAAAGCTTTCTCTATCATTGGCAAAATTGGTCATTCCCTTCTCACTTTTGTAGTCATTAGACAAAAACTCTTACAGGTGTTTATTGTTTTTGGGTGGAAATGAAAAAATTTAAAATGAAAATGGGTTTTGCTTTGCTTGAACTCATTGTTTCATCAATATGATTTGGAGGATCTGTTTTTGACTTAAAGCTCTAGGGTATGCTAGATTTCATGTGGGCAGTATATTTCCTTTTAATTGATGGGATGTGATTCATGTTCAGCATAATACTGCTTTGTATAGGATTTACTTGATTAAATAATGCTTGGAGAATTTAAGTTCTTCATATCTCATCTTTGACACATGGGTGCAATCAAATTTGATGGCATTATGATATTTTTTTTGTTCTTTGTCATGCTGTCTGTTTCTATCCATAAACTTGTGTATTTTGAATTTCTTGTTTGGTTGCTATATTTATCTAATGGACTCGCATGTTTCTTGTTGGTGTGCTTGCAGGATGGGTAGGTGATGCTGCCACATTGACATTGTAGTGGTTTGTTAATTTGCAGTAATTTTGGAAGGAAATGTTGCTACTTTTAGGTGCTCATATATTTTATTTTTCAATGGCCTATGTAATAGAATGGATCATCATCACCATCACAGCGAGTTTCACGTTTATTTTGGTTAGCCTTTTTATTTCTATGTTTCCAGGATTGTATAGGACAACTCATATATGAATCTTATTCTGTCTTCAGAAAATTGATGGATGGCAAGCAGTTGTATTGCCATGATAGTTTGACGCACTTGTAGTACTTGCTTTTTGAAGATCACTTGTAGTACTTGCTTTGGCCACCCATATATGCAGTACATTTTTTTTGGGGAAATGTGTCCCATTTTTGGCATGGGCCGTGCTGATATATTTCATCCGAAATTTCAGGCGATGGTATATTCTTTTAGATTTTCAAAACACCTTTATTGCTGATGTACTCGAAATTTTGGGTATATTGGTTTTAGGTCCATTTTAAAAAAAACCCCACATTTCGTGATATTTGTATACATGCCCCCCGAAGTCCGGAAAATATCAACCAAACTTGGGCTTGTCGAAAAGGTTATTAAATGTGGTCATGGGCCCATGGGTAGGTTCCATATGTACTTCCTGGCCCATTTAATAGTCCCGATTAGACAGTTTGGGCCTCACTTCGCCATGGTAATTTTTTTTGTAGAATTGCAAGGCTAAGGAAACAATTTCATCTTCCACATGTTGATGCATGATATCCATGATGCCTCATCAAGGCATCTTTTGATCCTAAATCCAATGGTCTGCATAGTATATCTGGGCCTTGTTTTGGTGCATTTCCATGGTTTTGTGGATATGATGGATCTCCAGTGAATAGATCCTTCTTCAACTACTTGTTTGGTGCCTGCAGATTGGAGGTTAAGATTGCAGTTCATTGCACTGTGAGGGAGATTCTGGAGGCACACATTCCAAGTGAGGCACATTAAACAGACAATCAAAATTACTGGATCATGGTCATGGCCTCACTTGTGCTTTTTCTAGGCCGAAGTATCATTTATCTAATTACTAAAACAACTTCTTACATTTGAGAAAGTAACCTTTTTCGAAAAAAAAAGTTCTCACATTTAATAGATCCTCAAATTTAACACATTTAGCAACCTTTCATAAAAAGGAAAAAAAGAAAAGAAAAAAGAACACACACGCATAAGTTGGACTGACTTCCTTCCATTGATCCCTCTTTCCACTCAGCAGAGAGAGATTTTTTGAAATCATGCTATCCACTGACTTGCAATTCATTGGACATTTCTGTTACTACTTAAATAATTAGATTTAATGCATGTTTGGCAATAAGGCTATGCTTCATCATGTATTTTCATTTAGGTACTTGAGTTCTCATCTGTACATCTTAGTTTCATGAGTTTCTTAGGCCTGTTGACATTATGCATAGTTTTTACTGGCTGTCAATATATTAATAAATAAAAGAAGAATGATCTGCACTACTGAAATGTTTTGAGTGATAGATGATATGCTTACACTCGTTTTATTCTCTGTAGGCACTTTGTTCCAAATCTTACTATTGGAGCTCCAGTCATAGAGAGTTTGAGGAAACACACTGAGTATGAGTTTTCGCTTTCTATTGAAGAAAAGAACCACTGCTCATTTTCAAGTGTTTTCAATGCCAACTAATTTTCAGAATTTTGGGTTTTTAGGGCCTATCTGGACTGTCACCTTATGGTCACAAATCCTTTAGATTATGTGGAACCACTAGCAAAAGCTGGTGCTTCTGGCTTTACTTTTCATGTTGAGGCTTCAAAAGGCATGTTATGGTGTCTGAATTTTCCTCTATATGTTTTGATAATTTCCCTTTATATGTAACCCATTACCATCGTATGATATTGTGTTACAGATAATTGGCAAGAACTCATTCAGAAAATTAAGGCGAAGGGTATGCGACCTGGTGTATCTTTAAAGCCTGCAACTCCTATCGAAGAAGTTTATCCCTTGGTACATAACACCACTTCTCTCTGCATGGCTTATCAAAGATGGTGACACCAGGCCCATCCAAACAGTCCCTAACTTTTAGTAATTTATTATTATTAAGCCCTTAGTTTTTGTTGTTAACCTTGTAGTCATGTTATTTCATATGCTTGAGTGTGTATATGTGTATCTATACTATATGTATAATATATAGAACAGAGACATGGATATATTATAAATGGAAAAGTGTAACAAGCTCCATATAAGAGAGATACATTGGAGCAAAACAAAAGAAATAAAAACAGAATGATTAGATCAAAACAAGATAACGCAAGACCTCCAACACTAGTAAAATGCAGTACCTCTCCATCCATTTGCTTGTTTCTTGAATCTGTCCCCATTTATGTAGATCCAAATTTGACTTGATTTTGTACTCGACTTGAATATCGTGTAGGGAATATGGTAACAATGTGTCTTCATGTTTGTAAGTGCCTACTTTGTGCCCACTGCTTATTTGTGCATCTTGATAAATTTCTCATGAAATATCTTTCAAAAAATATTTCTCATGAAAATGAAGTTAGAGATTTAAATGACCTGAAGGCGAGAATTCTAGTTTTTACTTCTATTACTACTATCATTGCTACTAGTACTACTACTATGTAATGTTTGATTCATGATGGTGAGGATTGTAGTTCTTTTTAAAATCAGTTACTGAAAGTCTAGTGTTGACTATACACCTATATGGTTCCAGAAGAGATCCCCAAATGTTAATGCTTTGCCATCGTAAAGCCTACAAAGTTGTGGAATTAAAATGCTTATAAAAGAAATTCGTTGGACTCCCAAAGATTGGATTCAGTTTTTGATTAAATTTTCTTTACAGGTTGAAGCTGAAAATCCTGTGCAAATGGTCCTTGTTATGACAGTGGAACCTGGCTTTGGTGGTCAGAAGTTCATGCCAGAAATGATGGATAAGGTGCATACTGTCATACATACTTTCCTTAATCATGTTGTCAACATGGTGCCTTCTTGACTCTAACAATCCTTCTTTGGATTTCTTTGGTGGCCAGGTACGAGTGCTGAGAAAGAAGTACCCATCTCTTGATATCGAGGTAACATGATTTCCTGGTTCTCCTCTCTCATTGGCTTGTGATTTGCAGAAATTTATTGGATCAACAGTACCTTAATATATGGTTGAAGTTTCTGTAGAATGCTTCTGTTTACCATGGACCATATTTATCAATAGTCCAGTGACATGGTTACATTGCTCAAGTGAATGTTTGTTAAAATGATATCTTGTAATATCTCATAAGAAAGTAGATTATAATCTGAAAAACTTAATGACCCAAGAAGGGTCTGTTTGACAAAGTTTAGCGCTCAGAATATCCAAGAAAACTGCATTTTCCATGCTACAGTAGACCTGCCTCAGAGCACATCTGGAGATGATGAAAGTTGCAAATCTGGCAAAACACGGGTTCTCTCCCTCCCTCTCTCTGATTTATCTTTATAGGCTGAATTTTAATACTTGTTCACTGAGTTTTTAAACTTTTATATGATTCAAAGGTTTATTCCTTAATTTCTTCAATTTTTATTTAGATTATTGTAACTGAATTTAAATGGTTATGGACTAAAATTGGATGTTTGAATTTCATAATTTTCAAGTTTTGATTGAGTTGCAGGACTAAATTTGGATGTATCATAGACTGAATTTAAAAGTTTGCTCTCTGATACTCTTTAACTTTTTGTTTGGGCAAATAAGGTTAACATTATATAAATAAATTTGTTGTTGATGTTTTTGGAATTAATTAATTTACTTAAATTTAATGTTTGTGAAAATTGAATATAATTTGTATTAGTTTTTTTTTTGGTAATAGCAAAAGGCTCAAATTTTTCTAAATAACAAAATGCTATTTGATAGTGTGAATTTGTATTAGGTCTTTGTTTGTAGTTAGCTGGTTATGGAATGAATTTAAATATTCATGTACTATTCTTTAATTTCTTTTTAGATAGACGATTGTGAGTTGAATTTGGATATTTACTTTCTACTTCTCAATTTTGCTTTTGTCGCATGGGATGAAATTTCAATATTCCATTTCTTTTTCTCCAATTTGATTATTGTGAAACATTTAATTAAAATTTATTTAAACTATAATAACTCAAAAATATATTATAGTTAACAACAATATTTTAATCTTATAATATATTCAATACCTGTCAAACAACAATATACCAATTATCAGATTCTTTAACAGTTGCCAAATGGCATTATTTCATTCTGACAATATTTTTATCTATAAGATTTTAATCTGATAAACTCTGAATCTTAAACTTTTGGAATCTCACAGTCGCCAAACCCCACACCCTTATATGTTCATTCTGCATCTTATACCATTTGGTAAATGTTATCAGCCTGTGGCATATGTGTTGAGACTGTGGAGTATCTGATTATGGATATGTTATGGCTCAAGATTAATATGGAAAATGGATTTTCATGACCACCCAGGTTTTCCAATTACTGGGATGGTAAACAGAAAATGGTAGTGATGATTGAATAAAAAAATTGCATAGATTGAATGGTCATAAACAGCCAATTCCGTTGCAATCTCAAGCCATTTATCTCTCTTATAAGATGCTCTTTTAGTCAGGCAACAGTGATTGGCAGACATTTCCATGTACTATTCATATTACTTAATTAATCTAGTGATCTGGTCTTTGCTTCTTTGTTTTTGTTTGACTACGTTGTTTTAGTGCTTCAAATTGTTTCTTTTGTTGTTTTCCATTAGAAATTTAATAAATGATCAACTGCGGTTATCTCTTTCTTCATTTGTGATTTATCTATTTATAACCGTCGAACAGAACCATGCCGTCATGCTGGCCTTTCACTGACTTTGGAGCATAATTTCTTGGATATACTCTGAATTGCTATTGGTTGAATACGTTGGAACAATGGATGGTTAGGTGTTTGGAATAAAAATTGGATTCACTACATTTGGTATTCCATTATGTGCAGCACTTGAGGCCAAGTGATCGAGAGTTTTGGTAGATAGGAAATAAGTTGTAATGAAATTGTCACATCACATTGTAGATTATTGTTAGATGGGAAAGCCCTTTTCCATTCCTTTTTGTGTTTTTGTCGTGTTTTTTTATTTTTTGTTGGGAGGGTGTCGTGGGATGGGATTTGCCAAGTATCTTACAGTTCAAGCTTTCAATTTAGGGAAGAGTAATTAAAAAATACAGTTGGCCTTGGAGAAGATTAAAGTGGTCAAAAGAGAGACCATAGGTCGTAGTGGTAAGGAAATTTAAATAATAAAAGTGTATATACACATCAATTGAGATTAGGCCAAGTCAATAAAAGAAATATTGGTTTTTGATGGATGAGTTTGTACAAGATATACCTGCTAGAGAAATATAATAATTGGAAGAGACTTTAATTGGCAGGCATAGAATATAAATATAAAAATGTTATATGAGGAAATTGTATACATAATGTTTTTCAGAAGAATGGAGGGGGGTGGGGAATGAAATTTGGGAGATCTATCCTTTATTTTGCAGCGGTATCTTATTTTGGAATAGCTAATACTACTTTAAGAAGAAATGAATACCCTGTGACATTTAAGAGAGGGCCTAGTAAGACATAAATAGACCACCTTTTTACTGAGACCAAGACAGCAGTCAATTTGTAAATATGTCATCTAGGAGTATCAACAGAGCACATGTTATTGATGTTGAATATGTGCAGTAAATCTGAATGACCAATAAGAAATGATGAGATTGCCCAAGAATAATGTGGTGGAACTTCAAAGAAGAAGAATCTGTAACATTTAAAAGAATAGATGTTTGAGAATGTCAGGGGCATCAGGGGTGGACCTTCATATTTGGCATGGAGCCTTTTTTGAAAATAGGAGTGGGGACAATGTCCCGCCTGGGTTGGTTACCTGGTTTTGCCATGTGGTATGGGGACAGGAAGTGGGATATCAATTCTAATGAACTGTGTGATTGTTGATAGGTTGTATTCTGTTCAAAAAAAAGGAAAAAAGTAGGTTGTATTAAATGGTCACAAAGCTGTGATCTTGTTGGAGTCAAAGACAACAAAGGCATATACATCTCTCCGAAAGATATCATTATCATTTGCCACCTTCTCATTTATGCTTTTTTAGTTCCACTCTTTAAGATAGGTCTTCCATTTTATCTTTCTGAAGGATAAGTATATACATCATGAAGCATGGTTATGGAATGCAGATATTTAAAATGTCATTGATGAGAGGGAAAAAAAAAATTAAAGGTTCAATGGAAAGGACTTTAGAAAGCCTAGAAATGTCCATACTACTGAGCCTACACACATTACCTATGACAAAAATCTAGTATTTCAAAGAACAATTTGAGTTATGCCATGTAGATCAACAATGGAATTCAATTTTCTATTGAAACAACTCAGGAAAGCTCAGATAGAAGAGAAAAAGTACTGTATGTTTTTTCTTGATGTGAAAGACATAAAATAGGGCTCCCCAAGTCAATTAATTTTGCAATGATTGAAAGGAGCTTGCTTTCCTAATGGATATTTTGAGATTGTAATGGATATATATGATGGGATGTGCAAGAACTTTTTGTAGGGGGATAACAATGTTCAAGGTTGGATTTTGGCTTCTCTAATAGGCTGTTTTAAGCCCTGATTTATTTGCATTTGTCTTGGAAAACTTGAGAGAAAAGATAAAGTTCCTTGTTGATTGTCTCTTTTGTGCTTTTAATTAGTGAGTGGCGAGATTTGTTAAATAATAAGGTAGAATTGTGGAGAAAAGCTTTAGAAGCAAGTGCTTCAAAAATTAGAACAAAGAATATGAAGTGCAACTTTACTGGATCTAAAATCTATTGGCCACCTGATTCGACATGCTAATTATTAACATTCATTTCGATATTGCTATTGGGTTATTGGAGGAGTGGCAAAGTGGATAGAAGCTAGTGGAATGTTGTACTGACAATGAGTTCCATCTTGATTATGGAATGAATGTTGGTAATGAAGAAATGCCAAGATAAATTACATGTTGCAGAGATGTAAAGTAGATATGAAGAGTAAAAGAAAATATTAAGAATTAATACATATAAGGAAAAGTGTAAGTTTCTCTGGTAGAAGAGAAATTCAAGGACCTCGTTTAAGGTGGTTACAACACATACAAAAGACCTAAAACTGCCATGGATGAGGAATTGAAGGCCACTTGTGGAATGGGACTTTAAGAAATGACGATGATGATCGGTAGCCAGACATATTGCAGTGTACTCCTTGAACCTTGAATCTTCTAGTAATTACATTGCGGGTGTGCAAATGATCTTTGGAAAATTTGTGGCTGTCTTTTACTCTCTCTCTCTCTCTTCCAATGCAATAGAAGAAGTATAATTCTTTTTGTTTTTTAAACCTTTGGAACATGTTGGGTGATGCAGGTTGATGGCGGTTTGGGACCCTCAACCATTGATGCTGCAGCTTCAGCAGGTGCAAACTGTATTGTTGCCGGAAGCTCTGTTTTTGGAGCTCCAGAACCAGCCCAAGTAATATCCATGATGAGGAAGTGTGTTGAGGGAGCTAAGCAAAACAGCTGATACAGATCTCACTATGGATTTTTTTTTTTTGTCTTGAACTTTTAACATTGGTATGGTCATTTTATCTATGACTATGCATCGTTATTTTATTCCGCATGATGGCAATGATAACCTTTGTAATAGTGAGGAGATGGTGTACTTGCTATTCATAAGCTTAAATAAGTGAAGGTTTCACGGATCACTTTTTACACTCATCTTTCTTTTCTCCATACAGTGTCTGATTAAACATTGTTATCACCAACTTAAATGCTTCTTGAATTGAAGAGGTGGCCTTGTTTCTGTAGAGAGGAGTTGGAGGAGTTATTCAGGTTCCATAACTGAGATTGGGAGTTGATGAGAGTCATGGGACCTTTCAGGTTGGCAATTGTTGGGCCCAACTTCTGCATGAGCCCCATGATTCTCTAATCCAGAATGTGATATATAGCTTCGCCCCACCATGGTTGGAAGGTACCATACTAATCTACATAAAAGTGGGAGGCCCTAGGCACCTGTTCTGTGTCTCATCTCTGTTACACTATTGCTACATTTTTCTCTCACTCCTACCGACTGTGGGCATCAAATTATGTGTTAGGATCTTCTCATCATGTCCTTAGGGCGTGCCCATTAGGATCTGTGGTTCTTGTTGATTGGATTCCATGCAAATTAGCAAAATTCCTTAACCCAATTGCCAATTAATGTATATCTCTAGTCAAATGCTCAAATCCTGTGGGTGTGTGTACTCAAATCCAATTAACTCAAAACTATGAAATTGGACTGTTTTAACTGGATTTTTTTCTCCTGATTTTGAACCTAGCTTTGGATTCGCTGTTTCTATTTTGTATAGAATTTCTCAACTTTCATTCCCAAATAGTGATATCATATTATCATCATTTAGAACTCTCTCATAAACAAATCATGATGCGACAAGCACACAAGCAACCACACAAAATACAAGATTTATGTCGTTTGTAGTGTGCCTATGTTCATGGCGAAATTGGAGTGATTTTACTATTTTCAAGAATAGAGTTTCCATGCTCTCTTCTGTTTACTTCTTTTAAAAAGAATGATTGTTCATAACTCCAGAAATCCCTCAAAGATACAATATATAAATGAAACTAGGTACAAAATTACAAAATACTCTTATATCTTAATTTTTTTTTGAGTTAGTGTCTTTGCTCTCCACTTCCTTGGAAGTGGGTGTGCTGCCTCCCTCTTAACCTCCCTAGCTTAGGAGTGTGGCTGTTGATCACTCCAATTGGAGCTGAGCATTCAGTACGACTTAGATCACTATATAGTACAAGAATTAACACAACATATCTCTCTCTCCTTTTTCAGAGGTAATTACCATTGTTGTCTTTAGTTAGAACTCATAGTCATAGCTGTGGTTGCTCAATTAAGCTGACTTTTGGGCCGTCCTAATTAATGCATGAGGTCTACTGCACGGTGTGGATGGGCTGGATACTCGGTGCCTCCCATGTCGGCCATATGCTGAGATGAGCATAGTGAAAAATAAACGCCTGAAAACTGATACATTGATCCAAATTTGTCAGATTGTCGTCCACTCGATAATAAATAATTCTGATGGTTATGGATCACTCTTCGTAGTTATTTATGTGGTGTGTGTAAGATTAGGAGGTGATGTGTGTAAGATTAGGAAGCTTGTACATGTCCTAAAAACTAGTTAGGTTAAAATTGTTTCCTGTTCTAATACAGGTGAGACGTCTGAACACCTTTGTCAAAAAAAAAAAAAATCTAATGGTTCTCACTATCATCTCAATAAATTGGATGATATCAGATATATTAGTTGAAATTTCCTCAGCTTTCACTTTGTGCATGAATGGATTGGGGATGATTCCCCAAAGTTCAGGACTTCACTTGTGTAAAGATTCATCTTCCTCAAATGAAGTTTAGAACCTTGGATGTCTGTTTATATCTTAGCCTTGGTGAGGAGTTCGGGGGTATTTGGTTGGATGCCAGTAGTAGATCCCTACGTTTGTGCAGGGATACAAATTTACACTGTTGGTTATTTGCTTCCGCATTTGAGCACAAACAGAACAGAGGACAGTGATAGAATGACATCCAGCTCCAGTTCTACAGTCATGAAATTGGTACCGGGCAATTATCTCCTATGGAAGACCCGGATGCAAGATCTCCTGATTAAGCATGACTTATATTATCCCATTTTAAGAGATGTATCTATGCCTGAAGATATGAAGGCAAAGCCCAAAGAATGGGAGTACAAGCATTTGAAGGCTGTGAGCCTGATCAAGGAGTATGTCGATGACAGCATTCTTCACCATATCACAGCAGAAAAGAAGGCAGATGAACTGTGGACCAAATTGTCTACAATGTATGAGAGTAAGGCGCCAGTGAACAAAGCCTCTGTTATCAAGAGACTGGTGAAACTGACATACAATGAGAACATGTCAATGTCAGAACACCTCAGCAACTTTCAGGGTATGGTGAACCAGTTGGCCAGTGCGAAGATCATATTTGCAGATGAGATTTTGACTCTTCTTCTCATGGCGACACTACCAGATTCTTTTGAGACTCTGGTGATTGCTTTGAGTAACTCTGCACCCGGTGGCGAGCTATCCTTAGAGACAGTCAAGGAGTCCTTGATGAATGAAGAGATGAGATGGAAAGAAAAGGGCATCGTAACTTCTTCTTCCGGAGCATATGTGTCACAGGATAGGGGCAGAAGACATAAAACTCATGGTCGCCAGGACCATAGAAGCAAGAGCAGACCCGGTGGAGGTCATAGATCTCAGAGCAGAGGCAGAGACAGCAAAAAGTGTTTTCACTGTGGTAGAGCAGGGCACTTTAAGAATCAGTGCAGGGTGTGGAAGAGAGAAAATAATCAGACTGTGCAGTATCAGGCACGAAAGCCAGATTCTTCAGACACCACGGCTGCCACATCTCAGGAGCCGCGTACTCTTGTCATAGTGACCACCAGTGAGGGGGAGAGTCTGTCCATTATCCCCTCCTCGTCTGAGTGGGTCATTGACACTGGTGCCACTTATCATTATACGCCTCACAGGAGCTTCTTCTCCACGTATACATCCGGAGATTTTGGAACAGTTCGGATGGGCAACTCTGCATGTTCCCCTATCACTGGAGTTGGGAACATTAGTATGAAGACTAGTCATGGCTGTGAGATTAGTTTGAAGGATGTGAGACATGTGCCAGACATCAGATTGAACCTCATTTCTGCGAGGGTACTCGGCACAGAGGGATACATCAGTACATTCGGCGGAGACCGATGTAAGATCAGCAAGGGGTCGCTTACCATGGCACGAGGGGTGATCAGAGATTACCTGTATGTTGTGACTGGCACAGTTTGCACCGGCCAAATGCACGCAGTACAGAGAGAGACTGCTTTCTCTCTATGGCACCGGAGACTTGCACATCTAAGTGAGAAAGGGCTGCAGATTCTTCAGAGGAAAGCCCTTATTCCACGGACTGATTGCACCCGGCTAGACAGTTGTGAGCATTGCATCATGGGCAAGCAGACAAGAGCTTCCTTCAATCTAAAGGGCCACATAAAGGCCAGGAAGCTAGACCTAGTATACTCAGACGTTTGTGGACCGATAGAGGTGGAGTCATTGGGCAAGAACAAGTACTTTGTTACCTTTATCAATGATTCTACGAGAAAGTGCTGGATTTATTTCATGAGATCCAAAGATCAGACTTTCTCATTCTTCCGTGAGTTTGTTGCCTCTGTGGAGAGAGAAACAGGTAGAAAATTGAAATGTCTGAGGACCGATAATGGTGGAGAGTACACATCGGGAGAGTTTAAAGAATTCTGCAAGAAGCACGGCATTCGACATGAGTTGACAGTGCCAGGAACTCCCCAGCATAACGGTGGAGCAGAGCGCTACAACCGCACCATTGTTGAGCGAATGCGTTGTATAGTTCACAACGCAAATCTACCCAAGAGATTTTGGAGCGAAAGCAGCGAGGACAGCAGTATACCTCATCAACCGCTCACCATCAGCTCCCTTAAATGGTGAAGTGGCATAATGTTTGTGGACAGGCAGAAAAGTTTCCTACAAGCATCTCAGAGTTTTTGGCTGCGTTTGCTATGCACACATCCCTGATATGTCGAGGAAGAAATTGGATGTAAAGTCGACATTGTGTGCATTTATTGGTTATGGTCGTCCAGAGTTCGGATACAGACTGTGGGATCTAGCTCAGCAGAAAATGTTCAGGAGTTGAGACGTGGTATTCTGTGAAGATGAGTTCTTCAATGAGAACAATAAATCCACATATTCCAGTGACCTAGATCAAGGTCCCATCTCCACTCCTGACACATCTCAGTCAACAGCAACACCTTCTCCTTCACCTGCACCGTTAGTCAGTTAGTCAGACGACAGTGGGTCAGATGTTCCTTCTAGCAGTCACAGTGACAGTGTCAGTGGGCCAGCAGATACGTCTACAGATGAGACAGTTAATGAGCCGATACATGATACAGTTGAGGACACAGTGGAGGATGATCAGGACAGAGATAGACAGTTGAGCGAGAGGGAGCACCCCCCTAGTACTTCTACATCGGAGGATGTTATACCTCCTAGAGATTTGTTAGAGAGCATAACCCATCCAGGAGATACCCGAGTTCCGATTATGTGTTGATGACCAGTGAGGGGGAGCCTGAGAGTTACTCAGAGGCTATAGGCGACAAAAACAGAATTCACTAGGGGAAAGCTATGGTAGAAGAGATGATGTCTCTTAAGAAGAACAACACATATGAGTTGGTTGATCTACTAGTTGGCAGGAAGGCCCTACAGAACAAATGGGTCTTTCGGGTGAAAAAGGATGGAGAAAAAGTATAAAGCCCGTTTAGTGGTGAAGGGCTTTGGACAGAAGAAGGGAGTGGACTTCGACGAGATATTCTCACCAGTGGTGAAGATGAGCTCCATACGAGTTATGTTGGGCTTAGCCGCGAGTCTAGATCTTGAGATTGAACAGAAGGACGTGAAGATTGCATTTCTTCACGTTGACCTAGACGAAGAGATCTACATGAAACAACCCGAGGGGTTTGAGTTGAAGGGCAAGGAGAATCTTGTTTGCCGACTCAAGAAGAGCTTGTACGGACTGAAACAGGCACTGCGGCAATGGTACAAGAAGTTTCACTCTTTCATGACAGGACAAGGATACAAACATAGTTCAGGTGACTCATGTGTGTATTATCAGGAGTTCAAGGGTGATCAGTTCATCATCCTGTTATTATATGTGGATGACATGTTGATATTTGGAAAGAGTTCTGAATTGATCAAGTTGTTGAAGGCAGACCTGTCAAAGGCGTTTGACATGAAAGATCTTGGCCCTGTTAGACACATTTTGGGTATGGAGATTCACAGAGATAGAAAGAAAAAGAAGATTATCATGTCTCAAGAGAAATACATTGAGAAGGTCTTGGAGAGATTCGGCATGAGGGATTGCAACTCCGTTAGCACTCCTCTCGCCGCTCACTTCAAGCTGAGTAAGGAATGTTGTCCTTCATCAGAGACAAAGAAAGACAAGATGAGTCAGATTCCATATCAGTCAGCAGTTGGTAGTCTCATGTACGCGATGGTTTGCACGAGACCAGATATAGCACATGCAGTTGGATTGGTGAGCAAATTTATGTCAGACCCAGGACATGATCATTGGGAGGCAGTGAGATGGATCTTCAGATACCTACGAGGTACATCGAGTATGGGCATCATGTTTGGTGGAGACCCTTTTATTACTGGCTACACAGATGCAGATATGGCTGGTGACCTTGATGGTCGCAAGTCCACTTCTGGTTATCTTTTCACATTTGCTAGAGGAGCCGTCAGTTGGCAATCCAAGTTACAGAAGTGTGTAGCACTTTCTACGGCAGAGGTAGAGTACATTGCTGCTACAGAAGCTGGGAAAGAGATGGTTTGGCAAAAGAGATTTCTTCGGGAAATAGGCATAAAACAGGAAGACTACACAGTGTATTGTGACAGTCAGAGCGCCATCGACTTGAGTAAGAATGCCATGTATCACTCAAGAACGAAGCACATTGATTTGAGATATCATTGGTTGAGATCAGCTATTGAAGAGAAACAGATCAGTGTAAAGAAGATCCATACAGACCACAATCCAGCAGACGCATTCACCAAAGTTCTTTCAAAGAACAAGTTTGAGTTCTGCGTAGGGGCATCTGGCCTCTACAGAAGATGACATCCATGTCAGAGTGTTCTCCTCCTCCTGGGGCTGGAGGGGGAGATTGTTGTGGGCCAGCCCCACTTATGGGCCTATTGGGCTTAGGCCCAGTAGGGTGACTTATATCTTATTGTATTCCTGTGTAAGACACAGAGTGAGAGGGATTACAGAGAGAGTGAGAGACAGAGAGATCTGAGAGGGAGAGACCTTGTAATCCTCTGTACTTGTTTTTCTACATAGTAGATTTGATCTCGCTCCGTGGACGTAGGCGTTCTAGCCGAACCACGTAAATCTTGTGTCGTGTGATTTGTGTGATTGTGTTTGCATTAATTAATCTCTAATCCCCAACAGGTGAGACGTCTGAACACCTTTGTCAAAAAAAAAAAATATATATCTAATGGTTCTCACTATCATCTCAATAAATTGGATGATATCAGATATATCAGTTGAAATTTCCTCAGCTTTCGCTTTGTGCATGAATGGATTGGGGATGATTCCCCAAAGTTCAGGACTTCACTTGTGTAAAGATTCATCTTCCCCAAATGAAGTTTAGAACCTTGGATGTCTGTTTATATCTTAGCCATCAGATTTTAACATCGGGTTTCACTTGTTAAATGTGGATCTCTGATGGTTTTCTCAGTGGGCATCTCATGCTCCCAACATGATAAACTGATCTCAGCCGTCTGTTTATAGCACTTGTTCTCGTGGGGCCATGCAAGCATGATTGACTTTCCTTGGTGTTTTCATCAGTGCATTAAAACTTAAGCATATCTGCAAGTAATGCCACGGCCACAAGGGTGGCCATTTAGACACCCGACTTACACCTCATTTCAAAAATTCCGTGTGAAATTACCATTTTGCCTATCAGTTTTTTAAAAAATGACTATTCTTCCACACAAAACTGAAGGACAAAATAGTAATTTCACATTAAAATTTGAAATTGGATGTCTCCTAAAAGAAAAGTTAGGTGTTTAAATGGCTACCCCAGCCACAATTACTCAATTACTTCAACAAACTTGAAGAAGTCCTACACATCTACCAAATAGTCCCATTTATTTGAAGTCGTCAAAGTAGTAACACTCATAGTGATGGTATAGTTTAAACCAGGGGTGATAATAACAGTTGATAAGATACGTATTGGCCGATATCCGATATATATCGTTGATATCGGCCGATATTGGTAGATTTTTTTATAAAAAAAAAGTAGGAAAGAGAAATTCATTGGTCGATATCCAAATATCGGCCGATATCGAGATTTATATCCTATGTTTAAACTCAGTTGATGAGTAGGGATGCCAATTTGGCCTAGGGTGAAACTTGGGCTGGGTATTGATAACTTATTAATTTAGAACGATACTTTAGAAAAAAAATCCTATTAAGATAAGATGTGGGATAGAGTTAACATTAGTTTCTAAATTGACTTGGTAAGATGAGTCTGCAGATGTACTACTTACTTGCTAGTTTAGACACATATTTTTCCACAAGTAAATTCAAAAAAAAAAAAAAATTTAAAGTTGTAAAAATTATAAAAATTTAGAAAACATTATTACTAAGATTGGATTTAGAGATTTTATAGTGTTCTATATTTACTTTAAGATCTTTCAAAGGCCGAATTTAAAAATAATTAACATTTAAAAAGTATTAATAATATAATTTCTATAAATGAATTGGTTGATTGTTTAAATTATTAAATATCATGTTCATAATGAAAATATCTACTTATAAGTCCTACCACATGGGATAAAGTTGGCTCTACATAGAATACAAAAATATAGTGAATAAAAAATAATTTAAAGTTATAAAAATACAAATAATTTAAAAATGGCTTCTTTTTAACTAAATGGTGGTTATTTTGTTATGGGATTTCCTACTCAATTAAAAATCTCTGTATTAGACTCAGTATACTGAATATAAATAGGTCAATCATTTAATAAATTAATAGTCAATATCTATTTAATAAAAAATTAATGATTATCATTTAAATTTAAATAAAATAAATAAGTAAGAGTGTCTCCCTCCTCAACTTCCAAAATATTATCGACATCGTAAGCCTCTCAGTCGTACACCCCACTCTTCAAACTCAAAGCGCAAAACCTTAGCCATCTCTGCGAGGCTCTTGGGCTCCTGCTCCCTCTCCTTCCCTCTACGGCTCTCAGTTACTTCTTCCATCGCCAATTCGCTGGTCTCTTCTCTGTTGCCGGAATCTAAGGTACTCTCTCTCTCTCTCTCTCTCTCTCTCTCTCCCCTCTCTCTCTCTCTCTCCATTTTTCAGTTTTAAACTAAAATCTCTTTCCCTGCCCTCTGCGGCTCTTTTTCTTCTCCTCCTCCCTCTCCTCTGAATATCTGTCTTCATATTCTTCTTCTCCTCCTCCTCTTCTTCTCAGTCCCTGCGCTCTTTTTTTGAACTAAAACTCTCACTCTGGAGTACCATTCTTTTTCAAAGTTTTTTTAAAACCGTTGATTAGTCAAAAAGATGCAAATGTAATTATCCTTCTTCTTCTTCTTCGCCTCCTCCTCCTCCTCTCTCCACAAAACTCTCTAGCCAGCTGAATTTTAAATGTCGCTTGATATCACAGACATTTTCCCTTTTTTTATAAATAAATAAAATAATCCAGATAAATCGAAATTCTGAAATATCAGCCCTACCAAAATTTGGGTATTTCCGAGATAGTGATTTTTATGCTACGAGTTTTTGGGTATTTCCGGGAAAGCCCAAAAACTACTGATATTTCCATATCCCCCTCTTCTAAATCCAAAAAAATTCAAACCATATTTCGAATATTTATAGAATTTTTTTGGGATAGTGATTTTTATGCTACGAGTTTTTGGTGCATCAAAATTAATGAAAATTTTAATTTTACCATTACTTTTAGGAAAGAGAAAAAGAAAGGAAGGCAGAGAATTAAGTGCAAAATTGAAATTTCATTTAATTTTGGTGCGCATGGAAAAAAAAACTGATGGTCATTACCCAATTTTTCCTATTACCAAGTCACATTCACATTGGCTACATTTAGACCTTAAATATCTTCAATAGACTAATTTAGTAATTTTAACACAGACGTCTAAACTTTCTGAATTGAAAAAGAAAAAAGCCCTTTATCTATTAGGTAATAAAGATATCTTTTCTGGATATTTATATTGATCAGTTAAAAATTATATCCTTTCTTTATGTGATCTTAATTATAAAATTGGTGACATAGGCACAGTTAGGAGATAGACCCAAAGGAGTGAAATTAGTGACTCAGGTTTATAAGTATTTTTTTGGGCCAAGCATCATTATGCTAATTAACTATAATATATTATCAATAATATGAAACTGTCAATCCAGAGGGGGTTGGTCTGACGGTCAAGAAGCTCTCCTCATGAAGGGAGGTCTTGAACTCGATTCACGCTCAAACCCCTCTGGGCCACTCCCGATGGGGTTACTTTCATCGCTTGATCCGGGTATGTGTGTAGGGGGGTGTACACGTGCCCCGAAGGATTAATCTGGTAAAGTCCCCTATGGGTTAGACATGTTTGGACACCTTTGGTCATAAAAAAGAAGAAGAAATGAAACTGTCTAACTCAAGGAATATAGACAAGATTATCATCATTCACTTTTACTATATTTTGAACCTCACAAATATTGTGTAATTGAAGATAAGTTTTTGATGTTTTCATGAAACCAATGGACTCTAGCAATAGAAATAAGTTGAGTATGTTTTGTTGGAACCAGAAGAGACTAGATAGTTTTAGCCTTGGTTAATAAATTAGAAATAAGTGTCACGTGTTCAAGGAAATAGAAGAAGGTCGATGACTCGAAAAGTTGGCATGAAGTTGTCATTGGTGGATATGCCAGAATGTTAAGTCTTTAAATAGAGTTGAATGAGAAAGTAGATCCACAAAGATGACCGGCTATGATGGTGGTGGCAGCAGTGATTATGATGGTGATGAGTTAACCTATAAAAATGATTGTGACAAATGACAATGATGAGTGAATGCAGAACTTGGTTCTGCCGTTGTGTTTCCTGACCTGAATTTGATTTTATGTCTTTTCTTCACTAAGAGTAGATTAGGTGTACATGAAGTCTCCCCTAATAAATGTGAACCAGTATTCTGGTTCATCCCAAAGGAAAGGATGAGCTTTTTTGGAGAATTTTCTTAGCAACTTTTTATGCTCTATATTGAAGGCTATTTTACAGTCAACGGTAAAGAGAGAGAGATGGTGAGGATGGAAAGTTGGTCCGAACTAGGAAAGAGTTTCAAGACTGTATAAGTAATGACTTCCTCATACAATGGAGAGCAGCCAACTTCAGATGTAAGTTAATCTTAAGCAGAGGCATAGATAGAAATTTTATGTGGTTCTTTTAAATCTTTTGTGGGTGAGGCAACTTGAGGGGATACAAGTTGATGGATTTGGAAAAGGGGAGATCAAGTTGGTTTGATTCTTGAAAGGCTTAAAGAATCTAAAAAAGCAGAAATATTGGCCATAAGGGAAACCCTTTAGGTGTTGTCCTAGCTTTTTCAAATATGCATGTCAACCAAGATCCATAGAAACATACCCATGTGCTTTTGACTCCTTTCAGTTGAATGCTTGTAATCAATAGTTTAATCTAACAAGAGAAGATCCTTGAATTTTTGTTTGACAGGAAATCAAACCTTAATTGTACAGTTCCCAGTACCAATTTTATTTTCTGTTATGTTCAGGTCACATTTGGAATTCCATCTACCATAATATGGTATCTGCAGTACATTCAACATGTTTTTTCCGTGATGAAAGTGTTGTCCCATCCCTCAAATATCTACCTACAAGCAGTGGAGGGATGCTTGGTAACCTCTCTAAACATGATCAGATTCTGGTGAAAGTAAAACTGCAATCCAACCAGAAAGTCTCAAGAATTAACTCATGGACAAAAGCCAGTAGAAATCATTGTCATCTGGAATATAGAGCATTGGGTCTCTTAGGATGCAGGAGAAGAAAGTCTGCTATAATGAAGAGCACCAATGTGCACATAAAAGATTTTGAGGTAGTTTGCTGCACAATATCCTGTACTTGCTTTAATGAACATGCTATTATGCATGGTTATGATGGTTACTTTGTGGTAAAACTTATAATTTTGTGATCTTCACAGGTACAGGCAGTTGAAAACTCATCCGAAACCCAAAATATTGTTAAACCATGATGGTAACTTTGTGTTAAAACTGATAATTTTGTGATCTCCACTGGTACAGGTAGTTGAAATTCACAATGTTGCTAAACCATGGAGGAAAGTGCAGATGATCACATTAGCTGGCTTGCTTGTATGCTCATTTTGGGTTGTTCCATCAGCAGATGCGGTTGATGCACTCAAGACATGTACCTGCCTTTTGAAGGAGTGCAGGTTCAATAAAAACAGATGAGATTTTTGTCTAATTTTGTTGAAAATCCTGGAAAGAAACTTAGGGTGCATTTGGATCTGCTGAAACAACATTGATTTGAGAATTTTGGCAGCATGGATGATTACCTCTCATCCTGCACATTTGGAGAAGCATGAAAATTGGAAATCAGGTTACTGTTTTTTACTGACTTCTCCAATCCAATTGAAAAAAGGTTTCTTAACTATTGACTCCAATTTCCAAGTACCGCAAATAGAGGAAAATGTTCTGCCAATGTACTCAAAACTGCTCTTCATTTTGGGTCACCTTAAGTAGTGCTTTCCTATCCCAGTTTCATGATCTTTACTATCGTGATTGTTTTCATTGTTATATTGAAGCCTTGACCTGTCTATCTAGATTGCTAATTAAAACTTTTAAGAGAAGTAAATGTGGAGGCTCATGAATTAGCCAATTTTGGACTTGCCTAGTGGAAGCGTTCATACCATGAATGAAATGTCATGCTCATTTTTGTATTTCTAGTACATTGTTGTCTATCTTCTTTATTATGGGAAAACCTTCTCTTTATGAATCCTCTTTTTATTAATACGTTCTATTGATTCTCAAAGAGAAGAAAGTGCACATGCTCCTGTACATGTTTAAGACCACAAAATGCTACACCTGGAAAGTGGATTGTTCAAAAGTTTCTATTTAAAACAATAGTCATATATGCACTTCATGGGGTTAACAAAGATTTGCTTTATTGTTTTGGTCAGAGTTGAATTGGCCAAATGTATCTCCAATCCGTCTTGTGCTGCTAATGTCGCATGTTTGCAGACATGTAACAATCGCCCCGATGAGACTGAATGTCAGGTTGGATAAATGTCTTCTCAATGAGTTCTTTCAAGAGATGAGAGTATAGGCTCATATGCCGCATCCAAGAAAATATAAAGTTTGCTATGCCTCCGAATTCCATGCATGTGGGGCCATGTGTTGGTGATCGTGGAACTTGTAGTTCTCTATTGGCCCCATTGTGGATGATCTCTTAAAAATCTGTTAGATTGGAAAACTACCTATTCAATCCGGGCCTACAATTTTACAGTTGAGAATATGGACATACCAATGGTATAGAGGGAATTTAAAAAAAAAAAAAAAGTGGTGCCTACCAATGTGATATCCTGACCCATGAACCAGAGGCCAGGCCCTAGATAGGCTGATCCAAGTGAAATTGGGCCCTGTCAGACGGGCCAGCAAAGTGGGCCGGTCGGATCCGACAGCCCAGCAGTGGGCGGGAGTTGTGGAAAGTCCCACATCGGAAGTTGAAGAGTTTGAAAGGGGGTTTATAAGTAGCCTTACTCCTTCAAACCAGCAAGACGCGTTTTGGACCCGGACTTGAGCCAGGTCCGATCCAAAAAACTATGCGCGCTCCCGCGTGTGCACGTGTGTGCGCCTGTGGGCCCAAAGCGAACAGTATCTTGCTGGGCCGAGCCCCAAGTCCTTTTTTATGGGCCGAGCTATTATAAATGGTATCAGAGCTCCGGGTTCTACACTCGGACTGTGTGGACTTACTGTCTTCCACTGGGTTCATTGGGTCGAGCCGAGGGCGGCTCTGGGCTTTAGGGGGGTGGATTGTGATATCCTGACCCATGAACCAGAAGTCAGGCCCTAGATAGGCTGATCCAAGTGAAACTGGGCCCTGTTGGACGGGCCAGCAGAGTGGGCCGGTCGGATCCGACAACCCAGCACTGGGTGGGAGTTGTGGAAAGTCCCACATCGGAAGTTGAGAAATTTGAGAGGGGGGTTATAAGTAGCCTTACTCCCTCAAACTAGCAAGACGCGTTTTGGACCCTGACTTGGGTCAGGTCCGATCCAAACAACCATGCAGACTCCTGCGTGTGCACGTGTGGGCCCAAAGTAGACAATATCTTGTTGGGCCGAGCCCCAAGCCCTTTTTTATGGGCCGGGCTGTTACAACCAATAAGGAATTTTTTTGAAACATCACTCTTCCTAGTGGTTGCCCATGAAGTGTGGTCTGAATCACCAATCCATAGGCTCTGTATAGTATGGAAAGCACTGCAAACATTATATTTTCTGTGAGGTACGCTGCTAGGAACTTATGTTTTTATTTTTTAATGTGATTTAATCCATTTGGTTATTTTTACCCTGCAGATTAAATGTGGTGATCTGTTTGAGAACAGTGTTGTTGATGAATTCAATGATTGTGCAGTCTCACGGAAGAAATGTGTTCCTCAGAAATCTGATGCTGGTGACTTCCCAGTCCCAGAGCCCTCTATACTCGTAAAAAATTTCAACATTTCAGATTTCACCGGGAAGTGGTATATAACAAGTGGTTTGAACCCGACTTTCGATGCTTTTGACTGCCAAGTGCACGAGTTTCACGTGGAGTCCAACAAACTCATAGGGAACCTGTCATGGCGGGTGCGTACTCCTGATACTGGTTTTTTCACTCGAGGCACTGTACAAAAATTCATGCAGGATCCATCACTGCCTGGGGCACTCTACAATCACGGGAATGATTACCTCCACTATCAAGATGACTGGTCTGTCTTTTCCCCAACCTTTACCATTATGCATGTTACTATATTAATGCATGAATGAACATGTCATCCTGTAGTATGTTCTTGTTATTTCCATTGCTTCTAAGGCATGGGTCTTGAACAATTCTCTTGAACTATCCACTTGGGAAGCATACACATTATTGCACAATTCAATGATCCTCGAGACTGAAGTTCTTCCAAATGGAGTTCATAATTCAATTTTCTAACAGATTATTCTGACGGGATTTTCTGCGGGTGGACCTCACCATGCCCCAAATTTTCCTTGTGGAACCTTTAACCCTTCAACTGATGGCCTGTAGATATATGGTGAGGAAAGATTTTCTGCAATCAAATCTCTATTGTAGTGGCACCACTTGGAGGCTCACTGTTTTTTCTATGGCATGCTATCCACCGTCTATCCAATTGATTACTTGGATCACTTAAACATGGGCCTCATATGCATAAAGTTGAGCTTTTGAGTCTTACATTCTCATGTCAGGATTGTTTGATGGCTGAGGTAGGTACATTTTGTCATCCAAGATAGAGAACAAGGCAGATGATTATGTATTTGTCTACTACCGGGGTAGAAATGATGCATGGGATGGATATGGTGGTGCTGTTGTGTACACAAGAAGTGCAGTTCTACCTGACAGTATAGTACCAGAGCTAGAAAGAGCAGCCAAAAGCGTTGGACGCGATTTCAGCAAGTTCATCAAGACAGACAATTCCTGTGGCCCAGAACCTCCTCTTGTAGAAAGATTGGAAAAGACAGTAGAGGAAGGAGAAAAGACAATCATAAGAGAAGTCGAAGAGATAGAAGAAGAGGTGGAGAAGGCAGGAAAGACTGAAGTGACTTTGTTCCAGAGTCTAGTGGAGGGATTCAAGGAACTAACGATGGATACAAACAATTTCCTGAAAGGGCTGGGTAAGGAAGAAATGGAAATATTGAAGGGACTACAAATGGAAGCAGCCGAGGTAGAGGAGCTGTTCGGACAGGCATTGCCAATAAGGAAGCTAAGATAGTTGAGATCAGCACATGTAAATATGTCACAAGCAAATGTGGGAGCGCTTTTTACCATAATTGATGGGCAATGTTACGAAGTAAACTTGTGCTTATTTATTCTTCTTTATATAATTGAAATATTTGAAAGTGTGTAGTTGATATACTGAGATTAGGGTGAAGCTTCATTGAATATTCTTTTGTTCAGATCCTTGACATGTTTTAATGTTAATCTCTCTCTCTCTCTCTATCTCCTGGTGATTCCCATGTAGATGCTACAAGGGCTCACACACATGGGGCCCATTGTCCACAGGTGCAAAACTAGGAGTACAAAATTCTGCAAAAGGAGATGTCGACCGATATATCTCTCTCCAAAAAAAAAATTAGTAGATATAGGTGGATTTTAATTTTTTTTGATAAAAAATAAAAAACAGCCTATTTAAAAAAAAATTGAAAAACTTAAATCTCGGCAAATCAAGATATTGGCCTGGGCCCACGGCCGATATTTGAATTTTTATTAAAAAAAGAAATGAATTCGGTGGATATCGGTGATATCCTAAAGTTTGACTGATACGTATTGGACCCCTGTGCAAAACTAATTCTAGATTTTTTGGGGTAAATTCTGTTACATAAATATCAAATTTTGAGTGTAATATGATGTCCAAATTAGATAAAAATGAGAAAATTACAAGCTGTTTTTTGCGAGGCGTTTTAGGGTTAAAAATAGGACTACTTTAGTTCTTTCTCTTTTTTTTTTTTCAATTTCATTGTGATTGAAGGGTCTGGACTAAACATTTTTAAGTTGGTTTGATGGCTTTGATCATTCTTAGGATTCACTTTCGTAATGAAACATTATTAAAATTAGTGGAAGGCTCATGGCAAGGTAGTTCCCGTCTTCTGTGATTTCTCATTGAAGCTTGGATGCTTGAAAGGGTTTGAATCTCTCGTGAAGAGAATACCTTGAGGCCTCAGTTGGGTTTTCTTCTCCATATGTTTTGGTGTGAAATGATGTAGGTATCAACACTTTCCTCTTGATTTCCTGTTGTTTACATTTCTTCTTCTGGAGATTAATATGATGTTGAAAACCCTTGTTCTAGAGTTGCAGGACTCATTTGGATGAGGGATAAATTTTACAGGGGTTTTTTAGAGTTACCTTTGAGTAGGGGTTACTTTTATGCATGTGTTATCTTTATCTTTTTTAATAATTATAGGAGTAAAGTTAAAACTTAAAGAGGGTTAACCTGATATATTAATAATTTTATAAGAATTAATATTTTTTATTAAATCAATATAATATAAAAATTAATTATTTTTTTTATGAAACATAATTATTAGATAATATTCATCAATTAAAAAATATTTTAAAATTTTTTTGCTCTGTAGGTACACAAGGAGAGAGAGGGGGTAAAGAGAGGTAAGGAGGCTCCAAAAGATTTTCAAAAAGAGAGGAGAAAAATAAAGAATTGAATTTTTATGCTCACCCTTCTATTATCAAATAAGAGTTATTGGGGTTACCCCTTTACTCTCCCTTACCCCCTGTCCCAACGCAGCCATAGTATTAGAAAGTATGAACTATCAATTCTCTGTCGAGTTTGAATTTGAAGACTATCTTTGAAAGTTAAAACTAGATCCAAAAAATCTGAATCTATGCCTTCATGACAAAATCACTCTGAATGACCTTTCATGACAAAATCTGCAATATCACTCTAAATGACCTTTCATGACAACTGAATAAGGTTTGAAACTATGAACCTTTCATGACAAAATCTGCAAATCACTCTAAATGACCTCTTAAAAGATGAGCAACTTGGATTTAAGAATCTCTATTTAATGTTAACCACAAATGTAAATGGCTTCTTTTCACAAGCAATGGGATTTCATCTTCTAACATTAAAAAAAATTATATATATAATAATAACAATAATAAACTCAATCATAATGATTTAAAAAAAAAAAAAAAAAACAACTTCTTGACCCATCCAATATGAAAATACTTATACTTTATGACTTTAAAATTTGAAATTATTGTAATAGATTACAATTTTGTCTAAAAGAGAGACAAATGGCAATCTATTTTGGGCCAAACTTTGGCCCATTGTAGAAATTTTAGTTTAAAATTTTCAACCTTTTAATTGAAATTAGATATTGGTCAAAATGATCAATATGACCAAAATTTTGGCTAAAACATTTTTGTGCCCTAGGAACTCAGACATTACCATCAACCAATTTTTTTTTTTACTCATGTGCATCATAGAATTGCAAAAAATGATTCATGAAATCATCCAATTCTTCATTTTTTAGTGTTAAACTTGAATAATTAAATAAATATTTAAACTTTGTAATCTTTATACTCGATCCAATAGTGATGAACTGACGATCAGTTGGATTAATGTTAATTAGAAATCTTGAATCTAGATAATTGATTAATTTATGGAACTGTTTACATTGATTAGTGTAATTTATGGATTCTAGATAATTGTTTACATCTATATAATTTATAAGCTCGAAGGAAATCATTGTTCAACTATTTTTTTTATATATTTTATAAAGGAGTTGATAATATTTGATTAGACTTGCAGTTTGATTTAATTGGAACTAAATCAGTACTCAATACAATTTAGTTGCTGAGACAATTCAATTTGTTCAAAAATTATTATAATTTTATTTAAAAAATTTCTTCTTCTCTCTAATTGAAAATGCTATTTTTCATGATTTGCTATTACAACATCGAATTTGTACAATGATTTTCAATTTTTAATATTTTTAATATTTTTAAACATAACAATATATTATTGTATTATAATATAATTCTAACATTACATTTAAATAGTTTAAACCAAATTATTATGTAAAATGGTACAACAACTTTATAATCGAATGGGTAAATCAAACAAATGGATGTTCTTCCCTTCACTCTGACGGCGCACACTCCACTTCCTTACAGAATATCGCCTCAAAACCCTAACAGTGACGGATCAATTCAGGGTTTCAGACAATGCAAAATTTCCATCGCGTTCTTTCTCGCCTTTCAATCTCTCTTCCAAAAACCCCATCCGTCCACCATCGAATCTCATGCAACGGCCTCCGATCGTCCGCACTATCATTCTCCTCCAAATCCAACGGCGGAGATGACACCTGGGATAAGGGGTGGGACACCAATGCAACACCTACCGACTCCAATCTGGGATGGGACTCCGTCTCGTCATGGTCTACTGGTCTTACCAAAGACCATTTCGACGGAGAGGCCGTCGGTCGTCAGGTCACTCCCGGGGCATCCGAACTGTCACAACCTTCTCTCCCGTCTGTTCCCGAGCCCGATGAACTGACCGAGCTAGAGAAAGAGAACAGGAAGAGCCAGGCGTTTGTGGACGGCTGGGGTAATCGGATGGGAGAACTGGCGGTCCTGATGAAGCAGGTGCGGGAGCCTGGTGCTCGAGGATCATATCTCAAGGACTCGGAGAAGGCTGAGATGTACCGGTTGCACAAGGAGAATCCTGAAGTGTATACAGTGGAGCGGCTTGCTAAAGATTACCGGATTATGAGGCAGCGCGTGCACGCCATCCTATGGCTGAAAGAACTGGAGGAGGAGGAAGAGAAGAAGCTTGGACAGCCCTTGGACGATTCAGTTGAGCTCTTGCTTGACACTTGCCCGGAGTAAGTACTTGAATTCCTTTTTTTTTTTTGGTAATACTTGGATTCAAATTCCTTAGTTACTTCTTTCAACAAATTTGTAATTTCAGTTCATGACATTGATACTCACTTCTGCTTCTCTTAAATGACAATAACAACAACATGCTGAAAATTGTCTTACACAAATAGTGATAAGAAAAAAGTGAATGCTGCTCCAATAGATGGGAAGAAAATGGAAGCCATATAATATGATTCGTAGGGTGGTAGAAAATACAATTGATGATATAATTGAGTGTAAATCCAATATAGATGTGACAAATGGTTTTGACAATGATGATGCCATGAAGAATGCACATTTTGAGAAGGCACTTTGCATTGGCTTTGATGAGGTCACTGAAAAAAAACCATGTTTTGGGGTACAAAGTTGGCAAAAGAAGCATCTTACGATTGTGTTCCCAATTATCATCATGTTGAAAGCGCACATTTGGCAATGGGTAATCGTTGACTATGCATAAAATATCCAAATTGCATGTATAGTAGCCAAACATGTCCTTGTGCACCTAAGGCACCACAACGGTTTTGCACGTAAGTATTGTCAGTTGTGGCACAGACATGCTTAAATGAGAAAGTGTGCCTAGGTTTGCCTAGTCACAGTCTTGCGCCTTATGTAAAAGCGTGCCTATTTATTTTTTTCCTTGTTAAGCGTTAAAATGTAAATACTAAAATATAATTTTCCGTTTGAGCTTTAAAATCAAAATAGAAAACATGTCAAGTCCTAACATGTTTTAACTTGAAATATAAAAGAACTTACAATAGAGTTAGGGTCTAGGGCAAAGTAGAGAGAGAGAGAGAGAGAGAGAGAGAGAGAGAGAGAGAGAGAGAGAGAGAGAGAGAGAGAGAGAGCAAATAGACAAGTTCCATGATCTTATTGACAATGATGATGGTGATTATGATGCTGATGAAGGATTCATGGAATGAAAGTCATGCTTTTTGTTTGTTTAAGAACTCTTTCCATTGGATTGGTGGTGGATGGTCATATGACAAAAGAACTTTTAAACATTTTCTTTTTAGTTGATGATATGATCATTGGAATGATGACTTATATATGATTTTGAATTTTTACTACTTGGTTTTTATATATTATGCTTTTGTTATTAATTTTTTATATTATGCAATGGTGTTTTTACATTTGATGTATTTTTTTATAGGATACGTAATTCATTATTTTAGTTTACAGTGACTCAAAAAAGTAATGCATTTGTTATTAACATCTTAGATATAGTCGTTGACCATTGCCTTGTATTCATATTGGTTTGAAAAGTATACATGATCAAATAAATAAACATATGTTTAAAAATATAAAAAAAAGTGTGCCTAGAATAAAAAAGCCCACACCTGAAGTGCGCATTGCTCTTTAGGCTCCAAAACCCCTTAGCTTCTCCAGGGTGCCATGCGTTTTTACTACTTTATTTGCATATGTACTGTACCATATGAGCCTCTTTTTTTTTTTCCAGTGTTTTTTGTTGCATCTGATAATAGCTATTTGCATGGTTTAATGCCCTTGTTTGTGTTCTTAGTTGAAAGGTTTCAGAAGCATATGATCTTACTTAATGTTGTTCACAATGATTGAAAATGATCTTCTCAGAGGGGGGAAGCTCTCTTTCCACTAGCCCACCTTGTGGCTTTCGTTGAATCCCTTCCTTTCAGCAACCTACCTCATCGTTCCGTACCTCCAATTCCTTTCTAATCGCTAGCAATTCAACCTCGTTCGAACCTCTAACTCCCACTGATCCTATAAGAAACAAATTAATTTCCCCTCATGATCATGCAACGCACCCCACATCTAGTTGGACCAAGTTTTCCCCTTGCCACCCCATCCAAATTAAATTTAAACCAACCCTCTCTTTGGTGGCTTCCACCCGACGGCTTCAACACATGAATTTTGTTACCCTAATAGTCCTCCAACCTAGCTTCTCCATCAGCCATGGCAAGTTCCAACCTTCCTACCCGGTCCTCCAACGAGCCGAGGTCCATGGACTTGTCCTTCCTTGGCTCTGTGAACCTGTCCCTCTTCAACTTGGAAGATCTGGGCCTCCTCTCGTTCGGGTCAGTTGCAGTGACCTCCAACGCCGACATGATGCTATCAACCTACTCTGATACCAATTGTCACGGGGTTGCAAAATCCTTGCCTCTTGCCTGTGCTCCCCTCGACGGTGAATCCGCAGATTCTTTCACTCTTTCTGTATCTACACCTTTCAAAAAAAAAAAACAACCAACGAAGCACTTGTCTCGGTCTTTGGTCATGGTGGTGCACTCACCCATTTTTTTTACATCTTTCCTAGTATCTAATAGAATCGACTTAAAACGCCTCAAACCCTATACACACCCTTAGCCATTCAATTTGGCTCATTCTCGCCACCTCAAAGACCTCCTCCCTAGAACTACCTTTCCTTTCAAAACCTTTTTGAATTCTGCGCCCTCCTCAAAGACCACAAAACCACCACTGGGATTGACAACCATCTAAGTTTTCCCATTCCCTTGAAAGGGCCCTTCTCCCAACTAGAAATAATAAAAGACCCGTTAAAAACCTTTGAACAACCCATTGGATTTAAAAAAAAACCATTCCATAAACCTAAAGCAAACCCACATCCACCAAAAAGATGATCAATACTCTCCTCTGTTGTCTTGTAAAATGCACATGATAGATCTGCGCTTCCGGGGCCTCTTGTAGATGTCATTGAGGAGATCAGAGATTTAGTATCATTTAATTATCATAACCTTCATCATATTCCTAGAAGTGCAAACTTGCTAGCGAATGCTATGGCTAAAGTTGCGAGTGTGCATTTTTCTTCTCCTGGCTGACACTTTCCCAGATGGGAATTTTTTTTTTTCATTTCCTGTTGAGGCAGGCATGTTTAGCTTTTTTGTATGCCTTGCCCTAGCTAGGTGTAATATGTAATTCTATTACCCTATTTGGATTCTCATCTTTAGATTCCACGTCTAGTCCTTTAATCATATGGTCATCATTTCCAAGGAAAAAAAAGGGCATTTCTGGTCAGAAATCCTTAAAAAACATATATAGGTAAAAATGGTTAAATTTTTAAGAAAATGTTCATGTTTTAGGGAAGTATTTTTCTTTCCATTAATTCAAGTAGAGCCCAGTCATGTTTGTGCACAGTTATTTTCCATAGAAAGTAATTTTCCTCTAGGATTTCTTTTACCATAGAAAATGAAATCTATAGATTTTGGTTTGCATGGTTATCAATTTCTATTGTTTGGTGCAACAAAAAAACTATACATTGATTCATCAATGAAACTTTTTTCAATTATTAGGTTGGTGATGTGGATCATTTAAAAAAAAAACAATAATGATACCACTTATACAATAAAAGCTAAATATATTATATAGTTTATTCAATATTTATTTTACTTAAAATGGTAATATTATGTAATGAGAAGTGCAATTGGGTTAGGTTTTGGCCCTAACCCACCTATTTGATCTAGAAATTCTTAAGCCAGGTCTCATAGGTTTGGGGGTGTTTAGGCATGGAATATGGGTTGGGTCGGTCATGGGTCAAGTAATAGATTGTAGTTGTATTTGGTTAGGTTGGACCACTTGCCATGAGTCACTGGTTGGGTTAGGTTAACCATGGATCATGGTTGGGTTGATTGATTTGTGATTTGGGTAATAGATCGGGGGTCAATGGGTCTTTTGGGTCATTGGTCATGGTTGGGTGGGCTAGGCTATGGTTAGTCCATTGGTTGGGTCCTAGGTGTTGTTATTTACGAGTCATAGAAGTTGCTTTCCAACCCCTCCCCTTTGGAATTCTTTTCCACAATTCTTTTAGAACATAACCAAAAATCATTTTCCATGGAAAAGGTTCATATGGAACATTGGAAAACAATTTCAACATGGAAATCAATCATTTCCATGGAAAATATTGCACACAAACATGCCCTAAAGTTCCTCCCTTGCAAATCTGCCTCATTAGCTCTATCAGTGTAAGCTCAAGGATGAGATAAATGGCTTGCATAATTATGATCTGTATGATAAAAAACAAGCTGATTATCTTAATGCTTTGATTCTCATTCTATTCATGGGGACTCAAACGCATGGTATTGTGTCTGGGCTGATGTTGATCCTCATCATGTAGAGACATGACATGTGGGTAGGATCTACTAGCTCCACAATATAAAATTGGGGCTTGTGGATTAGTGACACAATAAAAATCAAGCTAGTAGTCATTCTTACATAACTGATCTAAGGCAATAAAATAATTAAAGCTAGTAAAATACAATGAAGCACCGATACGGGTACGCGTATCCGATACGATACGTATCCGATACGGGGACACAGCAAATTTTTAAAAACTAGGATACGGGTACGGCAGGATACGCTAAATTAAAAAATTATATAATATATATATAATAATAATAAATTCAAGCATTTACAAAAAAACATCATAAATTCTACTTTTAGATAAAAAGAGTCAACATTTCAACAAAATATAAGTCACTCACAAAATACATGTTTAAACTTATTACAAAATCTGATGGAAAGTTTCAATCTCTTCATTTCCTTCACCCGCATCAGTAAAAACAACTGCCTCCATATCTGGTTCATCAAGAGACAAACTTGCAACCTCTAGAACTCCAGCTCCGTCAAATGGATCCCACTGATCTCCTCCAATGTCCCACATCCTAGTTGGTCCTTTGACATAGCCTTCATTCTTCCTTGACAAAAGACGAAGATTTGTATGTATGAACACCAAATCTTCAGCTCTCTTAGGATGTATCTTGTTTCTTTTCATGGAGTGGATGAATGAGTAGGTGCTCCAATTCCTCTCACAACACGATGATGAACATGGTTGTACAAGAAGCTTAAGAGCCATCGTTTGCAGTCTTGGTATAGAAGATCCATAGGTCACCCACCATGTTTTTGGATCCAAGTCCCATCTATCTTGTAAACAATCAAAGGACCCAAATACATCAGTAGCTCCTGAAAATCTTGCATATTCCGTCAGAACAGCTTTCCTCTCATTCACATCAGGGAAATACCTTCTCAAACATTTGTTTCTCTCATCAGATATCTCTGGATCCTTATGTGGTACAACCCTATTCGGAGCTTGAGCAAGCCATTCACTACTATAATACCTATAGGTTAGAAAAGCATAACATTAGTTTGTAAAACATGAAGTTCAAAATCTAAAAAAATAATCGAAATAGATAAATTACCTTGGATTCAAAGAATGAGCCATGCAATGTAGTGGTGTACAACTTTTAGTCCATCGATCAATGAGTACATCATACACCACACCATAAAAAGTAGATTGCTCATCTAGCTCCTTCAACTCATGGCCATATATCGCCGCCTTCACTTGCTCTATCATTGTATCCCACATATCATAAACCAAATGAAGGGTCGGCTTATCCGTGTCGCACAACCGGAGCATCTCATAGATTGGGCGTGTAAAAGAAAGAATATAATCAACCTTGTCCCACCATACATCATTTAAAATCATCTCTTTCACAGCTTGAGCCTTTCCAACGTCATCCTCTCGGTAGGCACTCCATTCCTCACAAATAACCATCTCCTGAAGGCCACGCTTGATAAGCTTCAATCTCTTCAACATCACAATGGTGGAAGCAAATCGTGTCTCGGCCACAGCAAGCAATTTCAATGGTACAATGGAATTAAAAATAGCCAATCTCATAGAATGATTCATAATGAAATTGCGAATAAAACATGCATCATCTGAAACTTCAGTAATCCAATGGCATTCAGCAAAAACATTCTCATTCCTCTCTGTATTTTTTGATGCACATATATTTTTTAGTGCAAGATTTAATGTGTGCACCACACAAGGAGTCCAAAATATGTGAGGGTAATGACCTTCAACAAGTAGCCCCGCTGCCTTACATACAGGAGCATTATCGGTCACAACTTGCACCACATTCTCTGACCCAACCTCACGAATTGTGTCTATCATCAATTTGGCAATGTAGTGCTTATCTTTATATTCTTTTGACCCATCAACAGCTTTCAAGAAAATGGGGCCTCCCTCAGATGCAGCCATGAAATTGATTAACGGCCTCCTTTGTGCATCACTCCACCCATCACTAACTAGGCTCATCCCCTTCTCATGCCAAGTATTTTTGATTGGTTGGAGCAACCTTTCAATGTTTGCTCTCTCCTTTTGTAATAGTGTAGTTCTTAAAGCATTATAACCAGGAGGAACATACCCAGCGATCTGATTGTTGGCAGAAAAAGTATATGAACTAAGATAGTAGGGATTTCTAGCAAAGTTAAATGGCAAACCACCTGAATAAAACATTCTAGCAATTTCACTTGTAAGCCGATCTCTAGCATCATTTTTAAATGCTTTTTCTAAAGCACTTGTACCTCCAACTCGTCTTTTTTTCCCCTCACTAGTTGATGCTGGGCCCATAAGAGTTGCAATGGAACGATTGGGTAAGGGAACATTTTTTGGTCTACACCTCTCTTCAGCCTCAGAAACAATTCTTAAGAGTTCCCTTAAATATTCTTCAGTCACAGAAGCACATATTTGAATCCCTTTACCAGATTGCCTCAATAGATGACCCTTAACCCTAGAGTATGAACCGTTGAAATCCTTATTACAAAAATTGCACTTCCACTTTCTATTTCCACCTCCAATATTTAGATCTCTACTTTGATATATTGTAACATATGACCAAAGAGGACAATGGTCATCTAGAGCCGCGGAGGAACAAAATCTACTTGTAGCTGTACTACTAGATGAACCACACCTACTACCACTGCCCTCACCACCAGTAGCCATTTCAATTGACAAAGAGGCTGAACGGCAAACATAGATAACAAAAAAAAATTTAATTAACTAAAATATACAATCAAATAGACCCATATTATCAGAACACCAATAATCTACAGTAAATGAAATAAATCATTGTATTTTACTATTTCGTGTAAAAGGACAAGAATCAAATATCAGTGCTTTAGAATGAGATTTACATACAGAATTTTATTTTTTGAGGTAGATTTCTCAGTAACCCAACAAATACTTCTAAAAGTTGATGATGTATTCAAATATTAATATCTCCATCAAATACCAGAAACGATATAAAATGAAGGTATTTATGCTTAACCATTACTGATAAAAATCTTAAAATAAAAATTTACTTAAAAATGTTCAGCCGAAAATATGTACAGCCGACAAATTACAATAACAAATATAAATTATTTTAAAGGCTAATTGTAATAAGCAAAACCTCCACAGCATATTAGGGTGGAAAGGAGGCCAAGAAGAGACGAATAAGAAGAAGAAGAAAGAAGAAGAAGAAGACGAATAAAAAGAAGAAGAAAGAAGAAGAACCGAAGAGACGAAGAAGAAGAAGAGAAAAAAACAGTGCAAGACGAAGTAGAAGAAGAAGACGACTGAGAGAAGAAGACGAAGAAGAGAAGAACAGAGGAAGAAGGAGAAGAAGAAGAGGGAAAAACGAAATCTGGAAGAAGAAGAAGAAGAGGGAAACGAAAATCTAGAAGAAGAAGAAGAGGGAAAAACGAAAATCTGGAAGAAGAAGAAGAAGAGGGAAACGAAAATCTGGAAGAAGAAGAAGAAGAAGAGGGAAAAACGAAAATCTGGACGAAGAAAAAGAAGACGGAAAACAGAAGTAGAAGAAGAGAAGACGAAGAAGAAGGAGAGAAGAGGAAGAAGAAAGGCATACCTAGAGAAGCCGCGAATCGGAAGATGCAGAAAAAGACGAGCAGCAGAGAGGAGAGAGCAGCGAATCAAGAGCAGAGGCAGCGAATCGAGAGCAGAGGAAGTTTCGCACAGGGTTGTCGCCGCAGAAGAGGGTTTCCGAGGGGTTTTTGTGAGAAGCAGAGAGGAGAGGAAAGAAGTCGTGGAAGCAGAGGAGAGGAAAGAGTAAGTTTTTATTTTTTTCTTTTTTTTTCCCCTCTTTTCTTCCGTTTTTGGCCGTATCCCGTCATTTGCCGTGTCCGCGTGCCGTATCCCGTGTTTAGCCGTATCCCGCCGTATCTGCACGTATCAGATGGCGTATCCGAGCCGTATCGGTATTTAAAATATATAATATTTAATTGGATACGTATCCGACACGTATCCGAGCCGTATCCGGCCGTATCCGTGTCGGAAACGTATCCGATACGGATACTCCGATGGTTTCGGAGTATCCGTGCTTCATAGGTAAAATATGTTCAGTCAAATTTCAGGTGATAGCATAGAAGAAATCTCTTTTACTTTATGAATTTCTTTATAATTGTCAAATTATCCTGTTGCTGGAAAATGTGCTTCATTAGCATACAGACTTGCTTTATTTTCTAGGACACTGAAATACCTTCAGTTGAGTGGATTCTTTACTCATTTTATAATTAGTTTTTTGTTCTTTTTATCTTATATTCTCTTCTTTTGGATCATGAAAAAACTAATTTGACTGCCCTTCCATTAAGTGTCTTGGAAAACTGCTTCAATATTTTCATCTTCTTTTATTTGTTACCTTGCAGATTTTTTAACTCCCATGATAGGGAGTTTCATGTGGCTTCACTTCCCTATAAACCTGACTTCAAGGTCATGCCTGAGGGTTGGGATGGAACAACTAGAGATCCCGATGAAGTTCATTATGAGATATCGACGAAAGAGGATGAGATGCTGTATCAAGAATTTTTGCTGCGGATGAACTTTAACAAGAAGAAAGTAAGTCAAATTTTTTGCTATACTTTTCTCTTTTTCTTTCCATGATGAGACCAATGTTTTAAAAAATGGCCCGGCCTGGCCTAAGACCGCATCATGTTAGTAGATGGGCCTATTGCACCTTCATTCGTTTCTGGTTGAAAAATCCAATGTTGTCAAACTCGAATCGTATTGTGAATCGGTTGAGGGGTGAATCGTGAATCGTAATGAACAGATAGAACCCTCGTTTCAAGACACGAGACTCCCTGCCTCCACATGAGGTTCTTCCATGCCTTTCTCTAATCTTTGCAGGCTACTACGACGGGTGGCTTACCTCCACCATATTCAGCTACCACAACCTTACTAGTAAGATTTTTGCTCCATTTCTTCTTTTTTATAAAAACATTGTATATTCTTCTCTAATAACGTTTCTTCTTCTTCTTTCTCCTTTTTCCTTCGTTTCTATCTAATTCTTTTCACATCTTCTTCCCCATATTCAATTTTTAGTTTTTCCCCCTTTTTCTTCTAAATCTCTCCACTCCTATTTCCATTGAGTTAAAAAATTAAAAATTTGGGCTTCATTGAAGAGTGCCTATCCAAAGTTTAATTTATTTATATTTTCGACAATGAACTTAGATTGGCCTTTTATATGCATCAATTACCCTTGTTATTCTTTATGGTTAAGAAAATATCCCAAGATAAAATTCAGAGCATCATGTATTACTTATTAAATTTTAATAAATGTCTTTAATATTTTTATAATACTATTCATCAGTGTTGTTAAAATCGCACGATTCACAGTTCGAATCGTGCGATTCACAGTTCGAATCGTGCGATTCAAATCGAATCAATGCATGTCTCGATTTGAATCAGTAGAAAAATCGCAAAAGGGCAAAAATCGTGCGATTTTGGTAGTAACTCGTAGATCGTATGAGTCACTCCCACGAATCGCAAAATCGTCTGTGATGAAAATCGAAGTTGGAAACAGAGAGAATGAACCTGAATTTTTCTCTTCTTCTTCGATTCTCTTCTTTGTCTTTTCTGTGTCTGTCTTTCATTCTTTCGCTGCTAGAGTTATCGTTTCTGTCACTGGTTGAAGTTAGTCATTTAGGGTTTTATGAACTCTTTAGTACACACGTAGGGCGAGGCTGCGCACCGGCGCTGCTCAAGCAACGGTCGCGGCCATGGATCTGGATGGGTTCATGCGTCCACTGATCAGGAGAGGCTCCATTGGAAAAGAGAGAGGGAGGGAGAGGAAAGCCAACGAGGAACAAAAGTATCAAATGGTTGAGGTTACAGAGAGAGGAGGAGAGGGAGAGGGAGAGAGAGGGGGGGGGGGGGGGGGGGGGCGCAAAAGGATCGAGGGTAGCAACTAGTAATTTAGTTTTTTTTTTGCTTTTATAGTTAACTTATGGAAATCGGGTCAGGTCAGATTGGGTCCTATCTGGTTGGAAGTTTAAATTTTCTAATCCAACCGACCCGAATTTCATGCGGGTCTTATCCCTTCAACCCGACCTGACCCAAATTTGAAAATTATATGACCCAACCCACAAAAAATTCAAGTGGGGTCAAAACCCAACCCAAGTTTCACCCCTATACACACGTGAGGAGCTATTATCTTCTTTTAGTACAAACACGAGGAACTCTTTACATCAGGAGCTTCTTTTCCGTGAGTGAAGAGGGCCCTTTTAATTGTAACTTCAGAGTCTTTGGCATGAGGATTTTTAATTTTTTGTTATCTACAATGTTTTTATAATTGTTTTTTTTTGTTTTAATTAAAAAGAATCTCTTTGTTTCAAAAAAAATTATGTATTTTAAAAATTAAAAAACTTTTTTTTTTTAAAATTATTTTATGAATGCTAATAAAATTTATTTAAATGCTTTTGATTTAAGTGCTAATTTTGGGATAAATACGCTATATCCACACAAGTTAAATTTTATAATTTAAAATTTTAAAATATGAAATTTATATTTATATTTGGAATACCTTTTTGCTAACCATTTACAAATATCTCAATTATTTTCTTTCATCAAGGGTACTTAATAGCCCTTTGTCTAATGCAAATTCATCAAATTTGGACTCTCTCAAAATAGCTCTTTGTTTAATGCAAATTTATCAAATTGTCATGTTTTAGATGACATTGATGACAATGATTCTCTTTAAATGACAATGATAAATAATAATTATAGAAAAATTGTTTTGAATCTTACGATTCTACGATTCACACCCCTAGACCGATTCATGATACAATTCGAGTTTGACAACATTGTTATTCATATATTGCATTTCACAAAAATGGAGATGTTGATGTAGATCCATATGACTTTCTTCCTTTACAAGCATTGTACTCGGTACACATGAAGTTTATTAAGTATAAACTTCATCAATCTGTGTAATGCATTTCTTGAAAACAACCTAGCACATTTTATATATTGCTTTTAAGAGATTAATTATGAATTTTAATGCTGTTAGTACTGACAACACATTTCTTTTTATCTTAAAAAGGTGATTGTGAGGTTCTTATAATTATGTGTTTTTTATTCCATTACAATTTTTTTCTATTTACATTTTTATAATTATAGTTACTTATATCTTATTTGTTTTAATAATATTATTATTTATCATATTGATGTTATGAGTGTGACTAGGTTTGACTACGGTTGAACCTCAGTTTAACATTATTAGACCAAAAACTTTCACTGAAACAGTATAACCTACAAGTTGATTTTTAAAACATTGGATGTGGCAATTCCAGCATTTTTTTTAATGATGAAGAACCCTAAGACCCTCACCTCTCTCCGAGTACGAGGGTGCTGGGTTAAACTCCGGATGCATGCAGACCCCCGCAAGCCACATGCATCAGGTTGCTATGGGACTCCAACTTGGGACGTCTGCTTCCTGAGCCGAAGTGTTTACCAATTCAGCTACCCTGTGTGAGGCCCAATCTCCGTAAAGTTAATACCCATTTTAGCTCTCAACTGAGGTTGTGGGTTGTGGTTGCTTTTGGATGTGTACCAAATCCCAAGTGGTTTATATATTTCTCCATTTCATTTTAATATTTGGGTATCCGATCCATCCTACATCTCTTTTATAATTTGTCCCATGGCATGATTGGCATCTGACTTGATTTGGAGTGGTAGGTGGACAATAAGCTCACTCTAGTGCTACTAGAGGTCATAAAAGTATTTGTACCGCCATTATCAGTTTCAATGTTTGGTTTTTGGCTCGCTTGCTCTCTCTCTCCATTGACAACATAAACTTATCATTCAAAACAACAAATCTTTTATAGTAATGATAACAGTATGAAGTCATAAACATGACATGGTTGTACAATTCATTTGGTGAAGTATGCTCTCCTACACATGATCCATTATTTTTAGAGATGGGTAAATGTGTAGTTTTAAAATCAAATTCATGACCTTTCCTATTGAAGATTCTAACCCAACCCTAGTATTTATTTTCATCATGTGATACACGGATACGAGTACAGGAGAGAGAGAACAGGACCATGCTATCGATTTTTGTATTCCCTCGTTATTTTCTTCTCATGGTTTCCTTTATCCTTGATTTTTTTGCTTTCCGTCTTTATATTCCTTTTTAGTCGTCGTCTTATCCCTGTTTTTTTTACTTTCCCTCCCTCGTTCTTTTCTTAATGTCATATGTGGTACCATTTGGCCACATCACCCATACTTTTACTGTATATATTGTTTCTCAAATTTGAAATTATCAAGAGCTATAACTAATTAGATTAAGTAAATAATTAAATTTGTGGTGGGCTATATATTTTCTGAATGTATAGAGAATGAGTAGGAAATTGGCTAGGTAAAATTTGAGCCCCATCTAATCATATTAGCGATGTGATTTTAGACTTTAAAAATTTAATAATTAAAAAACTATTTTTTTTTTTTTTGGTTCATCTTACAAGGCTTCATGAAGTCTTCTCTCCATCTCATCCAATCATGTGGGATCCATCTCATGATAAATTTGCAATCTCCTCGTTGAAAAGAGTTGCCCAACCCAAATATGTTAGGTTCAAAGTTTAATTTGTGGGCCCAGTTAAGTTCTATGTGCTTATTAGCTTTATGATGATTCTAGACTATTCATGTCAAAATTTATATCAAGATTGGAAAATGATAATATTTTTAATTTTGAATTTGGTCAAGTGAAAATTTATCTATTTCATTAAAATTTAAATTATCTATGATTTTGTATATACACATACACATAAGTAAAGTATAATGTGTCCTTGCTGTACCCGTTCCTGTGTCGTAATTTTTTGAACATGCTATACTGTATCTTGTGCACGCACCCATGTCCCATATTGGTTCCCATCAGCGCATCTGGGTATCATAGTGTTAGTCACACTTGAGTTGGTTATTTAGTTTTTCCCCTTCTTTTTTAAGTGATAGCTGATTTGGTCAGTTTGCTCTTAAAGAAAGATAGCTGATTAGATTTACTTGCAGATGGCTGGTGAGGTAAAATGCCACAAATACAGCAGGAGGCGCCCATCAGAAGGATGGAACTTCACTGTTGAGAAGCTTGGCCCGCGTGGTAAACGTGGTAAAAGTGGGAATGGTGGTGGCTGGAAGTTTGTGAGCTTGCCAGATGGGTCAAGCCGAGCACTGAATGAAATGGAGAAGATGTATGTGAAGAGGGAGACTGTACGACGAAGACGCAAAATCCTACCTTGATGTCATGCAAACGAGATTGAGTACCAGGTTTTCTACCGTACTGCATATCTTTTTGTTGAACTGTATCCATCATCTGTTGAAGTTGATGCTTTCATTGGGGTATTTCGCTGTAAAATGAAGATGTCTCTTTTTCAGAATAAAAAGAAAAAAAGATTTATGCTAGAAAAATAGTGTAGCCAAGCTGACTTAGTTAAGAATGCCCGTTTTAGTTAACTGCAGAAGAAGAAATGCCCCTTGGAGTTAAGGTTTGAGCTGTGGTTTTTGTGAATTATCTTCTTTTTTCATATATACTCAATTTTAAAAATTGGGAGTTGCAGAAGGATTCTAATATCCTATTAAACTGTTCATCTAGGTCAGACACTTTGGGTGAAACGTGATATGACTGAGGCATGCTAAAGTTTCTGGATCTAGAAATCCAAATCATCTATGATATAAATATTCTTAGTTTGGTGCGGCATGTATTTTAGCTTTTAAAAGTCAGTGATGATCCCAAATCCATAGAGCAGTTGGTATTATTTAAAGTTAAAAAGAAAAGGTGGACCACAAATAAGCTCTATGAACAATTTGTTTACACTATTGATAGATGCACCCCATCGAAGTTGAACTCTTACCTTCAAGTTGAGTTTAATCTTAGGCTCAAACGAGACTTCTACTCTAGGATAAGCTCATCATTTTCTAATTTATTTTTGAATGACCTGGTTGGATCATTTTAGGATATAAATTATTATCCAAGATGATGATAGCTCATCATGACGACAGCTAAAACTGAAGTAAAAACTACAAGTCCCTTCTCTTGAATCATGATCACAAGAAACGTATGAAAATATCTCTCAATAATGAATTTTCAAAAAAAAAAAAAAACTCTCAATAATGAATCTTAAAAATTAAAAATATCCATATCTAAGAATAGGAATGATCAGATGACATGGATTTTATTAAAAATTATAATAAAGTTAAGGAAATTTCATACGTGAAACTCATTTTTCATCCAAGAAATATCAAATTTTGATATCTAATTATAATAGGATAATGGACTGCAAAATCGACAATCACAAGACTTAATTACTATTACATTCAAATACACTTTCGAGTATCTTAATACATCGCATATCATAGTGTTTCTCATTCTAAAATATGAAATAATAGTACTCACGCGAGTGTAGCAACCATGCCAGTGTGGAAAGAGCTTCCAAGTGTTAGTAATGGGCATGCTAGTCTGCCACTGTATAAGCATTCATTAACATGTTTTTTGACTGCGACGTTGGACGTGGGCTCCACCTTAGATGCCTAAGAATTGGAGGATTCAATGGCATGCAAGGACCTCGGATAAACTCCACGACTAGCAAATAAAATAAAAACTCTTCTACAACAATAGCTCTTCAATACAAAGGCAAAAACTCCTATCTTTGCATACGACTTTTTTTTTTATATAATGCAAGTGTTTACTTTCTTAGCAATTAAGGTTTTTTTATTAGAAAGTAGTTAGTGTAGTTAAGAACAATTACGCAGAAAAAGCAAATGCATTAATAAAAATGAAAATGGAGTGTCTGTTTGAGATGTGGAAAGTCTTGAGTTCAAGTTTTTTTAACATAAAAGAGTCACTCTCTATAGTATTATCTGGTGCATCTAAGAAGTCTAGACACCTTAGTCTTAAAAAAAAATGAATGAAAATGGAGTCGGCTCAAGCTAGGTTTGTGTTGTATTGAGGTCAAGCTCAATTAATAAAAGAAAATTATTTGAGTTGAAATCTGAGCTCATTAAAAGATTTATACTTATGTGTTCAAGGACAATCTCACAAACTTGTAAGGTTTAATAGAAAGCAACTTTTGATGAATGTGGAGAGTTTTCGATCGGTGGGCTTGATGCATGGTGAACCCCACTAGAGATCTCATTTGCCCAAAATTCTAAGAGGATGTGGATTTCAGCTCTTTGGCCGACTCCAAACCCTAGTCTCCTTTGGTTTCCTCTCTCTTTGGACTTTGGGGTAAGTCTTACATTCTCTCCATTGTGGCCAGCTTCTCTCACGCCTTTGGCGTGTGGACGAGTAAATGAAGGGACTTCATGCTTCAAGGACTCCTCATGACCGACTACACTGGGAGAGTTTTGATTGGAGGATGCCACATTACCCTCCACTTGGCACGACCTCATTGGATGCTTTCTCATGCTCCTTGGAGAACCTCAACTCTCCTCTCCTCCCACCATGCAAGGTGTTTGGTCACATGAAGTGTTGGTGTTTTAGTTAGCTCAGAGTCTTATGTGGAATTTTGTCACTCGTGTATTTTTTAGTTTTTAAGTTTTTTCCATTCGGTTAAGCATGTAAGGTAGGTGAGTCGAATTGGGCTTGCACACCCTAAGCCTCGTTAGTTTCTTGCTTCTCATGCCAATTAGATTGGTTTAGGTGTGATTTGCTACCCCGAGCTCAGTGCAGAGTTCGATCTATGATTGGATCGACAATATATCTTTAATGATCTGACTCTCCAAAATCTAACACGGTTTAAAGTTAGTTTATCTAAGGTTAAACACTAGTGACGAGCTCATAAATATAGGTCGTGGGTATATTTAGTAACGGACGAATTTTGTAAGATTAATTGAAGCTCAAATTTGAATGCAAGTTTAGAGAGAGTCTCTTAAATCATTTTGTTTTTTTTTTTTAATTTAGTTTATTAAACTTCTTTTAAATTAAATTAATTGCATGCATTTATAATTCAATATTTAGTTCAATTGAATTGTTAAATTTTTATTATATTTTTTAATTTAATTAAATCAAGTAAGAACTAATTCATTGGAAATTAACTTTTTCTTAATGTTGCATATAGCATTTTTTTAAGCTTAGAGCAATATTCGATTAACACTGAACTATTCTCTTATTTTATTCGTGTGGACTAACGACAATTCTCAATACTACTTTAAACTATTCCACATTAGCTGAGAAAAAATGAACTGAAAAATATGAGAAAAATAAAATAAAAATAAGAAAAATGAAAGAAAATAAGATGAAAACTCCAAAGAGTAAAAAAAGGAAAAAAAAAAGTGAATTAAGAACAAAAAGAGAAAGATAAAAATAAAAGTAGAAAATGACGAGAAATAGGACGATGGACAATCAAATACAAATTTCAAGTAAAAATTTCATTCTATCTCATACTCAAAAATCTCTAAATCTGAATATTATAATTCCGCAGTCCTCACTCCTCTCCTTTTTAAAAACTTCAATTTGCCCGCCCGCGAAAAACCAAAAACCCTACAAAACTCTCACATTTTTCTCCCAGATGAAACCCTCTATCTAAATCTAGGGTTTGCTTTTCACCACCAAACCGGCAAACCAAACCGGCAAACCCCCCAACCCTCCATGGAGCTGCGGCAGCAGTCAACCGGAACCGTCGATCTCATCAAGGATCTGGTCCACCGATTGGTCCCCGACCAATCGCAGCCGTCCAACACTGACAAGTCTATCAAATACGCCATCCGACTTCTCTCCAGTCGCATGACCCCTTCTATCTCCCCTGACGAAACCTCCATAGCTGAATCAATCAAACGCCGCCTCGTAACTGAAGGTAAGTCTTCCGATGCCCTAACTTTCGCCGATCTCTACTCCAAATTCGCCGCCAAATCTGGCCCTGGCTCCGTCACCAACCGTTGGGCCGTCCTCTACCGTCCTCAAGGTCATCTCCGAAGACCATTGCAGATCCCAGCATTCTAACGGCCCGGGTTTTCCCTCCCTCCTCCCTGCCCTCTATGATTCCCACTTTAGAACCCCAGAAAACAAAATCCTAGAGAAGGGCACTAGAAATGGTGGCGTTCTGTTCCTTTCCAAGGATCCAGAGAATATTCGTGAAATTGCAACTCGGGAGTTCTCCGATCTGATTCTGGAAGAGAATGAGATCCCAGAATCTGTTCTGGTGAGAGACGTGTTGTATGCTTGCCAAGGGATTGACGGGAAATATGTTAAATTTGACAAAGTTTTGGATGGATATGATCTCTCAGACTCACTCAGAGTGCCAAAGTCAACACGAATTATGGTTAGGAAGCTATGTGAATTGGGCTGGCTGTTTAGAAAGGTTAGGGGGTATGTTTTGGAGAGTATGGATCGGTTTCCAGCTGAGGATGTTGGGACCGGTGGGGCAAGCATTCACTGCTGCAATTCAGGATGAGTTGTCGGATTATTATAAGTTGCTGGCAGTTCTTGAATCGCAGTCACTGAATCCGATACCTCTAGTGTCAGAGAGCAATTCAGGGAATTATCTTTCCCTTAGGAGATTGGGTGTTTGGTTTGCTGAACCGACAGTGAGAATGCGATTGCTTGCAGTTTTGGTGGATAGTTGCAGGGTTTTGAGGGGCGGCGCAATGGCGGGGGCAATTCATATGCATGCACAGCATGGTGATCCTATGGTGCAGGAATTCATGCGCCGGCTGCTGCGGCGTGTGTGTTCGCCACTGTTTGAGATGGTGAGGAGTTGGGTTTTGGAAGGGGAGCTTGATGATGTCTTTGCAGAGTTCTTTGTTGTCAGTCAGCCGGTGAAGGCGGAGTCGCTCTGGCGTGAGGGGTATCGGCTCCATGATGGGATGCTTCCATCCTTTATCTCTCCGTCACTTGCACAGAGGATACTGAGGACAGGGAAGTCTATAAATTTTCTCCGGGTGTGCTGTGAGGATCAGGGGTGGGCTGATGCTGCATCTGAGGCAGCTGCTGCAGCAGGAACAACGACGATGAGAGGTGGGCTTGGGTATGGTGAGACCGATGCTCTTGAAGCACTGGTTGCTGAAGCGGCAAAGAGGATCGACAAGCATCTGATGGATGTCATTTATAAGCGCTATAAGTTTAAGGAGCATTGTCTTGCAATCAAACGCTATTTGCTTCTTGGGCAAGGTGATTTTGTTCAGTATCTGATGGACATTGTTGGGCCTGAGCTTTCTGAGGCTGCAAACACGATCAGCTCTTTCAAGCTGGCGGGGTTGCTTGAAAGCGCAATCAGGTCATCAAATGCACAGTATGATGACCCTGGCATATTGGATAGATTGAGGGTCAAGATGATACCACATGGTCCAGGAGATAGGGGATGGGATGTTTTCTCACTGGAGTACAATGCGAGGGTGCCTTTAGATACTGTGTTCACAGAATCAGTCATGGCAAGGTATCTTAGAATTTTCAATTTCCTTTGGAAGCTTAGGCGTGTGGAGCATGCCCTTATTGGAGCGTGGAAAATTATGAAGCCAAACTACATTAGTTCTGACATTTTTGCAAAGCAGAGTGGAACAGTCACTTTTCAATTTGTCTCAATATCCCGGCGATGCCAAGTTCTGTGGGATCAGATGAACCACTTTGTTACAAACCTGCAATATTATATCATGTTTGAGGTTCTGGAAGTGTCCTGGTCTTATTTTTTAAAAGAAATGGAAGAGTCGAAGGATCTAGATGACTTGCTTGCAGCACATGAAAAGTACCTCAATTCCATTGTAGAGAAATCTCTTCTAGGGGAACGATCCCAAAACATTAGCAAGACACTCTTTGTTCTATTTGACCTTATATTGCGGTTCCGTAGCTATGCAGATCGGTTATATGAAGGAATCTATGAGTTGCAATCAAGGTAATCTCTATTTCTTGACCTTGACAATGGTTTCATTGACAGTGTTGCAGTTAAATAAACCAATTTAATGGTCACAAGCCACTTTGCATGTGCTATTAATTAAAGAGCAATTTTAGGGAGGCTGAGGTAGTCATTTTCTCTGAAGAGGATGGCCATGATCAAAGGCTGGACCTTGTATGGTTGGGTGGAATGTGCGAAGAACTTTATGGTTAGGAGGATGCTGGAGCAGCTCCTCAATTAAGTACATGTAGCTTTGTGAGATAGGCCATGAAAGTCAAATGATTTATAATGGTTGAATTTTTAAGATCCAAAATCATTAAGATAGGATGATTGGATGAGAGTGAAATTTTACCCAACCCCTCTCCATATCATTTTCTAAACATCCATCCCTCTCTAGTGTTTTTGTTTATGAAATAATGCATGTGTTTACGAGTTTCAGAAAAACAGGCCTTTGTTTATTAACAAAAGGAAAAGACTTGCATGCACATTACATTCCATGTTTAAAAGGTCCTTTCTTTCTTTCAATTTTTTTTTTTTGAAATGGGCTGTTTTGTAATGATATGAAAGATGTTATTTTACTGGATATTATCTTAAAATGTAACTGTTTTAGATGACAGAACAAAATATTCCATTCTGCAGTGCAAGGGCCCTTCTGGTTTATTGAAATAATGTAATCATTATTATGGTGTTATTCTTTTTGTCTAAGGTTCTGTTTTGTTAGAAGAATATATTTATAATGATGGTAATTAAAAGGAATTGCCAAGATGTTGAAATGATTGTTTTTAAAACATGTGGGGCCAACATTCTCCCAATCATTATGTATAGCTGTTATGTTGTATAAAGGTAGCATCTCTTACTTGGTTTGAAGTCATCAATGTCTTGTGAATATTGAACATCGTGTAAATTCTGCAGTCTCTTTTTCATGCTTGGCTCATTTTCTATAAAATTTACTGATTGCCATTTTATAAATTGACATATTTTTTAATCCATCATGCTAGTCTGCGCAAAGGTGGTTCTAGAGGTAGAAGAAAACCAGTGTTAAAGTCAAATGATGATAACTCAAAACCAAAATCGTGGGCTGGAGACGGCAGAAAGGCCATCACACAAATTACTTCAGAATTTCGCCGGAAAATGGAAGAAGATTTAGACATTATTGCAAATGAATATTCAACATCACTTGAAGGTTTTATAGCTCAGTTGCCTCTGCAGCAACATGTCGATTTGAAGTTTCTTCTTTTCCGACTGGACTTCACAGAATTTTATAGCCGGCTTCGTGTTAATGTGTAGAAAGATCAGTTCTATAAAACGTACGACTTTCAGACTCCAAGTGCATGATTATGCACCACTGGAATGAGCAATGAGAGCATCTGCCTTTCATTTTCTGCCTGCCTTGTGCTGTCGATGGTCATGATTTGGCTGTCTTTTGGCACTAGTTACTTCTCAAGTGCATGACTCAAAATGCTGGTAACATGCATGTTTTCATCATGAAGATTTCCCCTTTTCCTATCATTTTTTCCGGTGGTTGTCTGGAACTTATCTTTTGCTTTCTTCTGCAGATTTTCTTTACTACTTTACACTGGCTGTTGTGGAAGTTTTGTGTGGCTGATTTTTTGAGGTATTGCTTTTATTAACTCGGGGTTTTCAATGTATTAGTGTACATGTTTTGAACATGAACTTGACAATTTCAGTATGTTGGAGATAATTCATGTTGAGTTCACAAGAGTTGTCATTCCCAAGTGTGTATAATCTGTAATATATATTTTCTTTAGCTAAATGATAACCATTTTGCATTTTTTTTACCAATGTCATTCTGAAGTCTCTCTCTCTCATTCACACACGTGCATTTCTTTGGTTCTGTATTCTTTTATGTTTTGAAATACTCATAATCCTAATGTGTAGGTCAAACGTTGTAATTTATTCAGCAAAGAGGTGCAAATTGCTTTACTTGTGTTGAGGATTCTCCTTTGTTTCCTAGATCATTTATCAGTTCTAGCTTTGAAAAAAAGCATATTCGTCTCTTAGGGATTTTGTTACCAGCATTTATTCATCTCTTAGGGATTTTGGTTTTCTTCTTTTAAGCAGTATATTATATATAGTGCTTTTTATGTGGCTTAATGTGTTTGCTATGCTTGCAATATTTTATTCTTTCAAATGGATATTGCAGCATATGTTTTGATTCCAAGTTCAATCAACTAATGATACTTCCATCTGGATATGATATACCTGGGGTATTTATTGAACATGCTGTTGAGTACACATTTATGTTTACCTAAGGGGTTGTTTATCATTTTCCACGTCATGGCAAGTGAAGACTAAAGAAAATGAAAGTCTTCCCCCTTCTTCCATCGAACAAGGTCTCTTTAATAAGAGTATAGAATATGAGACATTTTCTTCTTCTTCCAAGGAATCCATTTCTTATAGAGTGAGATAAGAAATTTAATGAGGAAAAGAGGGAGATTTTCCTTTCTTGGTGAAACAACATCTAATTCATTTTTTGTGAAAAATAAGATTTTTGGCATAAAGACATAAATGTTGGGTTTTTCATGGTCCAACACAATGTTAGAGTTTATGGCATGCACAAATTTTCTTAGGAATCCAGATTCTTTGGGCCAAATTTTCTTAAGAATCTAGTCTAAAAAATTTCCATCAGGACCCACAAAGAAATACTTTCCTCATAAAATTTATGAAGTCACACCTTTAGGGTTTATTTAAATAAATATTAAACACTTTGATCATATGTATACTCAACTTGACCTATTTATTAAATAGGTTGATGTGACCCAACTAAGCTTAAATGAGTTGACCTAACCAGACCCATTTATTAAATAGATTAGTTCGACTTGACTAGGTTAAATAGGTTGACCCAACTTACCTCATTTGCAAAATGGGTTGACCCAATAGGTCTTGACCCATTTATTAAATAGGTCAACCCAATCAAAGTAGATTACCAAGTTTAAATGGGTCGATCCAACTTCACTCATTTATTAAAAGTATGACCTAACCCAACTTGTATAAAGTTAACCAACTTATTAAATGGATTAATCCAACCCAAATAATCATAAATAGGTTGATCCAACCCAGACATGACCTAAATCTTTATTAAATGAGTTAACTTGATTTTAGTACTCGAATAAGGTTAAATGAGTTAACCTTTTGGCCATTTATTAAATGGTTGACTTAACTTGACTTATACCTCCAAACCATTTATTAAATGGATTGATCCAACTTGAAATGACCCATTTATTAAATGGGTTTGCCCAACCTGAATAATTCTAATAAGTTCAATTCGAACCATAGCCAAGATAACTCCTTGATTAAGTGGGTTGATCCACCTCGAGTACCTGATGAAACTTAAATTGGTTGAACCACTTGGCTCATTTATTAAATGGTAGACCCAATTTAACTACCAGTCTTGTCCCATCCTATACTATTGTTTAATATAAAAGAGAGAATTTTGAGTGTCCATCAAATAAATCTTTACAATTCATGTATCGAATGGTTGTGATTTGCTTCTATATTGGTAGGCAATATAAGAAAAATTCCAAAATTGTTCTTGCCAAAAAATTTAGTATGTTTCTACCTCCTACCTTGAAAATTTTCACCCATATTTAAATTCTAAAAACACATTGGAAGAAAAATCTACTACAATTTCAAACTCTCTCTTTATATTTAGATTCTCTCTACCTAACACACACCCCCTCCCCCTTGTGATGTTTCGAGCATGGAGAAGAAGAGGTGAATTGAAAAAAAAATTCTTCTTCTATAATCTCTTGGAATGACTTCTCTTTGTAACATGTGAGTTTGATTGGTGAACTCCTTTTATTGAATTAATTATAAATAGTTTTAAACCATCTAAGTTTTGTATCATTTTGAAATTTTCTTTGATCTCTAAACTTTTCCACACTTTAAGATCATCACTTTATTGATCCAATCAAAGTGTTTTTGATAAGACATGTTCAAGCATAAAGCCATGAGAAGCATGTCCCACAACTAGTTTATTAAATGGATTAACTTAACCTGACTTCACCCATTTATCAACCATTTTTTTTCTTTTGTAGGTTAGTGACAAGCAAACATATGAAATTTTTTAGATTTGAAAGTGAACGCCTATTAAGCCATTTCCCCAAGAAAGTTTTCCATTGAAATCTATTTTCTATTGTAATTTATTTTCTGAGGAAACAAACAAATATGCCCGAAGTGCATTAACCCTTTATTGGTTGAGATTGCATTATCTTGTAGATATAGTATTTAAGATTGTCCAATTAGTAGATTTGCCTCTTGTAACCACTTACAGTTGTACAAATTATGGAATCTATAAATTTATGCCTAACCTTGCATTGAGATTAAGCACATTTCTTTATTGATATTCTGTCTGCTCTCACGTGTACTACAATTTTTTTTTTTTTAGAATGATTCCTCTTTTTTAATTTTCTTTTGCGACTGTAACACATGCCATCATCTTTTTCATCATTGGAGCCTTGCCCCACCCACCTGTGGTTAGGTTTCAAGTTCTCCAACCAACCATATCAAACTTAGGTTTTGTCACTCCATAATCTGCTAAATCATTTGTCACAATTTCATCTAAAATTACTGGTTTCCCTCTTCTATTTCTTTTAACATCTAACCCTTTAATTCTTCGTACTGAAGCTAATTTTTTTCTTCTTTTGCATCACCAAGCCATCATAGGTGAATTCATGATCTTCTCTTCTGCTGGAGTAACCTTTAGATTTCCCCCATGTATTGATTCTATCATTTCCTGGTGATGACTCTGCACAACTTCACTACTGCATGCCTCCGTTTCCACTAATCTCACACTTATGATTTACATATCTTTCCTCCTTTTGTTTTGTATTTGCAACACAATGTCAAAATATATCATTGTATGGCACCAACTCAGTGTACAGTTTTGACCAGCTCTTCTTCCCTGCTTTCATATCCTACAAAGTTGTCTCTCTGTATATAATATATACATATATATAGGCTTACATACATAATTGGCACATACCTTAGGGCCACCTACTTGTCGTTCATCAGCAAGGAGATGGAGCTGTTCATGGGCAATGCTATACACTTGAACCCAATTACTCGAGTGGATCCGCAGAGGATATATATAAAAGCAACAGGGTATGCTCAAAATCCCTCGTTAGTTTTTGTATTACTTGTTTCATGTTCGTGGGGTTCACATGGTTGTCCATGGGAGTGAGTTCAAATGAGAGGTATTTTCAAGATGATTCTTCCTATAAAAAAATAGTTCAATTGGATTGATGATTATTCAAGGGTCTGAAGATTAGCAGTTAAAATATGGTTAGTTCTTTTATGGATTTTTATCAAATGGCGAGATCAAGTTGAAATAGGTTCAAATTGAGTAGGGATCCAATTCATGGGGGTAAATGTGTGAGGGAGAAGGGAGAAAAAAGAGCAGCGGGGAGAAAAAAGAGCGGCGGGTGTGTGTGTTGGTTTTTGGTTTCGGGGGGGGGGGGGGGGGGGTGGTTTAAACTTATATAGGTAGCTTAGTTGGCTTACCCTTTGGGATTATACTATAGGTCTCGAGTTTGATTCCTTTCGGGCTAACTATGATACAAGAGGCTTTTAGGTAGTTTCATAAATTTGTGGGAATCAATCTCACCTCCAATGTAAGGTGGAGATACCTGATGATAAAAAGACTCTCGAGGGAGATGCTGTTCAGCTGAAACAATATATGCGTATGGGTTCTATAGGTTTTGGGGGGAGGGGGATGATGGTAACTTTTATGACCTTTTCTCTCTGTAACTTCTCAAGTATTGATGCAGAGAAAGATGATACTTCATTGATAGCAGGGGCCTTTTGGAGGGTTTCGATCATCAACACGAAGTTCACACTCATGTGAAGGGGGTTCAAACCCAAGTGGGCCCATTACTGGGTTGTTCTTGGGTTATGGGATGCTTTCAGTCCAAAACAGTTTTTATAATCAGGCCTTTCATGAGCCTTTAGTGGGCTATAGGGCCCATCCACGTGGGCCTTGTGTTCGCATAAATGGAGTTACGGCTGCATAGGTCTGAATTCCTTAGTTACCCTTTTATTTCTTAAAGTTCTTACAAATATCTGAGGGCATAAGTCTCTGTTTGTGTTTAAGTGGGGGCATTTTAGATATTACATTTAATAAGTTAGGAGGTTACATTTTTTATTAATAAAAGAATCCCAAGAGAGAGGGGGCGGGATTATTTGGTTTTTGCTTCATAGTGGTGACAACCTTGAGAGGTTTTTCCACATGTCCATACTTGAGGAGATCCCTTTCCATTGCTGTTGGGGATGCAAATCCTTAGGTTTTGTGAGGATTTTGGCTGGTGACAGGTTTGGAACTCCTTGAAGACTGCTGCAGCATTGGGAGGGGTGTTTTTGGTAACCAAGGGAACCACGAGGTAAGAGCCCCTTAAACTCTTCGGGGGAATACCCCACACCACACAGGACACTCTCAGTTTATGCTGTTGGGATTCAAACTAGCGATCTCTTGCTTCTTGAGGTGAGAAGTAATCAATTGAGCTATCCATGTGCCATTGGGAGGTGTGTTGGCCTTGAATTTCACACGAAAGAGAGCTATCTCACATCTCGTAAGTTTTTTTTATTTAAGGATGCTTTAAACTGTTTTATTTGGGTTTAGAAGGGCTATTTGGAGACTGTTTTTGTACAAAACAGTCCTTGGACAGCGTAGGCCAATCTTAGTCCTTCTGCCCTACATCAAGTTACCCTTTCTTTGTCTCTTCTGTCTCACACTCCTTGTCCCTTGTGTTTTTTTAGAGATGCGTAATGATCTCCAAAAGGAACTAAAAAAAATGAGTGAATGAAAGGAATTTCGATGAGAAAAACCTAGCAGCGGACTTTTACATAAGACCTATTGTTTGTACATATATTCATTGTGGATCATTTGAGCAGCCCCATTTAGATGGGGTGGTCCAAACAAAGTTTTGAAAATTGACTTGCGGTACAGATATCAGCTAATCCGAAATGTATTGGCCGATCTATATGGGTTTTTCAGTGCTGATTTATATCGGCCGATATGTATTTTATCAGCCGTACGAACAACTTCTCGGCCGATATGACTGATATGTCGGCGATATATATCGGTTTGAAATCGGCTGAGAAGTATAATATCTGTTTGTTTTTTATAAAAAAATCAAAACTGGTGGTGGGCTCAGGTCGATATGTCGGCCGATATTTATGTTTTCAAACTTTTTTTTTTTTTTGAAGAAAACGGTTTCCTTTTGGGTTTTTATTTATTTTTTAATTCAGAAAAAATAAATAATAATAATACTGATATTTACAAAAAAACAAAAGAGGAGAGAGAAATTTATCGGCCAATATATCAGCTAGGCTGAATTTTCAACCCCTGGATCGAACCTTCTCAGGAGAAGGTTTGAGTTTGATCGGATTCAACTGGAGTTTAAATGTGGTTAAACTCAGTCAAACCCATTAAGTCAACATATCATTCTATAATAATATTAGTTAACCAATAGATCAATTAATTAATAATAAAATTTGAAATCCCACTACAAATCCCCTTATGCTATCTCATTTGTAGAAGCAACCTAGGGTGCCACTCAGACCACCATCACCACCACCAAGTGGCACCACTAATAGTATGCCCCTAACGTTTCTCGCAGGAAAATTGGGGACTTTGTTCTACAAAAATTCCAGTTTAAACCAAAGCAAGTTTGCTTTGGCACATGTCGGCCAAGACGAGCCTGACTTTGATACTCTTTCTTTTTAAATAGGATTTTTTTTTCTTTTATATTCTATTGAACAATTAATGATTTTGATGAATCTGAATAATTCATGACTATAAATAACCTAATAGAATTAAGGGTTAAAAAGATACTCAGATGTGATGGACTTGGAATCAGGCGTTCAAAAAACGGCCAGGCCGATAATTCAGGCCGATATGATTCTCTCTTCTTTTTTTTTTAAAATATCAGTATTATTTTATTATTTTGTTTATTTTTAATTAAAAAATATAAAAAAACCGAAAAAGAAACTGTTTTTTTTTTAAAAAAATTGAAAATGTAAATATTGGCTGATATATTGACCTGGGCTCATCACCGTTTTGAACTTTTTTTTTTTTTTAAATACTGGCCTATATCGAACTGATATGAAGGTTCTACGGCCGATACAATACGTATGGGCCGATATTATACAGTGTTTAAAACCCTTATAATATCGGCCGATATCTTGACCCTGCTTGCTTGGAAGCATTTCTTTTGCAGAAAAAAACCGGGACGGTTTAACTAATGTATGATTCTCCATGCTGAGTTTTGACTCTTGCATTTGAACATCTTTTCCCTTTTTATTCAAATGTTTAAATTAAGCATTTGAATATTTTTGGAAGTAAACCAGTAAAACAATACGCCAGAGTCTGCTTCTTACACGTCTTTTAGAACATTTTAATGATTCCCCAATCAGGTGAAGCCTCAGCGGGAAGTTCATGGGCTGAATTGATGAAATTTTATCGGCACTTTCAAATTCACCTGGGCCTATCCATGGGCCCAAATATTTATGGATGGATGTCTAAGTAAAGGATATGCTTGCAAAATGCTGCTAGTATGGCGGGTTCATTTGAAAACTGACAAGGATGTTTAAAAAGAGGAGTTCGGCAGGCCTCAGGCCCATTTTGGGTTCTTTCGCGATTGCATGCTCTAAGTTCGATCCCTTTCCTCAATAGAACTCAGTAATTCCTTAAAGACAATTGTTCTTTACTGATTTTGAAATGTCTTTATTTCAGTACTTAATGATTGGACCTAAGCATTTTGTTTCTAAAAAGACTTTAGCGTACCATTGTTAGTGATGAGCTTGTTGTGTTGAATATTATGATGAAAAACCTCCATATGTTATCGTCCTCATCGGTCTAATTGCTATTGTGATAATGACTATTACTAGGAGTAACACCGTTGTGATAGTCATCATAATCGAGAAGATCGACTGGACTGCAATAGTGATGAATGTAGAAAATAGGTGATCATGATTAAGGTGTAGACTAATCTTTAAAACACATGAAAGTATTTATACTCACATATATCGAGTAATTTTATGAAAATTGATTTTTTGGATGGAGTGAGAATCGAACTTAAAACTCATGCTTTAACGACGGATTTCTGACCATTTCTCTATATCTCTTTGAATTTGTTCTTACTTAGACACTTATTTTGCGAACTATTTTCTTTGCTAAGTGAACTGACTTTAGTGAACAAGTTTGACACATGGTGAGTGGAAAAAATGCTTTGGATGCAAAATTAGATGTTTACACTTAAAAGGTGTTGTGATACATGGAAAAAGAAAGACCTCAAGACTGGTTAGCTATCCTTATGCCTGATTTTTTGTTCTTGTCTCAACTCTCAACAATTTTATATTGTTCAATTTTTTTTTCCTCTCTTCTCTCTGCTTTAATCCCACTGTCCGGAGCTTATGTTGAACAGTTAGAAGTATTTTTTTTATTAATCATTATATATGTGTTTACAAGTTCCACTTCAATGAGGCAAGAGAAACCCATGCCCTCTTCAAATAATATTTCTATAACTAAATTCTCTTTTTGTGGCACATTTTAAAACTTTATAATAAGATTTTTTTTTTAATTTAAACTACTTATAAGCATCTAGCATCTCAATGAAAGGCAGAATTAGAAATTCTTTTGAATGCAATTATGAGCGCCAAACACCTAATTTTTATGATATTTTAGAAATTCTATCTAAAAGGGGTTTGAAAAGATTGTTGAGAAAGGAGATCGTGGCAAATGACACTTGTCTAAAAGCTTTAATTTTTTCAGAGTTGATGACATCCCGCACTTTCTGCCAATTTTTTTTTTAAGATGCTCCAATTTAAAATGATAATTTTTTTGAAGAATTTTATCTTTATACAATCAAATGTAATTGTTTTTAAACATTTTAGGTAAGAGTCTTTCTGAGAATAAGAAATAGAAGGTCCTCCTATAATTTATCTTTTTCTTTTTAAATACATTTTTTACAATATTTTGTTGAATAGTTAAAATACTATAAATCAATGGATGCTTTTTTATTTAAAATTTTAACATTCTATGAAGATTTTCTTTCAATTCAAACTCTGTTGCCAAATAAAATTTTCAGTTCTAATAATCCATTTCACAACTTTATATAGATGGAAAATTTTAATATTTAGATAAATTGATGAAGCATATTTAATTTAAGTGAGCGATTCTCCCACGGGCACTTTGTCTATAGAAATACAAATTTTACCGTGATGTCCATTTTACCCTTCATCATGCAGTACCGAAAATGTAAAATAATAAGAATGTCAGAAATCGGCTCGCTAAAAGTAAAATCAACTTTTCGAATCACCTGTGAACGTTAAATTGACTCGCCGAAAACTAATATGAGATCCGATCAGTGAGATGATTTCTAAACTTTCAAACTTTTTCGGTACACGTGAATGGCAAAATTGGAACGGTAAAACTCGTGTCTAATGTCCACATAATCAATGGCCGTAATTTAATATAAGTATATTTAATTTAAAACCTTGCCAGTATGCCACACCTTAAGAAGAAGATTGGGCCTAAACTCAAGCCTGAAAAACCTAAAGATACTGCACCAACTCGAAGAAAACATACTCAAAAAGCCAGCCTCCATAGACTTCTAGATCCTTCCCTCTTCAGAAGCCTCCAGAATTCCCACCATTTTTTCCCCAATCCTTTCTCTCCTTATTATTCTCTCTCTCCCTCTCCCTGGGCATTTTATCCAACGGATCTCTGCCAATCCAGTATCTTCTTTCTCTCTAGCATCACCGGCATTACAACCTGCCACTTTCTCGGTTCTGATTTTACATTTGGGCATTTTATCAAACAGATGGCGAAATACGGCGAGGGCGACAAGCGCTGGATAGTGGAGGAGAGAGCGGATGGTGCCAACGTGCACAACTGGCACTGGGCGGAGAAGGATTGCCTGCAGTGGTCACGCAACCTCTTATCTAATCTCCTCCAGGACCTCGCCATTCTTGATGGTGAAGCCAATCTCTTCATCAAGACGAAGAAGCTCGACCGGCTCGAGGGCGAGGCCTATGTGAATATCCGCAAGGGAAAAATCATCCCCGGCTACGAGCTTTCACTTTCCCTCTCATGGGAAGGTGAGGCTCTCGATGCAGATGGCCAAACCATTCTTAAATCCGATGGAACTGTTGAAATCCCTTATATAGCCGACGAGAACGCTGATGAGGACCCCGACGTCAGGGTCACTTTTTCAGACAGCGGTCCGGTTGGCCAACGCCTCAAAGATGCCTTCCTCGCCAAGGGGAAACCTGTAGTTCTTGAAAAGGTGAGGATTTTTGTTGAGAGCATGGCCAATGGAGGGCCTGCCAAGGACGATCTTGAGGTGAAGAAGAAACCCAATTCATCGCAGGCTGCCCCAGCTCCTGCAGAGACGCCTGTTACAGTTAAGAAAGCACCTGCGCCCAAGAAGAAGGAAGTGAAGAAGGGATTCAAGACAATTTCACTTGAAGAGAAGTTCAATTGCAGAGCGAGAGATATTTATGAGATCTTGATGGATGAGAATCGGTGGAAGGGTTTTACACAGAGCAACGCTAAGATCAGTAAAGAAGCCGGTGGTGAGTTCAGTCTCTTTGATGGGTCAATTACTGGTATGAATCAGGAACTGCAGGATGGAAAGCTGATAGTTCAGAAGTGGAGGTTTGGGAGCTGGGCTGATGGGTTATACTCGACGGTAAATACAATCTGTTCACATGCCCCAATTTGATTGGTTGATTATATTTGAGTGCATTTTCTATTGAATATTGTTTTCATAATTTGGTCTTTGAAGGTTTCATAGATTTTTTTTTTGGTAATTTTGTTGCTTTTGATGCTTGGTTGTTGATTATTTTTCCAATCAAACTGTGGAATGGTTGTTATCTGTGTTTTATTTGGGGTTTATTCTGGTCCAGTGGCATTTTTAGGTCGATTGGATTTCTGTTTTATCTAGTTGTTGTTGGTTTTTTTTTGGTTGTATCGGTTTTTCATTGGTGATGTTTCTGCTTGTGATCCTCAACTGTTATTTTTTCCCAATCAAATTATCTAATGATTAGCAGTGTCTTATTTGGAGTGATTTGATTTCAGATGTAATTTTGATTGATATTTATTCTTCATGGTTAATTAATTATTGTTCGTAGTCTTTACCTCTTAATGGGTTCTAGGCTTGTAGCAGATAAATGTTGTTTCGAGCTGTTACTAGTGCAATGAACATGTGCCGCACATGTTGTGTTGATGAAATTACAAAAAAATTGTCGTTCCAAATTCACATGCCATGGTCATGAACTTATTTTTTTTTCTTTTCAATGTACTAATTATTTACGACATTACATTGTTGTTCTATATTAAGATTTTGGAGAAAACCTCTTGAATTGGGGTTTGCAGTCATGAGTCTTGTACTCCCGTTTGAATAGTAAAAAGTCCAATGGGTTGTACTACAATTGTAGCTTGATCCATCCTTTGGAGACCATTTTCTACGTGGGATGGTTTGACAAAAAATATCATGGCTGATTTTTCTTATGACCTAACTCTGACTTGATTGATGATAATAACAATTGATTCATGGAATCGAGTGCTTCTGCTTTCAACTGTTGCCATTTTTGGTGGTGGTGGTGGGGGGGCAGACTTCTCATGGGATGGTAGGTTGTCAGACCATTTTTTCCCTGTTATTATGTAAGCACATGTAATGCCTTCCGTTAAACAAAACCTTTGCATTTGGACTGCCTTAACTGATTACAAATGTATATGCTTCACTTCTGGTACAAAGAATTATATGCCAAAGTTTTACAGCATTTTCCTTTTAGTACAAAACGTTAGAACTCAAAAAGACTTTTTCAAGGGAAACTTAAGTGATAGGTTCACAAATCAGAGTGAGATACAACTTCCATATTTGTCATTAACAATGTACACTAGGCATTGTTGACCTTTCAGTCCAAGAAAAGGAAGAATTTCAATTTGTTAATGCCCATGTGTGTCAAGGCAGAAGTTATTTCTCCCTGATATCTGACCCATTTTATTTGAAATAACGAGCAAAGTGATACAAGCCGTGTTCACCATGGTGTTGGGGTTCATATCGAGGTACATTTATGCCAGACAGGGATGCTTGTGCAACCAGAAATGTGTCTTCTTACACAATTAAGCCAGCAACAAAACTAGCACTCAAAACCTTGCTCTACAGTCAATTAGTTTATGACCCTTGCCAATTTGATCACCGATGGGTGTCTTCACAGATGAGATATAGAACCAGCAATGGGTCCATGACTCTTGCCCACCCAATAACTATGCTGTTTTGTATTTCCTCTACCAAAATCCAGTGGACAAACCAAATGCCGATGAAGAGACCTAATCTTACCTTCACAAAACCTCAGAAAAATGAGATAGCTGTGCATGATGTTAATACACTTCTTTACCTATAAATATGCATATTTTTTTTTAGGAGAAGGAAGGAAAGAAAGAACTTTTTATTGTGCATCCAATTTGAAGGATGACTAACTTGGTGCTTGTTAATAGTCATTATAAGTTATGACAGTCTTTCATTATTGTTAGCATTACAATTAGAGATTGAGCTTCTCGTAATATTTATGGATATTAGGAATATTGGAGTCTTTTGAAATGATATATAGAGAGTGGTAGGCGTAGCAATCAATTATCTTCCCCAAATGATCTTAGGAATGTTTCAAAAACCCCAATTAGGCTGTTAGTCAATGCATTCTATCATGTAAAATAACAAAAATATCCTTCCTATGAAGAATAATAAAATAAAAGAAAATTATAATCAATCATTTCTCATAAAATAATAAAAATATTCAATGAAAATTAATGAAATCGCAGAGGGAAAACGACTGAAATCGCAGAGGGTGGACGCTGCACTCTATCCCATCCAAGAAAATAAATGCAAAAGTGTTAATGTAGTATTACTAGCAATCATTCATAAACAGTTTGATGCAGCTTTAGCTAGTAGACAAGGTCTCGATGATGGGTTGGATTGCCTTTACAAAGCTTTAATAAAAAATGGTGTCTCCTTTCACTATATTTAAACTATTGAAAAACAATCAATTTCTCAATGATGATTTTCCAACCTAAACAACCACTGCCCCATTGGTGCCCAAATTTTCAAGGAAATGGAATTATTCTTATTGAAATTTAGTGTTTGTGTGTCTGTATGTGTGGAAAACAGAAAGCTACATAGATTAGAGATTTTCATCTGCCAATAATTTGGGCTTTCGATAAATCAGAGAGAGGATTCATTTCCCTTGAAAATTAGAAGATTCAAAGTTTTGCGAGTCCTTTTCAAGAGGAGATTGATGCAAAATCCAATTGCTCTCGTCCCTCACTCTTTTCTTCTCTGTTTTTATAGTGGCTCACCTCAATGGTATTCTCATCTATCAACTCAAGATCTCTATGTTCTATCATCTCCACCCATGTATTTTCTTTCACCATTCCCATTCTCTTCTCACTCTCATTTTTTCATCTCTTTTTTCTAATTGTATTCCCTTTCTTATTTCATTACTCTCTCTCTCTCTCTACCCTTGTTGATGTTTCCACTTCCCTAATCTGCACTTTCTTGCCTTGAAAAAAATTTCTAGAGCATATGTTCTACCATTTTCCTCCCAAATCTATGTTTTTTTTAACCCATGCTTCTTGAACCACCTTCTTAAATTAAACCTTAAATTCGTAATTAACTATTTGTTTGACAAAATATTGCACCTCTTTGTCACACCTCTTTCACTCTTGTGTCCTCGCCATTACCTCCTCCTCTATTTTTGGCATTTACCACCTATTGTCTCTCTTTGTGATGTTTTTATTCACTTTTTTTATTTTATGGTATTTTATTCTACTACACATTTATTATGCAAGCTTTCCAATGCTGTTGTTATTTATTGGATTTTCTTGCTGCATTGAGCTATTATTAATGTTGTTATTTTCTAAATTATACATGGCTTTCTTTGTTGTATTTTAGACCATTTAATACTTATCACTGTAGTTATTTGTTGTGTTTGTGTGGACCTTTGAAATCATTTGATGCTTCTTTTATTAATGAAACCGCTTGTTTTTATAGTAATAGTGTTGTAGCATTTAGAATAATTTAGTTTACAGAATAGTATTATATTCTAGCTCTCTCTCTCATCATTACATGATCTGAATTAGTGAAATGATCACATGCACACTAGTGTTCGCAATATTACCCCCCCACAACTAGGCATAGGGCCCACTAAATGAGTGGGTGATGGGCTTGTTGAAAAGGTTTTTTCTTGAATATGTGGCCTATCAAAAGTCACCATGATTGAATCAATCAAGCCATGTTTTTAAGCCTCTAAGAATTTAACTACTTCAAATTATTATTTTAATCTTTATTATGTTCAAAGACAGTTTGATTGACCTGGTCAAAGATGATTTTGGTGGCCAAATCAATGATGATTTTCCCACCTAAACGATTGTCCATTGGTGTCCAAATTTTCAAGTAAATGGAGCTATCTAATATCTATTGTTATGTTCATAAGGATACACATATGTACTCTATAAATGTTATCATTCATTACAATGAATACACTATGATTTTGTCTCTTAACGTTGGCAAGTGGTAACAACCTATTAGCAGTTCCACGAATAATATGAATTAAAATGAATGCAAGGCTCCTCCAAATACAGCTAGTGTTTTTCCTGTATGGTTAAAAATTAGATCAATCTATTGTTCCTAGTGTGGACATTGAGCTTAGGCCCTGGTGCTATTGTGCTGTCTGGTGTTGGCACGGCAGTGATGAAATGCTAGCCCTTTTCTTTCAAAAACACTAGAGAATAGCATTAATGTAGAGCTTGTTTCTTAAGAATGGCTGATGACTGCCATTGATTTAGTCAAAAGGCAAGAAGTGGAGAGAAGGGAAGAAAGGAGGAAAAGGAGAGGGGACATGAGCTCAAGGTGGAATTTGAAAAGCTTTCAGGGGGAAATTGTCATTTACTAGCAACACATCAAGTGTATTTTTTGTTAATATTAAAAGTGATGTCCCAATGACTGAAAACACTGGTGACCCCATTAGGGTCCTAAAATAAGAAATCTAGATTATTGTATATATTGAAATTGGACCCTTTACTATTGAAAAGGATGCCTGGAGAATGTTGAGAGGTCTTATGAAAAGTTAACTGGTGCAGATGAAAAGGCTTTTAGTTTTAGTGTCGTGCTTGGAATTCCTTTAAAAAAAATGTCTAAAGGACAGCAAGAGAGTATTACTGAGAACTGTTTTTTTTTCTTATCAAGGAGAACCCCAAGACCCCCACCCCTCCCCGAGGCATTGGGTAAAACACTGGATGCACGCAGACTCACGCAAGCCACAGGCATCGAGTTACTACGGGATTCGAACCTTAGACTTTTGGTTCCTGAGTCAGAGTAACTACCAGTTGAGCTACCCCGTGCGGGGTTTTTCCGTTCAGATATTTCTGAGAATTATTTTGTTTCTTTTAGGCAGATAACAACCAAAGCAGGTTTGTGCAAATTTTCAGAGACCAAAATAGCCCAAGCACAAAAATATGAAGTCAAGGAGTAGGGAGAGGATTCATCTTGGATTTTGGGGTAAGGATATGATAGATTATTGATTGACGAAGAATGCTTTTTAGTTTTTTACGTGATAGGGTGGAAATGTAGGATGTGGAAAGATGAGCATAGATAAATGAAAAAATGGCTAGGTCAATGATAATGGAAGACTGAAAACATGGAGATCATCTAATGTAGGTATTGTATGGTGGAAAATGAAATGGCAATGATGGGTGATCGCTGAAAGTGTTGATATTTAATCTTTGTGGAAATTGAAAGTGAGTCATATCCAATTCATTGCAGTAAAGTTGATGTGGATGGGAAGATGGCAGTAATGGGTCCTTCAGGTTACTCCCACAAGATGGTACAAGGGGTTATTGTGTGCACTCCCTAGGCGTCCACTTTTCTTGTATACTTATTATTGCTTGGTTGCAATGGATGTGAGCGTTGAAGTGAGCACTATGCAGCCCACATCATCAATTAGATTGGGGTGTTTTGACTGCGGTACTATGTTATTTGTGGTTTGGACATGACTTGTTTGATGGGATGCTGATTTCGTGTAAATTGCATTTCGCTCTGCAGGTGAAAATGACATTTGATGAGCCTGAACCAGGACGAACAATTATAAGACTGACACAGACAGATGTTCCTGATGAAGACAGGTTATTACCATTTTAAATTTCTTCTCTTTCGATTCTGATTTTAGCTATTCATTTAATTCTAAATGATCTTACTCTGTAAAATTGGTTACCTTCCAGATATGGGAATTCTACTGTGGTTGAGAATACAGAGAGGGGATGGAAGGATCTGATCTTCCACAAAATTCGTGCAGTATTTGGATTTGGAATTTGACACTTCCGCTAAAGAAGGCTCTACTGAAATCAAATTTTCAACATTATTGTCATCAAAGTTTATTTGTTCGTCTTTGTCTGGTTCATGTTGTCAAAACTTGAGGGCTTCATGAGTCTGGGACTCTCTGTACTCTTAGTTTGTGATGGACGTATCAACAGTTTAATAGAGGACACTTTTATTCATGCCGTCATGTACTGTGGTAGTATGACAACTTGTTGAACGTACATTTTGTTACCCATGAGTTCCAACTTTTTCATTGCTTCCAAACAGGGTTGTTTGCTCTGATGATTCCCATGCAATAGCCTAGTGATTTCTACTTCAGTGGCTCAATTGTTCGTAAAATGTGAACCTGAGCTGCTGCAAAGGTTGGAAGTCTCAGTGATGTCCTTTGCATTTAGAGAGGAGTAAGAGTAAGAATTCTCCTCAAACAAGTAAGGATTTCTCCTCAAGCAATTCATTTGATTGTCTGTTGAGAGGAGAAACAGTAGATAGATGAAATCGTGCAACATAACCATCTTCTCAGGTTTCTATCATCTTCATACTAGGAACAACTTTAGACTATTTTCGACTAAAGCTGTTCTACTGCCATGTACAATTTCCTGTACTTCATCTTCATCTTGATATATAGTAGCGGCTTATATGGATCACTTATTTGCAAGTTATGGTTTTAATCACAAGAGCGACTTTTTTTGAATGATGGATTAGTATTTCATTCAAAAAAGTCCAAAGCTCAAATATACATAAAGCCCATGGCCTGGGCCTAGGCAAAGAGCAGCCACAATTAGCAGCAAAAAAAAAAAAAGAATTAGGCCGAATGGCACATATAAAAAAAAAAAAGTCCACGATCAGACAACGAAAGCAAAAGAACAAAACCGTTAGGTTCAAATTAAATATTAGGTAAGGCATGAGGGAAGATATCAGAGCTGCCATAAGAGTGGTGGTCAAAAAGTTTCTCAATGTCAAAACTCCCAGAGCAAGGGATCTTCGGGTGATTAGGGTAAAAAGGATTAATAAGGGCTCTGATAGCACAAATCTGGCCATGGTGGGGGATCAATTTTTGACAACTAAGTAAGAAATGAGAGAGAGCATATCCTCGCATAAGAAGAGTTGATGTAGACTATGCCCATGGTAAATAAAAAACAATAGGACCCTCTGAACAAAAATGAGAGTGGATAAAGTGTCATCTAAATCCGAAGTAGATGAGAAGAGGTGTCCATCGATCCAAGAAATGCTACACCAGTAGAAAGCACCCATCGATGATCTCTCCTCAACCAGAAGTGGTCATAACTATTGGTCACTTTTGAACTCCTTATTTACTTTCTTTAATTAAAGGAAACTTTTGTAACTATTGATTTTTTAGTAACTTTTGTAGGCTTCACATTCAAGTATATATTTTGCGATGCACCCCGTCATCATCTATATTTGTTTTCATGGGTTTGTCTTGAATGAAGCGTAAGGATGCACATGATCAAACTCTTAAGTACCGATTGCTCTAGACTATCACAAATTTAATTATACTTTCAACGTAAAAAATATCAAGTGGGATAAAACAACACCAACATTGTTTGTGTTTTTATAGTATGAACACCTTAAAAAGTTCAAGAAGCATTGTTATATTACTTAAAACCTCTCAGTTTCCTTCTATTTCTGGATCATTCTATTACTAAGAATGAAAGACGCTATTGACACCAATGTACTATATAAATTTCAATTGAAACTCTTCTTGTGACGGAATGTCTTGAGTTTGATTCACGGTTAAATTTTTCTCAGCCACTCCCCATAGGTTACTCATTGACTTAACAATGTGTGTGGGTTGTGAAATTTACACATTCTCGTAGGATTACTCTTGCCTTCAATGTAGGAATGGGTTTTCTATTTTCTAGCGGGATTTCTAAAGAAGGGTGGTTTCCTTTCTTTTAGGAATATCCATGTTAAAAAAAATGTAGATTGGTTTAGTCTTCAGGTGAGGGTGGCAACTTCTTAATCTCTCTAACTAACTCAACTCAACTCAGTAGAGTTGATTATGTCTGTAACTCATTGAATAAAAGAGTCAATGAAATTGTAAATGGGTGTGAACTTAAACCTAAATGCGAATTAAACTTCCGTTGTCTCAATTAAATATTCTGACTTGAAATTTGATATGAAATTAAAAAAATGAATCAATGGATAGATTTTCTAGAGCAGCATTAGCCATATTTCATTCTGAGGATGTGCCATTTGGTGCTACTGAAATCAACAGAGTATGTTCATCAAATCAAACTCAAATAGTGCAATTAGCTGAAAGTTTCCTTCATTAAAGAAAATAAATAAGGAGTTCAAAAGAGACCAATAGTTATGACCACGGCCCGAAACCATTTGCTTAGGACTTGGTTTGTTGTAGCTCCTCTTCATTTAAGCCTTTTCTGCTTAATATCAAAAGCCTAAGCCCCTCATTGAGCCCATCAGGCTTTGACGTAAATAATATTCATCTTTGTGTTCATTGATTTATAGATTCTATAAACATGACTACATATCTATTTCTTCATCATTAAGGTTATTTCTCTGATTTATTTGGAATCAATACCTAATTAACTCATATAATTCAATCTCATAATATTATGATTGCAACAAGTCGGCTTCTCTACTCTACAATAAATTACATATTCCTTTCAAATTAAAATTCAACATTTGGCAAAAATTGAAAAATAGTATTAAAAGGTTTGAACTTTGTTTTTTCTTTAAGTAACAATAATATGGGCTTGCAAGAGCCCAGAAGACTCTGCACTGAAGTTGAAAACTAAAATTGTTTATTTATATCCTTAAAAATAAAAATAGGCGATTTCAATCTCCAAATACATCAATCTCACCAGCAAAAGATAAAAAATGAAACTCAAAATATTTAAACTTTGATTGTATATACCCAAAAAAAAAACTTTCACCAAAACGACATATTAGTTAATTGGGCCCGACACGGAGCCCGTCAGCTGTGACTTCACCAAGGTCTCTCATAGGCCGGGCATTGGCCCAAAGCACGGCCCATTAGCGAGGGATAAAAAGCTAAAAAGGCTCGTCGCCTGAGAGATTCGAACTCTCGCGGGCATAGCCCATGTACTTAGCAGGCACACGCCTTAACCACTCGGCCAAAGCGACGGATTGTCATATGTGGAGCAATAAATTATTTTATATCCAATGTGATATATATTTAAATAAAAAATCCATTTATATGAGAATGCAATGGGATTAAAAATTACAGCAATCAACGTTTTGGAGTTTAAAAATCATGATTCATTGGTACACTCAAAATATTTCTAGGAGGCCTATATTCAATTCTAGCAAATCCATGGACATATATTTCAAGGACAATCTAAAATTCAAATGTAGTAGACCTTATAAAGTTTGATATAGCTAATATTTGTAGCTTGAGTTTAGAAGAATTAATTTTGTTGACAAAGTGTGTATTCTATGTTGGGGTTCACGGTGACAGTGTTTTTATAGGAAATGTCTATGTTTAAATACAGGACCACAAAAATTTACCTTGATAAGATTAGTCAAATTATAGTTTTAAAGGCTAGATTAAAAAATTAAAGTTATCAAAATTTTGAAGGTTTAAAAGCAATGACTTATTTGATCCAATCAAGGTATTTCTAGTAATGAAATGTTCACCCGTGGTATAACCATGTGCACTTAGGCATAGGGCCCACAAAATGGGGTGGTTATCCACCCGTTGGAATGATCTTTCTTCAATATGTTGTCCAATAATAAATCACCAAGATTGGATCAATCAAGCTATATTTTTAAAGCTCTCAAAATTTTATCATTTTAAATTATTTTTAATCTCCAAAGTTTATGGCATTTAAAAATATGGCTTGATCAATTTAATTATGATGGTTTTTTGTGTAAAACATATTGAAAAAAAATCATTCCAACGGTTCTATTACCACCCATTTGGTGAGCTCTAAGTCTAGATGCACACGGTAATATCGTACAACTCAATGCAGGGTGAACATCTCATTTTTCAATATATCCTCATGATTATACATACATATAGCATCTCAAATTGGACCAACGATCCTCACACAGGCATTTTGTGCATACAGACAAGGGTTTTACCGTGATGTCCAATTTGCCCTCCACCTGCCGTATCGAGGAAGAATACCAAAATTCATGAACAGTGCAATCGACTTGCCGAAATTGAAAGTCGGCTCGCCAAAATTCATAAACAGTGCAATCGGCTTGCCGAAATTAAAAGTCGGCTCGCCAAAATTCATAAACAGTGCAAATCGGCTCACCGAAATTGTAAGCCGGCTCGCCAAAATTCATGAACATTGTAAACCAGCTCGCCGAAATTCAAATGAACAGTAAAAATCAGCCCATCGAAATTTTATTGTTCATGCGAAGAGTAAAATCGGGAATACATTAAAACCTGTGTTGCTAAACACAAAATGCCCGTGGGAGGATCGCTGGCTCTCCAATTAATATGCAATGTGTCTAGTGTCATTGATTGCTTTGTAGAACAATATGTTATTTCATTTTAGACTGATAGGGGTAATGAGGGGTAACGAGGGTAACCCCCTATTATCCTTATTTGGTAACTAAGGAATAGAGGTAAAATATCAACTTTTTACCTCTCTCCTCAAACTTTTGAAAACCCTCTTCAAGTACGAGTTATTCATAATACGGAGAGTAACCTTAGTCAAAGGTAAACCCAAATAACTCATGTAAAATTTACCCCTCATACAAATACAGGTTTGGTGAGAGACATTATTATTTGGGAGATGCTATATGTATATGTAAATATATTTTTTTATACTCCTGTGCTGATGTGGCAAATCACAATTTGTTAAGCTATTCAAACAAGATAGTTGCCAGTTTGCCACATCAATGGCTACATAGTAAGAGTACAATTTCAGAGTATGTTTAATTTAGCAATTTTACAATTACAATAGCACTAATTGGGTTTTGGAAAACAGGTAGCATGACTCTTATTGAGAGATGAGGAACTTTTAAGATGAGGTGGTATACAACAATATTGGATCTTTGTACTTTTTGAGGGGCTTGTTCTTTGTTATTAATATTTTATTTTGCTCGAAATTTCATTTTAGCACTAAGTTTGAAATGAATCATCTATCCATAGTTTTTGTCTCTATTTTATTCATATTGATTGTTTATATTCATTTTAGCCCGTTTCAGTTGAAATAACTGAAAGAAGTGTATTTCAATGAAAATATATATTTATTTTTCTTAAAATTAATAATTTATCTTTTATTAATCCATGATTTTAATACATTTACCATTTTATTATTTTCTTATTTTCTTTTCTCTATTATTATAATTTTCTATTTTTAAATTTTATTAATATACATTTTTTAGATTTTAAAACTTATCATAATCTCTTTTTTCGAGAGGAACACCAAAACGATTGAATGTAATGACCTCTAAAATAGAATTGATAACTATGATTTTTTCTATTAGAAAACTGATTTTGAAGAGAAGTACCTCCAAGGCCTATGATAACTATATATCTTACTCTAACATAGTGACATGAACAACAAAAAAGATTTGCCAATGAAATCCAATCCCATTCAACAAGAATTGATTACATACAAGAAATCATTCCAAAAATTACAATTATATTTTCTAAAAGTTTCTAATTCCTAGGTCCCATGTCCTTTGGCTTAGGCATACAATGTCACAAAATTTTGCTCTCACAAACTCATTTTCTATTTATCATGGACTCAAATCTACTTTTTTAGCATCTAACTAATCATTAAGACATGTGCAAACCTCCCTATCTATTTATAGAGAGTAACCCTTCGCATAACGAAATAAAACATAAAACACGCACAAATCAAACAAATCATTAGAACACCGAGATTTTATGTGGTTGACCACAACGGCTACGTCTGCGAAGTGAATGCTACTCAATTACTTTATAGAGAAAATACTGAACAACTTGTTATAAGGGATTCCAATCCCTTAAGCCTATGTCCTCTCTCTGAATTCTTTTTCTCTTCTCTCTCTCTCCCATTGAGAAAGCTCTAACTCAGAAAACTCTAGAGAGACTTAGCCCTTATATTTATTGGGCCTTACATAAACACAAACTCAACCTAATAGACCTTTTAAATCAAATCCAACACTTTGAGAAGTAAGAATTGAACTCATAAACTCCTCCTTGAAGATATGGGTGTCATCAATTCAATTCCATTGAGTTTTAAATCTGGCTTTTATACATCACTCTCTAAGAGATTTACCATCTATCAACTTTTCAACTTTAAAAGATCTCAGTATCTAATAAGATATTATGCCATTTATTCTTTTCAATTATAGTAAGAATAGACATCTCCACATTGGCTATCTTGGTAATTGATAAAACTCCTTCAATCAGATTTTCCATCATTGATTTTTTCAGTAACTTGTCGCAACTTTTCTGTATCAGCTACCAACTGTCCCATCACAGCTTTACAAAATTGTTCAGCTGACTAATTTTTTGGAATGTGTGAAAATTTTTTATTTGTATATATTGGATAAATCGATAGGACATTATTTTATACATATATTTTCATAGGAAGTAACCCTTTATTGGAGTTCTCATGGTTTAAACTTAATATCTCCTTGTAGAGATTTTGCTCCCAAACCAATCGGGATAATCTCTTGGAGTTTAGGGATCTCAATATTAATGCGCATCACATAAAAGACTTGATTTTTAAGATATAAAAATAAATATGATATTCTACTCTAAACATTTGATATTCAATAATGAAAATATGTAATTTATTAAGCGTGAGAGGTTAACTTGATGGTGATATTCTCACTCTTGTATGTGGGATGTTTTAGGATTAAGCCCTCCACGACACAAAAAATGACATTCTCCATAGTTTGTAACCGGCATATGTGGATAATGAGGTTTAAAGATGCTCAAGGATTAGTCAAGTGTGACGCTTGATTAAATCAGGTGAGACACCTGAATACCTTGATCCTAAAAAAAAAAACACTTAATTTATTCAATAAATATTATTGTCGGATGGAAAGCTTTCTTCAAGATTTAAAATACTTTAAATTAATATTAAAAGAGAATGATACCATACAATTATTCTGATCATAAGGATGCCATCAAAATACAATATTTGAAATATATAGTCTATCTATTAAAAATATAAATCAGTCATTAATTTTTATACACATACTTACAAGTACGTGTCATTTTAGATTTTTTAAATTTATTGATTTCATTGATTTCTTTGTCTAAGGAATTAAATAAAAAATACTTGATTAGAAAATATATATAAAATTTATTATATGATTATAATTTGATATATCTAACCGTGAATTCAGTCATGAGACAGATTTTTTTTTTTCAAAAAAAGACATACTTTAAAAATGTGTTATGAAAGCATTCTTCATATTAAAATATTGATCTTCAAACTTAAGACAGATTTAATTAATATTTTAAACATATTTATAACGATATTTAATTCTAAAGTTGAGACGGGTTGGCAGGATAATATGCTCCGTTAGAATTTGCTCGTACTAACGTCAAAAGGTTGGGTCGAGTGACATTGCCGTTTTGTTCGTCCCTTGACTCTTTCAAGTTTCCACGTGGAGACTTCAGATTCCATTTGGACTCTTATCTGATTCAAGTATTGATAGATCTTTTATTTATGATCTTATATTATACAAAATTTTGTAATAATATCATATATTAATAATCTAAAATATGAAATAAATGATGTGCAAATGGAGACATCAATAGATATGTGTCATGTATTTTAAAATTAAAATATCTATAATAGTTAATATTTAAATAGAATATGCTATATTTATCTTGAAATTATGCATTTTTATACTCTTATATGAATCATGCGGATTGTGTCAATTTAAAATTATTATTGTTTGAAATTTTAATTAAAATACCATCAAATAATTTATTATTTAATAACAATATAAGTGGGTATAGTTTTAACATAAATTCATAATTTTCTATGTTAAAGTTATAAGTGATCTAAGATTTGAATGCTCACTTTATGATCTACAATTTAATAGGAGGAAATTCTCGTTTAAATGCAACTTCAAAATCTTATAAACATTGAAGATTTAAATTGATGTACTTTTATTAAAAAAAATTGGAATTTAATTTAGTAACCTTCTTTTATTTTAAAAAATTATAACAAGTGAACATAGATAGAATATTATAATTAAGAAAAAAATTGTTTGGCATAATTTTTATTCACATACCCAACTTGTATCATGTGCTTGGTCCCACCTGCCTTATGATATTTTTTTAGCCATAAAGCCTTATCTAACTTCCTAATTAAGTTTTGATCTTGTTCAACTCAACTTTATTAGGTATAATTCACATAAGGAATATATAACTCCAATTTCATTTTGATAAGAAATTATAATTTCAATTTAGAGGATATGAATTCAAATTTTATGTGTTAGATAGGCAATTAGTCAATAAAAATATTTTGTCAAATTTAAATATAAAGACTAATAGATTAATAAGATAAATAATTTAGGGTAGCGTCCTCCACGAGCATTTTGTGTAACGAGATACAGAATTTAGGGTATTGTCCATTTTACTCTTCCACTGCCGTACGAAAGCATTTAAAAAAAAAAAATCAGTGATCCGATTTTAGCGATCCTATTTGTTGTTCTGTATAAAAAAACAGTCTCACTTAGATAAATTTTAGTGATCCCGCTAGTGATTCGGCGAGCCGGTCAGTGAGCCGATTTACACTGCAGTGGAAGGGTCAGTAATCCGGCGAGCTGGATAGTGATCCAGCGAGCCGATTCGAAGGGTTAAGCGAAACGGTTCAAAGGGCAAAATGGACAATACAGTAAAACCCGTGTCGGATTACACAAAATGCCCGTGGGAGGATAGCTATCCATAATTTAAATGATAACAAAATAGCATTTGATTTTGGTACTTGAATTTTAATTATTATGAGTTATTGATTTTTAATATGAAATCATGTGCTTCAACCATGCTAATAGAGATTGCACTTTGAATCTAAATTTAGAACTTTTAAGTACGAAATCATTCTAATATTGAGTGATAGTCAATAAATCTTGATAATTTATTTTTATTTTAAGATGCTGTTTATTTGAAACTTATCTTTGTGAAACGTTTGAACATAAGCATTTTAGAGGGTTGGAGAATTTAAAGGAGATGTCACATTAAGATTTAGATAATTTAAATGGTATTTAATTGATTTTTCTAATATTTTCTAGAATTTCATAAAATTAGTATTTTTTTTTAAAAAAAAGGAAGTTCAAACCATTGAGATCTAACTATTTTAGGTTTGGATAGATTAAATGTTGGAGCACATAATTTATTTTAATAGTTTTTTCCTTTGGGTAATAATTGGATCGTAGGTTCACCTAGGCGACATTGTGCATGTGTGATAACGCACATGTGACTCTACAGGGCCTGCATGGGTGCATTATGGGTTGGGTTAGGGTCTATTTGAAATTTATTTCCTAGATGATAGTTTCTTTAAAAATTTAAGTTAATTAGATTTTAAAAGACGTGATTTTTAAGGGTCTAAGAGCAACATTAAAAAAATAGGACAATTTTGAATAAATTTCAATCCAAATTCAAATTGAGTTGGTATGCAATTTATGGGATAGGGTTGGGTGTGAGAAGGATATGGAGTCTCAACGAGACTTAGGTTAGCCTAAAATGGGTTTGTTACTCATTAGCTGCTCGTGAAAACTTGGGTATTACTCCCTCCATTCTATTTTAGTCGTCTCATTTCAAACATTTGTATTTTTTAAGTAACTCTCTATATAAGACTAGCACTTCATGTAATCTCATTCATTTTCAATACACTTTATGGTATTCCAATATGAATGATACAACTATTTTTGAACAATTCTAAAATCCATATAAGACAACTAAATTAAGAGAGAGGGAGTATAAACTATTTACTTGGTGTAGTAAAATGCTAAAGCACAATAGTGAAACTTATAGAGTGGTTGGTAGTTCTGACTTCTTTGATTGAATTAGAGGTATAAAAAGAAATTAAAATCTAATAAAGTTCAACTCAAAATAAATGAACATAGATGCCAATGCTAGATTCATTTAAAGATTGCCTCCAAATTCGAATATGCATTTAACATTTGGTTGTTTTTATTGCAGATGAGGATGTCCTTAGATTAAATCTGAATGATTCATGAGTAAATAATATAGATGTGTAATTCTGAGGGGTTAGTTTGATGGTCATATTCTCACCTTTGTATGTGAGAGGTCTTAGGATCAAACTCTCTCTAACATAACAAGACCACTCTTCATAGTTTACACGCGGGGTGTACAAATATAGAGATTTACACATGTCTCAATGATCAGTCAAGTATGTACGAGTCACTATCTTGATGTTTAAAGAAATAATATATAAATGTATAATATAAAAAATTAAAAAAATGGTTAGATCTCACTCTTGTATAATAATCACACAAGATAGAATTCAAAATTTACTCACTTATCATTTTCCATGTATCCTAACAAAAAGGACACATGGAACATCTAAAGCTTTAACAAGGCCACCTCTCTGAATACGATAACAGCCTCTTTATGTTTTCACATTAATTTTTGAGACATGATTTTAGTTTAGATTATTAGATGGAAATCATCTAATGATCTAATTTTATGGTTTGTTGGTACGAAGTACAACTCTATCTGATTTCAAAAATAATGGAAATGAACAAAATGAAATTATTAGAGTTGACTTACCTAGCTGTTAATTGAGGGATTGATTGATAATCACCTAATTATAATTGTACAGCTTTCCTTATTTGTAGTTTGATTTATTTATTATTTAATTATATTTTTTTTTATAAATAATATATCTTACGGTTATTTCATATCTGCAAATTGTATGTCTAATCTTCACATAAATGGATAAATATGGACTTCCATAACTATTGAACAAAGATAAGTCAAAGTAAGGTGTTCCCAATAGCCCTTCACCCCTACTTTTACTATTATTTTAAACAACTTGTTTGATAAATTTGACTTTTCTTATGTAAGTATTGAAAATTTAATTTTTCTTTCTTTTACTAAACAATAATATATCATTACTTATAAAATATAGTGAGAGAGATCCATTTGCCTGATGAATCATGGATGCACCCATTTATTAAAAAAAAAGAGGATGGGACCCAAATCTCATTACTAATTTCATATTATGATGAATGTTTAGAATAATTATATTATTGATCTTGTTGATTATACAGATAATTGGATTTGCTATATTTGAACTCATGTGTTACAATCATTTATACTTCTCATTATTTTATTTTAACAGTTCATATCTTAACACAAATACTTCAACATGATAGTCAAGTTATGAACACAGTAATATATGTATAAATGATGGCTATAATCATCAGTCATCACCTTTTGTTAAATAAGTGAAAAGCTTTAACTACTTGTCTTGGATTAATTAGGCCATTCCAATGATAGAAATGGAGAGTGATAAGAGCTGGGAATGTGCACTCATATCTTCACTATTTGGGGTAAAATTAAAGGACAGTAATTCTTCAGAGTTTTGTGTAATCAGGCACGGATTTTAGTATATTGTTAATTTTATCTTTACTAGATCACTTAATTTTACCCTTACCTACTCACTTATCAACACTGAAAAACAGAGTAAATTGGCTGGTCAAGTAGCTAGTAAGTAATCCGATAGTGAGCCAATTTGTTGTTCATTCTTTTGTTTTTTGGATATGCCTAGAGGTGAAGAGTAAAATTGACAATATAATAAAATTCATGTTTGATTCAACAAAACTTTGTGGGAGAATTGCTAGATAAAATTAAATCATTTTATTTTGAAGTGAACTTTATAAATATAAAATTTAAATATAATATAATATAATGAGTTTGTATTTTTAAAGTAAATTTGATTTTCTTACCTCAATTTAAATATAACTAACTACAAAGACTCCGTGTGAATTCATTTAAATTTATTTCATTTTATGATCATCATTCACGAAATTAAATAATAAGACTAATGATAAAAGTACTTGTTCTTGCCCTCCCCTGATGTTAACATGGCAAATGTTTCTTTAAAAGACTCCAACTATCGAATTTAAAAATATTAAATTATCTTAATTTATTCGTTTAGAAGAACTCTTTTTAGTCTTCTCAAAAGAAGAAGCCAAGCGAGTACGCGAGGGAGAGAGAGAGGGAGAGAAGAGAGAGGGAACAGATCCCGAAAATGGCATCGAGCGCAGAGACTGTGAATCAACCAAACCCTACCGAGTCGACTCTGTTCTGGTGCCACGCGTGCGACATGAGCGTTTCCATTTTCAGCTCCTCGCCATTTCCGCTCTGCCCTCTTTGCCATGGCGATTTCCTCGAACATCTGGATGATTCACCACCCCTAAATCCACACCATCCGAGCTCCCTCTCAACCTTCCTCAACAACCCTTCTCTACCCGACTCTCCCTCCGACTCTGACTCAGAACCCGATCTCCCATACCTTTCCTTCCACACCTACCTCGACCGCCTCATCCACCACCTCTCCACCCACCCACAATCAAGCGGCCCCCGTTCCTGCACCCCCGCCTCGAAGTCATCCGTCCAATCCATCCCCACCGTTAAAATCACCTGCTCTTCAGAACCCCTCATTTGCCCCGTATGCAAGGACGAATTCCTCGTGGATGCCGAGGCCAAACGCCTCCCCTGCAACCACATCTACCATGGAGATTGCATCCTGCCCTGGCTCGCCCAGCACAATTCGTGCCCAGTCTGCCGCTTTTGCCTCCCGACTGATGATGACAGAGCACCGGCTGGGGTGGGCAATTCAGAGGAGGGGGAATTAGAGCGGGCGCTGAGGCACATCACGCGGCGGCACCGGCTTGTGTTCCCCACCCGGTCCTCGCCCACCCAGCTGGCGCAGGCTGAGACAAGCTCAGCTGCGGGTCCAGCGAACAGTGGGGAGACGGTATCAAGCCGGCCAGTGGAAGGTGTTAGTGGTGGCCCTCGTCCTGGAGCTTCCACTGCAAGGGGAACGGATGAGGAGGGCGATGCGGTGATGTCTGAGGTTAGAGTTGATTTATTCGATTGAGTTGGAATTGGGTTCTTTCTTTATCAAAAGTCAAGGTACTTTCTTTTCTTGCTTGCACCTGTTTCTCTACTGAAATCATTGTATTATTTTTTATTACACTTTCTGAAAACGTTCTCTTGTGTTTGCGGTTCCCACAAATTAGATGGAAGAAACTAACAGATTATTATGCTAGAATACAATTTTCCTTATAAATGGGGTTAGATAAGATTAGGGTTACGAGTCTGGAAGAATGAACACTACATGAATGAGTTAGTTAATGGTTATGGGAGAAAATTCGAAATTCTCTAAACAAAGCAATCTGGACAATCTTTCATCTGCACCAACCTTTAAAAAAAAAACCCCTTTCATCTGCACCAACCTTTAAAAAAAAAACCCCTTTCATCTGCACTCTGCAAGGTTATGATATTCCATATTTATACATGATATCCCATGTTTTCCACGTCTAACTCACACTTTAATTACTTATTTAGTTTCATGTAAATTGAAGTCTGAAAGAGAATTTTCCTCTTAGTCATTTCCCTGATACCTTTGGATGTGGCATTTTTGGGGAAAATCTACTATCCTCCTTCAATTACACCCATCAGTCCACCATTTTACAAATCAGGGAATATGAAATCTCTAGATTCTCCCTTCTTGTGGCCACCAAATATATCATTTTCTGAAAAGCAAACAAGTTGTGATACACGTCCTTGATGCAGTTGAAAACATCCTAGAAATAAAGCTATTCATTTAGTAAATTGTTTCAGGATAAATCATGTTACCTTTTCTGCATTTCATTCAAACAAAGACCATAAAGCAGTTTTCTTAAGATATTTTAGAATATATTAAGTAGCCTGGTGATACATAGTTCGAAGGTTCTTAGTGCTGAAATCATTAAGGTTACGTGGTGCTAGTCATGTTTCAATTTTTTTTAAGAATCTTAATGCTTGTCAGAATTAGATGACCTTGGGTTTAGAAAGGCTGTATATTTACATAGCAGATGCACCATTTTCATTTTCATGTTGCTTGGACATCATTTGACATAAGGAATATTTTCTTTAATTTCAGCGATTGAAATCAACCTCATATCTTTATCAACAATTTTGACTCCTTCAATATTTCTTTCAATGAATCCCTGCCTATAGAATAGGATGGCAGATAGCATTATTGGTTCCTTGTAACCAAAAGGTGAAGAAATCTGTAAGTTCTCATAGATGGTTTGGGTATATGTTTAGAAGGTTAGAAACAATGCTTGCATGGAGAGCTTACAAGTTGCCTAGTTCAAGGTGGTAGTAGAATAGTGAGGCAGATATGGACTTGGAAATGAAGTTGTTGTACTGAAAAGTGATGTTAGACTGGAGTGATAGAATATGGCCGTAAACAGGATGAATGGAGAAGACTTAGAAAGCGTACCCTAGATAGATGAGATAAGGTTTCAATGCTGATGATGATGGCTATAATGGCTTGAGGTCCTCTATGCCCTTCTTACCATGTAATTTACCTTCCACTCAAACCGCCCAGCTGAAGAGTCTGATTGTCCATAGGTGAACCGTGGACAGCTGCCAAGGCTTTAGATTGAAATCTCATTCCTGCAAATAATATGATGATCTTAAATTCTTAATCTCTGTTTGATAAAGGCCTGTATATGTGGAGAATCCTTAGAGCTCTTTTTTTTTTTGCACAATATTCAAGTGTGCCAAAGGACCACTAAGCATGTGCTTCTTTGCTTGTGGTTTACCAATAGAAGTCACTATTTTAATTTGATCCTCATATCTACCCATTTTCGGTGGCTATTTTTTCATAATTTGCCACACAAAAAAATGCCTCAAGCGATGTCACAATAAAAATGGCAATGGGACCAATATTTCCTATTTTTGGTTAATTTTTTTTCATTTTTCTGAATGTTATGTCTATATATTGGGCATATACTTTGGTGAAGTTTCTTCCATTGGGCTAGAAGATGTTAGTTTATGTGAGGATTGCTTTATAAAAGGAATATGGATGAATAGAGTAGCAATGAAAGATAATTAGGATTGAATGCATTAGAAAAATGCTGAAAGTAGCCCCAATAGATGCAAAAATGAGAGGAAGCCATTTAAGGTGGTTGAGGACGGCTTTAGCTTGCCATTGCTGAACCATTCATAGCTATGTTGTAGAAGCAGTCCACTAGGCATTTCCACCTGAATCAGATCTAGAAATAGCAGAGAACCCCTGCCTAAATGAAGGCCCCAGCTTGTCACCATTTTTTTTAAATTCCTTCCAGGCACCTGGGTGTTGATTTCAAGACTCCTTTGTAGTGCCACTGTTAAAAGCAACCCCCATAACATGCTGTCTTTTATTACTCACTGAAACCTTCTGAGAATGAGTCAATTGAGCTAATTGTTTTTGGCGCACATAATGATAACTTAAACATTTGAAACACTGTACCCATAAGAAGTGACTGAATAATAACACCTCAAGGGTAGGGCAGTCCATTGAAAGTGACTGAATAATACCTAGAGCAAGATCATCTGAGCAGGGAAAAAACTTTTAAGCCTCATTCTTCCATCTCAAGATGCTCCAAATTCATAAATCCATGCTTTGAGAGCTAGATCCTGATAAAAGTTCTCCTCTCTCTAAGTGACGAAACAGATTCCTATCAAAAGATTTGTGCTCATACAATAGAAATCTCTAGTTTCTCTCTACATGTTCATGTTGACGTTTGAGAAACTGTACTTTTTTCTTCATTACTTCATGCTAGTGATTCTTGAATCTTGTTTTCCTATGATTTCAGCAGTCAATATTGTTCATGGTTTAATTGATAAAAGCTAAAATTTGAAGATAAAGATTGTTGCTGATGAATGTGAAAGCATTGCATTGTTTATGAGTAAATGCGCACCACCACCAGCCCCTCCTCCCCTCCCACCACAGCAACCCAACCCAACCCAACCACCACCACTCTGGTTTCCCATCCCTGCATCTTCATATTGCTGACTGAGAAACTGTACTTAATGATTCACACTTGTGGTGTCATCAGAGCTTAGAGCTCATGACTTTAATTCAATCATCTTTCTTCATCATTTCATTCTAAGTGATTCTTGAATCTTGTTTTCCTTTGATGTTCAGGAGTTGATATTGTTCGTGGTTTAATTGATAAAAAGCTAAAAATTTGAAGTATGATAAAGAATGTTGCTGATGAATGTGAAAGTGTTGCATTGTTCATGAATAAATGTCCCCCTTCCACCCCCATCTGTTCATCAAAATGTGGTTTTTGCAGTTGAGTACACTACTTTTCTGTCTGGCCATTTTGAAATAAAATCAGTTGAAGTGAGAATCTAATTTGTGATCATCCAGTGACGGGTGCTGTTGTTTTATAATTTCAACCAACAAATGCATTTTTTTAAAACTTGTTTGTGTTTTTCTTGAGTCTCGAATTTATCTTGTTCTGCGTCTCACACCTACTTTGCATTTAGACTTGATATTGGGTTATATAATTAAGAGATTTAGTTTTGATTGTTTTGTTTCTAGTTCATGACTTGATTCTGATGAAATTTGAGTGTTGTAGGTATAGTGGATTTAGAGTTGTTATCTTATTGAACTTTGTGACTATTGACTCGAGTTGTTTGAAAACTCGAAAATACTATGCTGAAGCACCCATGAATTATTTTCGATTTTCTGCTCATTTGTTAGTTAGTGTGGTGTTGATAGGTTTTTTTTTACTGGCTAGTCGATGATTAGACCCCGTGTTTCCGACGTGTGTGGGGTTTTCACTCATTTCTCCAGAAATAATCTTTGTATGGCCCCATCTTTGTGGGAATTCCCTCTAGTTGCTCCAGAATCCGCCATCCTGAGACTATTGAGCACACCCTCCAAGCTATCTTTGCTCTGTCAACCTCTCCCCGCACTGCCCGGGTGTCCCTCCGGTTCCTGCTGCTCCCCATCTCTTCTGTCACTGGCCAGCATACCTGCTACAGTTGTTGGCATACTTGTGCTCGTTTCAGTCTTCGTCTGGCTCCTTGACATGTGTTGGGCTTCTTCCTGACCTAACTTATGTTGGCCCAGACCTACCAGATGCCAGAATTTTTTTTCTTTGTTTTCCTGATATGAGCCCGTCCAGTGTACTCGATTGTCTGGCCTTCATGTTTTTTTCCTCCTGTACTTGCACCTCTGGTGCTTTCTTTTTATTAATATGATAGCGATTTCAAAAAAAAAAATAGGTTTTTTTCTCTCTCATTTCAGCTTGCCCCACCATCTTGGGTTGGTTTTTTGAGTTCTACTTACCTATTCATTTTCATTTAGGGTAAAGATTATCATTTTGAAATCTAACGTGTCTCTTCTATGTACTTCATTTCATGTCTTTATTGGTTCTCCATTCTTTGTGCAACTTCCAAGCCAAGCTTATGGTCTCAATTAGAAGAGAAACCAAACCTGCTAGCCAAAGCTGATTTTAGGGGAAATTCTATTATGCCCTTCATTATTGAAATTCGCTCATATACATAGGCTTAGGTTACAACTGAAAGGGAAATAGCTAAAAAAAAGTATTAGATAACGAATCCTTTTATTTAGCAATTATATTCTCTTACTAATTGGAAAGCAAATCTTTTATAGTGGCATCACTTGTTGCCCCTCGATGGTGCCATCCATGGTTAAATCTTACTATAGACGATTTTAATCTTATGATGAAATACGATTTTTAAAGATAACGATTTGGATCTTATGATATGAAGTGTTTTTTTTTACTTTACAATATTTTTTATTTATATGTTAGTTTTTACCAAAATACTATTTCTCCTTTATGAATCGAATATTTTTTTCAAAACATTAGTCTTATAAGCTATCCATGACCGCATTTATAGGCCATGTATATTACTTCCTTTTTGTATTCTTGGACAATGGTTACATAAATGTTGACAGTGTATAGACCATCTCTAAACAACATTTCTTCATTTTCTCTCCTATTGGAGCTAGTAGATTTCTTCGGATAAAAACCCAAATACTGAAACAGGAAAAATGCAATAAAAGTATAAAAAAAAGGAGAAAAGTAAAAATAAGGGTTTATGTGCAAGCTAGGCTTCCGATCTCAATTAAAAGAGAAACCAAGCCTCCCAGTTGAAGTTGATTTTAGTGAAAATTTACTTGTGCCTTTCATTATTGAAATTTCACACACATATATAAGCTGAGGTTACAACTAAAATGGAAATGTTGACGTAGGACAAGCTCTCATACCAAATTTGACATAGGACAAGTCAAATATTGGAAACCCTAGATCTAAATGATAGATGGATGCCTATATGAGAATGCAAAATGTGTATGGTGAATCCTAAAATGATATACAACCTATATCCATGATTCACATGAGATATTTGAGAGAGAAATTAATATTAAATAAAACTATGCAAATTCACAAGCTCTAATTTTATTTTATTTTGAAAAGTAATTCACAAGCTCTAATTCCAAATTTGACATAAGACAAGTCAAAATATTGGAAACCCCCTAGATCTAAATGATAAATGGATGCCTATATGAGAATGCAAAATGTGTATGGTGAATTCTAAAATGACATGTAACATATATCCATGATTCACATCTAGAGAGATAAATTAATAGTAATATAATATATCAACGACTATGTAAATTCACATACATAGTTAATCAAAGAGATTCAAACAAGAGAATGGCTCGTACACAAAGTTCTTGAGGTTTTATCGTTGCCATTCAATGCAAAATCACTCAAAAGACTAGTTAAATCATACCACACCTTGTTCTGGTCTTTTAGATTTAAAAACCAGTCACCCAAGGGATGAAATAGGGCTATGGGATCACCTAGGGTTTGCTAATTTTTTTTTTGGTTTTCAAGCAAAACAAGGTCTCAACTAGGTTCATACAGTACGTTAATGTTAGATTTACAGGTCTATGATAGGGATCCAGAAATTGGGGTGCAAATAGGGCCAAAGGGGGTCTGTTCGTACGGTCGTACGGACATGTACTGACGTCCATATGGCCTGGTGGGTCCCAGTGAGGTTTTGGTGGCTGATGGTGGGATTGGGTCCTAGTTTGGTTAGGGATTAGGGTTTGGATGAAAAAGTAACAAAATAAGTTGTAGAAAGAGGGAAAAGTGAAAAAAAAAAAAATAAGAGGAGAAAAGGGGAGGGAAGAGAAGAAGTAGAAGAGGGATTTGTACTTTGAGTCACCAAGGTTCCTTAATCTCACATCAAGGAGGCAGGAGGAGTCACACCATATCTTCATTCATTCATAAAAGTCTCTACAAAACTATTTATAAAAAAAAAAAGACTTTAAAACCCTAGGCACGTGTCTTAAGACACACATGTGAATGATTTAAAACCATAAAAGGAAATATATGTCTATAACAATCTTGAAACATATATGTACTAAAACTATATGACACAATAGAATATAATGAAAATAAATGCCCGGATGATGCCGGATCAACGGTTAGATTGGTCCAATTCATGAATGAACAACTTAGATGTTGTAAATGAAAGGATCAAACCAATTTCTCCAATCTGCTACTAGACCATCTTAAATCTGGCGTATCCATGGCTGGATCTGTCTCTATCTATGGTTGGATATATTAGAAATACGCATAAAATCATCATCCAACCATGTTGAGGAAAAATTTAGCTTCTGATGCATCTTTCTTCACTGATGTCCCATGATGTCCTCATCAAATGTTAAATGGCAAGTCCTTTTATTTAGCAATTACATTCCCCTACTTTTATTAGCTATCTATGATCACATGTAATTAGTAGGCCATATACATATACTATTTTTTGTAATCTTGAAAAATGTATACATGAATGAAAATCAACTTTTATACATGAGACTATCATCATTTTATTTGTCATTTACCCATAATGTTTGGAATACTGAATGCATAGGAATATGAAAAACCTAATTTTCTACTTCTTAAATTTTTTATAAAGATTTTACCCTTTTTTTAGAAAGAATCTTACAATTTTAGAATATAATTTGCGATTGGTGCTACTATTTTCCCCTCTTTGGAGACGAACTTTGTCCTCAAGCTTTAGATATGGGAAATGATGTTGCAAATGTTGAAAATGCTTTGAACTTGCAACTTCTTTACATAAGTTCTCAAAACATTAGAATGTCCATGAAAAAGACTGACCTGCAAGGACCCCAACAGAAATCAGATGATTCAGAAGATTCTAGCAACAGTCCGTGGGCATCATGGCAAAACAGTTGCTCCATTACTTGAATGCCTATTGGCAGCAGTACACTCTAATTTACTTTGAACCATCATTTCTTAATTCTTACTGAGAAGTCCATAGTAAGATATTCCGAATGATATCGATACAATATGGCAGTTTGAAGCTTTTATACAATTGAAAATGTTGATTGGCCTCCACCTTGCAAATGAATGGAAGCCAATAAAACGTGTTGATCAGTAGGTGTAGAATGGTATTGATGTAGAAACAATAGTATAATATTCCACATACATGGAATCTATGGTCTACAAGGGTTTTTTATTTTTTATTTTATTTTATGAATGATATCTATGTCCTACAAGCTTGAGTTGCATATTTAGTTCATTTAGAATTTAGAACAAATTTAGATTTATTTTCATGGTTTTCAATAATGGTCATATTTTAGGTCTAATATGCCGTCTGATTGACATGAAATTGGATTCATTGGATGGTTTATTAAAAAACATATGCAATGAACTCAAGGTGTGCAACTTTGACGTATATAGAAGTTATTACCTATTTTTTGATAAAGTGTTTAAGAGTCGTGAGTTTTAGTTTATAATTAGCTCCGCATTTGTTATTACTATTATATCTGAAATTTGGCATGTAGAAGAACCATATAAATACTAGTGGAAGCCTCAATATTAGGAGAGTTGAGTTTTTATTAGATTGCTTGTGGAGTTTTGTTAAGGCTTCGGCCCGAACTCAATAAAAGTGTATTATGAGGAAACCATTTAGCCTTGTGGCTTCTCTCCTGGGTTTTCTCTTTTAAGGCTTGGCTAGGTGTGTTTCAAGAAAGAATAGAGGATCAAGAATCAAGCATCCTCCATTGCTTATTAGAGGTATTTCGTTGATTTATTTTAGTTTATTTAAAATTAAGATTTTCTACTTTTGGAATTGATGAGCAAAGAATTCATTGTTGGCCTTGCTTCTTTTGAAAGTTTTATTTTGTGAATGGTAATTTATTGGTCTTGTTTCTTGTAAGCCCAATCTCAAGATGCATACAAGATCTACTACATCAGTTGGTACTGGATAGATCCGTCCTATGTGACTACGCCTTTAGTTTGATTTTTACTTGTTTGAATGCATTTATTGTTGGCATCCACGGGTTAAGTCAATCAATGCGTTTACGAGATTTGACAAATTTGAAGCACAATGGGAACTCTTGGCGATTTATATTTTTGGAAAGTTGAAGTTCAGGAATCAAGTGTTCTGTGGAAATGGATTCCCTTGACAATTGCACGGATTGGAATTGTTCTTCAACTAGAATTTCATTAATTCCAATTAAAAACAACCCTAAAACTTCATTAATTGTTGTCATCAAATTGAATCTCATTCAATGCACAATGGTGACGGAGGAATCACAGGATCTTCATAGGATGACATTGGCTGTAGTTCCTATCTTTAATTTACATTTTTTTGGTACATAAACCATTTGTAGATTTTCTGTCTCTTTGAGCAGTGCTTAGTAGCTGTACATCTTCTTCCCTTTTTAATAAATTCATCTCTTCACCACCCCCTTGTTTATTTTACCTTATTTGTGTGGTCATTCCAATTGTTTGCAATTGATTTACTAGCTTTGTTTAGTGTCAACAGCATATTGCTTTTGAAGTTTGTATACTGATCTTTCTTTTATGTTTTTAAGTTTGTGCTTTGCAGTTTTTGTATAGTAGGTGGAATCAGCTGAGTCCAGGGGAGGAACTGTAATTTGTTTAGATGGACCTTGAATGTTCACAGAAACCAGTCTTATTTAGATGTTGTATACTGCATCTCGTCCTAGTTCTTTTGCCCTTCTCTCTCTCATTTGCACCTGACATAATCCATTTCAATGAATACTGAACTGCTCTTTCTTGTACATTGGTTTTTCTCCATCTTTTTATATCAATATGAATAAATGATTGTTCATGTTTCTGCATACATTTGTTGGGTAAGCTGGCTGTTGACCTTGCCTATTATTTTGTTGGAATTCTTGGCCAGGAAGATCGCCTGTGCTTTCTAGCTTTGTTTTCTTGACCAAATTACCAAGGATTTTCCTCTTTTTTTTTTCATTTTTATTTAATTTAGATCCAGCGCTCGTAGCCTGGAACTACTTAATCTATGCTTACGTGTTTCCATGGTGTTTCATTCTTACTTGGCTGATTGTGTCCACATACAATGTTTGTGCATGTCAGGATGTTTGCCTTGTCAAGAATGACATTAATGCTTTGCACATGCCGTAATAATAACAAAATGGATTTTCTTTAGTAAATGAATGGGTTTTTACTTTTACAACGTGTTTTTTACCAAGGATACGGAAGATAACCTTTTTCTTAAATTCCAATTCTGCTACTCCTCTCAATGTGATAATACTCTCTCATAGTTCACCATTTGCATTAGTCATGATGGAACTTCTTCTCTCTCATCTCCAAACCTCCTTTCTGTAATTCCTCTGTTTTTCGGCAATCTTCGTCTCCACAGCAGCTGTGATCCTCGTCTGCATCGTGGTAGCTCAGTCTCTTGTCTTCTTGTCTCCACAAGAATGGCAATCCTTGTATCCATCACAGTAGCGACGATCCTCGTCTCAAGAAACGTCTTTCTTTCTCGCCATTCTCTCTCTCTCTCTCTCTCTCAATTTCTCGGTCTCCCAACTGTCTTTGTTTCTAGGCTTGAACTGAATTCTTCTTTAAAAAAAATACATAACTTGAATTTTGATTTTTCAAGTGAAAATAATCTGAAAATGACAGGTTAAAAAGTTCCACTAAACCCCATGGCTTACCAAGTTGCTTACTGGTTACTCTAATAAAATAGAAGTTTAAGGGTCAAGTTTTCAAGTTATATTTATCCATGTGACCTTATCATTAATTACACCGTTGGTCACTTATATATATATAAGTTCTTTTCCTCTTCGTTTTCAATAGTCTACATCTCTTTCTTGTGCTTGCGATATGAAGTTTCTCAACCTACACATTAGGGCCTTGTTCTATTTACATAACTACCTCAAATGGATGTTCTTAATGTCATCTATAATGGCTATTTTTAAACTATCCTAATGTCATTTGTAACTCTATTCTTAAGAGTTAAACATCCCCAGCCTGGGAGGTCCAAAGGCTGAGCCCAATAGGGCCATAAATCAGTGAAATTGGCCAGTCTCCGTCCGACCGACAATCCACAACGGTCTGACCGACAGTGAACAGTGGAATGGGTGTGTGGGAAAAAGTCCCACATTGCCCATGAGATGAAAATTTCAGGGGTTTATAAGTGGGAGCACTTCTAATCCAGCAGAACGCGTTTTGGATATGTGAGTTGGATCAGATGCAATGCTAAGCCGTGCAGGCCAGTGTGGGTTTAGAGCAGATAATATTGTACAAATCAAGTTGTGTTAGAGTCATTACAAATAGTATCTCATCTGATAAAGTGCATTCCTAACTTCGTCTATTAAACAAACTTTAAGAGTTCTAGTAAAAAAGTTAGGAGTAACGTGCCCAGGTCATTTTTTTAATTTGTGACACGAGGAGAGATGCAAACTGAGACCTCCCAACGGCCAAAGACATTTGCAACGCCACAACCACCAGTACTCCTCTTTATCTATAATCTTAGATCATATTCTTAGTAATATAGACAGTTCTTTTAAAAAAATATGTACCTATATTTTGTTAAATATTTTAATAAATCATATATAAGCATGACTTGATTGAGTCACTATCCTCATGTTATGAAAAGCTGATGGAAACTTGAGAAAATCCATATCGATCAGAGTAGATTGGATATGATTATTAAAACTTTGTTTAAGGAGAAGCATAACTTGTGTATAAGCAAAACGGGCTTGGTTGAGTCCTTCACATGAGTTGGGAGGGGGAGAATTGTTGGGTGTCTATCCTCATGTGAGGTTTGGACCCACAACTAATAAATAAAGAAAAAGAAAAAGAAAAAAGAAGAAATGAAGATTGGACCGAGAGAGAGAATAAGAAGAGGTATAAAAGGAGGAGCTCTTGTGTGCATCAAAAAACGCCTAAGGTCGCTCCTCACTAACAGATCTGAAGAAGAAAGAAAAAGAGGGAGAAGAGAAAAGACGAAGAAGGTGAAATTTAGCCACTGTTTTGTTCCGATTCAGCTCAAATTTTGAGGGTTTGCTTCTAAAGACATCTATCTGTTTGGATCATGGATTTAGCATCTCAAGAACCTATATCTCATGTCTATTTTGTGTGAGATCTCTTCCTATATTATTTTCATTGTTGTCGTTTAATCGACCTCTAAGTGAAGAATATCTTATTATGATGAGCCAAGAATATTGTGTTTTTGCCAGAGAGAAACTTCGTAAGATTTATAGTGGAAGATTGATTCGGAGCATGTCTCATGGATGTGAGCACATTACCAATCCACATAAATTTAGTGTCTTGTAGTTAGATTTTTTTCAGCTATTTATTGCTTGAAAGTTGTTGTTTCATTTGTCCATTTTTATTCAGGCAAAGAAAAAAGAACACAATAATTTTTCCCAACAACTTTGTCATCTTCTGTCTTGAGATATTATTTCTTATGAACGGAATCACTAATTATAAATGTCAACTTTCAGTTTATTTTTTAAGTTAGATTATTAACTGAATTTAAAAAGCAAAACATAACGGCTTCTTTTTTTATTAATAAGTTGCAAGTGACTAATTTCTCCCTCCTCTTCCTTCTCTTTCACCACTCAAGATGCACGTGTTCCGTTGTGTTTTCAGGAATATAAATAATGTATGTCGTCTTGTTTGTCTGAATACTCGTTGCTTTTGTTAGAAAGTTGACTCTGAGTCACAAATAAAATGGTGTGATTCACGTGATGTTTTCAGGGTTTTTTTTTAAACAATATGATTCAAAATGGTAGGTTCAGATTATTTTTTCCCCACACCACATACCACATATTACCTAACCATGATTTTCCAATCAGATGGGTGTTCTACAACATTATATTTCTCATTTACCAATTGGACCTACTCAATTGTTTGATCAGTACATGTATTTTTTTTGGGTGGCATCATTCCAATGTAAGCTGACCTGAACAAGTCTAGAGACAATTAAAGATGGAAAAAAAGAAAAAAGAAAAAGAAAAATCTATAATCCAAGTTAGAGATGTCTAAGAAATCTAAGTTTATAGAAAATCCAAAATCTAATATGCATTTCCAAAATAAATTAGTACCCATATTGTAAGTACTGAACCTCCTAATATTGTCAAGAATTTAAGTTTCATTCCATTTGGATAGGTGCAATTTTCTAATATTTATAAAAAACTTTAAAAAGAGATTTTACTCAATATTCTTGAGTTCAAATCATGCTCAACTTCAACGGGTCACTATCTGTAGACTTAATCGGTGTGTATCGAATGGGAGGTTTACACATGCCCCCGTGTGATTAGTCTCACCTCCAATATTAAACGAGGATACCCATGTTATATATATATATATATATATATATATATATATATATATATATATATATAGATAGATAGATAGATTTGGGGTAACAAAGCATTTTAGGCTTCTGATGATTTGGAGCAGGGGTTAAGATATTTTTGTATCGGCCGATATGATACGGGTTTTTAGTGCCTTATCATATTAGCCGATACATATTGTGTTGGCCGTACACAGTAGTTCTCCACCGATATAGCCGATGTATTGGCAATATATAATGGTCCGATATCGGCCGATATTCTTAATATCGGTCTTTTAAAAAAAAAATCAAAACGGTGGTGGACCCGAGTTGATATGTCGGCCGATATCGAACCAATATTGGACGATATTTTCGTTTTCAATTTTTTTTTTAAAAAAAGCTGCCTTTTGGATTTATTGTTTATTTTTTAATTCAGAAAAAATAAAATAATAAAAAAATACCGATATTTTAAAAAAACACAAAAGGGGAGAAAGAATTTTATCAGCCGATATCTCAGTCTGGGCAAATTTTTCACCCCTCATTGGAGCTTGTCAAATGAGCTTTTATAATCTTTGTGATTTTAACAAAATAGATAATAAAGCTGCTCCTAGTACAAGTTAGGTGAGTCAACCCAATAAAAAAATTCAACCACATGGATCAACTAGAACTCAGTAAGGTTATCTTAAATGAGTTTGGCTCGATCTTTATCGACCAAGTTGAGTCAACTCAACCGAGGCAAGTGATCCACTTAATTTTATAGTCAAACAGATCGGATCATAAAGAAAAGCAAACTCCTCTTTCGTGGCAAGGGAAAGTGAATTTCTTGAAGCCTTCCTTCTTTAAAACGTTAAGTGCGTGGCAGTCAACGAGTCAAATGAGATGGCTCCCAGATTACTATATATATTAATACAAAGAGAAGAAGGGAGGGAAAATATTACTACATTTTCTTGAATTCTCAGTTCCTCCTTTACTACAGTAGTCATGGTGTTGGATGACTTGTCTAATGGCATAGAGGAAATTCTGATGAAGGGTGGTATTTTCATTCTTGTTCAAGCTCTGGTGTATTTCATCCTCTCAAATTCATCAGACATCTTCTCCACCCATGTGAGATCATCTAATCTCAAAAGTGGCCGGTCGGCCACCGCCCGTCGGGTTCTTGCTGCCATTTCCGACTTGCCGCTCATTGGTGAGCCTTCGCCGCCGGTGAGAGTTTCAGAGGATAGGCAGAGATGTTGATGGGTAGATGCAGAGATGTAGTTACTGTCAAAAGTCATAGAAAAATAAAATATTTTTCCTGTATATTTTCCTTGTATTTCTTTACACAGAGTTAGAGGTATTTATATACATAGGAATTTCTATTTATGGATAGGATAGCTAGAATCACGATTGACCCTTATTTTCAGGGATTTACAATCAAGTCTCCTCCTATAATTACTGTAATGACAACTCACGCCAACACTCCCCCTCAAGTTGGTGCATACAGGTCTCTCATACCCAACTTGTCAAGTGAGTTGTAAAAATTCTTGCTGCATATAGCTTTTGTGAGTACATCTGCCAATTGGTCTTCAGACTTAACAAAAGGAAATCTGATTGTCTTGTTCTCAAGATTTTGCTTGATGAAATGTCGATCCACCTCCACGTGTTTGGTCCGATCATGTTGGACAGGATTGTGTGAGATATCAATGGCGGCCTTGTTGTCACAGAACAGGTCTATCTCACAACATGGGGCAAAACCAATTTCTGTTAATAATCTTTTAAGCCAGAGAAGCTCACAAAGACCTTTAGCCATCCCACGGAACTCAGCTTCAGCACTTGACAAAGCCACCACATTTTGTTTCTTACTTCTCCATGTCACAAGGTTCCCGCCAACAAACATGAAGTACCCTGAGGTGGATTTTCGATCTGATATATTTCCTGCCCAATCTGCATCTGTATACCCCTCGACTTTGAGGTGATTATTTTTTGAGAACATAAGCCCTTTTCCTGGGGATGACTTCAAGTAGTGAAGAATTCTGAGTACCGCATCCATGTGATCCTCACTCGGACAATGCATAAATTGACTTACTACACTTACCGCATAAGCAATGTCTGGGCGAGTGTGTGAGAGATAGATAAGTTTACCAACTAATCTCTGGTATCTTTCTTTGTTTGTCGGCACTTGGTCTGGATATACTCCCAGTTTGTGGTTTTGGACAATTGGTGTGTCTGCAGGCTTGCATTCTAGTAGTCCCACCTCTGATAGAAAGTCTAGGATATATTTTCTTTGGGAGAGGAATATACCTTGCCTTGATCTAGCAACCTCAATTCCCAGAAAATATTTGAGCCCTCCCAGATTCTTCATTTCAAATTCAGTCGCCAAATGGTCTTGAAGCCTTGATATTTCTTCTGGATCATCTCCCGTAATAATCATGTCATCTACATAGATTATTAAGGCCGTGACCTTGCCCTGTTGATGCTTTAAGAATAGTGTATGATCTGCGTTACTTTGTTGATAGCCATATTTCTTCATTGCCAAGCTGAATCGCCCGAACCATGCTCTAGGTGATTGTTTCAAGCCATACAAAGCTCGTTGTAATTTGCATACCACTTCAACTTCGGAAGTTGCTGTGTAGCCTGGTGGAACATTCATGTAGACCTCCTCTTCCAAATCACCATGGAGAAAGGCATTTTTTACATCAAACTGATGCAATGGCCAATCACGGTTTGCTGCAAGAGATAACAACACTCTAACCGAGTTCAATTTTGCTACTGGCGAGAAGGTCTCTTGGTAGTCTACACCATATGTCTGGGTGTAACCTTTTGCTACTAGTCTTGCTTTGTATCGGTCAATCGAACCATCTGCTTTATGTTTAATGGAGAACACCCATTTACACCCCACCGTCTTCTTTCCTTTGGGCAAGGGAACAAGAGTCCATGTTTCATTTTTCTGCAGTGCCTCCATTTCTTCCTTTACAGCCTGGGTCCACTTAGGATGTGTCAGAGCTTCAGTGACATTGGTAGGAACATGGCACGAGGAGAGTTCATGCACAAATGTCTTGAGTGGTTCAGAAAGCCTTTTTGTAGACACATAGTTGGCAATTGGATACTTTGAGCTTCGTTCTCCAATATCTGGAGAATATCTACTTGGTGGTTTGCCACGATTATGCCTGAAAGGTAAAGTATAGCCAACATGGATATCTATATCATTAGAGTTTGAAGATATAGTAGGAGAGTTTACCTCGGGGATATTCTCAGGAGATGGGTCGTCGGGTACTGAGGAGTTGGAGGGGGTTTCTATTTCAGCTTCAGGTGATGTAGATATTGCTTTGGAACCTTTCTCCGTTTCTGAAGACACATTTGGTTCTGTATCAGGTTCCCCAATGTTGATGTCGGTGTCATTAAATCTCGGCCAGTCAAAGCGTAGCCAATTTGGCTCGTCATCCCTGATCTCCCCCTGACGAGGAGAATTGGGTAATGAGGAAGAGAAGAAAGTCTCAGACTCCAAAAAGGTGACATCCATAGTCACATAAGTGCGTTTGGAGGCTGGATCATAGCACCGATACCCTTTTTGATGGACGGCATATCCCAAGAAGAGACAGCGAATGGCACAAGGATCAAGCTTCGTGCGCTGGTTCTTATGAAGGTGGACAAAGGCGACACAACCAAAGATCCGAGGAGGAAGCAATAACATCGTAGGTAAGGGAACATATGTCGACAGTGCGTGTAACGGAGACTTGAAAGTCAAGACTTTGGAAGGCATCCGATTGAGGAGATGCACAGCCGTAGCAACGGCATCAGTCCAATGTTGACTAGGCACATGGGCGCCAAGTAAGATAGCCCGGGCAGTTTCAAGGATATGGCGGTTCTTTCTCTCAGCAACACCATTCTGCTGAGGAGTCTGTGGGCAAGAGGTTTCATGGATAAGACCATGATGCTGAAAGTAGGTATGAAACTGGTGGTTTACATACTCTCCACCATTATCTGATCTAAGAATCTGAATCTTAGCTGAGAACTGGGTTTGAACCATAGTGTGGAAGGACTGAAATGTAGTCAGTACTTCGTCTTTATGTTTTAGCAAGTAGAGCCAAGTCATGCGAGTACAGTCATCGACAAAAATCACAAACCAGCGGTGACCAGATATGGTAGAAATGGGGGAAGGACCCCAGACATCGGAGTGAATCAAAGCAAAAGGAACAACACTTTTATTCATACTTGAAGGATAAGTAGCTCGATGGCTTTTAGCAAGAATGCAAGTTTCACATTTGAAGTCAACTACTGAAAGCTTGGAGAATAAACTAGGAAACAAATACTTCAGATAACCAAAGGACGGGTGTCCTAACCGACGATGCCAAAGCCAAATCTGCCGCTCATTCTTGTCAACTGGAGGATGCATGTGATGTGCGCGGCTCATACTGAAATCGTCCATGTAATAGAGCCCCCCCCGCTTAGTACCACGCCCAATGATCTCCTTGGTAAGAATATCCTGAAGTAAACAAAAGGTAGAGTACATCAGTACAACACAGTTCAGGGCGGCAGTAACTTGGCTTACAGAGAGCAGTTTATGGGAAAGAGAGGGAACATGCAAAGTATGAGATAATGATAAATTTGGTGACAATTTCACAGTGCCAGCTCCTGTAACCGGAGATAGGGCCCCATTGGCATTAGCAATGCAGGTGCGCCGAGGTGGGGAAGTTTGGAAGAAATCAATGGCATCGAATGTCATGTGGTCGGTAGCGCCCGAGTCAAGGATCCAAGAACAGTGATCACCATCTGGATACGAACTACAAAGAGCGGTACCAAAGTTACCTGGATCTGTAGTTGGTAAATCATTCGTGGCGGTCTCCACATGGGGAGAGAGAGAGAGACTGGACTCGGCTGCAGCGACGGAAACCTGACCTGCTCTGCCATCAAGAGGATCACGGCGTTTGCGGGCCTGAAGGTCATTCCACCAGTCAGGGTATCCGTGTAGTTTGAAGCAATTCTCGCGGGTATGTTTCAGATTACCGCAGTGAGAGCACTTGGTACCATCAGAGGAAGAGGATCGTGACTTTGCAAAGTTACCTGGCTTCCCAGTGCCGAGAGAGAGAGACCGGGTAGAAGATGATGTGGATTGTCCGGTCTTGAACCCTTTTGAGGCCAGAACTGCGCCAGGAGTATCGGTGGAGCCACCAGTAATCATAACAGCTTGCCGGACAGCTTCCCGGCGAACATGAGCATAAGCGAGTTCGATGGAAGGAAACGGCCGCATCTGTAATATGTCGCTGCGAGTGTTATCAAGTCTATCATCAAGGCCATCCAAGAAGGCATACACACGGTCTTCCTGAAGCATGTCATTGTAGTGCTGAATATCAGCAACACATTCCATTGGGTTTGGACGACGAAAATCAATCTCGCGCCATAACCCTTGGAGAGAAGTGAAATATTTCTCAAGAGAGCCATCCGCCTGTTTCAGACGGGTCACACGCCGCCGGAGGTCATACACCTGAGATGTATCGCTGCCGTCAAAATAGGTAGTAGCAATGGAATCCCATACTTGTTTTGCAGTCGGAAACCGAATGAAGTTGCCGATTAGTGATGGGTCCATTGAGTTAATCAGCCATCCCTTGACAATGGCGTTGTCTGTGCGCCATTTGCGGAAGGAGGGGTCGGTTGGTGGAGGTTGGACGATATCGCCGTTAATGAGTCCCAACTTGTCTTTGCCGGAGATGTACATCTCAACAACTTGAGACCAAAGAGCGTAATTGTGACCGTCCAATTTGATGCCAATAGGAGCAGCAACACCACCATCATGGGTCTGGGTAGGGGCCGAAGATGTATTCAAGACTTCAGTCATCCGAGTTGTTAATTCGGCGATAATGGCAGTGGAGTCGATGGGCTTGTCGTGTTCGGCCATTGGAAGGAGGTTACTCCAAGATCACCGTCGGCAAATCTGCAGGGGCAGATCAGATACGACAGAGAGCAGCAGCAAATCGGAATGTGGAAGCAAGGCGAGATGGAGTGGCCTGGAGACCGGCGAGGCGTCGATGTGGGCCGCGAGTGGACTGCTGGAAACGCGGCCGGAGAGAGATCGGCAGGAAAGAGGGCTGCAAAAATCGGAGTAAACCGGCGGCCACAAAGCTGTGAGAAAGGGGCAGCAACCAGCAGAACGACGATCGGGAGAACTGCCGTCGGAGAGAGATGCTGCGGCTGACTGCAGAACGCAGATCTGGGATCGGAAAATACCGATGCAGATCTGAGCAAAACAAAAAAAAGAACCGGGCGAGTGGGAACTGGCTACAGCAGCACTGGCAGAGGTCCGTGATGGCGGAGATGGCAGTCCAGCGACGGGAAGAGGCCGGAGATCTTGAAGAAGAAGACGAGCCGAGATCAGAGCGGGGCGGAAGGAGCAGTGACAGCGAGCGGAAGTAGGGGATCCGCGATGGGAATCGGCCGAGCAGAACTGCTGACGGCGACAAACCAGATCGGAAAGTCACGATCCGGCCAGCCGGGAAGGGGATACCCGTCGAGATCAGGCCCAAACAACCCAACGATCCTCTTCCAGACACGGGAAGAGGAAAGGAAGGGAAGAAGAAAAATAAAAATAAATAAAAATAAATTCCGTCTCACCGGAAAAAAAAAATATCGATTCCTACGAGAGGAGATCGAACCTGGCTCTGATACCATGTCAAAAGTCATAGAAAAATAAAATATTTTTCCTGTATATTTTCCTTGTATTTCTTTACACAGAGTTAGAGGTATTTATATACATAGGAATTTCTATTTATGGATAGGATAGCTAGAATCACGATTGACCCTTATTTTCAGGGATTTACAATCAAGTCTCCTCCTATAATTACTGTAATGACAACTCACGCCAACAGTTACAATAGACGTGGCAATTGCATGAATTCGATTTGTTTTTTTTTCCTTCTTTGAGATTTAGAATTGTATTCAAGCTGTTGATATGTATCATTCATGCTGCTCTGATTATTATCAGAATTGAGATGTATTTTGTTCATATGGTTGCTCAGTCTATCCCATTGAATTGCATATTGAAGTTTGGAAATTGGACCTAATAAGATTCCAAATGGAAAGTTTTCACTCGTTTAATTTGGTTAATTTTGGAACCCACACAATTGATTGTAGGTCACAGTCGTTTCTATTGTTCTCATTCCGGATTCCGGTCCAACCGAAGAAGCTTGTGGCACGTGTTGTAGAAATGGATAAGCTTAAATCCAACCTCAAGTTAGCCAGACAACCAAGCCCAAGCTCAAGCCAGGTTGGGTTTTAAGAAATCCGACCCGTCCGACCCGAGTTGCAGCCCTCCTTATAAGGCAAGGAATGCCCACATTTCAACAGAATAAGAAGGTTGGATGGCTATGACATTATAATATTGGAAATTTCTACTCATCGACCATAAACATATGGCCCACCCTATCAAGAGTCGGGATCGATGAATGGTTCTTGGAGCAACTGAAACCACACCTTTGCCAGTCAACTGAGCCATGGTCCAATTACTAAAAACTAAAGTTTTCTGTGGATGGATCTGTGGTTGCAAAGCTCATGGACCAGATGATTCAACCAAACAAAATTCTGCAACTTGATTTAATGTTAAAAAGACTACATCAAATTGAACCATTTTCGCAATATATGGACCTAGAGCATAGTTTCTGACGATTATGAATATCGGTATGTCTTTCAATCCATCGATGATTGCGTCCCAACACATTGATGTTTGCAACTCAGAAAGATGAAGTGACCAATTTTGATTCAATGAGAGGTAAGATGTAAGTTTATCTTTGTTCCTCCTTAATCTCAGTAACTCCGGAAGTATCAGCTAAGGAACAGGAACATTCTGTGAATTGTTTAGATCCTCAAACAAACCACCAGATACCGGTTCCGTGCTGTTGAAGTGGTCCTCACATTTACACTGAAAGAAAATATGAAAATGCATGAAAGTCTGGAAACCAACTATGTTTGCTGAAATAAATGCTGCCCATAATTATTGACTGTAACATTACCTCTGATAGAACTACAAGAAATGGCTAATTCTATCCCATTCTACTCCATTTCCAGATCTATTATTGTAGAAAAGATAAATCTATGTATTATATCAATTCCCTATACTATTACATGTATTTATAGCCTCTAACCGACCCTAGGGCTATCACACTCAAACTGTAACTCTTAACTAACTATAAATCAAATACACCTCTTAATTAGAGGTAAGCCCAACTTAGACTCCTAATCACAAAATAACTCTATTAATATTAGAACTCTAAATATATTCCAACACACCCCCGCAAGCTGAAGTGTGGATGAACGCGAAACTTGGAGCATCAAGAAATGGCAGGTGAATTGCAAAAGTAACACACCGACTGACCACGAAGATTTGTGCTAGCAAACTGATTGGCTGCAAAAGTTGTTGAAGAGACAGGCGTTGACTGGATGCAAATATGTGTTTATGTGGAAGCGTTGTTTAGCTATAAAATGACAGGCGGCGAACAACAATGGCGGCCTGAAATAGAGAAAGAGGTTTGGACGACGACAGTGGCCATAAGACAATTGTCCAGCAAACAACGATCGCAATATGCGACAAATGCAGGAGACGAATGGCCTGAAAAACAAGGGGCTGAAGCCATCACATCGATCAATCAGATCGTAAAGGCCAGCGAACAATAGTTGTAGTCATAAAGGCCAGCAAATAAAGGCTGAAGTCATAAAGACCAGCAAATAAAGGCTGAAGTTATAAAGACAAGTAAATAGGGCTATAGCCATAAAAAGCAAGCAAATGAGGCTGTAACAATGAAAGGCCAGCAAATGGGGCTGTAGCCATGAAAGGCCAGCAAATGACGCTGTAGCCATAAAAGGCCAACAAATGACGCTGTAGCCATAAAAGGCCAGCAAAAAATTGTAACCATGAAAGGTTAGCAAAGGTGTAGCCATGAAGGCCAACAAAGGTTGGGGACGAATCAGTCCTCCAAATAAATGGACGTGTGTCCAAAACATGCAGTCTCATTTTCGAAAAATGACAAAACAAGGCGTGCCCGAACGAAGGGCAAGTTGCGTCCCTTTCTTCGGCTAAAGAGGCTATCTCATATTGGAGAAACAGCAAAACAAGGCTGCTCGAAAGGCAGCTGAGTAGGAGGAGAAGGGACATGTGTGTCCCTTACTTCAGCTCTCCCCCTTTCTTCTTGGCACAAATTGCACAAATTGTGGCAAGAAGAAACAACAAAAACATTTTGAGAACACTAAGATCTTCTTGAGTCAGGATGTAGACCTGAGACGAGTGGAGCATAAACATCCACTGATAGACTTGTTGACAGCAAGATGAAACCTAAACTTGCAGGCTGAAAGCAATCAAGAAACGGTGGCTGCGAAGAGAGCCTTGATTTGTATGTCCTGCTCGAGTAACAAAACAAAAAATCTTGATTCGGTGCAGTAGAGGCGTGGTAGCGAAGGGTGTAAGCTTCTCAGGCGAAGGCAGCAAAGGGGCGCACCGAACTGCTTCAGATCTGTGATCAGATCTGAAGGAGACTAAGGCATTGAGTAAAAAAACTTTATTTTTAACTTATTCTTTCACCATGCAGAGAGTAATTCTCACTGTTTCTTTCCAAAAAAAAACCTTCACTCCAAAATTGGTCCTTCAAACCACCACAAAGAGGAGAGAGAAAAGCCTCTCTCTTTTCAAATCGTTTCAGAAATCGAGAGCAGGCACTTCAAACCACCACAAAGAGGAGAGAGAAAAGCCTTTCTCTCTTTTCAAATCGTTTCAGAAATCGAGAGCAGGTACTTCAAACCACTACAAAGAGGAGAGAGAAAAGCCTTTCTCTCCTTTCAAATCGTAGCCTTTCCCAGAAGCAATTTTCCATTCTTTTCCAAAACACCACCGTTTGAGATGTGCAAAGGGCAACAAGAAGTGAAAAACAGCAGCAACAACTCAAGGGAGGAACTGGAGGCAGCATGCAGGAGAGCCCAGACATGGAAGCAACTGCAGATCAGGACACCATCGGTCGGAAGCAAGGTGAGTGTTGCCGATCTGATACAGAAGAAGTCGCCTCAATCTAATATGCAAATCTGGCAAAAACTCACGAATCAGCGATGGAGGATGCCTGATCTCTACTCTTCGCTGGAAGATGAGAGAGACCGAGACAAGTCTGTGGGCACTCGTAGGTGTTGCCGCTTGAGGTGGATCAGATCTGCGCTGATGGATGCAGCGCAGAGACAAGATCTTGGCAAAAAAAAAATTGAGAAACACGCAGCAGCAAACAAACTTTAATTTCTCTGTAGATCTCCATGAACACTATTGCTAAAGATCTCTCCCCCTTTCGGTGATGGTGAAGATGGCAGAACAGCAGCAACAACTGCAAACACGAGATTTCGCCGTGATGTCTCTCTCTCCCTCCCTCCCTCAGCCGATGAATCTCCACTAGCAAAGTGAGAGAAGAAAAAAAAAACTGTTTAGGGAAGGTCCACCATGATCTAATTTTGACTGATACCATGTAGAAAAGATAAATCTATGTATTATATCAATTCCCTATGTTGTTACGTGTATTTATAGCCTCTAGCCGACCTTAGGACTATCACACTCAAACTGTAACTCTTAACTAACTATAAATCAAATACACCTCTTAATTAGAGGTAAGCCCAACTTAGACTCCTAATCACACAATAACTCTATTAATATTAGAACTCTAAATATATTCCAACAATTATCTTTCCAAACAGAGCCCAAATATATAATGAATTACTTGATATGTGCAGTTAACAGTATAAAAAGATTAGAGACAAGCTACAAAAGCAATTGTGATAGGATTTGCCTTGAGCCTATTGATGTAAATCCTTAAAAAGGATGTGAATGCAAAAGTCCTAAAAAACAATAGGCCAACAATCTTCCCACAGGTATTTTGTGTATACAGATACGGATTTTACCGTGATGCCCAATTTGTTCTCCACCTGTCGTACCGAAGAAAAAAGTATGCCAGAAATTCATAAACAGTGCAAATCGGCTCGCCAAAATTCATGAACAGTGCAAATCGGCTCACTGAAATTCACATGAACAGTAAAAATCTGCCTGTTGAAATTTTACTATTCATGCGAAGGGTAAAATCGGGAATACACTAGAACCCGTGTCGCTAAACACAAAATGTCCTTAGGAGGATCATTGGCCAAACAATAATGAGGATATTTCAACGAGATATCATGCTATTGCACTTCACTGTACTTGAAACAAATGGCTACATTTGCATTTAATGAAAGAGTATTATATACAGAGAGGAACGTGCTACAACCCTGGAATCAACAATTTCAATTTTCTTTCCCAGAAGAATTACCCTTTTGAAAGTTGCTATTACATCTACATGAAGTTTGAGAGACTGGCCCCTCCTCTCTAACCACCCAAGGTTGCTTGGCTGCAGCATCTAAAGTGATCCTCTGCAACGGATCTGCAAGTGACAAACAGGATGTGCAATGTATCAAGACACTCCCCAAAAGTATATATATACGATGAATTTCATAGGGTCACAATGTTATACTAAAGTTTAGTGATATGCAGTAATTACAGGTGAATCTGGGTATATTCCAAAATCATGAGAAATGGAAATTTGTTATTGCCTATAAAGCAAAGACGAATCTCTGATAGTGATTTGGGCAGAAGAATAAGAAAAACAGCATTGCACCCATGAGATCTATGATCGCTTAGCAATACGCACATTTGAATGGACAACCGCCCCTTTTTTTCCAAATATTCAAATTGTCTGCACTCTGAAACTTGGGGTACATTCAGATTTGCTGTTTGACAACAATAAAATGGAAAACTATTACAAATATTACAAAGTGAGAGCAAAAATGGAGCTAACCTTTACATAGAAGTCCTTTCAGCAAATCCTTCAGCTCATGATCAAGATTCTCAGGAAGAGACAACGGACTGCTCACTATCTGAGATTGTAAGATGGAAAAAATATATATACAATTAGGATGGCAACAAAAAATGGTAAATAAATAATTACTTTAAAATTGGATCTTTAATATGGAAAATACCCTGTCATATGTATCCTGTAGACAGTCCCCAATAAAAGGGCAATATCCTAGAACCATACAGTATAATGTAATGCCTGCAGCCCAAGTATCAGCAGCTTTGCCATGATAAGTTAAGCCTGTTTTGGACCAATCAATTAAAGATCAACAGAGAGAAATGAGGATATCTACTGGGATTTTGTTAGGACTGAGGTGATTTTGATCTTGTCTGGACCAATTATGAAATGGCTAAAAGAAAGAAAAGGAAAAAGAAAATGAAGACTTCCAAGTCAGATGGGGGTATCTACTCTTGATTTTGAAAAATTAGTTCACATGATGAGCCTCTTACCCAAGCAGCATTCAGGTGCAGTGAAAGCTGGTGTTCCAGGGGTTCTTTGAAGCTCATCATTCTCATCCTGAGATAACACAGATATACAACAAAATGTTGATGACCGAGCTTTCACAAATACAAATGGCAATTTAATGTCTTGTATTTACTTAACAACACCAAATCCATAAAATTATTAACATAATCTGTACAAAGATCTAAAATACATGGTGATAACTTGTATGTGGTAGAAACTATGTAATGGGAAGAAATAATTGCAGAGAATAGATTTGGGAGGAAGCCTTTTTAGGGTGAAATTTCCAAAACTAAAGAGAATTGGGATTTACGATAATCAAGTTGAAGACTGAAGTGAATTCAGCATCACACACACAGTTGAGATTTTATTTCTGAAGTGAGAGAAAATCCCTAAACAACTATAAGCAAAACCCATCCTTAGAAGCAGCCAAGCTGGGCTAAAAGAAGAGACCAACATAAACCAAGCCAAAAAGCCAACATAATGAGCAATTAACTAAAAGAAAACACTGCACAACCAGGAACATGGAGAAGACCCCTAGAAAGGATCCTGATAGTGAAATGCTTTCAATGATTTATTTCTATAAGAAATGCTAGATTTGTTACAACACTTTTGCATTTTAAAATCTTCATTAGGACTCAAGATAATCATTGTAAGAATAGAATGTCTCGTAATAGTAATGCGAAAATGTAATTATTGTCTCATCAGTAACCGATTTCATCAAAGGATTTGCATGCACCAGATCCATGAAGCGCCAATCACCAAGCATAAGCTACACTTGTATTAAGACCTAACAAGGTCTACATTCAAGGAGAAAGAAAAAAAAGGAGAGGAGTGTTACCTCAAAGGCATGGCTCACACTAAAATCACCAATCTTCACCCTCCCTTCTCTGGTGAGCAATAGGTTCTCAGGCTTGATATCCCCATGTGCGATATTCTGTTAATAAATAAGATTTTTTTCCTTAAACATGATGCTCTTACAGACTCCTGTCCTACCAATCATAGACTCCTGTCCTACCATATATATGTTAGAAGTATTGGTAAGATATGAGTCTGTAATTAGTAGAAATTAGATTTAATTAGAGTTTCAATTTGTCTATGATTCTTGTATGTGTCTATATATGACAGTTTCGTAATATATACATCAAAATTTTATAAAAATCTCCTTAACATGGCATCACAAAAATGAAAAAATTACATGAGCTTGGAGATACATGAGCCCTGAAATGATGTCCCTGAAGTATCTTCGAGCCGATCTATCCCCAATGCCACCAGGTGTTCCAGAGGCATCGCATACCCATTTACCTTCTACATACTCCAGAACTGTGAAAAATATATCTAAATAACTAAAGAAAGTGTGTTTTAATGAAATTTCGAACAACATAAGTAAAGCACAAATTAAGAGACAGGGAAGAAATGAAGAATTCAAAAGGAGGTTGTGTCAATGCATATACCCATATAGAAACGTTCAGATTCTGGGTCATCAATCACCTCAAGAAGATTAATTATATTTGGATGTTCCAACCTTTTCATGATTGAAACCTAGAAGGCAAATAAAAAAGAAAAAAAGAAAGAACTTGTTAGATGTCTCTGTTGTCTGATAAACTTCCACATTGCAAGTGATGGAGCATGATGGAGTGAGAGAGAATCATGGAGTGAAGCCTGTACCTCTCTAAGTACATCTGTCATTGCTGTCTCTACGGGTGAAACTCGAACCCTTGACAAACGGGATTTCAATAATGCCTGCAATGACAAACGACTGAAATCTTTAGCCAATTCTCACCATAACATTTGAAGTCTATAATTGCCGTATGTAGAAGAAGATACCTTAATAGCATAGGGTTTTCCATTACTGCTTCGGTACAAGACCTTTTTAAAATGCATGAATATGACAATGTTAGTCTTCACCTCTCAAGAATGGCATGCAAACTCAATAACATATGAGAATTCTTACCACTTTCCCATAGCTTCCACAACCTATCTTACGCTCTCGAACATACTCATTGATCATCTTTTTTCCATCTGCATTCTGCACCCAAATAAGCATCATACAGCTGATTGAGTTTAATCAAAGCTTAACTGAGACAAACTCAATTAAAATTAAAGTTGAATGACTGGCCTTGCTGCAATCCAAAATAAAGTTTACAGTCCCCTTCCTTCTAATTGAATACAAACTTCAAAATTATGAAAATGGTAAAAACTACAGGTGGATAGCATACCCTACTCAGCCTAAGAAGGGTCGTTTCTTTCACAGGAATTTGTCTACAGATCGGTTGAATCTTCTGCACAAGAGGTGGGAATTCTTCATACTGTTTCTTTTGATAGAAATTATCAGTTCCTCCAGCGAGTAAAATGTTGGCATCTTCCAGACGATTACTCAACATACATTCCTGAGAGAAACTACTGGAGATGCAATTGAGAGAATCCATATTCTCTGATTCCTTCAAAAACCTGAAGGAACTATAACATCATACTGGCTGATTGGACTCGGATGACAACGAATAATTCATAAGAAGCTTCTCTGCAAGCATCCAGGGTCACAAGAAATACTCTCTATCAGAGTTCCTGCACATTGTGATTGTCAACTGTGAGACATGAATAACAATCTACAGAAAAACAAAAACAAAAATTAATTACAGCAAGGAGATTTTCCATTGTAAAACTTGAAAATCAATAAAGAGAACACTGCAACATGCAACAGGCAACATAATTCAATTAGAGTAAGCAGATTTCCTCTGAAGAATTTGAAAAATTATCCAAATCAGAGTATTAACCAAAAAACATAAACTGAAGAATACCATGATCTTCAATTATAACTCTATCAAATATACAAAGGCCATGTGTTCAATTCATATAGGTGTCAACTCATGGAAGACAGTTTATCAAACCAATTATGAGTGGCAACAGCCAAAGCCAGATAGATGGAATAAATTGCTTCCATGATGAACATCTTATCTACTGAAGAAGAAAATCATCCAAAAAACACACAAATTGGAGAGCAAGGAACCAAAAGATACAAATTTAGTAAGAATTTCGAGCATTCTCAATCTTCTACTATTAGATACAAATTAGCAACTGAGAGAACAAACATCAAAATTCAATTAAAGTAAGCATCTTGACCACCAATGAAAATGAAAAATCAGCTCAATTCAGCCACACAGAAAATTGAATAATTTCAACGTTGTAATATTCAAAGGTTAGACATAAATTAACAACAGAGAGCAAAACATAAAAACTCAATTATAGAAAGCAATTATTCCACTGGAGAATTTGAAAATCAAACAAAAAACTCAAGTTGGAGATTTTGAAGATAAGGCGATCTTCCACCATGACATGGAATTTAACAATTCCGAGAGGAAATATCTTTTCCACTGAAAGTTCTATTTCTTCATGGAATTCGGCCCTCTACTGGCGAGTGGCGATAGCCTTGTTTGGTGGCCTGACTCCTCTGGTATGTTTTCAGTTAAGCCTTTCTACTCTTGAAACTTTTTGCCCACTGGAACTGCTATTGTTAATCCCAAGATTTGGTCCTCTAAAGCTCCTCCGAGGATAATTAGTTTCTTTTGGACAGCCAAGTTCAGAAAAATCTTGATTCAGGACAACTTGCAGAAAAGAACAAGAATCTTGGTTAGCACTTGTCATTTTTGTCTTAATGGATTTTGGATTGTCTCATTCATATTGAAATAGCCTAAAGTGTGTTGAAAATTGAATTAGTTAATACTAAAATTGTAGTTTATCCAACTTAATCAGAATTAGTTAATCCATTTTTTAATCTAAATTTCTTATTCATAATTTTTCACCATCAATTTTCATTATTAGAAATCTTAACTATAATAAGCTAATTTTCCTATCTTCATTAATTTTGTTCACCAATGAACCCTTTCTTTCCATGTTATTCTTGTCCAGTGGCGAACTGGCGATGGGTGACCAAGCTGCTTTTTTTTTTTTTGGTCTATGAACTTAACGTATTAATTCATGTATTGTTAAAAAAGTATCGTTAAATTTGAACCTCAATTTTATTTTTGGTATTTAGAATTTGAAAGTCTACTCTGTATAAATAAGAAATAAATGAATTTGATAATAATATGATTAAAATGCCCTTTTATATACTTGTCTTTTTACTATTTGAAGTGAATATAATCTATAAGGCACTTGATAAATGCTCATTATTACAATTATAAAAATTGTGGATTGAGTATGTCATTATTTAAGAGAAAAAAAAACTTAAAAAAATTATCGTTGAATCACCAATTCCTTTCCCTTCTAAACAATCTAGATCTTACTTCAATAATTTCTCAATTATAAATCTAGGCCACTCCATGAAAGAATTTGTAATTTTAATCTTTTTTTTAAAGAAGTTCTCAAAAATTTTGATTTTATATAAAACTCAGAAGAAAAAACCTGTAAGATAGGACAAACCTTCCTCACACTTATATCTTCTCTAGCAATGATCATCTTTGACGAAGGTTTGAAGGAAAATAAATTAGAGCCTTTTAAAAGGGATATTTTCTTGAATACCTAAGCTATTTCAATCCTTGAATTGGATGATGAAATGCTCGCATTTTCTTAAATTCATTTACCTAGATCCAGTCACTTCTTGCCAAAAAGAAGAGAGTTTTTTATATAAAAAATCAGAAAAATAAAGAAAATGAACAGAAAAATTAACTTAAACAAAAGGCTATTGCACATGAGGATCCAAATTCATGTCAACCTAGGTATTCAACTCAAAAAACTAGCCTATTAGGTGGAGTGACTCAAGACTAATATAGGTCTCTCAATCTCCCTCTTCAGAATCAATGTGGGACTCGTTTGACTGTCTAACAATCTCCTCTCGAACTAGGTTCTCCATCGGATAAAACGCCTATGACCATCCCATCCTAGTAAGGGATCCCTTGAGTCGCGGAAGCTTGAGACTTGACTCTAATACCACTTGTTAAGACTCACCCTAATATAGTGTTTATAGTATTTATAATTTCTCAAGAAAGTATGGGTAAGATAGTTGGTTTAAGTTTTGGAGATTGAATTAGAGATTTCAAGTTCAACTTCTCTTGATCTAACTTGATATATAGAAGTGAAAATTGTTTAAGTAATTTTAAAAAGTTCCGGAAAGAACCCTGTAAAATGGGTATCTATAATTTCATACCAATGTATCTTAAAACTAGAAGACCAACTCATACAAAATCCTATTTAAACCAGGAAAGGAACATATTTCACTTACAGTGTCCAAACTCCCAAGCCACAAGCTTCTGCAAACCCATCTCTGCCTGTCGTCGATTCTCTCTTCACAAAAACCAGAAAACCACCATGCAAGATACCACTGCAAAATCGAACAGAGTCAATAATGGATCTCTTTTATCCAATCTCTCTTCTCAACAGAAGTAAGTTTGTATAGAAGTGTCTGAAGAGTCCTTTAACATCAGTCATGGAGGAATCTCGATCTATAAATATGAGAAGAACACCAATATAAAAAGAAAAATTCAAGACCTTTATCACCAATCTAATGGAATCAGCTCTCCTTACTTCCCTTATGTTCTTCGTCACACTCTGTTTTTTTTCTTGTTCCTTTCAATTAAAATGCAGTGGTATTTATAGACGTGGCATGATCAACCATTATTCCTTATCTACCAGTCTTCTGCCAAGTCAATTTCTATACAATCAGAACTCTATTCCAAATGGATTTAAAAAAAAAAAAAACGAAAATATGGTCAGTCTGCACCTGACTATTTCTAACAGCAACATTGTATCAACTACATTTTATAATGCATGATGTTGGCGCTATCTCTGGAGTCAATTTTCTTATATACAACGACTTGGGAAGAATCTTTTACGTGCTGCCAAGTTGTGGGGATTGGAGTCCTTTTAATAGCAGAATAATGGTAGAGCCATTAACTATATATTGAGTCACTCTCCTATTTCATGTTTTTATATCTTTTTCTCTCCTTTTTCAGTGCTCTACCCCTCCTGCTTTTTATTTATAGTTAGTCAACTCTACGTACTAGGTTATCACTACTCTTCTAGTTATCTGTCCAAGTCCTTTCAATTGAGTTTCTCAATTTATCTTTTATTGCTGTTATTTTAGACTATAAGATATCATTGTTAAGTCTATCATTTAGAATTTGTGAAGTCTGATTATGATACAGTGGATATAAGATCGGATGAAAGATGAGGTGGGTATGAATTGGGTCTAATGAATAAATGGGGTTCAATTGATCAATTGTAGGTCAACAGTTGCATGGAAGGTGGGTAATAGGTATTATATGGGTTTGGTGAAAGTTATAATAATGATAGATCATAGATCTAATGGATCAAAGTGGTGGAATAAGTAATAAAATATAAAAGTAAATGGGACATGGCATTAAACGATGGTAAAAGTGGGGTTGAATGGGATTAGATGTGCAAGGGGTAACAAGGCTCGGTCCAATGGGTCAGGGACGGTGGAGTGTAGGGGTTTCATGGATAGATTTCAAACTAAGGTTAAAGGCCCTTGGGTTCTTGGGTTTCATCGGTCAAGAGCATGCGATTTGGATGATGTCAGTGGATAGGATCTGAACAGGGGTTGGCTTGATCAATGGAATGGAGGTTGGTTCAGTGAGAAGACGTAGGATTGCCGGCCCTAGATCGGGAGGATGGTAGATGGCTGGTTGGTTTTGGTGTTTGTGCAAGAGAATGGGTTTTGGAGATTTGGCCAAAGGATTTGTTTGGGTGTTGTTTATGTTTGGCTGGTTGCAGGAGGGAGGCAGGGTATGTGGTGTAGCGGTGGCTAGAAGGGGAATCTGGTGGGCGAAGGATGGGATTTAGATCTGGGCTGGTGGCGATTCTGGGTTGAATCTGCAAAGGTTAGGGGTGGCGGAGCAGAGAATTAGGCGATGGCGGAAGATGGAGGTCTGAAGAAGAAGATAGGGCTGGATCTGAAGAGGGGTACCTGAAGCCCCGTCAACAGCAAAACCCAAAGAGGAAGAGAAGATTAATCTAACCCAATCATTTAAAAAAAAAAAAAAGAGGAAGAGAAGACTCCATCAATCATCATCGGACGGAGAAGAAGAAGAGAAGCAAGAATCCACCGTGGAAAAAGGAGACAACAGGAAAAATCTCAAATCAAAGTTTCATATTAATCATTTTTTTCTTTCTTTCTTTATCAATACAATTCTAAAAGAATATTTATACGAAAGAAACCCTAATCTAAAAAAAGTAGGAAATTAAATAAAAACGAAAATATAAAATAAAATAACTAAAACTAAAATAGTTGGGCAGGGTTTTCGACATTCTGTCGGGTCAGGTAGACTTTGTGTTACATCAGATTATCAGATATGTACTGGCCCAGTCATAGGTCGATTATGTAATTTTACATTACACACGTGTAAACTCTAATTAGGATAGTATATAATGTCTCTTTTCATCAAAGAAGGTAAATGAGCGAAATTTATAACAAGGGCCAGTTATCTTTTCTTTCCATTTATTATTTGTTCGCTTCTATTTCTAACACAATTCACTGATCACTCTTTGTTTATTTGTCTTTTTCACTCCTGATCAAATCATATATTGCATGGACTTAACTCTTTTAAACTGTATATTCTTGAATTTGAAGTATAATCCCTCTCAAGATATTCAATAATAACCGTGAGCTTAGAAATGTAATGTCAATCAAAGATTAAAATACTCAAGTTTAAAGTGAAACTTTCGATTACTGAAATTATTACACAAATGTCTACACGTTTATCATCCTTCCTTGTGAATTAAAACCATTTAGAAGTCATCCAAACGGCCCTGAAGTTGAACTGAATTAAGTATAGTTGGATCTTGTTTATCAAATGGCCTTGTGGAATAGGTGGCACCCAAAAGAGACCAACATGAAAATTTCATGCTAGACTTTGTTCAAAATTTACATTATCTTCCATGAATACATTGGGTTTATTCATGCAAAATTTTGATGATAAAATAGTTTTCTTTTATGAAATGTAGGACCACCATATGGACTGAGAAAATTCTTAAAAGAAGGGCTAATGCTTATAAATAGGACATCAAATGGCTTAAAAGTTAAAAAGTAAAAGTAATAACAATGATCACTCACATTAATTTTTTTTAAAAACAACTGTTCAACATCACTCATGAGTGACATAGAGTTGACATGTACAATGTATTTATCCTGTATAAGTTTATTGATAGCTGTATTGATTTATTTTCCTTTCTTTCTACATTCCTTTTCTTATATTTCTCTCTTGTAAAAATCTATTATTTTTGTACTTGCTGAATAACAAGATACACAGTGATTGTGACTTTACTGTGATCCACTTGGGTTGCGTTTGGATTAGGGTTAAATTTTATAGAGGTGAATAGAGGTTACCCTTATTTGTTTGGTAATTATAGGGGTAAAGTTAAAACTTACTCTAAGAGAAAAAAATATTGTTTGATAATTTTAAGTAGGGATAACCTGACATATTATAACTTTATGAGAATCAATAATTTTTATTAAATCTATAAAATATAAAAAATAAAAGTAAATTTTATGAAACATAATTATATTAATCAATTTAAAAATATTTTTACTCCATAGGTGTAAAGAGAGGGTAAAGAGGGGAAAATGGTTTCCTGAAAACTTCCATGTTTGAAAGGGTTTTCAAAATGGGAGGGAGAGGGGTAAAAATTTAAAATTTTACCGTCACCCCTCCATTACCAGACAAGAGTAACGGGGAGTTACCCCCCTTATCTCTCATCCAAACGCAGCACTGGGTTCTCATGTGGACCCTACTGACTTTGAAATTGTATTTATAACCAGGGGTGGAAAATCGGCATGGCCGATATTTCGGCCGATATGCATATCGGCCAAGATATCAACCGATAAATTTCTCTCTCCTCTTTTTTTTTTTGGGTAAATATCGTTATTTTTTATTATTTTATTTTTTCTGAATTAAAAAATATAAAAAAAACGAAAAGGAAACTGTTTTTTTAAAAAAAAAAAATTGAAAACGTAAATATCGGTTGATATCGACCGATATTTGGGCCGACATTGGTCCGATATCGGCCGATATTTCCACCCAGGCCCACCACCATTTTGATTTTTTTTTAAAAAAACACCGATATTAATCATCTCGGCTGATATCAGACCGATATATATCGCCGATATATTGGCCATATAGGCCGAGAAGACGTTCGTACGGCCGAACAATACGTATAGGCCGATATTAAACTACAGTTAAAAACCGATATATATCAGTCGATATGAAACGTATTGGTCGATATCTGTACCAGGTGTTGAAAATTCATTTTCGGCCGATATATCGTTATCGGCCGATATTTTTCTCTCTCCAGCCGATATCGGCCGATATAATACGACCGATATTTCAGCCGATATTGTGAATATCGGCCGATACGATATGTATCGGCCGATATTTGCACCCCTGATCTGTACCCTTGTTTATAACCAATTTGAAATCATTTTAAATTGACATCACCATTAGTCCAAAAATTATCTAAAATTAACTTATTTTGACCGTTGATCTTTAAATTTTTGAAAATTGTATCTTTTTAAATTTAAGGGACTCATCTTGAAATTAAATTTTGAAAACAACCATTCTCATGCATTGAATCCACCCTTGTGGACCCTACAAGGCCCATGCCAAAATGTTGCTCATGGGCGAGCTGAAAGTAATTCTAAACATACTTGTTTGAAAAAAAATCAGCAATTCATCTCTTAAATAATAATAATAATAATAATAATAATAATGCTATATAATGTTATTTATAATGAGTAAATGCATATGATTTGAGAGTATGAATAATAAATCAACAATTAAATCGTTAAACTTAATAATCGCATGATATATTAAAACAGCAAATTATGTGATCCTTTAAGCTTTTTAATTTATGAAATTTGAGAACATCGAATGTGCAAATTAATGATCACGATGATAACGATGATAATATGGGCCCTACTTTAGAACTTTTTCTAAGTTATATTTATAATATTATATTATATATAAATAGTAATAGAAGTTGGATGTATAATATGGCTGGTAGCCGGCATGTAAAAGAAATATTATCATAATCAATGTATTCATAGTTGGATTGAATTTTTTTCATAGTTTAATCATCTCTGGAGGTATTTGCTAGTATCAAGTATTAATTTTTTTTTTTTTTGCAGACCAGTTTTAATTTTTTAATAAAATGTACAAATAACTAATTTTAATTTTAAAAATCACTTAAAAGTGATTTCCAGTCTTAATCATCGATGTTTTACTCAACCATAGTTGCACCCCTATAACTATAAGCGCTAACAAACTCCAATCAAACAACCACTAAAACAAGTACAGGGATTGTTTTTTATTTGTTGCAAGTATTTGGTTTTCTTTTTTAAATATTGGTAAACCCATAACTTTAAAATTGGATATAAATACCTCTTTGATAATTTCTGAATTGACTGCACTATAATGTCTAAACTCTAAAGTAGTGAAGAAGAGAAAGTTTAGAGTTAAGATGGAAAATGCTAAGGTATGTAAAAAATTTAATAGTGATTTAGGGGTGTAAATATCGGGCTATATTTATCGTATCAGCCGATATATATCGGTTTTGAAAACCTTTATATATACATGTATCGGTTGATATACAATATTGACCGATATCGACGAGACGAAGATATTAAACAAATAATTTTGAAATTCAAATTTCATAACACAAAATCTCGAATTTAAATTGCAATGTTATCAAATTAGCTAAACATGGAAGTGGTGACCTGTTTTCCGATAAGATTTGATGTCAAATTAATTATTAAAAGGCCCGGCCAGATACAACAGATGACAGCGATGTTCCTACCATTCATATAAGGCAATATAGTCACACGTCTAATGGGAAGTGACTCTTTAGAGTAAATTTGAGAGCAAACTCAGAACTCCATTTTTCTTAGGTGAATTCGTGACCATCATTCTAACATCTTTGAATTCGACCATTAACATTTTCAAATTTTATAAGGTGCAAGGCCCACTATTGGATTCATCATTTGTCTTAACGGTTTTAGTGAGTTAATCAAGCTTCATGCTATGATTCATCATATGATGAGGGGGTGGAGTAGCTAATATGTTTTTCTATTTTTATAGGGAAGGGAGTGGGATTTAGGGTTTGATTCAATTCGTAGGATAGTTCATGTATAAAGCAAATTACATTATTCTATTGAATGAGTTGTTAGCATTAACAATTCTCTATATAGGTCCAATAGTATTTTAGAATTTAGATACTTCTACAATAATATATCAATGGAATTGCAAACAAATATAATGTGGGAAGTATCACTCGAGGGTTGTGTTGATGAATTTAAAAAAAAAAAAAAAATCTATTTGGTACAGTTGATGAACCACTAAAAACAATTGAATAAAAGAAAAAAAAAATTAAAAAGGTAAGAATGTCAATGAAGTTGTATATCACCATTAAACACACCATCAACTCAGTTTAATTAAGAACTACCAAAATGAATGTAAGTTCATCAATTGTCCTTCTATAACTTTGTTTTCTCTAATAATGGTAACTTCAACAAGTAATGTAAATTCTTCAAATTTTACACTGTCCCTCTTATTTCAGTTTACCTAAGTTACTATTATTATTACCAGCAGCTTGCAAGTGCCAATGTCAATAGTTGTATGGTGGCTGCTTGCTGGTTGAAGCTTCTCCTCTCTCTCTTCTCTTTCTCTTTCCTCTTCATCATGCTCATCATCACCCACTCTTCATCTTCATCATCATCGTCCTCCAGCACGACATCTTTCCCCTTCTTCCGCGCCGCAAACTCCGATCGCATTGGTGGAGGCGGTGGCAATGGACCCACTTGTTGTTTCTTGCCACTGTTGATGGATGAACTTCTGCGGCCAACACTGCTCATGCTCTTCATCCTAGCCTTTCCCAAATGATGCTCACAGAGAGCATAGCCGACGAGTGTCAGTTGCCGGCACCTCCAACCGCGGCCATTGTAGCGACTGCACCTAGAGCCTTGAATGACTGCACCACTATTAGCTGAAACAGGTGAGCGAGTTACGCCAATTCTTTTATCTTCTTCTTCTTCATCAGAAGACTCTTTGATTGGATTCTTACCTTCTCGAATGATTATCGCACCCGATCTTCTCCCTCTCCTCCTGACCACTATTTCTTCTCCATCTCGTTCGTCGGGATTTGGCTGCTGCATTAGTTTCAATACCAGACGAGGTTTTCTCCCTCTCCTTTTTGGAATGGCGGGTTTCTTCTCTACTATGTTTTCTCTTCTTTCACTTGGTCTTGTCGTCATCTGCATGCCTTCTATCACTAAACTAGATCTTATCACTCTATCCCTTACAAACCTATTTCTCACTTTTAGTCTTAATTCTTCTTCATACGGCTTCTTTGACATCTTCATGCCCTCCATTAAAACACCTCCTCTTTCTTCATCATTGTCAATGGAGCTTCTTTGGGTTTGCACAAAAACATTACCATAATAATCATTATCCGCTGCATTATCAAGGTCCTTATTAGTAATTTTTCCAACAGAAAAAAGCTGAGAGGGAAATGACGGAACATCTTCATCATCAACACTGTAAGAGTCCTTGATCTTCATCTTCATCCTCATCTTCTTGACGATCGATGCCTCCGTTGTTCGTCCCGACGGCGCCAGGCTCCTTTTCCTCTTCTTGAAGGGGAAAGCTTCTCTTCTTCCAGCCACCTCCCACCTGCCATCCACATACAAGGATTAATATAAAACAAAAAAGTGCAATAAAAGATAATAAAGGAATTTTATTCTGAGGATGATTGAATGTCTTACCTTGACGAGAGGAAGGATCAACATTGAAGCTCTTCACATTCCTAGAAATGAACAAAAAACAAGCATATGAAGAAGTATCATGTGGTGAATTGGGGATTAGAAATTTACAATGGTTAAGGAGAAGTTTTCACTTATTTAATATATTTAGAGTGGATGGGATTGAGTTTATTGTTTTCTATAAATAGCCAGATAAGATGGGTGATATTGCATGGCATGACACATGCATGAGAACAGCAGAATCCACATAGCATGTGAGTGTGAATGAAAAATATTTATTTTACCACTGCTTTTTACTATTTCTTTTTTTTTTTTGGAATTTACGCGTGAGAAACTGTGGGATACCCAGTTTAAAACTCCCACAAATGAGCCCACGAATTCTAGGGCACACTAAAGTTAGGCCATGGGAGCTCGAACATGCAACCTCCTACTTCTTAAGGCTGGAGGTAACCAGTTAAGCTAAACCCACGTGGGTAAAAAATTAAAACGACGATAGTTACTCTTTCTTTAACATAGAGAAGAAGGAAATTTGCAGATGATAAAAGAATAAAATTCTTACCTCATTATGTCACTCTTGCCATTTTCAATACTCATTGGTTTCTTCTCAGCTTCCTCTTTTTCTTTTTCTCTTTGGGAATCCTATTAACACAACCCCAAATGAATATCTTAGAGAAGAAAGTGGGAGATATAGAATCATAATAAAGAAGAAAAAAGAAAAACTGTAGTAAGTCGGTAGATACATCCATCTGCATGGGATTGATTTGCATGCAATCCATTTTTTTGTGCTCTCCCTCTTCCACTTCTCCTGGTGTCTCTACATCCGGTTGCCGATTCAGATCAAAGCGATACTCTCGATTGCTTCTCCGGCGAAACTGCCATGAGAGGTCGCGAATCCTCTGCAAAAGTGCCTCGCTTGGGTGCAAATCTTGTCCTTCTCCTGCTACATTCTTGTCTTCAGCTTCTCTTGGTTGTCTCCATGTGACGAAATTGGAAAATGATAGATATGAAGTAGGAAGAGAAGGGTGATCAGAAACTGAAAATCTCTTCCTGATCCTCATCAAGGGAGAAGAAAAAGAAAGATGGGTCTCTCCCAAAGCAGATCTCAGGCTATGAAGAAAGGAAAGCGAGTGCAAGAAAGAAGCCCCTCTAGAGCTCTTCTTATAAGAAATTCAAGGCTATGCCCCTCTTTCTCACCTGTCTTTTAGGGTTTCATTTGCCATTTTAATGAGTTGTAATTGGGTCATTAGCGAAATTTGCAAATGCAGTGAATCTGACTTGTTCATTATAGACCATTGAATATGTGGGCCATCCTCCTTGGAATGATCCTGTCCATCCATTTGGTTGTTTAAAGTGGTAAATGGTGCAATACCATTATCTCTATGCCAGTGCAGAACTCTGTACGAGGAGGAAAAAAAGTAAAGTGTGGCCACCAAATGGACAGTCCTGATTTACTTTGGTGCAGTTGCAGTTCAGACTTCAGACCAATCTCTTGGCGTTGGAATGTTTAGGCTTATGTATTACATGCCACATGTGCTCCTATGACAAAAAAATATGATTCAAAATTCCAACTATATCTTATTTTCAAAAAATAGTAGAATTTTATTTAAAATATTATGTAGGTTAGTAGAACTTTTCCTATTGAGAAATAGAGCTTTAAGGACCGACAATATTGTTAGTCATTAATTTAAATTTATCAAAATCAATAGGAAGATAAATATTAATTTCAATGTATTTTGCTTGAATAGACAACAATCATTTTTGTTTTCAATTTTTTTACTTTGAGATACTCCACAAATACTTGTTTAATATGATAGAATCCACTAATTTGCATATTAGACATCAAAAAATATAATATTTTCTATCATAGTCTAAGGTAATTGGTCTATTATGTTAAGATGATTACTTGAATTTTCTAAGAGCAATCTATTTTACATATGCAAAAAATGAATTTGAAAGAGAAACATTAAACTAAATTGGACTTAAAAGCAATGTTATCAGAACCGGACCGTCTAACGAACCGTCTTCGAGGCATTTTGAGTTCAACCGCGATCAAAGCCGGTCGAATAATATAATATAAATATTATATATAACATTAAGTAAGACACCTTTTACAAATAAATTAATATAAATATTACAAATAACATTCAAATTCGGAGTAATATACCAAAACGGTGAAAGATATGGGATAGAAATGGTAAGAAACCTTTATATTTCTATTATTTCTATTTTTAAATATTAATTTTTTATATTTTGAAGGAGAAAATAAAATAAAAAATTGTGAACCACGATTGAAAGTTCACGGTTTTATCCTAAAAACCGCATAAAACTGCGGTTTTGACCGATTTTATGTAGTTTTGACTAAAAACGGTTTTTTCCACCTGACCGAGCCGCAGCCTTACCGATTCCGGTCGAACCGGCGGTTGAGCGTTGTTTGGTCCAGTTTTGATAACATTGGCTAAAAGACATAGAAGTAACTTATTATAAGCAATATTATAAATATCTCTGATAATTTCAAATTTATCATATTTTTATCAGTAAATTACCAATTGGCGTTAATATCTCAATAAATTTATCAGCACTATAGTAAATCCTCGATAAAATCACAATAATTTTCCTATAAATTCCCTCTAAAATACAAGTAAATTCCTTATTAATATTTTATTTGTTTTTTTTAATATTATATTTTTCAATAGATTTTCTTGTTAATTTCCTGATAAAAATCGGAGGATTTGAAAATATCTCTAATACTACCAATCGCCATTAATATCCTGAGAACGGTATTTGTGACAATGTTTACGAGTCTTTCATATTGAGATTTAAGACTAAACATTCTATTTTAAAATATCAATTGCAAAATTGAAATGCATCAGTATGATATTTCAAGTATATCAACTAATATTATTATCTATTGTGACGTTCAAACAATAGTTTATACTAACTAAATATGGAAAATATCATATTGATAGATTTGGGTTTAAATATACTAATTAGGTTTTTATATATTAAAATACAAATTTATTCACGAAATGTATTAATAGTATAAAATGATTACTATTTATTTATTTTCAGTACCCAAAAGATATGTACCAATTTAAAATTTTGAATCTTAGCACGTGAATGGACTGCATGTTTTATCCATGGGGTCATGCAAACCAGTGACTGTCAACACTCAGTTGAAATTTATGGAGTCTATTATTAAAAGTTTATGAAGTTACTAATACTCATATTTAATATTAATTTTATTTTAAATAGAATAAAAAGAACATATATGTATAGGATCTGTAAAGTTTCACTCCTATTTAAGTGTTTCATATATTGATTTTTAAATTTTATAAATGAACGGCTTAGATTTTTAAGATTTAAAAAGACAAGTATCACATGGCTAAGTAAGATTTCACTCATAAAAAATTAAAATACTCCATATTTAAACATTTCATTTTATAATATATCCGTTTATATTTAATTTTAAAATATATTTATTTTTAATATTAAATTTGAATAAGAATTCCGCTAATATGTCTACATAGTACATACAAAGGAGGCTGCCAGTGTGTACGGAGCTTAGTGTAGACAGAAGAAGTGCGTGCCACTATTTTTGCAACCTATTGACTCGTGTGCCCGCAATCACGCGCGAAAGCCTAGTTCGGATTCTCTCTACCGCTATACTAACACGCCACGTCGCTTTTATTGTTCACATTCAGTAAGTGGGCCCATTTTATCGTGTAAACAACCTCGCTAGGGCCAGTCCTTGGAAAGCTAGACAGAAAATAAATCAATTATACATTAAATTAAAATTGTATATGAAATATTATTTTTTTTAATTTATGTTTGAAAAATTATAGAAAATGCAGTATAAAATCTCTACAAGTGATACTTACTGTTTGTTAAAGCACAATGGATGAGGCAATGAAGGCTCAAAATGACACCTTTGAAAAATAGTAGAACAAAGAATAGTTTGAAGATAATTTGTAAGTGCTAATGGTTACAATTAGGGATTTAAATCTCAGCTAATACGATATCTCAGTTTTTTAAATTTTGATATATCGGCTGACACGATATGTATCGGTCAATATTTGAGATATCGGTCGATATCTGATATATATCGTTAATATTTTAGGTTTTTATTAAAAAAATTATGTAAGAAAAAATTTTCGGCCGATATCCAAATATCGACCGATACCTAGATCTGAACTCCTGATTATTAGAAATGTAACATTTAACAAAAGTATGAAATAGGAAAATTTTGTACAAGATTCAATTTTTTCTTTTGAAAAATACAAATGAGTCATTTTTTGGGAGCCAAACTCTTCTCAGCATTAGGTCTTTTTTGGAGATATATGTGATGCACATGTGCCAAAACAAAATTGTGTGGGTGTATAGGCTCAAAAAGCTAATAATATTGTATTGAGTAGAGGTGGGTCGTTTCAGATAAATTGGAGTCTTAAAAAATATGATTTCTTTTATTAAGTTAAGATATAATTTTATAAGCACGGTGTAGAAGACAATATCTTTGAAAACTGCTTGTGAATGGTGTTATAAATCTAGAGTTTTATCTATAATCATCATAAAGTGGAGTCGATCAGTTTCCACATATTAAAATAAAATAAAAAATATTTCAGAAATATATATATATATATATATATATATATATATATATATATATATATATATATATATATATATATATATATATATATATATATGAGCTCAAGTGACACTATTGGACATTTTTTATAAAATAGAACGGTTATTAAGAGATCATATATTAACGACATGTTTTTACTCATTCGTTCAATTCATTCAGCATTCGTTCGGATGAATGAAGTCATCCGAACGAATGCCGAAGCGTAAAATTTCATTCGTCTGGACTGCAGACGCTACACTAATGCATAGTATATTATTTAAATAATAAAATTTCCTTTAAAACTATAAAGTTATTTTTTAAGCACTGTGTATTTTTAAAATTTCTCAAATTGAATATCTACACTAATTACGATAATTTGATAAAAATACTCTAAGACTTTAAGGTCTTTTGACACTTCCAAATGCTTAAAATACAGTGTTTTACAAATAAGGGTATCCCTTAGTTGTACTGAAAATACATTTAGGAGTGTCAAAAGACCTTAAAGTCTTAAAGTATTTTTATCAGATTATCGTAATTAGTTCGGATATTCAATTTGAATTTTTTTAAAAATACACAGTAGTTAAAAAATAATTTTAAAATTTTAAAGAAGATTTTATTATTTAAATAATGTATTATGTATTACTGCAGCGGCCAACCATCCAAACGAATGGAATTTAAGGTGCATTGGTTCAGATGACTTTATTTATGGGAACAAATGTCGAGCTCGTTCAAGTAAAAATATGAAAATATAATAGTAATTTTACTCAAAAATTTGAAAATCGAATCTAAGTCAGTCGTGTCTTGTTTCAGCTGCCTTAGCCTTTTTCTTTCTCTCTCTTTAATTACCACACCATGTCACGGTGCTTACTCTGCCGAGTGTTGTGCTTGTTCAACTGAGCAAACTCTGCTCCTCCAACTTGCTTTCGTCGCATTGAAAATTTCTCTTTTTTAATTCTTTTTCTTTTCATGTTAAAGCCATCCATATTAGATGATATCGGTGATATATATCATATATTGTCCTGTATCAATAAATATCTAAAATGACTATTACAAAACTACACATTTATGTTGACTCAGATGATGCTTATTAGCTATTTTTATTTATAAAAGTATGATAAAAAAGTTGTTATTTGGAGATCATATATAATGATATATGGTAAAAAAAATTAATAATTTACATATTAAAATATTTTATTTTAATTCGTAAGGGACAAGGGATCTAATCTTTGATATTTTATTACGTGAATGAAAATTGAGCTAACTTGCCATATTTTGAGTCAAGTTGGCCCAAAACTCGTCCACTGAGTGAGGGGCATTTTGGTCAATGCCCTTAAATTCGCAGTCATTTGAACTTGAACTTTTGAACTTGTGAGTAGTCACGCATGAATCAAAAAATCAAAACCCCCTCCATTCGCACATCCTCCTTGAACTCACCCGCCATGGCGATGGCCTCTTCTTCTTCATCGTCAGCTGATCCACCGCCGCTGCCACCGCCACCTCCACCTCCACCTCCACCTCCTTCTTCAAATTCCCACCATCCAATACCTTATTCTCTCTCATCCAACCCTCCAAGACCCCCTTTGCCCACTTCCCCTCCCCCTCCCCCTCCTCCTCCTCCTCCTCCTCTCTACACTGCCCAACCACTTGTCTCCATTGCTTCCAAATACCCTACCCCGCCTCCCAACCCAAATTCCCAATTGCCCAAAATCCAAGAAACACAGCCCCCCATCTCTCACCCCCTTCATGGGATTGCGTTCCCTGTCCCTCCCCCCTCCCGCCCTTTCCCTCCTAAGACTACCCTCAGATCCTCCTCTTCCCAGCCGTCCGATCATCTCGTTGCGGTTGCCAATCCCCTTCCTTACCCCATGCCCTCCACACGTGCCCCGGTTGTCATGGGGTTCCCTAATCAGGTTGGGCCTTTTGGATTTCATCCCGACCATCAGCCGCAGGCTCCTGTCGCCCAGTCTGTCCACCTCATGAGGCCGCCTTCCGTGCAGAATGCATACCCCGCAACATCCCGGCAGGCTGCAAACGCTAATTCCAGTGCTCTCAGGGGTGTTCCTGCTGTGGCCCCTTCGCACTCCAGGGTACATCCCCTCTCCGGACTAAGCTCTCCTGTTCTGTTCCTAGTTTTTTTTTTTAAATGTTATTGAATTTTGGCTTCTTTTCAATTATTGGCATTTCATTGTGCTCTCGGCTGTATCCAAGTCACATCCTGTTTTTAGTTTTCTATTTGGGCTGTCTGGATTTCAGAATTTGCATTAGATGCAGTGCCAGTGTATGTGTATGTGTTTTCTTTTTCCTCCTTTCCTAGTAGTAAAACGCACAAAGTGTTCTTGGTCTGCTTAGTGCATTTGTTTAGATATTAACCAATTTCCAAAAATAAGTGCATTCCTTTAGGTGTCTTTAGAACATTATACCTTTATGTTCATTGTTTCTTTTTTATACATAATATAAATGTAAAAAGTGCAATATTATTCATTTAAAACATCAAAACATTCATATTAACTCATAACAATCGACATAAGGTCTTAGCATGGGCCCAACTATGTGCAACTTGGAATTATTCAGACTGTGCCTGGGAGCACTTACGGGCATGACTAAGAGGTCTTGCAACTTGCCTTGTGCTTAGATGTGTGCCTTTGACTATCATGCTGCCTCTGATCAATGGACAACTGATAGAAAAATAAATAAACAGAAATATGGTGTACCACGTAAAGGCGCTTGGGATGTGAATGCTGCATCCAATGCAAAGTGGAGACGAAAACATTAGGTTTCAAAGGTTATTTCTTTATGACATACCAAAGGTTAAAAAACAGTACTATGCACTGACTGTTGTTATTCGAGTGCTAACTTTTATTTCTACTATGAAATAAGTGTTTTCATGCAATTGCATTGCTTTGTTTCATGGGATGTATTATCATATTGAGAGTGATGCATGTGACCATGTTGAAGTCAAAATAGCTGGCGCTGTTTGAGTAATCAAATGCTTTGCTTGATGAAAATGTACATCTGATACTCTTGATTACAATTTGTATGAGGAAACTAATTATCAAGATGAATAAGCTTACTTACTTTAGTAGTAATTACTTGATAAAGCAATATGTTTCTGTAATGCCTACAAAATTTTATCCATATCTTCTTTTGCCAGTGGTATTTAGATAATTTATATGTCTTTTTTTCGTCTTGACTGTTACTTTGCCACCTTCCTTTGTCATTGAGGATGATAGCTATTAGCTTGATGATGGATGTTGTTATGTTGGAGGCTTTTTATTTTATTTGCTTAACTTCTGGGTATTTGGTCCTATGTTGTCTTGGGTTTCTCAGCTTGTACCCATGTATTCGACTTCAGACAACAACAACTTGAAAGATTTAAGGTAATCACTCCTATATGGCTCATAATTAATTTGTGCTTTAATATTAATTCTGCTCTTTATCTTTTTCTAATCATTTGGTTTTAGGGATAAGAATAGAGATGATGCTACTGTCACAATTAATGGCCGAAAAGTAAGCAATCACTGTCTTGATTGATTTGACTAATTTATTTTCATTTACTAGTTTGTAACCTTTCCCGTCTATTTGTAGGCTAGGTTATCAGATACTGGTTCAGGCTCCCTTTATGCTCTTTGTCGGTCATGGGTTCGTAATGGTTTGCCTCAAGAAAATCAGGTTTCTTTTTCCCTTGTCATATTTGGATGAGAATTTTTTTAGTTGTGACATTAATCGTAGCATGCATTGATGCTCTGTAAATGATGGTTACTTGCAAATAGAACTTTGCTTGATGCCCATCACATTCTTGTTTTCAATTCTTTTTTCCCCATCCCTATGCACTTACACCAACTTGAGAATTCATCATGGTACGAATTCTCTCTCTCTCTCTCTCTCTCTCTCTCTCTCTCTCTCTCTCTCTCTATATATATATATATATATATATATATATATATATATATATATATATATATATATATATATATATATATTTGTATGTGTGTGTGTGATTGAGCTTGATGGAATTGTAGTCATTTATTTGTGGAAGAATTAATATCTTAGTGGGGATGGTAAATGCAATTCCATTATAAATTAATGGTAACATATTCTATTTTACATGGATATGAATGTGTAAAAATGCAACTGTCATGATCCAACTGTTAATTTGATCAGATTTAGGTGAGGTCATTAGTATCCAATGTACAATCGTCATCATCATAATCAAAACCTTATCTAACTACCTTATGTTGGGTTTTTTTTTTTGGGTTCTACTTTTTTGCTCAATCCCATAAAAAACCATGCTCTTTACCCTTTTACAATCTAGAATACCCTTTCTCAGTGGTTAATTTCAAGTTTTTATTGGTCTCCCTCTTCATATTGGGTTTTTTTTTTTTTGGGTGGGAGCACATATTTTCTATCTTTTATCTTTGTGTCAATACATCTTGATGCGGATGTTGTCATGGCTCACAAAATTGACAATTTTTTAGAATAAATCTATGCCTTTTTTCTTGATTTTGATTTATGGACATAGTTAAGGTGTTATATAATGTATGAATGACATGATATTCAACACGACGTACCAATGTGTCATGGTTGTTGATCCAACAAATAAAAAGCACAAGAAGACAAATTGGCATTTTGGGTAAGCATGGATTATCTCGATGACTGAAACCATGATAGATAATAGATAAAGATAAACTCGAAGGTAGAACATATCTAGACGAAGCAGACAAAGACAAAAGAGCTAATCTAGTAACCCAAGATAGAGAGCTTGATAGAAGATTTTAATTGTTGCTATACCAACTAGATCCCAAAAGAATAGGTGGCCAACGTTGAGTCACAAACATTTCATCGCAGCTGTAAATGTATGTGCATGATGTCCATGCACAAATAGGTCCATGATCTATTGACGAATGGCTCAGACCCACTCAAATGAGAATAGCATGTTGTGAAAATGTTGGTGACGGCAGTGGCACCATGCAACGTTGGCAACACATGGATGAGTGTATGGTTGTTGGCTGTGATGGTAGATCTAAGAATAGGAATCAAATAGATGAGATGGTTCTTCAATGGTGAAACAAATGACGATTGAGAACTACAATATGGAGGGGGTCCTCACTTGATGAGATCATGTTTTGTTCATTTACAACGAAAGAAAAGTTTTAGCGCAAACAACAAAAATGCCAGGTTTCAATAAGTTGACATGACATCGTATTTCACAGTGTATGTCAGATGACGTGGATTGAACTCAATATTATTTTTCTATGGAGTTGTTTTCCTTGAGGAAATTGACAAACAACCTCTTAGATATTAACTAATCATCATAATCCAATCTGATCTTATTTTAGATATCTAACCCTCCTTCTTTAGCTCAAGTGGTCCAACTTAAGTTTGAATTTATATAATTGAATAGTTCAACAATCAAATAAACCATTTGAAGAAACTAAAGTAGATCTAAGACAAAGATGCAGTAGAGTATGGCGGATGATAGTACCAATGTGTCATGGTTGTTGATCCAACAAATAAAAGCATAAGAAAACAAATTGGCATTCTAGCTCAGGAGATTGGTAAGCATAGATTATCTCGATGACTGAAACCATGATAGATAGTAGATGAAGATAAATTTGAAGGTAGAACATATCTAGAGAAGCAGACGAAGACAAAAGAGCTAATCTAGTAACCCAAGACAGAGAGCTTGATAGAAGATTTCAATTGTTGCTATAACAACTAGATCCCAAAAGAATAGGTGGCCAACGTTGAGTCACAAACATGTCATGGCAGCTGTAAATCTATGTGCATGATGTCCATGCACAGATAGGTCCATGATCTATTGATGAAAGGCTAAGACCCACTCAAATGACGATAGCATGAGTGAAAATGTTGGTGACGGCAGTTGCACCAGGCAATGTTGGCAACACATGGATGAGTGTATGGTTGTTGGTCGTGATGGTAGATCTAAGAATAGAAATCAAATAGATGAGATGGTTCTTCAATGGTGAAACAAACGACGATTGAAAACTACAATATGGGGAGTTGTGGTGGGCTTGGAAAATAGAATGATAGGATTAAGATGGATGAAATTTAGATCTTGAAGAAATAATCAGGAGGTTGAAAAATAAAATTTGGTTTGGAGAAATGCATTTAATCTTTCAAATAAGATGGAAGATTGGGGGTGGGTAGTGTCCATGGCAATGGAGACTGAAGTTTGAGTCATAGAGACAATACAACTGAAGAGAACAATGGGATTCAAATGAGGTGCACAAAGGTAGATGTCCACATGTTGAGGAGCAATTCTTTTGAATAAGAGCATGAGTGTTGTCAATCATATTCTAGCTCTGATACCATGTTGAATGAATAAAAAAATGCATAAATATTGATATCTTCTTTATTAAATGAGAGTATAAATATAGGGCACAGATCTCCTAGACATTTGTGCTAACATTTTAATTTAAGCATTCCTAGGTCCACATGGATTTGAAAGTTCTTGGCTTGTATATAGTGCCTTCAAAAAATAATGCCAATTGGATAAGTGAACTAACGCTTTTTAAGGGCTCAAAAGTTCAACTTTAACTAATGGTGGAAATTTATTGGCTTAGATCAATATGCTGTAAAACTTGGATTGATGTCAAATTGGATATAGGTACAATTCATGGGAGTAGGAAGCTTTTCAATTTTTTTTTGGTATTGGGGTTGGGGGTGGATGGGGTTCATTGGCTCTACATTGGGCCTCTATCTAGCTTTGGTTCTTAAGTAACAATGATCACAATTTTCACCTAGAGGACGTCCCTCATGAGCAACAATTTTTTTTGACCTAAATGGTGCCCTTGGGTTCCATTAAGACCCCCTCTCTCCACACCTATCTACCATGCGTGAATTGGATCCTAATTTGAACCGATTTCCTGTTGATTTTAGGAAAGTTCATGAGCTAGTTCTTCACATTCAAAAGGTAAATTCCTTTCTAACCTAATTTTCCTTTAGATGTGTCCATTTTGAGTTATTTTTACCATTTTTTTGTATTTTTTTCTCAAAGATAATCCCCATTTTTTTGAAAAAAAATTAATGAAATGATATTATCTTATATTAGGTGTTTACTAATATTGGTTTTCCCTTTTTTCTCTTGGAATTTTGGACTTTTTTTTTCAATTTTTTTGACATCCTTTATTTGTATCGAATTTTTTGCTTTCAAGAGTTTGATAATCTATGAAAAGAACTTTTTTTTTTTTAACGAAAATATGCTCACAAGAAGTTTTTTATTTTTTCCTATTTTCTGTTATTTTTCTGCAAAAATTAAAAAAAATGAAGCGTGTTGGCCAACGTTTTTTAAATACCTATCTGGGATCTTAAAAAATACAGTTTTGTTTATTTGATCAAGCTGATATTTTATAGGCATCCTATTCAAACAATGATCTTTTCAACCAACCCTTCTACATGGGCACTAGTGGTCCCACATAAAAGACTTCAAATTAATTCAAGAATAAGGCCCCATTTGATCCTAACTATATATATCCTTTTCTATATTTTTATTTAGTGACTTATTGATACTTAACACTTTATGGCTTGTTTGATAGGTCATTCATGATAGAATGAGAATAGGTTTCATTTAGAATGAAAACAATACCTCCTTTCGAAGGGGACAAAAGTGGCACAAAACAAGAATCAAAGTCAATTCTCAATTGACTTTTCAAAACCTTCTTTCCACCGAACATGCTCTTACTGAACCATTCCTATTCTCAAATATTCTTTTTCATTTTAGATACTAAATAGGACTTTAGACTGATCATATTTTGGTGGTGGAGGCTTGTTTTTATGGATGTCTCTTTGCTTTAAACAAGCCAACACGATACACACTATATAGTGAACCAATTTAACTTGACCTGAATTAAATATGGGTCGGCAATTTAAAACTGGATTGGGTTATGGGAAGGTTAGAAGAGGATTGAAATATGGATTGGATTCAAAAAGTAGTAATCCAAGTTTAATATGGGTGGACTGGGGTTAAACTCTCAACCCAACCCTTCTGCCCAAGTTGAACCTCCTCATTTTACTTTTATGATCCATGTAATGTCTTGGCTGTTCTAGTTCTTAGGTCTGGTGATTCAGATGGTTATGCCAAGAACTTAGATGGTTGTGCCTACTTGGTGCAGCGGCTGGCAAATTTGCATGTAACGACATGTTTGATTGGCCAAATTGTTGTTGTTTTTATTGGTTTTTTAGCTTTAAAATCCTTTTGTATACCGTAATCTAATTATTCCTGTTTATTTAATTCCGTATGGATTTGATTATCTCATGATTATTCATCTCATCTTTGAACCATATTCTGTATTTTTGTTATTCTCAGCCACTGATTGGTGAAGGTATTAAGCTTCTCCCAAGACCGTTGCCTACTATGGCAAATACACAGGCATCAAAAAGGGATGAAGGTGATGATGAAGATGAACTTTTCGGCAAACAGGAGGTAATTACTAACATTCTAACTTGTTATGGCACTTAGTGATTGCCATACTTCTTCTAACTTTCTACTTCAGATTAGAGTAACCTCTTGCTCTAGCAGGAAGGTATGATTTCTTAAATGGTGATGGAAACCACATCTGTAGGTTCTGCAAGTGGTATATTATCAAATGATTGTGGATTAGTATCTAATCTACATGACTATATGAGCATCAAAATTTTTTTACCCTTTTGTCGATTTTTTAGGATCAGAAAGTTTCTAAGAATCATTTCTTTACCCGTTATGATGTTTCATCTTAACAGCTGCAACCTTGTTACCAAAATACAAACTGGAAAAAATAAATTATTTGATTGTTTTGCCAATTAGACCTTGCGTTCTTTGGAAAGGAAAGAATGTTCATGATTCTTTCCTTTGATTTGTAGAAGTAATTGAAACTTTCTGTATCTTTGTTCCAGCACAATGGTTCAGTTGAGAATTTATCTGCACGTGATTTGTTAGAGGGACATATAAAGCATGCTAAGAGAGTTCGATCACGGTAAGTTTCTGTTTCACTTAATTGCTGAATTGTTCTTGTAACGCGTCCTCTTAATTTATTTATTTTTAACATTGCTTTCTGGAAATTTGTTTTTCTCCTTTTTCTGAAGCTTTCTTTAAAAAAAAAACTGAACCTGACTTAAGAGTCTCTGAAAGTGTATCTTTTTCACAATAGCCACCAAAGGCTGTTAATTTGCATCACCATCAGTTAGATACACATACATGTATAAATTCACTGTAGAGATTGAGAGTACCTTTTGGAAAGTGTGAGTGGGGTGGGTTGGGGGTATGGATGGGTATTTGGCCTCAAAGCCTAGGGCCCGAAGAGCTGAGCCTGGAAAAAAGGGCTTGAGCAGCAATGCTGGACTTGGGCATGGTCAATAAAGTAAAGCATGAGTGGCAATCAGGCAAGACTTGGGCTTATAGATGGTTAAAACTCAGGCCTTAGTAACGTTGTCCCGTGACTTAGGGCTAGAACAAGGTGCTAGATGTATAAGAAAGCCAAGTTCCAAGGCTTTTGTTCTTCCTCATTTCCTTCACCCCTACTCAATGACTAGAGTCTCTCACCAAGTTCCAAGGTTTTCTTGCTTCATTTTGATTGTGACACTGGGAAATATTATCCATCGTGAACTGGTTCATAATGAGCTGGATAACTAATTTTTATAGGGCTCATTTTAGATGATAGGATAGCTTGAAAGATCTATACTTGCATATGAAGTGTGCCAAAATAAAACTTCAACAAATTATTCTAAGCATAGTAGTTGAAGGCATGCCTAAGGGTATATAGGGGTTCTGCGCCTAACTATTACTAGGTGAGTCACATGTGAGTGTAGATTCAACTTTTGAGTAATGAAATTTATGAATCCACAAATTTTTCTATTGATATGAATTTTGGTAGTACAATGCTTCTAAGCATCAAAATAATGGCTTCTCCACGGAAGACCGATCTAACACCCTTTTGAACAAGTATGAAAATCAAGCACTCTTTACACATTTATGAATACATTCATATAAAAAATTGTTCCAGTTTCTTGATTCCAATGATATTTATATCATCTTAGCGGTGTCTTAATCCACTTAGTTAGGATGCTTTTCAAATTATGCAATGTCCTGGCAGGCTCTCGGCAACTTCGTCTGCTTGTTTAGAACGTTTGTAAATCTCCAAATTCACAACAAAATGTGAACTAGAAATAAGTTCAAAACTCTAAATCTCTGTGAAAGGAAGATTCAAAGTGTCCAATGTACTATGAGTGTATGTGAAGATAGACCCAAAGTGTGTTGTAGAACTCCAAATCTCCATGAAAAAGGAAGATTGAGAGTTCATGTCCCAGGAGTTCGAGTGGCATGAATTTTGATGCGCCAACCTTCTTTTACCTAATGGTGAAATGGGGTATTTATAGAGATTCGTGCATGCAGTTGAGAAGTCCTTTCAGCACTAGTGCTGAAGTCATTTTCCAGTGCCACTCTTTTAGCACTAGTTCTGAAGTTCTTTCAGCACTTGTGTTGAAGTCCTTTCAACACTAGAGGTGGTAGTTGTTTCAGCACTACTCCTTCAACCACTTTGTTACAATTTTTCGAGTAATCATGATAATGATCCTTCATTGAATGTGTCGATAGGGTCTTCATGACTTGATCTACCGTCGGATGGGTTGATGATGGGCCTTAGTGGCTTGATCCACCGCCAGATATGTATTTAGCGAATCTTGATGTCCCAACCCACCATTATGTATTTGTAGTCTTGATGACAATCTATCATCGTATGAGTCGACAATTGACCTTAATGGCTTGATCGACCCTTGAATGACTTTAGCGAATCTTGATAATTCCAATCCATCGTTGAATCTATTGGATAGGTCTTGATGATATAAGATGGGTCAACAACGGGCCTTAATGGCTTGATTCACATTGGTTATGTTTCTTGGTGGGGCTGGATGGCTTGATTCACCGTTGGATATGTTTGGTGGGGTCTTGATAACATGATCTACTATTAGCAGGTTAACACGCCAGATTCTTCCAAAGATTTTCTTTTCAAGTGATACATGCTTGACTTGTTTCTGACATATCAATTTCTCCCTTTTTCTGCTATGATGGCTATGTTGCATTTGTTTCCTGCTGCTGTCATGGAACGGACACTAAGAGACTTGGTGCCATTTCTAAACTTATGTAATAGTACACTGAGCAGTCTTAGGGGTCTGACTGATTTTGATGCTTGGTGTTCTTAAATTCCTATATATTCGTATTATATGAAAAAAAAAAAAAGGGAGAATAAATGCTATACGGACTTAGTAATGTAGGTTTTTTCCTCCTTCAAAAAATTATATTTCTAAATTATGTCTTTCTATGTTTTTTACTATGCAAACTTTATGTATCTTAAACTTTTCTTTGATGTAGTTTGGTTTGGTTGTTTCAGATTGAGGGAAGAGCGACTTCAACGGATTGATCGGTATCGTCAGAGGCTGTCTCTTCTCCTTCCCCCTCCAGTTGAGCAGTGCAGAAATGATTTCAGTACCAATAGTTGATTCATTGTCAAGCATTCCGGCAACCTCATTTTATATCAGGTCCTCTCTAGTTCTTACTCCACATGCCCTTGTAAATGGATGAAGAGGGAAGGAAGGAGCCATCACACGAAGATGAAGTGTACTCAAGAGCACATGAATGACTGCCACTGATTTACAGCATGTAGAAAGTTTTGATGGGACCTCTAGATCTTCATAGGACAAAAGAATGAAACATGGGTTGACCTATTAGCCTGTTATGTGTGTTTCGCCTCATTATCTAGGCTTTTTAGAGCACTTAACTAATCTTAGGAACATGTGCCAGCCTTCCTATGCAGACACCGACACCGACTCCCGGTAACACTGAGCTTTTCAATAATGTTATTGGGAAAAAAAAGAAAGAAAAGTTGGCGCCTTTGTTGCTGCTGATTTGAATTCCTCTTGATTTTATGTTACTTTCCTAAGCTTGATGTGTAGATCGATCCATACTTGATTAGTCTCGACCATAATCTTCTGATCAAGACTTTGATCAGTACTAGATAAATTACCGTGTCAAGTTAACTAGGTAACTTGGTTCATTATTTTGTTTGGTATTTGGAAACACATTCACAATCAGAGGTGATACATATCAGCTGTTTTGAATCCTTTTTTTTTTTTTCTTAACTAAATCGTAACGGCTGATACGTATTGTATCGGTCGATGACTGATAAAATGGTTTTTTGATCGGTTATATATCGGCCTTTTTTTTTATTTAAAAAATAATAATTTGGTGGTAGGCTCAGGTCGATATTTATATTTTTCAATTTTTTTAAAAAATAGCTTCCTTTTAGGTTATTTATTTATTTTTTAATTTAGAAAAAATAAAATATATGAAAATAGTCGAAATATTGATATTTTCAAAAAAAGTTAAAAAAAGAGAAATTTATGGGTCGATATATTGGCCAAGTCAAATTTTTGACCCCTGCTCACAACATTGAAAAAGAAAAAAAAATACTATCTATCCACACTAGTAATATTATTTAATGTAACGTTGATTTTAGAGAAATAGGAATTTGTTGTCATCAAATTCGTTTCGTTTCGGTGGAGACGAATTAAGTGGACCGTTTTAGCACGAAATGAAACGAAACATATAAAAGATACTTGTTTCGGTCTATTTTTCTCTAATTTGGTCATTTTGGACACTCCTTTTGTTATTTTTTCTCACCCACTTCTATTTTTTAGACTTAATAAATAAAAACAAAAATGGCAGCTCCAATTTAATTTTTTAAAAAACCGACTCATGGATTAAAGTGTCTTGGGAGAATGTTGGATTTAATTGAGGTTCAATATAGTCAAACTTGATCAAACTCATGACATCAATGTGATGCTATATATAATCTTAAATAATTAATTTATCAATAATAAATTAAAATACAATAATATGTAAATAACTATAAACTGTAAATTGCAAATACGAAACATATAAAAGATAATAATCACCTTCTTATGGAAAAAGATTTCTTCATACTAATTATAATTATAAATAACAAAAGTGTTCAATAATCCAATATAATAAGTTCTAAATTTTTTAGAAATTATTGAGGATCAACGACCCCAACTTTTTTTTAATTATATGACATCAAGGGCTTTTTATGGTTTTGAACTTCAAAAAAACTTTAAAGATAATCGAACCACATGGGTGGTAAACTTTATGGTTCAATCAGAGTTCGCTATAAGGGGCAAACTCTTAAATGTTAAAACACTACTATGATTTTCTATCTTGTCCATCCAAATTTTTTTTATGATTAAGGTGTTCAAACCTCTCAGAGGACCTGAATAATCTTCAAGGCATATGCGAGCCTTTCTATCCACTTATACTACTAACACACGGGATAACTTTATGGAGTATCCTTTTGGGATAGAATAAGAATAGATAAAAATCTCGTCCGATATAAAAAATCGACCAAAATCTCAGTTCAGCCGATTTTTGCTCTCACCAACCTGCATATATGGTTGGACGCTGGGTTCATGTACCTTACCCTGGGCCTAGCCTTGCCCAACAGCCCAATGGGCTTTCTTTGCCTTTTTGAATAAAAAACTTGTCGTTGAGCCGTTGAGATGTGAATGAGCCCATTCAGAGAGGGGAAGAGAGAGGCTGCCACCTGTCCTATCCATACCCAGAGAAAGCCACTATGACAGCTATATCCATCCCTTTCCCATCTTTGGTTGTTGATGAAATGATGAATAATTTGGCTTTATTTCCTATCAAGAATCTTTCCTGACTGTCGGTGGGACTCCCTTTTAATTAATTTAATTAATTAAAAGTTCAGAAACACCAATGACCACATTACAATTTACAATTATGAGATGCTTAGAAACTTATTAAAGCCATGTGATTGTCCTTTTGTCTTATTATTTTATTTTATTTTAAAAAAAATTATTATTCTCATATTTATAAAATTGTAATTTTTATATCAAATATTAAATACTTTGCCTAATCAAGAGGTCCCCTTAAATTACTTATGTTTGGAGACGTCACAATTATATCTAATTTTAATTTTAAAATAATAAAATGAAATCTGTGTAATTGAGCTTTTAAAATTAATTAAAAAGATTAAAACTTATAATAAAATATTTCTTTCTTTTATGCTTATTACATTCTAAACTTATATGAAGTTGAAGATCACCCAACAAAATAAGTCGACTAATATTGCATAAAAAATTAAAAATAGCATAAAACTTATAAAATGAGAAATTACGAAAAAACCACACAAAGTGCCTCGTTCTCTCAGTAACAAAGAATAGAGCTCGGTTTGGATTCTAAAAACTCTCTTTGTAGATTTTTACCTAAGACATGTCACATGCAATATCAGCTAGATCCAGATTTGACAATATATTATTAAAGTATGCATAATATTATTAAATAACATACTGTATAATTTAGATGATCATCAAGTGAATATTAACCGTTAAATAATAAATGTTTGGGATTGTCTCTCCTAATTTCCTTATTTTCCTGTATTTGATTATTGTGATCGAGGAGCCGTCCTTAAGATCAAAGGAGTCAAAGATATTTCCTGTTTTTACACTGAATCGAAAGTAATCACAACACATTAAAATAGATGAACTTAATTTTGTACATTATTACTTTTACTGAGAAGATACATTAAATCATGTAAACCTGTGAAATTTTCTATCTTCTCTTTCTCACTTTTTAATTTACTAAAGATAAAACAGAAAAAAAAAAAAATTCCACATAGGTCTAACTTAACTGATTAATCTCCCTCTCAGAAAGCGGGAGGTGTCAAGTTCGAGCTCTCATAGTCTAACCTGGTGTATTCTAAGAACAGTGGACATATGAGGTCTCTAGAGTATTTTATCACTAATGAATAATGATAATGTTAAATAAGGGTAATACTTTAATTCGAATTTTATTAAAAATATAACTATTTAAATAAATAAATAAGTGGGTCTAGTAAGGTGGGTGATTATACTATTATAGAGTCATTCAATCATTTTTTTAAACGGTAAAAAAGAAATTTCAATAGAAAAAATAGATAAAAAGAGAAAAAGGAAAAACGAAAAACATCAAAAGTGAGCCTAAGAAAGTTAGGCAAAACAACAAACACAAAAAAATTAAATAACAAAAAAAATACCAAACCAACAAAAGATTAGCTACTCTGCCATCAACTCTATTTTTAACGAAAAAATCAACAACGCCATTAACCAAATGATTGATTTGTGAAAAGACCAATCATTTATATTATTATATTGTTATGAATATAGTAAAAAAACTTAAACTATTTACAATACAAAGGTCTCAAGTTTCCTTATGAAGACTTTATATATTTTCTGTTTGAATCCCACTGAATGGAAAAACAAAAATTAGACTCCGTAGTACATGTGGTCTTTCTGTGGACTGAATTCCTATTAGTATATATAACCTTTTAATCATTAAACCCTAAAGGATGCTAATACTAATAATATTATTATGGCTCTCATTAGCCTCAAAGTTTTCTCATCCTATGCTAATTAGGTACTTAAAATAATCTGTCATTATAGATTGTGGAGCCATTTGCTCTATTAAACTGTTCAAATAGGGTTTGACCTCTTAGTTTGTACGGTCATAGCCTTTTTTCTCAAAAATTAATTGTATGATTTTACTGAATGTAATATTACCTTTCATATTTTGCCATTTACCCAATGAGAGAAAATATTTTTATTAAAACATGTTATAAAAATCACTTTAATTAAATTAATAAGATCATATTTTTGTCTTTTAATTGATCAACTTAAATTATTTTTAATTTTTAAAATTTATGATTTTTAAACATATAACTTAATTACTTCAATTAAAATATTTTTTTAAAACTGTGCAGTTAAAAAAAAAAAACCATGTTTCTACTTCAGCCAGATAGATTGTGATTTGTGAACTTCTGATGGGTGGTGGGTCCCACACTCGATCTTCGCTGTTGAACGGTCTGATTAGTGGTAATTATACCAATGAGGTTCACATCACACGTGGCGTTGTAGCAACAGTTGGAGTGTTGGACCTTTCCCGACTGTCATTTTCCAGGACCTACTTATATAAAATATCATTTATCGCACATTATACTTAGAAAAAAGTGATGAATGAATAGATAATTATAAAGTATTAAATTATTTGAAACAGTATTTTTTATTTTTTATTCTTAAATTAAAAGAAAATTAGTGAATTAATGTTCTCATTTATAATATTCAATCTAAGATGAAAATAAATAATAAATATAACCTAGATAAAATTTAAATATAAATAAAAATTAATAAGAATATTTGAACAATAATCTACAAAATTCATGTATTCAAACAAACACAACGTGTTATATATACAAGAACTCTCTCTTAAGAATAAATTTCTACCAAATTTGATGAGAACGGCCAATAAGTGACATCTAGGCTTATGTGGGTATGCAAATTTTAAAAGCATTTATTTATATACAATACTTATAAAATTTTATCTTGATTAGATATAAGAAGTCATTTTCTAAGATTATTAAAATTTCAAATTTATTTAATAATAGAAATTCATTGCCATTGATCAATAAATTTTAAATTGGATATAAATGCAATTCATAATTCGTGAGCCTCATGAATCAAAGTTTGTACAAATTTTCATTAGAACTAATGTTAGAGCAGAATTGTATATAGAAATGATATAAGTCTCATTCAAGACATTTTCAATCACTAATTTCAAAATTACATGATATTGACATTTATGCTTGAACTAGATGTGTAACTAGGGTTGGACCTGACTCGAACCAGCTGATTTGAAAAAAAAAAAAAACTTACACTCAAGTCAACTTGGCTAGGGAATGAGTTCAATTCAAGCAAACAAAGATGTGGCTCAATTTAAAATCAATTTAGTCCTTAGCATTTAAAGGCTTATCTTGATCCAAAAGAATCTCCAGTATAAATTTACTGAATTTAACCTCTCTTCATTGACATTTTTAAATAGAACTTGAAATTGTATATATACTTATATTTAATCAAGCTTTTGACATATTTACAAATGACCCATTAAAAATATTAGGATACTAATGACAAAAACAGAGAAAGAAAGTAAATAGAAAAAGGTCTGAAAATCTAAAGGTTTAGGCCCTTGTTTATTTTTTAAGAATTTAAGCCTAATTTAAAATAATTAAAACTCACTTGGGCTTATCTAAGTCCAAACCTCATAATTACAACTCAAGCACTAGCCTGAATTGGTTCAACAGTTCAAGGTCGGACCGGACCATTTCAATCCATGCAGAGTCTAAGAGGGTTTTATTCAAAATCCTTTTCACCAAAATTATTTATTTATTATAAAATTGGTTTAACAAAGTTTTAAAAAAAATGTATAGAGAATCAGATCGATGAGTAGGTAATTTTTTGCCATTACCTATTACTTTAATCATGTAATTTTGATTAATTATTAACAACTAAAATTTTTAGAATTAAAGGTCATACCTAATAAAATAATTAAATGCTTCTATTCTATCCATTCTAGTTAGAAGTAGCAATTTTTTATTTGATCTCTAAATTCACATAAATTTGATAAAAAAATTAAGTTTAGATTATGTATTTCTTAAAAAAACTTAATAGACCTGATTTGATTAGATCGAACTGGAATGAGGAGTTTCAAACCTAAATTTGACCTTGACTCAAATTGGGTTAAAATTAATATTTAACTAATTTATTTAAAAAATAATAATTTTAACCAATTTATTCCACTCAAATTTAAAATTCTTAGCTTATTACTTAATGAATTCATACGAAAGAAAAATTCTCTTATCTTTTTTAAAAAATTGATAAAAAAATTAAATTATAACAAATATAGATGAGTTGAATAAAATAACATTCAGAAAGAGTTCAATCAATTTAATAATTGAATATTTACACTGAATTTCTCGCATTTTTTAACACATAAATTTAAAAAATAAAATAAAAAAATATTATCTATAATCAATCCGACTTGTTGCCACCCTGATTCTAGAATTTCAATTTTTTTTTTTATTTTTAAAACTTTTAAAATTTTGTCCAACCTTGGTGGACGAAATTCTAGTATGCGGTGAGGAAGTCCTTCACAGCCGTCGTATTTCAAGTCTAGTGGGGCCCACAGGATAGGACACGTGTACGAATGAAATTTATCATGGTCAACTTTCTTTGTTTTGTCAAAATCGTGAGAATCTTCTCAACGCGTTATGTCGTTTCAGTAATACGTGCAGTCGGTGGTATATGCAGGCGTGAATATATATATTCTGATAAACAATATAGAATGTCGAATGTGGAATATTCTCCTATGATTTTAAGATTTTTTTCTTTTAATTATAAAAATATTTCGATGAACCTTATATATAATCATTTAATAATTAAATTAAATTGTACCGTTCCATGAACTTAAATCTAAACTAATTTTTAAGACAATTTAAAATAAAATCGTTCAATAGTATAGACCAACTAAGTAAATAATATTTATATTAATGAGAGATGGACAATATCCATAAAAGTGTAGGACGTTATATATTTTTAAAAATTTTAAATTTTAGAATATAATTTAAAAATTCCAACTTTCTGAGATTGATGCTCCATAAAAAGTACCACATTGACAACCTTTTAATAAAAATATGTTCACATTAAGTTTTTCTTTTTTTTTCCTATTTTATAATTTTTTTGTACTTTTCTAAAAAAAAAAAAGGGGACAGTCTTCATTGACATTTTGTCGTCATGTCCCGTATACAATTTATACTCTAATTTAACCATTATTTATTTATAATATAAATATAATTGATATAGACATTTTCTGTAAGTCCAAATTAAAGTATAAATTGGGTCCTATGATATAAATACTATATAAATTATCCGATATTATATATTTGAATAATATTAATTATTATATTTTAAATTGAATTTTTGAATATACGCCAATATTTTAAAATTCGCCTTGAAGATCTAAAAATATGTGACGACTGACGAGTGCATAAGTTATAGCCGGCAACAAAAATGGGATCTCATCTTGTTATCATTCTAACTTAAAAGAATCATAGGAAAATTTTCATATTTGTTGCTTTTAAAATATTAAAGTACATCATATATTTTTAATAAAATACATAGAAAATGATTAAGATATTAATTATATAATTTGAGTTTTATTTAATTTTAATAATTTTAAACTTTAAAATTTTAATTGTTAAAAATTTTAATTTTCTATAATCTATCTCATAAAATTATAATAATGAAATAAAAAAAATCTACAACCACACAACCCATAAAATTCTCATTTCTATCATATTCACTGATGTAAAAAGCCTATCTAATTATATCCACTAATTCCATCTTCTCTCGCCCCATACTTATAAGGGTGAAATTTGAGTTGGGTTTTAGATCGATATGCATGACTCAATTTAAAGATGAGTGAGTTTAAATTATATATTTGTATATTTCGAGTCAAGTCAGATTAAAAAAAGAAAAATTTATATAAAATTTAAGTCGAATTGGATTGAAAATTTTTAAATCAACTCAATCTAATCTAATCAATCGTAATACAACTCAATCTAAATACACTAAATCATAAAATAACACTGTGTTAACTTGAGTTATAAATTTAAGTCGGATTAAATTTAGTGATTAAAGTCAATCATCTGAGTTGGATAGGATTCAATCTTAAATTTTAACACTGGTAATGTTGGATTTTATAAAGCCGACTTTACCCAACCTAAATTTCAGCCGTATGTATTTATAATTTATATTATAATGAGTCGGTGGGAATTGCAGGTGCCCGTGATCTTGTCGGGTTTCGACTTACGAGGCTGTGTGTTTTACTTTTACGTGGACAGGACTTCGTATTCTTAATCATGACTATTTATGAAATAATTAAATTTTATTTGTAATGTAGTCTCTATTCGTGCGAGAGTACTCTGATCTATTGAAATTAATTATTTTAAAAAGAACAGATACTCCAACGAATCATACTCTAATGGAAGATCAGATCATACAAGAATAAATACGATTTTAAGATTTTTTTTTAATTTATTTATGAGAAATAATGGAAAACTCAGTCTAAAATTCTCATAGGTGATATTCATTTTCTTTGTGATATATCAAGTGAAACCATGAGGACTCAAACCTGTTATCTCTCACTTTATGAAATAAAAGATTATCAGGTGAAACGCATCAAAATGAATGATTTTAACAAAGTGCAACTTAGATTTTTGACTTTTACTTTTAACATAAATATTTATCTATTCGTATTTTTGTCAACAAAAAGATTCATGTATGAATAAGCGGCTTATTAAAAATTTGTAGTCATATCTTTTTAAATTATATAAAAATATTAATATCCAAGTTTTTTAATTTTGAAATTTTTATAACTTTTAATGGCACAACTCAATCAAAATAAATTTTTAAATTTTTTTCTTTAAATATATCCCCTTTTAATAAAATGACGACCATGAACGTAAATAAACAAAGTCAGTGGAAATCGACTCACAAGACTCGATTCGTTTATTGGGTGGAAAAGTTGTTCTTTACAAGATGTTGTTGACAAGGTGATAGCTACCTAACCTGTAAAGAATAATGTTCCTCGCTGTCTCCTTTCTAAATGAGATATTTTTTTATAGAATCAAATTTAAATACGGGAAGTTAAGATAATGTGGTCAAATTCAAAATAATAAAATAATTGAGATAAAATATATTGAATTAAAATCAAATTCAAATCTAAGAGATTCTATCATAACTCTTTTTAATAAAAAAAAATTACAAAACCAAAGTTATGCAATTTTTAGAGTTTCTTGTAAAAAAATCTTTGTATACATTTTATGAGATAAAATTTAGTCTATTTGTAGCTTATCAAATTTGTTTTCAATATTTATATTTTTTTGTGTGACAAATGAAATTAAATAGAAAAAGGAAAAACCCCAAGTGCAACTTTTCGATCTTATATTGTATCATTATAATTACGTTATATTGAACAATATAATATTGATTTATAATAAGTAATTAAAGACTTTAACTTAGTCCCATATTAAATTAGCAATATTATCTTTAAAATTTAAAACTAATCTCATCTATTCTCATGAAAAATGTGATTAGTGAATTTTAACTTAGTTTGTACTGGTAGTATCACCAACTAAATTGAGTAAGAGCCTAAAGACTCGAAACTTTATAGACCCTTATTTATTCATTAGGATCTGAGTTCATTCAAATAATTAGGACCAATATAAGTCCAATATAAGTGGGAGTCCATATAGACACTCGGCTTTTATTTTCCCATACACCTGATTCTAAAAAAAATGGTAAAATGACCCTTTTTCCCTTCCACTTCCAATTCCACCGAAGCCATAACCAAAATACTATCATTCGAACGACCGATTTCTTCATTCGGACGAACTAAATATACACAAGAGAAGGGAAAAAAAACCAGTAGGCCCCATCGTTGATAGAAACCAATGATCTTCCTTAGCCATAGATAGGTGGGCCAGGGGCGATCATGGTGGTGTCGATCCTAGGTAGAGAAGTGAAGGATCGAATTGGATCTAAGAAAGAAACCCACAAAATTGGGTTTCGGAAACCCAATTTTGTGGGTTTCTTTCTTAGATCCGAATCGATTATTCACTTCTCTACCTACGATCGACACCACCATGATTGCCCCTGGCCCACCTATCTACAACTAAGGATGACCTTCTGTTTCGGTTAACGGTGGGGCCCAGAGTTCTTTTTTTTCCTTTCCAATCGGTTCGGTGGTATATCCTTCAAATGAATACAAAAACCCTTCGGCTGATTCGTTCGGTGATTCAGTGCTTTGAAGTGGAAGGGTAAAATGGTCATTTATCCCAAATTTTGAAATCGGATGTATTATGACAGAATTTCCAGGTGTCTGTATGGGTTCCCTAAATTCAAACCCTATAATTTTAATTTCAGTCCTGACTCGATTTTACTTTGGATCCAACTCGGCCGTGCAAGTTGCATCCCTGTTATTTATATTGCACTTTATATTTAAAATGAGATTCGATATGTATGGACTCTCCAACCAAAATCTGAAAAAGAAAAGAAAATAATTAAATAATGCATTTTGTCATTTCATACAATGAAATCCCATAGTCTAACTTGGTGTGTCCTAAGGAGAGTGGGTATCATTCATTCATGGAGGTTTTACATAAATTTTCTATAATTTTTATATATAAATTAAAAAAAAAAGTAATATTTAATAAAATATCCTTCTACTCATAGTGCATGCACAACATTATTCTGGAGTTAGTGCTGTCAGTGCCACACCCACTTAAAAGTGGCATTTTCTTTTCATTATTTTCAGATGTAGATGTGGCATAGTTGTCGGGACTATTGAATGAAAGACACATCAAAACCTATTAAATTCTTGGCATATGAGTTTAGTTCAGTTGGTTATCTCTCATTTTAGAAAGTAGAAGGTCACGAGTTTGAACTCTTATAATCTAACTTTGATGTGCCTTAAGGTTAGAAGTTCACCCATGGGAATTTCACAGTATCCCTAGTTTCTCACATGTAAATTAAAAAAAAAAAATTATTAAAAAATAAAATTTGTATGATTGGAACTCCTGTTTTATAGAAGCTTTTAATTTTTTTTGAATGGTTACTATATCAACTTAGAAGTTTTTAATTTGAAGTCCAACACCTATTTTCATGGACTTTTTAAATTAAAGGGATAAAATCTTCAGTTGATATGATTAATGGGATATTATCTTGTTACGCTAATTATAATTATAGATAATAAAATATTTCAACAATCCAACATAATAATTTCAAAACTTTTTAAAAGTTATTGAGACTCATCCACAAACTGTTTTGAACTATGGATTATAAAGGGTTTTTGAGTTTTTGAAAATATTTTCAAAATAATCGATCTGCATTTAACAAAAGTCAAATTTAAACCGAGTTTTGCTTAGAAGGGTGATTCATATTGCCTGAATTTAGAACCTCCACTTCCACTTAGAGTCACTCTTAACTTTTAAATATTATTGAAAAAGTAAATAATAGGTGCTAAATGGATCAGAAATTTTGACAAAAGTATTGGAATAATTAGCCCTTTTAACTCATCTTCAGTCTAGAATTTATTTTTTATAATAATGGTATCTATGAGATATTCACGCAATAAGACAAATCCCCTGAACTGCTATGACCCACGCAGTTGACTCGGATAAATTAAGTGATACTGTGGTAGCATCAAAGTTTGATTCCAGAACATGAGGGAGTGAACTCCATCTAAGGACCACTTAGATTACTCACTTGGTGAATATTTAAATTATTTCTGATAAAATTGAAAATATTATAATATTTGAATAAATTTAAAATTTTCTATCCATATTTCATTATTTTGTATATCCACTAAATTTTTCCTCTGATCCCCACTCATACGAGAAGAAGTCGTTGTCGTCCCGTCAGTGCGTCGTTGTGACATTTATTCGTCGCTGACATTGAAATAATAAATTTAAATTTCGTAGTAAGTTGGATCTCATCCCTAATTAATCTCTAACGAAACAGGCACGTACGTTGGACGGTTCTGCCACGTCATTGAAGTTCCCATTTTCTCTGAAAGAACTTGCCTTGAACAGTTGAACGTGAACCAAAGTAATGGTATATTTAATTATTAATGGAGCTCAATATTCCCATTAATATGAATTAAAGATTATAGATTAGTCCATGCCTTATAATAATTTGGTCTCACAGCATTGACAGTCATTAATGTAAGTTCATAATTATGATCTATTATTTTTTTTATCTTACAATTTTGACCTCTTTTAAAATGACTATATAATGTAAATTTTAAAATTTTGAGGCATTGATTTATCCTTGCCCTCCTCTTTATATCATTGCACATTTAAGTGTTTAACTTCAATATTGAAGTTCCCTAATGATAATAAAGATTTAATCTCACAATAACGAATGAGGTTTCCCTCCATAAAAAAAATATATGAATGAAATTTATAATAACAATAATAATATTTTTTTTTTGAATTTACATGTGGTAAACTGTGTGATCAGGGGTGCAAATATCGGTTTTTTTTTTTTTTTAAAAAAGGAGAGAGAATAATACGTCTGATACCGAATTTTACACTCATGCACGCGGGATACCTAGTGTAAAATCCCCATCGGGATACAAATTTTTAGACACGATACATATCGGTCGATACGATATATATCGGTCGTACATTAATAATATCGACGATGTTGGGCCGATATTATTAATATTAGTTTTTTTTTTTTTTAAATATCGGTGGTTCACGGCTTCACGCCACCGATATATCAGTCGATATTTGTCATATTCGGTCAAATATCGGACATTATATTGGCCAATATTTTAAATATCAATGGATATTTTTTTTTTTTCAGAATATTTTTAAAATGAGTGTTTTTCTGTCTTTTTTATTCAAAACAATTAAAAAATAAAATTTTGGCCAATATTTAAAAAAAAAATAGGAGAAAGAATGATATCGACTGATGCAATATAATATTTATAGCAGAATAATCATCTCATAAATAGGTGATTAATTATTAAAGTTACATGGGTTGAATTATTTTAAATCACTCAGAGCGATATATAATTATTTGATTTGGGCTCCACATTTGCTTTAGTTTGTATCCTACAGTGCCTTTGAATCATGAACAAAAAGTTATGATATGCTGTGTTTTGGATTGTATGATTTATTATTTTGTACGAATGAATCAAGGTTTTTTAAATGATGACTTATGTTTTTTCTTTATTTTTCCGTTAATTTATTTCATTAAAAAAATTAAATATGTAAACCTTTTAATCTACCTATTTGTTAAATCAACGAAGAGTAATTCCATAGAGGATGATACGAAGAGGTTGAATGTTAATTAAATTCAAAATTTCGCCTCATAAATTGGGGCCAATCCCTCATATTTATCTTTTTACATTTATGTTATATTTTATAAAAATATTTATGACTGAATTAATTCTATTGATTTTTTTTTTTTCAAAGGCATGTCATGTGCCTGATTCAATGAAAAGAATTTCCTCCACCATTTTCGGGATAGAGGACATGACAATTTGAATGTTGAAGAACTCGGTTGAAAGCTTGATCTGGGTCTTATGGTGCACAAGTTTGCTAAAGAGGTGTATAAATTTAATAAAACACTAAATGGGGTTTTAAATATATGAATAGAGTGGCCATTTAAAAAAAGAATCTAATAATTAATTTAAAAACAAAATTTAAATTGAGCATCTTCATTAATTAAATAATAAAATTAGCTTAAATCTAATAAAAATATCTACTTGATATAGAAATTTCACTGAATAAAGTTGAAAATTATTGTCAATCTCACCTTATGTAAATAAACTAAATAGTTGAATAAATAATTATATTATAAAATAAAAATGAATATTAAAATAATATATTTAAAAAAAAATTATTATGAAATTAATTCCATACAAAGTTCTGAATAGTTAAGATAGATTATTGTCTAGGCTTAGACATAAAAACAAGAGGCGCTTTTTACGTGGAAAATGTTTCAACATTGAAATTATGAATTTGTAATCGTTTTTATTGATAACTTGATCTCTTTCTATTTTAAAAAGAAATAATTAATTTTTAGTAAGTACAATCTTTTACTTTCCTCCGTACTCATCATCTAATTTGGGCACGCGGCAATTCTGGAAGTAAAAGTGTAAAGAAGAAGATATACCGAAGTTCCGTGTATATCATCTCCGTATATCATCTCCGCTCAATGAGGTAATTGCTCAGTAACTGTAAAAAGTGTCGAGAAGAAAGAATAAGTGAATACAGAAGTCTGGTATATCATCTCTCTTTTTCTCTCTCCAGAGACGCGTCACTGAACCAGTCATCTTTTAGTCACCCCAAACACACCACTCTCTCTCTCTCTCTCTCTCTCTCTCTCTCTCTCTCTCTCTTGGGTTCTGAAGAAGGAAATCTTTCTAGTGTGTGCAAAAATCCGCCATGGCAGATGCGGCGAAGCATCTCCATATGGGCGGAAGCCTCTTGGGAGATCTGAAGAGCCTGATATCAGTAGTGGGAACCAGAAGAATCAAGGTCTTCGCCTATGGATTCATGTTCGCCTTTGTGGCTTGCACTGTCTTTCTAGCCTTCAATCCCAACGGAAATTCCTCTCCTTGGTTCAATCGCATCTTCACTGCTCCCCCCTCGTCAACTACATCTGACACTTCTCAGCTCTCCTCCTTCTTCTCTTTCTTCTTGCCGCAAGATCCCAACAAGACTACCACATCTGCCAACAACGCCTCCTCTCCAGTCCCTGCAAGGAAAGGGGTAAAAGGAAGTAGGGAAAACCGTTCCCATATTTATCCTCCTCCGTATGCTACTCCAAACCAGAATACTACTTTTAGTGCTGGGGTTTCGCCGAAAAATAGTGTAGATCAAGCCCATGTTTCCTCTTCTTCGAATAGTACTTCCAAGAAGGAGATAGAAAAAGAGAAAGCTTTTCCGGATGATAAAGGAATTCCAGGACAAGGAGATGCAGAAAATCAGAACCCCACTTTAAACAATCAAACCCATGTTTCCTCTTTGTCGAATGCTGCTCCTAAGAAGGAGATAAAGATATATTCGGACGCTCCATCTCAGTTGCCGTCTACTATTGCCGCCGGAAGAAGCAATGAGAAACCTAAATCTTCGAGCGCTCCTTCGCCGTCTACAAATTTGAACAATGGGACCGATAAAGGGATTTCAGGAGGAAGTCGAGTCTCAAACTTCACTGCTTCGTTACTGAAACGAAATGGGAGTGGAGAGAGTTCGATAGATGTGAAGAAGGAAGAAGAAGAGATGGTGAGGAGGTTGAAGCAGTGCAACGTGTTTGAGGGGAGATGGGTGAGGGACGATTCGTATCCACTCTATAAAGAAGGGTCTTGCCCACACATTGATGAACCTTTCGATTGCTTTCTCAATGGTCGGCCAGATCGCCGTTATCAGAATCTCAGATGGCAGCCATATGGCTGCAATATCCCTAGGTAGAACTTGACGAAAAAAATGCCAAAGATTTTTTTTTTTTTCTTTTAGGGTTATTTTTAAACATTGGGGATTCCCCCCTGCTTAGATTTGATTTTCTTTCTGGGTATTTTCTGTAGTAGTGGATGAGCAAAACGCAAAGTTTTTTCTTTGTGTTTGTGTTTAATTTTTTATTTGCTTGTGGTTTCATTTTTTTTTTTTTCCATGAGTTTTATGAGTAGAAGATGGGGAAAAAAACAAAATTGTTCTCTTTTTCCAATTTCGTTTTTTTCTTTCTTCATGGATTGCTTTTCCTTTTGTGGTATTTTTGTCTAGAATCAGAAAATGGAAAATATGTGTATTTTTTGGGTTTCTGTTTTCTTCTTCTGCAGCGTCTTCCTCTTCAGTAGCGTATTGATCTTTCTTTTGGGTAATTTGTGTTGAAGATGGGGGAAACCTCTAAAGATTAGATTTTTTTTCTCTTCTCCTTATAATTTTCGTTTCTGGGTATTTTTCTGTAGATTGAATGCGACTGACATGTTAGAGCGGTTAAGAGGAAAGCGCCTGGTTTTTGTGGGCGATTCACTCAACCGAAACATGTGGGAATCGCTAGTTTGCGTCCTCAGGAACTCAGTGAAAGACAAAAGCAAGGTTTTTGAAGCGTCGGGAAGACGGGAGTTCCGAACTGAGGGATCTTACTCTTTTATTTTCAAGGTGAGGTGTCTCTATATTTTCATTTGGTTGGTTTTTCCTTCATCTTCATTCCATTTTTTTTTTTTTTTTTTGAATTTTGAGTTTTTGAGTTTTCTTGTTTGGGTGACATAGGATTACAATTGCTCCGTCGAGTTCTTCCGATCCCCATTCCTGGTTCAAGAATGGGAAAACCCAGAACCAAATGGTGAGACCAAAGAGACACTTCGGCTTGACATGGTTGAGAGATCGTCTTCAAAGTACAAGAGCGCTGATGTTCTCATCTTCAACACAGGGCACTGGTGGACTCATGAGAAGACCGCCAAAGGGTAATTATTTTGTTTGAGATCCTAATTCTTCTTGGGCTCTGTTTTGACAGGTTTAAATTCTCAGATTGTAGTTTGAACTTCATAGAATACATAAAATTTGTCGAAGAATCCCATTTTACTGAAACTGGAATTTAGAATGCAAATTATGAAATCAACCAAAATACCACTTTGGAAGTTTGTAGATTTTAATATGACATTGTTACTTTGGAATTAGAAATTCTGAGTGAGTTAGATTATGTACAGATTTTGGTAATATAATTCTCATTCTAAGTCTATCAAATACAAAAGAGGAGCTATTGCGGGAATTCTCCAAATTTCATAATTATCTATGTTTTATAGTTTTGGCATTTAAGATCTTTGGATCTGGGAAAAACATATGGGTATTTACTTCTTTAATGATTTGGGTCGAAATTCCACACTACTTTATTGTTTTTCGCATTCTTTGCATTCAGATTGAGATGTTGTTATGAAAATAATAAAAGATAAAAAATTCGGTCTCTTGCAGCAAGGACTATTACCAGGAAGGAAGTCACATCTATGGTGAGTTGGCTGTGGGGGAAGCATTTCGGAAAGCTCTCACCACTTGGGCCAGATGGATAGATGCCAACGTTGATCCAAAGAAGACTCTTGTTTTCTTCAGGGGTTACTCTGTTTCCCACTTCAGGTGATTGAAACAAGCACACCCACACCCACACCCACACCCACACCCACACCCATCTTTGCTATTGTTTTTCGTTTCCACACCCATCTTTGCTATTGTTTTTCGTTTTCTATTTTTAGTTTCCTTTTCGTATATATGCATTTATTCAAGGAGGACTGCAGTCTTCACAAGCATGGGTGGCATATATGATGCTTGTGATGTGTATTGAGTCCAACCCAGATGGAAAATCAATTTCTTGCTTTGAGTAGAAGTTTTCGATCTAAATTACACCAATCTTACTATTCTTTTATTCAATTCATCTCGAGTCCAGCATTGGAGCTCTGATTTTTGTGCGTTTATGTTTTATTTTAGTGGTGGGAGGTGGAATTCAGGCGGAGCATGCGACAGAGAGACTGAGCCCATCAAAAATGAGACTTATCTTGCTGCATATCCCCCCAAGATGAACATTTTGGAGAAGGTGATGAAGGGGATGAAAACGCCTGTCAATTATCTCAACATTACAAGGATGACCGACTACAGGAAAGATGCTCATCCATCCATATACAGAAAGCAGAATCTGTCCGAAGAAGAGCGGCGGGCTCCAGAGAGGTTTCAGGACTGTAGCCATTGGTGCTTGCCTGGAGTGCCCGACACATGGAACTGAACTTGTTTATTCACAGCTGATTATTAAACTACAAAGACACTAAAACAGGTACAAAGTACAGACCCCACTACGGTTATTTAATTGATGAGCACATCTGTATTATATGTTTTGTTTCTCAATGTCTTGGAAAGATAAAACAATTTAGGTAGGATCCATGTAAGTGTTTCTATAGTGAATAGTGAGAGTAAGAAATGTGGGTTTTGTTGGGGAGGGAGAAAGGGAGATGTGAATGGTTTTTAATTACCTTCTTTTCTATGTAGTGGGAGAGGGAGAACGAGAGGGATGTCCATTGAAAGTCTAAACCTTGTTATGATCTTGACAACAACAATCATATTCTTTGAGCCTGAAGCCTTGTAGGTGGTAAAGCTCTTTATGTTTATTTATGAAATGAAGGTGTTTCTGCCTTCAAAACTAAGGATATCTTCCCTTTTTTTTTTTCCATTTTAATCTTCTTATTTGGGCAAGCATACTGATGCACCTTGTTTGCAAGTAGGCTTCACTGTTTTGGCAGAGCAAAAATTGTGTTTTTCCATGCTCGAGGCTTGCAACGAAATAGAAGATCTCAAATGGTAGATAGTGTTTTCCAGCATTTCTACCCCACACTCATATTGTTGAAAGGCATCCCACCATTGAGGCTTTTTCTTATGGGCAATCACCTCACTATTGCCATTCATCACCACCACCACCCACCACCACCACCACCACCATGTTTACTTTTCTATGTATGTGGACAGTGACCGACCCATTACCACTTCAGTGGGAAAAAATGAGGATAGCGACAAAATAATCACTTTGTCCATTCCATTTCTCCCCACATCCCCTCACCCCCACAAGAAAAAGAAAAGGAAAAAGAGAAGTAAAAAGGTTGAATTCTGATATATGCATCTAAGTGCACAAATCTTCTTCCTAATTGATGCTTGTAGATTAGAGATTCACCATTCCAGGAAAAAAAATTGAAAGAAAAAAAGTTGAATTCTCTGTGATCTGATATATGCATCTAAGTGTGCACAAGTCTTCTTCGTAATGATTGTTGTGGATTAGATTCAACCTAAAGTTCTCATCTGTCAAGTTTGGTGATACCTGATCAGCTAAAGCAGATTGAATTAGTTCAGAGGTTGTGGACTTTAATTAAGGACTACCCCCTGAAGAATTTGGATGAGGCCAATTTTGTTCTTCCTATATGTGAAAAATATGGGGCATACGAGGAAGGTGAAGAAGTTTGCTAGGATTTGCAGGCCAAGAGCACCGCGAGGGAATTCACTGTAATCAGAATATTTCTTCTCTCATTATTTCTGCCATTGTCGCCGGTCCATGGAGGGATGTCTAACTTCAGTTACCTCTCAAAGAAAATGTTAAAAGGGACAAGCTCAAATAATTAACAACGGGATACCTCTGTTATGCCTGCGCACAGGCACATATGGATGAAAATAAACCTAAAAGTCATTTGGATTATGCAACATTTTCTTTTGGGTGTTTCTCTTGTTGGAAGGTGCTTTCATTGTGGGAGTTGATTTCATTTGTTTGCTTAATGTATTTTACCTGGAAATACCAAGCAATACCCTGAAGTGTATTATTTACATGTAGAGATTTTTGAGGCTTCATTACTGCTCTCTCTGTTGGTAATTCCCTAGTTGGTTTGAATTTTTATTTTTAAGAGTAGGTGGGTGAGTTTATGGCTTTTGGGTCATTGCTGTTTGTCATTTTTCAGCTATGGAAAGTGAAGAGTAAAGAAAACTGAGAGTTTCCCCTCTTGTTCAATCCATTGAACAATGTCTTTTTGCCACGAGCATAGTATAAAGAGACATTTTTTTCTACCAACCTGTCCATTTCCTGTAGAGACGAAAATTTAATGAGGAAAAGAGGGAGATTTTCCCTGGGTGAGACAACATCTCTTTCATTTTTTTTTTTTTGTGAAAAATAAGTTTTGTTGTGTAAAAAAATATAAACGCTGAATTTTCAGAGCTCCACATGATGTCATGGTTTATGGCATGTGTCCGATCGCATAGATTACAATCTAAAGATAAATTTCTTATGAAATTAATTTTCTTTAAGAAATTGACAGAGCCCCAAGCCCCAATTTGTGCAGAATACTGAGCCTACAACTATGATCCATTTCAAATGTGATTGATCCATTTCTCGGGTTTGTGGTTGTGATGAGTGTTGAGACCATACAGACTTTCCTCTGTCAGCTGTTGAACTAAGAATAGATTGGCCCATGCAAGTGAATTCCCGAATCACAGACTCTGAAGAATGTGATATAAAGGCTCCTTTACAGAGGAAGTCACTTGACTGCAATTTGTGATGATAGAAGTCTTGAGTTTCATTTACGAACAAATTCTTTGACAATTTGTTCTCTTTCGGGAGGGTCTTGACAAAGCTTCATAATGTAAATACTTACCAAGCTTTTTAAGTAAAAGTAAAAAAAAATAAACGAGCTATATTTATCTAATAATTTAATTTTAAAGATCAAGAAAATTAAGCACAGGTCTCTATCTAAATAATCTTGCCCATCTAACGTGGCAGGTCCCACATAATTTCTTAACAATCTAGTTCTTTGTGCACCTTTAAAACTTGGATGTCTAGAACCCAAATAAAAAATAAGCTCATCTTCGACGGAGAATAGCCAGGACAGAAAAATCGGATCGCTGAGTTATGAAGAAGTGTGTGTAAGAATTAAAAGGGAAAAAACCTCAACTAGGGAGAGGAAAAGAAAAACCTGGTACAGCTTGACAAAAAATTTCCTCTTTTCTCCTTAAAAATATTCTCATTATTTTCTTAAAAAATCAAGCAATAAATCTCTATAATCCCTAAGAAACATTTAATGATAAAGTATGAAAACAAAAACTTTGCTTAGACTTTGTCTAGTGAGATATGTCATTAAATGGATCTACCTCCATTTGAATATCCCATCTCTTGATTATAAGTTGTATATGAAATTTGACCTCCATTTCAGTATTCTACTCCATTTGAAGTCTAATGTATAGAGTATAGACTATAGACAAATTTTAATTATGAGTAGCAATAGAAAGGTATTTTCATCTATATTAATTTAAATTATCCTATTTAATAAATGTACGACTCATATGCTTCAAGAGTCAGTTGTCAATTCAAGGGCTCATATGCTTCAAGCCTCAGTTGTCAATTCAAGGTTGAATATTAGCCTGGTCCAATATAATAAATTCTAACCATATAGTGGGTAAATATGGTACAGAAATATAGTACAAAGTCCAAAGTCGTCCCCCCCTCCTTTTTTTATTTGGTGTGTAAGTGTTTTTTTATTGGGGCTTACGTGTTGGTGAGAAAGGGTCATGATTTTGGTTCCGTTCACATTTATTTTGAGAAGGTTTTTTTTTAATAATCAGGTGTCTACGTCCATTAGAGAACTTAACTAATTCTCAGAATATATGAAAGTCTCTCTAGCCACATATATTGAATAACTCTACAGGAAGTGAAACTTTGGGAGTAGAACATGAATCTAATCCTCGAAATATATGCAAGTCTTTCTACCTACACATATCGAGTAACTCTACAGTGAGTAACCCTTTGGAGTGGAGCAAGAATCGAACTCAGTTTTGAGAATGGTCTCTTCTAATAAATTTTTGTGTTATGTGAATTTCTCTGTGCTAGCTTCCTTCAAAATATTGAATAACCAAAAATAAAATTTGTGACTTTTCAACTATGCCATTATGTTTGTACGTGTGTGGGCCTCCTAATATGTAAGAAAGGAGCTGATTTGTCATCTGAAGTACCTCCAAACATCACGCCTTTGAACCGTAAATGGATGGTGCTGATGTGAGGGTGAAATGGGCTGATATAAGGTGCTGAAATAAGGGTCTAAAATAGGCCAGAAATGAGGTCTGAAATGGGCTGGCAAAAGGTCTGTAATGGCTTGATTTTTGGCGCACTACCTTATTAGCATAAGTGGAATGTAGAATCTAGGGCACATGTAATGGATGATGTCTCATGTGAAGTGGCAAATGACATGTATATTTTGATGATGTGGAAGGCAACATACATGGTGAAATGGTATGGCGATGTGGAATGATGACATGGCATGATGCGACGCTAAAACAGAGTGTCGTAGGTAAGCATCTAATCAAATAAAGTAACTAAAGACTATTTTATCAATATTAATTCAAAAAAAAGTGAGAATTGATTGGCGTACTAACACTTTTACCCTTGGTGCATAAACAATGAGTGAAATATCCATTTTGTCCAAACAAATGGGGAAGAGAGAACGCAGAAGGATCGAAAAAATGTGGATAAAAAGGATATTTTACTCATTTTTGATACACCAAGGGTAAAAGTGTTGATGCACCAATCACTTCTCAAAAAATTTATAGTGAATTTTTATGATGAAGAGGTTGGGTTCTCTTTGAATTAAAACTTTTTTCTCCACTTTCCTCCATTATTCTTTACTTTTCATACATTCTATCTATTTTTCTTATTTAGGTGTGTGTCATTTCCCATTAGATCTTACAAATTTTTTAACCACCTACTTATTGTTAATATGGACAAAATAACCCTTAATTACTTTAGTTAACTAGGATGCTAACAGACATGTGAAGTTATATAGGCCTATTTTGTTGGTCTTGCATTACCCTTAATGGCTAAAATCTATGGGCTTTGAAATTGGATTGGGCTCAAATTTGGTCCAAAGCTTGGAAAAGATGTGAATATTGTTTCGAAAGGTATGTTTGAGTCTAGTTGGGTGCCTAGATGACTATTTGTCGAAATGAAAATTGGATTAGGCTTAAAATGACTTAATTGATCGAACCAATGTAACTTAATGTAAATTTCATAGCAAATTAATGAATCTTTCAAAAGCGCCCATAACATAGGGCCAAAGTCCAGCCCAACTCCATCTAGGGGTGGAAACAGTTTCCTTTGAACTGGACTTGGGCAAAGCCATATAAAAGCTTGGTGGCCTTTCAGGTGGGTTCAGTCTTGTCTCAAATAAATAGGTTATGGCTGTGTTTAGTTTCATAGGATCCTACTGTCTCATGTTCTTTGGCGTAGAATGATTCCTACTGATATTTCTGCAAGAATAATGTGATTTGAAATCTTGTTCCAATAAATATGACCATTCCAAGGATCATATAGAAGCTTAAGAAAATTTTCCACTTGTAATCCATTCCAATATCCACACAAGGGTGCAGCTTGAGTTATACCCTCAGTACAAATTTCACACTGCCGGAATTTGAGTTTTATCGGCTGTATTTAGAAATTTTTGCCAAAATTTCTGAAAAATTCAGATTTTTATCCAAGATTAAGACTGAAGAAGGCCAAAATTTGTAATTGAGGTCATACCCAATTCGACTCATAAGCCTTTCTACTTGGATAGGTGGACAAGATCAAAGGTGTCGAGTGCTTTAGGACATATGTTAAGGCAGTATATATGTGTTGTAGGACACACTTAGGCATGTGACAGTGAGATTCACCTTCTGAATATGGTTAATCAGAATATTTCTAAATTAGAAAAGCTAAATCGTTAGATGGGTAAATTATTGTAATTTTTTTTTTTTTAATGTTGGGTAAGATGTCATTCAAAGGGGAGAAAATCCCAAAAAAGAATTACAAAAAATGAGAGAGGCAAGCTGTCTCAAGAAGAAAAGCATACATATCAAGCCAAAAATATGCACGCTCGAGCAGAACTCGATGAAGAAGAAGCCAATCAGATAGGCCACAAAAGAAGATTAAAAGATCCATACTTGAAGCTGCTGTAAATTATTGTAATTGATTATTCATTTGATTTATTTCCTTTTTTGCTACCATAAATTACTCACTTTGTACTTTATATACATGTAATCTCTTCACATTCAATACAACCAATATACAAGATAGAGAGAATTCTATATTCTCCATATTCTCTTCTTTCATTCTATTATTCTACAATATGGTAGTTTTTGTAAAAGAGAGAGCTGAAGATCTGTAAAGAGAGCCGTCTATTCTTCATTTTATCTCTGAACATAGTGGATCAGTTTGAATCCGTAAACCTACTGAACGTGAACCACGTAAAATCTGTGATGTGGTTTGCTTCTACTTTTTAGATTTCTCTTTTCTATTTTTAGAGACCATCTCACAATTTTCTGATCATTTGGAGACAAGTCTTCTGATAACATTCGTTTAGATATTAATAAAAAGGTGGTGCATCAGTTTTAAAACAAGTATTTGTCATTTACAAGTAAAATGATTGCTCTTTCCTCTCTGAGAATGATGTGCTGCTGTTTTCTCATTTGAACCTGTCAATTCACCACCCTACAGTTCTTACGGATCTGCCCATTAGAACCTGTCAAGGGGCTTATATTTCCCATCTTGATCATGGAGTTGGCGAAGTCTTTGAAGAACTTGGAAGGATCTTTGCTGTAATTCTCGACGAGAGCTTTCGTTGTCGAACCTGCATCCGAACTAGAGTACAGAACTTGATCAGATAGAAGAAGGCCCTTTCCGATGAGAAGGTTCTTGAAGTAATGGTTGTCGAATAAGTCGATGGAGTTTTGGTCCAAATAAGTGGTGGAATTTCCATCACTGCTCTGTGGACATAATCTCTGCAAGTCACTGACCATATTTACATCCATGGTTGAGTCTGGAGCGCCAGTTCCAGAGAAGTTGAACAACCTTCTGCTGAAAGAGGCACATCTAGCGAAACCGATCGTGTGACTTCCTACCCATTCATGCAAAATTTGAGACAACAAAATCGATCAAAACAATATTGAGAGAACATTTTTACATTAGATGTAAACACTTAAAAGGTACAGAAAGCCATTGGAGGGCATAAATAGAAGAGAACCTGATAAGACAACAACATCTGTAGTGTTGAGGCCTACGGCTGAGAATTTAGCTATGATCTGATTAAGAGGATCGAAAGGAGAAGGAATGGAAGCAGTAGCTCCTGTTCTGTGAGCTACCAATCCATCCCTTCTTCCTAGCAGAACTTTCCAAGTAGGACCTCCACTCTGCAAAACAGCAATGACAACACAACTATTCCTTATTCACTGCTATTGTGTTTAACGACACGAGTTTTAAGTGTATTTTCGATTTTACCTTTTGCATTAACAGTAAAATTTCGGCGGACTGATTTTTATTGTTCACTGAGAATTTCGGCGAGCTGATCTGTAATTTCAGTTAACCAATTTGCAATTTCAGTTAACCGATTTGCACACTATTCATGAATTTTGGCGAGCCGATTTGCAATTTCGATGAGCCGACTTGTATTGTTTATGAATTTTGGCGAGATTGGGCGTCACGGTAAAACTCGTGTCCTTTTATTGTATCAACAAGGGAATTGAGACTCAGAGTTTTTTATAATAAGGTAGACTTTTGTCAATATGTCATCGTATAAATAGTGTAAGAGTAACAAATATATTCTTTTATATAAAAATGATTCAACAACATTAGTAGAACTCAACCTTAAAAAATGATTATCAAGGAGAGGGAACTCATGTGCTTATAAATCCTTTAATCCAAAGATCCACCGGCGAAATGGGGTTTTGCTAACATTTCCCCTCTCCTTTTCAACACCAGAGCTGGAGATATGAACCCGACTCATACCTGTAGTACCCCTACTCTGATACCATGGTAAACACATGAGTAGAACTCACCCTTAAAAATCAGCCATCAAAGAGAGATGACTCCTATTCTTATAAACCCCAGTAACTCAAACGTCCACCGGCAAACTTTGCCAAAAAATAAAACCCATTGGGCCTGTTATTTTTGTTAGTGAGATGAAGGTAGGGGTCGAAAATTCGGCCTGAACTGAGATTTCGGCCAAATTTTTGTATTGGCTGAGATTTTTTCTCTCTTCAATTTTTTTTTAAGTCCCGGTGGTTTTTTTTTAATTCATTTAAAAAAAATATTTTTAAAAATAAATTAAAAAAATAAATATCAGCCGAGATATTGGCTGGGTTCACAACCGATATTCTTTTTATTTTTTTGTTTTCAAAAAAGAAAATTACCAAAAAAAAAAAAAATCAGCCGAATTATTTTCTCTCTTACTGATACTGTACGTACTGAGATTTATACCATAAACGAATATAAGGAGAAGAAATGGACGTACGAAGAGAACAGAGTCTCTGGCAGCTAAAGCTAGTATATCAGCACATGAAACCACTCCTCTGCATTCTCTCTCAACGGCACTCTTTATTGTGTCCACTACTTCGAAGCCTCTCGCTGAGTTCAAGTTTTGCTCAGCAAATTTCTCTCCATCAGTGCCATCTAGAAGAACTGACGCATCACAACCCTATACATAGACAAATTCCAAGATCTGTAATTAATGAACATTGATAGCTATATATACATAGAAAGTGAGAAACATTTTAATATAAATTACAATTCATTTAAGCATGCCTTATTATATGTTGTTTTTATAGTAAAATTGATATGGACACCCATGATTTTTATAATAAAAGACGGCAAACTTATCTTTTTGTCTATTTGTTATTTTTTAAGAGTGGAATCTCTTGTTATCAAGACATCATTATCTCTTTCATTTCCCTAAAATAGTTTACACGCATATGAAAAATGAGAAACAACTATTTCCAATAGAAGTTATTAGAAGCCATAACTTTTTTTAATGGCTCATAACTTTTTTTTTTTTTTTTTATAATGAAAAAACTAATTATCAATTAATTAGTGGGCTTGTAAACTCACATTTACGAAGCAATCATGGAAGTGGAGCCGAAGCAAAGAAGCTGCCATTCTCATCTCATTCTTGAGAGCTGCCTTTACTTCTCTCCTCACAACTTGGAGCAAATTGGGGCATGCTGTATTGTAAAAATTAGTAGTTAATTGGGACATTGCAGCTGTGCTTAAGCAAAAAATTAGGGTAATTATGGGCAAAGAAAGAGTGGAAGTTCTTCTAAATTTCATCATCTTTATCTTGTCTTGCAACAAAAAGTAAATTGAGATCAAAGAGGGTTAGGATGAGAGGAGCCCCTCATGTTTTAGGGTGCTTTATAGCCATGGCCTTACATATAATAACCTATAAAAATTGGGCTAAGTATACAATCAATGACTAAGCTAATTGCCGTGACATTTGGCAGCTTGAAATGGGCCATGTTTAAAGGACGAATGTAAGAAAGCCAAATTAAGCCTCCACTTACAATGACAGTGATTAGGTGAAGGTAGTCAAATCTTTATCAATTAGCACTCAGTTGCACCAACCCATGCCAAAGCACCATCTGTTCTTGCACAAACAAGTCACTAATTCATTAATTTTTGGCCCATTGTGATAATTTAGAAAATCTATCCATTATCCTCTCTCTTCTCTCGCTCTCTCTCTCATTTTGATCTCAACCGTTGCTGTATTCCTTAGGATTTAAGTGAAGGGTGATGCTTAGATGTGCAAATAAAATTAGATTATGATATCCAAGTTGCAGATTTGGAGCTTATTCATCACAGTAGAGCACGTGTTCACCAGCTGGACCAAGACACTGTTCCTATCGCAATTTTTCAATTTTTATAGGAAATCTTTTTCACGCTTGAGATTTACTTTTTTCCTGTCAAATCCAACCGTGTGATAATGTGTGAAACCCTCTTTGAAGGGTTGCCATGAGAGCCAAGATCCTACTTCAAGAAGTGGAGGTCTCGTATTTGATTCACGCTCAACTCCAAAGGACCACTTTATGTTGAACTTATCTCGTGTGTGTGTGAATTAGAAGGTTTACGCATGTTTTGAGGATTAGTTGGTTGAGACGTCTAGATATCTTGATTAAAAAAAGTGTGAAAACTAACACAACTATGGTTGGTTATAGGTTAACAATGAGATATAAGAACTATATTGATCAAACAGAATCACATAGTCAATATGCTCACTAACATGTAGAATTACAATGTCTTATTAACTCGATCAATGCGTCAAGATCAAGCTGAAAAAATCGAAAAAATTCAGTTGGTCTGAGTTGGCTTGGCTAATATGATTTTAATTCTAGTGAGTTAATGAGTTTTATCTAGTTTTTTGAGTCAAGTTGTAAAACTTGTCCAAGTTACTCAACTAAATAGAATTTCAAGTCAAGTTCAAGTTCTGAGATTTCGAACTATAGTCAAAATACAATAATAGAATTAGTAATTCCAAGAATTAAAAATGGCCGATACAACTTTTTTTTAAAAAATACAAAACTGTGTAAACCGCTTTTTCGAGTTGAATCTTATATTGGGTTTGATTTTAAGAAGGTTCAAAAGCAGTTCTTCAAGGGAAAAATGCATTTGTCAATTCCAAACATTTTCCCTTGAAATTTAACCATTTTGAGTTATTTTCATCAATTTTTTTTTTGGAATTTGGTTCTAAGATAATCTTAAATTAGGTTTTTTTATAAAAATAATTTAATGAAATAATATTAAACATTATGGAATTCAATGGAGATTTCTTAATATGATTGATATAATTTGTAGAGTATCTGTGTTAATTTTTGTTTTTTTTTCAAAAAATTAATGAAACCTAGGTTTGATAAGATAATTCTCATTTTGGATTTTCTGGTAGAAAAAAATTAATGAAATGATGCATAAATTTTTATGGAATTAAATAAAGAGCTCTGAATGTGATTGATATATTTTTTATAGTGTTTGTATGATTTTTCTAATATTCTGATATTTTTATGAAATTTAAATTTTTTTCAAGAAAAAAATTATGAATTGTAATAGAAGGAAAATGTAACACCCACCAACTGCAGCTGTGGTGTGGGAAAAGTCCCACATCTCCCAGCTGGTTGGGAATGAGGGTTGATATAAGGGGAACACCTCTCGCATTGTGAGGCTTTTTGGGCCTAGGTCACAAGCAAAATCGTGCGGACATCCACGTGGAATCCAAAGAGGACAATATCACAATGGAGTCAAATTGGGTTATCACATAAAACAATATGAGAAAATACCTAATATGAAACATTGGGTTGTCACATAAAACAATATGAGAAAATACCTAATATGAAAGATTATGTTGTCACATAAAACAATATGAGACCTAATATGAACTTTATGTTATCAGATATCCTCGGGTGACATGTATCTTTTATTAAAATATAAGTTATCAAATATCCCTGGTGACATGTATCTTTTATTAAAATATTTGTATTTGTAAGACGTGTTTAATAGATCACTAGAAACCAAATCAGACGTTTAATTATCACCACGGGGTGTGACCTGAGAATGGTCATCTGTTTAGATTTCCCTCACAGAACAGATGATCACTGGAAGAGAATCTTCTAAAGACGTATGCCATGCCATTTATCAGAACGACCCACGGCAAGTAAACCAACCAATGATGAGGACCTCAAGGTGTGGAATAAATCTGCTAAAACCTCATGAGCAAGCAATATGATTTTGTGTATCTGTGGGGGATTATTCTCTTCTTCAATCTTAAGTGAAGATAATAACTCACACTAATCCAAAATAAAAGGAGTCTAATTTGTGTTCACCTTGTAAACTTCACTGAATTTGATTTCATCCAGTGCCTAATCAGCAATTAAGATAAAAAGAAGGGAGGAAATTATTCTTGTCAAATTTAAATACTGAGTTTTACCCAACTCTGGTACTGATCAGACAAGTTTAAGATGACGGCTGGTTCACTTCAGAGCTCACCCAAAATGAATGGTAAACATGACAAATTGACAAACATACTGCCTATTCTCATTCAAACTGTCCTCACACAAATGCACACAGCAAGTCTACAAGACTAAAGTTTACTAAGTATTCATGGAAATACAATATTTTCAACACCAGAAGCTCTAGTCCTAAAGATTTACTTAAATTGCAGCAACCTCCAAAGGGAGGTCAGTTGACCACCCTACAGTTCTTTCGTATCTCTCCATTAGAACCGGTCAAGGGGCTTATATTTCCCATCTTGATCATGGAGTTGATGAAGTCCGTGAAGAATTTCGATGAATTACTGCTGTAGGTCTCGACGAGAGCCTTTGTCGTGGAAGCTGCATCGGCGCTAGAATACAATTCCTGATCAGATGTAAGAAGGCCCTTTGCATTGAGCAGATTCTTGAAGTAATGGTTGTCAAAGAGGTCAGTGGAGTTTCTGTCCAGAGGAGTGGTGGCATTACCGTCACTAGTCTGCGGGCATAAGTTCTGCAGGTCGTTGACCATATCGGTATCCATGGTTGTGTCTGGAGCACCAGTTCCAGAGAAGTTGAACAGCCTTGTGTTGAAGGTGGCACATTTAGCTAAACCGATTGTGTGTCCGCCTGTACATCACATCCAAATTATAGAAAGATGGATTAAATTATCATTTGAACAACACTTTTCTTTTTTTATTTCTCAACTAATCCTTCAACACATATGAAAACTTTTCAATCTGCACACCTGATAGAGAGACGAGGTCGGTGGTGTTGAGGCCTACTGCTGCGAATTTGGCTGTTAACACATTCAAAGACTCGAAAGGAGCAGGAAGTGAAACATTAGATCCTGTCTGGTTGGCTACTAACCCATCCCTTCTTCCTAGTAAAACTTTCCAAGTAGGTCCACCGCTCTATCAAATATCAAAAACAAAAAAGAGAAATTAACAAAGAGAAATAAACAACACAACGATTTATATAGATCCTTTTCAGTATTTTCACGGAGTTCAAACTAATCCACTATATTCAAAGACAAAACGAAAAAGAGACTTACTCTTATTATCACAGATGTTCTGTTCTCGCTCAAAAAAGAATATTATACACTGCCCTAATTATAGTTTACACTTTACACTTGTGTAATATAAAATTACAAAACTCTCCTCCAATAAAAATTTCAGCTCAGGGCTCTAACTCCGTACCCTTGGACAAGAGGGCGCTGCCCCCTATACCCACAACTAGATTCAACAGTACATCTCTAATCATCAAGCTTCATAGAGCTTAACACAAATGATATTTGATTTTGTAAAAAGGTTAAAAAAAGAAGAAGTGACGTACCAAGAGAACTGCATCTCTGGCAGCTATAGCAAGTATATCAGCACAAGAAACCACTCCACTGCATTCTCTCTCTACAGCACTTTTTATGGTATCCACTACATCAAAACCTCTTGCTGAGTTTAAATTTGCTGGAGACAACTTTTCCCCATCAGTGCCATCCAGAAGAAGTGATGCATCACAACCCTACATCACATTATTTCACTTAAATCAGCTATAATATCATATTTAAAACAGCTTGCTTTCCTCACTCACTTGTCATGACTACCAGTATTACTTGGCATGGTTTTTAATTTTGGTTAGTCACAAAGGGTTGATCCAAAAATTTTGGTTGGGATTTGAGTAATGCTAGTAAAAAAATTGTCGTATATGTCACATAAATATATAGTTTGACTTAAACGATTTTTAAAAGGTTGAAAAATGATCTAAAACGAGTTTGAAAATGTAGAACGTTGTAATAAGTCATGATGTATGAGAGAAACTCTCATGAATATTTACTAAATATATACTCTACATCTGCTTAGGATTGACTATTGATAAGTTTGCATTCCCTGATGATATTAAACCCTAGCCACCCATGCAGATTATTATTAAATTAGAATTATAAATTGTTATTATCTATTTAGGCATTTTGTAGGCTTCCTTTTTGCATTTTTATTTTATTTAGGCATCGGAATAGTTTTTTTTGGGATTTTTTTTTTTAGTTTTTTCTTCTAATTTTCATTAATTATATGCTTTATAGGATTTGTATTCTTTTTTGGTATTGCACTTTATTAATTTAACTAGTTTTATTTTTCTTTGACGAGGAGAATATCATTTTTTTTAAAATTTTTGGTGATATTTAAATCTAAACCTAAATTTGACAATATGGTGATGATATTTAAATCTAAATCTAAATTTGACAATAGATCTTGTATCTAAAAATCTGACATGATTCGAATTAAAAAAAAAATCTAGATATGGCACCATCTCATTTTCTTTGATAATGTTCCTATTTTATCTCTTATTTTTTTTCAATTTATCATAATAAAATGAAAAACAAAATAGAGATGATATGCCATACTAATGAAAGTACCAGTGCCCAAATCAAACCCCTAAACTAATTTTCATGTTTAAGAAGTTTAATAAATATAAACCAAACGAAACTGTCAAGTAACTAAATTAACATAGCCCCCTTTTGCCTTTTCAAAGAAAACTACTTGGAACCCACCAAGCATTCGCAGGTAGCCAAGTCTACAGTTTTATATGGTGTCAACAGGAAATAAACAACAATAATTGTTGATATTTGTTTTTTGATAGCGTTTCACCTGACCAATCTTTCGAGATATGTGCAGATCTCCTTTTGGATACGAATAAGTCCCGCATCAGTGAGAGAGAGTTATATGGAGTTGGAGAACTCCACCTATCTGTTTAGTCTTTTGGGCTGGAAGCCTACTCCTAACAATGGTATCATAGCCAGGGCCTAAGCCATTGATGGATCCCTTAACCAGACGGGATGACCGATGACGTCTATCCACCGGAGAGCCTCGTTCAAGAGGGAGATTGTTGGGTACGACTAGTCTCACATAGGTGAGAGGGAGAGAAAAAGGAGGGAGTTATATGGGACTAGGGAACTCCACCTATCAGATTAGTCTTTTGGGCTGGAAGCCTAGTCCTAACATCTCCCTGCACGTACACTAAGTTCTTCGACATGGAGTAACTCCATGGGAAGCGGTCCAAAGAGATTGAGTATAAATCAAATCCAAGACTTCCCGTCATAAAGGAAGCTTCATGCTAAACACTCTATCTTTAGATCCTAAACCATAAATTCTAAACTCACATTTACAAAGCAGTCATGAAAGTGGAGCCGAAGTAGAGAAGCAGCCATCCGCATCTCATTCTTGAACGCTCTCACGACCTCTCGCCGCACTGCTGTGAGAAGAGTGGGGCATGTTGTACTATAAAAATCAGTGGTTAATTGGGACATTGCAGTGGTGCTTAAGCAGAAGATTAAGAACACTGAAAGCAAAGGAGGAGTGACATTGTTTCTACATCTCTCCATCTCTAACTTATGTTTGCAGAACAGACAAGTTTTAATCTCAGAAAAGGGCCGAAGAAGAAGAAGATATAATGTAGAGAAGGTTTAGGATACAATGCCCACTCCTTGAAAGGTGCTTTATAGGCATGAACTTAGCCAGTGAAGCAATTAAAAATGTGCTTGTCTAAATAATCTTAATCTAATCTGAGTGCTTCGAGGGTTGACAGATCGTTGTTGGCTGTATTCGACGCATAAAGATAACAAAACCAAATTAAGCCGCCAATTAGTGTTATCCTCTGGGGTTTAAGGTTTTAATATAGCTAATGAACCAGTTGATAAGTATGGTAGTGATGCTAATCTCTAGCAATTAGCATTTGATATTGGGTTGCAGTTCCATCATCCCTCACCAAAATGCTATTAGTGCTTGCAAAAGGTAGTCTTATTTAATTGCAGAATCGTGCAGGATTCAACCATGAACTATGGTTGCCTGGATTTTTTGCATATTAATGTTCAAATTCATGCATGTATAGTCGTTGTCCAACATACAATTTACAAAATTAGTAGCATGGTCCATGTTTATCGTGCAGAATCGTGCAGGATTCAACCATGAACTATGGTTGCCTGGATTTTTTGCATATTAATGTTCAAAATCATGCATTTATAGTCGTTGTCCAACATACAATTTACAAAATTAGTAGCATGGTCCATGTTTATCGTAGGTTTTTTTTCTTTTTTTTTTGAACGATGGGTAAGATTCATTCAAGGAAAAAAACCCCGAATAATATACAAAAATGAGCTCGGAACTAGAGCCAAAGAAACCCATAGCCTGGGTAAGGCGGATAATCCCTAAGGGATCAAATCTATAATTCAGTAAAAAACTCGTGAACCAAAATAAATCAAAATGGGAGTAGTTAAAGTGTTAGTCCAAGATTTGAGACTCATAAAGGGAAAATCTCTTTTGTTAGCAATGTACAAATGCTTAATGCTGAGGTGAGTAAGCAGCTCAATCACGGCACGGGCATGAGTCTTGATGCTCCAATGGTGGCAGGAGGGGTAAGTAAGGAAGATTTTTTTCCTTTCTTATGGAATCAAGACTGTTGTAACCATCCATTTATCAGCATCAAATGGAAGTGGAAAAAAGTAACGAAGAGTTTAAATTCAATACTTCAACTGACTGGTGTTAAAATTAATGTCATGTTACCTTTTTTATTATGCCATTTTACATTGTCTTCTTCTTAGATTAAAAAAAGGGCTGAAACTACCGCCAACGACTAGATCAAAGCTTCGAATCTTCCTATCAGCATGATGGCTATTCCCTTCCTCAATGGCCCCTGAAATGCCATGTGGATAGTCTTAGGCTCCGTTTAGATGGAGGTAAACGAGTAATCTTCCATTACTCCTGTTTGGTAACTAAGGAGGAGGGGTAAATAATCAACTTTTTACCCCTTCTCCTCAACTTTTGAAAACTCTTTTCAAAGAAGGGATTTTCATATTACTTAGAGTAATCCTTGACCAGGGGTTATCCTGGATAACCCCTCCAAAATTTACCCTCCATTCAGATGCAGCCTTAGAGTAGCAGGCTTTTATGTCTTGGAAGTAGAAGAGTTGAAAGGTTTGCAATTAAATAAAGTGAAAAATTAACTTCCAAATAAATGAGATTTTTTTTGAATTTACATGTGGAAAACTGCAGGATATCCAGTTTAAAATCTCCAAGGGTGAGCCCACTACCCCTAGAGCACACCATGGTTAGACCATGGGAGCTCGAATCTGCAACCTCCCATTTCTTAATATTTTTACCATGATAATGATAGTAACGATGTAGATGAGTTCTTTGAATTTGCCGCATACAACCTTCTTTCAACTCTTTTAGTATAAAATGTCGTCAACTCACCCCCACTTACTATAGATTTTATTCAAACCACATTTTTATACATAGTCAATTTAAGAATAAAAAATAAGACATTGACATTTAAGACTAGCAACTCATTGACCAGTCAGCATATAACACCTTGAGACCATAAAAATGCGAGTATCATGAAGATTTTACTGAAAAGGTTAAATACTCTGAACATTATTTGTACATTTTGTGAACAATTTACACTGTATGAAGCAATTTATGTGGCCCAATTGAAGCCCTTTTGTGTTCAATTCCCCTCAGACTCACTTCATCTCATGCATCGGATATATTTCAAATTTGATAATAATCTAAATTACACACCCATTATTGGATTAGAACTGAATTACTCTGTTATCTTTGATGTTTTTAGTCTAAAGAACCAGAATTGTGGTCATCTAATATTGCTAGTTATTGAGACACTGCTCACCATGAAATATACCAAAATCTACATGTAAAAAATTTCATTGGAAACCATGGTTCCTGTGACGTGACAAATCGATTAATTCGAGAAACAAATTACTTCATATACTGTAAATACTTGAGGCACCCTTCTCCCAACACCTAGTTTTTGAAAGTGAGTTTTACCTTAAGAATATTATCAAGTCATGGTTTTCTAACATGCTCTCAAAGGAGGTTTCATGTGCAGCCATATGATTCAGTTGCAGGTGAGGGAGCGTGTAAAGTCACAAAAGTCCCACGTCGGTTAATTCGAGAAACTAATGACTCTATATAACACTTGAGGTACCCTTTTCTCAATAGCTAATTTTAAGAATGAGTTCTACCTTAAAATGTTATCAAGTCATGATTTTCTAACAGCTCCATTAGGACAATGGCAATTACGGCCCTCTTTTTTTTTAAAAAAAATTGTTACTTAAAGTTAAGAGTTATTTCAAAATTACAAAAAAATTAAAAATATTTCAAATAAATTTAAATGGTATAATTCTGAAAAAAAAGAAACACCATGTCATGAGCTGATGGAAGTTAATATAAGTGTTTTTCTGTTAAAGGATTAATCTTACCTTGAATGTGGTTTGGAAACACCCCACCATAATTAAAAGAAATATATTGATCTGATGAAATTAAATTTACTGAGACACTAATTCTTTTGTTGTTTCTTTAGTTGCTCCCTGTGTAGTTCAATGGCTGATATTTATCCCCTTACTTTTTATATAGATAATGATTCATGCACCATGAGTTTTCACTATGGTGCACTTTCCTTAAAAAGGAAAAGACCATTTTATCTTCTATTTTTGAAATAGTGAAGAGAGAAGTATAAAAAAAAAGTAAAAGCAAAATGGCCTTTTCCAATAAAGATAGGTGCACCATGGTGCCCGGATCATTATCCTTTTCATATTTATATGGCATTTGGTTGACAATTTTAGTACCAAAAAAGGTTGGTTACTTTGATTCCCTACATTAAACTAGTAATAAGACAATATCCATTTGTTTGATCACATGCAAATTTTTGTTCTTTCTCTGTATTTTGGTGATGGGCTGATTCAGTGGATGTCTCAAACCCAACTCAGCCTATCTCAATGCTGCACGTTAGATGTCTTTTACTCTTCTTATGTGATGGTGGGCAAAGCTGTTTGTCCACTTACAATCTACAAGTTTAATTAGTAATTACCTTAAATTATAAATCTAATTGCAGCTTGTTTGTTTAGCTGGTCTTTGGATCTTGTGAAAGGGGGTTGGACCTTTTTGTTAGGCATCCAAGCTGTGACTAGTGGACCTTATTTATTAGTTAAAATGTTTACTATGTGTTTAGTGATATAATCAATTGGATCAATACCAATTTTAAATTCCTTGGATTTACTGTTTGATCAAGTTCAATATGTATCAAACTAAATATTTGTGGCCTTTAAAAATGCTTTTTTGAGTAATTTATTTATATTATTTTTTAGTGAGTCTCTTATTCAAATAAAGAATTTTTTTTTTTTTTTTTAAGTCCAAGGTATCGAGGCCTCTTAGAGAACCTTACTAAGTTCTTAGAGTATGTGCAAACCTTCCTATCTACACATACCGAATAGAATTAGGGGGAGTGACCCTTATATATTAAGAGTGGGACTTGAAAGTCTCACAATTTATTGGAGTTCTTAACCTTCACGCTAACTCTCACGGGTTCCAAATAAAGATCTTTTAGCCAACTCAATTTATAGTATAAGCACAATAACAATTGACAATAAAGTACCATTTTCTCCAAATCTCTGTTCTAAGCAGGGATTTAAATCTCAGTATTGACCAATATCTTGGCTGAGAATTTTTTCTCTCCTATTTTTTTTTCTTTCTAAAATTGTATCGATAGAGATTTATTTCTCTGGTTCCAAGGATAACCCTACCAACTTGAACCACTCACCAAGACAAACCTCACAACACATCAATCCAACCTTAAGACATCTTTAATCAGTTGCAATAATAAATTATTAATAATAATAGAAAACAAGTCAATGTTGGCCTCTCCGTTTACCCCATGTAAAGTATATCTCCTTTTTGCAAATCAATGCCATCACGTACCAAGCCTTGTCATCATCCCACTGCCATCATCCCCACTATCATTGCCGTCGGTGCCACTAATTTTTTTCTATTCCGATTGTTCTTCTCCAAATCTATTTGTTTGACTCCAATTGTGGTTAAAATCATCTAGATCTGTCAATCTCTTCACCAGAATGCCAATCTCTTTCGTCTACTTTGGGGGTAGGGAAGTAGGAGGGATGGATTAGAATACATTAAGAAGTGTGGGAGATATACATCTCATTTTAGGGTTAGGTATCATTTGTTTGTCTTAACTTCTTACCATATTTGAATTTTCTAGATTTATTCTCTTTGTACGAACACATATCATAAACAATTAAACACCATAACATAAGATTTACATGGAAAAACTCAAAAGGAAATAGACCGTAGAAAAAGAGAGAAATATTATTCAATTGTGTTTACAAATTACATCTCTTGTGTATTTATAGAAAAGAAAAAAGAGTCTTGATCATATTAGGGAGACTGAAAAGGAAAAATTCTACCTGAACTTTCTATCAAAAGTATACAAATGGCAATGTTCTAAAAAAGATTCCATGCTAAAACTCCCACATTGGATAGCTCAACTGATTACTTATCGCCTCAAGAAGCTAGATGTCGCTATTTCGAGTCTTAACGGCATAAACTGAGGGTGACCTGTGTACGTGTGAGGCACTCTCCCGAGGGGGTTTAGAGGGGCCCTTGCCTTGTGGTTCTCATCAATTGTCAAAAAGCAAAAATGATCCCATACTAAAACCTTCATATTGGACAGGTAGCCTTCACATTTGGGTTGTAGTCTTCATCATCCTTATCAATCTCTATTTTTTATCTATTTAGATTATATTCTTTCATCTTACCTTATCATAAATTAGAAGTTCTATAATCTATAAAGTATCATGCCTTCCATTATTTTTCCCTCCATATTTTTAAGGCACGGCATGAGTATCTTAAGCATATTGCTCAAACTTATTCCGAATAACCCATAGTGAGCCTCATTAAAAATGGCACTACAATGACTCTAGGTTGAGCCCAAACCCGACTTGTGTTACGCAATTTTTTAGACTTCTGGATAAGGCCCCGGCCAAAGTTTTGAGCCCACAAGTAAATAGGGTGGGCATGAGCCTATTCTATTATAAGTTTGGGTGTATGGCCCAATTTACCCTAGTTCACGCCTAATTGTTGGCCCATTACATGGATTCAAGCCTAAACCTTTGGTCCAATGAGTCAATCATCAAACTTGATGTAATTACAAACCTACAAATTATCAAAAAGTGAAATGATTACTCATAGTCTCATTACATTAGGTGTGGTGGGAAAAAAAGTTGTGATTGGTCTGATAGAAAACTTTTTATTTTGATATGAGTTTTACTGAAAATTATCTTTATTGAATCAATCAAACTATGCTTTTTACGCTTTTCAAAATTTGATAAGTTGAACTTAATTTTCAAATTTTAAACTTTGTAGAAGTTAAAAATATGACGTATTATCTAATGAAAATATTTTTTTGTGAGCCTTATACAGACCAGACAAAATTTGACCTGAACCAAATACCCAAATCAAATCCGAGCATTTTAAATAGGTATGGGTTCAAAATTTTATGATCAAAACCAAAAATAAACCCAAACTGATTGCCTTGTTTAATAAATAACTAATGAATTGAGGGTTGTTGACTCGAACCCAAATAAGACATGTCTTAAAAGTGACCGGATCCAATCCATTTCCAAATCTGCCTTGAACGAGTCTCATTTCTTCCGTCTAAACTTCTCCATCATCTTTTGTTTTTACTTATCCATAATGTCAAACACGTCCTCACCATCCTTTTGAGCTCCACTAGTTTATTTTCTCCATCCACAAACCCCACCTAAGCCATCCCAATTTTGGTTTTAATAGAAGCATACTTTAAAAAGAAAATCAGTCTTTGTCTATACTTTCGCCCTATATTTAGTTCGGTTGGTTGTTTCAATTATCTAACCGCTCGATTATGCTACTAAATAAATTCAAACTCAAATAATAAACCTACATGAATTTTGAGGGGAATGTTAAGATATATCTTAAGAACTACTAAGATTAATATAGTGAGATTATACTTATCTTCTATCTACTCACTCATAAGTCATAAGTAATGTTTTTATTTTGTTTTGTGTTATTGAAATATTGTTTGTAGGTTGAATTTAAAGTAATTACTATTAAAGATACGATTGAAAGATTTCTTGCATATTTTTCATTTTTATCATCTTGTTGGAATATTTTAATACACTTGTAGATATTTAAATTCTTAAAGGTTTCCACATATGAATGTTTAGTTATTGGACATTTATTTGCGATTTTTTAAAAGATTATGTGTAATTAATTATTTTATTTTTTTCTATGTATTTAATACTATTCATACTTTTCCACCTATCTCAACCTCCAACAAGCCCATAGACTAGTAGGCCTGAAGATGCATGGACCAGTTGGCGAAAAGATCATATCGAGGTACTTCTATTAGATAATCCTAGTCATCTTAATTTATTACAAAAAGTCTTTTGTGACAGATTTTTTTTGAAAAAAAATTCTGTTTCTTCAGCTATGTTGATTAACACACAATCTTAAATAGAAATAAAAAAATAAATTGAATATTACAAAACAAGTTGAGATATAAATTTGGAGCCTTGGGCTCTAACATAAAATGATCGTAGTTGTCATTCTCTGTAGGTGATACCCACTACCTAGGGCTGCCACTCGGGTCGAATGGGTCGGGTTTCTTAAAACCCAACATGATCTGATCTGAATTATCAACCCGAATTTCACAACGCGACCCGACTTGAATTCTAACCCGAATCAACCCGAATTCTGACCCGACTTGCATTCTAAACTCATTTTAGTCTAATTTTAGCCGGGTCGGGTCGGGTTAACTTATAAAATTCTCAACCCGACCCAACTCGAATTCCATGTGGGTTTCTATCTTCTCAACCCGACCCGACCTACTGGCCCAAAAATCTCGACCCGACCCGCATGACCCGACCCAAGTTGCAGCCCTACCACTACGCTTAGGGCAAACCAAGTGAGACTATGTTGATTTGAACTTGACACCTCCTATTTTTTAAGACGGAAGATTACAAGTTAAACTATATCCTAAAATCCAAACACCAACACAATATCTGTTTCTTATTTGAAAATGATGAATTTTCCATGGGCAGAATTGGCATTTCATAATTCTCTAAAATCAGAAAGGCACGAGAATTCAACAAAAAAGAGGGTAGGGCATTTGTTTAACTTTAATATATAGATGAATTAAGGTGTTATTTTAGTTAAAAAAATTTAAATTGATTAAAAATAACTTGGGTAGAAATAATACTTTTTAGCTATAAGCATTGTGATCATTATAATACTATAATCTTTAAATTTTATAATTAATATGACAAATATATATATATATATATATATATATATATATATATATATATATATATATATATATATATATATATATCCATTCAATGATGATTGTTTAATATTTTTTATCTGCCATTTAAAGGCATAGAGAAATTAAGTTTCAAAGTTGTTGGGTGAACCTTATAAATCCAAGTGAGTGAAATAATGGTTTTTTAATTCCAACACATGCTTCACATGCTGCGAGTCTGGGACAAAAAGGAGTTTGCTTAAAAACTTATTATTAACATGGGCAAAATGGTCTATGCATAAATAAAATGCATAAAATTTTAAAAGTTGGCAATGATACATACTTTTTTTTTCTAATTTATATAATAGAAGAATAAAAATCAACTATTTTGCAATAAAAAGAATAACATTTTGTCATAATTATCAATAAACAAGTCATTATATATAATCTAATAATGTGTACACAAAGATGTAAATATACTTCTAAGAGATATTTCTATTTTTTCTTAAAATATTCTTCTTTGATAAAATAAACAATTTTATTTTATTTTTTAAAGAAAAATTAATAATCTTTTATCATCAGACTCGGAGATTTTAATATCGACCGATAAGTATCGTATCGGTTGATATATATCGATTTTTTAAACCTTTATATATTGGCTGATATCCAATATATATTATCGATCTTGCCTGATATAAATAATTAAAAAAAAAAAAAAGAGTGAAAAATTTATCAGCAGACATGGATGGTTTTAGGAAAAAAAAAAAAAAAATTATCAACGAAGGTGAACTGCGAGAGTATCTAAATAATGTAAAGCAGATCTACCAATTTAGATACTCTCGCGGTTCACCTTCATTAGTAAGAGAATGAAACCAGTTCATTCAGCTGTGACAGCTTAGCTCATGAGAGCCGAGCCAGTCGTTTAGTCGTTCAAACCAATTGTTGACTACAAAAACTGGGTCCCAGTTGCCGGTGTAATTGAGACTTTGCAGCACATGTTGTGTCCTGTGGGCCCCACATGGTTGTGTCTTTATTCCACGTGGCACTCATCGTACCTATCTACAGCTATAAGCCGATGTCACCACTAACACCAAAGCTTTTTGTGTGCGTGTGTGGTACAAACTGGAATAAAATATAATAGGATCCAACACAGATACACCGAGGGACTACTCTAAATTATACTCTTCAAAATGTAGGGTTTCGTGCAAAGAATTGGAACCAAAAGAGTGGACCAAATTTGTGATATGTGTTTTATAAGGTTGTATGTGACGAGTTAATGGGCTCCACCAAACGAAGAAGCAAGTTCTGCTAATTCAACTTATAGATTTGAAATTGTCAATCTCTTCTTTTATTTTCATCAATGATTTCAAACATTTTGAATAATTGCAATTGATAAATCTTGAACTTGTAATGTTCACAATATTATTTTAAATAGATTGCACTCATATGAATTAAGCAAAGAGTGTTGAGATTTATCGATAAGATAAGTTGTGATGTGTCTGATTAATTTCAATTTGAGAGTTAAGCTAATTTTGTATGGAATAATATAAAAGGTTTAATTTTTTACGTTTTATCAACTCTAAAGTTTTTGATATATTAGTTAAATTTTTAAATAAAAAAGGAGTTCAAATGATCCATGACAACATTTATAAGTTTAAATAATATGATTATTATATTCATAGATATCACCTTTAATAATTTATTATAATGATTAAGAATTGAAGAACTAAATTGACTTTATTATAACTATTCACTTCTTGATTCTTATGCGACTGCATTTAAATTGTTAGAAATTCATGTGTTTTGATAGATTTTCATGTCATCTATCGACGAAAGTCAAAATATCGAGAAGATAACTTCAAATCAAAATCTTCAAATGTAAAATTTGAATTGGACTCAAAATCTAATTAAATCAAATAATTAAGATACACGTTTTAACTTAAAAAAATATGATAGACTCATTGAATCACTTGATTCAAAATCCTATCAAAGTGAATAAACTCAATTGATTAATTTGATGTTTTTATAATTTTAAACTATAAATAAAATACATTTAAGACTAAGTAAGCATAGCCTTTTGGTTTTTTTTAACATACCTTATAATCAAAACCATTGATGACATGTTCTACTTCTTCATGGTTCAGAGGATTACATTTTTGTGTGCTCCTGTGGTTCATGATATTGATCCTCGTAAAATAAAAACACCACCAATTTGTGAAAAGCTGAGAGAGACACAGGACGATATTCTTCTTCTCGGAGTTGGTTTTTCACTGTTTATCGTTTCTCCAAATCCGCCCTTCAAATCAGATCCCTTCTTTCAAGTTTCAGGCCTCACAGACTTCTTTCTCCGATGAGGATCCGAAAGAGATCCATGTTACCTTTTATCTCTCTTCCTTCGTCGCTCAATAAAGCCCCAAATCTTCCACAACAACAACATACACATCGGAGAGAGTCAAGAGAAAGAGAGAGAGACCGATCGGACGGTCGGATTTCACATGATGAGAGGAACAGGAGCTTCTGCATGCTCCCTATTCCCATTCCCAATCAGGTAGAGGTAGGTATCTCTATCAACTACTCCCCCATTTCCACCAATTGTTTTTTTCCTCCGATTAACGTCCTTCCAAACAAAACCCACAAAGGAATTTCCCCCCTTTTGCTTATGAACCATTTAATCGAAGAGAAGAGAAGCTGGGTATGTGATTTCATGCCTTTGTGCAGGCCATGAAAGGTGAAGAAGAAGAAGAAGACGATGATGATGATGGAGATGAGAAGAGATGGGGTGCAAGAGAAACGATTACTAAGAGGTAAAAAATACCACTTCCTGGATCGTCTTCAACGGTAAAATGGTAATTTTTTGTTTGTAAAAATAACCTAGTATGGTATCTGCATGCTTCAGCATCAACCATCTAATTGAATTCCTATCTATATTTTATAAAGCGTGGTAGTTAAAAACAAGTAGATAAGTAGATGAAGACAGTCATCTGCTTGTAAGATATGTAATCATAACTGGTGCATGTTGACATAAGATACCTATTCTATCTACATTGAGTCTTGGTATAAGGGGTTTTCCACGTATATTGTTTGTATCATTATTATTATTATTATTATTATGGCTATTGGATTCTTGGATAGGAAAAAGTGTGTTTTCCCGATAGATATAGTGGCTACTTGATTGCTCTATGTTTCTTTGGTACTTTGCTACTAATGACAGTAAGTGGAACATGGATTGTGGCAGTGCAGCAACTGTTTCTAGGCTTTTATTTTCCTCTCGAGGTGAGAATCGTATGAGAGAGAAAATTGGCATTTTACCACTTTCCTTTTAACTGGGTATGCTTTTCTTATTTGAAATTTCTTCAATTGTGGCAAGAAGGAAAGCAAGCGGCTACAATAGAAAACTAAGAAATTACATTGTGTAATGGTTCTCTCCACTTCGTTAATTTTCAAGTGGGAGATAAAAAGAGTTACAAAAGAATACATAAATGTAAAATGAGTTACATCAACCATCTAATCCCTTGAATTATTTGAATTTGTTTGTTCAATAGCAACCAATGGGCGGGAGAGGCAATAACAGCGAAAGAGAAGAAGAGGAAGAACCGCAGGCTAAGGAAAACCAAGTTCCCCAAGAAGTTGGATAATGAAGAATATGGAAAAGAAGAGGCGAATGGGGAGAGTGAGAATGTCAAGAAGAGAGGTACTAATGGGGATGTAGTGATGGAGGGTTCGAGGTGCAGTCGCGTTAATGGAAGGGGGTGGAGGTGTTGGCAACAAACCCTCGTCGGCTACTCCCTCTGCGATCACCATCTTGGGAAAGGAAGGCTGAGGAGCATAACCACCGTCCGCGGCCACACTTCATCACTTAAGAACAGCAGTGGCGAAGACGACGATGACAATAATGGGCTACCCTCGACTCCAAAGATTCATGAGGAGGACGACGAGAACTGGTCAGTCGATGAAGAAGAAGAAGATGAAGAAGAAGAAGAGGAAGAGAAGTTAACATCGATGGTGATGAAGAAGAAGAAGAAGATGAGAAGGAATGGGATGGTGAAGGCTCGATCCATTAGCAGCTTGCTTGGCCAAACTCACCATGCAACACCAGCAATACCAGTTCCTACCAGTGGCACTGCCAGTAAAGTGATGGTATGAAGAAATTTTACGTTAAAAAGTATTCATGAAACTTGCTTTGCTTCTTTTCTTCTACTTTTCTTTTGAATTTTTTTGTGTCTGTTGAGAGTGCGGATCTTGGTTTTCTAAGCTTGTTTCAGCATAATATTATACTGGTTTGTGTTCTCTTTGCTCTTCCTTATATCACATGTATCATCACTCGATGTTTTGTTGAGCCTTGAACCATCTTAGGTGAGCTTGGGTATACACTTGCGGCCGTAATAACAAACAGATTAGACATTGCACATTATAGTTTTAGTTCAAATTAAAATTATTAACATACGATCTGCATTCCAAACTGATTTTTTTTACTGATATTTTAAATTTCATTTCAAATTTGTAACTGAGATTGGGCCTTGCCAAGTCTCAGATTTTGAGTGAGGCACTTATGGAGTGTGATCGACAGAGTGGTTGGAGCTAGTACGTACGCTAGTTGATGCTAGGTGTAAAAGGTTCCACTGGGATATATGACAAGCGCTCACTTTACTTAGCATATGACATTTTATGCTGGGCAGACAGAGTTGTTGCAAAATGGTATTAGAGCCGAGGACGGCTTCAGTTTCCAAGTGGTGGACTTGTGATGGACACACTTGGTTAAAGTTAGTGTGTGCTAGTTGGTGCTAGACGCAAAAAGTCCCACATCACTTAAAGGAGAGTCCAGAGATTGAGATATATGATGAACGCCCACTCCACTTGACATATGACGTTTTTCTGGAGATGGGTCAGAGCCGAAAGCGAACAAAAATATGCTGAATGGACTGAGTCATTACATGAAGTGCCCGTGTCCTGCCCAAGTTCGTATTTAATCGAGAGAGCTTCTCCAATGCATGAAATAAAAAGCCCAAAATCTGACAGGCCTAGTGTTTGCTCAGATTTGTTGGCTCATCAAGTTAATTAGTATTTCATGCATGTTTTACAATCTACACTATGCTTTTAATTTCTTCCCTCGGTTCATTGGTTGAGGTACAATATCTATTATAAATATTTAAAAAATATCAAGATAACGATGACAAGCAGCAAATATAGGAACTAAAGCCTTGTGTTTCCATGGAAGGCAGACAGTTCAAGATTTAGAGTTTTTTTTTTTTTATCCTCAAGCGTTGCTCGTCTCTTTGGATTTGAATCCGAATCTTTGTTCTTTCTTTTCAGTTTCCACTTGTCATGATATTGAAGTATATGGTACAAAAGGATAGCTTTCCAAACTTATCCTATGTTTTTTAAAAGCCTCGGGAATCCTTTTGACATTGTTTGTGTTAGAGATAATGAAATTAGGAATCTCATCATCATCTTTGTCTTATTTATTTTAGTTAATTTGTAGTTTTATTTTTCATTTAATTTATTAAGAATTGAATTTTCTGTCACCTTATCATTCTAAGTCTTACAAGTTACAACAACATTTCACGTCTTTGATGACCTTCTCAGTTTTGCTCATTTTTCTTGTGCTTCATTTTAAATTTTCAAGTTTTTTTTAAACTGCAGAAAACCCAACGTAAAATCTTCACGGGTGATACACACTGCCCTTAGAGCACACTAGATAAGGCTATGAGGGCTCGAACCTGACACCTCCTACTTCCTGAGTCGAATGATTACCAATTGAGCTTCATCCAAATAGGCTTCATTTCCAATTATATCTTCTCTTTGTATCACTTTCACAATTATTTTATCTACATATTTATCTTCATTGGCCTCAACATAAGTTTCAATGATGAAAAATCTAATTACTAATGCACCCAAGCAAAAATCTTAGAAACAGTTTATTTCATCTTTTTCTTTTTCTTTTTCTGATTATTTAGAGGATTGAAGCATGTGGTCCTCAAGTAATTGTCTCTAAGCAAATGAAAACATTTTCCTTAGAAATGGAGAAAAAGGGTAATTATGGGCTTAAATATTGTTTATGATTCCAATGGAGCTAGCTACCTTAAGGATAAGCTTGGAATCAAAATCATCCTCACATCCATTTGGATGTTTGCTGGTGATGTGGTGGTATTGGGTGGGATATGGAAGAATGGAATTTTAACACTTGACCCTATCAAGGCATCTCATTCTATTGCAAAAATATGAAAAGGATAGTGATGTTATAACAACTCAAAAGCTATTTCCTCAAATTGAAAAAAAAAAAACCTACGAGTGATACTCATTGTCCTTAGGACACACCAGGTGAGATCATGAGAGCTCGAACTTGGTACCTTCCGCATCCTGAAGGAGAAAATTCTCAATTGAGCTACACCCATTTGTACAGAATAAAACATTCTGATTTTTGTAATTTTTATTTTTCAAAAATTCAGTTGAGTTTTTCAATTTGATGGCGATGTTATCTATTATAATCGGAATTTTAGATTCTAAAATTGTGGTTTTAAAATTCAGCACATTGGTGTGAAAAATTAAATTGCATGTAAGTTGTAGTTTATGCACATTTCAACCTTCAAATAGCTATTTTGTTAAAATTATTGTTATCATTTTTGTAATTTATTTAGCAATCAATGGTGATAATTTACGAAGACAAATAGATGAGACTGAAGAGGGAAAAATTTCAAAATAAAATAAAAATAAAAATCTACATCTAAGAATGCCTTGACCAATTTTAAAAACTTTACACAAATTTGGAACTCGTTGACTTGCAAGGTCAGACCAATTTAATTGGTGGTTTTTCTTCCACTAAACATTTCAAGTTATTGTCTTTGAATCGTTATCAACAGTTAATTATTTCTTAAATTAGCTGTAAAAGTTGCTAAAATTTGATTGAGTCACTAAAAAACAGGCTATGAGTTAAATTTTTAAATAAATCCTCTAAAACTCAAAATGAACTTTAATTATTTAATTTAATTGAATTTTAATTTTTATCTAGATTTAGATTTTAGACCAAATGGAGCCCACTAAAGGAAATGTCTAGGGCATGGAACCATGGGTCTACATGTATGAATAATAATAAATAGGCTGTTGGGATCTTTGCTAAGCAAGGAATGAGGCATATATGTCTACTTTAAGTGCACAATCAACTCAATGCCTTTTTGGGATGAAAAATTATTGATGTTACTTTTTTTTTATTTACACGTGGGAAACTTAGACATAGTCCATCCAATCGCGATTCACATTTTTAAAATCTACTTGTTAACTATTTTTAAATTTTTAAAAAATGGATTCTACCTGCCTAAAATGACACTATTTGAAATCATCCTTATCATTAGTACCATGATCTAAGATATTTTTTGATAAAATAAAAATGAAGAATTGAAGAGATTTACATTATAATTCATAAAATCATTTTGGAATCTCTATCCACGCCGAGGTTTGCTGATAATGGAGCCCACATACATGAAAAATTAGGGCTCAGAAAATGTAGAGTAAAATTATATGACCTGGTAAGCAATTCCCCTCACTGTTTGTAATTGGATTAGATGTCACAAACACTGATATTCTTGGTCTGATGTGTTCGTCTTTTGTTGTGTTGTTAGTGTCTCATCAAGAAAAAAGGGCTCATAGAATGGAAATTGGTATTTCAAATTCTTGGTCAAAAAGGGCAAATGTTGATTGCCTTCCATTGATTATTATTTCGTCAATAAATGAGATGGTGACCTCAAATTGGATTTGGAAATTCCTCCATAGCTTTGAATTGACTACAACTCTTAATTCAGAAAAATAAAGCAAAAAATATAAAATTACATGATCTTCAACTTGCAGATTACATCCATTTTGTAATCTATACCATTGAATTGATTGTTCATTGTAGCCTAAGGTCGGTTTAGTCGGTTGGAATCAATCAATTAATTTCAATTCTCATAATTTAATTAATATTTTAAATTCACCAAATAAATGAATATAAACATCATGTTTCCAGTCATGTTATTGCACATTAGACACGCACTCTACTCAAGTAAATAATGTGTTAAAATCATATATAAAAGTCAACTTTTGATGAATAAGAAAAATGACCTTGAGCAGCGTTTAAATATGGGCCGATACATATTGTATCGGCGATATATATCGGTTTTAAAATCTTTATATATCGGCCGATAATGTAATCGTCGATATCGATCGATATCGGTGGTTTTAATTAAAAAAAATAGAAGAAAAAATCTCAGTCGATACCGAGTTTTTTTTCCCTGCAATATTTGATGATTAGGATTCTTAAATGAAATTGAACTTACGTACGTAGAAAAGGCCCATCAATTGAATAGCTAAGATCACATACATGCATTAAAGAATAGGTAAGATTTCTAAGCAGAGAAATTTTGGATGATTCACTGTTGATGGATCTCATTTAGACCTGGCAAAATTTAACTCCACATAATTTAAACCGACTTGTTTCAATAAAGGACTCAATCCAAATTGTTTAATAGCTGATCCAGTCCGACTCGAACCCGTTTATAAATAGGTTAAACCCAAAGCGAACTCAATTATAAATGTGTAAAAGACCCAAATGACTTAAATATTGTCGTGTTTATATGAAACTCATCAACCCATGTGAGGTCTACACATATTTAAGTAGTCTTGATGTGTGTCTGACTAGAAGCTAAATCGAACTTGAAAAATGGATTAGAACCAACTTAACCTATTTAACAAAACTCAAAGCCCAGATAGACCCGACCCAAACCTAATCTGACCCGACGTATTGCTAAGCCTAATCTCATTATGTCATATCAAAGTAAGGCTCACCAACCCATGACTCATTGGCCAATCATGGCTGAGCTAAACCCATGGCCAAATATCCAACCTAACATGTCCCTTGACTTGACCTGCAACTTCATGACTTGATCCACGATCTTATTCACGTAATGAATTGATTCATTACCCAATTCATGACTCAATAAACCCAACCTATGAACTGTGCTTAACTTAACCTGACCAAAGATGTCCACAACTTCACTCATAGCCCATGATCTAATCTAATGAAACACAGGGATCCATGACGTATTACGTGACCAATGACTCAACCCATATCCTTGCTTCAGCACTCAACCTATGAACTGACATGACTGACCTAGCTTATGAATTTTCAAATTAAATCAAAGTGGATCAGGCTAAAAGCCTAATCCAAATAAACTCTTATTACATAGTGTGACAATTTAAGCAAGCTATTAGTTAAATTAATGTATTAGTACTGCTGCTACTGCAACTACTACTGCTACTTACCACTGTCACCCTGATTATAATCATTATTATTTTGTATTAGATGTAGTCGACTTATAACTTATGCCTAGTCCACCTGATGATAGAAAAAAAAAATCTATTAGTGAATCATTATAAAAACTTTTTGTTGCACTAAACTTTTTGTTTAGGAGAGCTCTTCTATATATATATATATAGACACGCAACAAGTCATTGACATTTTTCATTTATTGAGTACCTAAATATAATTACATCATTGTTGGAATTTCTTGTTTTTGTTTCAGAAGAAAAATATAATCAAGTCGCATGGATGAATTAAACGAGTCTCCCACTCACTGATAGTTCACCTGCCAAGTTAACTAGCTGATTCCTGCTAAGCCAAGAATTCTATCAAAGAGGCTTATGCTCATGGCTCACTCACTTGGTCAACTTGTAGGATCTCTTAGCCGACCCTAACCGATGATTTGCTGAGTCATGGTCCTGACATTGGTCGGAAAACTATGCATGAGTATACACATGCTTTGTGTCAATTTACTGAATTAATTCCTTTCTTGGGCAATCATAGGCTACCAACTTGAGAAGTTAAAGAACATTAGATTTCGCCTGTCCCAGTGACAGCTCAACCATCATCAAAGTTGATGACTACGAAAATATCAATGATCATTGATCAACAAGAGAAATGAAATGAGAATATCTTAGGCAACAGCATCAAATATACACATGGAGCCAGAGTGAGTCATTTGGATCTTTAGATACAGAAAATGGGGCATTACAAACTCCTGTAACTATCATTTGTATGAAACAGCAAAGCTGAAGTAAGCAAGCCCGATAATGCATATGTTACAAGAAGGTTTTCACGTTACACAAGTAATTTACAAAAATTCAAAAGTAATAATAACAATAATACAAACCCTATTCTCTTCGCTGAAGATTAGGTTGATCAGAGCTTGCTGTCCGACTCAAACGTTTTTTCCTGTATCTCCATGCTACCTGAATTCGAGTTGTAGCCATTGCTCTCCAATATGGTGATTCATACCTGTAATCATAAGATAAAGTTAGATCAAAGGTTTTGAAGGGTTCATATTTTGCATGTTACTTCTATCAACTGCATTTATCTTGAAATGAGATGCACTGGCTATTCAGCATTTTTACAAATTAACTGCAGTCAATTGACCACCCAAAAGAGGGGGAGGTGAAGGAAGGGAATTCAGGCACAATGCCATTTTTCTGCCTTGTATGAAATAGATAATTGTCAATACCAAATGCGTACACATACACACCCATTGGGTAAACACATGGAACAATAGAGGATTAAAAAGATGAATCATGTATAAAATGTCAAAAAAAAAAATTCTGCAAAACGAATCATACACAATAAATCATCAATATCTACATATGACAAACGCATTGCCCAAACAGTGAACTCTATGGAGAAACTGACAAGTTGCAAGAATAGAATTACGTCTCGAGCAGAAAGCGCACAATAACAACCCCAGTAAGTTACTCTCCAAGATCACACTTTGTTCAATCCAAAACCCAACACTGTTTTTTATTCTCTAATCACCAGCAAGAATCATACAACATTTGCCTTTAGTACAACAGTTTAGATAACTAAATTGCTCAATGAGCACCTCCTTGATAAAGAGACAAAACAACATCTCTGATTCATTCGATTTTTAATTTTCTAAAAGAACAAACTGTGCCCAGAATTTTTTTCAAGTTGGAAACATCAAGCCAAAGGGGAAACTCTTGCATTTGCATGGAGCATCCTACAGCCAAAGAATGAATTCTTAGTCAAACACAAGGACACCATCAACAGTGTCAAAATTGTCTATAACACAGTGGGCTTCCACAACCAACGAATTTTGGACGTTTCTGGAAGTAAATTTAGAGAAACCCAATACTTGATTTCTTAAAACTGGTTGGCTTCCTATTTAGAGAATCTTACTCATTGACTTTGGCCTGACATATGAGAAGTGTAGTTCTCCCATTTTCTTAGTAATAAAATGCTACCATTCTCTCACAAAAAGAACTGACTGACAATACTACAGCCACTGTTTATTCACCATCTTCAACACAAATTTCTTAATCTAGCAATGAGTAAAAAGGAAAAAAGAAAGGACTAGAAGGCATGACATTGTGAGTGCATGGATAAGAGCTATCACTTTACATGCAGTCTCTTAAACTTGTAATTGACATGAGATTGTACACATGACCTTATGGCCCCCTGAACACGTGGGTTTCGCAAGAAGCGTGCGAAAAGTGCAGTGACTTCTTCAATATCAGCAGCTCGGAGAGCAAAGGCTTCCACATTAGTTAAGCATCGGACTGTCCTGTTTGAAAACAATCGCTGTCCTGCAGACTTGATTTTCCTGCCATCTGTACAACACAGGTAAATGCAGTTGAGTGTCCAAGTAGCATAAAGCTAAATGTTTATCCTAAGTTCTCATATGAAATAATAACAAAAATTTCAACAAACAAGCATAAGCAATACTTGGAAATTATACCAACATTATCATTGAAATTCAAGAATTAAATTTTATTTTCAAAATAATAGAAAAAATAATTGCCTTGGATTGGGTAGTATAAAATATTAGGATTTCGGAAGCCATGTTATTGGCCCTCTTCAATTCCAGTGTTCAAATCTTTTCACCATCTCATTATCATATAAGTCATTAATCCCATCAATCTAGTGTTTGCCTTTATATTTGAATTTGACAAATCATTTCCATAGGCCAATTGCCTATCTGATGCTCATGAGCTTTGAACCCAGAACCACTAGGCTATAACAATGAGCCCTCATCGCTTTATCAGTTGTGCTACAAATTCCTGTTTGTCATGGCTCGAAAACTATGGGACCTTAAAAGAATAGTATAAATGTGCCTCTTGGATCAAGAAAAATGTATGATTATTCACTCATTAAGTCTTTATGCCACGAGGGTCAAATCTGGAGCAGTTAAAAAAACAGGTGAATTGTAAAATATGAAGACCAAATCAGTAAACACTCCAGATTCCAAGCCTCTGGAAACCCAAACAGATTAGCTCTCAGGTATATGGAAGGTAAATAAGAATAATGAATTGATAAGCACCTTTACTCACTGATGAATGCTCGAGACACCACGTGAGAAGCTCTTCACCACAAAAATGTCCTTCAGAGAGGGTGACTTCATCATTTTCATTAGCTCCACTACTTGTCAACTTTCCCCGCACAATAAAAACCATCTTATCAATTGGGCCTCCTCGATATAGGATTTTACTTCCTCCTATGTACAACTTTTGCCTTAATCTTTCACAGATTGCATCTAAGAATAGGTCATCCATTAAGGTGAAAATACGCACCTGCAAAACAGAAGGGTTATTCAATCATTAACCATAAAAGTTGGACCAAATGGCACCACACAGCTGGCCATGACAATGTATTCTAATGAACTACAAGACATTGACAACATAGCTCTAAACAGCTAAAACTAGTGATGGAAAATTCACTGCAAAATCCTTCTATGGATGCCCTGTTTAAAAAGGTACTTCACCATTTCTTAGCTAAGATGTGGAAGGTTAAGGCCCCTTATAAATTTCCAATCTACTGCTAACCGGTGCTATAAAATAGAGCAATGACAGTTGGACAATTTATGGAGAAAAGGATGCATAAAATGTAACGTTGGTGTGTCTTTTGAACCTTCGAAATGAAGAACCAGTGGAACATCTGATGTTTTTTTCTGCTATTGCTGTCAAGGTTTGGCACCAAGCGCGATCTTGGTTCCAGCTTAGATGATTGATGACTAGGTCCTTCAAAGATCATTTTAAGGCCTAAAGAGGTCTAATTCTTTTAGACCTCTTCTTTCTTTGTTTTTCGTTCTCTCTTTTTTTTTTTTTAAAGATCTGTATTCTCTATGTATTAATACAAGTTTCTCGGTTACCACTCAAAAAAAGATCACTTTAAGGCCTAAAGTTAGGGGTACATTTCTCTAGATTTTGCATTTGTAGAAATTATTTGGTCCCTTTGGCTGGAATGGAATGCAAGATGTTTGAATAATAAAGCAATGGAGGTATATGATCTAACATAGTTAATAAAACAGTTGCTTCTTGGACCTGTCTGTTGCTAGATTCAAGTCATTGAAGATATGCCCCAATATCACCAATCAAGCCTTAATGGATCTCATTCCTATTAAGCATGTTTAAACTAAGCTTTAATAGTAGTGCGCTGAGTACACCTGGCCCAGCCAGATCATTTTCTAGGACTCTTGGTGTGGTATAGTCATTTACACAGAGATGAAGGCTCTTCTCTTTGGAGGAAGTCATTCACTTAAGCAGGGTAGAAGATGTATTTTTTCAGCATATTACGGAAGAAAATAAAGATTAAAGACCATTAAAAAAAAAAGAGATTAAAGATTAAAGAAGTGGATGATTCAAACAAAAAAAAGGAAAAGAGCAGAAAAGTGTATTGATGAGAGATTTTCTTTGATAGAAAGGTTCTTGCCATGTCTCGCATTGTGTATTGACCTAGGGCCCTCTTCTTATTGTACTATTATGTATTCTTGCTTTTTCTTAATAAGATAAATAATTATCATTCAAAACTAATAATAATAGAGAAAGAAAAAGAAGATGTCAAACATTTGCATCTAATGCAATTAGCAGTTTGCAACAGCAATGTTGTCAGACTAGGCATCTAGGTCTAGATTAGATCTTGTGTTAATTATCTGTCACCCTTTTCATTAATGTATATCTAGTTCTTAATTGGAAATTGATAGACTAGATCTACACCGTTCATATGCTCTAACATAAGAAAGATGGATTCTATCATCATTGAATTGAAGCATTTATTCAAAAGGGCAGGACACATGAATGGAACAAAGACCAAATACCTCAAAAAGATTTCCATAATCATCAATATCATTTTCACTGCAACAAAAAATGAAGTTGCAATAAATCTAAAGGTCACCTTCTTGACAAACTTGAAGAGATGACGGCGTATTTCTCTCTGTAAATCCTCTGGTAAGTTCTCCAATAGCACTTCTTCATTTACACCTTGAGTGGCGGCCCAATTAAACCTTTCTGATTGTCGTACTTGCCTATATATCATATCAGAATTAAATGGGGAGAATTGCTGACTAGATACTTGGTAAGACATGTAGAAAAAATAATTCCATGTGTTGCATGGTGCACCCTTTAAGCGATAACAGATACTGCAGGAACAATACTTGCCTGATTTTAAACAATCTTAAGCCAAGTTAGATGACCTGGCATGTGACTTGTCAAATCACATAACTATATGCTAATGTGACTAGTGTTGGATTAACCAGTCATCCATGATACTTGGAAACTCAGCTAACTCACCAAGTCAACTTGACACGATCAAGAAGCAACAATGAATAAAAAGGTTTAAGATTTTCAAATCATTATTAGTTGGAAATTGATAATGCAAAAACATGGTTTTTGAAATGTAGAACATGAACTTTGAGGCACCAATTTTTTTGAGGTACAATTTGGGGGCTAAAACAAAGCCAAGAAACAATCATGTGATCATGAGAGGACAAACTCATACATAAATAGATTTCCACAACTAAATACTTACCTCCTTAATTCTTCTGGCAATCGCCTGTGGCTCATCCATTGTTCAACATCACGACGCCTTAGTTGCATTTCTAGGTTCCTTGAGGGGGAAAAATATTGCTAATCAATAGAAAATACTGGAAAGGCCTGAAACAAACAAAAGGATCTCTCTTCTTAAAACATAGGACATTCAAATCCTAGTGAGATTGAAATTTCTTCCACAGCATCCAGAAGTAGTTCCTCATCATGTAAAAGCAATGATGCTAAAAATAAGCCCATAAAGCATGATGCTTACTATACCTTAGGTTTTATTGTGGAGGGATATATAAGTTGTATGTAGAGAAATTCTTCAATATGTTTGCATCGTAGTTAGCAAGTGCTTATTGTTGCACCCACAAGGTTGTGGGTTTGAGCAACATTGGTGTCAAATCCAAATACAAGTGCCAACCCCAAATACATGAGATAAATGATAAAATGATGATGATGAAAGTTCTAAAAAATGGATCTTGGCTCTTTCTAGAGAGACTAGTCCAATACCCCTTTACAGATGATCTTTTTAAGCAGGAGAACACACAAAAGATGAGAAAAAAAATGGATTTGACAAGCCACGAGTGGGGTCTTCAAAGACACATTCATGGATAGTGCTGGAAAGGATTGAAAAGACTCGTCCTCATTTGGTATGGAAGAATCACATGCAAAATGAGTGAAAGCCAAAGGAAGCTAGATATCGCTTGGAAGAACACAATGAATGAAGGTCAACAAAGCCTTGCATCCTCAAACAAAACCATCATTAAGTGTTAGGAATCAAATAATCCAAACATCATTAATGAAACGCAAATGAGCCTAGAAGCCCAAAACTACATTATTAGAGACACCTAAAATGCCATATATAGCGTGTGTGCATGATTTTGTAACTATATTAATAGAGAAAAGCACCAGGAGGTGAACATACAACAAGCAAACAAAAGAAGAGAAAAAACAAAGACTAGGGTTAGAAACTGGGAAAAAAAAACACAAGCTGGAAATTATGGCAATCCTAAGTTTTGCTACCAGGCACTCAAGATAACCGACAAGGAGGCTTTCCGAAGCTCAGAAATATCAAACTCTAAACCGGGTCACAAAGACTCCAAACAATCCAGGATAGTAACTTCATGAGGGGACTCGTCACCTTGCACACGTCTTGAACTTTGTTTATGGTTAGAATAATTGACAAAAGAGCTTAGTCGGGTTAATTCTCTAAAAGTCCTATCTTTCCTTCTGATCTTCGTTGGAGTGGATTCCAAGTCCCTTACTCCTGCAAGGTAGGAAAGGAGGAGATGTTCCTGCCTATAGGTGATCAATCCAAGTTTTCTACCAACCTCAAGCATTCTGTGAACAACTCAATCTGAAACATCGGGTTCAAACATGGGAAGAGCAAAAGAAACCGGATGACAACTTTGATCTATATCTGCCTTAAATCTCTCATGCCAACTAGTCACGACACATAATTCAGATTCTACCCCCGATTAACTTGGAATGGTTTGGCTCCTCCTAGGGTTCAAATCTTTGTGTGGTGTGCTCTAAAAAGAAAAATTCTTACTAGAATGGATCTCAAGAGAAGAGGTTTGATGACGGATGGGGAGGATCTTAGTTCCCTATGTGGACATCCAGAGGAAGATGTAGATCATCTTTTCGTCAGTTGTCCTATTTCCAGAAACCTTTGGTTAAATTTTGTGAATCTCTTTGGTGTGTCTTGGGTTCTTGGGAGAACTTACGTTGGGGTAGTGGAGTCGTGGGCTTTACTAAAACTTAGACCTACGGGTGAAAGCAGCTTGCACCACGGTTCCAACTGCAGTCCTTTGGACCTTGTGGAAAGAGAGAAACTCAAGAATTTTTTAAGGAAAAAATTGCGAGGTCAATGAACTATTTCAGCAGGCTAAGTGGAGGTTACGTGTATGGCTTCTTTTTGAGAAAGATTTCAAGGGGCTCAAACCAATGGATTTCCCATCATCGTGGGAGGTTTGTACGAGTGGAGCCGCCCCCCCCCCCCCCCCCCCCCCCCTTCTCTCTTCTTTCCTCTTTCAATGGGAGGTCATGAAATTTAATGTTCATAGGAGGAGTGCTTAGATACTATAGAGGAAAGACTTTAGTAGTTTTCACAGAAGAGGTGGGGATCAGGGACTCAAATGAGGTGAAACTCCTCAATATTAGGAGGGCATTGACCATCAGGAAAGTTTATGGACAAGGCTCACTAGTTATTGAAGGGGACTCAACAAATGCAATCGAATGGGCCAAGAGACTCAAGTGACCCCCATGGAAACTGATTTCCATTGTAATGACCTGACCCGGGATCACACATTTTGAGGAGGTTTTTAGACTCCCAATTTGGATTAAAAGTTGATTAGATGCGTAGATCGGCTTGTAGGATTTCCAACGAGCCCAAGTTTGACCAAATCCGAGCTCAGGAGCTCAAGTTATGGGCTCTTGAATTTTGAAGCATTGTGTAATCGGATGATCCAATGGTTACCAACGGATGATCAGATGAAAATTCTGAATTCTTAAAATAATTTAAAAACACGTGAATAGTGTGCAAAAACTTTGATCTTCATTTTAATCGCCATTTTGAATCCTAACATTCTAAACCTTGCACACTCTTTCCCCCAATTGACTGATCATAGGAGAATTAGAAACCCGCTTAAAATCGCCTTGGTTTTCTCTAAAAATGGCATTGAGTATGACACTTCGGAAAACCCCTATTTTTAATTATCTTCAGGTTTCTGTTTTAAATAAAAATTATTTTAGTGACCAGTTTTCAAATTATAGGATCAACAGGAACTTTCAAATCACCTAAAGGCATCGCCTAGGTGTGATTTTTAGACATCATGTTTCGTATCAACTTAAGACCCTAAAACTCGTCTGACCCATTACCATTCAAAATGGTTTTTAAAAGATCAAATTGGTTTAGATCTAGTGGCTTTCGGGTATCCGTTGACAACCAAATTCGTCAGGTAATCTAATCTCAGTGTCGCGGATCCATCTGTAAGGTCAAATTTAGTGGCAGTGCCCTCTGAGTTGATTTTTCCGGGTACACCTACTAAACCCAAAAGAAGACCCGTTGCACCTAGCCTATTGTCTTCCTCTTCCCACTTGCAACGGTAGAGGGCAGGTCGGAGGCCCTCGTAGCCGAGCAATGGCAAAGTCACTCTTCCCACTTGACTCCAGCCTTTGAAGGCTCTCTCCCTCCACTTTTATTATTCTCTCCTTGGCCACTGTTGCAACAACCCTTCCTCGGTCGACCTTGGCTGGGATGTCTATAAAAGGAGGGATGAAGTCGCTTTCATGGTTATTGTATCTCTCTCCTCTCTTTCAATCTCACTCTCTCTAAAACTCTCTCTCTCTCTCTCTCTCTCTCTCTCTCTCAAGTTCTCCTTTCTCTCAACTCGTGGACTCCGCTTGTGCAAAACAACACCATCTCTTCCTTTCTCTGTAACCGTCTGAAGCTCAGGTTGGTCTCCCTCTTTCCATTTCATTTTTGGAAGTTTAAAATCTAAGGATTTACTTAACTAAAATCGGTTTTATTGTTAACATTGATTCTAAAATGAATTTTAAAGGCTTTTTCAAAGTCAGATTTAAATTTGAACTCTGAAAGCCAGCTTCTTCTTCCTCCATTTCCATCGTTCTACAACTTTTTGTGCAAAACGACACGTAATCGGAAGGTCTGATGCATAACATCGAATGATCTGATGGATTAGACGATCCGATAATTAACCATCGGATGGACCATTTAATAGACGGACCAAGCCCAATCCTTGGATGATCCGAACTTTATCTATGGATGATCCGACCCGAGGACAGCATGGACGTGGTTCTTTTATAAACTTGCTTTAAGTGAAATAGTTTACTTCTTTTTCCTGCTTTTTATGTTATTTAAAGTTGGAATTTTCTCCCTTTTTACTTACAGGCTTTTAAAGCACTTTAATTTCAAGCACGAACTAGGTAAGGAGATTCAACCACACTTTAGAATTTAAATATATTAAATTTTGTATGCATTGCATTATTGCATTATAAACCATGAAAAATATCCGTGCAATGATATGGGTATTGATGGACCTTTTGATTAAATAGAAAAGACATGAATGGGACCAAAGAACGATACCAAGTACCACTTACTCGTAAGGGGATTAATAATCGGTTCTGGATACCGAATGTAAGTACGGTCACATACCCGGGAGTTGCGGCCTAGCTGTCTAATCACTTGTAAGGGCCCATTTGTGTGCACGACATAATTAATATGTAGTGAATGTTGGATTGAACGTGTTATATGTTAACCACAAGTCTCCAACATGAATATGCTTAGCTATGTGAATGTGATAGTGATATTGGCTATGTGAACATGTGATATTGCCTGAGTGGAATATATACTTTAACATGTTGATGTGATGCATTATGAGTATGATGACCGTTGAATTGGTAAGTACCATGTTAGATAGAACCAGTGGAAATTAATTGATTATGTAGTATGTGAATATAACATGATTCTATGGATGTATATAGAGGTCATGCTTTGATGTATATCTGTTGGACTGATATTCGTATGATTATATGTATGTTACAACATGATGATAATGTATGGTAATGCATGTTGTTGTGGATTGTATGAGTTTCACTACGGTATTCACAGGGTATGGGAGCTTCACTGTGTTATCCACGGGGATAGATTGTGTTGACCCACAGTTCAATGTATGAGTAGATGATAGAGCAATTAAGCAACTACTCCCCTTCAACTAGCATTTTGGGATGTGTGTATGGGCACACATCTCGGAGCCAAGCCGGTTGAGGGTAGGTCGTTACGGAATTGTAAGAGTGTGTCCATAGGGGGCATAAGAGGAGTTGCAATAGACTCTGCGTGTCCAATAAGGGACGTAGGAGGAGTTGAAATAGACTTTTGAGTGTCCAATGGGGATGTAGGTGGAGTTGAAAAAGACTCTGAATGTCCAATGGGGATGTAGGTGGAGGTGAAAGAGACTTCGGAAATAGCGTTTCACGTGGAGGTGAAAAGACTCCGAGGACAACGTATTACGTGGAGATGAAAAAGGCTCCAAGGATAGCATATTACATGGAGATGAGAGAGGTTCCGAGGATAGCGTGCCACATGGAGGTGAAAGAGACTTCAAATGTAGAGTACTGGGTGGAGGTGAAATAGATTCTGAGTATAGAGTACGGTGTGGAGATGAAATAGACTCCGAGTATAGAGTACGGTATGGAGGTGAAATAGACTCCGAGTATAGGGTACTGAGTGGAGTTGAAAGAGACTCCAAGATAGGGTGTCGTATGTAGGGGCATGAGTAGAGGATGTAAAGGATATGCATGCCTTGTTATCAGAATTGAAATCATGTCAGTCCCTGTGTTTGAGACACGTGTTGACTCGCATTTCGGTTAGCCTGTGTTGTGTTGCATGCTGATGCGACTATGTGATTGGGTGTTGATTGATAACCCTTGATGTACTTGTTGTGTGATAACCATGAGATGCATGTGTTGATTGATAACATGAGTTAGGTTATTAAACATGTTTGATCGATAACATGTGATATATGTTGTTTCTTTTCACTGAGTTGTTTACCTCACCCCTTACGAATTTCAAGAATGCAACACGAGGCGAGGCCTGATGGACCCCAGGAGCTCAGCGTGGATGGGTGGGTCCTTGATAGGCCCTGGCGGTTAGATTATTATTGTATTGATTGAGAAACACTATGTGTTGGTTTGTGATAATTTAAGTCAGATTATTCAAACCCTTTTGATTTTGGATTGTAAACCCTATAGGCACATGTATATTTAGACCCCTTTATGCTTCCGCTGTGACTTTCATCTGTACTGTGTAGCCACGTGTTGACCCGCTTGATAATGCGTAAGTCACGTATGAGTTTATGGGTTGAGTTGGGATTATATTGGGATTAACTGTTGATGATCTGGTTGACGGATCAGTATCCCGATATTCCATATAGACGGGACTCTGTTGAGTTTACAGCACGATTACTCTGTGTTGATAAATCTACAATTTTGTTAGGTTTCCCCATGTGTGTGTGAAACCCCTCTTGCTGGAGGATTAGTGTTGATTTGGGATTTGTAGTTAAAAAAAAAAACCATGTGTCTCTAGGCTAGTTGGGTCGGGGCGTGACATTCATTGCCAGGGAGATTAGGGATCTATCCTCTTTATTAGATGTATCTTTTGTACAAGTGAGTTGCACAATAAACGACGTTGCAGATTTCTTTGCCAAACATGGAATTAACAATCCAGAATCAGGGGTCTTCTTTCTTTGAGCATGGCAGGTCTAGAACAAGGTTTTTGTATATCTTTGTAAGGGTGTTATATTGTAGCATGTTTTCTTTCCTGGTCTAACTCTTGTAGACCACACTTACTTGATGTAATGATTTTTTTTTTTGTACTTGTTTTTTAATGAATGAAATCTTCTTTGTTACCGCTAAAAAAAAACTAATCATGGCACAATCCCTGGAGGGGGAGAGGATGGACACTTGAGTGAAAGATGGAGAAAGGGACTGGATTGAAGTGTTTTTCTCTGATACAACACTTCTATGGAGATAGGAATCAGAGGCTCAACGAAATCCAAAGGAGTGTTAGTACGCTGCTGTAGCAAAGAAAGCTTGGGACAGCTGCCCAAGGTTGCAATGGGCCAGTAAGGGGACACTTGGCAAGGGGCAAGTGCTTTGAGAGGAGAAAAGTGGTTAATAGGGGACAAGCTTGGGGGTAGGTGGAGGGTTGGCTTGACTGGGCCGAAGATTATCAGAGGAGAAGGAAACTAGAAGCTTAAGAAGCGGGGAAACAATAGTTGGACTTGGTTAGGGGTTGATTGGTTAGGAGAGGCTAAGGGTAATAGGGCATGGGTGGAGGGAGGGGTTGAGGGTGGGGAGACGAGAAAGGTTGGAGTTCAAAATTTGTCGGGCATGTGATTAGTATGAGGGCTCCCAATTAGTCGGGTGGGAAGGAGCGAAAGGCTGGAGTTCAAAATTTGAACTTCCAGTCCGTTAAGAGGAGTGGGGTGCTTCTGAGGCTAGGGTTGAGGGAAACGTTTTTTCTCGAGGATGGGAGAGGAAAGAAGGGAGATCTCCTACCTCTTGCCTACAATATGAAGCTTCGCACCTTTCGGAGGAATGAGGCATATCTAAGGATACTTTACGAGGAACAACATAGAGGCGTCAACGACAAACACGGAGGGCCAGACACGCAGTAGAGCTCGGCCAGTGCTTCATGGTTGGGAGACACTTCTGTAGGGACTGGGCTTGAGGGAGGGGTGCGTGGTGAGAAGAAGGGGGCTTGGAGAGGATTTGTAACAAAAACCTCCTCGGTTCTACTAGAATTGAAGGAATTTGAGAAGAAGAATGGTGTCTTGTGCACGAGAAATAACATGTGTGCCAATTCAGAGACGGCAGGGCCCAGCAAGGAGAGAGTGGGCCTCTTTTCCTCGGATGGGAACAAGTCAAGCGAGTTATATGCGCATGTGGGACATACTGACTCAATCAGGTTTGGGGCCCTTAGGACCAAGTAGTGTCTCGTGCCAGGAGAAAATGCAAGAATCCAATCATAGTGAAGGACATGGACTTAATTATTTAAATTTCCATTGTTACTGCTCAAAAAAAAAAGTGAGGGACATAGGCTGATGATGGAAGGAGAATGTTTAAATGATTTTATTGGATCAATTAATTTTGAAGGGGCTAGAAAAGGCAAAAATATTAAGAAAGGAGCATGCAGAGCTATCTTTCACTGGCTTTCTAAAGGGTGTGGGTCTATAAAGAAAAGGAGGTAGGAGTAAGGTTTAATTTTTTGTGGAGGTTGTTAGGGGTTATGCTCTTATAAGGAAATATTATCCAATAAGGGGTTGTATAGTTTGCTACTTTTCTCCTTTATTTTGTATCTATTTTAATAAAATTTCGTAACCGTTCAAGAAAATAAAAAGCTACTGAATCCAAACTAGCAACTCCTCTATCCCAGATGCTCATGCAACAACACCCATGATTTTATGGCTTGGCAAAAGATCAACTTCACACTTTGTCTACAATTTATTTATTTGGCCATTCATTTATTTTGAAACAGACAACATCTACAATATATAATGATCAGAAGGATCATCATCATCATCCTCAGCATCCATTTTCCCATCTATCTCAGGTTGGCTATGGTGATATGATATAAATATGGAAAGGGAGCATGGGTACAAGAAAAAATATGGACACACCATTTGAGTAGAAAGAGAAGTCTGAAATGCTACCTCAAGGCAAAAGAATGCCCATGACAATGATCCAGATTGGTTGTTTGCAGAACTCTTAGGCCTGACCGATAGCAGGTTTCGGAAAGAATTAGAGGAATGGATGTTGGTGTGCTTACCTATTCCTCAAGTGGGAATGGTTTTTTGGTATTTATAAGAACAGTTAGTGTTGGAATCAATTTTTGAGCCATTCCAACAAGTTTCTGTTTGTAAAGAAAAAGATAAAAACCAGACATTGATGGAACCAAATGAGATCAAATCAAAAGATATGGCTTGGACCAGGTTCTTTTTTTCATTTTTTCTTTTCTCTTTCTCCCTTTTTTTCTGAGGAAGGGGGGCGGTAGGAAACATGATCCAAACTGACAACCTTTGGTTCTGTCAATAAGCACTTACCAACTATGCTACAAGCTATTGGGTTAGTGTCTTTTAAACCAACTGCAAGGAATTTCTACCAACTGGGCCCCAATGAATTTTAAAATACAGGTTCCAAATTAAAAATCTATTTTCGAACAAAACCCTCTTACCTGCGTCCAAGAGCCAGGAGAAAGTTCTGCATATTTCCAATGAGTAAAGCAAAAAGCAGCAGACCAAGCCCAATGATACCCATAGTGAACAGAACTTCCCACACAAAAGTGCTGGGTGTTTGGTTGCCCGCAAGAGTACTTATTTGCTATGATGCAACCATAAAATGTGAAATGAAAATGAGAAACAAAAAGTTATTATGAAGCATCTATTTCGAAGAAATTCTAAATTCTTAGCATGGATTTATATAAGAATCACATTCTACCATAGTACCACTTCATGAAAGATCTACATACAAAATATATCAAGGCAAGGTTCAGTTTGATATTTTCATTTCACATATAAAATTGTCACCAAAAAAAGAAGTATGATGAAATAAACAAAATCTTGTTCTTAGTATGTAGTCATAAGATAGGACTGGATGTCTATTTATGGTGCTCAAGTTTACGGTCTCCACCTCCCTTTTCTTGAGAGGTAGCTTTCCACCAGATCAAGATGTTTCCTTTATGCTTCTAACTTAAAAACTGAAAAAATGTATCACACTGTAGACAGTAGGAAAATACAGGCATTAAAGTTATGTCCAAGAAGGTAAATGTAAAGCGTGTATCATTAAGAATATTAACAGAGATTAGGTTCAACTGCTCAGGGTTCACACTCAAACAATGAATTCCAATTCTTCTAAACATGAAGATGGGAAAGGATTTACCACCTGATACAGGAGCATATATGAAGGAAAAAATATGTTGGAATTCCATTAAATTCCATATATGAAGGAAAAAATATGTTGGAATTCCATTAAATTCCATACTCTATTAATAACTTCACATCACAAATCTTCCAAGTCCTACTAACTAGCAAAAGGAAAGGATGAATTTCATTATGGAACTGTCATAAATCATAATGATGGGACCTTAAGGTTGTTGTAAGATAAAGTGTACATATTTTTTTTGTATGGGGTGCAGAAGCACCAAGTTCAAGAGAGTTGACCTAGCGATTCAGATATGAGCTAATTGATTCTACATTGTAATTTTTCCTTTTATATTTTCATTGATTCACTCTATGTATTCTATATATTCTTGTAACTGGTTTGAGAATATCACAGGATCATTAAACATTATATTCCCTCAGAAAGTTTTCTTCTTCTATTCTCTCTCTACATTTTCTGCAACATGGTATGAAGAGCCAGATAAAGATTGTGTTTCTTTCAACTAACGATCTTCTCTGGAAGGGCCTTCTTCATTTCTCTATTTTATTCTGTCTGCAACTGACAAGTGAAGATCAGTAGTTTCTTTTTTTTTTAAAGGAGAGAAAAATAAAAAATTCTGTTTTTCCCAGGAAACCAGAACTTTCTTATTGCAATATCAAGGAGGGATTCTTGCCTGGTCATGCGGAGACCTCACTAACCCTCATCGCAAATTGTAAAAGGGCCTATATCCATTATGAAATTTGTGGGGCCCATTCAGAACTCCAATTGTATTTCCTCCTTGTGATGCCAGTGTGTTGGGTTTTTTGGATTTTTCCCATTTTCTTTCAGCCACATTTTCTGCTGTTTGGATCGGCAAAATATAATACTCTAGCTGCCCACAGGTGTATCTCAGTTGGCTTGGAGCTTCTGGGAATAGACCAAAGGTCTCAAGTTCGATCCCACCCCCCTCCCCTCAGAGTTATCCAATAAACTAGGTTTTGAGAGGTTTAGTGTATCTATGGGATTAGTCTCACCTCCAACTAGGTTTGGTGATACCTACGTTGCTCAATATATATATATATACATATATATATACATATATATATATATATATATACATATGTATATATATATTACTCTAGCTTATATTTGTTCACTTTTCAATAGTGGAACTCTTTGTTTACCTTCAACTAGCCCTAAAATGTTGATATTATTTTATTCAACATCTCTCATACGGATCATCAAGGGTTCAATCAAACCTTCAGGTCAAAACCCTTGATGTAACTCATACTGAGAAGATCACCATGGCTCTCCTCAATAAGATCAATTATATTTGCTGGTCTCATTCTGCCCACATGTTTATTGGTGTAAAACAAAAATTGGATTCTATTGATGGTAACACTGTCGAGCCTCCTCAATCTGATCCGATCATAAAGAATGGAAAGTAAACAATTTTCTAGTTCAATTATAGTGTATCCATTCCATGAAGAAGCATATTCATCAAGTTGTTAATATGCTTCCAACTGCAAAAGAAATCTAGGACACTAATTGAAATCTATGCTATGATGATGACAATCCACACACATCTATCAGATCCAATAGGAGATTGCGCAACTCCATCAAAGGGAGTCCACAATTATACAATATTATACTGAAATGCATAGTTACAGATCGGAAATAGATCATCTAGAGAACTTTACATTTAAATGTAGTGATGATGTCCAACAACACAAGCAATATATTGAGAAGTTTCGAACTTTTGAAATTCTTGTGGGGCTTAACCCCAAGTTTGAGCCTATTCATGTCCAGATTCTTGGCACCGAGCCTCTACCCCTTCTCAAAACAGTTTATGCTTGCAATTGAGAAATGAATGACCTTGTATTGTTATGGCCCCCTCTCATAATTGCAAAACAATCAGTTTTGGTTTCTAAAGCGCCATCTTCCTCATCTAAAGGGCAGCAAAATATGACTAATGATCGATGTGATGAGTCCAATAAAGGACGCTTCCAACGAAAGGAAATTGTTTTTGTGCACATTGCAAGATCACAAATTATTTTGTCAATTATTGCCACAATTGCATGGCTAACCCTCATTAGTAGGCTAATCATATAGAGACTGAATCCTCTGATTACTCTTCTGCCATAGGAGATTTCCTGCAGGTTTCCACCAGGAATATGATTCTTTTACGAAAGATAAGATGCGCTGGAAGACCATTGAATCCTCTAGGTCCTCCCAAGCTACTTCGGTTCAATCAAGTACTCTGCCAAATGCATTTCATGTCTCATCCAGAAGTCCTTGGATCTTTGACTCCAAAGCTGCGAAACACGAGACAGGTATGTCCCATTTGTTTTTCGATCTTGTCTATGCATCTTCTAATAATTTGAAACTTTACAATTCCTTTGTGTGTGGCTCATTTCTAGTGTAAAGTTCAAGGGTCTACAACCTTTGGATCTTCTATTGTCTTGGGATCGGTGTATGAACAATTCTAGGTGTAAAGGGATATCAAAGGAGAGCTGGGTTCCACCAGTTTGTGGTGTTATGAAGTTTAATGTGGATGGTGTTGTAAGGGGGAAACCAGGGTCGGCAGGAATAGGAAAACCAGGGCCGGCAAGAATAGGAGGAGTACTGAGGAATCATGAAGGCCAAACAACAATCATGTTTAATGAGTCAGTTGGTACTAAAGACTTGAATGAGGCGAAAATTCTTAGCATTAGTAGAGCTTTGCCATTTGGAAACTCCATGGACAAGGTAGACTTGTGATTGAAGGGGACTCGACAAATGCAATAAAATGGACTTTGGGACAAAGGGCCCCCCCTTGGAAAATGATTGCTATGGTTAGGGAGATTAGAGTTTTGGTGATAAGGCTTGATGGATCTTTCATTCATATTAGCCATACAGCTAATGGTGTGGCAGACTATTTTCCTAAGCTGGGAGTTGATAACGGCTTATCAGAAGTCTTATTCCTTTGATTTTTGAGGACGCCCATTCAATTGCATGTTGGATTGAGGGGTTGTTGTACAACGTCTACTTTATTTGTATTTTATGTTTTGTTCTTTTTTATGTTCTCTTTTCATTTTTGTTTTCTTTTGGGTGTATCTCTTCTAGACCTTTTGTTGTTCTTGTACTTTTTTTATTATGAATGAAGTATCTTTGTTATTGCTCAAAATAAAAAAGGGAACATTTCCTTTGTCCTCCACCTTACATCTATCATGATTGTGCCTCATTGTCAACCAATTTATTATTAGTTAGTGCTCTACTAAATTGTTGAATTGCACAGTTACTTTCTTCCCTATGTTGAGTATTTCTAGATTTGGATACCCAAAGGACAATTGGTGGGGGTCATGAAGTTTGAGGCATGTATCTTTCTGACCCATCATCAGTTCTTCCACCAGCTATTCTGTTATTGCTGATGATACCAACTATGACACTGTCTTTATGGACATCCTTCTAGTAACATTTTGAAAATTTCAGTTGTCTATTGATTCATTTACTAGTGAAAGTTGTCAGTAAGGGAAACACCAAAGAGCACCTTTTCGATTATCAAATAATAATAATAAATTTGGGGAAATACATGCTGATGGCTTTTGTGTGGAAGTAACCAATCTGGAGAAACAACAAAAACAGTTCTTAACCACTAGAGCATGTTCACATGGAAGGATGATTTAAAACTGATAAACTAGTGCGCGCCATCCCCCACCCCTTTGAATGATCGCTACTTTATTGAACCAACCAAATAAGAGCAAAAGAAAAATACAACCCAAACCTACAGTGACAGCAAGCTGAACTCCCAACCAAGCCCACTTTTAAATCGGTGTCTCAAAGTCCTCAATTAAACTCCTTTGAGTATTTTTCATAGGCAACACTAGGTCTAAGTTATTAAGGAAAACACAAAGTAGTTTGTGAATTCAAAAATACTATCAACATGGCCAACATGAATACAAAGATGAAAATGATAAGTCCAAGTTGGTTCAGGCTAATTGAACTTAGTATTGCTAGTTAGGAAGGACATGTCAGGTTGCACAGTGACAAATTTTGTCCCAAATATGGGAAAGTAAAGAACTCAAAAGCCAACCTAGATATTCAGGTGTGATGATAGATCAAAGTAAGATGAAACAGATCCAAGCTGGTTTCTTTTCTCCTAAACTTAGCAACAAGATTAGAAGACTCTGGTTCTCCTTTCCCTCAGTGGTGTGGTTGAAACTCAAGGTAATTAATCCAATAGAAACCAAGAAGAAAATGTTGGATAAGTCAATGGGAAAGAAACAAAGTTTTCAGGAATACAAATGAGAGCCTAGTTGAGTTTAGTTAGAGTTTAGACCAAATGTGCAGCTTGGGCTTCCACCCTCAAAGAGTTTCAAGATTTCTCCATCTTAGATATTTCCAAGATCCTAGAGAGAGCGTATCAGTTTGATTTAGCTTTTGGTTTTCGTTAAGCCTTCTGTTTATACGACTTCTTAGGTGATTTTTTCTGCCTTGTTATTGTTGCTTTCAGGTGTTCATTTCCTTCCCTGCTATGTTTATTGCTTTTTGTACCTTTCTTTTGATACAGCTTGTGCCGTTTAATGAAGTAACCATTTAAAAAATTGCATACTCTGTTTTTTATTGTATGTGACCATTGGTTAATCATGAGCTTGACCAATCATATGCACACCATATCTGTCACTCAGTCTGCTTAGCTCATGAATTTAGAAAATGCATGTGCATCTCACTCAACCCGCTTAGACCATGACCAATGCCCCTGGTCAACATACACATGCACATTCACACATATAAACCAACCACATAAGCACAAAGACAGTCTCCATGTGTTCACCATGTGTTGCTTAAGCGTTGTGGAAAATTTGGGGAAACACATGCTGCACCACATTTTATACTGAGTACCAAAGATATGGAGTCCGCCCTTGAGTTCTTGACCACTAGCTGTTAGTGGATAGGAGTCATATTGAATACACCATCATAATGCATCAAAAACAAATTCCTATTAATGTCATAACATTCTCACCATATTCAATTAAAATACAATGTAGAATTTTCTTCTTTTTTTTTTGTGCTAAATTGAATACAAATTAGCACCTATGCAGTCATCATCATCAGTATCCCATCATAATCCACCATCAAAAAGCTAGCTCTTGAGAAAAGGGAAATACGTCCAATCCATACCTGGAAACCCCAGAATAAGGAGTAAATATATCTTTTGATGGCACTTCGTATTGTAGAAATAAGAACAGTTTGTTGATAAATTCCATATTCGAAATCAGCAGTGTCTTTTTGAAAACAATTAACAGCAGCAGAAATATTTTTCCATGTATTCCATTCTGGATATAATGAGAAGTTTCTGACATTTCCATGCCCACAGTCTATGAATTCTCTACAGTGTGGCACCTTTGTTTTATCACAAGCATCTCGTAGACATTGATTTACCCTCTGAAAGAAAAGGACCATGAAAGGCAAAAGAATCAATTATAATTACAGTAGCTAAATTAACATCAACCCAATGATCTACCAAAGACATAAAATATCTCAAAGGCTATTAGAGTAATAACTTTTAAGAAAAGAACTATACAACCGAAAAACATAATAGTAAATTTATAACACCCCACCCCAGCTTTTCTTTTCCAAGTGCACTAATTTTTTTTTTCTGTAGTGGGTCTCACTTAAAATTGATCCAAGTTCCACACAACTTAGCTCCTACGAATTATTATGTCCCAATTTGATACCTATTCAATTGATACCCACCTGTTGAATTCAAATTCATCTCACAATATTCAACATTCACCATTAACTAAGGGACCATAAAATCAAGGGTTAGTGTGGAACAAATCAATGTGATATTTGGCTCACTGAAATCAACACACCATTCTCTGCACGCTGCAACATACTCTGTAATTTGAAACCATGAAAAATGGGCCCACAGAGGGTGCCTCTTTCAGTCGCACACTTGATGATCCTGGAACAACACGCTTGACCTAACTCAATCTCATGACCATGGGATGTAACGACATGTCCCGCTAGCATGATATTGTCCGCTCTGGGCCTTACACACGGCCCGCACGACTTTCAATTGGCGAGCCAACCCACTGTTGCTCCCAAAAGGCCTCATGCTAGAAGGAGGAAGACTACCACTTATATACTAGAGAATTTTCAAAGCAACTAGCAATGTGGGATTTTTTCTCCTCCACACTATAGACCCCCTCTGGGGTGGGGTATTACAATCTATCCCCCTTAAAGGTAGAGCCGTTCCCGGCTCTGTACACACAATAACCAAACCCACACTTTTAGGCAAAGAGTTGAACCATGCTCTGATACCATTTGTAACAACCAGTCCCGCTAGCATGATATTGTCTGCTCTAGGCCTCACACACGGCCCGCACGGCTTTCAATTGGCAAGCCAACCCAAGTGTTGCTCCCAAAAGGCCTCATGCTAGAAGGAGGAAGGCTACCACATATATACCAGGGAATTTTCAAAGCAACTAGAAATGTGGGACTTTTTCTCCTCCACACTATAGACCGCCTCTAGGGTGGGGTATTACATGGGACGCTTACAAGTGACAACACTGAATCTTTCTTGGAACAGATGCAACAATCAAAACATTGCAAAAATAAAAATGAATCTTATTATGGTAACCAATGATCCAGATCTGATCCTACATGACTTAGGCATTGGTGTCACATTCACCAAAGGGCCTTTCCTTTTTGGAATGAGGAAGATAAAGGAGTGTTTTCAACATTTGTTGATCCTCGCCTACTAGTAAAACTCTTCGAAGACCCTAATAAAATCTGGACCTACTATATCCCAAGTAACCTTTATAAATCCAAAGTTAAAGCCATCCGGCCCAGGGGCTTTGTCTCCCTTTAGATTGTCCAATGCTTTTCGAATTTCCTCGTAATTGAAATCCCTCTCTAACCATCCTACCTTATCGTCTCTTATCCTTTTGAAGTTTAGGCCATCCAAAATTGGTCTTAAGGAGTATCTTCCTAAGAAAGAGGCTCGCTGGATCCAGGTAAAGGGTGAATCTAAAGAAGACTTCTTGGGTACAACTGTAGTCAATGAAAGCCTAGAACGGAGGGGATTCGACGACAACCACCTAAAGGTAGAGGATCTCAAAACAACATTCTCAGATCTAGAACAGTAGAACATGGAAGAGTAGTCAAGGAAGGATAGTACCCGGAAAGGAGAGCACCAAGGAGGAAAAGTTCTAGAGCTGAAGTCTGTCGACCCACCGATCGCTTGAGTGTCTGATCAGCCAAGCCTCAAGTCAGATAGAAGAGCGAATGAGGATGGTATTGCCGAAGATGAGTGTGCAAGAGACGTAGTACGATTGCCGAAGTAGAAGCGGTGAAGAAGCATGGGCTACAAGCTACCAATACTGATCTCTGAAACCTGTGAATATCCTAGCTTCCACTGGAGAAGGAGAAGCAACAAGAAGTAGAGATAATATGCTCTAAAAGAATAGAGGAGGAACTAAAGGGGGGGAGTACCTGATGGCAACAAAGCTAAAGACAGGCGATGGGTAGTAGAGGAGGGAGTTGGAGAAGTTGTCTACTGGGCAGAAGGCACTGACCACTGAACCAAGGAAGTCGATGGGTGAAACATGCGAGTGAAGAACTCCCTAACTGCAGTCTGAATACCTTCTTTGTCCACCACTCTTCGGCCATCTACTACGATGGATTGGATACTATTTTTGGCTCTCCTGATAGACGTCGTGCGGTGAAAAAATTTAGTGTTCTTATCCCCCTCCTTGAGCCAAAGAGCTCTAGATTTTTGTCTCCATTCCACCTCTTCCAACCTTAAACAATCCCAAACTTGAGCTTTGCAGTGTCTCTTCGAAGCCAATTCATTTGACTCAAGGTCCCTCTCCTCTTCCAACCTAACCCAATTCTCCAACTCACTCAAAGCAGCCTCATTCCTTTCTGCCATGGATCCACCATCGAGCTTAGCCCATTCTACAAGATTTCAGCGAAGACAACGTCCTTGACAAAACAAAACATGCCCGCCCCTGCACCAAAAAACCATCCCACCAAACCTTCACCATTTCCATGAATTCTAGATTTTCCAACCAAGCGGTATTGAACCGAATGGTTCAAGGACCCAGTCAATCTCCTCGGTGTCTAGCAGAATAGGAGAGTGGTCCGAGATTGGGTTGAAGAGTTTCAACAGACTTGCATTGGAAAAGTGATCATCCCATCCAAGGGATATGAGGAATCTATCTAACCTGCTCATAGCCGAGCGTGAATGACCACTTGACCATGTAAATTTTCCCCCATTGAGAGGGTTATCGACAAGATAGTTCCTTTCTATGAAATGAGAAAAGTTTTCCATGCCCCTCGAAATAGCAACTCCTCATTTCCTCTCTGAGAGTATTTGATGCAATGACCCTTGCCAAAACAGATTGCATGGTCCGAGGGATGAGGAAGATCTTCATTTGTATCTCCCTACTATGGCTGGAAGCACATCTGTCAGGCTCCTCTACAACTAACAGTTGTGTTCCAACAGAAGAGGATGAGATCCTTCTCATTCAAAGAAATGCAATTTTCTGCCCCAACGAGATTCCGATGAGCCTCCGTTGCATATGTACCACCTCCAGATGTGTGGGGAAAACTGGCGGTGGAAGACGAGTGGAAGGGGATAGCAGTTGTTGCAAAAGAATCCTTAACAGTCTCGAGAGAGAGGAAGCGGACCCTTAAATCCTTTTAGTCGTGTAAATGAATATGTATCCTTAGGGCCCACAGTGCTTGAGCCAAGCCAAGAGTCCTGAGATTGGACATTCGCTCCAAATTGCCTGAGCCCACTGAGGTTGGGCCATATTTCTTGTCTAGACCCAGCATCACCAAGCCTTGGAAGAATTAGACTCAACGCAGGCCCATACTCAGAACCAAGTGAGTCTCCATTGAGCCAACTTCTAATACTCGCTCTTAAGAGTCTTCGACCTCGAGCATCCAACATCACCTTTCCCATTTCAAATTAGAAATCCCTAACTCCCAAAATCATTCCTCTTTCCTCGCCTCAGTCTGTCGTTGCAACTCCATCTCCGCAAGAAACGGCCTTGACAGTCTCGCCAAGTGTCTTACTCTCCAACTGCTCATCTCCATTGTCCAAAGATTGTGGAAACGGTGATACCCCGCCCCGATGGGGGACCCAACCAAGAGACCAGATAGCGCCGAAGGTGAGAGAATTTCACTAGGCACCTTGGGATTAGCGCCTAGGGGCATGTAAATAGTCTCACATCACCTGGAGAGGTCTAGGATCCCCTGTATATATAGTTGGCTTCCTCCCCATAGTACAACGCGTTTTGGAGGGACTCACCTGGTTGGACCCCCCAATGCAAATCCGTGCGGACCCGGGTACGAGCCCAAAGTGGACAATATTGTACTAGCGGAACGGGGCATTACAAATGATATCAGAGCACGGTTCAACTCTTGGACTGAGGGTGTGGGTTGGTGCATGTTTGGTTCAGTTGTCGAGCCGAGGGCAGATTTGGTCTTAAAGGGAGTAGGTTGTGATACCCTGCCATTGGGGGCCCGGCCAAGAGACCAGATAGCGCCCAAGGTGAGAGAATTTCGCCAGGCACCTTGGGATTAGCGCCTAGGGGTGTGTAAATAGTCCCACATCGCCTGGAGGGGTCTGGGATGTAGCGACCCTGTCCCGAATGGAGGGTTAGGGTAAATGAGTAGAATTAGAGTGTTAGTAGATTAAGGTGATGATGTATGTATTTGTTTGTTTTAATATTTTGAAAATACATTTGACTTAGAATCTTAGTTAACTCCAATTGCACACACATTTTCCCTCAAATAGTTTTCACAATTGAAATAAATTAATTGGTGATAAGTTATGTAAATAAAAGAATTAAATGGATTCTAATCGGGTTTTCAATATTTTTATGAAAAGACGATTTTACCTCTTTTTGATTTAATTGTTATTTTGTTTGTTTTGTTGGATTTATTCCTTAAAAAAAATGAAATGAAGAAAAAGAAAAATATAATAATAATTATTATAAAACTAGATATCGATTTATTTACTATATCATTTTGAGCAAAAGAAAGTTTTAATCTATTTATTCCTGTTGATTTGAATTTACAAACCTATTTCCATAGCGTCGGACTTTAGGTTGACCCATAGTTCATAGTTGGGGCAGCAACCTATGTCTTGTGTTTAATGACTTCCAATACCTTAAAGACCATTCCCATGTTAGTCTAACACATATGATTCAAAAATATTAAAATAATCAAAATATTAATGCTACTTGGAATCTTTAAAACATTATTCACAGCAAACTTTGGACTTCAAGACTAATCATCGCTTGAAAGATACCGTGGACTTCTCATTCGCACATCACGAACTTCTAGGTGAGGGAAAACAATACACTATACATGATATTCTCTATTTTCGTTTATGTGATTGAGCAATGGAAAATATTGCATTATGTAATGTGTTTTGGGAATATAACATTGGACCTATGAAATGGACTGGGTATAATATGTTGGAACAGTGGCATAATCCAGTGCTTACTCACAGTAATGTAAAGGGATTGGCTAGGTATTCTAATGGCCGTGAGGAGACTCACTCTACTCGGATAGTTGGAAATTAGCCTCTGATATTGTTGAAATGACCAATAATTATATTCGACTTGGATGGATGTATTGTTATTGTTTGAGGTTGTTTGTGAATAATAGAGATTTGTTTATGATATTGAATTGCTATGATAATAATGATGTGATGTGATTTGTTATTACGCATGTGTGATATTATTGAGATAAATGTTGATATCTTGGAACATGTATATGATACTTAGAACAATTTGAGATCGTATATCACTGTTTAAGAGTATGTGGATAATGTTTAGATTCATGGCATGATGATAGAGATAATGCATGGTAGACATAGCATTGAGCATGGCATCTTCATATTCATGGGATGGGTATGGAGGTGTTGGCCGTGATCTTTCATGATGACCACGACGGTGGCAATTTGAGGCCTCGCCTTTAGTGAGAAGTACCACGCATGAGATAGGTTGGGTTTGTTAGGCCATGAGAGATCACGAAGACTATTATTTGATGGGTGATTGTGTTGTGTAGGTCCCATTGTATATGGGAAGTACCATGCTGTGGTAGATTGTAGGCCTCCCTTCGGTGGAAAGACCACCAAATACAGTGGGTAGTGTTGTGGACGAATGATGCACTGAGTATGTACATTGAGCATTTTTGCATTGCATGGCATAACACATGGACATTGAACGCATATTTATTTAATTATACTTTAATATCTTATTTGTTGTGGAGAATAATAGAGATATCATGTTGGATATGTATTATTGTATTCTTTCACTAGGCTTGGAGCTCACACCCTTTACATTGCAAGTAACCCTCTGGATTTAGGTTTAGAGGAGAATGCCGATAGTTAAAAGCTGCTTTGGATGAATGTTTTGGTGTTCAGCATGGGGTTGAATTATGTGGTTGAACTTAATTATTTGGTATTGTTTAGGTCTGTGAGACTTGGTTAGTTGATATGAATACTTTGATAACTTTGAGATTTATTAGATGGTTTTATTTTATTTTATGGATGGGTTGTGAGCAGATCTGTGAGATTAGATTTGATATTAATAGTAGATGCTGTCCCTCTCAATTTTTTTGCGGATGACATTAAGATTTGTACAAGGTGTAGTTGGGCATGAATGATTTGATGGCTTTGTTTATTTTATTTATAATATTTAATATATATATATATACAAATCTGTGATGTAAGACCCGTTAGTTATGTTGTTGCATTGGATCACGCCCTGTTTAGGTTGTAAAAGGAGTGGGGCGTTACATGGGATCCCCTGTATATATAGTTGGTTTCCTCCCCATAGTACAACACGTTTTGGAGGGACTCACCTGGTGGGACCCCCCAATGCAAAGTCATGCGGACCCGAGTACAGGCCCAAAGCGGATAATATTGTACTAGCGGGTCGGGGGTTACAGAAACTCCAGAAAGCTCAACATTTCTTTGATTGAGACGAGAAAAAAAAAAATTCCTCATCCAAATCCAATTGCACTTCAGATGGAATCGATTTTCAATCGGAACTTCCACTAAGATTCTCAGGGAAGAACAATCCTCCTTTGACAAATTCTTGTCATCAATTTCAACGACGGTGTCGAACCTACTTTCGAAGTCTCGAATGATTCTCTCCGGCCATCCCTGAAGTGAGAACCTGAAGCATTGCAGCCAGGTTCTCCTCAAATGTTGGAACAAGTTGTGTTTCCATCTTCCCAAGATTTGAAACCTTCCATTCACCAAGGGATTCTTCTCAATCGTTGCAAGTTCCTCCTCCAAACAAAAGGCTTCCAAAAAAGACCTCTCACTGATGAGGCTTACTTGGGGAAAGAAGCCTTCTTTAACCATAATCTTGGAAATGTTGTCAGACGATGAATCCCCCATTATTCCAATCACTAAAGATCAACCATCTCGAAATGTCATCCATGTCCTCCAACTCCAGCTTCAGGTCCAAAGTGTTAAACCGAGCCACTGTTTTCGCCCCAGTTCTGAAGGAGTCTAACCAGAGAAGAGTTTCTCCTAGGTAGTGTCATCATTCTTCTTAAACTAGTTGGTTTCTTCTGCCTAACATCGTCTTCTCTACTCTCTTCTGGGTGAGCAGATGCTCTCAACTCAATCCTTTTGTCCCTGCCGGGATTCACTTGCAACCGTCTACCATCAAAGAGAAGGCCATGAGCCACGGAAACAGCCTTTTCTGCCTGGGTGCCCAACGCCATCTGAACAAAACCAAACACTTTCCCTTTGTTGTCCTTCTTCCTTGGTATGAAAACATCCCCGACGATTCCCACTGCTTGAAGAAGCCCTGTAACCTGTTCCTGGTCGTGAAATCCGGAAGATTAGCCACAAACGAAGTCACAAATTTGTTATACTCTAAGGATCGATTTCTCTTGCCAGTGACCTCGTGCCAATCCTTGTCTGCTTTCGCCATCGCCGTTTAGGTAATCATTAATCTCCTTCCCTTTTGTCGTCGCCAATTGAATGAGAGGAAACTCCAACCGAGAACACTTTTGGAGCATCCCCAATAAATGATCAAGACCATCAAATCAACAGCCTTCGTAAAACTCCATGGGCTCAACATGCACAAAAATGGGAGGGATATGAGTACATAATAAATGTATTTAGCAGATTATTTTAAATGAATAGATCCAATCAAAACTTAGAATATGGACTTTAAAAGGATTAAAAAGGAAATGATACTTTGAAGCATCCAACAAAATGTAAATTTGATGTACAGTGGACTTCTTAGTAGAGACAAGGAGTATGTATAGCTCCACTATGAAAATATGTGAAAAAGTAAAATTAATAAATTTATAAATAATCTTCAGAGAACTACTAAAGGACCACAACCCACCTGTAAACCAAAAAGGTACCAGCATGATCCCACAACGTGCCCAGCCAATACAAAAATGAGAAGATTAATGACAAAGTTTGCCCATGCTGACTCAAAGATGAAGCCACTTGCAGATTGACCAGCAAGTAAAGGTAAAAATCTGAGTATTCTTGGGATGTATTGAAGAAGAACTGCAGCACGTAATAAATTTTTTGCATAATTTGCTGTTGATGTTACCAAGTACTTGGGTAAGACCATCAGTATCATGATCTTCATAGCAAGGACCAAAGGAAAGAACTACATTAGGAGTGGACACATAATAAATGAAAGACTAAACAAATAGAATCATAATTATATTCAATCACCTGAACATAAACACATTCTAATTAGGTAACTACAGCTTTTTTTTTTTTGAGAAACATTAGGTACCGATAGATATTACTAAAACGAGATCAAAGCTAAAAGAAAACATAAGATGTATGGCCCTTTAAAACTGCAGTAAATTGCTGATATGCATCAGGAACCATACAAATTTTAAATTGATGTATGGCTCTTTAAATTGCTGATGAGGAAAGAACTATAATAGGAGTTGATACATACTAAATAAAAGACTAAAGAAATAGAATTATACTTATATTCAATCACTCGAAATGGTCTATCTGGATAGAGAGAAATAAAAGGGTTTTCCTAGGGGAAGTCATCGTCTGTAGCCCAAGTCATTGATGTTGTCAAGTTCAAAGCGGCTCGGTGGATGTTGGGACCTAGAGCACAGCAGGGGTAATTATCTCAGATATCAGTACGGATTAGGCAGCTGTGGATGTGAGAAAGCAGCCTTCATCCTACTCCCAAGGGGCTACTTGGTCTCCTCCTGAGCAGGGGCTGCTGAAGCTCAATTTTGATGGCAGCTGTATTCAGGACCATGGCATGGCTGGTTTTGGTGGCGTGTTCAGAGATCATTTTAGTTCAAGTTGTCTCTCCTTTGGGGGCCCACTCCCAAATTGTTCAGCTATTGAAGTAGAATTGCATGCTCTTTGGAGAGTGTTTTGGAATTGGAGGGTCCTACAGCCGAAGGGGGTATCTTGGAAGGGGATTCGAATGTGATTTTGAGTTGGGCTTCAGGCTCTATATGCCTGTGGAAATTCCTTAACAAAGGGGACCTGATTCGTCATTTGATCTCCTCCATGGGTTTCTCGGTTACCTGGGTTCCTAGAGAAGCGAACTCTTTGGCCTATGAATTGGCTAGACTGGGCCTTAGAGTCTTCTGATTTTGTGTTCTGCAATGTAATTTTGTTTTTTGGGGTGGCAAGCTTTTGTGGCCCGGTTTTGTGGGTTTTCTTTGTATGTCTCCTTTTTTGTGAATAATACAATAACCTTTCCAAAAAAAAACACATTGGGATTGGGTATCTACAGCTTTGCTTCTTTTTTTTAATTTTGGGAGACATTAGATGACAATAGATATTACTAAAATGAAAACATAAGATGTATGGCTCTTTAATACTGCAATAAATTGCTGATATGCATCAGTAACCATGTAAATTTTCATGGCAATTCCATCATGTGGTCACGTTTGTGCAAATATAAATCCATGGATTTAGTACTCACTCCTTGTTCCTTAATCACGATAGCCTAGAAATTAGAAATCCTTAAAATTTTGAGAGTATCCTATTCCCTTCCCACCCCCTCACACCCCCCCCCCCCCCCCCTGTCTCTCTCTCTCTCTCTCTCTCCTTCTTTCTTCCAAATCAGATTTGAAATTCCAAAATCCAAAGGATAACATAGACAAGTGAAGAGCATACTTAGTACCATAAAAAAGGACAGAGGTTCGAATCCAAGGCGGAGGTAAATAAGGACAGCAGAGCCTCACCTTCTCAACAGAGTCCATCTTTCTTTTCATCTATCTTCTCTCTCATCATCAAAGCCCCAATTACATCTATCTGAGGTCAGATTTTCAAGTTAAAATTTCCAAGTCATCCTATCAATCATCTCTCTCTCTCTCTCTCTCTCTCTCTCTCTCTCTCTCTCTCTCTCTCTCTCTCTCTTAAAAGCCTTAGGAGATAATGAGACCAACAATACTGGAAGAATGAAAACGACTACCAGTGTTCCAAATTTCAAGGTGATCTTTCACAAATTGTAAGGAAAATGCTAGTATATGGTAATTTAGAATTTAATTACCAAAATGATGTGTTATTCTATTTGTTGCACAAATAAAGAACTTTTATTAATATTAAGGATTTAATATTGCCACAATTAAGGACTACTTTGCCAAATTGGGAGTCGACAATCATTTCTTGGATGTCTTTTTCTTATGACTTTCTTGTATTTATTATACATTTGTTTTGATTTCCATTTTCTTTTTGTTTCTTCATGGTTTTCGTGGTCTAATCCTTTTAGACCCTTTCCCTTGTTCTTGTACATTATTTCTTTTTAATGAATTTTTCTTTGTATTAGCTCCAAAAAAAAAAAAATTATTGCCACAAAAAACTGTCTTTCAATATATATATAGTCACACCAAACTCGGAATTATTCAAAAAGAAAGATTTCAAACGCTTGAATTTAGAATTCTAAGAACAACAATCATGCAGAATTAAATGTGGCAAATGATCCAGGGTTTGAACCCCTTTATTGATGAAATTAGATGAGAATCACACTGAAACAACCCAAGTTACCTCATTCCAGCTATACAACTTTGGATAGCTAGTCCATTCTTTATAAACTGCCCCTTCAATGGTCAGCAATCAGATCGTTAGAATTGTCTTATCAGTGTGATTTGTCATACGTAATTAATCAGCAATAAGGTCGCCTTTTTTATTGTCAGTATTGGCATAAATATTTGCCTCATGTATGTGGAACAGTTCCCATGACCCCAAGGTGTTCCTCTACAAAAATACAAAGAGGAGGCTGGCCTAAGTTCACACAATTAATATACATATGACCTGTTATCTGTCAAGCATCAACCAGAGTATATAACATCCTTGAATAAGATCAATAGAACAATATCATGCATGAAGGAAGAACCACACCTGTGGAAGTGGCAATACAACAAAAGCATCAAGTAAAAAGTATCCACGTAGATAATGATAAGCAATTTCCTTTGGATGGTCAACTAAATCTCCAGCACCCACCACTCTCGATTCAGGATTTACATAAGCTAGCCTAAACTGTAGCACCAAAAATGATGATGACGGTGAGATGCACTTCAAAAACTCTAAACAAATATAAATAAAAATGAATAAGAATGAGATGGTCGATATCTAGATTCTCATCAACATGTATAAGTTCAAAAAAAAAATGGTAATCCTCATTCAGAAGACCTTGTTGTGAAGATGTCTAGTTTTCTGACCTTCAGCGGTGTTCCAAGTCATACCAGACACCTGATGCTAATTGGGGGTCCCAAGGGCAAAGACACGTCCTTGCCAGTAAGGTGAAACTTTTTTGGCCCATATCGGGTCACTGCCTTGTTATGTATGATTCGAATGAGATAGACTGGGGCCCCAAACCTTTCAGATTTAGTAATTCCTGGCTGCAGGACCCTAAGTTTGTAGGGATGGTGAAAGAATGGTGGAAGAGCTTTCCTATCTAATGTTGGGGAGGTTTCGTGCTCTCTAAAAAGCCTACATTATTTAAATCAAAAATCAAAGAATGGGTAGCATCGTCTGCAAAGTGGTCATCCAAGAACTTGAAAGTTGGAACAGATTCGAAGAAGATAGAGAGCTAGAAGAGGAAGAGCTTGCATCGAAGAAAATGGCCAAATCAACTCTTTGGGAATGTTTGAGGTTAGAAGAAGTGGAATGGAGACAGAAGTCGAGGGTATTCTGGCTGAAAGAGGGGGATAAAAACACCAAACTTTTCTACTCATGTGCCAATGCACCTTTATTATTCTGGCTCATGGTCTTCCTCCTTTTCTCAACATTAGAAAGAGGATGGTCTGGTATTCAACCCAGCTTCTTGGAGAATATGGAAAGAAAGGAATTCAAGAATCTTTGAAGGAAAGTCCATTGAGGCTTGCAAGATCTCTCAAAAGGTCAAATGGAGACTATGCGGTTGGCCCCTTTCCAACAAGGAATTCAAGGACTTCAAGGCCAATAACTTACTTTCCTCGTGGGAGGGTTGCATAAGTGGAAGCTCTAGGATACCTAAAGCCATGGTAGATTGGTCTCCCCCACAACGTGGGATCATGAAATTCAATGTCGATGGAGTTTCCCTTGGAAAACCGGGACTAACATGGATAGGTGGCGTACTTAGAGACCATAGTGGTCAGACATCCTTGGTTTTCACAGAATCAATAGAGACAAGGGACTCTAATGAAGCCAAACTTCTCATCATTTGGAGAGCATTAGTCATCTAGGTAGGGTTAGGAGGTGGAAAACTAGTTATACAGGGGGATTCGGCAAATACCATCAAATGAGCGAAAGGTTTGAAGCAACCCCCCTGAAGACCGGTTACCATGGTTAGGGAGATCAGGGCACTCGTCTGCGGGCTTGAGGTCTCCTTCCATCACATCAGTTATTCAGCAAATGGGGTGGCAAATTTCTTTGGCAAGAATGGTGTGGAAGGTCCCGTCTTGGTGTCTTCCACATTTGAGACGTCTGAGGAAGATTGGAGTGCATTGGACAAACTCTTATGTCTTCTTGGAGATTATGCTTTACTTTACTTTCAGATTTTCATACTATGTTTCTCCTCTCTCTTTTCTCTTGTATTTTCTTGCTTTGGTGGGGTCTATAGCTTTTAGACCCTCCCTTTCTCTTGTATTGTGTTTTCTCTCTAATAAATTTCTCTTGTTACTGCTCAAAAAAAAGTTGAAGAAAGAACATCTAGTTAGTTGGCAGCAGGTGTGCCTCCCTAAAGAAGCAGTTGGACTGGGAGTTCGTCCTAGACAAGCAATGAACGAGGCTCTCCTCACTGAGCTGTTTTGGTGGTTCGGTAATGATGATTGTGCTCCTTGGAAATCACTTTTGTTGGCTACATATTACATTGGCAACAGTGACAACGAAGTCAATACCGTTCCCCAAAAGTGCTCAGGTATGTGGAGAGCTGTTAGTGATCATTGAAAAGTTTAAGCAAGGAATTCACTTCCGTGTGGGTCGTGGAAGAAGAGTTGGATTTTGGCATAATCCTTGGTGTGATCCAATTCCCCTTGCTACTAAATTTCCTTCACTCTTTAGGCTAGCTTCCCGTGTTAATGTTTTTGTGGTAGTTTGTTTTTCCACTTCTACTGAGCAAATGATGTGGGAAATCCGTTCTCGCAAAAACCTATCAGACACTGAAGCTAAATATTTTGCTTCTCTCCTTCAAATCCTTAGCTCTGTTTGTGTCTCTCCGCACCTTGATAATCATGGGATCTGGTGGCCTAACTCCTCTGGAGAATTCTCAGTCAAGTCTTTCTTTGTCTATAGCAACCAGTATGATTCTTCTCCTACTTTGCACCCAGCTATTTGGAATAGTAGAGCTCCTCCTCGTGCTATCAGCTTTTATTGGATTGCGGACTCAACAAAATCCTCATTCGGGACAATTTTCGAAAGCAAAATAGAATCATGGTTAGTACTTGTCCACTTTGCCTTCAAACCTCAGAAGACGTGGATCACTTGTTCCTTCATTGTCCCTTCTTTTCTCATGTTTGGAGTGACACCCTAAACCTTTTCATAGTCAAATGGATGATGCCATCGTCAGTTGTTTCTCTCTCCTATGCTTAAGTGTGGTACAAAGGTTCTTCAAAGTTCTTTTCTTTATGGCATCCTACATTGTTTGCAACTGTATAGAGCTTGTGGTGGGAAAGGAACAACAATCTTCACGAATCAGGATAGTTTTAGAGTCAAGGCAAAGTGTGCCACATGGGCCTCTTCCTTCCTAAGTTTTAGTCGCTCTAAATGAAGGAGATCCCTAGAGCGTGAAATGTATTGGATAAAGTAGTTTATATTTCTTTTCCCATGTGATGTTCCTTATTTAGTGGGTGGTGGTTTCTTCTCTTTTTTTTTGGTTTCCTGTTTTGAATCTTCTTTGTTTGTATTGTTAGCACGCCTTGCGCTTTTTGTTTTTTCAATGAAGTTATCATTTCAAAAAAGAAATCTTATAATTGCCCTTATTATTCTAGGTTTTCATCTCTTGATTGGCACTGTCATGCAGTTGTTGCAAATTCAAGACAAACATCAAGTGGTTTGTCAAACTAGATCTTCGTGTTCATAACTGGACTAAAATTCAGGCCCAAGACCAACCAGTAAGCCTGTGAAGCCCAGGAAAAACCCATGGAAAACCAGACTCATAAGCCCATTGTCCTCTCTTTGTGAACTGCCAACCCGTCTACAATTTATTCCAAAAGTGAAGATTTTGAGCTTACATAAATTAGTCTAGATGCCTATAAAATGACTACATGGCATTAGACAATACCATCTTTGCTCAGTGCTTTCTAATGTACTCTTCCTTTATTTTAATGGAATTTATCAGTTAATGTTTCAAAAAAAAAATAAGACAAGACTATCTTTTATGAGAAAATTGTGTTGGAACAAGTCTCACAGTATGAGGTGGTTTCGCCATCAGCATTTCTGTCTTGATGAACCCATCACTCGACATTTTTTTCTTTCTTTTCTGACATCTTTGTTTCCATGATACACAAGAAACAGGGAAACCATAGTTCTCCTGTAACGACCCGTCCCTTTAGCACAATATTGCCCGTTTTGGACCCACACGAGCCCGCACGGCCTTGCTTCTGAGCACATGTACCACACATGCGCCCAAAAAGCCTTGTGCTACAAAGGAGAGGCGTTCCCTCATATAAACTATAGCACCTCAATCCCATGGGCGGTATGGGACTTTCAACGCCCTCTCTAGCGCAAAGCGCTCTCCCATACACTGGTATCACAATCCACCCCCCTTAAACAAGAGTCGCCCCCAGTTTTAATCACACACCCACAACCGAGAGTTGCACTGTGCTCTGATACCGTTTGTAATGTCTTATCCCTCTAGCATAATATTGTCCGCTTTGGACCCTCATAGCTGTAACGCCCCAGTCCCTCCAGCACAACATTGTTCACTTTAGAGCCGCACGGCTTTGCTTCTGGTAAGCAGACCCAAGGAATGCTCCCAAAAGTCCTTGTACTAGAAGGAGGAAGCACATACTTAAATACCAGGGGAATTCCATGCTCACTGGCGATGTGGGACAATGGACAACACACCCAGCGCCTAGCCTGGCGATTTTCTCTCTATGTGGGACACTCTAGGCTATGGCCCCCCCTCTGGGGCGGGGTATCACAATCCACTCCCCTTAAAGACAGAGCTGTCCCCGGCTCTATCCGTCTGAACACACACGCCCACACCCTCAGGTAGAGAGTTGAACCGCTCTCTGGTACCATTTGTAACGCCCCGTCCCTCCAACACAATATTGTCCGCTTTGGGTCAGCACGATTTTGCTTCTAGTGAGCAGATCCAAGGAATGCTCCCAAAAGGCCTTGTGCTAGAAGGAGGAAGCACACTACTTAAATACAAGGGGAATTCCATGCTCACTGGTGATGTGGGACAATGAAGAACACGCCCAGCGCCTAGCCTAGCGATTTTCTCTCTCTGTAGGACACTCCAGGCTATGGCCCCCCCTCTGGGGTGGGGTATCAAAACAGTTTTGCTTCTGAGCACATGTACCACACATGAGCCCAAAAGACCTTTTACTAGAAGGGAGAGGCGTTCTCTCATATAAACCATAGCACCTCAACTCCCATGGGTGGTATGGGACTTTCAACGCCCTCTCTGGCGCAAAGCTCTCTCCCATACACACACACACGGGGTATCACATCTCCTCTTTATGCAATATGTGTGTGTGTGTGTGTGTGTGTGTGTGAGAGAGAGAGAGAGAGAGAGAGAGAGAGAGAGAGAGAGAGAGATGTATTTTCATTTTTCTTTGTTGGTAGTCATGTGGAGAACTGAAGCATGCTTCTTTTCAATTGTTCTTAATCAAAAAGAGAGTCAGTAATGAACAATTGACTAACAAACTATACAGTTCCAGTAGCTTTTTTCCTCAATTTTTCTCCTTTCCTCCAACATACTAAACCAAAAATCCTTAAACCTCCCCTTTCAAGATTCCACTAACCTATTATCTAAAATGAGGAAGAGTCAGTCTGGATGAAGGAAAGGAAGGTTTCTGGGTTGCTAAACAGAACATGTAATGGCAATTCCAGCAAGTAGAAGAAATGCAAAAGTTCTTGGGATGAACTTGAAATCCAACTAATGAAGACCTTCAACCTTGAGAAGAAAAAGGAAGTGATGGACGTAAGCGACCCATAGCTAACCTGAAGAAGCATGTGTAGCAAGTAAATGAAATCAGTCAAGCTTCTGACCACTGCGATTGCTGTTGCCAAGGACCAATTAAGAACTATACACTTGTTAACCTGGTTTCAGGAAAAGAGAGGGAAAAAAAAAATGGATTAAATAAAGAGAAAAGATGCATAAACCAAAAGGGAAAAGAAATCATGCAGCTGTTTTACAGATGGAAATCCTAAACTCAAAAACATACTTATTGAACAATCTTGTCATGTCATCACCCAAAAAATGCAATGCCATATCTAATACTTGTGTTCACATCATACACATCAACCCATTCAAGCACTTAAAAAATCATGTGACTAATTGCAATATCTAATCTTTCAATTTTATAGCTTCTCTATATTTCTTGCACAGCTTTATGTACTCTCATCCTTAGAGATTTCAGATAAATAAGTGCAATTTATTGCTAATATACAATTCCTATTTTATAAATGTAATTTCTGGGATTTAATGACATATAGGGCTGTTGTAAGTTACCATACTGGACAGAGTATCATTCTGATGCCAATACATGTATCCATCCCAAATTAGGTAATATCAACATATACCCAAACATAAACATTTGTGTAATGTAAATACTGTTAGCGCTTTTACAAACTAAAATACTTTTGCAGGCACCATATGAAAGCTGTCAATCACAAAGAAAGAAGGACTAGAAAACAATAATAAAAATGATAATTAATTAATCAAGAGGAATGATCCTATGCTTCCATCCTAATGATGAGGATGACTTCAAATGCCATTGTTTGGGACACATGGGATCTAACTCTTAAAAATCTTAACTGCTCATTAATTTCTAAATGCAACGATGCATGCATATCTTTTTAGCTTTTATGAAACTATTAGACCCACCGTTGGATGAATCAAATGAAAAGTAATTTTAGAAAAGTTATGAAGTTTATCACACTCCTCTCATTTGATCCATCCATTGGTGGGCCCAACAATTTCACAAAATCTAAATATACACGTATATATCACTGCATTTCGAAATTAATGAACGGTTTAGATTTTGATGAGGTGGACCTCACATGTCTCAAATAATGACATTTGATGTTATCCTTACCACTAGGATGGCAACATAGGATCATTCCTCATTAATCAACTATAGCTTCACTACTTGCCAATAATCCTCATTATTTTATATTTTAATAGAAGTTAGATGTAATTGTTTTTTCTATAAATGCTGCCAATTTATATCACCTTTTATTTCTCTCATTTACTTTTGAGTGGCAAGTTGTAGACTTTGTTTTTGTGTTACTTTCCATCACTAATGTGATTATTAGAGAAGAATATTCTCCAACTAGCATTAGTGCTAAACCCAAAGGGGTTGGAGTGATGGACAGGAACTCACCTCGAGAAGCGGGAGTCCTAAGTTTGATTCCACTCCACCCCTAAGGGCCACTCTCCATAAGTTACCCAATGTGTGTGGGTAGGGAAGCTTGCACATGCCCCGAATATTAGTCGGGTACTCTAAGAGGCCTGGACACATTGGTTATAAAAAAAATAAAAAAAAACTGGCACTAGTGCTACTGGCAGCAACGAGAGGTGCACAAAAGATGCAGACATAACACAGGGTAGTCTATCCTTCCGTCTGCTTTTAAATAATTTTTTTGCATTACAACTAAAAGCAAGGAGAACAATACCTTCACTTCGTTACCAGAACCTTCCACAGCTTTGAATCATATTTACCCAGCAACCACCACTTACGGGCATTTAAGAACGGCCCCTTTCTATTCAAAAACTAGAATCACTTCTCACTGCCATTCCCACTTCATGCAACTAAGTGTCTGCATAAGTTTTGGGTGCCTAACATTTTGTTTTTAGGAAGATGGGGTGCCTAACAACTTCACTAGGATTGAATTTAATCTGCTACATTGTGTAGGTATGTGTACACTAAATGCAATAAAAGAAAACATTATGTCTTTATAAAAAAACATGAAACCCAGCAATTATAAAGAATGCATTTTAACCCAAAAAATATATATCCACTCATACATTTCCTTTAAAGGACGACGAGAAACACTCGTAATTCCAGATGTTCTTAGTAATTTTTATCATTGATTTACGTTCACGTTAAGTAATCTAAGAAATAGTATGATTACATACTTATCATCATCATTATCGTCATCAACAACATTCATGTTCCCATCAAGCTAGGTCATTTTTTAAGTTCTACATTTCCATTCTACCCTATCAATGTCAAACTTGCCATCGCTTCACATTTTTTCATGTTCTTGATCCCGTCAGTCCAAACAGTTCCTCATTCCCCCAGTCCTTGCCACCTGAAGCCATTTGATTCTTTGTTTTGAGGCTTTTTCTAGTCAAACAAAGACATGCCAAACAGCCTTAATCAGCCTTCTCTCATCATCTACTGGAGCTACCTAAAAAAGTGTTCTATTGTAACCTCTAATTCTATATTTTAATGTTATTGCACTCATCTACTTTAGTACATCCATCTCTGTTACCCATACTTTATCACTGCTCTAATTAATCTTGTGTAAACACCCATTCTAAATGCAAAGGCACTCTCCCATCGCTCAAAACTCCACTAGCTTGTCTATCTGCCACAAACTTAGGTTCACCTCCTAACTGCAATCTGGCTTGGAACAACAAGATCCCCCCTAGGATCCAATTTTTTGTGTGGTCGGCTTTAAAAAAAAAAGAATTCTTGTGAGACTCAATCTTAGGAGAAGAGGAATTATCCCTGAAGAGGCTTCGACACTTTGTTTATTGTGTAAGGTTGAAGAGGAGTCTGTGGACCACTTATTTTGCAAGTGTCACTTCACAGGTGTTGTGTGGAATTTCTTTCTGGGTTTGTTTGGAAGCTCGTGGATATTTGGTACTAGAGTGGAGGATTTACTGGTGGCTTGGTTGGGGACTTGCAGTGGGCCTGTCGTGTGAAGAGGGTTGAGTTCGGCCAAAGCCGTGAGTTAGAGAAGAAAGGTGAGAGGGGAGATTGGTGGAAGTGAGTGGATCGTGTGCAAGGGACTCTTCGAGGGAGTCCAACCTCCTAGTCTTTCATACGAATAGATAATTTCTCATTGATCCACTAACATGGAAAACAAGGAATAGGTATAGATTCTCGTCCTTTATCTTAGGAGAGATTACAGATTGAAATTTTAAAATAATCAAAGCTATCCTAATGAGTCATATTACTAAAGGAAACTAAGGAGGAAGAGGCGCATGGGACAGCCTCCTCGTTTATTGCCTAACTTCTATCCAACACATGGTTGGCTGAAGATGGATAACCCACTCATCGCATAGGTGGCCGAAGTGGATAACCCATGAAATTATGCACGTAACAGGACTCCCCTTAAAGGTAGGCTAAGAGTGGCATGGAAAATGGTTCCATTTGCTGTCTTGTGGGAAATATGGAAAGAACGTAATAGGAGAATTTTTTAGGATAAAAGGGGTAGTCCTAGAGAAATTTTTGAAAGGGCGAAGTGGCACTTGATTGGTTGGTTGTCCGTCTGTAAAGACTTTAGGGGTCTAGGTCCTGAAGATTTTTACTTGTCTTGGGAAGGTTATATGAAAGGGTAGCTAGAGTGAGCAGACGTTTGGTTAAGTGGACAACACCCCCATTAGGTTCTTTTAAATTCAATGTTGACGGGGCAGCTAGGGGCAAACCAGGTCCGGCAGGAATTGGGGGAGTACTTCATGATGATAGGGGCAGTATGTTAGCAGCCTTCTCCGAATCTGTAGGGTCAATGGAATCAAACGAAGCTGAACTAAGGGCAATTAGGAGAGCACTTCAGATCTGGTCAAGGTTTAGGAGAGGAAATCTCATTATCGAAGGTGACTCAACTAACGCTATCTCCTGGGCTAGTAATAGGAAATCCCCCCCCCCCCCCCGTAGAGGTTGGTCGGTATTGCTAGGAATATTTGCAGCTTGTGCAATATGGGTAACATCTCCTTCATTCATACTCCTCGTTCAGCTAACTGTGTGGCGGATTTATTCGCGAAAGTTGGTGTTCACCTTCAGTCTCAGGTGGTGGAATTCTTCACACCCACCAACCTCGAGAGTTAGGGGGCTCAGACCCTCTTGTGGTTTTAGTTTGGGATGACATTTTGTTGTATCTTTTCTTTTATTTCTCTTTTTTCTATGTCTTCTTATATCTATATATTTGTTCCTCTTCTTTGCTCTGAGTATATTCCTCTTATACTCAAATCCTTCTTATGTACTATTTTCCCTTATTAATAAAATCCAGTGGTTAATGTTTAAAAAAAAAAAAATTCAATGCCCACCCCACACCCATCATATTCACTATATCCAAATCCAATCCTCTACTTGGCTTTACTGTTGCACCTGCGTATCTAAATTTATCACACTCTATGCCAAGTCATTATCAGTTATAACAGGCTCACCTTCCACACTCTCTGACCTGCTAAATATACACTATAAGTATTCTGATTTTGCTCTACTAATCCTCAAGTTGTTCGTCCCCAACACTTTCCTCCACAATTTGACTTTGTTGTTTAATTGACTTCTTGTTAGATATCACTACATCATCAGCAAGCAACATACACCTTGAGATCTCATCTTGTATTCATCATGTTAAGTTGTCCATAATCAGGGTGTAGGCTCAAAGCAAACTTTAGACTGGAACTCCTCCATCGCTCCACATACCATCGTTACACGTACTATTGCTTGTCCACAAATATCTCAAGTAATCTTAACTTATCCGTGGGGAAGTGCTTTTCCTTTTAAAATTTCGACATTTGTCAAATTAATTTAAAAAATACCTTATCATACGTGTTTTTTCCAAGTTGATAGAAGACAAGTGTCTCAAAACAAAAATGGCTCCTATTGTTGATCAACCTACCATCTAGCATAAACCCAAAGTGGCTCCCAGATATTTGATTCCTGCCTCAGGTGTTGTTATACTACTCCCTCCCATAGTTACATACTAAAGCTCATAAGTTTCATGCCTTGATAATTGGCACAAGTTTGGGTATTACCCTTATAGTAATATTCATTATGCAAACAAATTATCTTATAATAAATAAATCTACAACTTTAACATGAACATGCAGAACTGTGCTGAATAAAAAAAAAACAACAAGAAGAAGAAATGTTGTACCTCATCCATGGACAACAAGAAGAAAAATAAAGGATCCACAAATATTGCCACCAAGCAAGAAATGACAAAGAATTTATTCCATCTTTGAACCACCTTGGCATGAGGATTCATGATACCAGGAATAGATGACCTTAGATAGGATAAAGTTTGTTTCATCCAACCTCTGGCATCCCCATTAAGTAAATTCTGGATCTACAAATAACATAAAGCAAATACATGTATTAAAAGTACAGTAAGAAAAGAAACAAATCCAAATAACAAAGCGATATCAAAAAGGTGGCAACATATTAGAAATCACATTGGGAAAAAAGAACAAAAACTCTAACAAGACTTCCCTTACCGAGACTTGACACCAAGGTTGCCCTTTAAATGGGTCTTCAGTGCCACATGGTTGGGCCATGGGTTTGATGTAAAGAGAAACACATCAATAGGGAGTGTATGAAGTTTCACCCTCATTTGATCATCCTATCCTCGATTTTAAATTTGTAAGAAACAAGGATACATATTCATTGAAAATTAAAAGGCCAAGATGGCATGGCTTAGATGATCAATTGGTGGCCCAACTTCATGAACTCCATGTCCATGTAATCACCTATCCAATTGATGCAGTCTAAGGTCTCTCCCAAGACTACAACTCAAAGATCTAGGAGTTTTGAACAAATCCTTCTCAAAACTCAATCGAACCATCCACAAACAAAGAAGATAAAAGAGGATCAAGTAATCGAAATAGAGGTGAGGATATCTACCAGAATAGATCTCTCCTAACACTACAGAAGATGGCCTCTCCAAGATGCCTTGTGGTCTTCTCCAATCACACACTCTCAAAGCCAAAGTCTTGGCCATGTGTACAAGCTAACAAAATCAATTCAAAATAACACTCCAAAAGTTCCCACACATGTTGGCTTGCATGGTTACTTAAAACCAAAAAAAAAAATTTACAACTCAATCGAAACCACCACACACATGGATTTACATGCCATGAAAGAAGTTTACTACAACAACTAATAATAGAAGAAATCAAATATTTAGGGATTATTTCTAGACCTATTTACTAAAATAAAAAGACAAAATAAGTAGTAAATATCAAGAAATGTGATAGAGATATATGAATCTTGAACCTTTTCACGTTGGGACCTTGAGCCTGAATCTTTATCGGATAGAGATGGATCCAAACACTCCAGATGTGCCAATTCGATTTTGTCAAGCCAAAATCCATATATTTATCACCATTGGACACGACACCAATGCACTCAACTATGTAGGGCCATGGACCATGTGATAGCTCATTAGAGAGTCTCGCTTGGAAAGTCTCACTAGCCTAACTCAAATAAGAAAGTAATGAACTAAAATTGCAATATTTGGTGACCATTGAAAATATTTAAAAAACAGACATCCAGGTAAAGAAAAATCCTGTAAGATATTGAGTTGTACTGTCTTTCTTGGGACCCAATTCCATTAATGATGATAGTCTCCCTTTATTAGAAGTAACTCACTGTAGAGTTGCACTTAAGTATTTCACTAATCATTAATCATTACTCAATACACCTTGTTCCTTTGCCCCTGATGTCTAAGGGCATGTAACTACACCATTTAGATCCCTACCTAATATAAAAAAGAGAAACGAACAGGGCAGTTTATCTTTCGACTGACATGGTAATATATGATTCCAAAATATGCATTTTATTTCCCTTGCTATGATCTATGAACAACTTGCTACAGAACTGTATGAAGAATACAACTTGCAAGCAATATACAAAGATAAAGTTCCTTGGCAGTTGGTATATGCTCTTTGTAGAGATTTCATGCTGATTGGCCAAACAAGAAATCAAGCAAATGATATGCATAGACCTTTGAACCAAGGCTTTTGAATCTAATGGTCTAAAAATCGGCAAAAACAAAGATAGGATATGAGGATTTATTCTGAAACTGAAAGCCACTTCATGCCATAATGTGATGGATTCCATTTGTTTTGTCCAACTATGGAACAAAACGAAAAGCAAGATGAGGATACTGTAGACATGATTACTCAAGGTGGATAAAGTGGGGGCAAGCAAGAGAGTTACTGGTAGTCAATTGCAATTTCTATTGAAGAGCTTTTTTAACTTGTTCCCTCTCTTATTAGTTAAAAATTGTCGGTTTCTAGCAAAGTCTCTTAGTAAAGTCATTTCTTTCAAAACATGGCAAACCAGGAATTTTTCTCAACGTTGATGATTTGGTTTATATTGTATACAGTCATGAATTTAGAGTTAAAAAAAAAGTTCAGAATTTAGAAATATTTATTCTGAATCACAAATACAATATGTAAATTTTTTATAAGTTTGGCTCCCTAAGATCAAGAAGAATCTATTAAAGAAGAGGGATATCCATGCTCTAAGAACAAAATTAGTTGGTAAATATTAAATAATCTCTGCCTCATCGCAATGAGGATCACAAGTGTGAAGGCCAAATCCTCAAGGCTCCCTTTTTATAGTCATCATACAGATGCTCAACAGAACGAGTGAACCAACCGAGTGTTTTTCATAATATTTGACTTTTATTGGAGCGGAGCCTAGGTAAAAACTCATCTTCACAATACAGAATCAATAGCAATCTCATTTTGCTTGGTTCATGTGCTGCTATAGTGTGGAACAACTACTTAACAGTTTCTCAAGTTGATTGACTTAAGCCCTTTTTACTCTTGGGAATATTAAAATCTAAATTTTCAACCATGTGGAAGAAGCACTTGTTGGTTATATATTAGTGTCCTTTCAAAGATACAAATAATTAAGCATTTTGAAGCACAAAAGGTCCTTGGTCATGTGTCTCCCACTGAATTTTAAAGCTATTTCCATGGGCAAAGAATCAAGTAACAGCCTTTCAAAGAATATAAGATGCTGAGGGCACCCAAGGCCCAATTGAATCAAGTGATGAAAATGAAGATCAATTGGATGAAATTGTGGAAATTGCTCTCCAATTTTATAATAAAATTGATGGTGAGAAGAGTGGGCTTTCCAAGGTTTCTAATGGGGCTAAAATCAACACAAACTAAGCCCATATGGTAGAGATATGGGTTAGGGCCTGTTTAAGCATGTTTTGGGCCTCCAAGGTCCACATTTAATGGCCCATTTGCAAAGGACAAACTGAAGTGGCGAGAATTCCACATGTACATGCCAACACTATCTCCTATTTTCTTGAAGGAATCTCTCCACAATAGCAAAGTGAAGGCGTCCAATCCTTGATCATACAATCTAGTAAACGTCAAATTAGAAGCAAGAATGGGTGGACGAAAATGCTAGGAGGAGAGAAGATTTTGCATCAAATCAAGAAAGCAAAAGCAAGCAAATTCACCCATGCCCTATTGGAGATATATGATGTAATTTTTTGTTTTCTTTTATTTACTTATGATGTAATAAGGACACGTGGCATTAAGCCAACGGTCCCATGATTTTAGAAGATCCAAACACCAAGGATCTAGTAGGCGCATGGATATTAGATCCACCAAAATTGTTGCTTTGATCCAAAATTATCTCACCTTGAACCTCTATATAAGGAGGCAAGGGTTGACTATTTTACATGCACAATTCGATTGAAGCAAAATAATTACAAGCTTTAAGCTTTGGTGTAACGCCCCATCCCGCTAGCACAATATTGTCAGCTCTGGCCCCACACGAGCCTGTACAGCTTTGCTTTGGCGAGCCAACCGAAGGTTTGCTCCCAAAAGGCCTTGTGCTAGAAGGAGGGAGGCATTTTCAAATATACTACAGCCAACTCTCACTCATAGGCGATGTGGGACAAGTAACGCCCGACCTGACTATTTTCTCTCCCACTAACGCCCACAACACAGGGGTATCATAATCCACCCTCCTTAGAACTAGAGCCGTCTCCGGATCTGTCCACACCTACAACCGAGAGTTGAACCGTACTCTGATACCATTTATAACACCCTGTCCCCTCAATACAATATTGTCCGCTTTGCGCCCGCACGGCTTTGCTTTGGCCAGCCAATCCAATGTTTGCTCCCAAAAAGACTTGTGCTAGAAGGAGGAGGCATCCTCAAATATACCACAGCCAACTGTCCCTCATAGGCGATGCGGGACAAGTAACGCCCAACCTGGCTATTTTTCCTCCCACAACACAGGGGTATAACATTTGGTCTCTTCTATCTTGGTGAGTTTGATTCTTTGAAATTCTAATTGATTTTATGTTGAATTACTTTTAATGCATGCATATGGTTATTGGATTTGTATTTAATTTTTAATTAAATGAATTCGTCCATTGAAATGAAATTTAATTCCATGCTTCAATTTGATTTCAAATTGAACTTCAATTTAGTGAGATTTTGACCCTAATTTCATTTTCCATTGAGCAAACTTGAATTGGCTAATCCATCTGAGCTTCGGGTTTTCTCCTAACACGAGCCGTTGCGAAGTTGACGATTTAGGGATTCTAAGTTTCGAATTCCATGACTTAGTTTGTAGAAATCAGATCTAAACTAACAATTTGTTGAGGGTTTGTGGAAGAGTGAAATTTTCTTACACTTTCTAGTTTCGACCATAGCCTACATCATAAGAGTTGTTCAAGAACTCATCGAGCTCGAGCGGTATGTGTATTGGGAGATCACTAGCTAGTATGAAGAGTAGTTCCTGTTGTTTGAGTCTGAAATGTATCCTTTCTATATAGGGGTGTGTTTCCTCTTCTTGTATTATAGCTTGATGTTATGCTATTTGGATCGGCCACTTGCACATCGTTTTTACCTTACTTTTAAAAAAAAAATTGTAACCATCTCAAACAATATATATAAAGTTCTATGCCATCTGGTTATTTCTTAAATCCTCCAAAATCAAGATAATCAATTGTTCCAGTATGGAAAAAATATATTTAAAAAAAAAAAAAAAAAAACACAACGGTGGAACATTAGAGAATGAGCACATGAAAAACTGCTTGTCAAGAAATATTTGACAAGAACTTATCAAATGAACTTCCAATTCAAGATCTGTTGCATAGTGTAAATAGATGAACATTAAGTCCACAAAATTAGAGCATGTCAGCAAGGGACAAAAGGCACCTTTGAATCAGAAGCCCTTGAACGCTTATGAGGTGCTGGTTTTAAATTATAATTTACTGGGCAGGAGGTACAATAAGGATCATTGCATATCCCCAACGGGCCCGACTTCAGCAAATGTACATTTTTGCCAGCAAAGCTGCCATCCTGCCAGTTGTTTTGATCCATTCCTTTAATGGATGAAAATTCATCAGCCATGGCTGCAGATGTTTTGCCACTTGATATCACACTGATAGTTTGAAAAAGGTTATCAGGCCTCCGGTTACCATAAAGAGGACCACTCATAGCTATAAAAGGAGTTCTTCTCTCACTCCTTAAAGGACCAGTATGGGAAATAAGGTAATTTTCACCATCAAAAGACCCCATTGTATTCATTGACATAGACATTGATGCACTCCTGGTGGTACTCCTAGTAGCACTCCTAGTGTTAAATCTTTGCAACTCCACATCCATGCAATCATCTGATGGTTGAGAACGAGTACCCAACATGGGTTCCTCATCTTTGTAACCAGCAGCCATCTCTGTTGCAGCAAACAAGGCTAAATAAATTACAATTTGACCAATAAGAAGCAGCTGCAGAAATACATTCCCTTATCTCAGATCATTCCTGATATAAAATGCACTTCCTGGCTAGAAATGACATGGTTGGAAACTAAAAGGATAGAATAGACATCAAATTGTGTTATAATATCAATCAGTGCCTACAAATCCATTTAAAAAATAAAACAGAAAGAAGAGAGAAATAAAGAATGGCCTACAAATCAAACATCATGATTTTTTTTTTAAAACATTAATGACTAATTCCATTAAAATGAGAAGAGATTACAAGAGAATGATCCAGGTATAAGAAACTACAAATCAAACATCATGATTAAACATAACACCAAAAATCCATGAACTCAAACCAAATGAGACAATTCCACTACTTCGAATATTCAGTCTAATCATCACTTTAGTTGAATCATTATAGAATCATTTAACTAGGACTTACATAACTTAGTTAAAAATGAAAATGGGGAAAAGTTACATTATCAAAATTTTAGTTAAAATGAAAATGGGGAAAAGTTGCATTGTCAAAAATTTGGAGAGATGGGGGGTACTTTAATATTTTATCCTTGCTTGTTTTTGTAACACAGAACTCAATCATGTATTGTAACACCCCGGATTTTCAAGTTATTAATATATATGAAAATTACCCATTTAATTGTGAATTATTAGATATGGACCTTATATGGGTAAAAGTGTTGGGTCATTGCCCAATTAAGACCCAACAGATTGTGGAATTGGTTTCAATAAAATTAAATGGGGCATAATTAAAATGGTAATGCAATATCTATAAATAAGGGATCTAGATTAATTGTCATGCGCATAAAGAGACTATGAATGGGATATTGTGCATGGCCGAATATTAGATTTGCATATCCAAGAAGATGTCTAAGATTAAAAAATAGATTGCATGGCTGTGTGTGGGATTTGTGCAATCCATAAGGATGCGCATAAGATCATTTAAAGAGGGGTCTTTCCTTGGATAAAAACGGCATTAGGCAACTGCTAAATGGAAGGGTCGGCAACTTCTACTTAAGACACAAGGAAGGGGCGCACGGCTCACACAAAAATCTAGAAGGGTCTTGGCAACTTCTATGTATATTACATTGGCAGAAAAAAGAGGAATGGCAATTGCTATCTCAGCAAGACAAGAGGGGCGCATGGCACCTTCTAAATATGGAACCAAGTGGAGATTAATAAAGTGGGAAGCAAGGGGCACACGGCAATTGCTATTATACCGTGTGGAATTTTTATAAAAGAAGGGCAGCAAGGGCGCACGGCACACACAACAACAAGAAGGTGTTCTCGGCTGTGGGAAAGATCAAGAAGAAGTGTAAAGAGGCTAAGGAAGAAAAGGATTGGAAGAGCAAGAACAAGCGAAGGAAAACCGGAGGAGTGGCGGAACCGGTAAGTAGTTTCAATAATTTTGTTTAAAGAAAGGAACCATAGGGTTCGGCCATGGTGGATGGCCGAACCCCATGGAAGAAAATTAGGGAATGATTATGATAATTTTAATGGAAAGGAGGAACCATAGGGTTCGGCCATGGTGTATGGCCGAACCCCATGAAATAACATTGGTTAATTTTTATGGTTTTTGAGGGATGAAAACCATGGAATATTATGTATGTTTTAAAAGGGTTTAAATGGTTTAAGAGAAGTTGATGAACCATAGCGTTCGGCCATGATAAAGGGCCGAACTCCATGGAGAAACATTGGTTATATTTTATGAATGGCAAAGTTGTAAATATAGGCCAAAATGAAAGATCAAGGGTTCGGCCATGATGAAGGGCCGAACCCCATGGGGATTGTTTTATGGACTTGGACATTATAATAAATCAAATGGGACATGGTTTTAATTGATTGATATATTATAAGGTAACGGGACCTTACAAGGTGTGTACGATGGTGAGCGGTTACCGGACGAAAGCGCAAGGACACGTTAGTGGTCTTTGGTAGGATTCCACCTCTTTGAAACCATGGGTTTATGTACATTGTTTTTATCTTATTTTTTATGAATTTATGTTGTAAAGGAATATGTTTCAAATTGTGATTTTTAATGCTATGTTTATATGATAAAATAGCATGTGATTCATTAGCATCTCATGCATGGCATGGGGTGAAAGATATGTAACCGGAGGGGCCACACTCCGTTGGGGCGTCCGAAAAACCTATGTGGGATACCTTGATGTGCTTTTCCATCAGGAAGAAACCGGAGGGGCCACACTCCGTCGGGGCATCCGAAAGACCTATGTGGGGGTACTTTTATGTATTTGTGATGGGTGGGACTCATTGCATTTGACATCATGACATGGCATGGTTTATATGGTTTTTGACATTATGATATTATTATGCATGTTTTGTACTAACCATGTGTTAGCCCTAATTGGAATACCTACTGGACGCATTGTTCTAACGCCCTACTTCTACCCTAGTGGATGATACAGGAAACAAGGAGAACGATGAACGCGAAACGGGCCAAGCATAGGAGCTTGGATATGTGATTGGATTATATTTTATTAAGTTACCTATGGACTTGTAATTTTAGTAACTAGACTTCGGACATGTAATAATTTAGATGGTTTGCTATGGTTGGATGTTTATTTGGATAATTGAGTTAACTTTAATTATGATTAAAGATTTGATGTACTTTGCTATCTGAAATGGAATAGAACTAGGTTCTATTATAATTCCGCAGTTATAATTTTAATTCCGCATGTTTATATTGTTATGTGTGAAACGTTTTCATGGACTTAGTCCATGCACACATAGGATTGGCCAGTTAAGGGTCGGACTTTAGAAGTTCGGACTTAGCTCGGGTCGTAACGTCCCGCTCTCTATCACTCTTTGTTTATAAAAAAAAAAAAATAGACTCTGATTTTTGGAAAGTTAAGAGAATAAAAAAGGGCGGGGCGTTACATGTATAGTCTTTCTTAGTCCCTACAATCATAAGATGATTAATAAATGTGTGCTGTGTGTGCAATAAGATATTTCATCCACAAACTTCATCGTCCTAAGATCATGCAAACCTTATGAGGGCCTGCCTATAGTCATGAGAAAGGGGTGGAATTGAAAGATGCATGCTTTTACTAAACAGGGAAAAATAAAAAGTGGGCTAGAAAACCACTTTGCTTTTTAGTAAAAACTACCTCGATTTTCATGTAAAAGCCCATTTTCATTGAAAATCCTGCTTTCAATTGAAAAACGCAAACATACCTTAAAGAATTTTCAAGGCAAACTTGGAACAAACTTTTCTTTCTTCCTTCCTTCCTCCATATTCTTTTTCTTCATTTTCTTCTTCTTCTTTGTTACCGTGTGGTTTGGGTTCTTTACCTCAAGGGCACTTCATTGAGGCTATGCTGCGGTTTGGGATCTTTAACCAACGTTATCTTATAGAGGGTTTTGTACCTTTTTAGGTTTCCACCTAGTTAGTTCCCTCAAGAGATTATTCGAAGAATACTGTATTTTCTTTAAGATTCTATGTCAATCAACGAGTTTCATCCCTAACACTAGAAAGTAGAAGAAACTTTATCTTCTTCTTGAGTGAAAAAAAGGGTCTTCTAGGTTCTTAATCAGGAGAAAGTTTCAAAATTCCTCCATATTTTTTCAATCTTGTTGAGTGGGAAAAGGAAGAAGTCAGTTCTCTTTTGGGAGATATTGTGATTTATGTCAATGAAAAGAGTTGCAATTGAAAAGTTGTGAACACTTAGATTCACCTTATACAAAGGGTGTTAGGATGGTCTTCCATTGAGGAGCCATGACCCATTACTTAGAACATCATGTATCCATCTTTTATAGAAAATCTACTGCTTGGGCTTCCTCTCAGGACTATTGTTATTACAAAGGATACCTCCAGTCTTTGCAAAGACAACATCTCTTTCAGGCATGTTCAAGAATTAGACAATGGGGTGGAAAATTCCTTGTCCAAGGTGGGAATGGATTGTGTTGAAGGTTACATGGGACATGTAATTTTGGGAGATCAGTGTAACTTGGCTTTTTGGGGTCTTTAATTTTGGATATTAATTCTCGTCTTTTTATAGAGGATCAGTATTGTTCTCTTATACTGTGCCTTCTACTCTTAGGCGAAAAAAACTGTAAAATTTTCAAAAAAAAAAAAAAAGATTTTGAGCCTAAGCATAGGCTTAAGTGCAATTAAGGTGTGTCTTTGAATACTATGTGTTGAATATGTTTCATTGTACTTTTTTCATTATTTGATGATATTTCTTTGTCATTGTTTCAGCAAAAAAAAAGGAGTGCAAAAATGGAACTAGCATATTGGCATGGTTTGCTAGACAATAGCATCATCAGTATGATAATGGTATGCTTATCAATATAACTTCAATAGCAACAATGTTTTTCCAACATAAAACCTTAATACATTTATTCCAATCTAAAGGTTGAGGTTGTCCCATGCAAAATGCATACATAAAAAACTTGATTCAACTTGATCCATGGAGAATAAAAAGGCCCTATGCTCTTTTATGGACATATCTTTTGGTGAGCATTCCGTTTCAGAGGCAAACTGAAACGGCTTCAGAAATGAAATCGACAACCATGCTCATAATACCAAAACTCTAGCATGTGCGAGCACATGTGTGTGTCCTCTCCCATTCCTTGAAAGTCAAAATCATTGCAGAAATCAATAAGCCCTTCTTATTTCGCATTGTTTTATAAACTTTCATATTGTGTCAATTGTAAAATCCTTTTCTCTGACCTTTTTTTAAACAAAGAGAGAGAATACACTATGTTCAATGACCGAGACCATCCCCATCTGAAATTTAGAAACATGCTTCATTCTCACTCTCTTTGAAAGTCACGGCCATCAAAACGCTAGCATGTACAAGCACATATGTTTGTGATTCTGTCTCATTGCTTGAAGTCAAAGTCGTCCTTCAACTCATAATCACAGAATTCAATAAGCTTACCATTTCATCTCTATTATCCTGTGTATATCATCTCTGTTATCCTATCTACTATTTATCTTGCCACTCTTATGTACTTCAACAAAATGTGAATATTGATCCTGTCTTATTTACTTCAGCAAAGTAGCCAGATCTTGCACTCTTGGTTTCTAAGGATGCCATCCCACATGTATACACATTACAGTAGAAATCTAAGTGCTATAAAAGAATAAAGAACTGGCAGGTCAATAAAACATTGAAACTGGGTGACAATGGATTACATACTTTTGGCTAAGGTCTTTAAGATGAGAAAATCTTGAAGCAACTGAGGTTTCACAGGAGAACTAATTTGATTGCATGTAATAGTTCAATTTGTTGCCCAGAACTCCAAATCATCTGCATAGAAAAGTAAAGCAGCATGAAAATTACGCAAAATGTTGACTTCAATATTAAAACCCAAATGAACATCAAAAGCCAAAAACAATAATAACAAAAACAGTCATGAAACCAGTACGATATCAAAAGGACAAGTTATCATTTAGAAGGCTGCATTAGTCGCCTCAATATCAATGCAAGTAGATGATGTCAGTGAAGTTAATGCTAAAAGCAATATTAACCATAGATATTAAGCATAAAACTAACCTGATGCTTGATAATTTTAACAGTACATGAGATATCATCATAACAGTACAAAATCCAGTACAGTATCAAATGGACATGTTAAAGTATGTGTTTTAGGTAGAAGTTTAACGCACAACAGAAACCAGCCAACTGTCTGTTATCCAGTTTGTGAACGCAAGACAAAGGGAGGGGAAATATTTGATCCAATGTAGTTTTCAAATTCTATGCTTCTCCAAACAGAACCTGAAATGAAAAAACCATCTGTCCTTCCAATCTGTGACTCGTGAGAATTTTTTTTCCCTGAAAGGTATCCATGACTCTTGAGATTACCAGACACAAAAATACACCCTTAAGCATTTTCTTTAACTTTCTAACGACAAATAAACTAAAGAAATAAAAGACTGCATAAGAACTGTTTCATTGGAAAAGTAGGGGATTCTCCACCTGCAGGGGAAAATTTTCAAGTTCTCTAGAGAACCCCTACTGTAACTCACCCTGATCCAAACATGGCCCATATACCTCCCATTCCTATTGTTAATTCTACCATTTGGCTTTTAAAAGGTCCTCCTTGGGTTATTGGTTTCAGTTTTGTTGAAGGCCTTGGGGATAGCATCTGAAAAAGGTGGAGTTGTCAGATGACTCAGATTTATCCAGTTTCCAAATTTTAGAATCATCATCAGAGACAAAAACATGAATGTCTTTTAAAGTCTAAAGAAGATCCATGAAATCAGTAGACTTGTAGTCCATGAAGTTTCGGCAAAAGCTAATGCTCCACACGACTACCCTAAAGATCAAAGCAGTCAACAACAAGAGCTTTAGGGGAGAGAGACTAGCTGAAACAAGGAAGGGATCATAATAGCAAGGCCACACCACATGTCCTTCCAAAACCCGATGCAGGATCCATTCCCTACTTTCAATTGAATGCCTTGAATTTCTTTAAACAGGAGCATATGTCTCTCCACATGCCAGGCACCTTGAAAGGGTGTAGATCCACGTACTACCCAATGTTAGCAACTTTATAATCATCTCTTAGAACACCTAAACACCACAACCATTAGGAAAGTCAAGCCACATTAACTTGAAGGATGGGCCTTAATCCAAGGCTACTGCTGGAGATTAGTTAGCAAACTTGTCCCACTTGACAAGATGATCCCTACTACTATGTCGCCACCCTCCCCCCCCCCCCCCCCCCCCCCCCCCCCAAGCGACCTTCAAGAATGATATTTACGCCTACAAGTTTCTAATAATATTAGTAGCATTTTTTCCTTTTCTTTTTTTTAATGATAACATGAATCAAAATTCAACCTTCATAGTTAAAACAGAATCACTTGCCAATCATGCTACTGGTTCTTTTCAACTTTTTGAATGGCAGCTTGACTAGAACTCCAACCTTTATGGTTGCAAGTTACAACAGTGAGCATCTTCCACTTGTTCTATAGGTTTTTGTCAGCTCTTGTCAACATATCAGTACCATATTTGTCAACCAGGAAAAACTCGGCCAATCATAGGTTGAGATGATGAAGGACCATGGTCACTTTATTTTTTTTATATAGGGAGTTCTGCACCACAAAAAAACTAAATCCACGAGATATGTGAAATGCGGCGAGATTGGAGCCATAAAACAAGAATATTTTTCTCAGATGAAAACCATGTCCTTTATTTCTTTTTTAGAAATGACTTCTGTATCCTTTATCTTCTTCCTCTCTTTTTTTTTATGGCTAAATGTGGAGCGAAGGATCACTTCCTTCTCTATTTTCTCTAGCTTTCTTTCTCTTCTCCATCTGGAATCTCTCCCTTCTTACTTCATCTCTGCTCCAATGCCCCATACTTCGCTCTTAATCTTTCAATTCAACAGCACAAAGTCTCTGTTTTTCTCCCTCTTGTCCTTCAGCTTTCCTTTCTTTTTTCTCCAATAGCTTCCTCAAATTATTTGATCTATTGCCTTGAGAAAGTGGGATTCCTTGATCTGTCTCATTTTTTACCTTATAGCAAAAGGTTGAATGATTATGAGTTCATAGAAAGCGCTTGAGGAACCAAGCTAAAGCTTGGGATGTTAAAGCTAATTGGATAGTGACTCTCACTCTCATAATTCAAAAGGTATTGTTGTTGATTAACATACCCTTAAAAGTAAATTGAATTTGTTGTGGCTAAACATCTCTCATATTCATTTATCTCAAAAGGAACAAGAATGGGTGCTCCATCCATCTGAATGGAAACATGCTTTCCTACTACTCATTGCAGACCAGTAATTGCACATTTGAGATTATCAAAATGATTGACACTCTCGTCCAAATTACCATCAACATTCCAATTCCAAAGAAGGAAAATCTGCCAGCGGAATGATTACCAATCCTGAAACCCTCCAGTTGGACTATGAAAAGGAAGGCACCTTCTTGGAAAATTACCAAATTTAACTGGCACATGAATGGGTTTGGCCATTTTAAGACTAAAAAAAGTTCTTGTTTCCTTTCTGTGCGTCTTTGCACTGAATAAAGGAACCATAACAGAACAAATCCATCCCTCCCACGTCCATGTTTCCCATTAGGCTCACTTGGATGCATGAAAAGAAGCACTTTATTGAAAATACCATTTTTAACTAAAAATAGAAATGGACAATCATTATTTAAAAAAAAAAGAGGATGTTCAAATTGAGGTCCACTCCAAATCAGGGGAAGGAAAGCACTTTCTTAGAAAAAATAACAATTTGTAGCTAAAAACATGAAATGGGTTTAACCATTTCTGGCTTAAAAACGACATTTTCCAAATAAGTGCTTTCCTTTTCATGCATTTAAAGTGTGGTCTGAAAATCCAACGAAAGGGTAACGAGAAGAAAAGAAGAAAGATAACAAGACAAACCTCGCAGTCTGCAACGCAAAGTGGACATGAAATCATCGAGAATAAGTTCTCCTGAGAACAGAGAAGAAACCCAAGCGGGCCAAATTCACCTCTACCGACACTACTAGTCAAGCAGACTAGTTTGGGGTACTCTTTTTTTTTTGTTCTAATTCAAAAAGAGGGCGGAAAAAACGAAGAGAAGAACTTTGCCCAATGTATGAATGTGAATTGAAAAAAATACAAAAATAAGATACGTCTGATACAGAGAGAGAAAGAGAAAGGAGCGCAGGAAGCCAGGAACATTACCCCCGTGAAAGCTGAAACAAGAAGGGATGGTTGGATATTGAGTCCCCAAAGTCAAGTCACGGCCAGCAGCTCAGGCCGGAGTTGCAGACAACGGCGTTAGAAGAGTTGAAGAAAGAAAACGTTTCTTCTTCCTCTATTTTTAACTTGCATTTCATCAAATCTTAGAATTCAAAGTCAAGACTCAAGACTCAGAGAGTTTAGAAGTCTACTTTTCCCAAAAAAATAGAGAAAATCTAAGCAGCCGGAAATAAACGAAGTGTGAACACTGAAACTCTTGATCTAGGAGGACAGCGAAAATCTAAGGAGGCGGATATAAACAAAGTGTGAACACTGATAGGAGGAAGATGAGTTCTGAGTCTTGACTCTTGACTCTTGACTTTGAATTCTGAGATTCGATAAAATGCAAGTTAAAAAAAGAGGAAGAAGAAACGTTTTAATCATATAATTATTAGTTTCTTTTAACGGTCTTTTCATTCTATTTAAGATTTTAAACTTTTATACCAGAGTTCGTATTCTATATTCTATAATCAAAGCATCTTAAATGATGTTTTTTTATACTTTACAATTTATTTTAAAAATAATAATTGTTAATTCTATTATCACGATATATAATTTACCTGTTTATCTACCCAATTAAGGTCTTTAATTCCATCTCCTCTCCTGATGTTTTCAAACTGTTAATCATTTAACTTTTTTTCAACAATTTGTAACTTTTATAATTAGAGAGAAGTGTTATTATAGATATCATAAAATAAATCATTGCTCTATTTATTTAAGTCAATTCTATTTATTTTATATTCTTTATTCAACTATATCAAAATTCCTTTAATACTACACAATCTTATTATATCTGATCTAAAATCTGAGTTAATTTTTAATTATAAATTTATTTGCACAAAAACTCTTTCTAGTCTTCGTGTTATTTTCTTGTTTTAGAATTTAAATCATGTAATTAATATCTTCAAGACCTTAAAACAGGTGTGAGGTGTTGAGGGTATGGATTGAATTAATTAAAATTTTGCTATAGGGTCGATTTAGACTAAAGTCAAGTCTGCTTTATGTTATTGTCAAGTCACTAACTGGCCACCCTTTTTTCACAACAAAAGGGCTCCTAATTCTTGTATCCCAAACAAGAAAGCAAACTTAAAAGTTAAAACTAGTGTTCATCAAATGAATTTTATTGGATTGAGAAATTTATTTAAATTTTTAAAAAACAAAAAATTAAAAGAAAAAAGGCATCAACTCACTCTACTTTAAATTTTGTCCGGAAATAACATACTAAAGTCATTTTAAATTTTTAAACAATGGTCAGAAATGATATAGAGAAAATTTTCAATATGTAATCTTCAATTTCAGAAATTGGGAGGTGTTAGATTGGAACTCATGGTTTCACTTGGTGTGTCGTAAAGACAATGGATATCACCCGTGGAATTTTATGTTGAGTTTTCCACAATTTTGTACACTTAAATTCAAAAAAAAATATTTAATAAAATTCATATTTATAGAACGCATTAACCCTACAAAATTAATATCGAACATAAATTTATATAAATATTGATATTAGTTTGATTTAAATGAATAAAATGAATAACTGACAAAAAAAATATTTTTATATCAGTAATTATTTTCAATTTATCTTATTGTATTATATAATTTAATATTAATAAGAAATTCAAAAGTCAAAACTTAGTGTGTTTTATACGTAATATTGCTCCAATGATTGTTAAATATTAAGGAGAAGAAGGTGACGTTCATGACACCACATGCATGTCTACTTTTATCTTGACTTAGTTTTAAACTTTAAGCACAGCCACCCATATTTATTAGTTCATTTATTTTTAAATATGATTCGTATGTATCGTATCAGTAACTCAAGGTGCATTTGAGAATAGCACGGTTTATCTTAAATGAGATTTTTAAAAAAAATTAACTTTATTAGACTAAATCATTTATTATTTACAAGTTTTGAAATTATTGGTCAATAAGCACAAAAAAAGATATTATTTTTATACAAAATAATCGCTTATAATTTGGTTTTTCACAATACCTAATTGCAATAGAAGACTAATTTTATTATATTGATATATAACTATTGTTAATTATGTTTTTAAAGTAATTTTTTTTACGTCATCAAATTCTAGTTATCAAAAAATCAGTTTTTATATTCTACTATTTAACTCAGCTTCATCAATTAAAATGGTTTTTTGATACATTAAAAAAAAAAAAACACAATCAAACCATTTTAAAAGTGTTTAATAAATTTTTGACTCAGTCAACTGATTATCATATAAATAATATAATTGGAAATTTCTACCCCATTGCAACAACTGCTTTGAGGAACTGTGCATTATTTTAGTATAAAATACTAAACAAACAAATACTAAAATAATATGATACCAAGGCATGAGGCTGATGCAATAGTAGCCATTGATTTCATCATTAAATAAAAATGATAAAAATTTGAAATGGGACCCACATGTTCTTTCCTAAGTTTTAAATAACTTTTTGTTGAGATCCCACCTATTCTTCGATGACTCCCTTTCTAACTTTTATCTAACATTTTTTTTTTATGACTAAATATCTATGTACTTAAAATACTCAATCTAATCTTTAAAATACGTACAAATTTATCTATTCATACATATAAAATGATTTTATAAGAAGTAACTTTTTAAGTAAAATAGAAATTAAACTCAAGACTCACACATAAAGCGTTTTTAGTCATCCTCCAACCTCTTTAGATTTTACCTTGTATCTAGTTGTGTGTCTTGAGTCTTAACAAAAAGCCATTATTTTATGAAAAAAATAAAAATTTTATATTTTATATTTTTCATTTTCACAATTAAAATACGACAGAAGGGCCATAAATAAATAAATAAGTAATAACGGGAGTAACCATTAATTACCATTGATTTAAATGGAGCAAGTCTCTTCTCCCCTTCTTATATTCTTCATCTCTTTCTCTACTGTATCACCATTTAAGTTTTCAACGTATAAACTTTATATATAAGGAGGGCAGGCCCTAAAATCCTCTAAAATCTCAGAGGCTTTAGGTGAAGTGAGATTTTAGGGACTCTTTGTGACTGGTATATTAAGAAGTTTAAGTGTCTGGGAGGCATTTCTGTCTTAAGATTCTAGATGGCAGCTTACGCCGTCTATGTCCAGGGACCGACCCTGGATATAAGTTCTTCATTTTTATTATTTTTGTTAAAATTTTGAAATTTTATAAAAATAATGGAACAATCCACACACAAAATACCGACTGTTATGTTGGTATTTTAATTCTGGGTTGAACTGAAATGTTGAGAAATTATCACAATCCCTTGTGAACCAAGCATCTACTTTTTTTTAATGAGTTCATGATTACATCTTTCCCTTGTCGTCTCTTGTATCATTCTTTAAATTAAATCTACACCTACCTTTGATCTAATTTGAGATGATTGAGTGCATTTCCTATAGACCATTCAATCTCTATAATTATCATATTGACCTTAAGGCCCGACATGTTTTCCCATAACATGTCCTTAGTAGTTACTATTATATTGGTTAATACTTTTTAAAAAAAAATAATAATAATAATAATTTAATGATCAATGCAACAGCCAAGGCTCCAAATTTTAACTAAGGCCCATTTTTAGTCACATGAAGAAACTCTAAAACATTCAACGTAGTTAAGATAGCTTTGATGAAAAAAATGTGTGAGATATGGGTGAAAACCTTAATTCAAAGGGCCAATACATTCAGAGAAAGAAGCGTAACTATTATTTAATGAGTATAGCTCACTAAGCATTAGTCCATACAGATACAGTTTAACTGTCTGTCTCAAGAAATGGAAGGTGTCAGGTTCAAGTCCCATGACTTTACCTGGTGTACTCTAAGAACAATACATATCACCTGTTGAGATTTTACATTGAGTTTTCTAGAGTTTCTCACATGTAAATTAAAAAAAAAAAACTATTACTTAGTGAGAATTTAAAGGTAATTTGATATGTGTGACACTTATCTAAATTGATTTATTTATTTTTCCAAACTTGTTCTCTTAATCAAAAGCGAAGCTCATAAATGTTAGTTTTCTACTTTGTAATTAACCAATTCACACTGAAATAATTTCTCCTCAAATGCTTGGGTCCGAAATCCAAATCTTGACCCAGCATGCAAATGTGTCAATTTAGAGGAATAAATAATTGCTTTGTGGTCTCGTAGTCTATTGGGTCAATGATGTCAGGGGCCCACTGGTGAAGAATTATGGGAATGAAATCATTAATTAATTCACTTAGTAACTTAATAAGTGGGCTTAGCCGGCTCTCGTTGCCTGGTGTTTGGAAGTTACTACACTGACGATGTCATCTTCAATCCTTTCTATCGTCTTCATCGTTACATCGGATGGGATCCCGCGTCCCTCCTCCTATTATATTTCTTTGACAGATATAAAATGTTCACTAATTACTATCAAAATTTCTGTTTTTAAAAATCAATCTGGTGGTTGATAGTTTAAAATTTAAATATATTAAGTGCTGACGTGACCCATTATTAAAAAGGAATAGACTAAGTCTCGCACTAATATTAGAGTAAGACATTCGATGCTACTCGGGAAAGAGAGAGAATTTAATTTGTTTTGGTTATAGTAGAATTTTTAAGTGGTGTATTTAAGACGTAGATGTAAGTAAAAGTCAACGAAATATATAAAAATTGCTTGTGTTATTTTTCATCTCCTCTTTAATTTGTGTATTTATTTAGTTTGTTTTATCTTACGTATACGCTTTGTATTGATCGATTAATTGTCAAAAGTAAGTAAAGACTCAATTTACCTCCCATTCGAGTCAATATCCAGGCAACAATATACTTTATAATATTATATATACTATATTTAATTAAATACCCATATTTTCTATTGAAGTGTATTTATTTTACATGTCGTTTCTATAATTCAATTAGAATTTGCCATTAAAAAGAAAAATCCTCTCCACCACCTGAAGACCATGGCTGCTTCTTCAATTGAATATTACAACTTTTAGTACCTTATTATATCCTTCATTTCTCAATATTTTAGAGAGCTGTTGAGATTTACAGATGACTAGTTATATGTTTATGAAAGTACATCCTATGGTATATATGTTGAGTTTGACTTATTTAATATAGAATAGAATAAAGAATTTAATTTCTTGTGTTCTATCAACTCTAGGCCTTTCAACATATTGATTAGATCTCTAACAACTAAACACGGTAAAATTTAACTTAAAAAGTTAGAGTAAATATACCTTCTTGCAATGACCATTTGTATGCATGTTGCATCTCTTCTGCTTCTTAATCTTTGTACCATTCATCTATGAATGAATATTATGATTTTCTTTGAAGATGGAATGAGGCCTGCAATATTTATCTTTGACTATTTCAATTACACCATATTTATACCATAATCTTTACATTGTCAAACTATTTTAAGTCTAGTTAAAAAGAGAAGTGATTGGCCAACATCTTTTATCTTTAGTAGACTAAATTTATATGAAATATCTATTTTACCCAACAAACAAAAAGAGAGAAAGAAGAAAAATTAAAGAAAGTTTGAACAGGATGGATATTTTATATAAATTTGATGAACTAATAATAAAAATGTTGGTGCACCAATCACTTTCTCGAAAAAAAAAAAACAAGATAATTTCTTTTCTAAGTGCCCAAACTTGTCAGCTGACCTTGTCTTGCAACAAAAAAAAAAAATTGGAGATGTTTCTTGTCTTCAAGACAAGTCCCTCAAAATGTAGAGATTTGTCCACAACCTACTCTAGGAAAATCTAAAACTCACAAATGAGCCCCCAATGCATGACAAGTGTGGTTGATCTTTAATTAAGCCCTCCAAAGTTGTCAATTAAGATAGGATATTTTAGATCTACATTGTGAAAATTAGATCAAGGAGAACTCTAACCTGACAATGACGTAATGCACTCCCCCCAAACTTAGAAAGTTGTAGAGTCCTCAACCAACAGAGTATCACAATTTACCCCTGCTTTGGCTACAGCAGCCAGGGTGCAACCTCTCCAATCTATTGATAGGATTGAAAATTAGTTGTCTCTGCTCAAATTTCAAGTCTAACTGTTAGAAATTAATTGTATTTTAATTTTCAAAATATGCCTGTAAATAACTACTGCTTGTCATGTATTATAAAACGACTCACCCGTCCATCCACAAGATGCATGGTGTGAGATTCATTTCTTCAAATGGTATCAGAGCTGGGACATCGTAAAGATTGCTGTCTAACTACAGCCCATCCCTTCTGTCTCTCGGTTTTGGACAAGCCACAGCAGCATCTCACTCACGTGGGACGGAAACCCAGTGTCCGTTCCCTCTCTTTTCTTCCTGCAAAACTGCAACTTCTCTCTCCTCTCCTTACTGTAACAAAACTCCAAAGCCTGCAATCCATACTCTCTTTCTTCCTGTGTTTCATCAGTGAAGCCATAGACTACACCAAAACAGCACCTCCACCTGCTCCTCCTTCAAAATATATTATTCCCTGTACCCAACCAGAAACTCATATTGCAGCATTTGTGTGAACCAATGGTCTTCTCGGGGCTCTTTTTTGCAGCCATTTCACTGAGGCAAACCCGGTTTGCTGAAAGTCCATTGCAGCCTCAAGTTCCTTCTTTCACAAGTCCCTCTCTCTAGAGTGCATCGGCTTCTCTTCCTTGCAGACATCTCTCTGACAAAAGAAGTCTCTAGCTGCAGCCGTTCTCCATCTCCCCATTCTCCAGGCCCCCATTTCTGTCTTCTTCTCTACCACTTTCAGAAAAACATTTGCTGCCTTCCTCCAGCGTCACTGCAAACCAGTCCCGTTTTATCTGTATTCGTCTCTCTGCAACATCTTCTAGAAGAACCTGCAACTGAATTTTCCATCCCCATTCACCACTGCTACTGCTCCATCTGCAACCAGCTCTCTGTTTCACCTCTCAAGAAACTGTAAGATTAACAGTCTCTTCTTGATGTGGCCCACATTCATTTAGAATTTGAAACTCAAGGGTCACATTCATATCTCTTGCATGTAACGGTTGAGAGAAATAAGTGGGTCAGTTATCCACTTTGATGGGTGTGCGTTTAAGGATTTGAAACTGCCATTTTGGGTCCTCCTTCTTGCTTGGTACAGCTCTCTCTATCTATCCATTACCTTATGCAAAACTGAGAGAGATTAAGGAAGAGAAAAGAAGAGAAATCCAGAGGCTTTTGGAACCTTGTGCTGTTTGTGTATTGCAGAGGAATCAACACAACTGTCTCAGATTTGTGCTTGGAAGAGAAGGCAAGAAGTGCAGCAAAAGGACAGCAGAGATATAACTTTGATTAGCGATGGATTCGGGTATGTGTTTTGATTTGTTTATGATGTTATTCCGCTCAATGTTTATAATCATTGTAAAACACCATTTGATTATGATCTTGTGGACTAAAGACAGTGGATTGATCTTATTTATGTATTTGGTATAACAAGAGAATGTTAGCATCGAATGTTTCATTCCCAAATGCTCAATCCCATTATGAAAATAATCTAACAGAAACTTCTCTATTGCTGCTACCGTTGCAATCTATCTTTCATTTCTCTCCATCCTGCACCTACTCACATTCTGCGGAAAACTTGCCAGGCCTTTTTCCCAACCCTGTTTCACAGGCCTCTTCCCTACCACATTACTGCCATCCTATTTTGACTGCCTATTGATCTTGGCAGTAACCAGTTTCGGCCAGTTTCGGCTTCTTCAAGTTGCACTGCAATTTCCACCTTACCCAGTGCTTTATACACTGCCCTTTCTTCTCTATTTCTCTCATAGCAACAACTACAGCCATCATTTTCTGCTCCTTCGACTATGGCATCATCCTCTTATTCCAACACTCAATCTGGATTGTCATTTAACACTCACTCTATCCTTTTCAATCCACTTGGACAATTCCAATTATGTTTTATGGATACCCAGTTTCTTCCATTTTTGAGGGCTCATGATCTCATTGGGTTTGTCAATGGCTCAAACCTCCTCATTGGCATATTCCAATCATGGAGACTATGGATACTTGGTACAATAGAATGCTATTTTGGAATTTCAATCCACCAAACAAAAATATAGCTTGTGTATGTTAGGCTGGTCCCTCTTGCCCAGGAGCGGACAGATTGATATTTTATGTTCCGGCAAATTTTTTTTAGGCTTTTTCATATCGTATATCCTATGCAACCGAATATGGTGGATGATTTTTGATGTTCAAAGTTATAATTAAATTTATACAATTATTAGACTTCACTTTATTGCCACATGTTATGTAGAGCATATTTCTATTCTTTTTTGAATGGTAACTATATCATTCACAAAAAGAAGGAACTTTACAAAATAAACGGAGGGACAACAAACCAGGCCAGAAGCCCGCCACCCCCTCACCCATATAAACATTATAGAACTCTTAGGTACAAAATCTGATGTACTATTGAGGCTAAGCTTAGACATCTCATCAGCCATTTAGTCCGCCTCTCTAGGAGCCGAGGAATGACTCAACTCTCTAGGAACCGAGGAAACCACACTCCAAGATGGAGTGTTGAATCCTCTCCATTTCATGAACTTCTATGGGCAAATTGAACTCGACACCCAACTCAGAACCACCTTAGAGTTACCTTCCATAATAACTTCCAAAGCACCCAACTACTCCATCTCTGGCACTCCCGCCAAAGAGCATGTAACTCTGCTTCAATGGCAGAGCAGCCAGGAAACAAACGAAGATCGCAAAGCCCCACAATGATCCCTAATCAACCCTCCAAAGCCGACCAGCTACTGTCATGGATACAATTGCCATCAAACTTAAGCTTCAATATTCCCGGAGAAGGGGCTTGCCAAGACATGTGTCAAGGAGGATCCTAAGAAGATTGATTAACATTCACCAACCCCCAGTCCCTACAGATGTCAGATATGCTCAGTCCCTGTAACTATCCATGAGCTGACCAAGCAACTTTGACTTTGATGAGGTCAATAACTTGCCGAAAAGATGAAGACTTCCCCTCAAAGACCATTTTGTTCCTCTCAAGTCAGATAGACCATACGATACTCAAAGCCGTAACTTTCAAAAGATTTTTGCAAAAAGAACTACCCACCCCTAATGGATCTTTCAGTAGACAGTGATTCCCAGGCCCAAAGGCAAACAGACGACTGTACCCAATAATTGGAAGAAACGAGATCAAATCTGATACGAAAAGGGGTAATGTAATAGAAGATGATTCACTGACTTTGCATCTGCGACGCAGAAGGGATAGGCATTAACAATTATCATCCTACGATCTCTGAGGTGATCGATAGTCAAAATCTTGTCCATACCTGCACACCATCCTAACACTTTTAACCCTGATAGGAGCATCTCCCTTCCAAATGTCAAGGTTCACTCTAGGAGAGGCATCAAACCACATCAATTTCCTATAGAAAGATTTCACACTAAATTTTCCACGAGGATCCGGTTCCCAAATTCTTGAGATGTCACCTTCCCTTGAAACATAAGTCCCATTCAAGAGGTTTATGAGAGCCATCCAATCCTCAACCATCCAGTCTTCCAGCTCTCTATGGAATTGAGGACACCAAACCACATTTTTCAGGTGGGCCTTGAAGCAATCCTTCACCACTATGTAGTTCATTGTTGAATCACCTTAGAGTTGTTCCTTTTACGACTCATCCCCCTCATTTTGACATAAACAAAGAGTAGGCAGTGCTCACTCTTAGACAAAAAATTGGATGACTCAGTGTCCTTCCCCCTTTGAAACAACTATAGGTAATTGGTACCATCTCCCTTACCCATAGTCATATCAATAATGGACCAACTCTCTGAACCCCATCATAACATTTAACAAATAAAAATGGTCCTCTCTCTCTTTTGTGAGTTAATAGAGATGAAAACTTGGCCGGAGCCAACTCAAAAATAAGTGAGCCAAGCATTCAGCCTCAACCCAATTAACATTTAAATTGGAGCTCAGACTTAAACCCCAGCTCGGTGAGCCTGAAAGTCCCAAGCGTTGCTGCAAAATGGTATAAGAATGAGAGTTCAAACAAGTACATATCTCACTTAACCACTTAAAAATAATCATATCAATGGTCAAGATCATCCCAAATGGAATTAAAGGTGAAGTTTTTTAACACAAGTGAAGAGTTAAAACAAGTTAAAAAGAGAGGGAAAAAGGACTTCAAACAAGTAAGCATATACAACTAAACCATCAGTCCATTAAGACCTCACAGTCATGGGATTCCAGACTTAGATTCTTGAAGTAAACAAGTTAACAGAACCATTTAGTTACTGAACTTAAAGCGAAGAGATCAATTAAACGAAGGGTAAACTTCTAGAAAGTGGATAATCTTTTCATATTCCTTTCTGCTCGCATGGCGGCCGGTGGATTGTAGAAGCTCATTGATCGATACAGTCCACTATGAAAGCGGTCCAAGGAAATCACCTGCCAAAGTTGCCAGCATTTGAAACTCCCTATTGGGTTCCATCCATTTCAACCCTAGTACCCTGAACCGTACATCAGCATTCTTCTCAAGTTTCAGCCCTAGCTTGTTCATGAACATTGGTTCTTCTCCTCCAATGAAGTCATAGTCTTTCATGGTCTGTTTTGAAAGAAAAATGTTCTCTATGGGCCCACATTTGAGAAAGACTCCATGCTTTAGTACTCGATCCACCACACCTCGTAAGACCTCACCTGTGATGGGTTTGAATGCGATGCAACTGAAAACAACAGGGAAAAGCACATCACCTGTTAGCTCTCTGATCTTCCCATCACCTACAGTCTTGAGGGCGGTAACTGCAAGAAAGTAACCCTGCTCTTTGGTTGCTTTTCTCTTTGAAACATCCTCTAAGATGCGTAGGATTATAGCTCGCTGGAGCTTCAGTCCTTTTTCGTACAGATCTTCTGGGGAGATCACCACATTCCCAGGCATTTCTATCTCAAAATACATACTTACAATCTGTGTCAGAAAAACAATAGAAGTTACATACACAATAAATGGAACGAAAATTAAAAAGCAAGGTGATTCAAATCATTTTCATTTTGACTGAAGTGATACATCTGAGGTATCTGGAAAACCACAATAGTCTTGTAACATGTACTCATAATCCATAGAGGAATAGTAATACTTCAGAAAAGAAAAAGGGAATTGCATATATGTATGTTTATAAAATGGTAGTCGAGTTCTGGAAGGAAAAAATAAAGGCCATAAGAGCCACATGACTTCTACAAGATGTAGAGTAATGTTACAATAAGCTATAGAGAGACTTTCGTTCGAGCCTGTGGCCCATATGAGAAGCTCATCTAATGATAAATCAAACAATTCCAAACTACTATTTCCTCTGTGAATACAAACCAGCCAGGGAAAACACTAAACTAATCATCCTACTATGCAGTTGTGACCACCTTTCGTTGAAGCCACAATTACCAACCATAAAAGTCATCTCAAATTGGACTGAATATACAAAACAAGATACTAACCTGTGTGTTAGCTTTAAAGTTCAAAAGTCAAGTGTAGACGTTCTGTTGGGGCCTACTCTGAAACATGAGATGGCAAGTTATCATAGCAGGAGAAGGAACATTAGTATTGGAGGGGGGGAAAAGTGAAAAATCTTATAGAGTACTGCCCAAACAACTATAAAGCTCAAAATTTTGAAAGTAAATTGGTGGTTAGTGTTAGTTTATAGTGTCTTTTTCTCCTCCAATAGAATACAAATGCAAACTCTCTCTTCTTTTTTTGGGGGGGAGGGGGGGCAGGGGCATAGCGGCTAGAGAAAGCACATTAGCAAGCAAGTCATGAGACTAACTTCAGAAGAAGGGAGCTTCCACATTCTTCCTATATCCCAATTTGATGTTTCCAGCAATTTTTTTCTACATCCCATGACTATTGTAGCCATTGGGGTGCTTGAATATGCCTTTGATTGGTTACATGTCATCACATGATAAGCTAGATGCAATTCATTCCTTTAGAAATCAGGGTCCATTAAAATTAAATGTGTCATCACAAGGATTGTTGGATCCCCTTGAAAATTCAGGTCAACTATCAAATACTTTATTAATACTACTAGTTCCTTGTCCAAGAGACCACACCAAAGAACTTGGAAAAACAAAATGACAGAAGCAAAGAATAAATAAAAGGTCACTCAAAAAGTCATCAAAAATTAGAAAGAACCAAGAGAAGATGAACTTACTGGTTCTCTTAAACACACAAAGATATAACCCCTACAAGACAAGGCCAAACCACCTAAAGCAAAGAACTGAATATTACTTTCTACAATCTATTCAATCTTTAAAGAAAACAGCGACCTGAAACAAAACATTTTCATTGGCCTAAGCCTCAAAACGCTTTGTAAAGGATTTACATAATTAATGATTTAGAATCGTGTAACCAAGGCAGTGGATCCTGTGCCAGTGTCAAGCAAGGAAGATCGAGAATGTTACGCAAGACGAGATGGACCTTTACTATGGTTAAACACTGAATAATATTGAAAGATATGACATTATATGATAATGCGTTGTACCAAAAACAGATAACCAGAATATGAAGTATGAAATTGAACCATGCACAGAATATGAAGTATGAAATTGAACCATGCACATTAAGAAAAATTGTTGGTCCTGAGCATATGACACATGTCTAATAATGATTTCTGAAGGACAAAGAGCAGCCTTCCATAACTAGGCCAATGGCTCAGATATAATCCAGATGACAAATTCCAAACATCTATGACTGGTGGAGTGACAAATGAATGAATTTTGTGTTTTAACTTTGAAAAACAGTCCTTAATTGCAAAAGAATGATTCCATGTTTTTCTAAAATGATTATAACATATTCTCTTAGAGTTGAACACATCTTGCCCATTCTAATGATTCAAGACACTCGTAAAAACAAAAAAAACATCTCTGATTACTGCCTGAAGGCATGCTTTTCTTAAACAATTATGTCATTCATTTGAAGTTGATCGCATCGTGTTCATTCTAATGATTTAAAACACTGGTAAAAACAAACAATATCTCTTATTACTGCCTAAATTCAGTGGGACTTGATTTAGATGAATATGTATATTTAAAGCTGAAATTTTAAATAATGGTGTAACGAAGCTAACCTACCAGAATATTTTTAAGACAGAGGCATGAACAAAAGCTATTGGTTGCTTGGTTACCAATAGAAATTGCTTTTATTAATCTTTTGGCAGGCAGTAGATTGAGAACAAATGTTTATAAAATATAAGAATCTAAGCTATGGGAGGACCTTGTCTAAGTGGATCTCCACTTCTGAGTCTATATATTCCATTAAGAACCCCCTAATTATGGTCTCCAATCATCTCAAGTAACACATGCAACCCACACACAGCAGCGCATGTTAGACATATCACTCAGCTTAAGAGATGAAACACAAAAGAAATGGTTGGATAGTAACTTGCGCCATAGGTGAGGATCATAAAGCACCCAGCAGCATGATAAGGCTCATATCAAGTCTATGGGAGTTCACTCAAAGGAATAAGAGGAAGAATGAGAAGGAGAAGAAGAAGAAGAAGATATCATGTCATGTTCTTCTTCTTCGGTAAAAGAATAAGGACAACCCTCAACCTTACTTCCTCTACCTTTGTGTTTTTTTCCACTCAAGCCCTCTCTCTTTTCAATCACGCCCAGATAGTAATGGGAGGAATAAAACATCAAGCAAGAGAAGAACGAGAAGAAAGAGGAATGATTATATAAGCTCAATTATAAACACTCAGAAACAGAATCAGATGGGAATTAGTGCAGCCATGACAAGAAGCAAGAAGTTATGTATGCAATGACACAAAAATCTCATCCATGAAAGAAGACGAACAAGCAAACAGCAGCCATAACTGTCTTTTTTTTTTCAGAATGGAGATAAACCCTGCAAACGGAAAAGGGGAAAAATACCTGAAAAAGAGAGATTCCTCGTTGACTGGAAAGATGATGGAGATGGATAATGCAGTTGAAGGCAGCGACAAGGCAAGAGACCGTTAGCCAACCATCGCCTGAGAAGGACGGATGGAGAGACGGAGGAGAAGCCAAGGACTCAAGGAGCGGAGCTACCTCGATTCTACTCGTGCTACAGCGACGCAGGTGACTAGATAGAGTAAGTGCACCGGTATCAATTTTTTAAATAAATTTGACATTGTGGATTTATTTATTTTTATTTTTTGGTAAATTTATTAATTAAGTTAAATGACATATATTTAAAAAATAATTTAAAAATAATAAATAACTTTAAAATTAATCATTAGCATCATTTAACCCATTTATTTCATTAATCTAAATTAACTTCTATTTTTGTATTTGATAAGTTATTTTTATGTTTCGAAGCCTTAAACTTATAATCTCTAAGTTGGAATAATGAGTCTTAATCAATTAGATGATAATTTTTATTTTATTTTTATTTGAAAATTTAAAATCTATCCAATCATTCATGTTTAATATAAAAAAATTGATTTATTAGATAAATTTCATAATATATAGATATCAAATTCCTTAGAAAAATCAATAGGAAACACTAGAGTATAGTTGTTATGGCTTCACTAAATCTAATTATATGAATAAAAATCTAATTATATGTAAAAGAGGTTGAATTGATGCTCACTTTTCTACTAATAAACTAATTATCAAGTGTATAAAATTAAATCCTCACTTTATCTTTATTTTGATTTAGTCCTGTAAAAAGATACCAACAAGTCTCATTTTTTTAAAAATACAATGAATGAGATTGGGATCATTTATGATGTCACAAAGTGGTGACCGCTTAAAGCTTCAAATTTTATATCTATTTAGATTAAAGATTAGAATATGAAAAAAATTAAAAGCAGGATTTTTTTTAATTAGTGTTTTGATATTTTATCAATAATATATATATATATATATATATATATTTGTGTTATTTAAGCATGAGTATTTAGTAGTGATATATTTTCTAAGATTTTACTTTACTAAAATGATATAACTTTCATGCTAATTGAAGGTAAATTTAAGGCTCGCCATTTAGACAATGCTATTTTTTTTTGGGGTACCGCTTTCCAGAAAATAGTGTAAAATTACCATTTTAGATCATCCAAAAGAATAGTTCATTTTTCGTTCATTTGAACGATCTTGATTTATCAACCAGTTTCTACAAATAGGATATAAAAACTCATATAGTCTGAATTTTATGCACTCCGGAACTAATTTTAAGTGAAAATGTTGGATTTCAAAAATCGTACCCAAAAAATTATGAGTGAAGACAATTTTTTCTTAATTCTTTTGCTACGATTTTTTAAGTCCAAAATTATACCATTTTCACTTAAAATCAGTACCTGAGTTCATAAAATTCACAGAAGATAAATTTTGATACATTATTTGTAAAAATCGATCTCGTTTGAAAATACCTATCCACTAACACATAGAAGACCATCTCAATAAAAGTATTTTACACTAAAATGTTCGTACAAACAGTTCATTGTCAGAATGAAAAAAAAATGAATTAAATATTCATTCAAACAATCTAAAACAAAAAGGATAAAATGATAATTTCATGCTGTTTTTTTAGAAAACTATTTCTCGTGAGAGAAAAGAAGAGGCAGTATCTAAATGGCCGACGAGTCAATTCTCATGATAAACTTGTCGAGAGTATTACATGTTGATAGATGTCCATCCATTTACTTTAGGTTGGAAATAAGCATAGGATAACTTCTTTACTAAATTTGACTGAAATGAAGATGTAAAATTTAATAATTGTAAACTCATAGGAGAAGGTACAGTAATTTCACTCATCGTAATTTTATAAAATGGGCTATAAAAATCAATAACTGAATTTTTTAATTTGAAAATGTCAATGTCATAGTGATTTGAATGAGCTAAGACTTCATCCACTCATTTTATATCTCTATTTCTCTATTTCTCGAGAAATAAAAATAAAAACAACCCATGTTAAAATTTTTAGTAGCGTAATCAAGTGCAGGTGATCTGATCCTAATAAAGTTAAAAAATTATATTTTTATTTAAAAATTTATAAATTATTAGTAAATAATGACATTATTATTATTATTAGTCTTTTACACTGATTACTTACTTACCTTCAAACAGTGTGATGAACAGTGAGTACCCAAAGATAGCAGCTTATGAAGGTCACTTTCCGTTGGCCGGCCGGGGAAGTGAGAAGACGAGGCAGAAAAAGTTTTCCTTACATTCATAAATAGAGAGACATTGAAATTAAGACGTTAAGATGTCGTCTCATCTGCGCTTGGCTCTCGCTCCTCGTGCTTCGCCCACAGCTAACCTCTGCTCTCTCTCTCTTTCTCCGATCATGGGTGAACAAAGCAACAAACCCATCGCGTCCACCGTCGGATTTCTCACCAAGAGATCTTACGACCCGCCATCTTGGGTTTCCCATCTCAACCCCATCCCTTCTCACACCGTCTCCCTCGGCCACGTACTCTCTCTCTCTCTCTCAATATTTCCTTTCAACTAAAGTAGCTTGCAATATTGATCAAGTATCGGTGATTTAGACATCGCGTTTTTTTTTTTTTTTTTTTGAGTTATTGCATTTTGAACTAACATAGATTGTAAAAATCCATTGTTAAGTGTCAGTCATTTCGACATCATATGTTTTTATTTATTACATTCTATCATTCAAGTGATGGCATCGGTAAAAAAAAAAAAAATTACAATTTGGGTAGTTGATGTCATCGTCATTGTTAGATTGATTTATCCTATTATTTAAAGTTGGCACCTATACTTGAAATTGATGTGTGAAACATAAAGAACTAAATTACGAATCCTAATAACATAATTATTCTAATTATTCCAACATGATGAATTAGTTTTAATGGGTTGCATGCTTATACCCATAGGACCCTGCCACAACCTTTCATGGTTTCAACTGTAAGACCTTACCATCTATTTTGTGTGTTCATTTGAGTGGAAAGAGCTGAAAAAATGACGGAGGATGGTGTCTTGTTTATTGATAATGATCATTAGCGTTTGTGGACTTAAGTCTGATATTGGCCAATATGGGCTGTTCAATTTTGAATAAGTTTCAACATTTAAAAGTTTCTATGCAGACCTTTATATTAGCGCTGCATTATTCTTTAGCCTTGTATTGAACATTCAACATCCATTCCATTGAGAAAAGTGTTTTGACTGTTTCAGCTTCCTACTCCAATCCACAGGTGGAACCTTCCTAATTTGCCAAAAAATACTGAAGTATTCATAAAGGTAATCAGTGATTGTGATTCAGGACTTTATTCTAATCTTGCAGCCTTCTCTCATGAAATTAAGATGCTTTATCTTTTTGTTCTATTTCCATGAGCCACGTCATCATTTTGTGAGAATGGAATTATTATGTTCCAGCATCATGTATTTATACACTAATGAGGAATTCTGGAATTATACAGCGTGATGATCTCTCAGGAATGCAATTGAGTGGCAATAAAGTTAGGAAACTGGAGTTCTTGATGGCAGATGCCATAGCACAGGGAGCAGACTGCATTATAACAATAGGTGGTATTCAGAGTAACCATTGCCGTGCTACAGCTGTGGCTGCCAAGTATTTGAATCTTGACTGTTATCTAATACTACGCACATCCAAGGTTGATTCCATCTCTAGGTTACATGTTTCTTGTTAACTTTTTTTTTTTTCGAATGTGGGAATGGAAGATACTCATATTAGTGGCAGAAGTAGGCGGCTGTTCCATCACAAATGTCTATGCACTGAGTTTGTGCTATTTGTCAGGCCTGTTAGTCTTTCCTGGGGACAAACACAGTGCATGATAGACAAATGGGCAATGCACAATTTTCATTTTTTACCCAGGGGTTGGTATTGATCAGGCTCTTCTACCCAAGCCGGAGATGAAGCATCATACAAAATTTGTGCTTTACACAGTAGGGGCTCAAATACAAATTAGCCAATAGTTATCAATTCCAAGAAAGATCTCTTCAACCTGAGCCAGAGAGGAAGTGTCATGCTAAATTTGGGCTTTACACAGTACTGGCTCAAATACAAACTAGCCAAGGAGTTGCCAATTCCAAAAAAGAATATTGTTGGACAGAGAGATGATTGCCCTAGTTCATAATTGTGGTTGTTTGGATTTCAATCTGTGGACATGAGCATGAACCTGAGTCTTGCATATTTAATATGATACAGGTACTAGTGGACCAAGACCCTGGTTTGACAGGTAACCTCCTTGTGGAGCGGTTAGTTGGCGCATGCATTGAACTTGTCTCAAAAGAAGAATACTCACAAATTGGTAGCGAGGTCAGTCATCTCACGTAGTTATCCTTCTCTTGATTGCTGTTCTCTGTCTCCAGATTGTAGCCATTACTCTCTCATTGTAATGAACTTGTTCCCACTCTTCAATCTAGCTCTTTATGGACCTATCCTTCTGAACATCCTAGTGACACATGTACTTTACAATCAAAATGACATGCTAAAATATGCAAAGAAAAACCCTTTTTTGAGAGGAAACACAAATTTTATTGAGAAAGAGACCAAAAAGGTAAAGCCTCAATAAGAATATGAGGCCACGCCAAAAAAAGTACATGAAAGACAAGGGCAATTACATTAAGAGATATCAGATCAAGCTCCTACAAAATTATCCACCGAGTACCCCTTAAAAGTATCTCCCAATGAGGCCCATTCAATGATTGAAGACCTGTTGTGCCAAATAAGATTGGGATAAGAGGAAGCCTTGCCATAAAAAATTCTCCTATTGCGTTCAAGCCAAAACAGCCAAATGATTGTGAGAGTTACTAGCTTCCTCGGGGCTTGACCTTTTTTATGGAAAGACCGCGACCCCCAACCATGAAGGAGAGTGCCAAAAGAGGAGGGGAGCACCCAGCAGAAAAGGAAAAAGGGAAAGAAAATCGTACCAAATTGGGAAGACAAGGGCAATGAAGGAAATTATGGTAAATGGATTCCTTACCCTTCCCACATAAGTGGCAAATGGTAGCAAGGGCAAAAGAACAGGGTTTAAGATTATCCAGAAAAAGAAAAACCCATTTGACATGCCTTCAGTTGTCTTATGGATGCCATGACATTAAACTGTATATCTTTATATGTTTACCCTGCAAATGAGAGATGCAGCAAGGTAAAAAAGTATCCATAATTGCCGAACTTATAGCTAAAGCATTGTAGAGTGGCCATAACTATGTGGTTTGGTATAATCCATATTGTTACTTTCAAATTATTCCCTCCCATGCATAAGCAGTATGTAAAAGAAATACCATAATTTTTTCTTTAAAGATTATTAACTGGTAGAGAACACAACCATATAGGGGCTGTTTGTCATTTTCCAGCTCATGGAAAGTGCAGAGCAAACAAAATGATTATCTTCCCTCTTCTTCTCAATAAACAAGGTCTCTTTGCCAAGAGCATAGAACATGAGACATTTTCCTCTTTTTCTATGGGGGAAAATAAGAAAATTTAATGAGGAAAAGAGAGAGATTTTCCTTGTTTGGTAAGCTAGCATCTCGTTCATTTTTTGTGAAAATAAGATTTTTGTCTCTAAAAAACATGAACATGGGGTTTTCATGGCTTTAACATGATGTTGGAGTTTATGACATGTGTCGGATAACATAGATTGCATCCAAAGACAAATTTTCTTGTGGAATTAATTTTCTAGAGGAAATTGACAAACATCCCATCGGGAATCAGTGGAAAAGCAGAACTAACAAAATTGACTGAGATAGAATAAGCCTTCAATGATGATATGCAAGATTTATTATTTTAACTAATGGAATGACAATTTATATTTTTCTCACTGTAACTTCGGCATTTGTGCATGGGGAACACCGTTTTCTAGATCATCTTTAGTTGTAAGCACTAATGCAGAGTGAACCAAAGCTCTCTGTTTCATCCTTTGCCATTTTTTATATGCCATAATGAGCTATCATATTCTTCATGAACCTACAGTTTTTTCTGAATAATATTTACCAAAATATGCTAATGAGAGCATACATCATCTTTTTTTATTCTACGTGCAGAGACCTTTGTATTGCAATGTATATGTGCTAAAATGTTACTTTTGATGTAGATATCATCCAAAGTTGCATGTGAGATGGAGCTAATTTTTTGTACTAGTACCAGCTTCCTATGTACTGATATGACTAGAATGAGCATTTTATGATAACTGGGCAGAGGATATTGACAATAACCTCCAGCCTTCAGCTTTTAGCTACTGAATGTGATATCTCCAATTTTCTGATCTAACCTCATAAATTCTACAAAAGAGATTGGATGCTTCTGTCGCTTGCTTTATCTACCATGGGGCCCAGCAGTCAAACAATATGGATCATGTAACTGTGAACCTACTTGCGCTGATTGATGCCGAATGATACTACAACCCTCATGACCCTAGCTAGATAAATATTTTGGGAATACCTTTATTTCCTATCCAAATTTTTTATTATTTGATATGATCAGGCTCTTGGCAACCTGCTAAAAGAGAGGCTAATAAAGGAGGGGAGAAGGCCATATGTCATTCCTGTAGGTGGATCAAACTCGCTTGGGACCTGGTGAGATTGGGACTAGTGATTTGTAATCCTTTTTAGTGCTTTATGATCTTAATATTTAACCTTCCAAGCTGTTCAAAATTTCTTCTACATTAGTGGTTACTGCTGACTTGATATCAGTCCAGTTGTCTATAAAACTTGTTAAGCTTGCTTTGTTGTTGCTTTAGTTAGTAGCATACTTTTGTAACTTGTTTTTGGTACATCTGCTTTTGATACTGTTGAGTAATTTCCATAATTCTGATGTCCTTAAAAGATTTTAACATTATTAGGGACATCAAAAGAATGTGTAGGAATGGAGACATCTGCTTCACACATGTTGCACGATGTGTGAACAACATTGCAGACTTCCTAGCCAAGGTTAGAGTAGAGAAGCAAAGGTTGGCAGTGGAGATATTCTGATTTGGGCTCCACTTAGGGAGAAGGGTTGCAGGGTTATTTTATTCAACAGCATAGTACATCTATTTCACTGATTTTGGACCTCACTTGAGGTGTATCAGATCAGTATTTCTCTATTTCATTTTAGGGGATTAGTATTTATACTTTCTTTTGTACCCCACTTTTTAATGAATTAATTTACAGTCTCCCTTTAGAGAAAAAAGGGTGCAACTTTGTCTTAAAAAAAATTCTTTTATTGCATTCCAACCAAACAGACCAAATGATGACCAAAAGGATCATTTTCCGAAGAGCTTGACTTCTCTCTGGGAAGGACTCGATTCCCATCTGGAAATCAGAGCCTAAAGTGGAGGAGAAAGGAAATAGGACCAAATGAGCAAAACAAAGGGGCACTGTATAAACAAATGGCAACTAATTTGTCATTCCTCCCACAAAGATAACAGACATTGGGGATGGAAAATTTTCTCAATTTAAGTTGTCAATGGTCAAGGCCTTATTGATGTAGGCTACCCAACAAAACACTTGACTTGAAAGGGGGCTGTAGGTTTCCAAATGGATTTGAAGGGGAAATTGGACCAAGGACTAGGTTTAAGTAGGTAGAATAAAGATTGCATGAAAAGATCCTAGTAGGTTTCTTGTACCAAACTCCCCTATCAAACATGCCGTCAATTGGAAAGCGTCTCCCATAGAAGATAAAAAGTCTTCAATTAAAAGGATCTCATGATTCGTCAATTCCTTTTAAAAGATAAAGAGGTCGCCCCACACCTTTCTTTCCCCCACTGTCTCTATCACTTGGGAAAGAAAGTGTTATGGTTTCTACACCACCCCAGCCCCAGTCCACCCGTCCCCACCCCTCAAATCCACTCCTTCCAAGACTTTATCAAAGCACCTTTGCCCACCACTAGTTCTGAATTTTCTTTTATCAGAGAACAAACCCAATGGCCCTCTCTACCAATCTTAGAAATGTCCTTCCAAATTTGTGAACCCCCTCTAAAGGATACTTCCTTCAAGACCCACCTTTCTTCAATTCACCGTATTTTATTTTTATTCTTCCCTCCTTAGAGATTCTTCATCAACAAATCTCCACCCCATCTTTGCAAAGGGGGAACAATTCTTTTCCATGTTGGCCAAACCCAAGTTTGAAGGCAAAGAAACATCTTCCCATTTGACAAGATGAATTTTCTTGTCGTCTCCAAACCCATCTCAAAGGAAATCTTTATCTTTTCAAGAATCTTCGCAATTTTGAAGGGATTTTAAAAAGAGGAAAAAAAAGACCAGATGGTTATTGAGGGTAGATTTAATGATAACTATCTAACATCAGAGGAAAGGTAATATTTTTTTCCAAGAGGCAAGTTTATGTCAATCTCTCAATGATTGGTTCCCAAGAGGATAGCGATTTCGGCTTACCCCCCAAATGAAGGCTAAGATAGGAAAAGGAAAACTTACCTTGGCACAGTTGATAGCATCAGCAAGATGATGGATCCTTTCATCTAGGGCAAGGACTTGCAATAGCACTATTTGGGGTAGGGAGTTTTGCAAAACCATTTAAGGTTTATTCTTATGTTCTTTTCTGACCCCATTGATCTTTAAGACTCTAATGAGGCAGAACTATGAGCTATTAGGCAACTTTTTGGGGGGGGGGGGGGGGGGGGGGGGGCGTGGGGCGTTGTAAAATTATTGTTGAGGGTGACTCTACCAATGTCACTGCTTGAGCTATTGGTAAAAGGGTGGCTCCATAGAGACTCTTACATGTTCCTATGGACGTCTTTCACTTGTGTGAGGACAAGGATGTATCTCTTAGACTTGTGAGGAGGTTGGCTGATGGGGGTTGATTTCATGGCGAAATTAAGGGTTGATAGACAGGGAGGCTTTGTGGGTTTTTTGGGGTTATTGTCATCTATCATGGTGATCTTTGATGTTTTTTGTATTCAAGGATCAGTATATTTCTCTTATATTGTATCTTTCCCTCGTTCATTTTTCTTGAGAGAGAGAGAGAGAGAGAGAGAGTACTGGTCATTTCTGCTGTCAATTTGTTACTGTCTCTATTGCTGTTTCTCTTTCCTTTTTCAGGGGCTACATTGGAGCAGTTAGGGAGATTGAGCTGCAACTTCAAGATGGGTTTGAGGAAAATCGATTTGATGACATTGTTGTAGCATGTGGCAGGTCATCCTCTAGCCTAATTGTCATATTACTGACTTTCACGTCTAAGCATTGGTTTCATGCTGCTTTTTATCTTAAATTGCCTGAAGCAGGTATTTCATTGAAGAAAATGGTGAACAGAACAAGATTAAAACTAGGAAAAATACATTTCACAAGATCAAGACAAAGAAAAAGTACAATTAGGGACCCAAATCCACTAAGCCAATCAACTGCATTCCTCACAAAGACAGGAAGCAAGAGAATTCTCAATGAAGTATCAGATTTACCCATCTTTCAAAAAAAAAAGTATCAGATTTACCCCTGATTTAGCTATTGCAGCCAGGTTAAACCCCCATGCCACCCCCACCCGAAATTCCTATTGCCAGGAAATGAAGATAAGAGATCAAACCATTTGTCTAATCTCTTTTGCTGCAAAAAATAACCTCCATGACTCTCTTGACAAACATCTATGCACTTGGGATGAACTTTGATGAATTAGGTGAGGATTGGTAGAAATTCTCAGGTCAAGCAAAGAAAACCCATTTTCAAACAAAGAAGAGAACTAAACAATATCATAGTGTCGAGGAAAGCCTCAGAGATTTGATTGGAAATTGGTTATAATAATTAGACAAATCCACACTACAACAAGGGGCCTATAAAAGTACCTTTCAACAGAAAGGGAGCCTAAAAAAATTGAAATGAAGTATGTTATTACTGGAATGGCCAATTTCTTTTGCTCAGTTGCGGGGACCTACTTTGAACCTGCAAATTGTGTTTACACATGCATGCATATGCTGTCAGCATGAGTGCTTCCATGGTACAATCTTTACCGGCTATAAGAAACATTACTTTGTTCACCATTCCAGGCCTGTGGAAGTGGATGGTGACTATGGTTCAAAAAGTCCACCAGACGATATTTTCAAATATCAATAGAACTGGTCCAAACTGATGTGAAATTTCAAAATCCCATAAAAAATTCTGAATTTTTTTTAAAAAAACCTGTAATATTGGAAATTATTGGATTGTAAAGTTTATTTTCATTCTAACTCAACATATGGGATAATATCATCCCCTTTGAGTCAAGTATGTTATGCATTGTTGTATGATCTTAAATTGAACCATGTTTTTATAAACTTAATGATTACTAATCAAGCATTAAGCAAATATATCTAATGTTAAGAGTTACATACCAAAGAATATTGAAGTATTCATACAATCATGCACTCATGTAATAAAGAATTAAAGTCTAGAGACCTATAACTGTCATAGACCTAATAACTATTATAACTCAATTTTTTTAAATAGCAAAATACATAAAATAATTAAAATAAAAATCTAAAAAATAAAAGAATTTTTTCTCTATAAATCTAGTTAAGAAATCTTGTTGGTAATTGACTAAATCTACATGCGAACTATTATCTTGTTTTTAGTTGAAAATTTTGAAACATGACAAAAAATTTGAAAACAGAAAAAATTGAAGAATAATTAAAAATACAAAAAAATTACATGTTTAGTCTCAAATTTTATTTGTATAATATTTTACCTTCATTACAAACCAAATGATACTAATTTTTTTTAGAAAAAAACTTAAACGAAAACTAATATAAAAATATCAGCCGATGTTTTGAAAATTTCAGCCTGTTTTTTGTGATATTTAGTTTCCTATTTTTTTTTCAAAAACTCGTGCCAGTATACATTGGTTCACAGGTTGAACCAGTTGGTATGATATGAACCTGCGAGTTTTTTAAACCATGATGGTGACCCACCAAATGCAATCATATGGGATTTACTAATGAACATGGACTATGTTGATCCCGAATTGAAACCAATGGTCCAAAAAATGATATCTCACTTTTTTCTTTAATATATCTCTTCTTTGTGACTGTTCAATAAATAAATAGAAAGAACTTCTATAGACCTGCTCTTATAGTCTAAGCATCTTCTATAATATCCATATTTGGCCAACATGCTTATTGAATTGAATGTTCCTTAATGACAATTGACTGATTCTAGGATTCTCTCTCAAAAAAAAAAAAAAAGTGAGAGAGAGAGATGTTAATTTTAGGATTATGTTGTTACATATAAACTCCGTCGATAGCTAGCCTGAAGTGCATAGTGATAGCCTATTTTATGTTTTCAATTTCTAGTGGTGGCACTATTGCTGGTCTGGCACTGGGATCATGGTTGAGTGCGTTGAAGGCAAAAGTATGTCAACTTAAATTTAAATATGTTTTCTTTTCCTACATTTATTTGTTATAGGTTGCTCTAATTAAACATTTGGTGCTACAGGTTCATGCATTCTCTGTTTGTGATGATCCAGACTACTTCTTTGACTATGTTCAAGGCCTAATAGATGGACTAAAAGCAGGTCTCAGTTCACGTGATATAGTAAACATCCAAGATGTGAGTTATTGGATTGAGTCCAAGCTTATCAAATTGTTTAATGTGCCAATGTTTTTCTCCTTTTTCTGTTGATTAACCAGCATCTCTCTTTTCAAAGCTATTTATCTCATCTATTTGGAGTTGACATTCAGTTGTATATTGTTTTCCATGGGCTAGCTGCCTACATACCACCTTCCTTCTGCTGATGAACGTATCTTGTCAATCGTTTTTTGATAAAGTTGGCAAAATTGTTTCTGGGAGGCACCATCTTTAAAATCTAGGCTTTCTTAGAAGCAATAATCCTTTGATTTACATTCTTAAAAACCAGTATATGGCAATAAGACAAATTCATGTTTTAATTTGTTGAATATATTTATGACTACCATATTGAAGTATCTTCTTCTGAGCCAGCAATAATTTGATGGCTTGCAAAATTTTCATCTTTAGACAGCTTTCATGTTATGCTAGAACATGGTCTTTCGAAGCTATGCACTTTAAAATTTCCCTCTGTTCTGTTACCCTTCTTCTGACAGGCCAAGGGCTTAGGCTATGCTATGAACACTAAAGATGAGCTAGAATTTGTAAAAGAAATAGCTGCCGCAACTGGTGTTGTTCTTGACCCTGTGTATAGGTGCGTGACAATCTTAGTCTTTGGTTCATGGTCCATTTCTTTTTAGTAAAGAGTTGCATATGTTCTGTCTTGTCGTGTATTCTTGCAGCGGGAAAGCTGCCTTAGGGATGCTGAAAGACATGGCTCAGAATCCAGCAAAGTGGGAAGGGAAAAAGGTCCTTTTCATACACACAGGTGGCCTACTCGGGCTGTATGATAAAACTGATCAGATATCTGCAATGGTTGGCAATTGGTGTCGAATGGACCTTGATGAATCTGTCGCCCGGAAGGATGGTGTTGGAAAGATGTTCTAAGAAGTCACCCTGTACCTGATTTTGGCAATCAAACCCCCTAGAAGAATGTTATTTTACCAATAAGTTGGTCAAAAGGGAAATTCTCATGATAGAAATTATGCATATGTACCGATTCTATATTATGGTGCTCTTGTCTAAGAATCATGTGGTCAAACGTTGTCCAAGGGAGCTTAGGTAACAATCATTCTAATTGAGAAACCGATGTACAGTTTTGGAAGGCCTTGCTGTTCTTATCTTTCTGTGCTCGGTGTGTGATCAAAATTTATTCTGGTTTAGTGTGATTATGGTTTGCTGGTTGGTGCAACTTAAATTCCTCATGCTACAAAGTTTGCTTTGGGTGAACCTGAACGTCCAGTTTGGTAATCTGAAATTCTTTAGCAGATTGAAATTCAATGGTATTGCCACATACAACATCTTATAAAAATGTAGAAAATATAAAGTATTCTGAACCCACCAAGAATTCCAATCTACCAAACAGTTCCAAAAGACAGGTCCCATCTGGTTTCAAGAACTCTTGTATTACACAGGCACTTAAGATTACACCTGCGCAGTTTTAGGTTACAAATCCTCGTTACTCATCCACATGGAAGCCTAATCCCCGTCTGAGCTCCAGCTTTTTGAGTAACATCACTCATCCTCAGCTTGTGTTTTAGTGTGCTCCTTAATTACCAATAATTAGGGCTGAAATCGGACCGGGTCATCCTGAGTTACTAAAATATGGAATCCAACCGAACATCTGACCCGAACGTTTCAACCCAGTCCAACTCGAATTCTAACCCGACTCACTCCAAATTCTGACCCGACGTACATTTTAAACTCATTTTAGCCTAAATTTAACTGGATCGAGTCAGGTTTACTTGAAAATCCCTCAACCCGATCCGAATTCAATGTAAGTTTCTGTCTTCTCAACCTGACCCGACCCGCTGACCCGACCCGGTTGATTTCTCAGGTCGGGTCATGCGGGTTGGGTCAAAACCTGACCTGAGTTTCACCCCTACCAATAATTAAGTACTATGCAGCCCTCCGGAAAAAAGAGTAACCCTTGTGCACTTTTAAATAACCATACTCTTAACACATTTTTTACCCATCATCCCTCACATTGAAATCAGAGTTTAAAAACCAGAATAAAAAAAAAAACTCGAATGAGTATGTACAAGTTGACTCAATAGATTTGAATCAAGCAATTTGACGAGTTTTTCTGACTTGAGTTGAAAGTTACTCGACTCAATAAGATTTCGAGTTTGAGTCTGAGTTTCAAATTGGAATTGAAATGGCTACACATTGAAAAGCAGTCTAACAACCATATGAAAGTGTAATGTAATATTAATCCATTGCCATAACAGTATTAAGTAACTACAAAAGTCAACATCAAACACCAACCCATACCATATATAGAATCTCCCGTATAGAAGACAATAGATCTTAGTATCAGCAACCACTGGGTTCCTAAGATATTAAAGTTGGAAGGCATATGTATTTAAGCAAGTACATGCACCAGTCCCGAGTCTCAGCATCTGTAACTTTGTGGAGTACCAATAATCTTTCAAAGTATCGACTTTGTGGGCCACAGCATGTGGGGATGATTGATGGGAAGATAGTAGAGTTCTCTGATTCATGGCTAATTCAGGACAGAAAAACATGATCATCCCTCTAGAACACTAGCAAACTCCAACCCTCTTGCCATCAACAATCCTCCTCCAGTGCAAAATGATTTCTTGGGCCTCTCTCTCTCTTTTTTTCTTGATCGCCTCATCTCTCTCTCCATCCTCCTTGGCACTCACTTCAGCTGTGACATGGGCCTCAGTTGTCACTCGAGGTGGCAATGCATCCATCTCTTTCATGACCTTCTCGATGTCTGAGATAAGACGCACTGCCAGGCTCCGGCTGAAATCCTCGCGGACCACCACTCGAAGAACGGCAATCTGTTGTGCGTCAGGAGGCATAGTGTAAGCTGGGAGGATCCATCCAAAGCGCCTCAGTGAATCTGATATCTCAAAGACGGTGTGCCTGCTGCTGTCTTTGAGGGAGAACGCTACCAGGGGCACTCCCACATCCTTAGAGAGGATATTAAATCTGCCTGTCTTCTCTATCCCATCTCTCAGTGCCTTGGCATTTTCCATGCAGTTCTCCATTATGTTCTTGTATCCCTATACAACATGGCATACAGTAATCTCATTTAGTGGCTTATGTTATGCAAACGAATGAGAAAATAAGCAAATTTTATTCCCCCATTTATACAATAAATGGGAGTCCAATGACCAGTAGTACACATTACAGAAATGGAACATGCACAAAAATACAGGTGGTACATGTATACTGCAGCATAACAGTGGAAAAATAATGAGTCTTTATCGAGTATTACCACTATATATCATATAGATGAGACGCCGAAATTAAAAGGAAAATTTTAACAGTTCTTACCTCAAAGCCCAGGCGTATTAACTGATAATATTGAGCGATTATTTGATTAGAACCTGCAAAATGAAAATTCTCTCATGGTCTCCACATTATATTCATCAAAAGAATTCATAAATGCAGAAATGGGATGCCAAACGTTAGTGATGGGCTACAGGAAATCCAAGTGCCATGTCTCAATTAGTGCCGCCAAGGCTAATTTAGTAAATTCTGGGGAAGTGCATCTCTAGGCATGAAGTAAAGCCATTTATTTACCTTTAGAGAAATTAAGAGTGAAGGTAGGCTGATCAGCCCCTAGATAATTTATGTGGAAGATGAGCTCTTCTGGCAAATCTTCTTTGCTCCTCCATACAACCCAACCCACGCCTGCATAAACGAGGCCATACTTGTGTCCACTGACGTTGATGCTCTTCACTAATGGCAACCGAAAATCCCATTCTAGCTCTGGGTAAAGGAAAGGTGCAATAAAGCCACCACTGGCGGCATCTACATGAATTGGTGTATCGCACCTGCCAATACCACATTAAGATGTATCATTCTTCTATGTTAACATGAGCAATGTATTTTGTCGAAGGGAATGAGACAATGAGGATCAATTTGAACTAAGATTGGCTAAAATCATGGAAGACCGCCTACTTCAGTAGAAATCCAAAACAGAATTAGTGTCCCTGCATCAACATGAACCAAACCAAGAACCAAGCACTCTGTGATTACCAACTTTTTCCCAAAGGGACCTACCCTGTTTCCTTGTTCTTTTCCATGAGGAGTTGATTAAGAAGCTTAACATCTTCATATTCTCCCGTAAGCGTTGAACCCAAGATTGCGGCTACACAGATTGTGTTCTCATCCACCATTTCCACTGCTTTCACGGGATCCATTACATAAAATCCCTCCCTCAACTTCACCTCCTTCAGTTCCACTTCAAAATATCTGGCAAACTTCTCCCAACAAACCTATCAATATCATCCAACTTCATTACATTATTGAAAAGAAACATGATATCACATATCAATTTGAACGGCCTTGTTACGGTCATGATACCTGGACATTGGCACCAGTGACTATGTTTGGCTTGTCATATGGTTTCCCCTCAGCCTTCCGTTTATTCTGCCATCTCCTCTTAAATGCCAAACCTGCCAACATAATGGCCTCCGAAGAACCCACCGTCCCAACACCAATTGCAGTCTCATCCTCATCAACAGGAGCATTGAAAAGGTTGGCTATCATATTCACGCATCGATTCTATTATAATAAACAAAAGATATTAGTATAAATGAAGATTGTGTCATAGTGCAGTGGTAAAGAACTTGGTCCACAGATCAGACCACTTATTTGAACATCTCATTTTTTTTGAGCAGTAAAGAAGAAGATTATATTTATAAGAGGCAGTTACAAAACAAGAATAAGACACTAAAAGGCCTAAGAGACTTGGACCAAAAGATAGAAGAAAAACAGCAATACACAAAACACCAGAGATACAAAGAAAATCCGCTCCAACAAAAGAACTAATCTCTAGGTAAGCCGAAGGCCCCACGAATCGTGCCACCCACACCGTTCTTCGCAAAGAAATCCACCACACCATTAGCAGAGCGATGTGGATAAATGACACATGATTGAAAGCATTTTTGGAGATTCAAGAATTTTGCAAACATACTATTGAAATATACTAGCTTGTGATTCAATTGATGGGTAAGTGGGGGCAATATGAAGCACTCAACTAGATTTCAATTCAAGACCAAGAACAGAATCAGATACTTAATCAAACTAAGAGAGATTTCCATCATGATCATCTGGATGCATAAGAAAGATAATGAGAGGTCATGCCTGCAGCTCAGTGGTGACAGGGTATTCATCCATGTCGACATAATTCTTGTTAATGGAAGCCATCATCAGCTTATCACATTCGGGTTCCATCCATGTGGTCACAAAGGATGCCAAATTCAGCCTTGGATTCCCATCCAGCATGAGCTCGTCATTGATGATCTGATATGCTGCCTCCTTCGGGATCGAATTTTCTGGTATCTTGAATCTACAAAGAGAAATGGAAACATATTGAAGGGGGAAAAAGATACAGAGATAACTCTAAAATGTTTATCCATGCACATGAAGTAAACTACGAGGGTTTTTTTTTTTAATCTTAAATGATCTAGAGGAGACTACCATAGTGGACCATGGTCCAACAAAATACTGACCATAGAGTACAAAGTTGCAAAAAAAAAAATTCTTTCATGATGGAGAGAAAAATGAGGATAGGTGCAGCTTTGATTGGTTTTGTTCTTGTCTGCTGGTTTATTGTACCCAAACCCTTTGTTTCTTCTTCTTTGTAGTGACCAACTGACCATTTACTCTTGTTTGTGCACTAGCCACTGGACACCTACCATGGATCATTGTTAGTGATTTGTTGTTTAATACTTTGTTATATCCTTATCAAATATATTGTTTACAAATTACTGTTTTCTTGTAGTTTTTGAAAGATGTTCAGTTATTTCTTATGACCAAGGTGTCTAGGCCTCTTAGAGCATCTGAATAATCCTCAGGGCATGTGCAAGCGTCTCTACCCACACACACTAGGTAATTCTACAGGGAGTAGCCCTTTGGGATGGAGTAAGAACTGAACTCAGGACTCCCGCTTCTTGATCTGGGTTTGTGGCAATCACTCCAACCCTTCTCGGTTGGAAGATACTTCCATTATACATGTATGTTTGACATAAGTTTATAATACATGTATTCTAAAACTATTCAATTACCTCAGTGTCTATCTATTCTCTTTATTGTGATGTTATAAAATAAATAATTTAAACATTTTTTCAAGATAACTGATGTATTCTAAATATTGAACATTTAAAAAAATAAAGAGATAAAAATTTGTATATATCTCATTATTTATAAATAAAGCCATCTTTTTATGGATAATTTTTTAGAAGCTAGCTTCTTTCTAAAATTTTTGGAAGTAAATTTGGAAGTAACAAAATTAAGTTTAGAACATGGTCATTAAAATTATATTTTTGTTTAAAATATTTTAAAAATAACAAAAACACATAAATATGTTAGATTTATGCAATGAAGTGGCCAAATTTTGCATTTTTAAAAAAGTAGCAGCCAAATTTTGGTCTTAATTTTTCGAATAAGATGTCTGATGTCTCATATGTATCCGTCCTCATACTTGGCCTATTTCCATTCCATATTTTTGCCAATGGATGGCCCAAAGCCTAAACTAGACTAATTAGAACAGTTAGCCCTTCGATTTGAAGGGCTTTCCATCCATCTTTAAGATATAGAAAGGGTGCACAGTCACAACTCACAATCTAGTAGATTTACCCAAAAAAACATGTTTTGTTTTTGTTTCTTCAGGGCTTGTGGAGTAGGATTTGAAGTATGCCCAAAGGATCAAATTAGTTCAGACCCTTAATGAGCCCTTTGCAGTTCTATGTAAAGATCATTAAAATGCTTTTTTATCTCAAATATTATCTTTCTTTAATACATTTTCCCAATCGTTCCCTATGACATAAAAGAAAAACTTCTAATTGAATACTTACCCATCATTAAAAAAAAAACTTCTAATTGGGATACTCCTCTTTCTGTAGTATTTTTGCCCCATCATTTTCTCTCGTGCTGCTCCTCCTTAAAAGAAAATTCTAATTTTAACTTTACTTCCCTTCTTCCCTCTCTTTTCTTCTTTTCCAAAAGAGGGGGAAAAATTTCTTTTGAGACAGTGCACCACCAGTGAAAATGGTGGTATAAAAGTCACTATCGGGAGGATACTATACTTCATTAAATAACAAAAGCTCTTCTATTAAATTTAATGTCACTGATGTCCTCTATTTGTCCATTGAATGGATAGAAGTCTAGCTATTATTTATCATTACTGATTAGATGGTTGTCATATTCACCCAATTCTAATCATAGTATTTCCTTTTTGAGATCTATTTTTTGTGTGTCCTCCCTTCTCACGGACCCTTCAAGTCTATGTAGAGTGGCTCTTTCCTCCCGCCCATCACTCCAATTTAAAATAATATTCATGAGAACAAATGGTTGGCAAGGATGTCATCCCGTATGCGTGATGGATTTTCTTTCTTATGTGATCATTTATATTTGTCATGGCCCATTCAGAGCTGAGATTCATCAGGCGTCTAAGGATCGCCTGCCATAAGTCAAAGATATCCACATTCACGCATCCACTAATCAAACACGTTGCATGGAACTACACATTTCCTGACCGTCAAGTCACTCTGGAATCTGCATGCAATCACAACCGTTCGTTTCTTCTCTTATACCTTCTGGTCATCGTCCGGGTGCAGCTTTTAATCACAACGGTCTGGATTTAAGCTTGGATACATCTAATATAATGAAACATACAAACAGGGGAAGAGAACGTGAAAAAAAAAAAAATTCCAAACCTGGGGAGTGAAGAGCAGGCGTATCGAGAAGCGAAGGTCGAGTGGACATACTGCTCCGACTCGGGCTTTGTTGTCGTCGTCGTCACCACCATCTTCTTCTCTTTTACTGTTTCTTCTTCTCTACTTCTTCCCTTTTACTCTATTTTCTGCTATTTAAAAATATTAAAATAAAAGATGCGGTCTCAATTCTCTACTGCTCTTTAAAGAGAGGAAAGAAAATTTAGGAAGGATATGAGAGAGAGACTCTCGATTCCGAATGGATTCAGAGAGCAGAGCATGGCAAGAAGCAGAAATAGGTGGGCGAAGGGGGACGGAAGTAGGAAGAGAGCGACACGTGGTGTGGCCGACATAATTGTTCGTTTTCCGATCCGTCGCACGAGAGAGATAAAGAGAGAGGTGACGTTAAATATTAATAATCAACTTTATGTTTACATCAAGTCACCTCTAGATTAAATTAAAAAATAAAAAGTTACAATGAAATCTTTTATTAATTATTAAATACATTTCTTTTTTAGACTAAGATTTTAAGCCTTTAACATCAATTTTCTAAGACGTTCTACTTCATTAATTTTTAGAAAATGAGTAAACCTCCCCATTCTCATCCACCAATTATAGAACTAAAGAGAATGATCTTTTTTATATTGAGAGAATCTTGATCCAAAAACTTCTCATAAAGAAGAATGAAAATTGACCAACAAATTAACTTCTTAAGATTAATTATTAAATATATTTTTTAGATAAAAATTAAAATAAAATATTAAGTAAGAATATGTAATATTTTATTAGATTATTATTTTAACTAAACTATATTATTAAAAATAGATTGAATCATGACATAATTAAATGAGGTCAAATTAACATAAAATAATATTAAATTGTAATTTCACACCAATTTTAGAAAAATAGTTTCTCCTTGTAGAAAAGAGAGGTGTTTAAATGACAATCCATTTTTTATTATTTCTTTACAAAATAAAACAATAGAAAAATCTTAACATCATGGTTCATAACTTCGTATTATATTTTTTCCACATGTAATAGAGTTTGTTTATTATTTCTACAACCTATTGTTAAATATATTTTCTTTTATAAATGATTATACATTTAAATTTGACACCTGAATGATATACATTCTTAAATTTAGATATGAAAAATGTCATTTTTCAATTATTGTGAAATTTGATGTTATTTGAATAATTGATTAAAAAATTAATAGAAATTGTTTTTTAAAACATTACCGACATGAAATTATAAATATATTTATTTTATTTTCATTATTAAAATATATTCGGTGCAAAAGTATCACTAAAAACAAAAATTTAAGAATTATTAAAGTGCTGAAAGAAACTCAAAGTTGGGGGACAGGACAGAACATCCGAATAGTTGGTGAGAAAAGAGGACAAGTATGTGATTAAGATTTAAGACTTTCGAGAGATGGAATTCTGGATTGCCACGTGGCCACAGTTGGTGCTTAAAGTCATAAACAACTAACCCAACTCAAGTCATTGAAAGCGAAGTTAAAATTTAAATTTTAAAGCTGGATATGGGATAGGATAGCAAAGTTGATTACTTTCAGGCTGAAAATTCTGGGTCTTATTACGGTTCATATTAGAAGATAAATTTTATTTTAGAATTAAAAAAATATATAAATGAATAAATTATTATATGGGGTATCATATTTTAAAATATAGACATTTTAAATTAGATTTTTTTTATTTTTTAGATAAAAAAATTATTGAATAAATATTTTAACTCTCATCATGATTAATCTAAATTTTAAAAAATGAAAAAATAATTTTAACAATATAAATTAATCATAAAATGGACTTCACATAGGGCCCATATGCTTAAACACCAAAGTTGCCTGGGTGTTTTATTCTGATCCTTGGCATGAGATTGCTCCCTCATATCTTGAGATCAAACTTTGGTATTACCACCTAACTTATTCGGGCTGACTATGTGGTCAATAGCGGTGCGGGCCCTAGAAGATTAATCTTATTGGGTCAATACCTTAGAAATACCCTCGTTATCCAAAAAAAAAAATGGTGTTTTATTGTTTTATCAGTTTCACATATCATACAAGTGTACACTAAGCCAACTTTGGCAGAGGGAGCACCTTTCAATCAAGAGGAATAGGTCCGCTCATAAATTGAAATACTATAAAAATCAAATCTGAAATTTAAAAAGGTGCAGATTAAAATCATAGTTTAAAAATTGAAAAAAAAAAAAAAAAAAACTAGAAAGAACTCAATAAAACTCATTGGTTCATTCGTTTTAAAATTCTATCGAGTTTAGTCAACTCAAATCCTCTCATGTAATTTTTTTCAAAATTTAAAAAAAATATAGTTATAATAAACACAATAGTGGTCTGCCCACGTACTGATCAAGCCAGAACACAATCGAAACACCAAATTGCAAAGGTAAATTTATTGATTAGAACAAAATACAAACTTGGCCACTTAAAAACAAGTTATCAAAAGCCAAAACAATAGCTTCTATATCAGAATTTGAATCACTTAAGTCAGTCTACTCTCATTCATCTTCCTTCACCGATATCATCTCTCCTTCCTGGTAATAGAATCTGATAACCCAACAAATGATTGTCACATTTATAAACAGTTGTTGATAAAAGGCACTGCTTCAAACAGCATGCTCTTCAGCTTTCTCATGAGCGATTGTCTGAAAGCTTCTATCAGTGAAAGCAGCTCCAAGATTTCTGGAAGATGCATGAAAATGAAAGTTTCAATGGTTTTCCAGTTATTGGCCACTTAAACAAGATAAATTTTCAAAAGCGTAAATGTAAGAGCATTATTGAAATAGATCCAGGTTGGATCAGAGAAAGTCCAGGTCCAACATGCTAGTACTGGGCGAGTCATATGGATGGGTGAGACATATGTATTATATAACTCATGTTGTTATTTACAGGTAAATTTTAAACAAATACAAATCACTTCTAAGAGGCCTGGACACCTTGGTCTCCAAAAAAAAAAATATACAAAGCAGTTTCCTACAGATATACCCGAAAATTTGAATCACAAGGAACTACAACCTAATCTTATGAATGTGCCCTCGAGCTTATGGGCTTTGTCAAGCACATAAAACTTGTCTTGTAAAAGCTTAAATCGAAGTGAAGAAAAACCTTCCGTGAAGACATCAGGCACTTGAACAGCATAAGAAATGTAGCGAACCACAATCACTTTATGTGCGACTTTCTCTCGTACAAGATGATAGTCAACCTCGATAAGTTTTGTGCGGGCATGAAAGATAGGATTGGTAATGAGATAAATAGCATTTGAATTATCACACCATAGAATCAGAGGTTCATGCAAAGAGATGCCAAGATCATATAAGAGTTTTGAGCTAAACTACTTTAGTTGTTGCATTTGCCAAAGCATGATATTTTGTCCCGATGCTAGACTGAGCCACAGTATATTGCTTTTAGAGCTCCATGAGATTAAGTTATCACCAAGATAGATGAAATAACCTCTTGTAGAACGGCGATCATCTAGGTAACTGGCCTAATCTATATCACTAAAGGCATGAAGAGTAGAGGTCAAGGAGGGCTGCAGAAAAAGACCAAAGGAGGCAGTGGCCTTTAAGTACCCAAGTATGCGCTTAACAACTATCCAATGTGTAGATGTAGGAGAATGCATAAACTTACAGACTTGGTTGACAGAAAAGGCAATATCTAGTCTAGTTAATGATAAATATTGCAAACTTCCGACTATTTGACGATACTGCATTCCATCATCCATGGAATCCCCATCTAATTGAGATAAAAGGATACCAGTAGCAACAGGTGTATCCATGGGTTTAGCACCCTCCATTTTAGCCTTGTGAAGAAAATCAAGAATATACTTGGTTTGGAGATAAAGACCACCAGAAATGTTAGATGCTTGAACCCATAGAAAGTAGTGCAAGGGGCCAAGATCTAAGGGCAAATTTAGACTGTAGTGACGATATATGCAGCCTCCGAGTTACGCATCAAGATAATATCATCAACATAGACCAATATAATGAGAACCAAGTTATCTCGATGGCACACAAATAAAGATGACCCAGCCTTTGATCCAACATATCCTAAAGTACACAAAAAGTGGTCAAACAATGATACCAAGCCCTGGGAGCTTGCATTAACCCATAGATTGCTCTGTGTAGTTTTCAGACATAAGATGGATTAGTGGAATCAATAAAGCCAGGTGGCTGGTGCACGTAAACCTTTCCTGGTAAAAGGCCATGAAGAAACACATTTTTGACGTCTAACTGTTGGATGGACCATTTGTTGGAAATGGAAAGAAGAGAAAGAACGGTTCATATGGTAGTTGGTTTGACAACTGAGCTGAAGGTTTCATCATATTCATACCCTTCCTGTTTTATGGTGAGAAAGGCCTGAGGTTTCCTTGATTGGATAACAGATGAATAAGACATTAAGCATGTAATATTAGATGACCTTTCCAACCTCATCAGCAATTGTAGTCCTGAGACCAACCCATGACAGATCTGGCCCAAAGGTCCACCATGTTGTTACCACTCCTCACTCACTACCACACATAAATTCATATGAATGCAGCAAATGTAAAGTATGGCTTACCAAGAAGTGCTCTAAGCTGAAAATAAGTCACGCGTGTTCTAAATCTGTAAATTGTTGACTGAACGACTGAACCTGAATACATGGTAAATAGTCATGTTATTTAATGAATCTCTGTCGGGATAATAAGATTTGGTTTAGTACTTGATAATACCAGACTCAGAATTGGACTTGGTTGCAAGACCATATGTGGCATATTTTGCATAAGCTAGCAGCCGAATGTGACGTGGAGCACCCAACTTGCTGACAACAGACCTCAATAATCCACTGAAATGGAAAGTTTAGAAGAACAGGTTTAAAAGGTTCCACACAGAATAATCATTCCAAAAGAGAAATAAAGGTTCCACACAGAATAAGTGCAGGTTGTTAAAGAATGCTTTCCTACTCTGTTCGTAATATTGTAAAAAAGTCAGGTGGCATTGATTCCATAAAGGAAGAAAAATCGCCCATCTTTAAGGAACTCAATTCCTGCTTTAGATTCCTTTTCTCTTCAACTGACATTCCTTTCCTAAGAGCTGATTTGCTGACATGAATTGGGGAAACATTTAGTTCTATTAGTCGTTTATTGATTACTGAAAAAACATAATATGTGTGAGTGATAAAAAGATAGATAGATAGATAGATAAACATAATGTGAGTGCCTGAGATTAGAGGTGGCAACTTTTGACCCACCACATGAACCCACCTGACCCACCCCGACCCGAAAAAACCGAGTTTGGGTCATGCATGCATTTGCAAGAAAAAAATTAAATTGACCCAACCCGAAATAAATCTGGGTTCGGTTGGATAGAGGGTCCCAAACCCAAACTCGTCCCGAATTGAATTGAAATAATATTTATATAATTTACTTATCTTTTACCTATTAATTTTAGCTCATCTACTCTACTAAGTTAAAAAATGTTATCCTACTGCATCAATTTTTCACATCCCAATTTGCTCACATGAAAGGAAAGCTCATATACTCCACCAAGTTAAAAGATATTATCCTATAGCATAATTTTTTTATATCCCACTGAGGAATGGAGCATATGGACAAGTGACTTCTCCAATTTAAATCCATGTTTAGATCTTTCTAGTAGACCCATCTGCTTGGACCAAAGTACCACTTAATGTGTGAAAAGGTGTCACATGCCACATCTATTACACCCATTTCCTTAAATGAAAAAATCCAAAAAAACTGTAAAGTGGCAAAAGAACATGGTGCTGCCAGGCATTGCACGGTGGTGCCTCAGATTGAAGAATGGCATGTTTGTAATTATATTTAGGTAGCATTTCTGTAATTTTACCAAACAGTGGATAATCTTCCTATAAGTACGTAAATCTCATAAAAATGGAAAAACACAAGGAAATGGAATGGAGAGTACACAGGCGCTCTCATGTACTTCCAGATGTAGAATACTGTTACATGACTTATTTCAGTATATTTTCAGGGACTTGTAAGAAAATCTGATTTCTAGAAGGTGCACTCCAACATCCTGTATCTGCCCCAACACCTTGATGTGTTGGTGTCCAAGTTTTAAAGGATGAAAATAAAGTGAAATTGTTTCAAAGACAACAAACACCATTTACCTGTCAATAGTTCTCCCTGTGAAAATAACGGGAAAGTATCTTGAGTACTTCCCAACACCAAATTGTTCACCTAGATATTGTATTGTCTGTGAGTCCCGAAGAATAACAGCTTTCCATAGCTGACAATAGTTTAAACGTAATTGTTCATCCAGCTCTTTATACACACCGTGATCCAAGAGAACTTCAATTTTGCACCAATGAATACAGACATAATTTCAGAGTTATAATTCAGGTATAAAAGATAACAGAAAGGTCTTCCAGTTTAGATTATTATTTAATAAATTAATCATTTTGTCTTGGTTAAAAATTTAGTCGAAGATAAATCCATAACTCCACACATACCTAGGGAGAAATCTCCATGACCTTCTGAAGAAACTAATACGTTGCCAGGATGTGGATCACCATGCAGAAAACCATGAACAAAAATCATTTCAGCAAATACCTCCATCAGTGCTTTAGCAACCTTTAACATAAATAATTAAGAAAACATTCCAAATCAATAAGGGAGCATATTAAAAGAATATTTTCCACACTACAACAAGACAGTTTTCTAACAAATTGCCATGTCTAACTGACAATGTTGACACAACTGATATTAACAGTAATATTAATGTAAATCCGATAATATTAATGCATGTCTACATACTCTCTATCTCTCTCTCCCTCTCTCCCCCCACCATATTATATATATATATATATATATATATATATATACCATAAGGTGCTCTCACAGTGGGCGCTCCATGTAGAGTGCACCTATAATTATGGGAGATGAGTTTAAAAGATCTATATGTATATATACTACCTATAAAAAATCAGCTTAATTAAACAACTCTAGCTGTGGTTTTAAAAGACTTGAAAATCAATAATAAATAAGGGTGCATTTTTATTTCGATCCTATGGCTAAAGTCATTGAATCAAGCTATTTTTTTATAAACGTAACATATACACATATATCTATCAAACCCACCTAACTCTATAATCATAGGTGAGCTCCACATGGAGCTCCCACTATGGGAGCACTGAAGGTAAGTTTCTAGATGCTAGGGAGGTCTTTGAGAAGGTGAAATGGGGCCTTACAGGTTGGCTTTCATTGTGTAAGGAGTTTTTTTTTTTTGGCAACAGTAACGAGTGAATTCGATTAATGAAGAAGGAGGTACAAGAGAGAAAGACCACGTATAGGAGAAGTATACATGGCAAACAAAAGAAATACAAACAAAAACATCTAAGAACTATGAGAAAAAAACCGAAAACAGAAAAGATACAAAAAAGAAAACCCCATCACCCCATACACCCAAATAAAGACAAGATTAGAGAAACGCCATTGCAAGTCTAAGTTTATATACTCCCACTTTTGCTAGAAAATCAACAATACTGTTCGCCGATCAAGGAAACATGAGAGAAGGTGATATCCCTCGACCTACACAACCTTCTAATGGGTATTTTTTGTTAGAAAACCTTGACTTGATAACATTCTTGAGGTAGAACTTACTCTCAAAAGCTAGCCGTTGAGAGAAGATTGCCTCAAGTGTTATATAGAGTCGTTGGTTTCACAACTTAACCGATGTGGAACTTTTTGTCACTTCACATTCTGTAGAGGATTTTTACCTCTCTTGGGAGGGATACTTAAGGAGAGGAAAGAGGAAAGTCCATCCAAATGTTAGCCAGATGAAGCCAGAAGCAGGGCTCCACAAGGTTAATGCCAATGGGGCAGCTAGGGGTAAACTTGGCCTAGTATAGGGGGGATCCTACATGACAACATGGGGAGAATGATTTTAGCTTTTTCCAAGTCTGCGGGAGTCATGGAATCTAATGAGGCGGAGTTAGTAGCTATAAGAAGAGCAATCTATCTTTGGTCAACGTGTGTGAATGGAAATTTGGAAGTTGAAGGTGACTCTGCGAATGCTATCACGTGGGCTAGTGGTAGGAAAAAGCCCCCATGAGACTAGTTAATATGGTGAGGAAAATTAGGCATTTGACAAGGAATAGACTCATCCACTTTAGACATGTGAGGCGTTCAGCCAACAGAGTGGTCGATTTTTTGGAGAAGGTTGGTGTTCATAAGTTGGTACTGATGCTGGAGTTTTTTCACTCTATTACTCCAAGAGTACCATGGCATAGGGGTTGAGGATTGTTTTTTTCTTGGTTTTTTTACTGTGTTGTAAGGTTTCATGTATGTTTGTTCTTCTCTTATTGTATTACTCTCTTATACAAATCATAGACTTCTTTGTACTTATATCCACATTTTAATGAATTCTAGCATTGTCTCCATTGAAAAAAAAAAAAGATGTACATGTGTCCCCATTTTCTCATGTTTCCCATGTTTTATACCTGCATGTACATTTTTATTAAAATTCTTCACATTTATGATTAATTAGGATTAGAAATGCAAAGTTAATTTAATATAGCATGTATAGGAGTGAATGGTAGGCATTCTCGATACAAACTAACATGATTATATCAACATCTCGAGGTTAAAAACAACCTTTGTTGGATTTATTCCTGATTTCTTCAATGATTCCAAGTCATCAACCTGAAAAGTGTGGCAATTGCTGGTGATTTAATAGCATATAGATAATCAACACTATAAACTCCTACAACTAAAGAAAGTTATGCGACAGCTCATAGTACAACCATATAAAGCTTGGAGAAGAATATTTTAATATTGCAATTCTAAGTCATCTTCCACCCAAATCATAGGATCCAATGGTTCCAAAAGCCATGCAGTGGTAACAAGCAATTCCTCCTGACAATTCCCCAAAAAAAGGAAGAAGAACAAGGAAAAGAGAAGAAAAGAAAAGGAAATACCTTTAGTCCATAGCAAAACTGCATTGTTAAGACTTGGCTCGTTGTCAAATCCTAGGTGGCATTTTATAGTGATCAGCTTTAAGCTACGTAACTTGTATAAAATTCAGAATTTCAAACTACTTGTACTGACCTGTCACCCAATTTAGACAAAAAGCTAAAATTTGGAGGCAACCCAAGTCAAAGACAATTTGAATATTCTAGAAAGAATTAATAGCTGGTTTTCCCAGACAAACAAAGTTATAATAAATAAATAAATAATCATCACCACCATCACCAAAGCAATTTGTCCCATCCATTTGAAGTCTGCTTTCTAAGTTAAACTTCTCCACTCGACATATCACAATTTTTTTTAAAGATAATAATGCTCAATGTGGATGCAAATTTTGTAGACCTTATAGTTGAGGATCATTACCCAAAATACATAAGGAACCTTCAGCACATTATTGCTTTTAAAGTTCTTGGCAGTTCTCTCAGAATTCTTTGCCTCCTGAATGAAATCTGTAGAGCAACCACCATACAGAAATCACTTCCATTAGCAACCTTGGTCTGAATGCCTTTGCATCTATGCTTAGAAATTCAACCATATCATCATCGTCATCATCCAAGTCATTTATACCATCAATCTAAGTTGCCTTTATATTTTCGATTTGGTAAATTATTTCCATGGGGCAACTGCATATCTGATGCCCATTGGACTTGAACCCACAATCTTTGGGTTGTAACAACAAGCCCTTATCAGTTGTGCTAGAGGTTCTTCTAAGAAATTCAACCATATTTATTCTCTAAATTGAAAGGGGGAACTTCAATAAACAGTATCAAGTCTCCCCAGTACAATTGAAAAGGGCAAATTGCTATCTTTTTTAAGTGAGAAAGATAATACTTATTGACAAGAAAAGAATTTACGGCACCATGTGCTATACCTAAGGAGATTCTGGACAATAGATGCAGTTGAGGCAAAGTGGGATAAGGCCCATATTCACCCCATATTGTTAGACCATTGTAAGAGTCTTTTGCACAGTTGGTAAGGACTTATTGTTGCAATTATAAAGGTTGCAGGTTCAATTCATATAGGTGGCAAATAGGCAGTTGGCATGAAAACAATTAGTCATGTCCAATTATGAGGGCCAACCCCAAATAGATGAAATAAAAGACTTTGAAGATGATGATTATCAGAGTATGTGCATAGAAACTCTAGCAAACCAAAGATTCGGGAAGATAAGTTGTTAGAAGCTATAAATGACTTAGGGCCATATTCTGATAGCTTTGATACTTGGGAAACATAAAATAAAGCAGTGTGTTATTGACATATGATGAGCAAAGCGTGACAGCGGGGACAAGTTAAGTGTTTTGGGATCATCAAGTGGCATGTCAATTGAAGGAGCATCTTTCATACAAGGAAATAGTTAAACTTGCAATGTATATGGAGTTGAATGCTAGGAAATCAACGGATGAAAAAGAAAATATGCATGGCTCAGATGTCCATTTTAAGATATGTCTGTGCAATGGCAAAGAAATATTGAATCATCAACGGGTACACGAGAAAACCCAAGGGTGGTATAATTGAAGTGAAGATCAAGAAATGTCATTTGAGATCATTTCATCTTGTACATATAAGACAAACACTAGCCCCAATACAAGGAATTCAAGGCATATACAAGAGACTGGACGGGGGATACTAATAAAGATTAAGTTTTTGGTGGAATGATAAAGAACATGGCCTTCTATAGACGTGTGAAAGTAAAATTGAGGAAACTGAACCTAGACAAATGGGATTAGGCTTCAATAATGATGATGGTGGTGGTTGTCGTGGTGGTGATGATGTGTCACATTCAATATTGGAGTGAATTATAGCAACTATGTGACGAATTTGTAAAAGATGGTTTCTTGTCACTAAGACCAACAGTGAATATCACTATAATGAGAATAGTACTAGGACGCAATTCATGGTGGGTTTGATCCAACGGTCTTGCATCATGGAATGTGGAAAACACATAAATGTGCTAAAAGTAATTCGATGTATAATCACTCAATATTGATTCTGATGCCATAATGTGTCCACAACCTGAATCTAATGTTACTGAATCCTTTAAGGCATGTTAAAATATCCGTAGATTCCCAAGTAAGCATGGTTGCTTTCCCAATCACAAGTTTGAATATTTAATTGAAACATAGGATTGATGATTTGGGAAGCACAAAACATATCTCACAAATCCAATTCCAACTACCATGTGATACAACTCCCATGTGAGATTTGTGATGCAGCTGTATGGATTGTTAAGTGTTGAAAAAGTACGTATGCAACTTGACATCCTTTTATGCATGTGTACAGACAAAGAAGCTTAAAAATTGCACAATGATGATTAAATTAAGTGGTCTCATGATAAATGTAGCTTGAGGAATATGGAATATTACTACATACAAGGGCCTTGCTCTTAGCCTCTGTACAATGGTCCAAATCATACCATTCTTCATTTGATTCATGCTTATGCTTTAATAGATCATCATTTGCACAATGTAATGAAATGATTTTTTAAATGAACTATATACTTCGAAAGAAAATTATTTTCCAAAAAAATTACAATTTTATTAAACTCTGAAAAGTAGCTCCAACATATCTGACTTATGATTGAAATGGTTGATAAAGCCTACCAGCCACACTGGAAACGTTTTCATTACACATTTGAATTTCATATATTTTCATATTCATTAGCACTTCAAATCAACCCTTGAGACAGAAAGGAATTCAGTTTCATGGTGTGTATAAGTTGGCTTAACAGTAATTTCAATCTATCCTTTCAAAAAAAAGGGTACTTCCGTTGTAGTTCTTCCGCAACAATAGCTCTCAAACATATGGAATGATAAATGTAAAGAACGTCAGAATGTATGCCGTTCCTTATTTTCAGTAGTTCTTTTTAGGAATTCAGTTTCATGGTGTGTATAAGTTGGCTTAACAGTAATTTCAATCTATCCTTTCAAAAAAGAAAGAGTACTTCCATTGTAGTTCTTCCGAAACAGTAGCTCTCAAACATAAGGAATGATAAATGTAAAGAACGTCAGAATGTATGCCGTTCCTTATTTTCAGTAGTTCTTTTTAGGAACACATCATAGAGTTTGTGTAAATAAGAGGAATGAACCAACATCACCATAAAGAATAGCCTATAATATTCCATGACTCACCAAGCTCCAAAGATATTGCCTTCTCAAATTCTGATACTAACCACTCAAATCTATATTCAGGAAAAATCTGGAAAAAAGAAGAAAGAAGACTCTCAAGGCCAAATAAACAGTAATCAGAAAGAATAGGGTCTCATTCTACAAATCAAAAATAAAATTTTACGATGTCTACATGGGTTGTAAGTTTAAGGAGACCTTATCTAATCCTCCCTAACTATTCACTTCAAGACTGATACATGTCAAAAGGAACAGCATAATATTTAAAGAAAACAAAATAAAAAATTATTCAAAAAGATATATATCTAAAGTGGACTAACAACTAAGGAGGGTAACATGATACCTTGATAACATATCCAAGAATAATGAATTTATGAATGATGTATAAAAAAAGGTCAAAATAAGTAAATGGATAGAATTAAAAAAAAAAAGGATTATCTCTAAGGCTAAATTCTATTTATTTTTATATGAAAGTTCATTCCAAGTTTGGACCAAATAGTATTTCATCTGCTTTCAAGTCATGATTTCCCCACTCCTCTGAACATTTTGATGTGAATCCGATGACAAGACATGAAATAAGCATTTGATGAAGGTCGCATGCTAACGGAAAAGAACCAGTGGGCATGTGATTGACTATTTCAACATAACAAAAAAAGGGGGTAGAGACTTAGTTATGAAGATAATGAAACACTCATTGTCCCAATTTTGCTGTGCTTTGATTTTTAGGGTTGTAATTTTTACCAATGAAAGTTATAGCCTTTATTTGCACCCACAAACTTGCTTATTCAATCTAAAGTGCCTCAACATTTGCTAGGACCTTACTTTCCTCTACCACTCAATTAATACTGAGCTTGGAATCTTAGACCAACCATGAACAGAGAAGACCATCAAATTTGGTTATTTGATAGACTCTACAATAATCTGAGCACCAACTGCCAGACTTGGCTCTTAATCTCAAAATAAAAGGAAAAGAAAAAGGAACAAACTCAACTACTAATTCCTACTATGAAGGGACAAAAAAAGAAAGATAAAAAACAATTACTGATTCAAGCGACCAATAATAACAGTCAAGAGAAGACAACAAACAATACTAGAATAAATTCCACATAATGCCTCAAATGAATGGAATTTAGAAAACAAACTTGTTACTAAAGCTTTATGAATTTCTTCAACAATTCTATTTAAAAAAAAACAGAAAAAGTGTAAGCATGTGGTCCACAATTCCTATTAATCATTAAATAAATAAAATTGTATAGATTTTGCAACATTCTTATTTAGATCATGAGCCATCATGTTTCGCCATTGTCATATTATGTCTACAACTGTGAAGAGTATTATAAGCCTATAATTGTTATATTAAGTGATGTCCCAAAACAATTAGAATTAGTGAAAAAATAACAGAAATAATATGTTTCAGACGAAATCTATTAATTGGGAACAAAGAAAAAACTTAAATACCCAAGTAACATATTTTGAGAGGAGAGCCATCGTTGAAATGTCTACTGTCATCTGGTTCTCCAAGCCGGGATACTGTACCTATGTTCCAGAAAGAGAAGTTAGCAATCAACACATTGCTCCAATGCATAATTGCCATAATTCATCTCCAAATTATAACCATGAAAGAAATTTTCTCTGACTAGTACATAAAATAAATATCTGGTGCTAGTTTGAAAACTAAACTAAACCACATTTTCATTTGTGAAACTTCATAAAAAATATTTGTTATTTATGACAATAAATTTGTTTATAATGTGATGAAAAATTGAAAATAAATACTTTATATCATTGAGTAATTTCAGTGTCATTTATGAAAAGAAGAGAAATCTGCAGAACCAATTCTTTCAATATATGGTGTTACTTAAGCAAGCGGGATGAGTTCTAAGACAACCTGTGCCTCATCCCAAGCTTGAATCAATCTGACCTGCCAATGCATTATAGACACAAATTTCAATTGTCCACAAATCTGCATTGAACTGATTTGGCTAAGTGGGTAAGCAATGGATCAACTGCTCCTTGAGAGATCAGTCTGTGGTCTTTAACAAGTGAAGAACTTGAGCACTGATTACAACTGCAAAGTTACAAAGAAGTTCAAGTACAAGCTTTGAAATTACAAGAGCATTCAACCTTCAAGTTCATGGTGATGAAACTTGGATAGATGCAGCTGAAGTACTCCATTGGGATACAAAGGCTGGACTTACTAGTTGGAATTGCAAGTGTGGTCTCAAACAACAACAATTGGATATGTAAGTGGAACAATGAGCCTTCTTCCATTTATGAGAATCCAAACTAGTATGCTAAAGAGGTAAGGAACCTCAAGCAACACCAGTGTCATCCGAGGATCTCTCAGGAAAAAAAATGTGTTCACTAAGGTAAACTCTCCAAAGAAATCAAATATGCTCTCCAAAGATTAGATCCAAAAATAAGTTGTCGTCGTCGTCATCATCATCGTCACAACCACTTATCCTATCTATCTCACAATCACTTATCCCATCTATCTTGGGTCGGATTTGTAGCAATAGTTGACCATCACAACATTGCGAGCACCCAATTACTTATTAGCATGGACCTTTTTTACAAGCCTACAACCCACTCTCTCTCCTAATTTAAAATCTTCTACTCCCACTTAGACACTCAAGCTACCTAACATTTTGAGAATTGTGTAATACCCCGCCCCAGAGGGAGGCCTTGAAGTGGAGTGTCCCATGGGAGAGAGAAAATCGTCAGGAAAGGCGAGATTCCCTATCCCACATCGCCTGGAGTATGGAATGTGCGCTGATATATAAGCTTGGGTACCTCTCCTTCAAACACAACGCGTTTTGGGGTGTCTCACTAGGTGGACTCTCCAATGCAAAGTCTTGTGGGTCCTACCTGTGGGGTCAGAGCGGACAATATTGTGCTGGAAGAACGGGTTATTACAAATTGCCACTGTTAATTTTGCACCTAAAACTACCACCACATCTACCGCATTCCCACATTCTAAAACTAAGCTTTAAGGTCCTTTTATTTTCACCCTCTATGTATCATGAGTTTTTTGAGCCGTACTCTATGCTTCATGAGTTAGGTGATATGTGTGCTAGAATCCGATACTATTTGAAGTATCTCCTTCAGACAACCAAAGCAATAGATTCACGGATTTTTTTATACTATTTGAATAAAATAAAATAAATATTTAGTTTAATGAAAATAACCTGTTAAAATAACACCAACCAAAATAAAATTCTACTCTAAACAATCAAGCATATGGAGAGTTGGAGACATGTCCGACAAATGTCACTCAGTTCTAATGTTTTTAATGTTAGCCATCAATGTTAAAATAGCAAAAAAAAATGCTAAAAGAGCCCACAAAGAATTGAATAAGGGGAGTTGGAGACATGTCCAACACATGTCACTTGGTTCAAAGAATCGTTTCTTGTGCAAATTACACTTGTATTCTCTATTTGCTTCCTTTTTACACGTGGCTAGTTCCTTTCAACTAAAGAAAAGGGCCTTCAAAAGCTGAATAAGGATCCTCTAGTGCACTAGGGATTTCTGAAAGTAGGGAAGAGAGCTTTTTACAGCTCTTGCATTTTTCATATTATTGGATATATCAAGTGAGATCTACAGAAGAAATGTGTGCAGGCTGATGGAAGTGCTATCCTATTCTTAACAAACATAGCTGACCTTGATTGCCACTTCTTGATGATCTTTCAACACTGCACGGTGCACTTGTGCAATTGATGCTGCGGCAATTGGTTGCTCATCAAATGACAAAAACCTGGTATGCATATAGATTCTTAAATCAACGAAAAATCAGACAACATCCTTTGAAGCATATTTATTAATTAGGAACAAGAGCAGTGCCATGCAAACTCTGTTTTCTAAACCAATTCACCAGATAAAGATAATTCATCTGCTACTACACTTATAGACTATCAACCCAAAATTGAAGCCTATCCTTTCTCTGAAATTGTGACGAAAAGAAAAAAAATAATTCAAGAATAGCGAGATTTAATTAAAAACAAAGAGACAAGAATCTGCAATCTTAGTGCATGACATCGACATGATAAAAGTGATACTAAGTGATAGTAGCACTTTGTGCGCATTACTGATGACATTTTTCCTTTTGAATATGTCCTCTTTCATTCAAGAGAAAATGGGCCAAAGGCTACAAACGCTCTGCCCACGATGAACTGGAAGCTACCTTCGAAGATATGAACGCAGACACATAAGTAAGTATCAGTACAGCCAATAAACTCTGTTCCATGGTTTTAAAGTGTAGATGTAGAAGAAAAGTTACAAAGAATTTAAGACAACTTACAACTCAGATATTTCCTTGTGCAAATTATTGATTAATACTTCTTCAATAGCTTTAAAGTGACAGGGAACTGCCTAAGGAAAGTGAATAAGACGAATCAACCAGTAACATGCTTAACGTAAATGCAAGGAACATGAAACAACTCTCTTTCAAAAAGAAGAAGAAAAGAAACGAAACATGAAACAACCAGAAATACCTTGTCTTGTAGGGAGGAAAGAGTTGAAGAGTATTCCTTTGGAATATTTTGCAAAGATCCAATAAACTGACCAGCTTTCACATAGAATCCTTTGTTGGTTTCACAAAGTTTCAAAATCCTTTTGGCTGACCGTAGATGAACCTAAAACCCAAAATACACTTGAGATTATTAGAGGAAATTGTCCATTTTTAAGTCTCTTGTTATTTGTTAACTGGTTTGATCAAGTAATGAGAGACACATCTAATTAAACAGGAATTAATTAGAGAACATCAAGATGTCACGTCTGCTTTAATAAAGACCTCTGAAAAGCTATTGGCAATTAATCCTCACAGAAACAAGAAATGATAAGACACAATGTTTCTCCAAAATTCTCCCTGTTGGAGCAAACAATGAATTAATTTATGTTTGGATCTTGCATGACATACAAGCTCTGTGAAAAAAATCTGCTGACTTGTGAAACAACAAAGGATAGATACCTGAAGACAGTGTATGCCAAAAACCACATAATCCAGCAACTATGAAGGGAATAGAAAGGGTTTTCTATAGCATGAGATACAGGACCTGGGAGAGCATGAATACCACATACCCCCTCCAATTAAATCCATCTGGGATAAAACACATGCAACTAAGCAGATATTTAAGGGTTCGTTGGGAATGTCCAACCACAGGTTGAATAAATATTGTGGCATTTGAGAGAAAAGAAAAAGGTTGAATAAATACATAAATTGGTCAAACTTGTGAGTTATATCCATCTCTTCTTCCATGCAATAGGTACGCACACATTGGGAAAACAAAAACAAAAAGATCACTCAGGAAAACTTTTTCTGCCTTTCTTTTTTTTTTTAGCAGTAACGAAAAACTTTCATTAAAAGAGGAAGATTACAAGAGAAAATAAAAAAGGAAGAAGAAAACAAAAGCATAAGAGAATTAGGCCTCCACGGAGAAATAAACCAACAAAAACCAAAATACATGGACAAAAACAACAAGCTCCCCAAAAATAAAAACCACTATCCTCCAGGAAGGTGGAAAGTGCCACAGGTTGACCCTTCCACTCCATTTCTTGCAAAGAAATCCACAACACCATTAGTTGATCTACTGATGTGTACAAAGGATACCTCCAAGCCCATAGCCAAATCCCTAATCTCCCTCACCAAAGTGATTAATCTCCAAGAAGGACGCTTCACACCCCTAGCCCATTTAGTGGCATTGGATGAATCACTTTCAATTACTAATTTGTCTCCCCCTACATCAAACCCTAAGGACAAAACTCTCCGAATACTAAGAAGTTCCGCTTCATTAGAATCTTTGATCTCCATAGACTCCGAGAACATAATTCTAGTGAAGCCCAAATGATCCCTAAGAACACCTCCAATCCAAGCCGGTGCGGATTTATCCCTGGAGGCACCATCGGCATCGAATTTCTGAATCCCACTAGGAGGGGGGGACCAATCAACGCGAGGCTTTCTTTTTCGGGGAATGGACTTCAAACAACCCTCCCAAGACAAGAACAAATCTCTGACTTTGAAATCTTTGAATTCCTTGTTAGCGCAAAGCCACGAATACAATCTCCACTTAGCATTTTAGAACAACTCACTAAACTCCGATGCGCTCTCCTTAAAGATCCTAGAATTCCTCTCATTCCAAATGGACCACAAGACCACAGCTGGAATGGTATCATTTGGGCCCACTTCTATGGCACACATAAGCCATGTAATCCTTTGGATGCTTTCCATATTTTATTTAGTATGATATAAAAGATCCAAAGGCTAGAGTGAGAGAGAGGAAAACTTTTTAAACTTTTTTTATGCTTTCTGGCTCCCATTTTTATGGACACCCAAGCACAGCCAAAGCCACGTAATTCTCTTGGACGCTTTGCATGTTTCGTTTAATATGATATAAAAGAACCAAAGATCAAACCAAAACATATTGCACTTTTGTTGCCACAACGAATCACACATATTATATACCAAATGAAGTATTTGAAGCATCCATGGGAGTTGCATGGCTTAGGCTGCGCTTGGTGTCCATAGAAATGGGAGCATGAAAGGCAGAAATGATATCTTGCTCAAAAAAGGAAGAATGATAGCCAGTGCGTGCCTTGTCTGCCTCCAAGCCTTGGAAGATGTTGATCTCGGCAGTTTGGAACTTTGTTTCAAACCAATTTGATCATTAGTGGACTATGTCTTCCTCAATTTCTCAGTTGTCCTATGCTTGGGATATTGTTAAGGTTTCCCCAAGGTGTTCTTCCCTATGGTGTCTTCCCTTTTGCCACTCGTTGAAATCTTTGGTGGGAAACTAACAGGGTATTTAGGAATTCAGCCAAACCCCCTAAGCCATCTCTAGTCGGATCTTCACTAAATGCGCATCATGGGCATCATGTCTCGAAGATTTTAGGAACATCCCGATGAATGAAATTCTATGAGCTTGGAAAGAGTGCATTGGATTGTCATAAAATCCTATTATTTTGCTCTTTTCTTTCGTCTTTTCTCTTTTAAGTTTTTGTGGGTGTAATGGGTTGTCAGGTGACTTCTTTAACTTTTGTTCTTTTTGTAACTGCACCTTTGGTGTTGTTTTTATTAATATAGTAATCATTTAAAAAAAAAAATTGAAAGCCAAAAATGAGTGTTCATAGAAATTGGGGGGAGGGAGAGCGGGAGGGGGGGCATATTGCACTTTGGCTGCTACAGTGAAACACATATAGCTGCCATTACACGTTCAGGAAGACTTTTTTCTGCTTTTCTTGCTCCACTCATGTCGACACCCAAGCACACCCTAAGCCATGTAATTCCCTTGGATGCTTTGCATATTTCATTTAGCATGAAATAAAGGATCCAAAGGTCAAAGAAAAACATATTGCACTTTGGTTACCATAGTGAAACCATGGGATTTTTAGAACAAGAAGATTTTATTTTGGCTCTGGTCACAAAATCAGCCATCACAATTTCGACATTACAGAATTAGAACCCCATAATATTTCTAATGTTATACATCAGACCCTAACATACAAAAGAGAAAAAAGATAGACAATATTACCTTGGACAATATGTTGCGATATTCATCAGAATCTGGTGGTAAGCCATGCAAAGAGTACTTATAGTCAATGACATTGGAAGCAATCTACATTGAGAAGGACCATCCCAAAGCATAAGAGAATAAGAATTTAATGTGAGATTGACTAGAACACGTCCTAATAGTTGATCCATAATTACAAGGAGATATGTACACCAATTAATAACAAACTGTAGGGACCATGCTAAAATAATAAAGCTAACCCAAAAATCACATTGAGCAGGGATCCTCAGTATTAGATTGATGGCCATCAAATGTGCAGCTAGCATGAAGTTGTCACCAATCACAATCAAACAAACAAAATCAATTGTAGCTCTGCTTGACCAATGTGGATTTCATGTCAGATTTTATCTTGGCATCCACAAATAGGTCCATTATTTGACCCATAAGAAACCATGGTGTTTTTGGATCAGGTGAAAATTATAAGGTGATTCACAAAACCTGGAAATCCATAATGAGGCACAAAGTTTCAGCTGATAAGTTGGGGAAATTTGAAAGGTCATTCCATATCTGCCCGACTTGGAAGAAAATTGAGAGAATTTCTCCAGAATGTTCATATGCCAAACAGGTGAAACTATTTTCCATACCAGTAACTACATATTTTTGCTCAATCCAAACAGACCTTGAGCCACTAATCCCCCTTTACAATGTGTAAAACTCACAGGCTGAATGTTGCAGGCTGCATTTGTATTGGCAGAAAAAAAAAATTGGGGGGATTCCATGGTTAATTGCGACAGCTCAGTTGCCAGCTGATGCTATACCTGGGTGCAAATTTTTGGTAAAGAAGTTCGGAAGAATAGTATCACCCACATGGAGCTGCCAATTTCACAAATTGTCCAAGTAGGAAAAAATGGACAAAAGTTTGCCACACTCATTCAATTATCAAATGAGCAACTTCAGGCGACCCGATACTTTCTCCCATTTCAATCAGATTAAAATGGTCTAACCTTTTGCTCCATTTAGATACACAGAAACAAACATACATCATGAGTAAATAATCACATTTTAGCCCAAATAGTTAAACGCATTTCTGTTTTCAGTTGAAGCTTATTTTCCAATGAAGCATGTTACTAACTAATTGATACAGACAACGCACGAGCTTCTACACAGTTTTCCTCAAGAAAAAAGAAGTTACAGCAGAGGAGTAATTTCTTTATAAAAGATTTGAGGACACGATTAAGGAAGAATGCCCTCAATCTTCAAAAACCCATTTCAAATTCATATACCCAAGAAATAGAGCGACCCTTATCATGGTTAAATCCCAGTACGCCAAAACCAAGCAGAAACTCAATAACCCATTTTAAAGTGTGAAATGAAAAGAAAAAGAAAAAAAAAAAAAGCACATTTGGAGCACGGAGGACAAGAAAAAACTAAATTATCTCCAAAACCAAGAGTCAGATTAGCTCACAAAATAGAAAGGAAAATCAGAAAACTTCAAGAGAACAATCACAACCCAATACTCACAATAGAACGAGAGAGAGAGAGAGAGAGAGAGAGAGTACGGTGCGAATGGCGCGAGAAGAACGGAGGAGAGAGTGAAAGGGTGCCCCAAGTGAAGAAAAGGGAGAATCGTTGGGGTTGGGATTTGATGGTTGGAAGGTGAGACCAGCAATGCCAGTGACAGTGACAGTAGCCGTTATGAGGAAGGCGTTGGCGGGAAATTTGAAAAGACGTTTCCCAAAATTCTTCATCAGAGAACGTAGCTGGTTTCCAGAAGGAAAATTGGGAGAGGGGACGGCGGATGGTTGAAAGAGAATGGGGGACAACCACTGCAAAACAGGGTTGGCAAATTGTAGACCCGACCCGTGCGGATCAGACCCAGAAGTTCCGACTCCCAAAAGCTAGTTCATGAATTCTAAACCAATGAATGTTTTAAAATCCAGCTCCTCCAGCGACTTGTCTAAGAGAAAGGGTGGGTTAAATAAAATTTAACTGATTATTTATAGTCAAATCTGGTCAAATTCATGTTATTAATATAATATTATTAATAATATTAAATTATTACGTAAAGTTATATTTTATAAAAATATATTATTTCTCTCATAAATACAATTATAAATACTAGAAATTAATAATCTAAAATTTATATTTTTAAAAGAACCAACATCTTCATTTTTATTTTCTTTATTTAAAGAAATCAAGGGTTTTTAAGAGTCACAAATTTATTAAATAAATCGGATTGACCCGTAGGTCACATAGAGTTTTTAAATGACTCAACTCAATGTTTCAATCGGGCTATGGTTGACCCACAAGTCAACCCACGGGCCAGGACGGGTTTGACAACACTGCTACAAATGAAGCTCAGAGAATTCATTCTTGTCAGTAGAAGAGCAATTTTCTCACACCGGCCATTTTCTTAAGAAGAAAAAAAAAACCTAGAGAAACACTTCCAGAAAATATCTTGAATCATCAAGATATTTTAAAAATTATTAAAACAGAAATAAGTCCAACTTCTAACAAAAAAGAGCATATACATGTGATCTAAACAAATATGTGTTAGGTTTTGTGAAATCTCAATATGAGATATTACTAGTTTGGTCCTCGAGTCCCAATATGAATTTTTAATGAAGAGCAATTATGTAATTTTACATTGCACCGGTGTAAACACTAATTAGGACTGTATATAATATCTCTTTTCATGAGAGAGAGTAGATGAGCAACAATTGTAACAAGAGGCGTTGTCTCCTTTTTGTTGTTTTGACTTTGAACATAGTGGATTTGATTTGAATCGGTAGATGTACTTAAAGATAATTATATAAAACCTCTGTATTTTTTATGTAATTGATATGTGATTTTTTTTTTTCGTTCATTGTTTTATGTATTTATATTCACAATAATATGTTGGAGATTAAAATGGAATATATTTGAACTTAACAAATGTTCCTCCCAAAGATTATTCACAGATCATCGACAAGTGGGCACAATCCATGTCCATCATGATGACAAACTATAGATCCACCCAAAAACCATCTAGATTCATTGACGTAACGTTCTTAATTGGTTAAGAAATTGAGAAGATTCCAAAGAAGGGAAAGAATTGAAAAACCGGTTGGATAGAAGAATTACAAGATGATTTTGATTCTATCATTTATGAATTCAGTAGTGAAATAGGAAAAGAAATTATTGAAAAAGGATCTGTAAATTTTTTGGTTGAGGTCGTAAAAGACCGCCTCACTAAACTGAAATTATGTAATATCTGTGATTTCACTACTTCAAAACATTTTTTTTTGAAAAATATTATTACAAAACTAAGTAGTGAAGTGAAAGATTTATGGTTAAAACAAATTTTCAATAAACTTCATTCACCATAGAATGTTTTACATGAAACCATTTATCCTGAGTTTTCATCCAAGCCCCAGATGAAAGATACTTTTAAGTGCTAGAGCCAACTACACCTTTAGGACAATTCATGATCAATGTCTCAAGGAAATGGCTTTGAATAGGGGTGAAACCCGTATCACCCAACTTGAGAAATCAATGAGGTTGGGTCATGTGTTTGTATATTTCAACTCGGGTCGAGTTAGGAAAATAAAAACCCGTATGAAATTTAGATTGAGTTGGGTTGAGAAATTAAAAATCAACCTGATTCGATCTAACCTCGGATTGACTTAGGTTAGAAATTCGAGTCGTGTTGGATTGAGTAATTTGGGTCAACAATTTGAATCAGATCGGATCACGTCACTTTCAATAAATTTTGACATATTAAGTTGAATTTATGAAAATCCAACGTGACTTAAGCTTATTTCAATCCTAACTTCGAAACAAGTTAAAAGTCAAATTTCTAAGTCTTCCATGGAACAAAATTACTGTGACAAAATCCTTCGAGCAAACCTGTTATAGGATGTGACGTAATAAAACCTTCAGCAAGAAAATGGAAGAATATGGTCTAGGAAGAAACATCATCCTAAACCAAACAAAAAATATATAAGAAATAGAAAGTATAATAAAAGATTTTCTCTAAACAAATGTACTTGTGATGAAAATGGTCATATAGCACCAAACTGTCTTAAAAAAGGAAAAAAAAAAATGTAAAACAGATGTTTAAATTTCTTGAAGAAAGAGATTTATAAGTCTATTATCTTGAAAAATTATCTGAAGATGATTCAGCTCAATATGAACTATCTTGAACTATCTTGAAAATTTCTTTAAGAAAGAGATTTAGAAGTCTATTATCTGAAATTATCTTGAATTCATATTTAATGGCTCATTAAATACAAAGCTAAAATTTTGAACCTGGATGTCATAAATTTTCTTCTAAAAAATTCTCATTACAATAAATATGTTGAAATAAATAGAATACATTAATTCAACCAAATTAAATTTTAAGTTACATATGCACAAACGCCTTATAAATTTAAACATATAATACAAGTTATTTTATTTAAATTATCTCTTTAAAAATTCTCAGAAAAATAGTCCTGAGGGATGTGATAAAATAAAATATTTATTTAATAAATTGACAATAAAATAAGAATCATTTAAGAATAGTTTTCAGGAGACTTGTTGGTGTCAAAATTGTGCATGTAAGAGGACTAGTTGTAGAGATTAAAGTTTAAATTTTATTAGTATAATATATGATAGTAAATGAGTTTTGTTGGTGTTAGAGAATGAATGTAATGATTATAAATATATTCACAATAAATAAATTAAGTTTATATTATATTTTTAGCCCTGGATCTAAAATACACAATATAAATGGTGAATATAGTCGGTGGCTAATAGGTATGGTGACTTGCCCATCTCGTAGTTCGCGGTTTTTATTGCTAACTTGCTTAAAATGAAAAATAACATTTCACGCGAATAGATGTCATTTACCGACACGTGTCATGATATCACACTAAGTCAATAGGTATGGTAACTTTCCCATGTCGTAGTGTCGCGGTTATATTGCTAGTTTTCTACGAATAACTAAAGAAAGAAGTCCGACAAGAGCAGCAACCAAAAGTCCAAAAACAACTGCGGCTGCAGAGTCATTGGAAAACGAAATCCAATCTGGCTGCACATTCATTGGAAAAGGAAATCCAATCTAGATTCGGAAAAAGAATCTTTTTCTCTACTTGGCATCTTATCAAATTTCAGGAATCTATTAAACCCATTTTCTCGCTTTCAAAGAATCCTCAGCCAACTTTCTTGAATTTTGATTTGGATTTCGATCTCAAATGGGTTCTCAGGAGGAAGAGAGATTGCTTCAGGAAGAAGTTGGCGTTTCTGAGGTACGTATTTTGCTGTCTCCTTCCTGTATTTGCCATTTGATGTTGATTCTTCCTTACCCATCTGTTCTGTTTTTCTTAGAAAACTAAAAACAGAAATGGATATGACCAATTTTGATGAAAAGCTGGTTATTTTCCAAGAAAATATTTCCCTTTCCATGCTTACAGACGGAGGTTCCCTACGTTTGATGATTCCTTTGCTTTCTTTTTACTTTATTTGGATGCATGGGCAAGTTTCTTTGGACGATAGCTATTCTTTTGATTAGCCATTTCTATATCTAGATAGAAATTGTTATTTCTATGAAAAGTGCTTGCTTTTCGTGCATTGGGTTAGATTTAAACGGTGTAATCTTTACTAAATTTCCATGTTTCCATAATAACATCTCTGAACATCTCTGTCTATATCGAAATTGGGGGACAATTCACAATTGTTTTACAACTTCAATTGTGTTCACTTTTGTGTGGAAAAATGGTTTCCAACTTTTCATGATGATAATGACAATGGGGATTGTGTGGACTTTGTAATTCAAAGATAATTTCTATTCTAGTTTTGATGCACCTATTATTTTAGTGATGGTTGGCATAGCTGGTAAGTGCTTCGTTGTTGCAACCATGAAGGTGACATGTGTTGAAAGGGAAGAAAATAATGAAAAGGAGGACGAAAGGTGGGAGAGATTAATTATCTATATTGTATTTCTTGTTTGAAGGAGGAGTTGTACTTGTACACATTTATATATAGAATACAATGAGCCAATCAATGCGGCAATTAAGGAAAGAAGAATAAATTACACCTAGTAACATCTGTAGTTCAACTCTATAATAAGACATGTGAAAAATACATAATTTATAATATTTACAACACTCCTCTCTGAGCTAGTGCGAAGATATCGATCAAGCCAAACTTGTTGAAAACATCATCTAGTTGAGAGCAATAGATGGCTTTCGTCATCATGTCAACTGATTGATTCCAGACTTCAAATATGGAGTGACAATATTCCCAGAGGATACATGATGTCAAAGAAAATGACAATCAATCTCTATATGTTTTGTATGCTCATGAAAAACTGGATTGGAAGCAATATCGATTGCAGTTTGATTGTCATAGAACATGATAAGTACCTTTGACGAAGGAATACCCAATTCATCAAGAAACTACTTGGACCACAATAATTTACATGTTGTGTTAGCCATGACTCTGTATACTTCTGCACTAGAACGAGCAAAAACAGTTTGTGCTTCTCCAAGAAACCAAGTGAGATCCTAAAAATACAATACCTCGAGGTAGATCGTTGATCATCAGAAGTCCAACTCAGTTAACGTCAGAGTACCCGCAGATAACATAGACTGATTTTGATAAAAGAGTCCATGATCATGGTGTGCCTTAAGATAGCGTAAAATGCGATATGGTGAGCATACGTAGGAGCATGTATAAATTGACTGACAACACTGACAACATAAGCCAAGTCAGGCCGGATGATGGTAAGATAAATGAGTTTGCCTATCAACTGCTGATAAACACGAGGATCAGTTAGAAGAGTATCATCGGATGTAGAAATTTTGAATTAACATAGAGTGGTGTATCTGTAGGCTTGCATTCAGAATATCTAGAATTGTGAAGAAGATCTAAAGCATATTTTTGTTGGGAAAGAACAAGTCCTTTAGATGATCAAGCAACTTCAATTCCTAAGAAATAATGAAGTAAGCCAAGATCCTTAATCTTAAAGGACTGTTGCAGATAGGCTTTCAAAGCACTGAGAGAGGACTCATTGTTCCTTGTTAAGACTATATCATCCACAAAACCATGAGAAGTATAATAACATCTTTAGCACGATACACAGAAACAGAATGATCTGATTGACATCGTGCAAAACCATAAGTTAAGAAGGCTATGCTAAATTTAACAAACCATGCCCGAGGATACTGTTTCAGACCATATATTGCCTTTTTAAGTCAGCATACCTTCCCTTGCTCCCCCTGTCTAATAAAGCCCGGAGATAGTAGCATGTAAACTTCTTATTTCAAGTCACTATGGAGAAACATATTCTTGACATCTAACTGATGAAGAGTCTACTCCTGAGTAGTAGCAATAAAAATGATAACCCGTATAGAGGTGATCTTTGCAACATGAGAAAAAGTATCATGATAATCAATTCCATAGGTCTGAGTGAATTCTTTAGCCACTAGGCGAGCTTTGCATTGAGCAATGGATCCGTCTCGATTATGTTTTGAGAGCAAAGACCCACTTACACCCTACCATAGTCTTCCCCTGCAGCTGGGATACCATCTCCCAAGTCTGATTGTTTTCAAGCACAACTACTTCTTCATCCATAGCAGCCTTCCAAGAAGAATCTCGAAGGGCACTATCAATCCACTTAGGAATGTAAGGGGTATCTATTTTGGAGAGGAAGCTGCGATATGATGGAGAAACAATATTATAGGAAACAAATTGATTGATCAGATGTTTAGTACACACATGTTTACCTTTCCTCAAAGCGATGGGAAGATCATGATTCTTAGGTGATGGATCTTGACAGTCCAAGGACGATTGGGTTGTAGCAGGTGAAGGATGAGGTCTATTTTTCTTCCTGTGATAAACAATGAGAGGCTTAGAGGTAGACAGATTAGAAGAACTGTCAACTATATCTGTAAGAATAAGAAGAACATGAGGAGAAGAAGAAGACTTATGATTGGATGGTTGAAAATATGGAGTATTAAAAAAAAAAATCCATAGAAACAAATCTTTTTTCAAATATTGGATCAAAACATTTATATCCCTTTTGAGTGGAACAGTAGCCCAAGAACACACAGTTCACAGTTTTTTTTTTCAAGCTTGTCAGCAGAAAAATCATGAACAAAACAGGTACATAAAAAAATACGCAACAAAAGTATAGAAACAAACCGATAGGTAAAATAACATCAATAGGTGCTTTGTTATTTAAGACTCTTGTGGGCATGCAATTTATTAAATAACAAGTAATAAGAATAGATCAGGCTAATATGGCTTAGAAACATTCATTGCAAATAACAAGATCGGGCTACCTCAAGAAGATAATGATTCTTCCTTTTAGTAACTCTATTCTGCTGAGGTGTATGGGGGCAGAAAGTTTGAGATTCAATCTTACGTTCCTGAAGATAATGTTAAAAAGGGTGAGACATATATTCTCCACTATTATCACTTCGTAAGGTTGTAAGGTGATAATTAAATTGAGTAGTAACCCAATTATGAAAAGTGCGAAAATGATCAAAGAGCTCAAATTTATGTTTCATTAAATAAACCTAAGTTATTCGAGAGTAATTATCTATGAATGTAACAAAATAACGAAAGCTCGTTGAAGAAACAACGGGTGACATCCAAACATCAGAATGTATTAAGGAGAGAAAAGTGGAAGAGGAATGATTGGAAGTCTGAGAAAATGTGGGTCGATGTTGCTTTCTATACTGGAAGCTTTCACAGACAAAATTATCTATTTTCAAAGAAGGTTGCAAATGCTTTAACACTGTATAGGATGGATGACCAGCCCACAATGCCAAAGCTAATAGAACAACTAACATGTTTTGAGCCAGTTTGTGAACCAAAGAAGTGCAAACCCTTTTCTTCACGACCACGTACAATCGTCCTTTTTCTGACCAAATTCTGAATAACACAATGAGAATGGAATAAAAGTCACAGAACAATTTAAGGCCTTAGTAAGTAATAACGCCATCCACCCCACATGGGGTAGCTTAGCTGGTAACATTCCATCTTAGGTAGCGGGATGGCACGAGTTTGAGTCCCCACGGCGTAACCTGGTGGCTATCCTGTGGGGGCGTGGGACGTCACCCGAAGGGGGGGTTTAGTAGGGCTGTGCTCGAGGTTCTCCCCTTCCGTCATTGATGCGGACATCATAGATGGTGAAGAGAATCGTGTTTTTGATCCATGTCCAAGACCCAACACAGTAGACCTTGCAGCCCAATGAGTCCTAGGGTCAGTTACATATTAGGTATGTTTAATTTTGGGACAGTTTTTTTTCTTTGAATTGAAATAGGACTGTTTTTTTTCTTTGAATTAAAATAGGACAGTTTTTTCCTTTCAATTAAAATAGGACAATTTTTCTTTCTTTGAATTAAATCAGGTATGCTGTTTCTGTTTTTCCATATTATAAGAGGATGGTATGTAGCCAATAGAGGCAGACGATTATGAAATAAGGTTTGTGTTGTTTTTCTTAAAGCAACATGTGAATTGCTTGCGTTTTATTTACTGCAAAAAGGATTGCAGTATTAGTTGAAGTTGCAGTCTCACTTGCTGTAACAAACAGCCATTCTTGGGAGTTCCGGCGAGGACGTGGCTGATAGTGAAGCAACCAGAAAACTGTTGCTGAATTCCTACCGAACCCGGAACGCCGGGGTTGAATCTGAATTTCCCTCTCCTCGTCAGAATCAGACTCAGAGGAAAAGAGTCTGGATTATTTCCAACCAATTTGGTTGAAGGCAAGCAACTAGCTGCAGCATTTTCTGCAGTGTTAGTGGGTTCTGAAGACTCAGAACTTGTGAGGACGATTTGGTCAATTAACCTCCTTCAATCAGGTAATTCCCAATACTCAATTGAGTATTTTGGACTAATTGAATCTGTTTAATACCCAGTTTTTCTGAAAGAGAAGAGAAAACTGTGTAAACTGATTGAAAAGAGTTTTTCTAAACAGTGTTTTGGATCTGTTTGGGATTGAAAATTAATTTGTTAAAAATCTGTTTTCAATTGGTTAAGTAAACCCAGTTTCTAAACCTGTTTGGATTGATTTAAGGTAGTAAGAAAAACCAGTTTTACAACCAGTTTGGGGACTGAAAATTGGATTTTTCTGTGTGTATTTTAACGTCAGTTGGTGGCTGATTTTAGAGGATTGAATCCGGTGTTATTGTGGGAATAGGCTGAATTAAAACATTAAGAAACCCAGTCTTTCAATCTATTTTGAAACTGATTTGAGGTGAAAACTTTGATAAATTTAGTTTCCAATTGTTATCAATTGGAAGGTTAAAATCAGTTCCCAAACATGGTTTGTGACCAACTTGTGACCCAGTTTTGATCTCAGTTGAGTTCAGTCAAGGCTTAGCCACAACAGGTTTGTCCAAGTTTTGGGCCTGATTGTGTAAGTTCTTCAAGTCATTGAATACTCAATTTGTTTTATCAAAAGTAACTAGTCTTCAAGTAGTCAATTTTTTATCTAAAGTTTAGTTGGGTTTTGAAAGATTTTGTTAAAATTCAATGAACATGTTTTAAAATCCACCACTGGATTTTCATCCAATTCACTTTATTCAATCAAGTCTAATGCTTATTTGAGTTGGGTTTACTTTTTAAGATCCATGGGTTGCGTTAAGCCCGTATCGGTTTTTGATTTAATCAACCGGGACACTCAAGTTGTGTCATTGCTTCTGCTTAAGCGATTGAGTAGAGTGTATAATCCTACCCAGTCTGCATCAGTCATAAAAAAGAAGAAGTATAAAAAAATGGATGAAAGATAGAATAAAAATGAGCACATCAGGAGATGATATAAAGGTTGGTCAGATAGAATAAAAAGATTAGAGAATGCCATATAGAATTGTTCAGGTGTGTACATAGAGGATGGTGGATGAGTGCATGACCCCCTGTATGAACAATGATTATGAGTAGACGGTACTAAGAGGAGAAGGATGTTATTAACTGTTAAAGGGACATTGTAGACTATAGAATGACAGATGGCTGTGATTTTTGAGAGGGCTGAATGGAAAAAATAGAAGCCAACAAGTCAGCCTAGATAGTTGGTATTAATGGCTTGGTTGGTATAAATAGTTTTGATCATCAGGGTGAATTATTTAAATTCTGATTTGTTGGAACTTGGAAGTGTTTCCTTTATGTCTTGTGATCCTATTATTTGCCAATCTATTATTGTCCTCTCAGAGAATCTACAGGTCATTTGCATTAATAGCTTCTTCTTAGGCAGTTGTTTCTGGCCATTGATATTGATAATATGCCATCTCCAGCTGTGATAGATTGAATATGAGATCGTGGTTTTGTTTTGAAAGATTTTTGTTGGTGATTGGTCGAATAAACATGAGTGACTTGCTGGTGAAAGAATGACCCAACTGACAATAAATATTATGAGGTAGCTGGATAAGCTAAAGTGTGACCCAATTTATGGTGGGTTGAATGAAATTGCTAAGACAGATTTGAGTTATGATTTCGTTTCTCTAAAGAGAAAAATGATATTGATTTAGATGGGGATGGCTAAGACAGATTTGAGTTATGAATTCATTTCTCTAAAGATGAAATGAGATTCATTTAGATGTGGATTGTGGAGTAATGGAGAACATGATATTTGATAGGATTGAGTGGAAAAGTAGAACTAAAAAAGTTGACTCAAGATAGATGGATGGCTTTGATGATGACGACGATGGTTTTTGTGAAGCTGAAATGACCAAATCGTTATAATGAAGTATTTACAGTGATTAAGCAGCCTCTGGATTGCAGTTTTTTTTTGAGAGGTAACAATAGAATTTCATTAGGAAAGGGAAAGAGTACAAGACATCAGAAAAGAAAAGAAACAAGTAAGCAAAAGTGGTCTAAAAGGGTTGGACCAACACCACAGCTAAGAAAACAAAAGTCAACAAAGAGAAGAACTCCTAGCCCCTAGTCTCAAATATAGAAGACGCCTGAAGCCCTGTTGTTGATCCTGTTTTTGGCAAGAAAATCTACCACACCATTTGCAGAGCGGATGACGTGAACAAAAGAGACATCCATTCCCACAGTTAGCCCCCTAATTTCCCTTGCAATGGTGATCATCCTCCAGAGAGGTCGTTTAAGACCGAGTCCCCTTCAATAACAAGTGGTCCCTGACCATGGCCTTTTCGAAGGGTCAAAGCTTTTGTAATGCCAAGGAGTTCCGCCTCGTTTAAGTCCCTCACCCCTACAGCCTCCATAAGAACTAACGATGATAGACTGCTATGGTTCTAAGAACGCCCCCTATCCCAGCTGGGACTGGTTTGCCTCTTGAGGCTCCATCTACGTTAAATTTTACGATCCCTTGTTGGGTTGGGCACCAAGGGACACTAGGTCTACTTTTCCTTATTCCACTATCTAAGCACCCATCCCAAGAAAGCAGGAAATCTGATGGTTTCAGCCTCTGGATTGCAGTTATATTCATTTCATTTACCACTTACAAGAAAGAATAAGGAAACTAGTTTTTTCTCTTGATATGAATGCTAAGGTAAACATGATTTGGTCCTCTTACACCTCTAAATTATTGATCTGAATTTGAAAGAAAATTGATTTTCAAGAATTGTCACATTCATTGAAGATTTTTTCAATGGTTTGTGAAACGTCAAAGACAACTTGAGGGTGATTCATATACTGACCTTTTTGTGGTCTGTCAGTTTTGCTGATGGGTGTTTGAAATCATATTCAGTGAATTTGTGGTTAATATGATTGGAACAGCAAAAAAAAAAAAAAAAACAGCGAGAGGTTTTCTCATGCATTAAGTGGCTAGGTTGATGTTGTGAATGCACTTGTAAGAAAAGGGATCAATGCAGATTTCTATTGGTGGTGGTTCCTGTACAATAAGCTATTTTTTGTTCTTTGGAATTAAGTGCAAAACACCTCTCACGGGGTAGCTCAACTGGCAGACACTTTGGTTCAGCAGAGGTCCTAGGTTCGAGTCCCGTGGTCACCCGATGCATGTGCCTTGCGAGGGGCTGTGTGCATCCGGAGTTTTACCCAACGCTCTCGTACTCGTGGAGAGGTGGGGTTCTTGGGATTCTTTGTCAAAAAAAAATTTAAGTGCAAAACCTCATTGTCATCATCAGCCAGTAATCCCATTTATCTGGGGCTGGTTTTATGAGTTCTTCTCCAATTAACCCTATCATAAACCGTACCATTAGTCACTCCACAGTCTAATATATCTTAGTTCAAAGCCTCACTAACTCTAAATATTAATGTCTTGGAGTTATTATTGTTGTTGTTGTTTTTATTACTACTATTATTATTTATTATGGGAATAGCTAGATATCTAAGCTCTGACCTCTAAAGTGACTATTTCTTGTGGGTGTTTCTTAGATCCATGTTTAGTTATCCAGGGGACTTAGGATCTCTCTAGATAACTGACCTATATATATTCACATAACCTTATTCTAAATCTGAGTGAAGTTATGTGATTGACCCAATGATATTAAGTACCTTGGGTCTGATTTTACAGACACTTCTGGGGTCAATGGTTATGACCTGATCATTGATATGTTCACTTCAGCATTCATGAATAATACTTCCATTGAGTATGAACTTACAGGGCCCACGGTTCAGTGACCTAGACCCTCAGTATGATGGTTAACACTTTACAGTATAAATAGACCCAAGAGGGGCTCTACATCAACAAACTGAAGGCCTGAGAATGCCTTGCTTATCTGCAAGTGTAGGATCATGTGTTGCCTCCATGTCCAATGTCTTATTATATTTCCTCTACATCCAATGTCTTTTAGTTTTGAGGTTCTTTTTTTTTCTAATGTAATTCTTATAAGAAACTACCCTCTCTCTTGATTTCAGAATGGCAGTTTAGGTCCTTACACAGGAGATGGATCAGTTGACATTAAGGGAAGACCTGTTCCGAGGCACAATACTGGCAACTGGAGAGCATGCCCATTCATTCTTGGTATTCCCTTGTCTATCCAACGTTCGACCTGCTGTAAATCAGCTTGAAATTGTTTCTCCATTAAACATTGTCAAATACAATGCAGGGACTGAATGCTGTGAGCGTTTGGCCTACTATGGGATCGCAACAAATCTTGTAACTTATCTCAACAATATTCTACATGAAGGAAATGTCTCCGCTGCAAGAAATGTTAGTACTTGGTCAGGTACCTGCTACATCACGCCACTACTTGGAGCTGTTTTGGCAGATGCATATTGGGGAAGATACTGGACAATTGCCATCTTCTCTACAATTTATTTTATTGTAAGCGCAAACCAGCTTATTACTGCTTACTGATTCAGATTGTTTTTTTTTTTTTTTGCGTATAATGCTATCTTTGTTTGTATTTTGAATATTTTGGTAGACTGGGAGCTTGTCCATTGCTCCCTATGTTGCAGCAATGGATAAAAACCAAAACAATTGTGGTATTCATCTGTCATTTCTTTTCTATGCCATTACCGGCACTGTGATTAATTTTTAAGGGGAACATTGAAAACCAACCTCACTTTTTTATTATTATTATAATATTCTGAGAGATAGTTGAAACTTTATTAATGAAAAAAGGAGACTACACATGAGATGCAAAGCCATAAAGATTGTGGCAGCACAACCTTACTTGAACAGGATCTGTTCCATTCAATTATACTTCTGTATCCTTGGGGGCTTGGGGCGGGGCGGCAAAGGTTGTGGCACACAGAAAATAGTGTCAGAGAACACCAGTACTGAGACACATCAAAAAATCTCCTTAATCCAGCCAAGCACAAAAAATGAAAATCACTTATCTTTTTTCGGGAATGATGAATGAAAATCACCTGTTGTGATTTTCCATTTGTGTGCTGCCCTAAGACATTGTGGCATTTGCAATTCTTCATTTTATAAAAGATTCAATGATTATATTTTACTGAGAGAACTGCTAGTCTTTGTTTTATTTTTTCCTTCCCTTTTTTTGTGTGAATGATCCCGCATCACTGCTAGTTATCATATTGGCCTGCAGAATCTGCACTGCAGGGCCCAAAATTCATGAAGGTAGATATCAAGCTTCATTGCCCATCCCATGCACTGCAACCAAACCAAATGTGACTTTAATCAGGCTGAATGTATGTTGGATTGAAGAAACCTTTCTCACATGCTGATCACACATTTGTCTTGAGCTGATGAGGAATTTTCAATCTAAGAGTAAATATCCAATATGAGTGTTATACTGGCATTTGGTCTACTCAAATTCACAGGGTTTTTTTATCCAACAGCTACCTGTGATGAGCAGTGGCAGATATATTCACCTGTATCATAACCAGCATAAACAGTGGCAACCACAGTCATTTTTACTAAAATATTGAACCTCAAAAGCAATTGCAGTTAGGGGCACATCCAAACATGATGAAAGATTGATCATGTATCTGCTTTAAATTTATCACTTAAAATAACTGCTTTAATTTCTCGATTCTCTTTGAGATTTCTGAACTGACTAGTACACCATGGTTTTATACTTTTTTAAAGGGAATGGTTACGTTAACTCTTTCAGCTTCAGTTCCTGCATTTAAACCCCCTTCATGTGTGGGGTCAATTTGTCCGTCGGCAAGTCCGGCTCAGTATGCTCTCTTCTTTTTCGGTCTCTATTTGATCGCTCTTGGGACTGGTGGCATCAAACCTTGTGTGTCATCATTTGGAGCAGATCAGTTTGATGACACTGATCCAACAGAGAGGATGAAAAAAGGATCGTTCTTCAATTGGTTTTATTTCTCTATTAACCTTGGTGCTCTTATATCAAGCAGTTTTCTTGTCTGGGTCCAAGATAATTGGGGCTGGGGTTTAGGTTTTGGCATCCCGACTATATTTATGGGCTTGGCAATAGGGAGTTTTTTTTCTGGAACGGTTCTTTATAGATTTCAGAAACCAGGAGGCAGCCCTATTACAAGAATGTTTCAGGTTGTGGTTGCATCGCTTCGCAAGTGCAATGTTGATATTCCTTATGACAGCTCTCTCCTATATGAAGTACCAGAGAAAACATCAGCAATTGAAGGGAGTCGGAAACTGGAGCACAGTGATGAACTCAAGTAAGTCTTCATAGTTTTTGAACATATATTGTAGATGCATGTTTGGATGCCCTATCCACCTGGGCATAGGGATGATGCTTTCCATCCAAATCCTTGTGTGGTGCATTTCATTAGATGCTGCAATACCTCCAATATTGATTTGGATGGAAAAGGTAGAAAGTTTGAGGTGATGAGCTTCAGGCATAGTTGGCAAGTGCTCAGAGTCTCAAACACAAAGGTTTCAGGTTTTAGTCATGTTACATTTCAACATAAAAAGGGTAGAGGAAGTTTTTGGTCCATGTATTTTAGTATTGGTTTCACGTACCATTCCATACTAATATGAAACAACTTGCATCCTGCTTGCAAATTGCAATTCTATTTGTGGGGTAGGAACTTTTTCTTTTTATTAAATAATAAGGTTTGGGAACATGATATCAGTCCTTTTAGTATAAATCTTGGTCAAATGCTATTTATTATTCTCTCTCTCTCTCTCTCTCTATATATATATATATATATATAGACATTCTTTGGTAAGGTGCAAGAAAAAATAACGATTGGTGCAAATTCCCTTTTCATCAGTTTTGTACAAAATTCAAGGCAAAAAAATTCCAGCCGTATCTGTCATTTCTTCTATCCAAAATTTCACCCATATCCATTGCTTATTTGTACTCTGTTCTCATCACTCAATCTGTCTCCCTCATCCTTCAATCTATCCCAACCACCAAAATCATAAGAGACGTGATTCAGTTCATTGGAAGCCACTATGCCATCCTCTATGAAAAGAAATTGACTGGGTTCACCCACAACTGAGAAACATGTAAACTTGATTATCTCTGCAACCGATTTCATTAATCCAACCCTTCTAATGGAAAGAGGAAAGAAAACTGAAATGTTTAAATAACCTGTAATCCTCTCCTCTCCTCTCCCCTCTCTATCATCAAATACTCTCCTCTCCTGTCTCTATCATCAAACTCTTTATTCTCTAATTTTTGTTCTCTGTCAATACAGTGGTCAATCCTTTCTATTCCTTTTGCAAGAATACCTTTTTAGGTCTCATATCAACAATTGTTCCATCCCCCCCCCTTCAAAGAAGCCATGTGTAAGGGGATGGATACTGCAATGATTGCAGCTGCAACAACTTTACCCATGATTCTATGAGCAAATTTGGTTGAACGAGACCCACTTCAATGGCACGTGGAACCTGTTCTGGGGCCAAGGTAGCAATGGAAGGGTGCTCTCTAGGTGACACTTGTAGTCAGATATCAAGGTGAGGGACTGATATATGTGTCACATATGGAGGGGGAGAACAGAGAACTTAATCCCTGTTTTGTGAAGGGGCAGGTTGAAAGGTTGGAGCATCTGTCTTCTTCACCAGCAAAGAGAAGGAGGCAGAAAAGGAATGAGAGGGGCAAAAAGGAATAACATAAAAAGATGTCTGTTGTCTGTTTTATCATGTGACTAAGTCAAAACAGCTAAGATTGGTTTTCACATGCAAAACCAAGTAGTGTTGCTTCTCACTATAGAGATAGAGATATAGATAGATAGAACTCTCTCTCTCTCTCTAGATGGATAGAACTTTCACTTATTCCATTCATCATTAAGATGAGATATGCCTCTCTCAGAAAGCACTAAGGTAAGCCAGGACATAAAACTCTTAAATCTGGAAAGGGGTAGACAGACAAAAAAATTGTTCTCTCTCTCTCTCTCTCTCTCTCTCTCTCTCTCACTCTCTCTCTCTTTGCTTTGCCCTTAAAGAATTCATTCTCTTTAGGGTATGATTTGAATTACATCATCGCATGATTTGATAAAAATCCTTGGATCTATATTGGATTAGTTCATGTTCAATTAAGTTAAAAAGAGCCCTTTTAACTCAGTGGTAGAGTAACGCCATGGTAAGGCGTAAGTCATCGGTTCAAATCTGACAAAGGGTTTTTAGTTTTTTACCATGGAGATCAATTCTTAGTTTTCATTTTCCATCAGAGAATAGAGGTCTTGTTCATATTTGGAATGGTAAAAAAGTAACCGCCTGGAGAATGAATTATCATTCTAATAAGTTATAGGTATTAGATATAAAGTTGAACACTTATTCTATTATGATGAGGTGCAGTTGCACTTTGTTGTACTACTATATCACTACAGGCAGTACTACTTGTATGAATATGAGCTTCAAGATCTTGAGCTATGTTGCACACACACTTCAAGATGTGTGACACATCTGCGTTGGTGGAGTGTTGGACACTTGCAAACACTTGCACATATATGGCACACTCACACCTATTCTTTATGAATTCTTCTAGTGCTTTTTAGCATTATTTTCCAAGAAGATTTAAATATTGCAACATCTTTTTACTCTTAAAACCTAATTGAAAGATCAATATATTCTTTTTTTGTAGAAGAAGATACAATAAATTTGCCACTTAATTGTTTTAAGTGAAACTAGTACATTATGTTGCATGGACTCTTCAAATTAGGCAACATGCCCGTGTCACGTACTCATGTGTCTGTGTAGGACACTTCATTTTTGTGTGTAAAATTCGTGTCCCTGACTAATGGATGGCATGTCCTTGACATTTCCATGCCGTGTCTGGGCATCATAGCTAGTACATTATTTTCTATTAGTGTTATTTTTGCACCTATTTTCATTTAAAATAAATTTAGATTTATTTTTTAAAATATGGTGCTTCGTTCCTTTGTCCTATTTTTTTCTGGTTTGTTGAGTCCGATACCTCACACCTGTATCAAACTCGGATGGGAATCTAGAACCTTTGATATTAGTCCACATCATCATCATCATCAAGCCACTTATCCCATTAGTCTGGGTTGGCATTTATATTTGAATTTGGCCAATTATTTTCCATTGGCACTACTTTTTTGGTTTGTTGATTCCAACACCTCACCACGAATCAGATGAGAATCTGGAACCTTTGATAGCAGTCCACATCATCATCAACTACAAGCCACTTATCCCTTCAATTGGAGTTGGCATTTATATTTGGATTTGGCAAATTGTTTTCCATGCATCGACTGCCTATTTACGTTTATGGGACTCGAATCTACAGCCTTTAGGCTAATTAACAATGAGCTCTTACCAGTTGTATACGTTCTTGTCTTTTGATAGAAGTTCACAACAGATGATTAAGGAACAATATGGAAGTGGTCCAGAAAACTGGTCATGGATCAGAACACAATGTCTTCTGCATTGAAAGCTTTGGGTATCTCTTTATACTATGTAGCTCACCATACTATCATATGATTAGGCCATGAAAAATCTCAGCCATCAAAACATTTGATAATTTACAACCTTCAGGCAATATGTGGTCATCCACGTCCTAACCATGTAACACATCCACATTCTATCACTCCCTGGATTGCTGCTAGTGCAGGTTGGCCCCACTGATTTGCATCACTCTGCTTTTTTTCTTTGAAATGGAAAACCTTTTTTCTTCTCTTTTTAAAATGACAAGTGCATCATTCTGTTCCATGGTACAACAGATGGAACCCTTTGAGATGCACTTGTAAACTGCTTTTCTTGTGGGTGGGTGGAGTGAGGGATTACTGAGTCAAATTGGGTATGGATCTAATTAAATGTTGAGGTTGTGGAAGGGGGGAATGGGTGGTGGGGAAATAGGTGGAGAGGGAGCTCTCTTATGCTCTAGAAGGTGGTTCATGTGAATTTCATTTGTTCCATGGTTCTTGTTTGAAAATTTGCATGCATGCGTGCATTCATCCATATACCATGTGTTATTGTGGGGTTTGTGTATTGAAGTGGTGACTATAATAATTGCGTTAAAATAAAAGAATAATACAATCTGTGCAAGAGAAAAAGTAAAATAAAAAATTCAATAAAAGTGAGCGATACTGAAAATGCAAGTAACATATACACTAAATCGCAAAGAACCATAAAACAATAATCATGTCGTTCCACTCCTATTTTGGCCAAAAAAATCTGCTATGCTATTTGCCATCTGATTAACATGCTTGAATACATTCTCTAGACCATTACTAAGCATTCTTGTGTCCCTAACCATAGAGATTAAGTTCCCATTGTGGTTTCTTCCTACATTTTGGCCTAGCAATTGCATTAGCCGAGTTCCTCTCAATAATTAGCCTACCATCCTCATGATCCTTTCACAGTTTCATTGCCCTTTTAACCCTTTTAGTTCAGCCTCTCATTCAAACCCCTAACTCCAATTAGCTCCAAAAAGAATAGCTTAATCTCCCCCGCTTCATTGTGCAGAACTCTCCCCACTCCTGCTAGTCTCGGCTTTTCCCTTGTTGCTACATCCACTCTAAATTTCTAGAAGCCTTCCGTGAGTAGTTTGGTCTTCATGATGATGAGTGTTGTTTTGCACACCCCTTGAACCTCTACTTCATCTTCATGTTTGATGTATGATACACCAACCCCGAAGGGAGTCAGTGGTGCAACATGTGGTAATCTCATGCATTTAGTCGTTTTTGTCCTCATCACTGATAACCTTTAGTAAGGAATTCCTCCATGCCCAATATGTGCTTTCTTTGCTGGAACTGTGGGGAATCTATGGTCACTTGTTCATTCTTGTCATTTTGGCCCCTATCTGGTCTTTGGGGGACCATTTTGGATTCGAAGTAGAACAAAACACTATTTTCTGCAATGCATCACTACAGTATTGGCAAATATCACTGGAGCCTGGGCCCCATCTGATATTCTTTCATATATCCATTTTTTCATCATATTACCTGTTAAGATTGGTGAAAAATGTGCACTTCCTGTGCAGAACACTGGCTTGAATCAACTGTCGATTGTTGCTGGATTATATAGTCTTTTGTCTTACTAACGATGCACATTACTGCAGGTTCCTTGATAAAGCTGCAACAGTGACTGATGTTGATGTCAAGACTGGTGATTTTTCAAACCGTTGGAAGCTCTGCACCGTCACACAGGTGGAAGAACTGAAGATACTGGTCCGCATGTTTCCCATCTGGGCCACTGGTATAGTGTTCTCCGCTGTGTATGCACAGATGTCTACGATGTTTGTAGAGCAAGGACAGGTTTTAGATACCACCATCGGTTCTTTTACCATTCCGCCTGCATCTTTGTCAACCTTTGATGTGATCAGTGTCATTGTATGGGTTCCAATCTATGATCGGTTACTTATCCCAGTTGCAAGGAAGTTCACAGGGAAGGAGAGAGGTTTCTCAGAGTTGCAGCGAATGGGCATTGGTCTTTTAATATCTGTTCTATCCATGACAGCGGCTGCATTGGTAGAGATCAAACGCTTGTCAATTGCAAAGGAGCTGAACCTAACCCATGTCAAGGCTGCTGTTCCTCTGAGCATTCTTTGGCAGATACCACAGTATTTCTTGGTGGGTGCTTCTGAAGTATTCACATTCATCGGGCAGCTTGAGTTTTTCTATGATCAGTCTCCAGATGCCATGCGAAGTCTGTGCAGTGCTTTGTCACTCCTTACGACTGCACTAGGGAATTACTTGAGTGCATTGATTCTAACCATTGTGACATATCTGACCACCAAGGGAGGGAATCCTGGGTGGATACCTGATAACTTAAACGAGGGGCATCTCGATTACTTCTTTTGGGTTTTGGCAGGACTCAGCGTGCTCAACCTTATCGTATATGTTTTCTGCAGTGTGAGATATAAGACGAAGAAGGCTAACTGAGCTGCTTCTTGGCTGGTGGTTTGTCGTACACATACTTCCATTCTTATGAAGTGTTTGTTTCTTTACATTTACTTTCCATAACTGGTACATGTTCAAGACATACGAAATTGCATCTGTATAATTTTCAGCCCTTAAATTAATTGTAATGTGTAATATTTTATTGCTTTTAAGTTTTAACTATATGCGTAGTTTCTGTCTGATCTTCTAGAACAGTTTCCAAAACTCTCTCTCTCTCTCTCTCTCAATATTTTTGGAAGGACTTGCACTCTTGTATCCGTTCTTTAGGTACTCCTGTTGTTAACTGGTGTTATCTTGTTTCTTTTGTTCCAGGGTCAGAAAGAATGCCCTTTGTGGACTGATTTTAGGAGACTTTTAGGGTATTTCTGTGCAATCTGCAGGTATCACATTTCTGGGCTCAAAATCTGGCTTGGAAATATACGTGATGGGAAAAATGGAGAAATTTGAAATGGGCCCAAAGCCCATAATTTCAACCTCGAAATTTGAAATGAGATTTCTTTTTTTCTTTTTAAAATCTTTTCATATGATCAGAATAAGTCATTCTAATGAGAATGGATTACAAATTTTTAATATGATCAGAATAAGTCATTCTAATGAGAATGGATTACAAATTTTTAATGGAGAGACTTTACATCTCTATTATTGATTGGCCTCTAGATGATTGGATGGGATGGATGTCATAGATGATATAATTCATGAGAAACTCTTCAATCTAAGGGCTATGAAAAATTGATAATTTATATCATTCAAAATTTTAAATTTGAAAATGATGAGGGTAAATCTATCTAAGGTTTAAAGGTTATTTACCTAATGTCTTTATTATTTTCTACATTTATGGTTTATTTAATATTTAAAGAGCAGTCTCTATAGATAAGTTGATTAGATAAGTTGATTTGAGAAGCCTACGTAGATAGGAGTGTGAGTATGACGGCTTGGGTCCGTCCCTGAGTATTTGAAAAAGTTTTTAAATTAAAACGCAAATTCTTACCAAATTATTTTTTGAAATTTTTATTAAAATCAATTGTGTATTAAAATTCATTATTTAAGAAAGCAACAAACATATCCTAAAAGTTTTGCTCTGGCCGTTGGCAGTTGTACACTATTTTTATTGAAGTAATAGAGGCCAGATCACCTAGAACTAAGTGTTGATGCTGATGATTGTAAAATTCAGCGATTCTCTCACGGATATATTGTGTAATTCAACACGGATTTATTGTATTGTCCATTTTGCCCTTCCAATTGGTTCACCGAACTTTTTGTTGTAAGTAATTCGAAGGATTCGGTGAGTCGATTCGAAGGGCAATATGGATAATACAGTAAAATCCGTGTCGGATTACACAAAATGTCCATGGAAGATCGCTGGCCTTTATAGATTGGTGCTATATTTTATTTTTTAATATCTTAAGTGATGACCCATATCTCTCTCTCAACACCCAATATACTAAGTTTAAGAATAAATTAGGATTTAACCATTTTATCAATTTTAATATTTTTAAACTTATTTCAGTCTTAGTTCAACTCAATCGAATTCAATCAATATAATTCATATTCGATCTATCCTAGAACTAATATGTCATATATATACCTTGCTTCTGTTGATCTTCTTGATCAAATTGAGAAAAACATGTAGAGGGTTAAATTTTTTTGGGGCTCACTCGTGATCATAGTCACAAATACCGTTCTCGGGATATTAACGGCAACTGTTAATAACGGGATATTTTCAAATTCTCGGATTTTTTACTGGAATTTAACGGGAAAATCTCGCGGAAAATATAAATATTTAAAATAATAATAAAAATTAATATAATAAAGGGATTTTTTCTAAAGTTTGCATTATGAGATAATTTAAATCAAATAAAGGGATTTTCAAATTTACAACCTGAAATAAATTTAAACCAACAAACTGAATTAACATAAATAAGAATACAATAATGATTAGTTTCATTTAAAATCTTTTTTTTTTTTTTGAAAGAAACCCTTTCCTGTTATTATTTCAAAAATCCTTCTTTCAAAATAATTGCATACACATTCTTAAGTATTCCATTCTGTCTTGGTAAATGCACACACAGTAAAATTCAGATAGAGTAACGAAGTTAGCCAGGTCGATCTTCTTTTCCATATTTTTTTTCTTTACATTTTTGTGTAAACAAATAAAAGAATGGAAAAAGAGAAAATACTTGAAAGATGGGTGGAATCTTGGTTGCATACTAGAGAACAGGTGATTAAAAATAAAATGAAAGAAATGAAATAAGTCGAGAGTGATAGCTAAGAAACAAGTCACAATTCCAAATAATAAGCCCTTTCATTATGCCCAAAATCTTAATAACAAACTCCAGTGGGTCCCATTCAATTGGCAATCGTTGGACCAGCCTCTTCTATTTTCTCTCGTTCATTGATATCACTGTTTATGTTGTAAATTTCCCAGTATTTAACATTCCGCATTATGCCCAAAATCTTAATAAAACAAAAATAAGCCCTTTGCATTCCAAAAACCCTAGAAAAGAAAACGCATCTGTCTCTCTGCCTCTCCAGTCTCTCTCGCTCAACTCTTTGCGCCTCGCCAGCTCTGCCTCTCTCTCGCTCTACTCTCTGCCTCTCTCTCTCCCCCTCTGCTTTCTGCTCGGTAAGTTCTTCCCAGTCCTCTATTTTCTCTCTCTTTTCTGTAAATTTCCAGGAATTCTAAAATCTAAATAGCAAAAGATTACCAATCCGCAAAATCTAAAGCGGAAAATGTGAATCTGAAATGAGTGGATTAAAAATAAAACGAAAGTGAAATGGAAACTGGAAAGGAAACGCTGGGTTTTTTTTAAGTCCTCCGTGTTTGCCGTTTGAGGAGGAAAAAATTTAAACGGTAACAACGCGTTTTTAATGCGATTTTACCATTTCTCTCGTTAAAAACGCGTTTTTAACGATAAATTCCCGATAAAAACGGCATAGGCGATAAAATCGCGTTTTTAACGCGGTAACGTTATTTTTCCGATATTTTCGCGGTAAAAACGAAAATACCGGCGGTATTTGTTACACTGCTCGTGATACATGGCCATGGCCATGTTTCTCACATGTGATGTGATGGGTATTATTGACCTCGACCGCCCATTTTATGGGCCTTTTCTTTTAAACAACATCCTATTAAGAATCAACAGCCAAAAGCCAATGGGAATGTGTTCAGTCCAATATATTGATGAAGAGAAGCTTGATGAAGAAGAGTATGTGATCGTTGAGGAAATCTAAACTGGTTTATGTAGAAATCAGTTTAAGAGAGGGTGTTAAGATTAGTTGTTACTCAAAATAAGGTAAGTGTTGGATCGAGTCTGTTTCCTAAGTTTTAGGAGTCATTGTTAAGTTGTTATACGTGTGAATGAGTTTGTTCTTCATACGTTTCTTAATCCAGAACTTGTAGTTGTTTGTTTCCACAAAATCTGCACACGTTGTTAGTGGTTGTATACTTGTTAATTTACTATTTAAGTTGTACTTATTCATTGAATGAATTAAGAATGAAAATTTTGCCTCAAGCTTCTGAGTTTTTCTTCTTATTCTTCAAACTCGCAGTTAGTTTTTTCAGCTATACCACCATGCCTTTACATCTCTGATGATCAGACTCCATAAAATCTAAAGATAGGATAAATCTTGTAGAGGCAATAGTTGCGGACATATATTCAAATTGTGATCAGTTCGTGATTTGGCTTAAGAGACAAATGAAAAATGGAGACAAAATGTAATCTTTAGAGGTTCAATAGGCAATTTGGTCATACATTGAAGACATGTATGTGAAGAAAGAAAAGAGACAAAAGAACAAACAAAGAAAGCTAGATTTTGTTCAACGAAAAGGGGAATACAGACACAGCAGATAGATTGCAAAATTTTAGCAGAAGTAATGACCTCCTCGAGGTGTCCTAATCTTTTATACAAAAATCTTTTGGCTCACAAACTCTAAGTCATATTTGAGTTCGAGTCTATTTCAATTTTTTTTGAACGAATTAAGTTGGTTCAAGTTTATTTTGAATTTGGATTGGGTTATGTTTATCCATCTACTTAACTAAAAAGTCTTCTCTAGCGTGATGCACAACTCGAGTTTATCTATTTAATTTTAAATTCAGACCGAATCTACTTATTTATAAATAAATTTAAATTAAATTAAGTCATCTGTCGAATAATTCAAATTAAATCAAACAATTTATTGAAATAAATTGATTTGAATCGAATCAATTAATTCAGATTTTGCTGTCTCTAGTACTTTTAAGTGTGGCCTGGCCCTCCACTGAAGGAGACACTTGGGGCACCGTTTACCCTTTAAAAGTTTAAACCATTGCCAGCCCACAGGAGGAGTAGTATTGGTTTCCATCAAAACTCGATCCAAATGCCACGTATAGAGGGATTTTATACTTTCTCCTTTGATTTGCATATCTGGTAGACTGAAAGAAGAGGAACCAGTGCAACTTAGCCAATCCCAAAGAATGAAGAGATCTAAGTAATCTGTCAGTTTTCACTTGAAAGAATATGATACCATATTCCATCACAATTACTTTTTTTTTTTAAGAATCCAACCTATTAATTACTTTCTCCGTCTTATTTTAATTTTCTCATTTGAAATATTTGTATTTTTTAAAAAACTCTCTATATAAGACTAGCACTCTATATGATCTAATTCATTTTTAACATGCTTTATGTTACTCCGATATGATTATGACAACTATTTTAAGATAATCTCAAAATAGCATATAAGACAACTAAATTGAAACAGAGAGTGTATAATTTATAGAGACCACCAATGTACAATCTACAAAATATCATGCGAGATGCCTATATAAAAATCTCTATTCCCACAAAAGTTCTTTTCAAAAGTAACAAAGCTTTCATTGTATGAAACTACTCATTGTAATTCTCATAATAAAATTTAGTTAAAATAATTATAAATTATAAACTACTTTGTTGATATCTTCAATTAATATCTATTGAAGTACAAGAAGGTTCCATACTAATGAATTTGAACTTTTGAGATGATGAGATCCATTGTAACTAGTAAGTACTCATCAAATTGTAGGTACTAGAGTTAACATGAATCACTTGGCAAGAGATCTCATTTATAGGGCTTCTTGGTGGAGTTACACAAAATGTTCATGGAGGATCGCTGGCCTTTATAGATTGGTGCTATATTTTATTGTTTAATATCTTAAGTGATGACTCACCTCTCTCTCTCCACACCCAATATACTAAGTTTAAGAATAAATTAGGATTTAACCATTTTATCAATTTTAATATTTTTAAACTTATTTCAGTCTTAGTTCAACTCAATCGAATTCAATCAATATAATTCATAGGATCTACCCTAGAACTAATATGTCATATATATACCTTGCTTCTGTTGATCTCCTTGATCAAATTGAGAAAAACATGTAGAGGGTTAAATTTTTTTGAGGGCCCACTCGTGATACATGGCCATGGCCATGTTTCTCACATGTGATGTGATGGGTATTATTGACCTCGACCGTCCATTTTATGGGCTTTTTCTTTTAAACAACATCCTTTAAGAGTCAACAGCCAAAAGCCAATGGAAAAACCAAAAGCCACTTTTGCATGTAATACCCCACCATTGTACAAAGAACGATCAAAGGCTATGTGATTCTTACCAAATATGCCTTTAGTGATTCTCACGCAAATGAGACTCCTATGATAGTGAAAAATAATACCCGGTGTTTCTCTCCAAAGGAGATCACATTATTTATTTATAATGAAGTCTAATACATCTGGATAAGAGAAATTCAAATAACAATATAAGTGAAAATTCAAAATAGAGATAAAGATAAAATTAAATTAAATTCAAAATCTAAATCTGGATGGATTCTATTAATGATCTTAGTAAAATATTTTTTATTCAACTCTTGAAGTCTTGTATGATATAAGATTCGAGAAAAGAGTAATTAACTTCTGTAGCCGTAATAACTTCTGTTTATTGTGTTTGATGAGAGAATAGAAGCTCTTCAAGAAATTTGAAAAAGAGAGTTTTTTCTCTTAATTTCTCGATTGTTCTGTTAGTCAAATTTTTTAGAATTGATTGTAGAATTCAGATTTAAATGAGAAAATGAATTTAAAAGTAAAGATTTTCGCTTTAAGTATATTTTTTTTGAATGTAAATGAAGTTTCACACAAAAATTGAGATTATTTTTACAAAAGCAAAGAGGTTTTCTTACTCTCTTCTTTCTTGTTTGCTAGAAGATGGATTTTTTTTTTTTTTAAAAAAATGTGCATTGATGCATGTGAAAAATGTGATTTTCTTATCTAACGGGTCATTTTAAATGAAAATAGTTTTCTATGAAAAGAGAGAGAAAAAAATGTTTTTCTCCGCTTTCTTACGTGTGAAACACACAAGTATGCCCTCGATTATTGTCCTCTCTCAAGTGGTCTCTCACTTGTTTCTATGAGTAACTCTATCATGGTTAAGTTAGTTGCACCGAAATCCCTCCTTCAAAGATTGGCTTGACCACTTTGTAAAAATGTAGAAAGAATATTCTTTTGTCTCCTTTCTTGTTTATTAGCTTCTAGACATGTCTTACCATCATCTATTGAGTAAATGCCAAAACCAACAACTCGGTTGTTTGAATGGCCCATGGTAATGGGTGTTAGGAGGAAACATCTTTCCTACTTTATGGAAATTGTAATATCGAAAATAGAAAAGAGAAATCAATAAAAGAAACAAACCACAATGCGAACATTTTACGTGGTTCCCTTTCGATACGTTCATGGAGTTCAAACTGATCCACTAGATTCAAAGGCGAAGAAGAAGAGGAAGCTTCTCGTTACATATATCTTTCTATCACAAAATGAAAATATACTACCCTAATTAGGGTTTACATAAGATGCAATGTAAAATTACAAAACAGATTTTGACCTCCGAACAAATCTACGCTTGTACATCTCTGATGATCAGACTCACATAGTCTACAATGTAATAAATTTTGTAGAGATAATAGTTCCAAACATATATTCAAATTGTGACCAGTTCGTGATTTGGCTTCAGAGACAAATGAAAAATGGAGACAAAATGTAATCTTTAGAGGTTCAATAGGCAATTTGGTAATACATTGAAGAAATGTATGTGAAGAAAGAAAATAGACAAAAGAACAAACAAAGAAAGCTAGATTTTGTTCAACGAAAAGGGGAAGGCAGACAGAGCAGATAGATTGCAAGATTTTAGTAGAAGTAATGACCTCCTCGAGGTGTCCTAATCTTTTATAAAAGATCTTTTGGCTCACAAACTCTAAGTCGTATTTGAGTTCGAGTCTATTTCGATTTTTTTAAACGAATTAAGTTGGTTTAAGTTTATTTTGAATTTGGGTTGGGTTATGTTTACCTATCCTACTTAACTAAAAAGTCTTTTCTAGCGAGATGCACAATTCGAGTCTATCTATTTTTAAATTCAGCATAAATAAATTTAAATTAAATTAAGTCATCTATCAAATAATTCAAATTAAATCAAACAATTTATTGAAATAAATTGATTTGAATCGAATCAATTAATTCAGATTTTGCTGTCTCTAGTACTTACTTTTAAGTGTGGCCTGGCCCTCCACTGAAGGAGACACTTGGGGCATCGTTTACACTATAAAGTTTAAACCATTGCCAGCCCACAGGAGTAGTAGTACTGGTTTCCATCAAAACTCGATCCAAATGCCACGTATAGAGGGATTTTATACTTTCTCCTTTGATTTGCATCTCTGGTAGACTCTGAAAGAAGAGGAACCGGTGCAACTTAGCCAATCCCAAAGAATGAAGAGATCACAGTAATCTGTCAGTTTTCACTTGAAAGAATATGATACCATGTTCCATCACAGTTACTTTTTTTTTTTTTTATTTTAAGAATTCAACATATTAATTACTCTCTCCATCTTATTTTACTTGTCTCATTTGACACATTTTTATTTTTTAAAAAACTCTTTATACAAGTCCAGCACTCCATGTAATCTCATTTATTTTCAACATACTTTATACTATTCCGATATGAATATAACAATTATTTTGAGACAATCTCAAAATCCATATAAGACAACTAAATTGGTAAAAAGTGTGTATAATTTATAGAAAATATCAGGAGAGAGACCTATATAAAAATCTCTATTCCCATAAAAGTTCTTTTCAGAAGTAACAAAGCTTTCATTGTATGAAACTACTCATTGTAATTCTCATAATAAAATTCAGTTAAAATAAATATAAATTATAAACTACTTCGTTGAAATCTTCACCATTGTAGCATCAATAATCAAGGACGACATAATATATCACATCACACTCTCTTGATAAATTCTATATCTTATAAATCTATAAATTCTATATCTTATAAATCTATAGTTAAATTTCGTCCTAACGCCACCAAGAAGCCCGATAAATGAGATCTCTTGCCAAGTGATTCATGTGAACTCTAGTTCCTACAATTTGATGAGTACTTACTAGTTACAATGCATCTCAATAGTTCAAATTCATTGGTATCGAACCTTCTTGTACTTCAATAGATATTATTATAGGAAAATATACCAGTTTAATAATAAAAGAAACTAATGTTAAACACATGAATAGAATTCATTTATAAAAATTGTCTCATGTATTTGTAAACCCTATAGTCAACAAATGACGTGAAACATGACTAACACTTTCCTTCAGCATTCAGCTTAAAGATATTTGACTCTTTTTTTTCATTCAAAGTTGGAAATAACAACTAAATCCATTCGTGTGATACATTTTTTTGATATCACAATAAAACACATGAATAAAATTCATCTAGAAAATAGACTATTACACGTGTTAACAACTAAGATTAAATATGAAAAAAAATTCAAACTCAATAACAAAAAAAAAAAAGGGAAACTAATGACAAACGCCGACCAAATTTTGCGATCGACCTTTTTGACCCTACTCCTTGAATTTTCAAACGCGGAGATTCGAGGCCGCTGAATTGCTTTACTGAATCCGTGGGTTCCCAAATTACTACAATACCCTCCTTTCCCATTTTCTATTGTTGACAGTTGACACCATTGCCGGCAAACTTCGGTTGCTGTATTTTTCTTTGTTAGGTGGCTGAAATTGAGAAATTGTTCAAATTTCTAAAATTAGCATGACCATTTGTTATTTTTTACTGAGTTACATGACTTTGAATGAGATATGTCAAAATGATATAAATTAGACAAAGGTTAAATTTTTTTGGTCCTTCTAATATTTTGATTTTGAAGTTTCAAAATTCGACTTTTGTAAATGATAAAGAATTTTTTTTTTATCAATCATCTTATAAATCTACATTGATTTAATGAAAAATTCTCTAACATGTTTATATCTATATAATACTTTACATATTTAGTCAAAATATATAAGACTTAACACATGATAAATCTTATGACTATTGCAGCTGGGGAAATAAGAACATATATAAGTCAACATCACTATTTATTTGAGATCGACTTTATAAATTTTATTTTTTCAGTTATCATATATTGAGTCACTCCGTTACTAATTATGTCTCTCTTTATTCATTCTCTTTGTGTTTTTAGTGGTTCACCATTTTTCTAGCAATTAGTAACTTTTTAATTTTATACGGGTTTGTCTCTAGTCTTCTAACTACATACATAGACTATTTTAAATAAAATTTTCTAAATTTATCAGTTATTAAAATGTAATTTTATATTTTAATACTGAATTTAAAAAAATAGCAAAACAAGGCTGACAACTATGACCTTACTCAAAGGACATCTTAGTTTAAAATGTCAGACTCAGGTTAGGGGGGGCAATTGGTCCAGTTAGGTCGGTAATGGGTGATAACAGTGGCGTGCATACGAAGCAACAAACTAGGATGTTTGGACATTAAGGTGGGACATACATAAAAAGTAAAACTCTTAGGCTGAGAATTTATGTAGATTTTTTTTAAACTTTTTTAATTAAAATCAAATTAAATTCTTGATGAAACACATCACTTTACTCTTAAATTTCTTTAATTCTTGATGAAGCACCTAATTAATTTTCAGAGCATCTGTAAGCTTTCTTATTCACATACACTGTATAATTTTACGAGAAGTAGCCTTCTATGTTGTGTGCTTTATTTACATTTAATCCACAATGCATGTTAGTGGACTCCACGATTCCTGTAGAGTCTGATTAGAGACAGAAACATAGGTTAACATGTGGTTTCTATGGTCCTCCCACTAAACTATATGGTTGTTAAACGTGTTTTTTAATTTAATAATGAGTTAATTAATCTATTAGTTAACATATAAAAGGAGGTTAAGTAATAAAAAAATACAAAATGAGATAAGAAATGATATGTTCATGAAAACACGAGCAACACGTTGTTGAATGATGAGGGCTGGTGGGAAACAGGAATCCCTTAACAACTCCGACTGGAATGTCCGGTGTCGGTCCGTCGATGATGGCAGCATTGTACAGTTCAACGCATCTCAAAGTTTGAGATTAACGTTCAATTATAAAAGAATTTAAATATAATTTTTCAAATTAAAAGTATGATATCTATTTTAAAATAAATAACTATATTGTAGTATTAAAATTGAATTACAAAAACTCATCACTCAACTATTCTAAAATAAATAACTATTATTAAAACATAAATATTGTAATATAAAATTAATGTATCCACCGTCTCTAGTAATTGAAAGATTGAAAATTGGAAAGTTGGAAGTCTCTTGAGTGAAGCAACAAATATTCTCATGATAAAAATAATGCATCACTACTACACATGAAATGTCTTGATGCATCTAATATTTACAGCTATGCCAACAAATGAAATAGTTTAGACCTTTATTTGACCAGTCTTCTACTGTAGATGAAAAGAACCCAATCTCAAATGCTCTCCCAATATGGAAAAAATATCTAAAAATAGTTACCTTATTAATAAATAAAGATTTGAGAAGATATAAATTGAAATGACTTCTTATCTTAAGTGGGTCCTTTCACTATATGACTTTACCATGTCAGTTCAATCTTTCTAATTTTATAAAATAAAAGTTGATGATATTTAGTGTAAAATTAAATGATTAAATTCAGTCAAATGAGTATTATCAAATCAAATATATTTTAAATTTACAATATTATTTCTCTAGTATTGCACATGGTTTTAATGTAAAGTTTATATCTACTGTGGCCCATTAAATCAATGGTCTAGATCCGTGTAGAAATGAACCGACCATACCTGATGGGTGGAAGGTTTTATCTTTTTTTTTTTTCTAACGAAGGGTTTTAAAAACTTTAAAATATAACTCAAACCATCTTTCATAAAGCGAATTTCTTGATCATTTGGACAAACTCCTTCTGAATTATGAATCTCCCGTAATTCAGTAACCAAAACTTGCAGAAAATTACAGAGACTAAGGATGGTCAAGGGTGTGATCAAGAAGGTATCGGGTGCGAGCCTTCTTGACCAAGTCCCACCAGATTAAAGTCTTGACTCGACCAGGTCTTTTGATAATAATAAGTCATGGAGAGATGAAGGTGGCACCTTTCTTTCATTAAGAAGCTGCCCATCGTCTACCCAGTAAACCATATTATAGATTTAAGACCCAATGCAACCTAATATTTAATATTTTGGAATATAGGCCTGACCCACTCACCCCTATATAAACCATGCCCTTCTTCAACCAAACTCACTCAGTCTTCTCTCCCTCTCTTTCCTTCTCAAGTAAACCCATCTTACCACTCTTTCTTTCACAATGGTTCTCTCTAAGACTGCCTCCGAGTCCGACGTCTCCGTCCACTCGACGTTCGCCTCCCGTTATGTTCGAGCTTCGCTCCCTAGGTGTGATTCAATCTCTTGTTAAACATTCGCTATAAGTTTCTTCATTTTCATCAGATTGGTATCTTTGTATTGTGCTGGCATTTTTATTATATATCATGGTTAATTAGTGGTTATTGTTGCTCAAAGCTTCTATTGAGATTTAAAAAAAAAAAAAAAAACGCTGTTGTAGGTTCAAGATGCCGGAGAACTCGATTCCGAAGGAGGCGGCATATCAGATAATCAACGATGAACTGATGTTGGATGGCAATCCGAGGCTGAATTTGGCATCCTTCGTTACAACATGGATGGAACCAGAATGTGATAAACTCATCATGGCTGCCATTAACAAGAACTACGTCGACATGGATGAATACCCTGTTACAACAGAGCTCCAGGTAACCAACCCCTTTGCTGTACTGACTTATTAACATCTTATTAATATCGGGACAAAGACATGTTGAAAAAGTAAATAAAATCTTTTGGCATGAAGTGAATATTTTCTTAAAAAATGCAGAGAAAAGTTATTTATTGTTTAGTTATTGTCCAATTTGTCTACTTGATCATATATTGAATAATTAAAAATAATTATGAATAGGGTGCGTACACTGAATATTCAGTCTATTTGGACGGGCTATTTTTAATCTTGTCCTCAAGAGTACAATACTACAAAAGCCTGATTCAACGGCTGGCTTTCCGCATTGTTTAAAGAAAAAGAAGTGAAGAGTGGCTTGTCCTGAAAAGCATATTACATCTGCAAAGAAAAATGTAATAACACAATGTCTTGCAATTTCGCAGAAGTCTTCCTCATGAGGGATAGAATTGGTAATACTCAAAGATGATTTTTTTTTTTTTTTTGGTTTGGTGGGTTAGTCCAGAGGTTCGAAGATCCTGGCCGTCTATTCTTAATATATCAACCATGATGATTAGATGACAATATTATGTTGACAATATCGAACAAAAAAGCAGAAACATGAAGGAAAAAATCAAATCAAACTACAAACCAGATATTTATGTGATTCTCTTTCAGTACGTCTATAGGTTCAAACATCGAGCCACTATATTCAAAAGCAAAAAAATTAAAAAAGAGACGGCTCTCTCTCTCTTTCAAAAATACATATCTGATGATTAGACTCTATAGAACCTAACACACAGCTAGTTGGTCGTAGCCTAATGGAAAAAATATGATTTTCTTTGGGAGATTGATATAAAACTTATATATATATATATATTAAAAGGTATTACTGGATTAATTATCTATTTTATTTGTAGAGGGCTCCTTCAAACATTTGGGAGGAGCATGTCTTCTACACACAGCCTTTCATTGTCTATCACTTATTCACTTGTATTCTTGTTGATTTTTTTTTTTTTTTGAATTCGATTCACTTCTTAGAACCTGAAAAATGTGTGGTGATAACTAATATTTGAACATGCAATTTCTGGTGCAGAATCGATGTGTAGACATGATTGCTCGTCTGTTCAATGCTCCTCTCGGAGATTCTGAGACGGCGATAGGAGTTGGGACAGTAGGATCATCTGAAGCAATCATGTTGGCCGGGCTTGCATTCAAGAGGAGATGGCAAAACAAGAGAAAGGCAGAAGGAAAGGCCTATGACAAACCCAACATTGTCACTGGTGCCAATGTCCAGGTAACATTTGTTTCTGCCACCATTCATAATTTCATATGCTTGAAATGCTAATTTCCTCCTATTTTCACTTATCATTTTACCACATCAACTTAGGTCTGCTGGGAAAAATTTGCAAGATATTTTGAAGTAGAATTGAAGGAGGTGAAACTGAGAGATGGTTACTATGTAATGGACCCTGCAAAGGCTGTGGAGATGGTGGATGAGAACACAATCTGCGTCGCCGCGATTTTGGGCTCCACCCTTAACGGCGAATTTGAGGACGTCAAGCTCTTGAACGATCTATTGGTCGAGAAGAACAAACAAACAGGGTACTCTGTTTTAATGATTGAATGGAATAGTATGACCACTATTAGGTGTCTAATTAATTGAAGGTACATTACTAAATTGTTCTGCTGCATATGCAGATGGGATACTCCGATCCATGTTGACGCCGCAAGTGGAGGATTCATCGCACCGTTTCTTTACCCAGAGCTGGAGTGGGACTTCCGGCTGCCGTTGGTGAAGAGCATCAACGTCAGCGGGCACAAATATGGGCTGGTTTACGCCGGAATTGGTTGGGTTGTGTGGAGGAGCAAGGAAGACTTGCCTGAAGAACTCATCTTCCACATCAACTATCTTGGTGCTGATCAACCTACCTTCACCCTCAACTTCTCCAAAGGTAACACTCATGAATTTAATTTGAGATTTTTCCATCTAATGAAAAACAAAAAACTCTAATTGAGAAAATTCAGAGAAATTGAGAAGAATTACTTTTAGGGGCTGTTTCCTTTTTCTTTTCTTTTTTATAATTTTGTTGGCATTGTATTGATGAATTCAATTTGTAAAATGCAGGTTCAAGTCAAGTCATTGCACAGTATTATCAACTGATCAGATTGGGTTTTGAGGTAAGTCTTCATAAATTATTGATTGAACAAGAGAGATTCCCACTTTCTCTAACTACTCATAATTATTTTTTAATTAAAAGTACCCCAATGATTCAATACTGTCCAGTATGAACCAGACCATAGATTCTCAAAATTTTCTAACAATCAAGTCCATGTTTTAAAAGTGGAAACTTGCCGGTCTGATTTGATTGTAGGAGTCCAACCAACTCTTCATAGTTTTTCCACCAACTGCATTCTCCACCAATTAAAATAATGGTGCATAAAAAGGGTTAATGACTTCTTCAACGATTAAAATAATGAAGTTTATAAGAGATGTGATATCCGTTGAGTGTTACGACGAAGAATTCAGATTTGACATCTACAGTCGGTTTGCTTCGTCTTTTATTCCTCAAGCCGTCGACCTGTGACTTGACTTGGGCAATTTCCCTGAGACCCATTTAATCCACTTAGAGCTGGTAATGTGGACTTTGATTAGATTCATCGGTAACTTAAGCTAAAATCTCGGGTTGAAACTTGGGTCGGATCAGGTCGAGTTTTAATAAACTCAACTTAACTTATGTCAAAATTTATTCAACTCAACTCGATCCGATCTGAATTGCCCATTGAATTAGTCAACCCGACCTGGCCCGAATTTCTGACTCAAATTAACCCGAGTGTCGTTTTATAACTTCGTGCACTTAGGTCGAGTAGGGTTTCGTCGAGTCAGGTCGGGTTGATTTTGATTTTCTCAACCCAACTGACCCAAATTCCATACGGATTTATATTTTTCCAACGAATTAGTCAATTTTTTAAAGGGAGCCCTTACAGACACTAGGTTTTTCTTTCTCTACACACTAGATTCCAAATATTTAGGTGAAATGACCGTTTTGCCCTTCCCCTTTCGATTCCGCAAATCACCGAACGAATGGTTTTCCATTCGTTTGAAGGAAATACCACCGAATTGACTGGGATGGGGAAAAAAAAACCGAGGGCTCCACCATTGACCGAAACCCAAGGTCATCCTTAGCCGTGGATAGGTGGGCCAGGGGCGATCATGGTGGTGTCGATCCTAGGTGGAGGAAGTGAATGATCGATTCGGATCTAAGAAAAAAACCCACAAATTTGGATTTTGGACGCCCCAAACAGTAGCTGAAGAAACTGGCCATAGGAGGGTCCCACCATACTCCAATCAGAGATTTGATGGTACAGATGGATAGACCATCAAATAACGGAATGGGTATGGTGGGACCTACAGGCAGAAACCTTCTCCATCACCTGACTTAAGGCGGAGAAGAAGATCTGGCGGCATCAAAATACTTTGTCACAAGACAAGTCATCAATGAGGAGAGTATATGAATTAGAATAAATGGCTTGATTTTTCATATTTTATTAGTTTTGGAGTTGCTAAGTTCCGACGCATGAGTCATGTTCGTACTATAACTATAGAAACACAATAAATAAATCTCAATAGACGACCCATTACTATTTGGACCCGAAAGGCCAAAATCCAAACCTTGTGTTGTGTTGTGTTACCTTTTAGCTTGACTGGCTTAACATCAAGCTTGTAATCAAACTGCTGGATTCTTAGTTTCAATCGAGTCAATAACTTGAAAAGAATAGTCTTGAGATGACTTTTCGAATTGGTTAAAACTGCTGGATTCATTTTCCTTTGCTGTAATTTGATAAATTTGACCAGTTTTGAATCTGCTGTTCATTTCATTCTGGGTTGGAACTTGGACTAGATCAGTAACCAGTTGTAATTGGAATGGTTTCACTCCATATTGCTTGACTAGATCTCCTTTTTAAAATACCTTTTTAAGTTTACAGTATTTACGTTTCTCACCTATCTGACTAATTCTCATAGCATTTGTAAATCTCTCAATCTATACAAGTCGTATACTGTAGTCCTTTTTGTATTGAGAGGAACATTTTATTTATTAATTAATCACCAACTTCAAAGTTTACTAAAATTTTCAGTGCCACTGTTTATCTGTAAAGTTTAGGCCTTCATTTAATAAAAGAAAGTATATATTTTTTGTTTTACTGATTGGTTTGACACATGACAGGGGTACCAAAACGTAATGGAGAACTGTCGGCAAAATGCTATGGTACTGAAGGAAGGACTGGAGAAGACTGGCCGTTTTAACATCGTTTCCAAGGATAACGGTGTTCCGGTAGTGGCCTTCTCACTAAAAGATAACAGCCGTCATGACGAGTTCGAGGTGTCGGATCTGCTCCGCCGTTTTGGTTGGATCGTGCCGGCCTACACCATGCCACCGGACGCCCAGCACGTGACTGTTTTGCGTGTCGTCATACGAGAGGACTTCAGTCGCACGCTTGCCGAGCGACTCATTCTCGACATCCAAAAAGTTCTCCATGATCTGGACGCCCTTCCGTCAAAATTTATGGCTAAGATCACTCTCACGTGCAAAGAGAAGAATCCCACTAACGGTACCACCAACGGCACCGTCACTGTTAAGAAGACGGCGTTAGAAACCCAAAGGGAGATAACCACTGCCTGGAAGAAGTTCGTCATGCTCAGGAAAACTAACGGCGTTTGTTAAGATAGAAGATTAAAATCGTATTGGATGATGAGCTAATTTCTTTCTTTTTTTAAATATTTTTTCTTAAGTGGCAGTTGGGCCAGGTTACATTCGATGTCGAGTGGGCCAATAACGTGTTGGGCTTTGGGTTTGTATTATTATTTTCTTAAAAAAAGGAAGGTGACACAAGAGTCTGTCACCGGTACTCTGTAATTTTTCATTAAAATATTTAATTTAAATTTTATGCATCACGGTTGAAGGAGTGTTCAATACAATAACACAACGTTGTGTTGATGATCAACATGAATCCATTGCCAAATGGATAGACCTGACCTTGAGTAGAAAATCAATGTGTAAATTCGACTGAACCGATTATTGTCAAATCTACACATGACACTTGCAACAATACAAGATCTACACCTATTTAAGAGATAATCTTGGTATGAATCTTACCAGAAAATTTCCTCAGCAAAATAAATAAGTAAATCTGAACCAAACCCGTCTCAAAGGTGTGTGAACCTATGAAGAGTTGATTCGCGGCCGTGAAGTATCCTTTGTTCACATCAGTCGGACTGTAAATGAAGTGGCGTATTTCTTTGCAAAAAACTGCATGATAGGTTCTATCATTGACTCGTTCTGGTTATCTGACGATTAGCATTTGCTATGGCAGTTTTCTTTGTTCTATTGTGGTTTTTTTTTTTTTTTTTTTTTTCAGTTTTGTTTGTATTTTGTTTTTAGGTCTAACCTTCTTAAGTCCTTTTCTTGTCTCTTCTCCTTGTATCTTCTGGTTTCTTTTAATAATATTTGATCTTACCCAAAAAAAAAAAAGGTGTGTGAACCAATCCAACTAAATCATTCATCTCAATGAGGGATGTTCAGTTTCCACTCTACCAAACAAGGAGAATTGACCGTTGGAGACAGAAATCTACACATTCACACCTACAGCAAAAACAAATCTAAGAGGAATCTTCATCACGCTGGGTCACAAAGTCACAATAATGTTCATACCCTAACCCATCAAACTCTTCACATGCCCTCCAATTCCAGACTTTTCTAGTTTCTTGATACGTGCCATCCTTCACTTAGTGGAAAAACAAGCATGCCTGAATAAGCAAATGCTCTACTTTTTCACCATCCATTCACAATGAAACCAATAAGACACGTCCCATTAGGCCACAGTCGGTCAACCACCCCACTTCTTCAGCCCATCATGACTACCTCTTACTCTAATCCAAAAATCACATTAATTTCTGATACACTATGCTCCTATATATATATATATATATATCTTATGCTCCTTCATTTCATCATCTGCCCAGGTGTGTAAACCTTACAGGCCCTTGAACAACTTTTCAAAAACATGGCCTCTCACAGAACTGCTACTCTTGTTGCTTTGATCATATTTTTGCTTGCCCAACAAGGTTTTGTTAGAGAAACAGCAGCAGCGGGCGAGTGTGGAAAGACTCCTGTCAATGCAGCGGCGGTGAGCTTGAGCCCGTGTGCAGGGGCAGCCAAAAGCCCAAGAGCGAAGGTGCCCCCTGTCTGTTGCACTAAGATTGCAGCATTGATCCGTAGCTCACCGAAATGTCTCTGTGCTGTGATCTTGTCGCCATTGGCGAAGAAAGCTGGGATCAACCCCGCCGTTGCCATTACTGTTCCTAAGCGTTGCAACATCAAGAAGAGGCCTGTTGGCAAGAAATGTGGACGTAAGATTCGTCTACCCTGTTATCACAATGGCATTTCTGAAGACGCCACAATTGGCCCAGTTATATAATTAGCCTAGTTGAAGGTCCAATTGCAATTAAGAAAGACCAAATTGGGCTGACCTGAGTGATGTCTAATAACAAATCCAGCAGAAAGCAGATTGGGCCCGGACTGGGCCTGGCACAATTTAGTGATCCAATTATTGCAAACTTTAATTTGTTACTATCATTGCAAAATTTATTTTTTTCATTTTGCTTCTAATCATCACCTTATCATCAAAATATTTATTCAATATATTTAAAGTAAACTCTTCGAATTCTACTTTTTCACTTTAATTTATCGTCTCTTATTGATTTTGACGTTTTTCTCCCTTGCAGGTTATGTTGTCCCCTAAGTTTATGTGGTTGAATTCATTAGTGGAGAGCACTCATATATTCACAGTAGCTTCTGTTGTTTTAAGCCTTAACTTGCTAAATAAAAGTTGCTGATCCATTAGTGCATGGGAATGGTGATCCCATGTGAAATTTAGCAACACAGTTGTATTAAAGGACTTCATATATTAATGTATGCATGCTACTGAAGTGGTTCTGATTTACTATTTCCTAATCTATTGGAGGTGTGTTATGTTGTTCATTTTTGTCAACTTATAGGATGTCCATAATCTAACCCATAAGTTCATGCTTGTTGACGAATAAGTTAGAAATTAATTGATAAGGTACTAAACCTGAGGGGTTGGCTTGATGGTCAAGACGTCCGCTTCATGCAGCGAAGTCTTGAGTTCGATTCACGTACAATTCCTTGGCCACTCCCCATAGGGTTACTCCCTATCGACTAAACTAGTGTGTGTGGATTAAGAGATTTAAACATGCTCGTGGGATTAGTCTCAACTGATGTTGGCACTTGCTATCTATTGGATGATGGCTAATCAATACGGCAAAAGGTCAAAAGCAAATAGCATGTGGAAATTCAACTCTTATACTTATTTCATAAGGTGGCTGACTCAATTTGACACCTGTGTTCTAGGTTGGGCCTCTCTAAGCACATAAGGCTACCACTAGTTCAAAACTTTAGATCCACCTTTTTAACAAACAATTTATGGGATATTACCACCAACATTATATTGGATTTTTTTCTGAAAATTGAGTTTGCGCGATGCTTGAAACTTGTTTTTTCGCTGTGTCTTGGAGTTTATAAAGTTTATAAAATTTTATGTTTTCAATTAGATTAGTAAGAATTTATAAAATTTTGAAATTCAGCTGAGATTAATCCGTGGAAATTTGTAATTGACATCTCACCAACACATTGGCCACAAAATTTAATAAAAATTTAAGACTGTTTGGATGCATGAAAAGGAAAGTCTTTGATGGAAAACAAGCATTTTCTAAATAAAATAATGGTCATAATATATATTTTTTAGAAAACAGTTATTTTCAAAGAAATTACAATCTTTTCGATGTACACAATTAACATGAAAATCTACTAAGAAATCCCAATTTGTGGATGGGAGCATTGCTGGGATTAGAGATTTTGTTTTCCAAAAAATGAATAAGATGAGAAGAGGAAGAAAGAAATGGAGAAGTTGCAGCTGAGAGGAAGAGGGAAAACAGGGAAACAAGGAAGGTAAATCATAGGGAGGGGCAGTTGAGTTGTAAACAGTGGGAAACAACACGACTGATTAAACTGATTAACCTGCCGGGTAGACTTGACCCGAATATTGAGTAGACTTGACAATTGACAATCTTAAGCTGAGGAATTTTTCTACCTCTAATATTTGTTCTTTGTTGGAAAAACGAGGAATCTATTCATCATCTATTTACTCATTGTCCATTCGTTGAGCCTATTTGGTACTATTTATTACTCCCTTTGTCCTATTTTAGTTGTCCCATTTTTAAAAAATTGAAATTTTTAAGAAAATGCTCACAAAAGGCTTATGAACTTCTTTCCAACATCCTTTAACTCTTCCAAATGCATACGAGACAACTATTTTGGGACAGTCCCAAAATGCATATGACACAACTAAATTGAGACAAAGGGAGTATCTATTTTTTATATTACTTGGGTTTTCCCTTTTCCCAAGAGAAGCCAAGCGTTGTAGAAAATGACCCCTTCGGCAATTTTCTGGATGGTCTAGCTAAAAGAAACAAAAGGATATTCGAATGCAAACCTTAAGCACTAGAGATTCCAATCCGCAAAATCAGATCAAATCTAAATCAATGGGCGTTAACTTTGAACTCTTTTTCTGGTTTTAATGTTGGTTTACTTTGTGGAAGTAGGAAGGATTTGGAATAATCTGTCTCTGAGTCACTTGTATTAGAATTCTGGTTACAGGCCAGTCACTTGCTGGACCTGTACCTTTTACTTTGTACTTCTTTTTTATATTAATAAATTGTTTTGTCACCTTACAAAAATATATAATAGTTTAATAACAGACAAGCTTAGTGGGTCTAAACAGGACAGAGATGGGAACTAAATGGGCTTTGAATAGAACCCTATGCTTAGTGGCTTCTGTCTTTACTACATAGACTTCAATTATAGGGCAGAGCCATCTTGTGGCCTTAATCCTAAGCCTTGTCCACTCCCTGCTAGTAGTTAGTGGGTCACAGGATCCATTGGCAGTCCTACTATGTCCTGCTCTTTTTATATTAAGGTCCCTTAGTAGTAGCATACCTCTGTCATGGAAAATTGCCACTTCCATCACTGGCCGCACAAGATACAAGGCGTAGTTTCACATACCTCTGTGGGAAATCGTAGAAAGGAAAACTTCTCTGTTGGTCATTTCAAGTGTTTTGACATAAGGTGATGAAATGAGTGGTTACTGAAAATCTATGAATAACTTAAAGATCAACATCTTAGATGGGTTTGGGTTTTGGGAGGGAGGAGGGGTTGCTAGGAATGGCTACAACTCTACAAGGTTAGGCATATCAGCTCAGATGTAGCCAATGGACTGAATTCTATGGCTGGTGCTCAGTTTATATCATGTTCTCCACTTGTAAAGTCTGTTCTGTCAAGTGTCAACTGTATCAAATCACCCTGCAATTCTCATACTAGCTTAATCGACCAAGAACATTTTGATTTTGGTTAACAAAAGGTGGACCTTCTATGTCATGTTTTTGGGGCGGATTTATCCATGTGTTATTGCAATTCAATTTGTGAATGGGAAGAATCTCAAGCAAATTCTAAAGAAAATGATTTGTGGTTTTGGTGATTCAAAATCCATGGGTTAAGTTTTTGCCACCCTAAAATATGGTAATAAGACAGGAAATGCATAGCCGGTTTTTGATGTGTTCTCCATTGCAATGTGATAGGAAGAGTTTAAAGATCATTTGTGGCGCCTGCAACGGCAAAGCTTTGTTGTATCCAATGGGACACTAAATCACAATTGAGAGGAGCGTTTTTGTCATCTTAAAGAAAAGAACTGCTCTTTCCAGGGACAAAATGACGAAAACCACCCAGCAAAGGTGACATGGAACCTTTCCATTAGCCACAACATGAATTCTTTGTTGCCTGTGTAGCAGGTAATACTACTCTGTGAAAGGAAATGGATGTTTCATCCTCCCCAACTAAGAAGCAACTAATATAATAAAAAAGAACTATAATATGTTCAGTGCATACCTCTCTCCGAAGAACAATAACTCCCATGATGTTAAATGATGGACATCTATGCTTGAGCTTGGCCCTATGATGGTAGAATTTCAATGAATTTGAATAGCCTCACATGTGTTTGGCATCTCTATTGATATACAATGCCAAGATGAAAATCACTAGAGGGGTCAACAATGTGATCTGTATTGATGGCCATGAAATCGTCGATCAGTCAATCTCCTCTTATCTTAGAATGGCTGGCCTGCTGGGAAGTTGTTCTTGTCCTCAGTTGATGGATATCAAGAAATCAGTTCATGCAGAAATCATTAGGATTATTTAATGGAGAATCCCTGAAAGAGGCCAACCAATTTTAGATATATGGAGGAGATTGTTTGGTTGACAATAATAGGGTCATCAACACCGGATAATCAATACTGGCTCTTGAGTGATCATCAGCTGGAACTGTGTGATGCTCTTGAACTGGTGCTCCCGATTTCAACTTCTTGAAGATTTAACTGTAAAGAACAAGTGAACAAACACTAGGCAACAAAGTCTGACATCAATTTTCTATAGACTGAAGACTGAAGACAGCACAACTCTTCATTGTTAGAAATGCGGGTGGGGGCGAGGGGGGTTGGGGTTGTTGGAGAGAGTGGAACAGCCAAATCATATTTTGATAAAAAGACAGATCCAAGTCCAACTAGGATTTGGATGTCCATTTCAATTTGGGTGTGAACATAGATAATATATCCAGCATCCGCATGAGATTCAGATCTAAAAATAGATCAAATTCATTAAAAAGAAACTTTCTCCAATCCGATGTGTTATGACACTGCGGATACTGCACAGGGTATACTTTTTTTTTTGCTGAAGTTCACATCGCACTTGATCTACTGATAGACTTTCTACTAGTGAGTCCATGCATTGATGACTTTCTCATCTAGACTATAGATATCAATTACTCAAGCTTAATTTAACCATGATCCAATGATCTTTAGCAAAAAAGGCTAAAGATCGAATGCCTTAGATTGTCACAATTGCACAGTCTTGCTTGTCACCCATGCAGTGGTCTTTTCTTGAGGTAAATCATGTTAATAGAATAGCGAGACAACTTAAAAGAGATATATATCCCATTGGGTATTGCAGTGGAACCACTAGGAACAATGTGAAAAAAATTCCCAAAACACTTAATAAATCATTATCATCAAAGTCATTTATTACATCAATATGGGTTGACATTTGTATTTGGTTTTGACACGTTTCTCTTCCTCTTTTTTTTTTTTTTTTTCTATGGATCAACTGTCTATTTGATACCTATAGGAGTTGAACCCACAACTTCGAAGTTGTAACAAGCACTTGCCAACTGTGCTAGAATGCAATAACAATAGACTACAAAAGTGCAATTCAGCCATTGATATTGAATATAATTAGGGTCTTAAGCCAAGATAGAAATTCCCAAGTAAAAGCAGAAATCTACCACAGATAAGGAAATCAATGAACCAATAGGCTAATGGTGCTTTCGAACATGTGCTAAAAAATAATAAATTTAGACTAATTACCAAAATGCCTTAGCTTCCATAACTACCCACAAATTGGGTTTCTAAAGAGGCCATATCTTCATCCAAGGAATCACATGGTTAGTCCTTGATGCTCAGATTAACAGGGTAGCCAATGGTACCAATTCCATGGCGTTCCAAATCTTTTTATTGATCAGAAATAGGTACCAGATTTACAGTTGCAAAAACACCTAATAAATTATGAAGTACAATTGATCTAGCAGTAGAGGATCTCTTGATAGATGTGGAAGGGAACTTCAGGAAGGACCTTGAATTGATGAGTATAGAGAAATCAAAATAGAAAAGAACAAGCTTGAAGTCACAAGCAATTTATAGAAACATCAGTTGAAGGTGAAGACAGCATCAAAATCTTCACTTGTGTAAAAGGAGACTGCAATAAGAATAGCTGAGAACTAAGACTCAAGTTATGGCTTATTTTTCATGCCCTGAATCTTTACTGCTTATTTCTGGAAAATTTTACATGAATAAGTTCTTTGTTCCGAATTTTGGTTGAAGGATAATTTTCCAAGGTATGTCATTTTTCTCTTGTGCTGTTTCAATTTATTAGTAAGATTTACTGGCTCTATGCCTGCTTAACCTCCCTCCTCCTGGAAAATTTTCATGATTAATTTCTCTGTTCCACTTATTGGCTGAAGGATATTCTCAAGTTATGTATTAATTCTTGTGTATCGACTCAATTTATCACCAAGTAAACTTGCAAATTAGAAGAGAGAAATGAAAGCGAAAAGTCTTCTCATAGAGCATTCCTTCAACTGCACCCTTGCAACATGTATAAGAATAATAACTAGGAATTAGGTTTTTCCGTTGATTCCAAGTAGTTATAAGTACTTAAGTGCAACTCTTAAGTATGAAATTCTGTCCCATGGTGGAAAAGGAGTCAGCATTCACTACATTTTGCCGGTTAATTATATCATCGCTTTGCGTAATATTGAAGAATCACTTCTTTTTCTCCCACATGTCTCTCCCCAGAAAGACTTCTATGTGTCCATGATAAGCTTGCCCTGTTTAGTCAGTTTTGACAATGACAAAAATCCATATCCTCAAATGTGACATACATACATTTCAAAACTTATGCCGAAAGAAAGGGTGGCTGCTTTTGCTAGTCACAGTGCTTCCGACGTATGCTTAGCAGACACGTGGTTTCTTCCAATGTACCTATGATGTAATTAGGGAAATCCTCCAATCACATGATGCAGCGAACTGAGCTAGGTGGGACAATATGATGCAAGCAAACAATCAAATGGAACTTTTTCTAGTTCAAAACCCTAATATTAGAAGAGAGAATGAGGACAAAATCCTATACTAGAATAGGTATATGACTTGTGTATCCTTATGTCCTACTGTTCGATACTGGTTTGCAAAAATCAAGTGCAAATTGAGAACTGTTGGGGATAGCACACCTTGAATGTGCATATAAATTCTCTTTTGTCATCCATGGACACTAGGAGATTTTCCGTACATGGTCTCTTCTATATTAATTATAACATGGTTCTTTTCCAACCCGTGAGGGTTGGCTTGACGGTTAAGAACCCCAATAAGCTGTGGGAGGCTTTGGGTTCAAGTCCCACTCTCAACATATAAGGACTGCTCCCCCTAGTTTTACCCGGTGTGTGTGGATAGGGAGGTTTACACATGCCCCAAGGACTTAGTCATGTTCTCTAAGAGGCCTGGATACCTTGGACTTAAAAAAAAAAACATGGTTCTTTTCCTACTAAAAACTAGAACAGTTGTAAAGCTCTATCAAGTATAAGAATTTCTTTCCTTGCAACTTTATGCTACACTTGATGTGTATGGACTACCAACTGAGATGTGATAAGTCCCTTGAAACAAATATTTATTCTTTGCAGGATCCTCCAATAAGTTTAAAACTTTGCTTAAGGACTACCAAACATGAAAAAAAAAAAAAAAAGGGCACATGGCAAATTTCCATACACCATCTAAAGGTGATGGATTCCATCAAAACAAGTATACAATTTATTTTAAGGAATGTATCCTTTTCAGTTAGCATACTTATATCCCTGTCATATACCTAATACCAGAAACTCTTATGTCAATTACAATCAAGGGAACATTTTCCTCTTGCTTCATAGTTTCCAAAACCTCATATGCTACATAAGGAACTTGAGCCATCTATTATATATGAAGTCATTGAGTTGTTGGGTATTTGTTAAACAGAGAGAGAGGGAGAGAGAAATAGTTAGGTATGGTAGGTCTACTTTTGAGATGAGATTAAGAAGACACCATCTTTGCTTTCAATGGTTCTAATTAATCTTCAGACCGTTTTACAGTTGACAAGTTTTAGATTACTTTGACATCCAGAAACCCTGACATTGGAGACCACACATGGGACAAAAATGACACAAGGCAGGCCTATTTCATAATTTTTTATTTTCGTAAATTTTTTAGGATTATGTTACTTAGAAAGGTAAGAAACTATTGGGTCAGATCTGATTAGTTGAACAGCCTAATTTTTTGTAATATGATCTTCTAAAAGTGTCTATGCTGCCATTTTATAGTCCATGGTATATGGGTGTTGCACATTGATCTTACCGAATGAAAGGAGACATAATATAATAAAAATCACTGAGTATTAATATCCAGACACAATATAACTTATGCTCTATTCTTGCAAAATGGGGTGTTTAGGTTGTTCCACAGAAAGATTGTTCCTTCAAAATAATAATATGCCGAGGACTTACTTAACGATTACAAGGCATATAAATTTACTGAATTTGATTTTGAATTATAAAGCTTTAAGTAATGCAGCAAAAAGAAAAGGAAAGCAATACGGTACGATGTAAATTCAGTACAATTTACAATATACAGCAAATTTAAGAAACAAAAGGATAAAAGAAAAAAAACCAACAAAAAAAAAAAAACAGAGAAACCCTATAAAAAAAAAAAAAACCAACAAAAAAAAAACAGAGAAACCCTATTTCAATTGATTTGTGAGATAAAAATACTTTGTATTCCATGATACTAAATACAAAAGGGGCAATACCCACTGCCTGTTGTATTCCAAGAACCAAATGCAAGATGCTCTATGTTAGCCAGATAATTTTCATGAAAAAATAAACAAGACCCATGTATGGAGTCTAAGGGTAGAGAGAAGATATGGTCATAATCTTCAAAAAAAAAAAAAGAAGAAGAAGAAATGATCATATACATTCTCTTTACCAAAGGCATATAGAAAATAATAAAAACAATAAAACAAGAAATATCATAGTTTATTGAAAATAAAGAAGAGAGGGGCAATGTGTGGAGAAGAGAGAAAGGGACTGCTACCTGTTCTCCCACAAGGAAGAAAGGCCTACGTCTTCAACACTTAACCAATCTCATGGGCACAGCTCTTCTTTGCCTTCTGACTATGGAATGAAATATGGCCATTGCTTTCGTTACAAATGAAATTCTACCAGCCACAGAAGGGTAGGCCACCGGTAAACTTGTCTTTCCGTTCTTGAGTTTGTTCACATAATATTCTCATTCCCATCTATTTCTTAGGAAGTACACTTGCTTCCCACATTAGAAGGCTTTAATTCGATTGATGGGTCTATATTTTTTTTTTTTCGATTGATGGATCTATTTTTGTTTTGTTTTGATTGATGGGTCTATTTGGTAAATTATACTAGCACATATTGAAGTGTCGCTTGTAAGACTCCATCTATTCAGATTATCTTATATTCAGAGTTGTATGTACCCTCATTTCATTTATGCTGCGGTGTTACTCAATCCCATAAGTACTGCATTCGATCTCATGCGCTAGTGCATATATTCAACAGGTAATGCATTCAATGTACTCTAGCGCATAAAATCCGAATGCTCATGCGCTAGCTCATAAATCTCATCTCTGACACATAAATTTAATAGTTAGCGCATACATTCAATAGTTAGCACATAAGTTTAAAAGTTAGCTCATAATCTCAATCTCAATAATTAGTGTATAAATTCAATAATTAGTTCATAAACTCAAAAGTTAGAGCATTAACTTTTTCAAAAGCCAAAAATTTAAGAACTAAAAATAAAGATGCTGCAAAGAGTGTAAGCAAGTTGGTGAAAGAATGGATCCCAAATAAGGATGTTGCTACCTAATGATCCACTTCAATATGTACCCAATGACAGGTATTAATATCAACTGCATCACAAAGTTACTCTTCACTGTTTATTGTTAGTAAAATTATCGGTGTTCTTATCAAATTTCACATGTAAAGTGCACGCAGAATTTCAAATGTGTCCCACTGTAGCATTTGTGTATTTTAATTTTTAATCCAACTTCTCTGAAAATGAAATTTGATTTGGTAACCTGTTTCCAGACATAATTCTGCAGTACTAAATGTTATAATGTACCTTCAAGAATGGAGCTGGTGACCTACCAATATACTAATATAGAATGATAAAATAAAGAGCATTGAGGAATACAGTTTCATGTTAGGAGTCAACGGCTTGAGATACTCTCCTGCCACTTCTAGAGTCAATTGGCCCGGCCAAACCCAGCATCTCTTAATAGGGGTGGTAGGGGTGTGATTGGGTTGATCCATGCCTTAGATGACCAAATTTATTTAAGGCTTGGAGAATCATCCATGGTCCCATCAATTTAAGATCAGTGTAAGATAAAAAAAAAAAAATTATGTTTGTGTTAAATTTAGGGCTGCAACTCGGGTCGGATTTTGATCCAACCCAAGAAATCATACGGATTAGGTCGAGAATTTCGGATCAGCGGGTCGGGTCGGGTTGAGAAGATAAAAATCGACATGGAATTTGGGTTGGATCGAGTTGCGGATTTTACAAGTTGACCTGATACGACTCGGCCAAAATTAGGTTAAAATGGGTTCAGAATGCAGGTCGGGTCAGAATTCGGGTTGATTTGGGTTAGAATTCGAGTCGGGTTCCATGAATATCAACTCGGGTCGGGTTGGGTTTTAAGGAACCCGACCCGTTCGACCTGAGTTGCAGCCCTAGTTAAATTCATGTCATTCAATAAATGCTATGAAACCCATTGTAGAAACTCGGTGTTTTTATTATTTGCATTCAAATCTCTTTTTTTTTTTTTGCGCTAAATTCTCCTGTCCCACTATAGAAAAAAAAAGAGGGTCTTCCTATTTTCTATTTTAAAGAAATAGATCCATTTCACAACTAGGTGAATTTTTCATTTTCTTCTTCCTTTGTACTATGCTTCCCTAAACAGATCAAGACCATCTTCTGAGAATCAGATGAATAACCATCCGCTATGAATTGGCCTCGCGTAAGCTGATTTCAATAAATATATTTTCAAAAAAAATTAATGGCAAATATTTTCGATACTTAAATAAGAAGATTGTTCATTTTTTTTATGAAGTCTTTAAACAAAATTTCTATTTAATTTCAAGGAAATTGCAGCCAAATAACTTCTCATCATTTTCATAAAATACAACTCAAACATTCAAACAATTTTTCAAAATTTTCAAGAAATGACTTTTCTTTAGAGAAATTTACTGTAAATATATTTTCCTATGACAAAAAGAAATACATGTACCGTAAAAATAATTTTCTATAATTTTCCACTGTTTATCTTTGGAGCTTTAAGATCTATATCTTTGGTAAGTGGGCTAAGCAGGTCTCACCTGCCCAATCGCATTTAGAACTTGGATTGAGACCCACAAGGAAATGTATACTTTGGTTGCAAATTTCAAAGCAGACTATCTAATCTATTTGCAGATAAACTGAGGGTTGAACTCATGACCTTACTCAACATGGTTTCAAACCATGGGTAGGTTTGACTTGATTAGGTTCAGAAAGTTTTAATGGCTAATCACTCACCACAACTTGAAGGCTAAAAAATCAGCAGTCAACTAAACAACTTCGATGGGGATGATCAGATGGTTAGGATTATTTGATCCGGCTGACTTTGTTCCATGGACAATAAGGCCCACAATTTGGACACTCTGGATTGGCACTCCTGTGTACGTGTACGGTGGATGAGAGTCCCCCTACTCTTGTGTTCTGCTGTTTGGATGTGGTTTGGAATTTCTCAATGACATCCAAAGAATCATGTGAATAAACACTGTATTTTCCAATCTAAACTTGAAATAAACTAGTGGTTAGGTGGGGAAGACTAACAAAGGCAGAAACCTAGATCATCTCCCTCCTCCCTTGTACGAAAGAATATGGGTGTGGATAGCTCGGTTGGTCGAAGCTTCTAGGATTAGAGTAGAGGTTTTGTGTTCGATTCTTTCTGGATTTATTTGATATATGAAGTTGGTGGGTGATTTTGTGTATCCGTGGGATTTGTCTCACCTCCAATATAAAATGAAGATACTCATGTTATAAAAAAAAGACTATAGGTGTAACTTCATATGGCTACCTGTCCTATGTAAGGTTCACCGACAGTAAGGTTAGATGTGTATGAAATCTTATGATGATTTTAGATTTCAAATCTTATTCTGATTTGGACATTCAAAATTTTAAAATCAGCTCTGTCACTTTTAATAACAATGGAATTCTTATCCAATGGTTGGTGTGTGTTATTAAGATGGGTGCCAAATTCGTATTTTTGACTTCTTATATAAGATATGCATTTCGATTGATCAAAGGGAACTCCACTGTAAAAATGACAAAGAGGTGGATTTTAAGGGGTTATTTGTAGAATTTATAAGTTGCACACCTAGTCAAAGAAAAGGAGTGACTGCCTAAACAGATGGTGAGCATAAATTTGATGAGAAATTATTGATTGTGAGTCGATTTGTTTTTTTTGAAACAGTTAAGTGAGTCGATTTGTTGATATGACTTTATATTAAATTGTGAAAATAAGTTGGTTTAATAGATCTGCCCTTATATTAAAAGTGGACAAGTTCAACTAAAATTAATTATATGTACGATCTCAAAGGAAGTAGGAGGTTGCGGGTTCGAGCCTCCATATTCTAATCTTGGTGTGCCTTATGAGTAGTAGGCTCATCCGTGGGAGTTTTAGTAAGACTGGGACTTAGAGCCAAATCTAGCAGGAAGTGTATCTCAAAGTAAGCTAAAGTTTATCACAAATACAATTCATGAGATGATAAAATGTATGATAGAAATAAAGGAGTAAATATATGCCCTATCTGACCTGGTGACTTAGTTCATAACGAATCAATTTATATAACATTTTTAAAATAGGCTAATACATATATTGGCCGTACAATTATAGTATCAATAATATGGACCGATAAATCGATGATAAGTATCGGCCAATATTCACTGATGAATGTTTTTTAAAATTAAAAAAAAAAAATTTGGCCATTTTTTGAGTTAAATCTTGAATTGGATGTGATCTTAAGAAAGTTTAGAAACAATTTCTTCAACTATGAAAGATATTTGTCAATTCTACACATTTTCCCTTAAAATTGACCATTTGGAATTGTTTTCATCAATATTTTTTGAATTTCAACTCTAAGATAATTTGAAATTAGAGGATTTTTGTGAAAATAATTAAGAAAATAATATTCAGTGCTTATGGAATTTAATGGACATGTATTAGTGTTATTGACATAGTTTGTAAGGTGTTTGTGTGATTTTCTAAGATTTTTCAGAAAAATTAATAATAACCAGGTTTTCTAAGATACGGTACATTTTCGAGTTTCTTATGTTAAAAAATGAATTGAATGATATACAAATATGTATGAAATTAAATGAAGAGCCCTTAATGTGATTGCTATAACTTTTTGAGAAACTCAAAGATTTTTACATACAAAATTTATAAATTGTAATAGAAGATACCAATGTTATCAGAACCGGACCATATAACGAACCGTCTTCGAGGAGGTCAGGATTCAACTGGGTTCGACCGAGGTCAAAGCTGTAAAATCCAGGTCAAGTATTAAAATAATATAAATATTATATATAATATTAAGTAAGACATATTTTACCAATAATATTAATATAAATATTAAAAATAACATTCAAACTTTGAATAATATACCAAAACGGTGAAATAGATGGGATAGAAATAGTAATAAACTTTTATATTTCAAATATACACATTTTTTAAGGGGAAAATTTAAAAAAAATAAAAAATAAAAAATAAAAAAATTTCAAATATATGAAACCGCGGTTCTGACCGGTTTTATGCGGTTTTGACCGCCAGCCGGTTTTTGGGGTGGACCGAACCGCAGATCCGGCGGTCATGGCTGAATCGCCGGTTCAGTAGCGGTTCGGTTCGGTTCTGATAACACTGGAAGATACATATCACTAGGGTATATTTCAGAATACGAATTTCATATTAGGTGTTTCCTCACGTTGATTCTTTTCTTTATAAAATTATTAGATATTTTTCCAAATTTTAGGATATTTTTCAGATTTTTAATACACACTGTATTTGTATCAAAATTTTGACTTCCAAGAGTTTAATACTCCATAAAAAATGACCGTTATTTAAAAAAAAAATAATGCTCACTCTAGATTTTCCAATTTTTCTATATTAAAAAAAATGAGGAGAGAGAAACCATATCCGCGGTACGTGTTACATCCAAAATTTTAACCCTTGGTTTATATTAGATAATTTCTCTATTTTTTTATTGTGGGATATGATGAAAAGTGAAAAACTTCACTCCGAATCACTCACATAATTGACTTTTATTCTATAGATAACGATAAGTTCTCATAAGCTCTTCTACAAGTTGCAGGCATTAAGCACTGGATACAATCATCGCCATTGAATGTGAAATTGATCTAACGGTGAATAATACTCGTTTGGAACAATGTTCCTGTAGAAGAATATCTGCTTCTGGAAGCAAATACAAAGTGGGTTTTATCGTTAACATGTATAAGAAGAAAGAAGGTCCGGTACGAGTAGATGTTATAGGTTAGAACTTGTAGAGACGTTGAAAGGAGAACAAAATTTCACCTTAGCCAACCAACCTTTCTTTCTTTCTTTCTTTCTTTTTCCCTAACAATACCCATTTGGTAGCACAGACGTAGCATCAGTAGCTGATGCAGGTCTCTCCTAACCTTCTCTAACGGATTTGTACTCCTCTCTCTCTCTCTATATATATATTCTTTCAGATTTTCTGCCCTTTCTCCTTTGTCTTCTTTACATGATCTTATCTGTCTAAATCTATGGAACTTCTAAAAAGGACTCAAGCAACACTCTCCATCACTTATTTATGATAATTCTTGATAAGGGTCTCAGCTTCGATTTTGTTCTTCTTTTGTGTTGTTGGCACTTCAATTCGATTCCATAGGGGTGGTGCCTCTCTTTTGAGATCAGATGTGCACTCGAGGCCACTGGAGGCCTGCCGAGGACGATAAGCTTAAGGAATTGGTCGAGCGTTATGGCCCCCACAATTGGAACGCCATCGCCGAAAAGCTTCAAGGAAGATCAGGTTCAGTTGCAATAGTCTTAGATTCTTTCTTTTTTTTTTCTGTTCTTTCCTTTTGGAAAATGATACATGCACCAATTTAAATAGTTTCGATGATGATCATGATATTATCCGATAATTGAACAGGGAAAAGTTGTAGGTTGCGATGGTATAATCAATTGGACCCTAGAATTAATCGGAGCCCCTTTACAGAAGAGGAGGAAGAACGACTTCTTGCCTCTCACCGGGTGCACGGGAACAGATGGGCTACCATTGCCCGACTCTTCCCTGGCCGGACTGATAACGCTGTGAAGAACCACTGGCATGTGATCATGGCACGTCGGTATAGAGAGAGATCGAGGTTTTTCGCCAAAAAAGCTGGGCAGGCATTCATGAAAGAAGGCGGGCCGTTGTCGCAACATGGATCGAGTTCGAGCTCTGGTTCAGATTATATCTCATCTCTGGTGGAGAGATGTTGTAGAAGTGACAGGGATGCAATCATATTCAGTCCTACCCACAAGAATCTGAATGATTTATATTCTAGAGTGGACAGCAGTTATCCAGAGATGGTTAAAGGTGAAGAGATTTAAACTCAATCGACTCTTGCTTTATTGTTCTTCTATTTATTTGTGACATTTTATTTTTATTGTTTTAAATAAATCTGTACAGATAGAGAGATGCCAGTCAAGTTTTATGATTTTCTCCATGTAAACAACAACTCGAAGGGCGGCGAATGGATGGAGGATGAAGGAAGAGGAGAGAAAAACTGCAAGGAGTATCAAAGCGAAACTGGTAGTCCATTCATTGATTTCTTTGCCTTTGAGAACTCTTAACAAACAGCAGGAATTATTACAAATGTTTCAACTTGCCAACCAACAAATCTAAGCAACATCTTGTAAAGCCCTAAGTTTTTAAGAACTCATTATAGTTGTAACTAGTGCAATCTAAGTTGAGCATTTTAGGGAGGGATGCTTGTTTACTTTGGCATCTTCCCTGAAATCTATGATTGTAGAAAAATCCCTACAGTGGACGACTATGAATTTTGCACGGCTACATACATGTATAGTATTAATTTAAGCATTTTGAAGGATGCCACTGTTAATTTTATTTTATTTATAAGATGGGTATCTCCACCCTACATTGGAGGTGAGACTAGTCCCACGGATACACGAAACTACCTACAAACCTTGTGTGTCAAGTAAGCTTGGGAGGAGTTGAACCCAACTGAATTACGGATGCGGGTTTGTTGAATTCTTATGAAATGGTTAGAATCTTCAGCTGCAATAAAGTTGCTGCTGTTACTATTCCTTAGAATGCATTCTTTCTTAATAATTTCCCCCCAAGAGTTGAAATTGACATTTCTTTTGTTGTCTGTCATTGGTGGCGTCTCATTCATGTTTAGTACACATTTAACATTGCTATTGCATGGTCATTGAGACCCAGTTTCAAGTTAAAACGATTTTAACTACTCACAAGTAATTGTCGATGAGTTGGAGAGAATTAAGCTGGACAGTTTCTTTTGAATTTACGTGTGGGAACCACGGAAAATCCAGTGTAAAACCCCTACGGGTGATACCCACTGCCCTTAGGGTACATCAGGTTAGGTCATGGGAGCTCAAACTTGGCACCTCCCGCTTCCTGAAGCAGGAGGTTAACCGGTTGAGCTATATGCTAATCATCTAATAATACTACCTTGTTTGTGAATAAACTCTTCTTCTTACTTGTTGACCTTAAAATACATTCAACGTTGCAGAACTAATGCTAATAGGACTTGTAATGGAAAATGACGTCTCGCCATATCCTTTTAGCAATTGATTTGAATCGTGTTGAATGTTTATTTACCATGACTATAACAGGTTCTTGATTTTCTGAAATCCTAATGTAACAAGGGTTATAGGAGCAACTGTTAACTTAATGACCCTAGAATGTGCCCACATGTTTAGAACCCAATACTCTGGGATTTTATTGTGTCGACTCCATGAGACCATGAAATTCTTTTCTTGCTTCTTGAGGAAATTGGAATCAGCTCATGTTGTGAAGAAATTAGTTGTACTTATTTGACCAAGGGTCCACTTCCTTAATAGTAGTATTTCATGTGATTAGGTCCATGAATTTAGTGACAGTTCTGGTTAATTAAGAAATGCAACCCTGAAAGAAAAAAAAAATATACCAATCATGATTATCATATATGATCATCACAATGATGGAGGTACTACAAATGATATCTGAAACTAATGAAATAGTATGTTGAAATTTAGTGGCAACCTAACACCTATATATGCCGTGGTTGATCATATAAACAGCTACCATTGGATAGAAAAGGATGACATACTTGAAAGTGTGTGACCCACCCTGTTTCGATCAATAAGACTAGCAATTTCCTTTGCCATGAGTTTTCTACATGTCCTCATATCAAAATTTTCAACCCACAAACTATTTTGCTACTCTTTGAAGGACTCTCATGAATGAACACTATTATGATAATTAGAATATTATGATTGACATGTATGCCTCTGAATAAGATAGATTATATCCAACTTAGGAAGGGTTTCTTTTCAGATTCATTACCATTACAAAATCATCCTAGTTCAATGGATTCGTAACTATAAACACTTTTTGTTCTCCATAATACAACATTAAGGCTGCATTTGGATGGAGTACCCCTCCTTACCTTTATTTGGTAATCCAAAAATTACCCCAGTGAAGGTAAAAATTCAAAAAATCACCTCTCTCATCACCTTTTTTAAATACCCCGTTGAAACTTAGGGTATTCAGGTGACGCCAGGTGAGAGGTGACCCCTGTAAAATTATCCTTCATCCAAACGCAGCCTAAGTGCAACAGTTTTCAGCAGAATTATTTATCTTGACAAGCATACAAGTGATATTAGCATTATGTTCATTTGGGTCTGAACATCTTTGATTGTATCATTATATGTAATTTTTTTTTTTTTTTTGTGGGTAACTCTTCTTCTCTATTTCTGTTAGTCAATGCATGTAGGACAAGTCATGAATGGTCAGAAAAGAAAAGGGTAGTGGTCCGAATACAGTGTACCTTAGGAGAGTTGTAGAATGATGGGGCTTTCTCAACTTCCATGGTAGAGAAATGAGTTCAACTTAAGTTATTTAGAAGTGGGTTGGAAGAAGTAAACTTAACGTGACAAATGCATATAGAAGAGGAGAAAACAAAGAGAGGATAGTGTGTTTGGAGGCAAAGAGGGTTGCTTTTTGTCTCAAGCTCTTCAAAGGTAGCATGTCTTGATCTGGTCATAGTCTAAACAATTTGTTATAATATTGTGACATTCAACCATCAGATTATGTCAAACTATTTAATGTTACAGACCTATCAATTGTGGGTGTTAGGTTGAGCCAAAGTTTAAAATAATCAAAGTATGGCATGCGTTGTTTGTCCATTTTTTGAGTGGTACTAACCAAGCAAACCTCTGGTGGGTGCACCCTAGATTCATCACGGAAGTCAATCTGGACTGTCAGATTAATAGATCAGCTATTGGATGGGGTAATCTATGAAATTTAGGTCGATCAGATTACCTTAGCTACATAACCCATCATTCTTATTTGGTTGGCCATGAAAAAGTCTGCAGAAAAATTGTAGCAATTTTTTTTACAGCAATTGCATGGAAGCTTCTGATTCATGGATGCATGCCGTCTTTAAATTATCCATTCATGTTGAGGTCACAGCTTACACAGGTAATAGGAAAATGCTAGGGACGTCGCATGCTTTTCTTGAATTAGGAAAACTCAAATTTATCTTTTTTGTCAACTTCACACCGGCTAAGTGGTAAAAAAATACATCAATGTCGGTAACATTCACTTATAATAAAGTGACGAGTAAGATACAAAGGGTGTTCAAAAAAGGCATTGAGATGAAATTATTCTTGGCTTTTAAAAAAATGGTAGTTGACACTGAAGGGTGGTATGATGGCCAAGAATCCGACCAAAATGTAAGAAGTCTTGTATTCAATTCACGCTCAACATATAGGGCTACTTTCCATAGACTTATCCGATGTATGTAAGTAAAGAGACTTGTACATATCCCAATGATTAGTTTCTGTTTAAATGCCTGTAAATCCGCCAAAATCTGAATTGGAGTGGTTTCCTTGTAATATAGAATTCCATTTTTCTATCTACTTAGGTTAACTTGTTCCATTCTCTTGTTCACCTGCTTTTCTAACTTTGTTTTCTGCACACCCAAACACCATTAGAGGTTTTTGTTTATTGATTTCTTTACCTATGATCTTAAAGTTAACATAATTTAGATTAGGAAAATTATTTTTTACCGAATGATTGACATATTGTTCTTTAATGCTGTATGGATTCATCAAGTAATATATAGACATGGTCCACTTCAACTTTTAGAATCAGGTGTTTAACAAATGGCAACCATAAGTCCAATACATATGATACAGCCGTATCGTCAAATACGTATCATTACAGCATTATAAGGCTAAACACATTCTTTCTACTCTTTTTTATTTTTTGAAAAAGTACAGAAAAATAGGAAAATTTGGAAACCTAGTGTGAGTATAATTTAAAGAAAAAAAGGTTATTTTTTAGTATTAGACCATTGAGAGTCAAAATTTCGATAAGAATGAAGTTTGTCCTTAAAATTTGAAAAATGTCTAAATTTTTTTTTAAAAAAATCAAGAGACCGTTATGTGGAAAGACCTAATATGAAATTCTTGTTCTCTAGCATCCTCTTGTGACATGTAACTACCCGCCCCATCTAGCACAATATTGTCTACTTTGGGCCTAAACTTCAGGTCCGCGTGCCTTTATTTTGGGGCGTGCACTCCTGCATAATCTCAAAAGGCCTTGTGCTAGAGAGGAAAAGACGCTAGCTTATAAACCGCCTTCGTCATTAGTCTATAGGCGATATGGGACCTTGGGATTTGCGCCACTATGATGACTTTCTCTCCTTGCCCTCTCATTCCTTCACTACATCTCATTTCATGACTTGGCACTGGCACGGGCCATCACAATCCTGTTGGGATTTTTAATCCCCAAAGCAACAAACACATCAGAAGCCAAAATAGCATCAATACACAAGAGACACACATGAATTTAACGTGATTCAGCCGAAGCCTATGTCCATGGACAAATACTGACAAATTCCACTATTAGCAAAGGTACAAATACAAAATATTCTCAATCCCAAATTCTCCTCACGAATTTTCTCCCACTCTCTCTCTCTACAAAACTCTCTCTAACAAAACCCACCTCTCGGTGGTGCCTAAGAGGGGCCACATGCAAAGCCGGCGAGGCTATGTTTTTCCTCTTCTTAAATAGAAGAAGAGCCACCAATAAAAGAAAGTAGTGGAGAAGAAGTAGGAGAAGTAGAGGGAAAATAAGAAGTTTCCTAAACCGAAAAATAGGAAATTCTATTTTGACTCAGATTTTAAATCAAGCTAAAATCCCAACAATCTCCAATTTGGTGAGATTTGCAAACAAACAGATTACCTCTGATAACTCCACTTTGGCATGAAATCTCATGCCAACCAAACGAATGAAACAAACCATGTCAAATGTTGCCACCAATGCACTCGTAGGCTCCACACACCCGGAGATGCTTCCAAATTCGCCTATAGACGCCACACATCCGAAGATGTCCAAACATGCAGAATGTTGACCAAATCCAAATGGTACTCGAAGCCTTCGAATTTAAAGCACCCAAAATAATATTAGATTTTTCTTTCAATTCGATCCACTCCGAACATCCAATCCTCTGACTAGTCCATCATACAACTTCAAATGAATTTTACGTATCCAAATCATCAAACTCCTCAAAGCTAGAAACTATATCCCTATCAGGACACAAATAATAGGTACGATCCAAATCCAAATCCACTAATTATAATAGCATACAAATGATGAGCTAATCAGAGCCAATAAAAAATCATCATCTCCAATACATAGAACATCTTCAACAATTTCAACTTCAAATTCAAACAATTATCAACAAACAGAAATCCAAATCCAAAACAACAAACTTCTAACTCAAATTCTTTCAGAATTTGGAAACCAAAAAGTCTTGGATCACCAACAAATTCATAATCCAACTTCAAAGCTCACAAATTACCTTCACAAAAAGACTGCAAAAAACTTCCAAATTTTTAAGTTTTTCATTTTATTGAAGGTGTACCTGAATTGGTGGTCCCTCGGCATCATCGAAAGATGTAGTTCCATGAAGCACTACATGAAGACTATAACTACTTGAATTTGTAGTCTCGAGAGACTACATGAAATTGTGGTCCTATAGACCACCAAACACTTGAGGAGAGAGAAAAACAACTTTTGTCCTTTGCCTTTTTTACTTTTCCTGCAGGGCCGACCCTAGCTTTACGCCAACTAAGCCGCTGCATAGGACCCCCAATATGATCAATGGGTTGTAAGGCCCCCACTTGCACTGCTCTCAAGGGCCTAGGGCGTCCACCAATGCATTATGCCTATGGTCCCTGAGATTTCAGGGCTGATACTGCTTTCGTAGAAGTCTGAGAGTTTTTTTCTTCCTTTCAAACAAAACAACCAACTCTTGCACCAAACTCTCTTGGCAGAAACAGAATAGCAATTTTTTTTTTCTTCACACGCTTGAGAGCAGCAACTCGAGACTGCGGCAACAAACTGCTCTTGTTTCAAAGCCAAAGAAGACGAATGTAAGGGATTTCTGCTCCAAAATAATGCCTGAGAGACACTTGGGTTTGTCTTCTGCAACTGAGACTTCTTCTTCTACAATTTTTTTTTTTTTTACATCCAAACACCAAACAAAACTCCACTGCTTCGTCTTCTTTCCGATTCAAAACAACCCGATTGAAACTCGTTTTTTATTTTTTTTTCCCAAATCAAGAACCTACGAAGTCACAAATAAGAACCGACACCCAAAATCGAAAAATCAAAGCTACTGATACCACTTGTTGGGATTAAATCCCCCAAATGAAGCAATCTCAGTAGAAGCTAAAATTGAATCAATACACACAATCAAATAAAAAAGAGACAAAATTTACGTGGTTCGGCCAAAGCCTACATCCACGGACAAACACCGACAAATTCCACTATTATCAAAGGTACAAATACAAAATATTCTCAATCCCAAATTCTCCTCACGAATTTTCTCTCACTCTCTCTCTACAAAACTCTCACTAACAAGACCCACCTCTCGGTGGTGCCCGAGAGGGGCCACATGCAAAGCCGACGAGGTTCTGTAGAGGGAAAATAGGAAGTTTCCTAAATCGAAAATAAGAAATTCTATTTCGCCTCAGACTCTAAATCAAGACAAAATCCCAACAAATCCCACCCCTTGGACTAGAGCCGTCCTCGGCTCTGATACTTTCATCTTCCCACTCTTGATCCAAGAGTTGAACTAAGCTCTGATACAATTTTGTAACGATCCACCCTGCCTTGCACAATATTGTTTGCTTTGAGCCTAAATTTCGGACCCGTACAACTTTGCTTCGGGGTGCTGCACTTCTGCACAACCCAAAAAAGGTCTTGTACTAGAGGGGAGAAGACACTAGCTTATAAACCGCCTTTAGCACTAGTCCATAGGCGATATGGGACCTTGGGATTTGCACCACTATGGCGAATTTCTCTCTTTGCCCTTTCATGGCTTCACTACATCTCATTTCATGACTTGGCACGGGCACGGGCACGGGCACGGACCATCACATGACATGTATCTTCAATTACAATTAATAAAAATTTCATAAAAATATGAATTTCATAAAAATGTTGGAATATTAGAAAAATCACACAAACACCCTAGAAACTATAGCAATCATAGTAAGGGCTCTTCATTTAATTCTCAACAGATTTGTATATCATTTTAATAACTTTTTGCCCAAGAAACTTCAAAATGGGAATTATCTTACAAACTCCAGCTTTCATTAATTTTTCAAAAAGAAATCTTGGAAAATCGCAAACACCCTACAAACTATATCAATCACATTAAGACATTTTAATTTAATTTCATAAGCACTCAATATTATCTCATTAAATTATTTTCACAAAAAACCCCAAAGCCAGGATTTTCTTAGAGAAAAATACAAAAAAAAAAAATGATAAAAAATAATTCAAATTGGTCAAATTTTGAGAAAACTTAGTTTGGAATTGACCATGGGGTAGCTCAACTGGTTGCCTCTCGCCTCAGGAAGCAGGAGGTTGTGGGTTCAAGCCCCCATAACCTAACTTTGGTGTGCCTTAAGGATAGTGGGCTCATTTGTAGGGGTTTTAGTAGGACTGTGTCTGAGTTTTCCACTCGTTAATCCAAAAAAAAATCCTTTCACACTTGAAGATCTTGCTTCCAAACCTTCTTAAAATCACACCCAATGTAAGATTTAACTCGAAAAACGGTAGAAACAAGTTTTCTTTTAAGAAAAATGAATACTGGCTATACTATGCAGTGTTGATCGATACTGCCCGCTACGATATATGGCCATGTTATCGACTGTATCGGCTACAGCGGGCACTGCTACAATATATGGCCGAGTTATCAACTGTATCCGCTACAGAGGTCACTGTGGATATTTTAATCCTCAATTATAACAACTTTTGCTTTTATGTATCAACTATTGAGCATATTGTCAAAAAATTTGGACACATGAGAAAATCTGCATGAGTTGATTCATCTCAATACGACCCGAACAAATCAACAAGTTTTATTGAGATTTTAAAAATTAAGAAAAATTCATTAAATTATTTGTCTCTATTTAATTTCAAGCCACCTTCAACTTCTTAAACTATATACTGTTGGCATCTGTAGTCCTGAAACTCAGGATGTCTTATTCAAACTTAGCTTCCATGGGCCCATGTTCCGGGTCTGCTAGACCATCAATATAGAGGGTCTAAGTCCTATACTTACCTGCACATAACCATGACCCAAGCCCAAGATCCAGCTCCATTTTTACTCCTGAGCTCAATTTGGACTGGCTTTGCCTCAGTAGGCTCAGGGTCAGAGGCTTGTGACCCCAAGCCTCCATTTGCTTCTCTATGTTTCACAGGCTTCCAGAGAGCTTAATCAAAGCCCAGATTGCACTTATTTTCAGTTTGATATATGGACCTGAGCCCAAAATGGGTACATGGGTGTAAATGTAGAAGTGACAATTTTTGACCTTCCAAGCAATCCAACATGTTCAGAAAATCTAGGTTTAAGTTACGTTGATCTTAACCTAGAATAGTTAAATTTGAATTAAAATTTTCGTTAGGTAACATGCCTTGGAGAACTATTGACCTTAATAAATGAACAAAATCTTTATATTAGATAAAATTTGAATTTCAACTCATTGAAAATTTTTTGGTCGTTTAATATAAAATCATAAAACAGGACTATTGCTCATTTTCCAATCTATCAACTGTTTATTTTATGAATCACTTTCAATTGAGCGACGTCACACTAGGACTGTACTTGGATGAGGGGTAAATTTTGCAGGAGTTAGCAGAATTACCTTTAACCAGGGATTATCTTAAATATTATGAATACCATTTGCTTCAAAAGCGTTTTCAAATGTAAGAATGGAGGGATAAATAAGGATAAAATCTAGACTTTTTACTCTTATTATTTAGTTATCAAACAAGGGTAATAAAGGATAACACCTCATTCCCCTTATTTTGTTACTATCATTTAGTAAAAGATGAAAAATAGAAATTGGTGGAATGGGACTTGTTAAGATTTGTCAATGACTTAATTATACGAGTTGACCGTGACTTTATTTAATCCGACTCAAATTAATTGACCTGCATAAAAATGGATTGGGTTATGGGTAGATTGATGGAAGCCAAGATCTGTATTGAATTGAAAAATAGTAATTCAAATTAAAGACAGGAAAGCTAAAATTTAATTCTGAATCCAATCCACCCAACAAGATTGCACCCATACAAAGGAAATGAGGCCACTGCCATGCACAAATATTTGTTTGGTTTAACTTTATGAGCAAGATATACATAGGAACATGACAGCAGAGGAGTCATGGAGATTGGATATCTTGGAGCATATTTGCTCTTGAACCTTAATAAAGAAAATGGAAATTATTATAAAAAACAAAAACAAATAACCATTCATAGTTTTTTTTTAATTACCGCAACAGAAATATATTGTTGCATAAATGTCCATTTGTAGGACTTCTACTTAGATCTTATATGACTTCTAATTCGATTCTATCATGAGACATTTAAAATAATTCAATTTATAAATTTAAATACAATAAATAAATTTAGTAATAATATTAAAAATTTAATTTGTCACTTGAATCTTATCACTGCAGATCCCTTTAACAGTATAACTGCAGCAAAGGCAACGATTGAATGCACCCATTTACCCACCCGTCTCATATTTATGGGATAAGTGATGTACAATCATGGGTTTATATTATGTTTGATTTCAAAAATAAATGGGATAGATCATGGGAGCTATTAAACTATTCAAAATGGGAGCTATTGAATATTGAATCATCTTAGTCTTTGTTTTTAAGATAAAAAATAAAGTAATGGATAAATATTTGTACCTATGATGATAGATCTAACCTCTAAAACGCATCAAATAGGTAATTAAAAAAAAAGAGAGAGAGAGAGAGAAAATAACAATTTCACAATTTGGATTTATCAGACCCAACATAGAGTAAGGGCCAAAATGCTTTTTTTTTTTTTTTGGGCTTTTGCTAGTAACCCATTCTGTTTAAATACATGGGTCTAATTGTACGCTGAAGGCGGGTCTAAAGTTTCCTACATATAGTCGTAAGATCCAGCTGCACGTATGCCAGCAAAGAGCCACTGCACATGACAGTGGGTGTAAAGTGATAAAAAAGTCTCATATCAATCAATTTAAAAAATCAATAACTCCATATAACACTTGAGGTACCCTTGTCTCAATAGTTAACTTTTGAAAATGAGTTTTATCTCAAAAATATTATTATATCATAATTTTTTTTTTAATTTACTTGTGGAGAACCGTGGAATATCCAATGTAAAACCCCCACATGGACGTCAGAAATGGAAGGTTGTGGTTTCCAACACCATAGCCTAACTTCCATAGAGTTTTAGGGTTGGACTTAGCCACGTATGGCTCTGACTTGATACAGAATTATAGGCCCATCTCAACTCGGCCGTTTCCACCATTTTTGAATTCTTAGAAAGAGATTATCCCAATATGGTAAGAAATTTTGGAGAAACCATAGTGGTTTCTAACATATGGGCCCTTCTTAGTCAACATTTTAATCTTTTTGACAAAAAGATTAAAAGAATTTGTATCTCGTATCCTTGTGCTTTGATCCTTCGAGCCTGATTTTGTATGATTGTGTCGGCTGCCATCAACAACGGACAAAAGAGAAGAAAGAAAGTGAGATAAAGAGAGAGAAGAAGACGAATGTGAATGTCTACTTCATTACTTTGTGTAGTTTACAGGTAAAGATCTCTCTCTTTTGCTTTTTTTTTTTTTGTGGGTGTGGGTGTTTCCAAAATCCACAGCTGCGGTGGTGGAAAATTTGTACCACTTCAGTGGACCAACACTAAAGCACTTGTTCTCCTTGGGATATGGGAACACAATGCATCACGAGGCAATCCAACGGTGGATATGGCATTTGATCCAACTCTCAAGATGACCCACCCAAGTCCTCTGACTTTGCATCCATTGCAGAAATCTTTCTCCAAGGACATGCATGGCGTGCGAGCTGCCTATACTTTTCTAGTTACATTGGCCCTCAGCAACTGCTGCAACTCAGCGTAAGTTGTGGGTCAACTCAATTGGCTGCTGAGTCTGGGGCTAAGAATTTTAAAGTTCGAGTTGAAAGCCATTTGCAAATTGGATCAATCATCCAGAGGGAAATTTGAATTTCCCACCATGATAGGAGCAGTGGGCCAATCTATTTAATTGATGACTCAATCTTATCCAAGCTAATTTATAGATGAATAGACTTCAATTGAATCCTTTATAAATAGATCTCACTAACTCTATTATCATCATGTGTGTATACAATACATCCAACAACATGAGATCTACATTCTTTTAAAAGGTAGTAAATTAGAAAAGTCTCACTAGTTAGATAAATAGTGTGATGGGAGCACTAGCTGGAGCTAGTGTGCGCGTTAGTTGGTATAAAACTCAAAAAGTTCCTACATCATCTGAAGGAGAGTCAAGAGATATGGATATATAAGAAATATGCATCCCACTTAACAAAGGACGTTTTCATAGAAATGGGTCAGAACCCAACAGAAGATAAAACTGTGCTAGTCCAACTTCGAAACAGATAAAAATATATTGGGTAGATTGAAATCATTACAAATTCAATTTAAATTCAAAATAAACTTAAACTGATTTAATCCGTTTAACCAGTGCTGAAAATAAATTAAAAATTAAAAATTAAATTGGATCTCAACCCAACCCAATTTCACTTGATCGAGGGGAAAAGGAAGATGAGATCTCTCTCATCTGAGAGAGGAGAGGAGAGGAGAGGAAGAGTCAGTGGAGTGGACGAGACAAAGATGCGGTGATGAGGAAAATGTGAGATGGTTGTAGTGGGAACAGCAGGTGCGGTGCACGCGTGTGGGCTACCTAATCATAACCAATGACTGCATGAGAATGTCGTGCTCTGAAGATTTTTGCAGACCTATGTCTCATTGTCTCTGCATCACTGACCCTTACTTGCTCAGACTTCTGAAATCTTGACCTGTTCGCACTAGTTTTGTTTTGACTGTTTGATCTGAATTTGGGTTTGAGTAAATACTTTTTATTTGAATTTATTTATATAATAATTAAATTTAAGTTGGATCATTTTATTTAAAGAAATGATGATAGGAATATTATTACTTTTTGTGAACAAAGAAAATTATAATATCATTTCACTATTTATCGCATAATAACATAATAAAAAGATAAATTTGATGTGCATTATTAACAAAACTATTGATTCATCTAGTATTTTCTTTTTATTTATTAAAAAGGTTAATATAATCAACACAAATCTTCCTTTTGGGAGCAAATTCTATTTAAAATTTAGTGAATATGTCAAACCCAAACTCTAATTTTAAATGACCAAATATTCCAATCAAACAATTAGAATGAAAGTCACAAGCACAATTGAGGCACTTTGCGATTCGAACTTATATATATTTTTATTGTATTTTTTTAGTATTTACACTCATTTTAGTTTTAAAATATGAAGTAAATATGTGATTCTTCATTTTTATCTTTTGAATTCACTTTCAAATGCAAAGTTGCAGACTAATGTCTCAAATTATGCTCGTCATTCTTTACTTATATGTAAATGTTCCCTCATACACTAGAAATATTTAGTTAAGATTATTTATTTATAAATTCTATCATTACTCAAAAAATAACTTTCTATAAATAAAATGTGATTGACGATGGTAGAATGTACTCTATAAATTTGGCTCTCATTCAAGTGAAATAATACAAATAATAGTATAATGATTTTATTGTTTCTTTCATTTTCTAATAAAAACTTTTGAAACAAAATTAACCATGTTTAACTTTATTTTCTAAGCATGCCATTAAACCAACTCAAATGACATTTAAAAACAAGAAAATCTTTCTTGGTATTGAAGCCACATGTAAATTTATTAAATAATATATTCTAAATTTATCAATTATAATCTTCTCTCCTTTAACATCTGAACCATACAAGATGTCATGCATAGGTTTCAAACACAAGGAGTGAAGAGGTTGGTAGAAGTGTCAGTAGAGCACTGATTTTAAAATATCCTAATAGAGCAATAGCTAGACAGCTACCATGGACACAAAAGCTTTTCAACACTCTTCCTGTGGGAGCACAGTTTCATATGTTCCCTTTGAATATAGAAATTTTACAATGCCACCTTATAACATTACACTTGTTTTATACATGTCTTGTTGTATATTACTACTTCTGTTCAAATTAATTATCTTATATAAATTTTAAAATTATATTAAATTAGTTATTTTATTTGTATTGAAGTAGTATAAATTGTGTTAAAAATTGATGAGATTATATGAAGTGCTAGCGTTATATAAAGAGTTCCTTAAAAACATAAATATTTCAAATGAGACAATTAAAATGGAACAGAGAGAGTATTAATTATAATTACAGTTTGTTGCCTTCTGATTGTCTTGTACACATTATTAGTTTATTACTGTGATGGTTTTATTAAAAGGATCTATATTTAAATATAGTAAAAAGATTATTTCAACAAATCATTCAATCTTTAATAATATTAATTTATAATTAAAATTAAACTTTTCAACAAATCTATAACTACCACCTATTAGTATGTCACACATTGGCAAGTGTGCAGTAAGGGTACAGTAAACTTGTGCACAAATGACAATTGATCATTTAAGCATATACATATGCCCTTTAACAATTTTTTTCTTCCTCATCTGTCAATATCATTTACTGATTTTTTTTCTTTCTTAAGATTAAGAATTGGACTAATATATCAGAAGTTTTCGAGTCTGAGAAAACACTGAATATTAGATCATTTAAACATATTTATGCTAAGTTGGTTCAACTCAAGACTTATACTATAAATCTCCATACTAGATTCTATCAAAAATATAAAATATCATTGAATATGTTGGGGCTATTGCGAACGAGTTCCACATTGGAAGTCTAGAGAGAGGTCTACGGGTTTATAAAGGACTTAAGTCAATCCACCTAATAGGCTCGCCTTTTGGACTGAAAGTCTAGGTTCTAACAAATGGTATCAGAGACAGATCTCAGGCTACCTCATGTAGGCTCAGAAGATCTCCCAGACAAATGAAATGGCCGACATCGCTCTCTCTGTCGGAGGGCCTCATTCGAGGGAGGGTTGTTGGAGTTGTTGTGAACGAGTCCCACATTGAAAGTGTAGAGGGGTTTATAAAGGACTTAGGTCACTCCACCTAAGAGACTAGTCTTTTAAACTGGAAGTCCAAATTCTAACAGAATATCAATATTAAAAAGGATTTCATTAAACCCAAATTATTTAAAGCAAGGGTTGAAAATTCGTTTTCGGCCAATATATCGACCGATATATCGTTATCAGCCAATATATCGGCCGATATTTTTCTCTCTCCAGCCGATATCGGCTGATATTTTGATATCGGCCGATATAATACGGCCGATATTTCAGCTGATATTGTGAATATTGGCCAATAACGATATATATCGGCCGATATTCACCACTAGAAAATCGATACATATCGGCCGATACGATATGTATCGGCCGATATTTGCACCCTTGATTTAAAGCACTAGTTGCATACTGGTTCCATTTGAAACGAATTTCATTTGATGGTCCGTTAGATGTTCAAACATTGCAAGTAAATGGGCCATCGTGGGCTCTCATATATCTATGGAAAAAAAAAGTGCCATGTGGGAGACCAATTGAACACATAAAAAAGTGGGTCAGATCCCTATTTGAAATGCATGTTGGGATCTCCATAATCACGTCTTCAAATGGTGGGAAATTTAGATCATGATCATATGTGTCGCACATATCATGAATCAACCCCACTTTAAATAAAATAATCCAATCATTATTTACACACATGCATACAGTTGGTTTGTATTATTGGGGGTCATTTTAACAACAGCTAAGTGATGATCCTGACTTCACCGAAGACAAAGAAAATATTATTAAAAAAAAACCCACTAAAATATACATTTAAAAACAAGAAAATCTTTCTTGGTTTGTGCGAGTCTGCATTATTAGAATATCAATCAATATATATTATTGCATTAACACACATAATTAAAATTATCTGATTAGTCCATAGTTTAACTAGTAATCTTTCACCTTAAAAGGTGGAAGGTGATATGTTCAAGCTCCCATGATCTCACCTGGTGTACCCTAAAGGCATTATCATCTGTGAGGGTTTTATGCATGAGTTTTATGCCATTTTTCACACAGTAAATTAAATAAAAAATCAATTTTCTAATTATTATAAAGAAAACCTACTAAAAACCAACAATGTTATTTTATTTAAACTTCTTCACGTTGACATCATTATGAGTTCACCATTTTGACCAACTTTAACCGTACCCAAATTCTAAAACCACAATGGACCTACCCACTAAAACAGTTCAGAATTCAGATTTCAAAAGGAATTGAACGTTGCATCAATCAAATGGATTTGGGCTCCACTTGTCTGACTCCTTAATAAGCCAACCCAATAGCAGTGGTGGGCCGATACGTACACACGAAGATGAAAGTAAAAAAAAAGAGTCGACATGAGTTGGAGGCATCACATGAGAGTCATGGCAAGTGGACCCCAGCTAGAGGAGAATTCTCCGTGCCACGTCATCATGCAAGGTGTTGGGGGACCGAGCTGGTCCCACCAACAGGTCACGCAAAGCCCAAAAGCCTACACCGTGGTCATCTTCACCTACATTGAGACTGTATGAAGAAGAGAAAAGGAAGGAAAAGCAAGAGTTTGAATTTTTCGTAGCACGACCGTTCTTCTTTTACGTGATACACGCATCATTGCTTGCAATTATTCAGTCCTCTCCACTCCTCTCTCTCTCACCAGTCACCACCAAATTTCAAAAACCCAACACAACATGTGCAGCAAGCTTGCAGGAAGGACTCCTTCAAACAATGATTCACCCTCTTTTAATTTCAAAAAATTGACTTATAAAAGAAATAATTAGATTTAAATATATTGATCTATATTTGAGAGGTGTCCAGACAACGCATTCGACTAGTCTCTTGGAGTGTATGAAAACTTTTCAATCCACACATACCGAGTAAATCTACGGGGAGTGGCCCGTTATTGGAATGATCAAAATTGAACCCACTGCCTCAATCCTATGTTATATATATATATATATATAAAACTAAAGTGTTCAGACATTACTAATTCTTAGGGCATATGTAAATCTTCCACTCTATATATACCAACTATGTTGAATAGAGAGTGGCCTTTTAAAGTTGAACATAAATGGAACATGAGATTCAAACAGATTCTTAATTCTTATATAATTGTATCGATTGATATTTGAACTTTTCATTGGACGTCACATCCAATGGTGGTCCACTTTGTTCGTTGGCTCATGAACAACTGATCTGGTTGGTTCACGATCCACGGAGAAATGATGTTACCGGCTGGATTGGTCCATAATAAGTAGAGGATGACAAGGATTTTATAGTAGGAAGCTTTGCACAAGTGGGGCCGATTGGCTTTATTGTAAAGAGAGAGCATGTATAGCTATGAAACTACTAGAATCATTCTCATCCAATTTTTTATTTATTTGATTAAAGATTATGAAATTTATTATGAAAATAAAGAGTATAGAATCATGACCTAAAATTCGATGCAAGTTTACTTAGATGAGTGTACTTAGTGAGCACTATCGACTTATAATATGTCGTATTTTAAAAACATGATACTATCTTAGTTAATAGGCTAAAAAAACATATGATTTATATTGAGACTCATCGATGGCTGGTCACATGCCTAGTGGGGGTGGAGTATGAGCCAACTCAGTATACAAGTCTAGATTTTATGTGTTTCATTAGCTTTAGAGCTTTTGGTGTATTGATCGCAATTGGTATCAGAGTCAGTATCATATCCCATGTTTGAATCCTAATGACAACATCTTAGGGAAAGGGCTAACTAATTCACAAAAAGAGCCACCATAGAGTGGATTGTTGGAGGTCTACAAGGAAGCGTAGTAGTGATATGTTATTTGACAATGTTAATAATGAGGATGAAAATTGACATTCATCAATGACTTATCACGCGTTCTATAGATTAGAGGTCTAAGGCTAACTTAGGATAAAAGGCTTAACATAGTGAGGCCTTCATTTTTTTTTTTTCAAGTGAGATCAAGTGAACAAACTGATCTTTTTTAAACATCAAAACTTATTTGTCCACAAAAGATAAATCACACAAAATGTGATTGGATATGAAACCTTAGTGTCTAGGGTGATTCAAAAATTACCTTTATTACATAAACACAAAGAATATCCTTTTTCTCACATATTCAATGACAACACAATTTAATCTAACTTGAGCATTAAGAATATAAGGAAGGTGCAATAATTAGATACAACCACCACTACTAAACTGACAGTTGTATCTAGCATTGATTAAAGTAAAATAAATTTTAAAATTTAAATCACTAGTGGATATAGTCAACACTGACCTTTTTTTAAGACCAATGTGTCCTGATCTCTTAGAGCCTTTGGCTAATCCTTAGAACATGTACAAACTTTCCAATACACATACAGTGGGTAACACTTTGGTGAGTGACCCTTTTGTGTTGAAAGTGACTTGAATCCAAAATCTCTCATATCTTAAGTGAGTCCTTGACCACCAAACTAACCTTCACAGGTTCAGTCAACATTGACATTATCGACGGTATCTAATCATTTTCATGAGTAAATATTTTTTTTTCCTACGAAAACGTCTTCCATCAAATTCAAATAGATGCATGGACAGTGGAGAATTATCTAATTATTGAGCAAAGTTAATAGTATCCACATATTTTGCACATATCATTTACAATGGGCCCCCAAATATGATTAGGAGAAATTATCACACTTGAGAGACCTAATCATGTTTCTTTTATTTTTCTTCTTTGCTATTTATTAAAAAAAAAATTTATAAAATAATTTATTAAAATAAATAGTGAAAAAA